>CM062805.1:486107432-487446311 GCA_031772625.1 Pinus tabuliformis
GAAGAAGAAGAAGAAGAAGAAGAAGAAGAAGAAGAAGAAGATCTTTAAGATTTTATCGATGAATGGGAGGAAAACTATTCGATGAATGGGAGGAAAACTATTCAGAGTCTTGAGGAAGAGGTTGTCTCTCTCAGAACATTATTTGAGAAAATAAATATTAAATAAGGAATAAATGAGAAATTAGTAGAAGAAGAAGAAGAAGAAGAAGAAGAAGAAGAAGAAGAAGAAGAAGAAGAAGAAGAAGAAGAAGAAGAAGAAGAAGAAGAAGAAGAAGAAGAAGAAGAAGAAGAAGAAGAAGAAGAAGAAGAAGAAGAAGAAGAAGAAGAAGAAGAAGAAGAAGAAGAAGAAGAAGAAGAAGAAGAAGAAGAAGAAGAAGAAGAAGAAGAAGAAGATCTTTAAGATTTTATCGATGAATGGGAGGAAAACTATTCAGAGTCTCGAGGAAGAGGTTGTCTCTCTCAGAACATTATTTGAGAAAATAAATGTTAAATAAGGAATAAATGAGAAATTTGTAGAAGGAACAAGAAGGCTAGATCATATTCTGAGCAGTTAGAGATCCTCAGGAAACAAAATGGGCTTGGATTACTCCAAACTACAGGAGCCCCCAATTGGAAATATGAAATCTAGGTTTCCAATATTTGAGGAACCATAGATTTATGAAAATGAGCCTCAAGAAATAATCGATGAAGACAAAAGGGAAGCAAGGCAAAGAGGATATCACCACTGGAACAATAACTTCATCCATCTCAAAGAGGCACACCAATGAGGAATGAATCAATCTTCCAGACAATAAAGGTACCTTCATGCACAAAATCATGAATCTTCCAACCTCCGGAACTTTCATTTATTTTATGGTCATTGTTATAGATGTCACATTTTTTGGCATAAGGTTGTTGAGTGTAAAAGGATCAAAGTTGAAAGAGATGAAAATTTTAGATACAATAAGTATCAAAAGTTTAGATCTCAAAATTCTACACTCAAAAATCGAAATGCTTTCTCTCGCCTAATGAATGATGTTAAATGTAATAGTTTTGGGCACAAGACAAGTGACTGAAGCAAGATAAAGTATCCATCCAAGTCTCAGAACACCTAGTGGTGAGTGGGTCGAAAGGATGAGAAGAATTGGAAACAAAAATATAGAAAAATCATGGAATGTGGACTTGCTCTATCAACAAAAAACCAAGAAAATAGATGGTATGTGGACAACGGTTGCTCTAAGCATATGACTAGGGATAAGAGTAAGTTTTTGTCGCTAAACAAAAAGGACAGAGGAAACAATTTCACTTTCGGTAACAGTTCTCCAGCCATAATTAAGGGTAAAGGCATAGTCAGCCTTAATCAAAAGACAAAAGCATAAAGCATGTTGTATGTGGAAGGTCCCAAGAACAATCTGCTTAGTTTTAGCCAAATCTCTGATAATGGTTATGATGTGACCTTTCGATCCAAGGACTATGAGATCCGCAACATGAAGAATGGAAAGCTAGTGGGAAAACAAATCAGAACCCATAATAATGTATATGTGTTTGATGATTCCAGAGTTAACAATTATCTAAGAAAAAAAATGAAGCACGGTTATGGCACAAGATGTTTGGCCATATGAATTTTGATAACTTGATAAAATTCAGCAAGCTAGGAGCTGGGAAAGTTGGATTACCAAGACTGTCAAGGTCTGATAACTCAATCTGCAAGTCATGCCAATTTGGTAAGTAGATTAGGACTCATTTCAATTCAAAAGAGTTCTCCTCATCTAGACCACTAGAGCTCATTTACATAGATATTTGTGGCCCAACTAGTGAAAAAACAAAAAAATGAGAAAGGTATGTCATGCTGCTCATTGATGATTTTACCAGGGCCACTTGGATCCTACTCTTAAAACAAAATTCAGAAGCATTTAACCATTTCAAAAAATTTAAAACTCATGTCAAAAATGAGAAAGAATTAAAGATAAAATGCTTAAGATCAGACAGAGGAGGAGAGTACACTTCAAAAGAGTTTGAATAATTTTGTGAAGAACATGGCATTAGAAGGAAATATTCAGTGGCTAGAATTCCACAACAAAATGGAGTAGTTGAGAGAAAGAACATAACAATCCAGGAAATGGCCATAGCTATGTTGGATGAAGCAGTAGTATCCTACATATTTTGGGGAGAAGCAACAAAAGCAAGAATATACCTATCAAACATAACTCATCTCAAGCCTAATAATAATAAAATACCCTATGAGTTGTGGAAGGGAAGACCTACACTAGTTAAGCACTTCAAGGTATTTAAGAGAAAACGATTTATCAAAAGAAATGGTAGAAATATTGGAAAGTTTAACTCCCACGCTGATGAGTGTATATTACTCGGGTACTCTGCTCGAAGCAAAGGATATATATTTTACAACAAACATACAAAGAATATTGAGGATTGCATTGATGTGATAGTAGATGAAATGTTATGCTCTTAACCTGCAAAATAATACCCAAATATAGAATATGCAAAGAAAAAGATACCCAGAACACAGAATAGCAATGATTTTATTATTCAGATAGCAATGTTCACATGCCTCTTCGAGGGGGCAACCTCCAATAGAGCAGAGCTCGATTACAAAAATAAGACACAATGCTCCTTGCAGGGAGTCTCTATCCTTTATATATGACTCATACATGCAATACCGCGGGCCAATACCGTGGGTTTTATTAATACCATCTATCTAATACTACGGCCCATTTGGAACTAACTGTGGTCCCGTCATTAATTGCGGGTTAACCACTTACAAATATTAATATGGGCTTTATTGACTGTTTGACTATGACGTGATCCCATGACATAAATAAGGGGGTTAGGGTGGGACCCTAACATGCCCTCCCCCTTAAGACTAGCCTTGTCCTCAAGGCTGAAGCTGCGGAAACTGCTGAAGAATAATGGCTGGTTCCCAAGTTGCATCTTCCGGAGAGGTGTCATTCCATTTGACGAGAACTTCCTTAATCATGCGGCTGTGTAGGTGCTTGTCTCGTGTATCTGGAACCTGTTCGGGTTGAAGCCAGATTGACCCTTCTTCGTCCAATTCAGGTAGACTAGTTTGAACTCGGCAATTGTTCCCAATCACTTTCTTGAGGCACGATACATGGAAAACTGGATGGATTTTTGTCGTAGGTGGCAAAGCCAACTTGTAAGCCACTTCTCCAATGCGCTGAAGTACTTGGTATGGTCTGTAGAATTTTGGAGAGAGCTTTTGACAACCCTTGTCTTTGAGTGATGTTTGCTTATATGGTTGCAGCCTCAAAAAGACCTGATCCCCTTCTTGAAATTGGCGCTCTGAGCGATGTTGGTCGGCCTGTTGCTTCATGCGGTTTTGATCTTGATGAAGATTCTCTCTAAGATGGGCGAGCATGGTTGCGCGGTGTTGTAGGAGTTGATCCACTGCTTATACTTTGGAGCACCCCTTGAGATAAGAAGTAGGGGAAGGTGGAAGTTGACCATAGACTGCTTCATAGGGAGTCATTTTGGTGGTGGCATGATAGTTGGTGTTATACCACCATTCAGCCAGAGGTAACCACTGTACCCAAAGGTGTTGCTTTTCTGAAGTGAAACACCTAAGGTAGGTTTCTAGACATTTGTTGATGGCTTCGGTTTGACCATCTGTTTGCGGATAATATGAAGTACTGAGTTTGAGTTGAGTGCCTTGTATTCTGAAGAGTTCCTGCCAAAAATTACTGGTGAAGATCGGGTCGCAGTCGGACACAATAGAAGTGGGCATGCCATGCAATTTGAAGATCTGATCCATGAAAGATTGAGCAACAAAAGTTGGTGTAAACGGGTGGGGTAGGGCGTAGAAATGAGCATACTTCGACAGTCGGTCCACAACCACCATGATGACTGACTTGTTCCCTGACTTTGGAAGACCTGTAATGAAATCCATAGAAACCTCCGTCCAAATTGATGCCGGAATGGGCAATGGTTGTAATGAGCCTGGTGTGTTGACGGTTTCCCCTTTGTGGCGTTGACAGACATCACATTCTGCTATGAAAGTAAGGATGTCCTTTTTCATGCCTGTCCAAAAAAATGATCTTCTGGTGCGAGCATACGTCTTCTGAAAGCCCGAATGTCCTGCAATGGGAGATGAGTGCAATTATGCCAAAATGTGACTTTTGAGGGTGGATGTTGGTGATATTACGACTCTGTCCTTGTAGCGAAGAATATCATTCTACCACGAGTAGCCCTTGCTGGAATTAGGATCTACCTGCAATTGAGAAATGAGTTGGGAGAGCCCGGTGTGTGAAAACCATTCCCTGCGAGCCTCTTCAATCCAGTTTGGAATGGGGAGGGAAATTGCGAGCAGAGTACTTTCCTCCTCAAATTGGCAAGATAATACATCTGCTACACTGTTGTCTTTCCCTTTCTTGTAAATGATCTCATAATCATATCCCAACATTTTTGCTAACCATTTATTTTGTTGTGGGGACGATAGGCGTTGCTCCAAAAATATTTAAGACTGTGATGATCTGTCCAGATTTGGAAATGTCGCCTCAATAAGTAAGGTCGCCAGGTCTCGACTGCATGTAAGATGGCCATCATTTCCTTCTCGTAGGTAGATTGGCCCAGATTCCTCCCACTGAGTTGTTAGCTTGTGAAGGCCAATGGTCGCCCTTCCTGCATTAAGACCGCCCCAATACCTTTACCCGAAGCATCACATTCAATGACAAAGGATTTGGTGAAGTCAGGTAGTGCTAAGACTGGAGTGGAACACATGGCATTTTTTAGAGCGGCAAATGCCTGTTGTGCTTCCTCGTTCCAGAAGAAGGAATTTTTCTTTAAGAGTTGAGTGAGGGGCTTCGCTATGCGGCCATAGTTGCGGACGAATTTACGTTAATAGCCTGTGAGACCAAAAAATCCTCTCAAGCTCTTCGAGGTCTTAGGTTGAGGCCGTTCTTGCATTGCCTGGATCTTTTTGGGGTCCACCTTGACACCTTCATGCCCCACAATGTGGCCCAAATACTCAACTTCTTCCATGCCTAACGAACATTTAGACATCTTGACAAATAATTTATGCTTGCAGAGCAGTTGCAAGAGTAGATCCACATGCTGAAGATGTGCCGCCCAAGTGCCACTATAGATGAGGATGTCATCGAAGAAGACAAGGACAAATTTTCTGAGATATGGTTTGAGAATGTGATTCATAAGGCTCTGAAAAGTAGAGGGGGCATTACAGAGACCAAATGGCATGACCAGGAACTCATAATGGCCTTCATGAGTTCTAAAAGCCGTCTTGGGAATGTCGACTTCCTTCATGCGAATTTGGTGGTAGCCTGAGCGAAGATCCAACTTAGTGAATAATTGAGCCCCATTGAGTTCGTCCAGCAAATCGTTAACCACCGGGATGGGAAATTTATCTTTGACTGTCAACTTATTGAGGGCCCTGAAGTCGGGACACATCTGCCACTCCCCATCTTTCTTGAGGACCATGACCACTGGGGATGAATAAGGACTAATGCTGGGACGAATGACACCTGCTTCCAACAATTCCTTGATGATTTTTTCTATTTCATTCTTTTGGGTGAACAGATATCTGTATGGCCGCACATTTGGGGGTTGGGCCCCTGGAACCAAGGTGATGCTATGATCATGTTCCCCTCGCGAGGGTGGAAGCTCATGAGGCTTGTCCAAGCCCGTCCGATGGTTATTTAAAATCTGTTGCATCTCAGGATGAATTGGCAGAGACATGGTTTCGACTACCTGGATGGCATTAAATTGAGCGACCACTCCATGATGGCCCTTTTTTAACAATTTTTCCATCCTATGCGAGCTGATGATAGAGGGGGCTCCCGCCTGGAGTCCACGGAGGGTATGTGTGGAGTTGTTATGCTTAAAACTCATATATAACTCCTGGAAATCCATTGTGATTGACCCAAGAGTGTGGAGCCATTCAGCGCCTAGGACAATGTCGCACCCCCCATGTGTATAGCAAACATGTGGATTTTCAACTGATAATCCCCCATTTGAAGTTTGACATTTTCACAGCGGCCTTCACATTTCATTGTGCCCCCATCTGCAATTTGGACTTGGAAGTTAGAAACTACCCGTACAAAACAATGCGCTGCTTCTGCGATTTTTTGATGGATGAAATTATGGGTACTTCCACTATCAATCAAGACTACTACTGGGCGATGTTTAAGAAAACCCCTGGTTTTGAGAGTTTGAGGGGAAGAAATTCCTGCCAATGCATTTAGCGAAATAACTGGTTCGTCAGATACAATCTCCTTTTGGTTGTCTTCTTCGATCGCGTCTGGTTCCTCAAGTGGTGGATCTTCCTCGATGGAGCTGTAGTCAGTGGCATCTATTTGAAAAAACTTGGGCTCCTTGCATTTATGACCCGGGGAATATTTTTCATCACAGTAGTAACATAGTCCTTGCTTCCTTCTTTTGGCCATTTCCGCAGGTGACACCTTTTGAATCTTAAGTGTCTGAGTCGTGTTCGGAGCCTGTGGGGGATGACCTTTAGCGGGGAAATTGGGGCGGCTATATTGGGCTGCTAATGCACGTTCCACCTTACGAGCTACCTGGAAAGCCTCTATCCACGTGGGAGGGTGGTGGAGTAGAACTTGAGCTTTGATGGCTTCTTTAAGACCGCTGATAAAACATTCCGTGTAGAACTCATCTGTGAGACCCTTAGTGCGAAAGGCTAAGGCTTCAAAAGCAGTAATATATTCATCCACTGTACCCGTCTGTCAGAGCTTAGTGAGACGCCCCAAAAAAGAGTCTTCCTGTTCAAAGCGATTTCGAAGAGCTTTGGTAAATTGGGCCCAATTCTGAAAAGGTCCATTGCAACGTTGATGCCATTACCCCCATTGCCATCGTTCATTGGCCAAGTACATGGTCCCCACCATAAGCTTAGTCCAATCATCTAGGATATGATTCAATTTGAAATACTGCTCCATTTGTGCTAGCCATGCGGACGTGTGAGAACCGTCAAATTTATGCATATGCAACTTGGGAGGTCGCTGACTGGGTGGTGGATGGGTGTGCCAGATGTGAGGAGAGTGGCTAGACTCACCCTCGTGGTATTCATGGCCATTATACACCTCCTCGTGGGCTGGCTCCTTGCCCTTCGAGAGTGCTTGCTGTATCTGGAGACTTAGTCCGCTCATCTCACATTGGAGGGAGTTCATCGCCATTTGGATGGTGTTCACAGAGTCTTCAAGTTTGTCCATCCTTTCATTGGCCATCGCTTGAGCTCTAGTTTCTACCATACACCAACCAGATGAAAAATTGGGACCGCCTAAATTTTTTTTTCTAATAAATTGAATGGTACCACCTTGCCCAGCTCGTCGTCCTGATTCTGATGGGCTAGATCACCAATAAGCACCCCGGAAGATCTCAGACTCGTTTTTTTTTTTTTTTTGGAAAACTCCTAACGGAGTTTTACTCCTCCTTGATCAATACTGCAGTCGCCAAATCCTCAAAATGTCAAAGCTGCCAAAAGTCATGCGACAAGTATACCCCGGTATAGGAACCCTTCACAACAACTCCAATTTGGTGGATCTGAGAGATCTGAATGGTGGAACAACTGTTGCTGCGGATCTGATGGAGCTGCGGGACTGATGTCTGCTGCTGCGGCACTTCTTTGCACATGCGGATCTGGAATAGATGATGTGTGATTCCCCGATAGAAAAGGGAACTATGGTCTAGAGGAGTGTCAGGTGCTACAGATCACAATATACGTAAGGGTCTGACAGTAGTACTCGGCCCAATGTTTCAGGGTTCTAACTAAGGAGGATCGCCCGTACCCTTAGCCGTACAACCCGACTACCCTATCGTACGGGCGAGTAATCTCTCTGAGTGTTGTTCTCAGTGTACTGTAGCCACAAGATGGCCGAAGGTTTATCTATGGCGACGTTTCAAGGGAGCCTAGGGGGCTTCCTATATACCCAGAGGGTACGTGAAAGATAGTCCGTGCGCGGTTCTGTCTAATGCGCTACTACTCGAAGGGGTACCCACAGGGGTTACAAGGGAGTCCAACAGATGTGACCACCTCTTGTATTTCCTGCATGCATGCCTCCCCAAATCTGCAGGTTTATGCGCTCAACGACAGATCCCGTGGTTTAAAGACGCCGGAACACGTCTCTAGGCAAAAAAATTTTTTTTGCTAAAAATTGGAGATCCCACCGAGCCCTGGAAAGTGCTCTGATACCAATTGTTATAGCTCTGATACCACTTGTTATGCTCTTAACCTGCAAAATAATACCCAAATACATAATATGCGAAGAAAAAGATACCCAGAACACAGAATAGCAATGATTTTATTATTCAGATAGCAATGTTCACATGCCTCTTCGAGGGGGCAACCTCCAATAGAGCAGAGCTCGATTACAAAAATAAGACAAAATGCTCCGCGCAGGGAGTCTCTATCCTTTATATATGACTCATACATGCAATACCACGGGCCAATACCGTGGGTTTTATTAATACCATCTATCTAATACTACGGCCCATTTGCAACTAACTGTGGTCCCGTCATTAATTGCGGGTTAACCACTTACAAATATTAATATGAGCTTTATTGACTCTTTGACTATGACGTGATCCCATGACATAAATAAGGGGTTTAGGGTGGGACCCTAACATGAAATATATTCACAACCTAAGTCCTCTAAAAGAAACATGAACTCAGATGATGAAGAAATCCCAGATATGAGGTTCGCATATCTAGAAGGAACAGATTCATATAGTGAAGTTGAGGAAGAAAGCACAACTCCAAAGTGAAAGACACCCTCCAGGTATATATAGAAAGAACATCTTGAAAGTCAAATACTTGGAGATCAAAGACATGGTGTTCATACCAAGATAAAACTTGTTGGAAATACAAGTTATCAAAATCTTGCTCTAATGTCACACATCAAGCCCAAGAATCTCATCCAAGCAAATGAGGACAATTTTTGGGTGAAATTTATGAATGAAGAACTTGACCAAATGAAAAGAATGACACTTGGGAGCTTGTTCCAACACCTAGAGAGAAAAATGTCATTGGGACCAAATGGGTTTTCAAAAACAAGTTGAATGAGCACGGTCAAGTGATCAGGAACAAGGCTCAATTTATCTAGAAAGGGTATGCTCAAATAAAATAGGTATATTTTGAAGAAACCTTTGCACCAGTAGCAAGACTAGAAGCTATTAGAATTTTTCTTACCCTTGCTAGTCATAAAAAAATCAAGGTATATTAGATGGATGTGAAATATGCATTTTTCAATGGAGATCTAGAATAAAAAGTTTACATTAAGCATCCAGAAGGATTTATGCTCACCACAGATGAAGGGTTTGTGTGCAAACTGAAAAAGGCTCTATATGGACTAAAATGGGCTCCCAGAGCTTAGTACGAAAGGCTCAATAAATATCTTCAATGCCCTTTGAAAAGGGCATTGTTGAAAAAAAATTATACATAAAATCTGAAGGTGACCATCTACTAATTGTATTAGTGTATGTGGATGATATAATTTTTGGCAGTGACATGGAACAATTGGGGCATCAATTCACAAAATGTGTGTAGACAAAGTTCAGAATGTCCATGATCAGATAGTTGTCTTTCTTCCTAGGATTGCAAATCTCTTAGTATCCAAGTGGAGTGTTTATCTCCCAATCCAAATACCTTTGAGAAACTATGAAGAAGTTCGGGATGGAATATTGGAAGCCAGTGAGAAAACGTATGGTTACATGCTACAAATTATGCAAACAAGATGAGACACCAATGGTAGATCAGATCGAATGCAAATCCATGATAGGAAGTGTGTTGTATCTTACGGCTTCAAGGCTAGATATCATGCAATTTGTGGGTCTTTTGGCTCGATTTCAGGCCTTCCCTCTCAAATGTCATGTTGTTTTTGTCAAAAGTATTTTCAAATATCTTCAAGGAACAACAGAATATGGACTTGGTATGCTAAGAGAAAAGAATTCAAGTTGAAGGCCTACACTGATGTTGATTGGGTTGGCAGTCTTGGTGACAGGAAGAGCACCTCAGGTGAAACTTTCTACTTGGGAAAATGCTTGGTGTCAGGGGTCAACAAGAAACAAGCCTCCATTTCTTTATTGACTGCTGAAGTAGAATATATTGTGATTGCTACCTGTTCCACGCAAATTCTGTTTACGAAGCAAACATTAAAAGATATTCAAGCACAATTGATTGATCCTATTCGAATTATGTGTGACAATACAAGTGCCATCAACATATCTAAAAATATATTCATTCATTCAAATACCAAGAATATTCCTATAAATTTCCATTTCTTAAGGGAACAAGTTGTAGCTAATACTTTCAAACTTGAATATGTTGCCACTAAACACCAAATTGTTGATACATTTACTAAGCCATTGACAAGATAACCCTTTGAATATCTTAGGTAACAGATAGGAGTTGTGACTCCTCCTTCCAAATGACTCCATTTTTTGGGGTGTTGGGAGCTACTCAAGATGAGGGATACATGGAGTAGGCAACAGTGGTTTAGGGGGAGTATTTGAGAGTATTCCTTGCCATTGATGCCAAAGGGGGATAATTATACTAGAATTACATGCACAACTTCAAGGGGAGGTTCTGGCATTTCCATCAATGCCAAAGGGGGAGATTATTGGATTGTTGGCAATGTTAGTATGGCTAGTGGCTATGAGTGTGTTGGCATTGATGTCAACGAATGACTATGGTGAATCAGGGGGTCATATTCTTGGCATCATATTTTAGGATGCAAGTGGGCCCATTAATACATCAGATCCTCTCCATTAGAAATTACTCTGAAAGATATTTCCAATAGTATGAGAAATTCCAGGAAAGGCCATCAGGATCAAAAGTTATTGATTGCCGAATTTTGTCCAAAACAAGTCAAAATATCGGGGCAGTTTGGCTTATTAGAACCTCCTACTGGAGGTTGCTGAAATATTAGGACCTGATATTGGAGGATGAGTAGGAAAGCATTTTAGAAGGGAAAAGTTTCGGAATCTGAAATATGGGAGGACAACAAATCAGAGATTGGGATTTCAGAACTCCAATGAAATTCATTATAAAGAATGTTCCAATCTAATAAGACAGGCTCGATATTGGAACCTCAGAACAAATGACTGCATCGGAACCTCAGTAGGTCGACACCTCATAAATTCTTAACGAATGAATTATTTAAAAGCTCCGATATTGTTGAGTCTCGAGGGATGCTAAGAAGCCAAATACAAAGGATTTCATCGAAAAACCAAAGACCGATGGACCCCTTTCTCTCTCCTCCAGGTAGACACATGCCAACATTTTATGGGCCCTAAGGGGCTGAGGTGGAAGATGATGTAGTCATGACATGGTCATATCTCAAGACATGTGGTAGGAAGATTAGGCATTTTGGGCTACCTAGTGGGCCAAATCTGGGTGACAGGTGTCACCACTAAGGAGGCGCCATGTGGAGTGATGATGTCAATGTGACCTCACTTGGAGTTTGGCATCTCGGAGGTCAAGGATTTCATAACTCCTATGTAAATTCCCTATGATAAAAGTTATGATGAAAGGGGCTCCGATGAGACTGGAACATGGTCAAGAGGCCTAGAGAACCAAGGGAAAAGAGGACTTAACAAAGGAATATAGCCCCCCAATAGGAATATAAGGCCTTAACACCTAAAAACTAAGCCACTGTTTATAACACCGAGTCCAATGGAGGAAAAATAGGAAAGTGCCAAGCGAAAGGAGCTCAGAACCTCACGAACTCATAACATCATTTGAATAAACGTTATGAGATATGGTGGCTCTGGAATTGCAACACCCAAGTGCTATATCATTGGTCATAAATTTTAGTCCCATGGAAGAGAAATGATAAGGGAATAAGACAAAGGGGCTTAAGATAAATTGGAAGCTTGCGATTTCGTAAGGTCTATTTAATAAAAGTTACGATATGTAGGGGCTTTGATATAACACCATGATGGAGTATGAAGCCACTAGCTACATGCATTGGCCTTATAAAGGAAATGCAATAAGGGGCTAAAGCAAGAAGAGGTTAAAGGCCAATCAAAAGCTCCGAATTTTGGAAGGTCATTTTAATAAAAGTTACGATGAGTAGGAGGTACGATACCACATAGCTGTATTTCAAGCACTTAGTCATAGGTAATGGTCCCATGGTAAGAATTTAAATAAGGATCTAGGCTTGGAGGAGTGAAAGGTCAATCGGGACCTTGAGATTTCATAATCATGTATTAATAAAAGGTTTTGATATGTAAGAGCTCTGATATAACATTTGAGTGCATTACAGGATTGGATGAGTCGGTAGCTAAGAGAATTATAGAAGGTTGATCGCTGGAGTTATTGTGACTTCAAAAGTTTGTTGAGATAGAGATAGAGGTCGTCTCCTATTTCCTATCCATGTGTTATAGTCTTAAATGAGGAACATAGAAGCCATTATCAAAGTACTAGAAGCTCTGTTAAGCCTTGAATAAGCGTGGAAGTCACAATAGAATGGGAAAGCTAACTAATATTAAATTATCTATACGGAGGATTTCTTAGGGAGCAAGTGAATAACTTCGAAGCCCATCCTTATGTTTAAATGCCATGACAAAATTCACCCATTCAATACAACAAAAACATTGAGGAGCCCTACAAACATACACTTGGATAGTGATGGAAACTTGTGACAAAGATAGTGTCCAACAGTTTGTAGGAGAGGATAAAAACCACTGATTTCCATTAAGCAAAATATGAGAGAGTATTGTTGAAGGTGTTGATTGGTGTGGAGTCAGTGGGATTGTGTCAAGTGGTGAGCTGAAGTGAAGAGATACTGAGAGCTTGTGGAAGAGAAGGATGAGGGATGCAAATTGGCTATTGTGAGCACTAGAGAGAGTGCAGTTGTACAAGATCAAAGGAGTCTTGGAACATTATAATACCAAGAGTAGAAGTTGATTTCGTAGCCAACCAAAGTGGTATATTTCTATGTATGTAAATGCCTTTGTTTTCAATTTGAGAACAGTGGCATGAAGAGGTTGGTGGCTCTTAGAAATTAGGTGCTTCCTATCCTAAGGGGATCAGTGCCTCCTATGAATGCGTTCTCAAAAACCATCTGATGTAATTAATTAGGTCATTAATTTTACATCATAAAAACAAATAGATTTGTGGTTTTTTCCCTTTGGGTTTCCACATGAAAAATACTGATGTCATCATGTGTATGTTGCTCATGTGATGAATTGTATGTACATGTGAATGTCTAATCTTGCTGCTCATTTTCTTTATGAATGAATACTTTCATAATTAATAGTCAGTAGAGGAAAGAATTTAAAATATATTTAGTGAAAATTGTATAAACCTCATTATTACTGATTCCCCCCCCAGTAATTCCTTATACCAAAAGAGAGCAAGTTAATAATGAAATGGGTTCAAGTCCTTATAGAAGTTTATCACACATGTGAAGTACTTTGGGCACTTTAAATTCACTAGCACAATAATACTTGTTCATTGATTCAAGCTGGTGTGATCAAGATTGAATTGTGTGCTACATAGAGGGGATTGCATTGTCGAGATTTACTTTTTGAAGCATCACGCTAAGGAACAATGATGTTCCACACTAACAAATAGTGTTGTGTTATGCCAAGGATGAGTGTGATGTACCAATCCATAAATATAGGCTAAGAAAGGCACATATAACGATTTTCATTGAAAATGATCTCACCTCATTGGTTTAGGATTAGACAAGGATGTTTATTCTTGCAACCCAAAACGAGGGGTACTCCAAATTTTAGGTATGTGCTAAAAATTTGGGGTTTTTATATTTGCTAAAACACAATCATATGGACTATAAGATATTTGGATGGAAGTGAAGTCCTTTGAATCGCTAAGGGTTTAGAGATGTGAATACAAACAACAAATTTGTTATGAAACCAGCTCAAGAAAAGATAGAAAAGATAGATCAACACCTTAGAATTCAGCCTCTTCGAGGGGGCAACCTCCTTTACATTACATCAATGAACAATTCTTGGATGATACAAATGACAAAACCTCCTTTCTATATATAGGAGTCTAGGGAGTCACAATATAATCCAGCTGACCTAACAATAATAATATAAAGCCACAAAAATAACAATAGAGGGATTCTATGGGGCACAGAAATAACAATATGGGGGTAATAGGGGCACAACAATATAAATAAGGGGTATAACTACAATAGTAATGGGGTAATCACTAGTATTATAGGGACCCAACATGCCCCTCTCCTTCAAAAAAGTGTTGTCCTCGATGCTTGAGTAGTTCTGGATACTTCTGCATAAAATTGTCATTCTCCCATGTGGAATCTTCAGTGGATAAGTTCTTCCACTTGATAAGATACTCTGAAATTGATCGATTTCGTAGCTGTCGAGTTCTTGTTTCTGTGACTGCTTCCGGTTCTAATATAATTTTTCCTTCCTCGTTAAGTTCTGGCAATATTATTTGAATTGGGAGCTTGTAACCTATAACCTTCTTTAAACATGAAACATGGAAAACTCGGTGCAATCGAGAAGCTGCAGGAAGCTCCAATTTGTATGCCATAGTACCAATCTTTTCCAACACCTTGTATGGACCATAATACTTTGGTGATAATTTATTATCCTTCTTAGCTTGCTTTAGGGACATTTGCTTATATGGTTGTAGCCGTAGGAATACCCAATCACCTACATCAAAACTTCTTTCATTGCGATGTTGATCTGCCTGTTGTTTCATTCTATTTTTTGCCAACACGAGGTTATCCTTTAAGAGTTGGAGGACTTGTTGTTGATGTTCGATGTGATGTTCCACTGCCTGAACCTTAGAATTTTCTCTTAAATATGATGTGATGGATGGTGGTTGATACCCATAAAGTGCCATAAATGGGGTCATTTTTGTTGCTGTATGGAAGGAAGTGTTATAACACCATTCAGCCAGAGGCAACAATTTGACCCATTGTGTCTGTTTATCAGATACAAAGCAACGAAGATATCCTTCCAAACATTCGTTTACTATCTCAGTTTGCCCATCAGATTGAGGATGATAAGATGAGCTATGAGCTAACTGAGTACCAAGACAAGAAAATAATTCCGTCCAAAAATTTCCAGTGAAAATGGGATCTCTGTCACTTACAATAATCTTTGGTTTTCCATGTAGCTTTTGAATTGTTTCCATAAATGCATTAGAAACTGTACTGGATTTAAATGGATGTGATAATGCACAAAAGTGTGCATACTTGGTAAGTCTGTCAACTACCACCATGATGACACTCTTTCCCTCAGACTTGGGTAAACCTGTGATAAAATCCATTGAAACCTCCTCCCAACGTTGGCTTGGAATGGATAAAGGTTGTAATAGACCTGGTGTCTTAATTGTTTCAACTTTATTTTTTTGGCAAACCAAACATTCCGCCACAAACTTTTGAATATATGATTTAAGGCCATCCCAAAAAAATTCCTTCTTAACCCTGTGGTAAGTTATTAAATATCCTGAGTGCCCTCCTAAGGGAGAAGTGTGCAATTCCATAAGAATCTTTTGTTTTAGCTGGGAATTCTTACAGAGTTATAAGCGATCTTTGTACCATAACGAATCATTTTGCCAGCTAAATGTATCAAAAGTACTGGAGTCCTGTTGTAACTTTCGAATAAGTTCCCACACTTCTTCGTCATTCTTCCATTCCTCCCTTGCTTCGTTTATCCAATCTGGTTGGATAATAGAAATGGCACACAACAATGCTTCCACATCCTCATCCTTTCTTGAGAGTGCATCTGCCACCACATTTTGCTTCCTTTTTTGTAGATGATTTCAAAGTCATAACCCAACATCTTTGTGACCCACTTTTGTTGCTCTTCAGAGGATAATCTTTGTTCTAAAAAGTATTTAAGGCTATCATGATCTGTTTTTACCTTGAAGTGTCTTCCCATTAGGTAGGGTCTCCATTTCTTAAGTGCATGGAGTATTGCCAACATTTCCTTCTCATAAATAGCTTTGCTTAAAAACTTTCCCTTGATTGGACGACTTTCAAAAGCAATGGGTCTTTCATCTTGCATTAGAACAACACCAATTCCATTTCCTGAAGCATCACATTCCACAATAAAGGTTTTTGTGAAGTCCGGTGAAGCTAAGACCGGTGCTTGGCACATTGCCTCTTTAAGATGTTCAAAGGCATTTGTTGCTTCCGGAGTCCATGAAAATGAATCTTTCTTCAATAATGTTGTTAGAGGTGCTGCTATTCTCCCATAATTCTTAACAAACTTGCGATAATACCCTGTCAACCCAAGAAATCCTCGCAGATGCTTTATGGATGTGGGGATTTTCCATTCCTTAATGGCTTTAATTTTGCTAGGGTCTACCTTAACTCCTTCATGAGATACAATATGACCCAAATATTCCACCTCCTGGACTCCAAAGAAACATTTCGATCCTTTTGCATATAATTGTTTCTCCTCCAATAGTTGTAGCACCCTGTCAACATGTTCAACATGATCCTTCCAAGACTTGCTGTAGATTAGTATATCATCAAAAAATACTAACACAAATTTTCTAAGGAATGGTTTGAAAATTGAATTCATCAAACCTTGAAATGTTGAAGGTGCATTGGTAAGGCCAAAAGGCATGACCAAAAATTCATAATGACCCTCATGAGTTCTAAATGTTGTTTTCAGAATGTCTTCAACCTTCATTCTGATTTGATGATATCCCGAACGAAGATCCAACTTGGTGAAGTAAATTGATCCATGCAATTCATCCAGTAATTCATCAATAACAGGAATGGGGAACTTATCTTTAATAGTGAGCTTGTTGAGCTCCCTATAATCTGGACACATCCGCCATGATCCATCCTTCTTGTGCACTTATACTACCGGAGCTGAGAAAGAACTTTGACTCGGTTGAATTATACCAGCCTCTAGCATTTCTGGAACCATACGTTCAATTTCACTTTTTTGGACATAGGGATATCTGTACGGACTGATGTTTGGAGGAACACTTCCTGGAATCAGATGAATAGCATGATCATGATCACGCATAGGTGGGAGACCCTTGGGAGTCTCAAATACCTTGGAATGATTGTCCAAGACTTTTTGGAGATCTAGAGAAATAGATGATTCCAATGTGGAAACATCTAGCGAGCATAATTGTGCAATTACACCTCTTTGCTCCTTTTTTAGAAGCTTTGTCATACCATGAGAGCTGATTATCTTTCCTGGTTTCCCTGCAATACCCCTTAATTCAACTTCCTTTCCTTCCGTAGAAAATTTGATGAAAAGTTCTTGAAAATTAAAAGCTATTGTACCCAAGGATTGTAGCCATTTGACTCCTAGTACAACATCGGCACCTCCCATTGGAATGGAAATAATTGGGCTAGTCAATACATATTCTCCCATGGATAGCTTGATATTTTGGCACTTTCCAGAGCAATTTATTGTTCCTCCATTTGCAATCATCACTTGACACTCTGGTGCTAGATATAGGAAGCAATTCAATTCTTTTGCTACCCTACAATGAATAAAATTGTGGGTGCTTCCTGAATCAATCAACACTATTACCTTTTTCTTCTTGATTTGTCCTTCTATCTTGATGGTTTGAGGAGTGGTAATTCCCGCCAATGCATTACAAGATATGGTCGGATTTATTTGTTCTTCATCTAGGCTTTGTTCCTGAAGTGTATCTTCTTCTTTTGACCTTTCTTGCTTCTTTTCTTCTTCCTCTTCACAATCTATGTAGAATAATTTCTTCTCAGCACACTTATGACCTTTAGTGTATTTGCTATCACAACTGTAACAAAGCCCTTTTGCTCTTTTTTCTTCCAATTGTTGTGGTGTCAACCTTATAGGTTGTGGAAGACTAGGGGCAACAACACTTCCGTCTTTATAGTTGTGAGTGGTATGCTTCCTGGTTGCCATAATTTTTCTTTCCATTTTTCTTGCTAACCTGAATGCCTTCTCTAATGAATCAAGTTCCCAAAGGTGAAAATCATGTTGGATATTATCCTTTAAAGACCCTATGAACACATCAATCCTATGCTCCTCTGGAATATCTTTTACCCTTATGTTCAATTTTTGGAACTCCTCAATGTGCTCCATTACTGAACCCTTTTGTTTGAGACTTATCAATTGGCTAAAAAAAGTGTTGCTTTTTGTATCTTCATAATGTGCTATCAATTCTTTCGTAAAAATTGCCCAAGTGATAAATTTTTTACAAGAGCAAAGCCATTGATACCATACAAACTGATTTGGTTCCAAATATACAGTTGCCATACGTACCTTTTGTTCGTTTTGCACATTATTGAGATCGAAGAATTGCTCCATCTGTAATATCCATGTGGCAGGATCCTTGACATCAAACTTCCTCATATCGATTTTTGGAATATGGTGATTCTTCGATCCAACATTAGTGTCTATGGAATCATGATTAACATTTCTTTTGTTCTCATCATGAGTTTCCTTTACTACCCTTTCACCATTAGTGACCCTTTCTTGTAGCAACTTCTTCAATTCTTCCATGTCTGTCTTCATATCTATCTTCAAATCAGCCATGTCTCTCTTCAAATCTGTCTTCGAATCATCCATCTTAGCTTCCATGCCCTTTATCTTAGATTCCACGCCATTTATCTTAGATTCCACGCCATTTATCTTAGATTCCACGCCACTTATCTTAGCTTCTGTTAGCTTTTGTGAGCGTGACATTTGTTGCACTTGTTCTTGTAATTTTGATATATCATGTAGCATTTCTTCCTCTTCTTCATGGGTCATGCTAGAGCTTTTAGGTTCCTTACTAGGTGTTTGCATTTTCTTTCCTTGGGGCATCAGTTACCGATAATAATGCTTTACTATGCACTTTGAATTCCGTTAAACCAAGCTTACACAAAAATTAAAAAAAAAAAAATACTACACACCTTTTTTCACTTTATAGAAGCCTGATATTGAATCTGATGTATCTCTGTAATTTCAGATCATCCAATTCTGAAATTGCTACCTGTAGTAGCCTTTTGTGTCCTCTTTCCAATGCCAAAAGTCTGAGCCAAATTGGATTCTCCAAGGAAGAGTTATGTGAAATCTCCCACAGTGACTTGTTTTTAGACTGGTTCAGTAGAGAAAACTTGTACGACGTGCCACTAGTCACTGTTTCAACCTTTGAATCTAAAACACACCTACAAGAAGCTTCAGTCCGTCCTCTTTCTGTACCTTCTTATGAAATTTTAATCCGATCCACAGAGAGAAAGTTATGATGATTTTCCCTAGGTCACCTGTTTTGAATGTAATTCAGGAGTCTGCAAAAAGACCAACTTCCTCAGATCATATCTCCACAAATATCGCGCGAAAAGCTCTGAAATTCGGAACTAAGGTTCAGCGCGATTTCTTCTCAAATGGGTTTTTTTTGTGACTTCTGAAACGTCACTGAAAAAACTTTATAGCGAAAATACCACGATGACCTGTTTGGAGCAGTGAAACCCTAGAATCCAAAGCTCTGATACCAAATGTTATGAAACCAGCTCAAGAAAAGATAGAAAAGATAGATCAACGCCTTAGAATTCAGCCTCTTCGAGGGGGCAACCTCATTTACATTACATAAATGAACAATTCTTGGATGATAGAAATGACAAAACCTCCTTTCTATATATAGGAGTCTAGGGAGTCACAATATAATCCAGCCAACCTAACAATAATAATATAAAGCCACAAAAATAACAATAGAGGGATTCTATGGGGCATAGAAATAACAATATGGGGGTAATAGGGGCACAACAATATAAAGAAGGGGTATAACTACAATAGTAATGGGGTAATCACTAGCATTATAGGGACCCAACAAAATCTATGATTTAGTAATATTGATAGTGTTGAAAATAACAACAAGAAATGTTAAAAATAGCATCTAAAAATTCCAATTTAATTTGTCCTTGAATTAAATTATGAATTAGAATGTAATTCTTTTCTCATAGCAACTTGTAATAGTTAAACTAAGTTAATTTGAATTAGCTAACTTAGGAATTTTGAGTTGGAAGTCTATCTAAAGTCATGTAAGTGTGATCCCTAAGATTTAGTGGTCTAGATTGAGTTTATCTGAGTTGTAATTAGATAACTCAGTTTGACTGAGTTATAGAAATTTAAACTAGTTCTAACTGTTGGTAGAACTAGTAGAGGTATAGTATTGAGTTGTTGCACCAGTGCATCCTCAGTGCCACACTAGAAAGCTAAAGGTTCACTCAAGAATAACTCATGCATGTCAGTTCAGAGGAAGACCCAGTTGAGACTAGAGTGCAGGGATAATGTACTATCACTTGTATAATTTTCCGAGTTATATAGATGGTGCATGCAATCAGAGAAGGAGCTAAGTTTTGATTCCGTGGTTATGGAAGAAGGATTTCCTGATTAAATATAGGTTAATTCCTCTAGGAATTGGGAAAGGAAATAGGGGCTTGGAGAGTAGCAGAATAGGCTAAGGTTTGGCTTGAGCTAGCTTGTGAGCAGAGGGTTGATTATACTTGTGTAGGAACTGTTTTAGTGAGAATAATCTTTGTATTTTCACTCAAATTTTTGATTAATGCAATATAGATAGTAGGGGTTTTGAGTTGTGGCTTTCCTCAAATAAATATTAGGTTATGTGACATTGATGTTCTTCCTCTTGTTGATTATTGTTTTCATCAATCATTGGTCTCCGTTGTTTGAGAGTAGAGTAGATTATTGTCTTGTGTTTTAGAAAATTACATGAGTTTTGAATCTACAGGAAAATCTACATGGTATCGTAGATGAAGATAATATAATAGAGGATATTTCGAGTTTGGGGTTATATGTGAAATTCAAATTTGAAATTCACGATTCAGGGTCAATAAATGACTTTTTATGGTTTGAGACTCAAGTATGGCTTGGATGGAAGCTCAAATTGCATAGCTTGGAAGCATAAGATGGAGGTAGTGCTCAAAGATAATGGCCTCAAGGAATTCATTAATCAAGACATTCCTAAGACTCCAACATCAGATGCCAAAGATTTGGCTGAATGGAAGAAGTGTGTAGCAAAGAAGAGGTGAATTATCCTTAAGGGAGTTCGAGACCACATTATCTCAAGTATCGATGGAAACGAAACTCAACATGCTATGTGGAAAGAATTGATGAACCTATTTCAGAACAACAGTGACCATAGGAAGTTGGCATTGAAGGACAAACTTTGAAAAATCAAGATGGAAATGGGCGACTCAATTCCTAATTACTTGACCAAGCTCACCCATTATCAGGATGAGCTTGGAAGTGTTGGAATCATTGTTTCCAAGGATGATATGGTGAGCCTAGCTCTTCTACGACTTCCCAAGAGTTGGCATAGTTATTAGGACTCTGTTAATGGGAGGGATAACCTACCAGATTAAGAACGACTATGGTAAGAATTGGTAGAAGAGGAGTTTCGATAGAACACAAAAGATGGGGCCTCTTCCGAGGAAGTGGAAGATGATTTTGCCTTCGTGAGTAAGGAAAAGAAGGCCAAGGGAAACAAATCACAAGGCGAGGTGGGCAGCAAGAAGATGGACTTGTCAGAAGTGAAGTGTTTTCACTGTCACAAGTGCTAGCATTATGCCACAAATTCCCACAAAGGAATTCAAGTAAGAAGGAGCCTATAGTAGATGTAGCAGGTGAAACTCTAGCTTCAGAATTCGAACTTGATTTCACTCTCATTGCATTCATGGAAAACACTATCATAGGAGGCATGTGGTATCTTGATAGTGGTGCCTCATTCCATATGATGGGGAACAAATATCCCTTTAGTGATTTTGAGGGGAAAGACCTGAAGTGGAAATAGAGTTTGGAGATGACAGGAGGTATAGCACTACCGGGATTGGTACAATTACCTTTTAGAGGGAGTCTGGCTCCCATCTTAGAATCAGAAATGTGATGTATGTTCTAGGGATAAATAAGAATATTGTTTTCATCGCAATATTGTAAGACCGTGGCTATGACGTGATTTTTAGTAAGGGAAAGGTTTTCCTTAGAAAAATTGCCACGAGAAAAGTGAAACAGATCGATGTGTGAGTCAAGAACCTGTACGCTCTTTAGGTTCAAGATGCATGAAAATCCTTGAGGAGAAAGGAAAAGGTTAGAGACTTTGTGGTTGAGAGGGAGAGTGAATTACCTCTCAACATGTAGCCCTAAAAGAAGCCTCAAAAGTAATCTCAAAAAATTGTGGAGTAGGCACAATTGGAGAAGCAAAGAGGAGACCAAGTCGAGGCATCCACTCATGCAGAGACCTCTAGTAGGGGGGAATTTTGAGCCAAGTGTGCTGAGGGATCACAAGTAGCCATACCTCCATGTGAGAGGTGGGGCAATGTGAATTAGTAGTCCCAAGAGGGTTGAAATTTGGTAGGGTCCATTAAGAGGCTTTGTCTCATGGATCGTACCTTGCTACGAGAGCCCAAAGTACATAGTAGCAAGAGGAATCAATGGCGATTGATGCAATCAGAGATCAAAGTGACAAGGATAGATAATTCAGATACTAAAGAGCATAAATAAGGGTTCAAAATAGTGCAAAAAGGATGAGTGAGCAGAAGCGCAGAGTTTTCAGTTGACAGAGGTAGTAGCAGTTAGAGACTTTGGTAACATATCCATCATACTGATTTAGGTTCAATGTTTTTTTAGTTTCAGGATTTGTTGTAGCAACAACACTAGAGAGAAGTGTTGCATGCAGGAAATTCCAAACGTTCAGGATTGGGATAGAGTTGAATTCCTTTCCTTTTGAGATAGAGTGTTGAAAATAGCAACAATAAATGTTAAAAATAACATCTAGAAATTCCAATTTAATTTGTCCTTGAATTGAATTGTAATTGTTTTCTCACAGAAAATTGTAAAAGTTAAACTAAGTTAAGTTGACTTGGTTAACTTAGGAATTTTGAGTTGGAAGTCTATCTAAAGTCATGTACGTTTGATCCCTAAGTTTTAGGGATCCATATTGAGTTTACTTAAGTTAAAATTAGATAACTCAGTCTGAATGAGTTATAAGTAGTTAAACTAGTTGTAATTGTTGGTGGAACTAGTAGAGGACTAGTAGTGAATTGGTGCATCAGTTCATCCTTAGTGCCACACCAACTAACTAAAGATTCACTCAAGAATAACTCATGCATGTCAGCTTAGAGGAATACCTATTTGAGACTAGAGTGTAGGGACAATGTACTATGACTTGTATCATTTTTCGAGTTGTGCAGATGGTGCTTGCAATCAGACAAGGACCTAATTTTGGATTGTGCAGATATGGAAGAAGGATTTCCTCATTAAATAGACCCTAATTCCTCTAGGAATTGAGTAAGGAAATAGGGGCTTGGAGAGTAGCAGAATAGGCTAAGGTTTGGCTGAGCTTGCTTTTGATTAGAGAGTTGATTATACTTGTGTAGGAATTGTTCTAGTGAGAACAAGCTTTATATTTTCACTCTGATTTCTGATTAATGCAATATAGATATTAGGAATTTTGACTTGTGCTTTCCTGCGATAAATATTATGTTATGTGCCATTGATGTTCTTCCTCTTGCCGATTAATCTTTTCATCAATCATTGGTTTCCTCTATTTGAGAGTAGAGTAGATTCTTTTCTTGTGTTTTAGGAAATTCCATGAGTTGTGAATCTACAGGAAAATCTAAGATAGAGATTCCAAAAGAATTAGATAAGTTATTAAGTATGGTCTTGAAGGAAACAACTTCCCAAAGAATATGTTACCCCATTAGAAGAGTGTCATTTGTGAATTGTTGGTGGTAGAAGGGGAATTATAGATGTGGGGAACCAAATATGCTTACCTTTTCCTTACATTTTCACCTATCCTTCCATCCTTTTACACTAATTGATATGCATTTATTGTGATAAACCTATAAGGTAACCCTTCTTCCTAACGTCTCTTGGAATATTTAAGATGAAGTAAAGTCATAGGCATTTTGCCTATGTGAACTAATAAAACTTGTTATTTCCATAGATTTTGGTGAACAGGTATCACCTTCACAACTTGTAGCAGCAGTCCTGCGTTCACATCAACTATTTGGCAATGTTGTAACAACATAACCAACTCGCAGTTGCTTTCAAGCCTATTTTGGATCTTTCTGTTATTGCTCCCTCAACAATTAGTTGTTGATCTAAATTGTTGTATATTTTGGGCATTACTTGCCAGGTTTGAGGAATATGTCATTCCCATGTATTTGTATAAAAGGGGTTTTATTCCTGTGCAAAGGGTTAGCCACACAGAGGCATATATATTGTAACAAATCTACATATTAATGAAATACAAGCAAGTTGTTGTTCTCTTCTTAGTTGTGAGTTAACACAACCCTAATCAAAGAGCTAGGCTCGCTCTTCTCATCAGGTGCTGCGTATTTCTTTTATGTGTGTGTTGTTTTCCATTATTGTGTGTTAATTCCTTATTGTCATTACAAATCTTTATTGATTGCTTTGAATGCCTTTTAAGTTCTATAATTTATTTCGAATTATTGTTACAATGATGCTTTGATTCTTTAGCCACGAATCCTTGGTTGATGTAAGATTGTAACCTTTCCCCTGCATATACCTTGCGCATTACCTTGAAATTTATATGCACCCGGATTGATGAATTAATGTGGAAAATGGTGGAATAGTTATTCACACTTGGAAACCAAAATTTTGGCACCATTGCGGGGGACCAACTGTATTTTGAGGGATCCAAAAAGCCATGGCAACCTCGGCCGCCAATCAGAAATCAAGGTATGTTACAGGATCCATCTCAGTATTTTACTAATTTTAATATGGGTCCTCAGTCGATGCCCTATCCACTTATGTGGCCTCAATATCAGTTTCCACCTTGGCAATAGTGGGCCCCTCAAACTAGTTTTAATTCTCAATGGGCCCCGAATTGGCCTGGACCCTCTCCTCCTAGACAGTTTCCCCATTCAATGCCACAACATTAAATTCAACTGCCCTCTAATATACCTTGTTGGGGGGAAAAGTATCTAATGCAGAATGCCTCTATCCCACTCTGAAGGTGATAGTACTTCAGCAACAACTGAATGCAAAGCTATTCAAAGTTTCTTCTTTATGAGATGAGAGAGGGAAGAAAAGGATGATCTACTAACCGTTATCTTGCGCTAATAGTCGATCCAGTCTTCACTCCTTGCTGCTTGCTCCTAGCTCCTTGCCCTTTCACCGGCCCAGCTACACACAGATCCTGTAAAAGCACAAGAAGAGGAAACTACAAGAAGCATACATCCATAATCGATTATAGGATTAGCATAAATCAAATATACAAGCATCTATTCATCATAAAGACACATGCATATAGAAGAACCTCAAATACTTTATTGATAATAGAAGTAAAGTTCTGAGAGAGTTACAACCACAATGGGCCCAATCCAGCAACACCTCCCAGCTGAAAGAAATATCCTCTTCACCTCCTTCAAGCAAAACACCCAATAGCTCTATACACAAACCAACAACACTTCCTTACTTGCACAAAATTCCAGCCTCCTTAGACCTCATGAGAGAGCTCTATATATAGGAGATTTGGAGAAAGGATGAGTCATCTTGAGACTGGCCTGAAGCTGACTTGTGTCCTCTCCCACTTTAGTTAATCTTCAGTTCTTGAGTCCACTTGGAGATCAAGACCCTCTTACTCATCATAGGGCGAATTCCTTGAACCAAGTGTCAGTTTGGAAGCTTCCTGGGCAGTTGACACCTTGCAGAATGACTGTGCCACTTGGCCAATCTCGCCCAACGCAGGTAGCCTTCATTGATTTTGACCTTCAGCGCAGGTACAAAGAGGATCAGTTGACATTCAGCGCAGATGCTCAGTGGAGCAGCTGACATGATCCAGAAATAGCCTGTTTTTGAGTGTTTTCAGGTGGAGAACTGATTTTCAGTGCTGTGGTTTGCAGACCGTGTTCCTCTAAGGGTAAGAACAACATGTTCAGGGACTTTGGATCCATCAGATTATTGACATTTCATGCTTCATGCTTAGGCACAAAAATGTCTATAACAGTTGCCCCCTAAAGTATGAGGTCGTTTATCGGGTGAAATGCTTTATCAGGAGGATCCGAAGTTCATTCAATCGCTGAGAGGTGCCCTGTAAAAAAATACAATACAATACATTATTTTTCATTCTGCTTTCATGATCTAGCTGAGGCGGGCATTCCCATGCGCAGCTTTATAAATTCATTTTGGTACATAGAACAGACGATCGTCTGATGGTAGACTGATAATTCTCTGCTGAAATTATCATCCTTTGAGTAGGATGATCATCTACTGCAATGATGTACATAACAAATGTCTTTATATTTCCTGAATATATATCGCAGCCCGGATGGATGAAACTAGATCCGGGGTCTTCAATCTCGTTCGATCTTCACTCTAAGTACAAGTCGATCCATGTGAGAATTACGCTGAAGTCGAACATGGAAAGACATCGCTTGATTACCGGTCAATAATGTAAACCGTTAACAAGCACGAGAGGAATCACCAATAATGACAATGACCCTCAAGGTACCACAGTACAATTCACGTGGTGTGAATAAAGGACTTGGCGTCGAACACCACGCAAAATCTTCTGGTCGAAGGTCATTGATGTATACCTGTCGCCGGAAGTGAGAAACTTGCCATTGAGGCATGCAAGCTCCAAAGTACTGGGGGGGGTGTTCCTAGATCAACTTCTTGGATAATGAGCTGAAGTCGACAAGAAGCGATCCATCAAAGGAGGGCCTTAATGAATCCCTCATCAGTGACACGGAACGGAGCTAATGACTTTAGTGGAGGTGAAACAATCTGTGAAATATGATTCAGGGTGGCGATCATGGGTGGATGAAGGATAATGTATGGCAGTGGATGGGACACAGTTGACTCTTTCTGAACACATCTCTTGAACATATAACGACACTGATGTGATGGATCGGTAGCATTACCCCAAATACGGATGGTTTGGCGAAGGCCATGGTGATGAGACCGGTGAATGAAACAACCCAACCTGATGTGATACGGAGGACAAAGTGTCATGTTCAAGAGCGACTTGCTACCATCAAAGCTTTGAGGTTCTCCCAATTTTTCCCCAGTCATTTCCGACCAGTACCTCTTTATTTTTGTCAAGCTTGAGGAGGATAACATATGCTTGTTCTATAACCTGCCCTTCGGGCAAGCCCATCGCTATGTTTTAACGAGCCTAGCGATAGGGAAACTCGTTCTCGTCAAAAGACAAGTTTGTCGCTATTTAATCATTTTAATGAGTCTAACGACAAGGAAAACTCAGTCCTTTTCATTTTTAGAGAGTCTGAAAAGGTACAGAAAGTTAACTCCAAAATTCCTTTTTCGTCATCTAATCCCTTAAGTCCGAAAAAGTATAAAACAATACAAAAGGGATGAATTTTCGATAACTTTAACGAGTCGAATAAAACAAGCGCTTGACCTTTTTGTGCAATAATCCCTCAGGTCCAAAAAGATTAAAATCTGGAAGAGGGATAGCTCTTCCGGTCGTTTAACGAGCTGGAAGGCCAAAACTCGGCAAACTTTTCATATTTTACGAGTCAGATGAAAAGAGCTCAAAGAAGACTCATCTTTTGAGGAACGAGTGATAAACAGGGATAGCAGCGGATTCCAGGTACAGGTTGGAATTTTCCAATCACGGCAGTGTCACACGGATGTCTAAGTGAAATCACTCTTCGCAGCTGTTCCTCAAAATGGGTAAACAATCATATGGAGGTGAACGATTGGCCAAATGAAATGGAGGTGGCGGGTACAAACACGACCAAGGCTTTTATGGCTAATAAATTTACGATCACAATGGTTATTTACCGGAATAGGTTCATTTTTTAATGAGCTTGAACTCTGGAGGAAACTCTTGCTCAAAAGCTTATGTTTATTTTTTAACGAGCATGAACTATGACGCTAAAACTGCTCGGATCTCGCTTTTCTATTTTTTAACGAGCATAAATTCCGCGGTAAAACTGCTCGATATACCAGTCATAGGATAAGAAATGTCTTCCTGCAAGATTCCAATTTTTATAGAGCTTGCACCTCACATAAGCTATGCTCTAAATTTGGCAATTTTTGACCTTTGCCCCACATCCTTTCTTTATGCAAGTTTGGAAACGGCTAATCCTACGAGTTTAAAGGGTTAGACCTACAGGTTTAAAGGGAGGACCTAAAAATTTAAAAAATAAATAGTCGCCCCTTGCTTGCACTCCAAAAGGTTGCATGCCCCCAGGTATAAAGTACGATTTCAAGGTTACCTCTCAATTTGCAGGTAGAACAATTGTTCTACCGGGAAAGGCCTACCTCTTTCAGGTTATCCAAAAAATGGTTTTATTTGCTGCCGCAAATGAAACTCTTTCTTTGGCGATGTCTATCATTAGGTTATCCAAAGATGGTTACTAATTGTTGCAGCAAAGGAATCCCTTTCTTTGGAGGCTGCCCCTACTTATCCTCTAAAACATTAGTTTTAATGGGTGAGGCTTGCCTTTTACCCAAAGATGGTTACCATTTGCTGCCGCAATAGAATCTCTTTCCTTGGTAGCCTACCTGTTTAGACAAAGGTGAATGACTAAAATCATCAAACACATAACTTTTACAAAAGAGTCCTGTTCTAGAACAACCCCTCTTCCATCCACGGACGGGGTACGGACTAGTCATACTTTTCCGCGGAAATTCTACCTTATACCCAAGGTTTCCTCTGCCCGAAGCAGACCAGGATGCATGCCCCCTGGGTTCCAGCCCTATCTTTCTGAATCACTGGCACTCATCGGGAAGGAGGACTGGGGGTGGAGACATTTCTTGGGTGAATAGACCATTCAGGGTTGGTATTTGACTATTTGCGATGCGTGATCCCGGAAATGAAAGTTGGTCTACGAGCTTGACCATTCTTCCTTCGTGTGGAAAACACATTACTCTAAAGAGTGAGGAGACTATAGCTCCCATGCAATATATATAGTCTCGTCCAAGGAGTAGGTTATAATCCAAGGGTCCTTGAACGACCATCACATTCAAATTAACGGTCTTCCCTTTTAATGTAACAGGCACATTGGGGAGGATCCCTAATGGTCGACTGGTTCCTTTATCAAAGCCCGAGAGATTTCTTATCTCAGGCAAAAGCGCCGGAGAACCCAGTGCTTTCCAAGCAATAGAGGAAAGGATACTCACAGATGCCCCTTCATCAATGATAGTTCCAGCCATTACCATTCTGTAGATTTGGACTATGATTCTGAACGGTATATTGGCTGGCAACCGAGGTCTGCCTAGTTGGTTCCAATCAAAGGATACGACTAGGTTGCTTGGTGGTGGGACCGAATACATGGCCGGATACAATCCTGATGATGTTCCTTCCTGCGATAAAGGAATGGGCGCATTGCCCTGATGCTCATCAGAATCTGTTTTGATGAAAAGAATCTGGATGGTGTCATCCTTATTCTCTTCCGTGAGGGTGTCATTTGAAGATGAATCTTCAGTGACGGTGTCATTTGAGGATGAAACCTCTGAAGGAGGAACCGGGTCAACTGCCGTATCGACCTTTAGACTTTCGTCTGGTCTGGATTCAGTAGGTTCATTTTCAATGACTGACGTTTCAGCTGACCACTTGAGCGGGCCAGCTGTATTTTCAACCAACGAAGGACTTGGCACGAGTTTTTTGTATCCAGGAGGAAGTATTACCGGTGAAACCAGACGATCTTCCAAAACTCTCTTCGCTTCGTCTAAGAAGGGACAACGGTGGATGGCGTGACCACCTTCACACAGTCTGCAGGGAGATCTTGATCCCCCTCTTCGTCTTGAACCTTCACTTTCGCTGGTTGATGGTAAGCAATCAACATGGCTATCAGAGGTTGATGCTCCCGAATTGTGCAACCGAGGGGACCAGTCCCTTAGTATCCGGGGAATACAGGGACAATCTCTATGGAAGTGGTCTCCTCTACATATGACACATGGCGATTTAAGCCCGGTCTGTGCTGTGTGTGGGTTTTTGTCAGATGTCTTTTGCTTGCCCCCAGTCGCCTTAGGCTCCTTCTTCTTCTTCTCTTTCTTCTTCTTTTCCTTGTTCTCCATAGGAGCTTGGCTTTTGCCAGCTTCACCTTTTGAAGATGAAGGATTGGAGGAAGGGTTAGAGGAAGTAGAAGGCTGGTGGGAGGCTCTAGACTCATCTAACTGTTGACTCGACTGCTCAGGAACCATGGTGTTCTGAACTACACTAGTTGAGAATAGCCAAACAGGCAGGCCAATTGTCAGTCCTGGAAGCGACAATGTGGCCATGTGGGGCGCACCAACTTCTCCCCAAGAGGAGAAAGGACTAGGATTTCCATCATGTGGAGTTCCTTGGTTCGGGCGTTCCATGTTCTCAACTTAAGATCAACGCGGGAATAGGAGGTGATTATGTTCCGTTTAAAATAAATTTTATAACGACGCTTAGACACAACTTGCTTTTTCACTTTTTAAGAGTCGAGAAAAAGCTAAAGATGACTCTAGTCTCCTTCGATGTTTTAACGAGCCCGAAGTGACAAATGCTCGGATGGACTTTTTCAGTTATAGAGTTTGAAAAAGGCCAAAAGAAACTGCTCTGGAGTTCTAGGGAGAGGGTGTGCCAAACTTTTCGCAAAATCACAGAATACATTTTACGGTACGAGTGGTCGATCTTCGTGAATGCTGTGTTCACTGCATTGCGATCAGTAGGGCGGCCGACACGGTTTCCTATCGATAAAGGCTTTGATCCTATAGGGGTCTCCCAATATATACGCGACGGTACGTGGGAGCACAAGTCCGTATTGATACTTATCGCTTCACCGTGGAGGAATCACCCAACCACTCAACGCTAAGATATCACGTTTAACGACGCCAGAACACGTCTCTAGCTTAGACCTCTAGATGTTTGCGTTATGTTTCAATGCGTTGTTGTGTAAATTCAATTTATTTTAAGGTTGATCTTGTTTAGCAGTTTGCCTTTATGGATCACCACGAGATGTATAGAAACACTCCTGAATGCAATCTAAGATGATAAGCAAGCTTTTCAATCTTTCAACTTTGAAAACCTTAACTACTGAGGGAGAAGGAAGATAACACCTTTTCACACAGATCATAGAGCACACACTAATGCACTTTTGTAAATCAACATGCAAACTGTCATAATGCACATGCACAATGCAAGTATTTCTTTTCTCTTTCTTAATGTTGATGAAATGCAAAAAGAAAGCTGTTGTATAACTTTGAATTCAATTTCAAGCGGAAGCAAACAAGTTTGTCCAAAATCGAAAGACACCTTACGATTCACTTGTTTCGACACTTAGAAATATATAAATTCAAACAATATAACGAAAGCGACAAACTCAATCAGCTATGAACAACAAATAAACTAACTCTTTAAGATCAAAATGACACTTTATCACAGGTCTAGATCTAAGAGGCCACAGCAAGACTAGTTCACTTTCGTTATGGGAAACTGTAAATGACACAAGAAATACAAAAGAACAAATACAGTTTCTTTATACAACTGAGGCGGAATAATGACAAAGGAAGATGGTTTCAGATAGGCCCACTGACTGGCAACAAACAACAAAAACAATAGTGAAAACAAGGCAAGACACAGCAGGAAACCCTAGTAACTCAAGCCAAGACTGGTCCAGCGCAGGTGTAACACTGCCTGTTTGACCTTCAGCGCAGGTAGCCCCTTCGGGAACTGCGTTGAAATGCAGACTGCCTTTGTACAGCCTGCAATGAAGAACGAGACTTTCGTCCGTCTTGGTTTCCGGGTCACAGATTGCTCAAAATTTCACAGTTTTTGCTCAAATCAGAAGCTATCAGTCAAGGACACACTAAGGGATGTAAAGGAGGATGAAAAGCTATCACTAAGAGCTTATTAGAGTCTTTGTGGATCAGCTCTTCAAATCATAAACTTGCCCAGAAACTGAGCTAGAGTAGCTGCCCTCTACTTTGTGTTTGATGGATTCAAACACAGTTCGATTCGGTACTCCCTTTGTTTATGAAATGAATAGCAAAAAAACCACAAACAACCAACAAGATACGTTCCCCAGTGGAGTCACCAATTTGTTGGGGGCAAAAGTATCTAATGCAGAATGCCTCTATCCCACTCTGAAGGTGATAGTACTTCAGCAACAACTGAATGCAAAGCTATTCAAAGTTTCTTCTTTATGAGATGAGAGAGGGAAGAAAAGGATGATCTACTAACCGTTATCTTGCGCTAATAGTCGATCCATTCTTCACTCCTTGCTGCTTGCTCCTAGCTCCTTGCCCTTTCACCGGCCCAGCTACACACAGATCTTGTAAAAGCACAAGAAGAGGAAACTACAAGAAGCATACATCCATAATCGATTATAGGATTAGCATAAATCAAATATACAAGCATCTATTCATCATAAAGACACATGCATATAGAAGAACCTCAAATACTTTATTGATAATAGAAGTAAAGTTCTGAGAGAGTTACAACCACAATGGGCCCAATCCAGCAACACCTCCCAGCTGAAAGAAATATCCTCTTCACCTCCTTCAAGCAAAACACCCAATAGCTCTATACACAAACCAACAGCACTTCCTTACTTGCACAAAATTCCAGCCTCCTTAGACCTCATGAGAGAGCTCTATATATAGGAGATTTGGAGAAAGGATGAGTCATCTTGAGACTGGCCTGAAGCTGACTTGTGTCCTCTCCCACTTTAGTTAATCTTCAGTTCTTGAGTCCACTTGGAGAATCTTGCTTCCACTTGGAGATCAAGACCCTCTTACTCATCGTAGGGCGAATTCCTTGAACCAAGTGTCAGTTTGGAAGCTTCCTGGGCAGTTGACACCTTGCAGAATGACTGTGCCACTTGGCCAATCTCGCCCAGTGCAGGTAGCCTTCATTGATTTTGACCTTCAGCGCAGGTACAAGGAGGAGCAGTTGACATTAAGCACAGATGCTCAGTGGAGCAGCTGACATGATCCAGAAATAGCCTGTTTTTGAGTGTTTTCAGGTGGAGAACTGATTTTCAGTGCTGTGGTTTGCAGACCGTGTTCCTCTAAGGGTAAGAACAACATGTTTAGGGACTTTGGATCCCTCAGATTATTGACATTTCATGCTTCATGCTTAGGCACAAAAATTTCTATAACATACCTCTTAGTAATCCACCTGTTTTCCCCTAACTTCCTATCCAACCCAATCTGAATCCTAACAATAAAGGGGTTCAACAAGCTAACACCCTCAACTTGCCTTCATCCGACATCTCTACTACAAAATTTTATGGGATGAATTTGAGATCTGGGTTAGAAGTAGATGCTTAGCCCTCACCTATTATTATTGAACAAGTTGGTAGTGAGGTTAAAGAACCAGAAAGAGTTGAAGAGAAATAGAACAAAGCTAGTAAAAATCAGACATCTCCTCAACTGCTAATTACTCAAGAACACCAAGTTGACCCGCCCTATTCTGAAAGATTGGCCTTGAGTAGACAGATCCCTCAAGATGAGTTTGACCTATTAGGGGAGTTACAAAATTTGTTTGTTAAGATCCCCTGTTACAAGCTATGAGGGATGTACCCATATATGCAAAAACGCTTAGGGATATTGTGTTAAAAATCCTTGAAAGAAATCAAGGGACCCACTCACCATTCATGTGATGGGAAAATTACTAGATTTTATGATGGGAAAGGATATGCCTATGAAGTATGGGGACCCGGGGAACCCAATTCTAAATGTGAAAATTAATGGAGTGGAAATTCCAAATGTGCTGGTAGATTTGGGTGCTGCTATAAATGTCATCACTGTTGATGCTATGCATACATTGGGTCTTCGAAACCTGAAACATACACCTACGGTGTTAGAGTTTCCAGATAGATCTACAGTCAAAATTATAGGGAAGTTAGAAGGCATTACAATCTCAGTTGATTCATGGCATTACCCTATGGATTTCTTAGTACTACAAACGTACTCCCCAGCTGGTGGCCATCCCTTGATTCTTGGAAGACCGTGGTTGGCAACAGTAGATGCCTACATTGGGTGTCATTCTGGGAATATGGTTATCTCAAATGGGCAGGTTACTAAAAACCTTGTGTTATATCCTCCTGCATAACCTAGCCCATCAACGAAGCCATCTGGTCGCAAGAAGCCTTTACCAAAGGAAGAGTCTGAATCTAAGGATGAAGAATTAGGAAAAGTCCTTACTATTGGGTAGACCCTTCAGCTAAAAATAGAAATAGAAGATGATACAATTACCACCTTCATTAGTGACCCTTGTTTTGTTTCAGATTCAAATCAATGAATTCTAGAATCTGTTTTGAGCTGTGAAACACAGGAAAGTATTGAAACAACATATGGATTTGAAAAGTTGCCTAGCAATGTGTCCCATGACAGCATTCCTATGGAGGTAGAGCCAGGGTAGGGCCTTCACCTCAGACTATACAGACATGAAGAGGATTCTTGCCAATCTATGTACCCATCATATATACATCAAAGAGGATTGTTATCCTGTGAGACAACCCCAGACGAGGATGAACCCCGATTTGAAAAACATTGTCAAGGAAGAACTTCAAAAGTTGTTGGATGTAGGATTTACTTACCCCATTTCGGACAACCAATGGGTTTCCCCGTTGGTGATTGTTCCCAAGAAAAATGGTAAATGGAAGATATGTGTACATTACAAAGAATTATATAAGGGAACACAAAAATTCCATTTCCCTTTACTGTTCATTGATTATGTCTTGGATACTTTGGCTAGGAATAAGTTCTTCTCCTTCATAGATGGATTTAGTGAGTACAACCAGATCCAAATAGCTCCCAAGAAACAAGATAAAACCACTTTCACGTGCCCTTGGGGAACTTTCGCGTATCGAGTCCTTCCATTTGGCCTCTGTAATGCACCTACAACATTCCAAAGGGAAATTTTAGGGATTTTCTCTGATCTGGTAGATGACAGTGTTGAAATTTATATGGACAATTTTACTCCATACAGGGATTCATTCAAAGACTGGCTGGAACATCTGGAGAAAGTTCTTGAAAGATGTAAATAGACACATGTCTCCTTGAGTACAGTAAAGTGCCACATGATGATGGAGGAAGGAATATACTTGGGACATTTTCTTTTAGGTGATGAAATTTAGATGGATCCAACTATGATAAAGGTAATATTGCACTTTCCAATACCCAAAACACCTACACAGGTATGTAGCTTTATCGGTTGCACTGGTTATTACTGGCACTTTATAGATAATTCTGCTAGGATAGCACATCCACTTTTTCAATTTCTTAAAAAAGATGCATATTTTGTGTGGACAGATGACTCTGATGCAGCCTTTGTGAAGATCAAGGAACTTGTCTGTAGAACTCCAATCCTTTGAGGGCCGGACTGGACATTACCATTTCATATCTATGTTGATGCCTCTCAGACAACAGTTGGGGTAGTTTTGGGACAACAAGTAGACAAGGTGCCATATGTAGTTTACTATGTTAGTAAAAACTTGGCTCCTACCAAGTTAAACTACACAGTGACTGAGAAAGAATTCATTATTGTCATCTATGCCATCAACAAGTTCCGACATTATAATACTGGGTATCCTACCTTTGTAAAAACTGATCATGCAGTAATCAGGTATCTGATGAATAAACCCATTACTCCTGGTCATACTACAAGATGGCTACTGTTACTTCAAGAATTTGACATCACCATAGTAGATAAACCAGAAAAGGATAATGTGGTTGTTTATTTTCTGTCTAGACTAGATAATAATGTTGAAAGTAAACCCATAGAAGATAGTTTTCCAGATGAGCATATTTTTTCAATTTCTTCTAACACTCTGTGGTATGCAGATATTGCTAACTATCTTGCTACAAGGAAAGTACCTCATCACTTGTGATATATGGAATAATGGAAAATTATTCATCATAGTATCTGATATTCATGGATGGCAAGATACCTTTTTCACACAGGGGTTGATCATCAGATTCGACGCTATGTATTTGAGGATGACATTTATGAGATATTGAAGGTTGCCCATGATGGACCTTGTGGAGGATATTTTGTAGATAAAAGAATAGACAACAAGGAGTTGCAAATGGGATATTATTGGACTTCTATCTTTCAGGATTCTCGAGATTATGCCCAAAGCTGTGACAGTTGTCAATGCATGGGGCAACTTGAAAAATCAGATGAAATTCCATTGCAGCCCCAAGTAGTCCTTGAAAATTTTGAGAAGTGGGTAATCGAATTCATTGGGACTTTTAACCCACCTTCTCATCAAAAGGTTCACATTCTAGTCTGCACTGATTATGTGACTAAGTGGGTGGAAGCCAGAGCTATTGTGAAAGAAGCAGAACAGGTGGTTTCAGATTTTCTTTTTGAAGAGATTTTTGCTCGATATGGTACTCCAAGGGAGATTGTTTCAGATGGAGGGGCATAGTTCATATCCCACATGATAGAAAGGCTTATACAGAAATATGGAGTCAAACACAAGGTGACAACTCCATACCATCCCTGGGCAAATGGATAGGTAGAAAGTACAAACAAGGTGTTGGAAAATATCTTGACAAATACTGTAACAAGCCATCGTCGGGATTGGTGTTAGAAACTTTCGAAAGCTCTCTGGGCATACAGGACAAGATGGTAGAACAAAACTGGGTTTTCACCATTTGAGTTAGTCTATGGGAAACCCCCCTTGTTCCTGATAGAATTTGAGATCATCACACTCAGAAGAGCTTTGGAAGTAGGATTGGACTTACGGAGGTCGAGAAACACCAGCTAGAATAGCTAAATGAGTTAGATGAAATCTATTCAGTGGTTGTCCAGAAAACTGCTGCTATTCAACAGCAAAGAATGAAATGGCATGATAAATTTATAAAGAATAAGGTGTTTCATAAAGGAGATTGGGCACTACTCTATGACTCCCATCTTAAATATTTTAGAGGAAATCTTCGTACTCGCTATATGGGACCCTATGAAGTGGACGCTATGTTCGACAATGGAACAATCAGATTGGTTACAATAGATGATACTCGTGCATCCTTGTTAGTGAATGGACACTGTATGAAATTATACCACCATCTAACTTCTAAGGAAACCTTCATCAAACATCTCTTTCATAAATCTGGTTTGATGGTTGTTGGTGCAGAGAATGCTTCCTCCACATTATCTTCTTAAAATAATAATAATAATATTAATAATAATATGTTGTTACTAACTTGTTTGTCTTTTGCAGGAATAATGATCTAAATCTGATGAGGAGGAGTTGACAATTTTCTTTCCAAGTAGTAGTTGATGTTGTTACTCTACCACTCCTGCTACTCCTAAATTTTTTTCTAAGTATCGAATGCTATTGCTCCATCGCTGCTGTTACTCTGTTGGTGCTATTACTCTGACACAATTGTTACTGTTGAATTTTTTTCTGAGTGTCGGGTGTTGTTACTCCACCACTGTTATTACTCCGTCAGTGTTGTTACTCCATCGTTACTGTTACTCCGTCGGAGCTCTTACTTCGCCGCTGTCATTACTTCGTCGGTGCTGTTACTCTGTTGTTGTTACTACATCGGTGTTGTTACTCCGCCGTTGTTGTTACTCTGTTGTTGTTACTACATCGGTGTTGTTACTCCGCCGTTGTTGTTACTCCACCACTATTGTTACTCCACCAGTGCTGTTACTCCATTGTTGATGTTTCACCGTCAGTGCTATTACTCCACCGCTACTTTTACGGTGTCAGTGATATTACTCCACCACTACTGTTACTCTGCTATTGCTATTACTCCGCCACTATTGTTACTCTGTTAGTTAGTCTGTCGTTACTCCACTACCAGGTAGGTCTCCACGTACATCTCCATTGACTCTTATGAATTCGATTAAAATATTCCATCGATGAGACATATACGTGCCGTGGACGACTACATGTAAGTTGGGGGGGTCCTGTCATAAGTAAACGATGAAGTATTTAAAACCATAATAATGACATATCAGATATCATTATTAAATCTTATGCAAACGGTACACCCATAAATTCCATGATTTCATAATAATTATTTCGATGCATTAGAATTTGGTTTACGTACATTCGATAACCAATCAATCTTTTCAATTCATATGAATTAATTACCACAATCATTCCATGACACTTACCATGATTTTCCATAATTCTTTTCGTTTTTCAAAAAATTACTCGCCGCTTTCACCACCTTCTATCCCACGTCTCACCATGCCCTTAACCATCACTGTAATTTGGTTGATGTTACTCTCTCCCCCAACAGATGATTGCGTCCAAGTGTTGTTACTGTTTCTACAACAATGGGTGGGTTGGTTGTATGTCACGAGCCGTAGGGTACCAGCTTGGTCCGTAACAATAGAGAGGTGTGGCAGATTTTCATCAATGCAGGTTGGGACATTTATTTTAACAAGTTGCAGGGATTCGGTGAGGGGATTGTAGTGGAATTCATAGTCAGTTTGAATGAAGACAGCTCTTAGGTCAGAGGAATAGAAATCGCTATCACAAAGGAAATTATTACAAAAGTCAGCGGATTTCCTAAGCAAGGACAAAGCTAATTTTCACGAAAGAATTCCCTCCCAGAGTTTCTTGAAGTATTTCTATAGGCCAATGAGAGTGTCATCCAAAAAGGTAGGGGGTATGACCAGAAATCATTACCACATCCATGGGGCAATGTAGTAGGTTTTGTGATGAAACACATAACCTACGAAGGACGGTACACCACTATATTCAAGTATCATTTCAGGGTGTTAGCTCGTCTTCAATTTCCACAGTCAGAGGTCTTCTCTTTGAACATGCCTTTCCTTTTGTTGAAGAGCCTACAATTGTGTTAAGAAATTTACTGCATAACATAAATAATTACTCAGAGAAATAGATATAAAAATAACCAGCAACAAACATAAACACATAAATGCAAATGTTTATCCGGGAAAAACCCAACCTAATAAGATCTTATTAGCTTTGGCCGAAACTCTGGCCAATCTGACCAAGTGAACCTTCACCGCTCACCTCCAGGTCTTGCCTTACAATGAAGTCCTTCCAGCTTTTTATAAGCTCCATTATATATAATACCATGGGTAGAATATCATGGGTACACAATACCATGTGCCCGAAAACCATCACTGTTTAACCTGGTCAACTTTGACTCTATCTCAAGTCAAGTTTACCTAACAATTCCCCCCTTAAACTTGACTCGGGGTTCCTTGACTAACTCCATCGAAACCTACTAAGTGAGACAATCCCGCTCACTCTAGCCCTTACCCCCCTCAAAGTTTTTACGCAGGGTATTGTTAACCCGACATCTCTCCTATCACCTAGGTCTAACCCAGACTTTATCGATGATCACCCAGGGGTACACATGCCTTAGCAGGTCTTACAACAATATGCCCATTTTCATGCAATAATTTTGACTTCATTAAAATAATTTTTTTTGTTTATTGCTGCTGCCATTTTGATCCATCCTCCCTCAATTTGATTTGCTCAAAAAATTCTATCAAACCGCTCCAACTGAAAGCTTGATGAGAACCTCGTAGATTCCAGCACCAGTGGCCTCACGTAGCAGAAAACGAACAATTTTCGAAACTTCATGAATCCTGAACAATTCGTCAACATGTTCCAAACCGGTCAATATCGTAAATGCATTGTGATCCCTGGCAGTTACGACACTATCTTCCGCACATTCTCCTCGAGGTTCCGTGTACGATTGTTCCACCATTATTTTCAGACCCAAATCTATAAAAAAGGTTGCATTGATCTTATCAAGCACTATAAACCCCTGGCATCAAAGAATCCCTTTGAAGTTGCATTGATCTTATCAAGCACTATAAACCCGTGGCATCAAAGAATCCCTTTGAAGCCAAAATTTGGCTCTGATACCAGTTGTTAAGAAATTTACTGCATAACATAAATAATTACTGAGAGGAATAAATATAAAAATAACCAGCAACAACCATAAACACATAAACACAAATGTTTATCTGGGAAAACCCCAAATCCAGGGAAAAACCCAACCTAATAAGATCTTATTAGCATTGGCCAAAACTCTAGCCAATCCGACCAAGTGAACCTTCACCGCTCACCTCCAGGTCTTGCCTTACAATGAAGTCCTTCCAGCTTTTTATAAGCTCCATTACATATAATACCATGGGCAGAATACCATGGGTGCACAATACCATGTGCCCCAAAACCATCACTATTTAACCTGGTCAACTTTGACTCTATCTCAAGTCAAGTTTACCTAACAAATTGATGGCACATTCCACCCAGCATTCACGACAGGTTGTAGCAGTTATCACTAATCATGAGCTGGTTCGATTACTTGTCATGCATGCATTGACCCGATTTAAAATTCCTTGGATGTTGTTTTGGGAATCAACAGAAGAAGAAGTAGCAGTTGTTATAGCTACTAGAGAAGAGGAACCAAAGAGAATGGAGGAAGAACCAACAGAGGATGAATACATAGACCAAGAAGAACCTGAAGAGATGGAAATGGAGGAATAGAAACCAAAGCAATGAAGGTTGCTTGAAGTGGAAGAAAAATTCGGCGCTACAACCAAGGCTATTACACAAGAACCAACCTCGGCTATGGAGCCGATGGAAGAAAAGCAACTAGAGCAAGAAAGAGAGCTTGAAGTGGAAGAAACAGTCAGTGCTATAGCTGAGGTTGTTACACAAGAACCAGCCTCGACTGTGGAGTCGATGGAAGAAGAGCAACCGGAGGAGGAAAGGCTCGAGACAGAAGAGACAGTCAGTGCTACAGCTGAGGCTATTACACAAGAATGAGCCTTGATTGTGGAACTAATGGAGGAAGGAATTATGGACATGATGGATGGGATTGACATGGTGATACAAGAATCCACTATGAATGAAGTGCTAGAGGAAACAATATCAACACCATCTGCTCAGGAAGTGTCAGATACAGGTGGTGGTGCCAGACAAGAACCACCAGCAACCCATCCAGTCTCAGAAAGTGGAAAGGATGAGTCCTAAGGTTGATACTCTCCCATAAGAACCAGTGTCAACCATAAGACAGGAGTTAACACAGGAGGAAGCCTCAAGCCAGAGCAAAATTGTCATAGGAGGAAGCCTCAGGTTAGAGTAGAAATGTCATAGGAGAAGGGAAGGAACTCGATGTCACAAACCGAGATGGTGTAGATCAAGGAGAAAACATCTCTCAGTGTCCTTTTTGTGCCACCATTGAGCGAGAGTGTCTCATTCTCCCCGATGCTCATAAAAGGAGGTTGTTGTTCCTCCCATTTTAAAGTTTGATTGGTCCGTTAAAGGTTCGGCCACTATTAGTCTATTGGCTGCTGATTCTCAGTAAGGCCATCCCAAAGAGCAGAGCGAGGAGGAACACCTTGCAGAAGAATGGGAACATCGAGTGGACGAAGGAGGCACTGTTCAGGCAATAGATGCCTTGGAGCGCAGAAAGGAGGAAGAAATAATTGCTTCTGAAAAGGGGAACTAAGTAAGGAGAGTCCAGTAGAAGTACCTATGGATACTCCTCCAAGTGATCCACCAGCTCTAGGGCCGATTGTGTTAATCTTCAAAGAGGAAGCAATTGCTCCGAAAAAAGGGGAACCAAGTAGGGAGAGCCCGACAAATGGACCAGTGGATGCTCTTCCAAGTAATCCACCACCTGTTGAACTAGTTGTAGGGCTAGTTGAGTTGGTTGTCAAACAAGAAGTGATTTCTCCTGAGAGGGAGGAACCAAGGACAAAGAATCCAGCAGAAGGACCAGTGGATACTCCTCCGAGTAATCTGCCACCTGTTGAACCAGCCGTAGGGCTAGATGAAGTGGTTGTTAAGGAGAAATGGATAAAACTGTAAAAATAGAGGAGGTCTCCCCTTAAAAAGAAATATCAGCTACAGTTCAGGGACACAATGTAGTTGAAAACAAAGGTTTGAAGGCTGAGAAGATAGGTGCCTCGACTCAAGAAATAGGTAAGAAAGTATAAATAGTGGGTTAAGAAGCCTGAGGCCACGGTGGTCGAAGTAGCAACATGGGTAGATGATGTGTGGATGACCTCTGCTGCCACTCAAATAGATCCTATTGAGCACTTGTTCGACAGTCATAAATTATCTTTAATAGCCGAGATTCAAATTTGGAAATCCACCTCGGCCCATTATCAGAATGAGGTGAAAAGGATCCAAGAACAATTGTCCAAAGCTATCTTTGAGTATATAGAGCGAGTGGACATATTATGGTTGAGATATATAAAGCAACAACTCAAAGTAGAACGGTTGGAAAGGAAAGTGCTAGAATTGAGGACTGACAAAGAACAGATGTTCATCCTAGGATAACAGGTAATGGAATGCTGCCCTCTTGCTTCTAGTTATGCCTTGTTCTTGCATGAGCAATTTCTTCTCTTCTATTTGGAAAGCATTAAGAAGGAGGTCAGTCATGAGATCGAGGACTCTGTACAGTTCCTCCATATACTGAGAATCCATGACTTGGTAACCAAACATTTGATCTGTGAGCTTTATCTTCATGAATATTTCCTGCACAATGACAAAGAGTTTAACCCAGTCCCATATGTGGGGGACATTCATTTAAGGGATCTCACCTCCTATACTATCAACAAGATAAAATGGTAGAAGGCTTCTAATACATTTGAGTCAAATCAAAACACGAGGTCTCTTATGATGAGAGGGGAGCATCAACGGTCCGTGACTATGTTCAATAAGCACAACACCTTTTTATAGATTGAGGGAAATAAAGAACGGGTGCTGAGGACACAAAAATGGTGTATTTACCTTTGTGTAAAACAAATAGTCACATTCCAAGACAATGCCCTTGATAGTTGTCAGAAGAGGTGGATGATATCACCTATAGCTTTCTGGAACAGGGAACCTTTTGGAGTGCCAAATTTGCATGGGCACTAAGTCGTGTCCCGAGATATGTAGCATGCATCTAAACATACGGGGTCTGGTGGATGGGACTCTGGTTCAAGTTCCCCATCATTTGGTTGTGAGCAGAACATTATACCCCAGCATACAATTTACTAGATGATTGGTGGAGTGATGTCCTTCTCGCAGAAGGGTACAAGCCCCCAGGAATAGACATGGTAGATGAGTATGATCTTGCCCAGCTCCACGCTGACTACAGTCGTTCTAACCCAGACCTGCGGAAGCGATGAGCTACATGAGGGCATGCAGAAGGCTAGTTGGGGGTAGATGTTGGGAACCAATTCTGCTTATCTTTTCATTACATTTTCACCTATCCTTCCATCCTTTTGCACCAACTGATATGGATTTATTGTGATAAAACTATAAGGTAACCCTTCTTCCTAACGTATCTTGGAATATTTTATTGATGAAATAAAGTCACGGGGGTTTTTCCTATGCGAAATACTAAAACTTGTTATTTCCACAGATTCTGGTGAACACGTATCACCTTCACAGCTTGTACTGGCAGTCTCGCATTCACAACATCTATTCGGAAAAGTTGTAACAACATAACCAACTCGTAGTTGCTTTCAAGCATATTTTCGATCTTTTCTATTCTCGCTCTCTCGACAATTAGTTGTTGTTCTAAACTATTGTATATTTTGAGCATTAGTTGCCAGGTTTTTGGGAATATGTCATTCCCATGTATTTGTACAAAAGGGGTTTTATCCATGTGTGAAGGGTTAGCCGCACAAAGGCATATACTGTACAATTCTTTACATATTAATCAAATACAAGCAAGTTGTTTTCTCTTCTTAGCTGTGAGTTAATGCAACCCTGATTAGAGAGCTGGACCTGGTCTTCTGATCAGGTGCTGCGTATTTCTTTTATGTGTGCATTGTTTTGTATTATTGTGTGTTAATTCCTTATTTTTGTTACAAATTTTTATTGATTTTTGTGAATTCCTTTTAAGTTCTGCAATTTATTTCTACTTACTGTTACAATAATGCTTTGATCCTTTAGCCACGGATCCTTGGTTGATGTAAGATTGTAACCTTGCCCCTACATATACCTTGCACATTACCTTGAAAGTCGTATTCACTTGGATTTATGAATTAATGTGGAAAAGGGTGGAATAGTTTATTCACACCCTAACACCAACAATAGACACATGTAGATATACCCTTAAGGATACCTGCATGAACAATAGATTTTATGACTCAACATAGTCCTTCCACCACATAGATAAAAAGGTAACGACAAAGGATATCCCCTTGTGTAATGCTTCTTGAGAGGATAAAAGTGGGGTATAGGGATCCATTAATAAAGATAGAAAAAAAATCAGCACAAGGTCCATAACCTCATGTATTCTTGTATCTACAAAACAAAAATCCTCGAGTATGTGAAAGATAAATTTCAAGCTAAGATGATCAAAGGCTTTAAATATATCCCTTTCAATGAACATTTAAAAGCATTTAAAAGATTTAAATGAGAAAATATGTTAATGTATTAAGAGAATACCATCCAAAATTTTCCTACCTTTAAAGTAACTAGTCTATTGAGGAGATATGAGAGAAGGAAAGAGAGGCTTAAGCGTATTATCAATCACTTTAGAAATAATTTTATAAATAACATGGAAAATAACTATGGAACGAAAACCTGAAGGAGATTCATGCTAATAATTTTTATGAATTAGAGAGATAAAATGAGTGTCTAGAGATAAAATGATAGAAGAGGAGGATTTGGTGTCCTCAACTAATCTCTAGAGATCATCTCCCATTATTTTCAAATAACCTTGAAAATAATTTGTAGTAAACCATTTGGCCTTGGATATTTTCACCTCAGCATTCCTATAACTAGCTCTTCTACCTTGGTCATGGTAATTTCCCTCAATAACATTGTTTTTTCTCTTTGATGTGGCTAACCGTTGTATATGTTTTGTTATTTTTCAAACGGAATGCCTTCTATCCTAGATTGGTTCCATTAATATGTCCTGGTATGGTCCATTAATTCCTTTGTAATCTCCATATACTCTTCAAGATTTTGATTTTTAGATTTCTTTATACTTACAATTTTGTTGTGTTGTCGGTGCTGAATCATGGAACTATGAAAGAATTTGGTATTCTTCTCCCCTTCCTTGAGCCATTAGACTCTAGGATTTTGTTTGCATAAAATATATTATTATTTTAGATGTTGTTCTAATTGAAGTTGAGTAACCACTTGTTTGTGGGTTGATTCTTCTGATATCCCTCCATCTATAATAGTTTTTTGTACAATATTAATTTCATTTTCTGTCCTTTTTTTTCCTCGTGAGTATTACCAAACTCCCTTACATTATATTCTTTAATTTTTATTTTAACATATTTTAATCCACATTGGAAATGATACTCAATGATTCCTTCAAATCTTTCTGATTCTTTTCACTAGGATTCAATGTTACTTAGGAAAGAGGCGTGCCTTGAATAGAAGGATTCAAATCTAAATGATATATTTTGTAAACTCCCTGTCCAATCTAGTAGAAGAATGATTGGTGATTGGTATGACCCATGGATTAAGAGATAAAAGACTTCAAAGTTAATTCCTGACAAGAGAAGATATTTTAAAATGAGGAATCTTCCAAACGGGAGCAGATTTGTGAAGAATAGATTTTTTTATTCAAGGTGAATATTCCATTATTATATTCCATATCTATCAAATTTGATTGGTTTAAGAATTATGCAAAAAAAATTGCATCTTCATCTAGTCTTCTTATATCATGTTGAAATCTCCTCGAATAACATGTGGCTTATCCCCAACAATATTAGGGATATTCTTAAGATTTCAAAGAAAAAAAAATCTTATTTCAGGAAAAGATTGGTTGATGTACATTAGTGATGGATCCTAAGGTCATCTAACTTATGATATGAAATATAGATGATGGTGATATAGGAAAAGCAAAGGAATCCTTTAAAGAAATCGATGATGGATTCCAAAGCATGATTATTCCCACAAAGCTCCAAGCATCATTGGTTATAATTTGCAATTAAGTTCTCTTAGCCTTTGATTATTAATGTTAGGGTCCCACCCTAACCCCCTTATTTATGTCTTGGGATCACGTCATAGTCAAGTGTCAATAAAGCCCATATTAATATTTGTAAGTTGTTAACCCGCAATTAATGACGGGACCACAGTTAGTTGCAAATGGGCGGAAGTATTAGATAGATGGTAAATGGGCGGTAGTATTAGATAGATGGTATTAATAAAACCCACGATATTGGCCCATGGTATTGCATGTATGAGTCATATATAAAGGATAGAGACTCCCTGCGAGGAGCGTCGTGTCTTGTTTTGTAATTGAGCTCTACTCTATTGGAGGTTGCCCCCTCGAAGAGGCCTGTGAACATTTCTCTCTGAATAATAAAATCATTGCTATTCTGTGCTGTGGGTATATTTTCTTCACATATTTCGTGTTCTCGGTATCTTTTCTTCGCAAATTCTATGTTTGGGTATTACTTTGTAGGTTAAGTGCATAACAAGTGGTATCAAAGCACTTTCCAGGGCTCGGTGGGATCTCCAAATTTTAGCAATTTTTTTTTTTTGGCTAGAGACGTGTTCCGGCGTCTTTAAACCACCGGATTTGTCGTTAAGCGCATAAACCTGCGGATTTGGGGAGGCATGCACGCAGGAAATACAAGAGGTGGTCACGTCTGTTGGACTCCCTTGTAACCCCTGTGGGTACCCCTTCGAGTAGTAGCGCATTAGACAGAACCACGCACGGACTGTCTTCCACGTACCCTCTGGGTATATAGGAAGCCCCCTAGCTCCCTTGAAACCTCGCCATAGATAAACCTTCGGCCGTCTTGTGGCTACAGTACACCGAGAACAACACTCGGAGAGATTACTCGCCCGTACGATAGGGTAGTCGGGTTGTACGGCTAAGGGTACGGTCGATCCTCCTTAGCTAGAGCCCTAAACATTGGGCCGAGTACTACTGTCAGAACCTTATGTATATTGCGATCTGTAGCACCTGACACTCCTCAAGACCATAGTTCCCTTTCTATCGGGGGATCACACATCGCCTATTCCAGATCAACAAGGGCAGCAGCAGTAGACATCAGTCCCGCAGCTCCATCAGATCAGCAGCAGCAGTTGTTCCACCATTCAGATCTCTCAGATCCACCAGATTGGAGTAGTTGTGAAGGGTTCCTATCCCTGGATATAATTTTCGCATTACTTTTGACGGCATTGACATTCTGAGGATTTGGCGACTGCAGTATTGATCAGGTAGGAGTAAAACTCCGTTAGGAGTTTTCCAAAAAAAAAAAAAGAGTCAGAGATCTTCCGGGGCGCTTATTGGTGACCTAGCCCATTAGTAAATAAATATTAGGCAGTCCCAATTTTTGTCCTCAGGTTGGTGTATGGTAGAAACTCGCGCCCAAGCGATGGCCAATGAAAGGATTGACAAAATTGAAGAGCATGTGCACTCCCTCCAATCGGCGGTGAAGCTTATCGAACTTGAGCTTAAAGGAATAAGTAACCAGATACATGATGCACTCCCAAAGGGCAAGGAGCCAGCCCACGAGGAGGCGTATAATGGCCATGAATACCATGAGGATGAGTCTAGCCACTCTCATCAAGTCTGGCACACCCATCCACCACCTAGTCAGCGACCTCCCAAGTTGGATATGCAGAAATTTGACGGTTCTCACACGTTCGCATGGCTAGCACAAATGGAGCAGTATTTCCAATTGAATCATATCATAGATGAGGGGACTAAGCTTATGGTGGGCACCATGTACTTGGACAATGAACGATGGCAATGGAAGGAATGGCATCAGCGTTGCAATGGACAGTTTCGGGATTGGGCCCAATTTTCCAAAACTCTTCGCAGTCTCTTTGAACAGGAAGACTCTTTCTTGGGGTGTCTCACTAAGCTCTGACAGATGGGTATAGTGGAGGAATATATTACTGCTTTTGAAGCCTTAGCCTTCCGCACTAGGGGGCTCACAGATGAGTTCTACATGGAATGCTTTATCAACGGTCTTAAAGAAGCCATCAAAGCTCAGGTTCTACTCCACCACCCTCCCACATGGACAGAGGCTTGCTAGGTAGCCCGTAAGGTGGAACGTGCATTAACAACCCAATCCAGCTGCCCCAACTTCCCCGCTAAGGGTCATCCCTCACATGCTCCCAATATGACTCAGACACTTAAGATTCAAAAGGTGTCACCTGCGGAAATGGCCGAAAGAAGGAAGCAAGGACTATGTTACTACTGTGATGAAAAATATTCCATGGGTCATAAATGCAAAGAGCACAAGTTTTTTCAAATAGATGCCACTGACTACAGCTCCACCGAGGAAGATCCACCACTTGAGGAACCGGAGGAGATTGAAGAAGATAACCAAAAGGAAATTGTATCTGATGAACCAATTATTTCGCTAAATGCATTGACAGGAATTTCTTCCCCTCAAACTCTCAAAATCAGGGGTTTTCTTAAACATCGCCCAGTAGTATTCTTGATTGATAGTGGAAGTACCCATAATTTCATCCATCAAAAGATCGCTGAAGCAGCACATTGTTTCGTCCGGGCAGTTTCTAACTTCCAAGTCCAGATTGCAGATGGGGGCACAATGAAATGTGAAGGTTGCTGTGAAAATGTCAAAATTCAAATGGGGGATTATCAATTGAAAACCCACATGTTTGCAATACACATGGGGGGTTGCGACATTGTCCTAGGCGCGGAATGGCTCCGCACTCTTGGGCCAATCGCAATGGATTTCCAGGAGTTATATATGAGTTTTAAGCAGAACAACTCCACACATACCCTCCGTGGACTACAGGTGGGAGCCCCCTCTATCATCAGCTCGCATAGCATGGAAAAATTGTTAAAAAAGTGCCATCATGGAGTGGTAGCTCAATTTAATGTTGTCCAGGTAGTAGACACCATGTCTCCGCCAATTCATCCTAAGATGCAACAGATTTTAAATAAACATCGGACGGTCTTTGACAAGCCTCATGAGCTTCCACCCTCGCGAGGGGAACATGATCATAGCATCACATTGGTTCCAGGGGCCCAACCGCCAAATGTGCGGCCATACAGATATCCGTTCACCCAAAAGAATGAAATAGAAAAAATCATCAAGGAATTGTTGGAAGCAGGTGTCATTTGTCCCAGCATTAGTCCTTATTCATCCCCAGTGGTCATGGTCCTCAAGAAAGATGGGGAGTGGCGGATGTGTCCCGACTTCAGGGCCCTCAATAAGTTAATAGTCAAAGATAAATTTCCCATCCCAGTGGTTGACGATTTGCTGGACGAACTCAATGGGGCTCAATTCTTCACTAAGTTGGATCTTCGCTCAGGCTATCACCAAATTCGCATGAAGGAAGTCGACATTCCCAAGACAACTTTCAGAACTCATGAAGGCCATTATGAGTTCCTCGTCATGCCATTTGGTCTTTGTAATGCCCCCTCTACTTTTCAGAGCCTTATGAATCACCTCCTCAAACCATATCTCAGAAAATTTGTCCTTGTCTTCTTCGATGACATCCTCATCTATAGTGGCACTTGGGCGTCACATCTTCAGCATGTAGATCTACTCTTGCAACTACTCCGAATGCATAAATTATTTGTCAAGATGTCTAAGTGTTCGTTTGGCATGGAAGAAGTTGAGTATTTGGGCCACATTGTGGGGCGTGAAGGTGTCAAGGTGGACCCCAAAAAGATCCAGGCAATACAAGAATGGCCTCAACCTAAGACCTTGAAAAGCTTGAGAGGATTTTTGGGTCTCACAAGCTATTATCGTAAATTTGTCCGCAGCTATGGCCGCATAGCGAAGCCCCTAACGCAACTCCTAAAGAAAAATTCCTTCTTCTGGAACGAGGAAGCACAATAGGCATTTACCGCTCTCAAAACCACCATGTGTTCCACTCCTATCTTAGCACTACCGGACTTCACCAAATCATTTGTCATTGAATGTGATGCTTCGAGAACAGGTATTGGAGCGGTCTTAATGCAGGAGGGGCAACCATTGGCCTTCACCAGCCAACAACTAAGTGGGAAGAATCTGGGCCAATCTACCTACGAGAAGGAAATGATGGCCATCTTACATGCAGTCGAGACCTGGCGACCTTACTTGTTGGGGCGACGTTTCCAAATCTGCACAGATCATCACAGTCTTAAATATTTTTTGGAGCAACGCCTATCTTCCCCACAACAAAATAAATGGTTAGCCAAAATGTTGGGATATGATTATGAGATCATTTACAAGAAAGGGAAAGACAACAGGGTAGCAGATGCATTGTCGCGCCAATTTGAGGAGGAAAGTACTCTGCTCGCAATTTCCCTCCCCATTCCCGACTGGATTGAAGAGGCTCGCAGGGAATGGTTTTCACATCCCGGGCTCTCCCAACTCATTTCTCAATTGCAGGTAGATCCTAATTCCAGCAAGGGCTACTCGTGGAAGAATGATATTCTTCGCTACAAGGACAGAGTCGTAATATCGCCAACATCCACCCTCAAAAGTCGCATTTTGGCAGAATTGCACTCATCTCCCATTGCAGGACATTCGGGCTTTCAGAAGACGTATGCTCGCACCAGAAGATCATTTTTTTGGGTCGGCATGAAACAGGACATCCTTACTTTCGTAGCAGAATGTGACGTCTGTCAACGCCACAAAGGGGAAACCGTCAACACACCAGACACATTACAACCATTGCCCATTCCGGCGTCAATTTGGACAGAGGTCTCCATGGATTTCATTACAGGTCTTCCAAAGTTTGGGAACAAATTAGTCATCATGGTGGTTGTGGACCGACTATCGAAGTATGCTCATTTCTGCGCCCTACCCCACCCATTTACACCAACCTTGGTTGCTCAAACTTTCATGGATCAGATCTTCAAATTGCATGGCATGCCCACTTCTATTGTGTCCGACCGTGACCCAATCTTCACCAGTAATTTTTGGCAGGAGCTCTTCAGAATACAAGGCACTCAACTCAAACTCAGTACTTCATATCATCTGCAAACAGATGGTCAAACTGAAGCTGTCAACAAATGTCTAGAAACCTACCTTAGGTGTTTCACTTCAGAAAAGCAACACCTTTGGGTACACTGGTTACCTCTGGCGGAGTGGTGGTATAACACCAACTATCATGCCACCACCAAAATGACTCCCTATGAAGCAGTCTATGGACAACTTCCATCTTCCCCTACTTCTTTTCTCACGGGGTGCTCCAAAGTACAAGCCGTGGATCAACTCCTACAACACCGCGCAACCATGCTTGCCCATCTGCGCGAGAATCTTCATCAAGCTCAGAACCGTATGAAGCAACAGGCTAACCAACATCGCTCAGAGCACCAATTTCAAGAAGGGGATCAGGTCTTTTTGAGGCTGCAACCATATAAGCAAACATCACTCAAAGACAAGGGTTGTCAAAAGCTCTCCCCAAAATTCTACGGACCATACCAAGTACTTCAGCGCATTGGAGAAGTGGCTTACAAGTTGGCTTTGCCACCTACAGAAAAAATCCACCCAGTTTTCCATGTATCGTGCCTCAAGAAAGTGATTGGGAACAATTCCCGAGTTCAAACCAGTCTACCTGAATTGGACGAAGAAGGGTCAATCTGGCTTCAACCTGAACAGGTTCTAGACACACGAGACAAGCACCTATGCGGCCGCATGATTAAGGAGGTCCTCGTCAAATGGAAAGACACCTCTCCGGAAGATGCAACTTGGGAACCAGCCACTATTCTTCAGCAGTTTCCGCAGCTTCAGCCTTGAGGACAAGGCTAGTCTTAAGGGGGAGGGCATGTTAGGGTCCCACCCTAACCCCCTTATTTATGTCTTGGGATCACGTCATAGTCAAGAGTCAATAAAGCCCATATTAATATTTGTAAGTGGTTAACCCGCAATTAATGACGAGACCACAGTTAGTTGCAAATGGGCGGAAGTATTAGATAGATGGTAAATGGGCGGTAGTATTAGATAGATGGTATTAATAAAACCCACGATATTGGCCTGTGATATTGCATGTATGAGTCATATATAAAGGATAGAGACTCCCTGCGAGGAGCACCGTGTCTTATTTTGTAATCGAGCTCTGCTCTATTGGAGGTTGCCCCCTCAAAGAGGCCTGTGAACATTTCTCTCTGAATAATAAAATCATTGCTATTCTGTGCTCTAGGTATATTTTCTTCGCATATTTCGTGTTCTCGGTATCTTTTCTTCGCAAATTCTATGTTTGGGTATTACTTTGCAGGTTAAGTGCATAACAATTAATACTCCATAAACATTAGAAAACATTCATAAGAGGACTCATTAGAAAATTTCTCAAATAGTTTCATAGATGGATAATGATCAATAGTTAGGGAAAAGGAAAAGAACAATGGAATAGGAATGAGATAGAGAAGTGTTGAGGCATATTGTGGAAGAGACATCGTCAAGTGAATCTATATTTTCTTTGGAACACGTGCCATCAGAAATTATATCAAGTCTCATTGATCAAAATATTTTAGGATCAACAAAATCAATAGAGATATCAAAATAAAAAAGAATATTCTTTCGGGAACTTAAAATGAAGAATAAAAGGTGAATGTCAAATAAGAATTATTTTCACAATTGTGGAATTAGGGGCCATCTCAAACTAGATTATTGTAAGCCCTCTCTTTTGAGAAAGGACAACTAAATATGGCTATTCTAGAACCAAAGAAAAAAATTATAAAAATGGCTTTTGATTACATAGAAGTGAATTCTCCAATGAATCTTCATAAAATCAATATAATGCATCAAATGAATTTGAATGGGAAAAAATGTGATATAGTCTTTAGAAACCCCATATAGACTTCTTTAAGTGCATGCAAAGTGTAGGCTATGGTAGGTAAAATTGATAGTCAACTATAGCAAGAGAAGTTTCTCAAGAGAGAAAGAACATATAAGGATTGATGAGTTAGAGTAATGGATCATATAATTCGGAGGTGATCCCAAGGATATAAAATCAATTCAAGCATTGATAAAATCCAAGGATATTGATATCCTTTCATTGAAAAGAGGCTTAAAGTCACAAATATAGAGCATGTTCAAACTCTTGAGCTACTGGTTGTATAGCAGGAGAAGGATCAATTATAGAGCTAGATAGTATAAATAAATAAACATATTGAGAAATATCAAGAGTAGATTGAAATATTAAATAAAGAAAGGACATAACATGTTTGTCAGTGTTCTTCATATGTACTTGAACTACCAACAAATTCACCAGAAGAGTTAGAAAAAAATCCATATGATTTAACATTGATGGTGTTGAGCTTGAGAACCTAAAAAAAATAATTACACTTAGGATGATGAATTGCAATTCTAAAGGTGTAGATTTTAGAAAAAGATGGTACTATCATAGTTTATCAAGAAATCAAGGCCAAAGTTCAATAGGATATTCAATAAATGCAAAGTGAATTGACAAGAAAAACATAATTGGAGGGAGGCATATTTTTGGGATTGTATCATAGCAAAAATTACAAACTTTCGAATTTGTTTAGGTCGATTGGTGATGAGTTCGCATTGAAATATTAAAGAAAACAAACCATCTAATACACATGGGATGAATTGGGAAATAAAGCACATTTGGCAAATAAATTTACAAAATTCTTTAGTTTTAAGTCTTGGGAGAAGCTTTTGAATTTTTTTAGGTTGATTGGTGATGAGTTTGCATTGACATATAAGACAAAACCAACCATCTAATACACACCGGATTAATTGGGAAATAAAGCACATTTAGAAAATAAATTTATAAAATTCCTTAGTTTTGAGTCTTGGGAGAAGATGAATTCATTGGAAGTTATTGACAAAATATCAATAATAATGAAGACCAACAAAGTTCTGACTAAGAAAATTTTAACACAAAAGCCTTTAAAAATGTGATATAATAGAAAGAAATGTGGAGCAATTCATGATCAAACTTATGATTTTGTTTAAAATGGGTTTAGCAAGTTGGAAATGGGTTTACGTACATGCTATTGAAATAAAGGTAGGTATTTTCTACTAAAGGAGTGAAAATTTCATATATGACTGAAGCTTTAAAAGATTAAACAATTATGGATAAGTTTATTAATGATTTCTACCTTTTATGGCATTGAGAAAACATGTTTTCTAGAGTCCCAACATATGAAAAATATACTAAATTTCACATTCCATACAAAAACATGACTATATACAATTATCTTTTTGATTAAGATTGTAATTTATTAGCTTGGTTTTGCCTATGATGTCTTAGTTAACAATTGGTCAATGGTACTAATTTCTACATTTTTGTAGTTGATGTCTATTTTTGTAATTTTGTGTCCAAGAAACTTGCTACATAGAAATAATTATGGTTAGAGTCCACTTTTATATAAAAACAAGGAAAAACTTACTAAAGAATCTAGAATTTTGTATTGATTAAGGATTGTAATCGGACAATATTGTTGTCTTTCACAATTGAATGATTGCCGAAAACATGCAATTGTAATTCGTCCTTAAAACCAATGCCTTGGCATTGTCCTCTCACCAAAACATCTCAAATAACAATAGGCTCACTACTTTCACATTTACATTATGTGTTAGTTAAGTAACATCTGAATTGTAGTATGTCCACTCTATCTTACAACAATGACCCACTTAATATTTTAATTGACATGGTTGAAAAACATTAAAAAACTGCGAATTAATTGCATATTATATATAAGTTTTATTGATAAATATATACGTATATAATAAGGTGGTAGTTGAAAGAGAGGTAGACAGCAGTTCGAAAACTGTCGTGAAAGCTTCATGACCCGCGTTGGATCAGGCATGACGCCGAGTCGAACTAGTACTCATCATAAACATTAAAGAAAAAAAAAATGAAGGAAAAAGGACTTTGCGGTCTATTTTTCTCTTTCAATAAAAGGAGGTATCAAACTTGGTTTACAGGTGTAGTTAAATCCAGTGAATGCGTGGATGGAGGCTCCGATGATATTGGAAAACGACCGTAAACCGAGGTCGTACCTGATTTCACTCTCTCCGAGGAAGTTAGTCTTATCGAATCTTTGATCAAATACTTAAAAATTGAGCGAAAGTTCTCATACATGAGAATCGTGTGAAATTATTTAATATTTTGGACTACTAATAAGAACTTTTTATTAAATAATTAATAAAATATTATTTATTCATTTAATACTTTTAGTAAATATTTTATATATCTATATTTATAACACTTTCAATTCATTAAAACCTTTAATTATTCCTCTCTGGATATACACTGTCATATCCATAGATATATTATTTGATAAAGTTGTCACCAGTCACACTATATATCCGCCCTTCTATTCATCGGCCACCTAACTGAAAACGTTGGATTCCTACCTCATCTATAGATTTTCGTGCTGCTTTCCTCCTGTAGGTTTGCCAGCCGACTTTCAACATAGTTTGTCTATATCATAAATCTCAAATTAGATGACTGATCTCGCAGCCACAATAATTCTCAATCATGATTTAGGTGTTGAATATCCCTCTAATAGTCCAAAATAGTAATTATATTTTTTTATTTAAGTTTACTTGTTTATTACAGAATAGATTAATTATCACTAGATTTATTTTAAATAAGGATTTAATAGGAATTTAGGGATATCTAATTTTTTCATGTATAAAATTTTAAATACCAATTTAACCAAAGTTTAGAGAGATCTAATTTCTTTATGCTTAAATTTTTAAATTTTTTATGAGTCCACATTATTTAAAAAATTTGTATAGTTTTTTTTTAGAATTTTCAATTTTATTTGGTAAACATGAGCAATATTTCAATTCAATTTTGAGGACACATTACACTGGACTATAAGATAAGCCTCTTGATTTAATCAAATCTGACTTAATACTTAATCATCCTTAAAATTAAACCATATAACTTAATACTTATCATGGCTAAAATTAAACCATATGACCGACAGAAACCAAACCTCCTCACCTATGAATTAAAGAAATAAGATCTCCAGACTATAGACCATATCCTCGTGACTAATGGATGGATGCTAGTTACCTAGTTATATTACTTTCTTATTACGTTGCTATGTCACATTTATAATATACACACATCTGGCAAATCTACCATATAACTGTGTGCTGCGTCAAATTTTTGTAATCTTTGTTAATTGTAAAGTGATATCGGGTGTACATGGAACAAACGTGAACCTATACCGTCTATCGTAATAGCGGCGTTAAGCAAAGCAAGAAAAGCACAGAATGCTGAGAGAGGTAGGAGAGAAAGCTTTTTGCACGGCCTACATACCTATGTTCAGGAATATTGCAAAATTTGACAAACATTGAATGGCTGAAGAGGTGGGTGAGAAAGCTTTTTGCAAGGGCTACATCCCTTTGCAAAATTTGACAAATACCGAATGCCGCGGCCTGCATACCTTTGCAAAATTTGACAAACACCGGATTCCTGAGAGGTAGGTGAGAAAGCTTTTCGCACGCCTACATACCTATGTTACAGAATATTTCGAAATTTGACAAACGAAAGTGAAGCCAACAATATTTCCAGAATCTGCAATGGACGCATTCAAATTGAATTGACACTCTGTACCCAGAGTTTTTGACAGACTGTCTCTGAGAAAAGTGCGGAGTGAAAGCTTCACTGTCTTAATTTCTGAAACCAGCAAGCCAAAGAGCCAAAACAAATACCCAAATAACGGAAAGCCCCAAGCCTCACGCTATGACAAATAACTGATCATAACTGATCGTGGATGAACCAACGGTCACCCACTGTCACTAACGCAGAACACTATCTTGCTTATGAATTGTCCCTGGGGCATTATGGCTGCGATCTGTGAATGGTGATCAGAACTTCAGAACATTAACATCAAGGAGACAAAGTGAGAGTTATGTTACAAGTTTTAACTTTAATTTTAGTTGTTTGAAAAGCTCACATTGCATTCTTGTATTCAGCGTTTTAAGTTATCAGCTTGCATTCTTGTCTTCAGCATTTTAAGTGATTAGCGAGAACAAGGCAAAAAGAAACATTGATTTCAATATGTCTTTTTACCATACAAATATTAAAATACTTTATTACCTGGCGTTATAAAATTTTAATTTAATTATTAAAAATTATTGGATGGATAATATTTTTTTTATGGACAATAGGGATTTAATTTTTATGAAATTTTTTAAAATAATTTTAATAATAGTTAGAAATAAAAAAATAAAAATAAAAATAATTAAATAGATTAATTAGAAAAAATGTCATATAAATTAGTGTATAAGAAATGATTTATGGTTTCTTGAGTATTTGATATTAATAAATGATAATATTAGTGTTAAGTATTATAATAAAGATTATTTTAAAGTTTAAAGTCTTTATAATGATTTAGTGGGACTGAATTAATTATTTTTATAATTAATAATAATAATAATTTTAAAATAAAATTATAATTTAGCAAATTAAAAATAAATAAATAAATATTTTGATGCTTATAAGATATATATATATATATATATATATATATATATATATATATATATATATATATATGCATTATAAAATAAATGTTTTGATGCTTATAAGACATAGATATATATGTATTATAAAGTGTTTTAATGCTTATTATATATGCTACACAAAGAATAATTTATTTTTAATTTATTTTTGATGTGATTAAATATATTTTTATATTTTATATAAAATTAATATACTTGCTATTATATTGGTCCATAGTGTATATATATATAAATATATATAGTTTGAAATATCATTTACGGCTATATCGTAAATAACCTAATTTTTTTAACCATAACCTAATTAATTCATACTTTATATTATATATTTTTATTATTTTAAAAGTTTATATAAAATAATGTTTTATGTTTAATATGTAAGAATGCCTTACTAATATGTAATAATATATAATGTCTTAAAACAATTTATGTTTGGTTAAGAGTTTTTCTCCTTCTAACTTAAAAAAACAGGTTAACGACCCGAGACACATAGCCATCTTGCTGGGTGAAAACGTACCCCACTTACGGACCACGAACACTTCATTCAGGTGGTATGGTTTTCCTTGAATAATGATAATGAGTGAGTTTGCATTCCAAGATAACAGTTAGAAATGGTTATCCTCAATGTTGGTTTCACAACTGAGTTATGATAGATTTTCCTATTGTTTAAAAAAGAAAAGAAAAATTTAAGAATGAATATTGAGACCCACATGGTATTGATCTAAAATCAAAATGCACGGCTTTGGGAGCTCCCCAACTATGTCTTGAGTTAAACTTTGGGTGGAAAAACTACTCGCTGACCTCATTCAAGTTTAGAATGGATGGTAACCTAATAGAGGAATGGAAGAATTTTATATCAAAGATACATCTAAATGGAGTTATACTAAGCAGTTCTAAGGACCATTTGACTTGGAGCTAGGATACATCCTCTGAGGAGGTAAAAGATCAGCTTTCATATGAAGCAATTGTACATTTAGAGGTGGAACCGAATCACATATGGTGGAACAATTATATTTGGAAATAGCACGTCACAACCTAATTAAAATGCTTCACCTAATTGGCCCTCCATAATAAAATTTTTACCTAGGAGCTTCTCCAAAAAAGACGATTTGGGGGACCAAATAGTTGTAGCCTTTGTAGACAACAAGAAGAAATTTTGGATCATATATTCACAAAATGCTATACTACACAAGAAATTTGGTTCACGGTTTTATAGGCCCTAGGCATTCGCACAATTGTAAGGTGGTCCTCTTTTGAGGAATCATTTCACTTCCGGACCAAGAAATCCAATCATCTCAATATTCTTCCCATCTTTCTGGCATGGGGCATGTGGCTTCTTAGAAAGAAAATAATCTTCAGAAATGAAAAAACTTGTAGCCTCACTCAATCTTTAAAGATCGTTGATCAGTTCAAAGAACATATCCTTGTGTAATTTAAAAAAACCCCTAAAAGGCATAATTTTTCTGTGATACCTCCTTATGCTCTTATTGGATTCTTTGATGGGGCTACACAAGAGAACCTTAGTGGAGAAGGGGGACTTATCAAACTTCCAAAGAACAAATCTATCCACTCTACAATTGGTATTGAATCTAAGACAAAAACCAAGGAAGAACTTATAGTAACATGGAATCTCTTGGTAATGGAAAAACATAAAAACATTAAGAACATTATGATACTTGGCGACTTAACACAATTAGTTGTTTTAAACCTCACAGCCTAGAAACACAAAATTGGAGAAATAAGGGGTTACTTCTATGAGATGAAGTTCCAACAGATTTAAAAAGAAATTAACAAATATACTGATAGATTATCAAAAAGTGTACTATCATTAGACCTTGGGCATATTTTAATTAAAGAAATTCTGGGTAGTATAATCCAATGTACCTACCACTTATCCATGGAACACTTATATTAACTCAGAATCTTCGAGCAAGAGAAAAGGAAACTTCATATTTTAGTTTTTTCTGGATCAAAGACAAACCGTTTTAAAAGATCTGAAGAATATCATAATTGCAGACTTCAATATTTTTCTTTGTTTATACATCCTTTCAATTCCTTTTTGAAAATCTGATGTAATATTCTTACTTATGTAGGACAATTTTTATAGTAAATGCATTACACAGTGATAGGTATGTGAAGTATTGATCAATTTTTTTTTTATAATATGAAGCTCACTGACAAAGCTGAACTTGTGTAGATACATGCATAATACCATGTTTCCCTTAGTTCAAAGAGCAAATATCAGACGACAATAGACAGAATGTACTTTTTTTTACTCATATGAATAACAAAAAAGCGGCTATTTGAATGATAAAAAAAAAACTTTGGGTGGATAAACAATTCATTCGAGATGGGAGTGGATGCATGCAAATTAAAATGTACATTAAAAAAACCATTTCAAATAGATTAAATTATTCAATGCATAACCATTTCAAATAGAATACGGTATTCACTGCATGCATTAAATTCAAACCAGAGCTATATTTATATATTTTATAATACAGATCCACAACCTCACTGAGATGGTTGTATTTGCATCGAATTTTAAGCATAGTTATCAAATTCACCAGAATTGGGGAAAATAGTTTTAAAAGTTTGTGAATTTGATTTGAATAGTGAATTGATAAACTTCTATTTTATTTTTGCATGGATTTATTTATTGGGTAACCTCCTCAATAAATAAATAAACTTCTTAATGAAAGAGTGTTTCCAAAGTTAAGAGACGACACACCATGATCATTAGTAGGGTTGGAATTTGGATTCCTCTTTACTAGTCAAATATATCACCCCACCCCATATATCCGCTTTTACAATCTCTCCAAAGTAAACATGAGCTGAGGGTTTCTATGCATGATTTGACATCCAAATTCTAGTTATAGAAGTGGGGCCTAATATCTTTAAAAATTTAACGCAACCTCCAAGAGCACCATATCACCTAAGTGTCAAGAAACATCTACTGATCAATGTTTCCTAGACTAGAAATACTTTCTGACTCACTTCACTTTTGAGTCGCATGAATGCCAAGTTGTTCATACGGCTAAAAGACTCCAGCTGCACTCATAAGACTTTCTCCATATGGATACAAAAAAAGTTATCAGATAGGAGATTACTCCGAGAAGACCTGTTTAGGATTTTTTGGGGCTAGCTACACACCAACTGAATTTTTTTTTCATAACTTTCCAAAATTACCTTATATATATATATATATATATATATATATATATATATGTATGTATGTATGTATGTATGTATGTATGTATGTATTCATTCACTATTCTTGAATCAATTCCTCCTCAGACTTGTCCAATACATAATAATAGTTGAGATAAATGCTTTGTAGGCAATGTGCCTATAGCTCATAAATACATATATGTTCACTGTTGCAATAAGTTCATAAGAGAATCATCAAGAAGGCTTATTTCCCTCTATTACTAGTAGCAACAACAAACATTATCTCATGCATTCATATAAGATAACTAAGAGCCCATCAAACCATGGAATGGGTCCATAACAAGAACACATCATATAATGAGAAATATACCATGCATGTAACCAACATTTAACCAAAATAGAACCATGACAAACTAAACATAAAATTATACATAAAATTAGAACTTGTGCTCATTAATCTCAATAAGAATCACCACATAATAATATATGGAAATGCCAACCAAGACAGAGACTTCCACATACCACCTGACCATAGATTGGGATGAACCAAATATTTCTTTTAGCCAACCACCCCCATGCCATATTCAAAGCATAAATGTGGGATCTCATCGAATAAACCAAATACAACTAAACAGGGACATTAGAGGTTAAACCACCTCCACCCTAAAGCCATCGTGATCTCACATAAACCAATCTAGAGATCAAAAAGCTAAAAGAATATTGGATGCCTTATAATTCCTTCACCATACCCAAATGAATTTTCCTATATCCACCAACCTGTCAAGGATTCTTGGATAAAACCATCTCTATCCATGACCCTTGGTATTTTCTTGAGACCACCTCACCCAGATCCAAAATATTCTGGAAATCCAAAGCTCAATTGAGAACGAATCCCAACACACCATGGCTATCGAGGAAATGGCATGGAAAATATGAACACACTTTCAATAATCTGATGCCATTGATAGTAATATAATCATGTAAACCAAATTCATGCACCATGCATTCAAATTTCAGCAAGGAAATCACACATACAACTTGTTATCTACAAAATCCTCCTGTTATAGTTGCTCTTCCAACCTTCTCCTAACACTTACTTGCTTTTCCTTTGCTTTTCCTTTACTTGTATGCTTGCTTGCTTATGTCCATGTGCTCCTTTACTCTTTTCCTCCAAGTGAAAGCTTCAATGTCCAAGTTTACTCAAGAGAGAATTCTTATGCTAGAATGTGATCAAAAGTGATCAAGAGTAACTAAGATTGACTTAGAAGAAAGTCATAGAATGGTATCCCTCTCCTTTTGATTTTATTTTCCTTCAGTTATTTTCCTTTGCATTCATATTCTTATCTCTTCATCTCCCTTTTCTCCTATTTTCCTTCATTTCTTGAATTAACTGTATTTTTATTTCTCATTTCCTTTTTCCAATGACAATGCCAATTTCCATTTCCAATAATCAACCACAAGTGATACCCACTTAAATGTTTGTCCCTCCATTCATCCTGGAGTATGTGTCCCATGACCTTGGTCTTATTTTTTCCTTTGTAATGTCCTTCAATTTACATGGAAAATCAACCCGGGCCTATTACAAACCCCTCCCCATTGAGGGAACACCATCCTCACTGTTATTATGAATCTTATGACCAACAACCATTGAAACTCACAAACATTATTCCTATGGAGCTTTATAACACAACTCGATGCATTATTTACAATGACCAACATACTGAAAACCTAACCTTCCTACTTCTTATTGAAGCTTTATAACACAACTTGATGTTATATTTACAATACAACACACACACACACACACACATATATATACCAAACACAATTTCTTCAACCAAAAAATAAAGAAGGATATAATGCCTGCATCTGATCAACCATCTTCCATGCAGCTTCATAGGGCTCAAAGTGCTTACACTATACTTTAACTTTCTCTATTGCTTAGTTTTGGAACATGATTTATTTTCCTTATAATATGCATTGTGGCTCTAGCTGGAACTCTCCCTTTGGTTTTATCTACAATACAGAATAATCAATCACATTATCAACATCCTCTACATGTCTTTTAAGTAATGAAACATGGAAAACATCATGGTTTTTCATTGATGGAGATAGAGGAAGTATGTATTTCACCAATACAATGCTCTCAAGGATCTCAAAAGTCCCATAATACCGAGGTGCCAACTTGGCATATGACCCAATCCTCAGGGAGCTCTTCTTGGGCTTAATGTGAGAGTACACATGCTCCCCAACATGAAAATCCTTGAATGCTCTATTTCGATCCACATAACTCTTATGTCGGTCCTGTGTTTCATTTAAATTCCTTTTAATAAACTGTATCTTCTACTCCATCTCTTCCAACATATTCGGTCCTGTCAACACCCTATTCATTGGAGAAATCTAGCTGACAGGAGTATTACAACTTCGCTCGTAGAGAGCCTCAAATGGACTCATCTTCAAGGATTGATGATACCCATTGTTGTAAGAAAACTCCACTAATGGAAGATATTCCTCCCACTTCCTAAGATGACTCATGACATACATCTTGAACATATCCTCAAGGCTCTTGTTAACCCTCTCTGTCTACCCATCTATCTCTATATGATAAGTTGTATTGAAAGCTAGCTTTGTCCCCAAACCTGTAAACAACTCCTTTCAAAACTTGGATGTGAAATTGACATGTTTTTTGATATAAAATTCTTGGGAACTCCATGCCATCTCACTATCTCCCTTATGAATATATGGGACACTTCATTAGTTGAATTAGTAGATTTTATTGCAATGAAATGAGATACCTTGCTCATCCTATCAACCACAACCATGATAGAGTCATGTTGCCTCGATGTCCTAGGAAACTGTGTAATGAAGTCCATGGAAATGACCTCCCATTTCCATTCTAGAATCAGAATAGGTTGAAATAGACCAGCTGGATGACTACATTCAGTTTTCACTTTTTGACAGTCCAAGCGCTTAGCAACAAACTCAACCACCTTTTTCTTCAAATTTGACCAATAATAGAACTTCTTAATAGTTTCCAAAGTCTTACGGCATCTTGGGTGGCTTGAATATGGCTTGACATAAAACTCTTTCAAGATAATCTTTTTCAACTCATTATTATCTAGCAAATAGATCATGCGCTTGAATTTGACCAAGCTATCCATTGTGAGGTGATAATCCTCACCCTCATCACCCTAACCATGTTGATGTATTCTCTACTTTAGCTTCTAGTACTTTTCATCATTCTACCATGCAAGTAAGATCCACTCCTATAAATATATCCCATAAGCACTCACATCTAGAATATGATTCTCCTATACTCTCCTATTGAGATCATCCACAACTGAGTTCTCCTTGTTCTTGATGTACCTGATCTCAAAATCAAACTCACTAAAAGTAGGAAACCATCTAGCTTTCCTTGCATTCAGATTGGGCTGTTCAAACAAATACCTTAGTCCACTATGATCACTCATTATGACGAACCTCCTACCAAGAAGGTAATTTCTCCACAACTTCAATGCATGAATGATAATTGTCAACTCAAGATCATGAGATACATAAATATACTCATTAAACTTCCTTGATTCATAGAAAACCACCTTCCCTTCCTGCATCAGGACTCCACTGAGTCCATCCTTACATGTGTTTGTACAAACCAAAAACTTCTTATTAGGATATTCAATCTTCAAAATTGGAACATTGGTAAGAAAATGCTTTAGTTGATCCAAGCTAGTTGCACACTCATTAGTCCATTAAAGCTTCTTTCCTTTCCTCTGAAAAGATGTGATAGGATAACTAATCTTAGAAATGTTCCTGATGAACCACCTGTAATAACCTGCTAGTCCCACGAATGATTTGACCTCATCTATGTTCCTCGGAGATGGACACTCCATGATATATTTAATATTTTCCAGATCCACTGTTATCCCTTCCTTGGAAACAGCTTGTCCCAAGTAATGAATCTAAGATTAAAAGAAACTACACTTGTTGAGCTTGGCATACAACTTATACTCTCTCAACCATCTCAATACTATTTCGAGTTGATCTGCATGCTCTTCCTCATTCTTTGAATGTACCAATATATCATCAACATGAACTATCACAAAATTATCCAAGTAAGGGAACAACACATTGTTTATCAAACACATGAGGGTAGTTGGAGCATTAGTAAGACCAAAAGGAACCACCATAAACTCATAATGCTCATACAGTGTACGTAATGTAGTCTTCTAGATGTATTCTTCTTTGATGTGCACATAATGATATCCGGATCTTAGATCAATCTTTGTAAATATTATTGATCCCTTAAGATAAACAAACAAAGCATCAATCTGCGACAATGGATACATGTTCTTTATAGTCACCTTGTTCATCTTCCTGTAATCAATTCACACTTTGAGAGTACCATCCATTTTCTTTACAAAAAACACTGGTGCACTGCAAGGAGACACACTTCGCCTTATGTATCCCTTATCAAGAATCTCTTTAAGCTCCAATGCTAATTCCACCAACTCAGGAGTGCTCCTCTATATAGTTCCTTAGATGTTGGTCTCTCTCCTAGTACCAAATCAATAGAGAAATACACCTCTTTATGAGGAGGAACCTATAGAATATTTGTAGGAAACACATATTGAAACTCTTTCAAGACAAGATACTTCCTCAAGACTTCATCACCTCACCTTCCTTCCCTTTGTCATTGGAATCATGAACTAAAAACAATACACACCCTTTCTTGTGGTTGCACTTAGCTTGCATAGCTGTAACCATTCTCACTGATGTAAGCTTCTTCTTTCCCTGTAAGAATCTCTTTTATCCTTCATCATCTAGGCACTCAATTGCCTTGTCATAGAAATCTACCTTGGTCAGGTGAATAAACAACTAGTAGTTTCCCAAAAGCATGCTATATTACCAAATCAATAGAGAAATACACCTCTTTATGAGGAGGAACCTCTAGAATCTTTGTAGGAAACACATATTGAAACTCTTTCAAGACAAGGTACTTCGTTAGGACTTCATCATCCTCATCTTCCTTCCCTCTGTCATTGGAAACATGAACTAAGAACAATACACACCGTTTCTTGTGGCTGCACTTAGCTCGCATAGTTGCAACCATTCTCACTGATGTAAGCTTCTTCTTTCTCTGTAAGAATCACTTCTATCCTTTATCATCTAGGCACTCAATGGCCTTGTGGTAGAAATCTACCTTGGTCATGTGAATAAACAATTAGTAGTTTCCCAAAAGCATGCTATATTACCAAATCAATAGAGAAATTCACCTCTTAATGAGGAGGAACCTCTAGAATCTTTGTAGGAAACACATATTGAAACTCTTTCAAGATAAGATACTTCCTCAAGACTTCATCATCCTCATCTTCCTTCCCTCTGTCATTGGAAATATGCTCTAAAAACAATACACACCCTTTCTTGTGGTTGCACTTAGCTTGCATAGTTGTAACCATTCTCACTGATGTAGGCTTTTGTTTTCCCTGTAAGAATCTCATTTATCCTTCATCATCTAGGCACTCAATGGCCTTGTCATAGAAATCTACCTTGGTCATGTGAATAAACAACTAGTAGTTTCCCAAAAGCATGCTATATTAATCCAAAGGAAACATATTTATGTGTTTTATTGTTAGCATGCCATTAAGATAAAATGCACAAGCTCTCACCCAGTGATGAATTATTCTCTTGGTCGTTGTATGCAGCTGCACCATCCAAGATTCTGCATGCACTCATTTATTCAAATGACAGAGATCCACTATGTCAAGACTAACATAGCTATAATTAGATCCATGATAAATCAAAATGGAAACAACTTGATCATGAATCTTACCTTCCATCTCAATAATAGATTCATGATGGTATGCCTTCCTGTTGTCAAGTGATGCATAGATACGAGGAATGCTCTAACCCACATCCCCAACTATCTGCGCCTCCTAAGCACTAGACTTTTGTTGCTTGCCACCCTAGTACAATGGACAATCCTTCTTGCAATAGTCTTTACCACAAATCCAACACTTCAGTGGTACCCTGGCACTGCCTTTATTCTGCTGCTCTCTAGGTTTAAACCTCTGTCATTTCTCATATGCATTAAGTACTTTTAGTGCTCGGAAATTCCATAATAGCCATTTTAGTGTCGACATTTCGAGTCTATAACAAGACACATCATCATGGCAAATTCTTATAGAGAAGAGAAAGAAAAGAAGGGGATAAATATGGGAAGGACAAAAATGAAATGTGAATGAACCGACCTCTTAAACTAAGTGAATTTTTTATAATTTTATTAATCATTATTATCAGAGATGAATTTTAATAGTTAATATAAATGTGAAAGCTATTAATAGGTTAATCATTTACTTTTATAATTAATAATTGGTAATAAAATTAATTATTAAAATTATCATTATGATTAAAATTAATTATTATTATTATTATTAATTGTTTAATTAATATTAATAATAAAGATAATTAATAATAATAATAATGTTAATAATTATTGTTATTAATCTTCTAAATTAATAATAATTATTATAAGCATACTAAGTTCATAATAATAATGGTTATTAAATTTAATAATAATAATGGTTATTATTTGTATTAATTCTTATTATTATTAATATAATAGTTATTAGAAGGGATTAGGGTTAATTATTAGATGATATGATTATAAGTCGGATAGAATGGAAGAAAAAGAAGAAAGGGATGTAGTGAGAAAATTCAGGGAGGAAATAATATGATGGAGAGGGGAAGAGCTAAGGTCAAGGTTTAAATGCAGAAAAAAACAAAGGAGAGAAGTTAAATTAAGGTTGTAAGACTAAGTTACTTGAGGAAAAAAAACAAGGGAAAAAAGTTAAATTAAGATTGTAAGGCTAAGGTACTTGGTTGACTGAGTAACGGGATCCAGCTCCCACTTACTTCAATACCCAACCTGTATTAATATTGTGAGGATGTGACATTTCAATTCATACAAATCGTTATCAAACTATATATGGTAAGTGGAATCTTCAAATACAGAAGGACAATAAAAGTTTTTGCGCCTGTTAGGGATCCATGTCTATGGCTGTTGTGGAGGGAGTTAATGAGATTGGGGGAGGCGGGGGCCGAACATAATCCCCGGGCTCTGAGTAAACTGCCACAGAAAGCATGTAGAGGAAAATAAGGAATCCCATATTTGGCATGTCAGGGTTAGTTGAAAACATAGCCATAAAAGCTTCAATCTGTTTTTAAATAGGAGGTGAGGCATTAAAAAATGGTGTCCAGAGACGAATTAAAAGGGCTTGCGGTTGTCCACACGTTTTATGTATCTCGGGGGATTTAAATGTTTTCTGTGGGCATTGGATTCCAGGGATATCCGCGTCTGTCTCCTGTAATTATAATCGTCTGTGCAGAGTTATATACCAAGTATATTCCACGAAGAATTTTATTCCTATACCTCCACATAATTAATTATATAGGTTTCCTCGAATTCATCGACTCCTCATGTGGAATTTCGATATATATTAATGTTTTATTTTTTCTGTGTAGGGTTATATACCAAGTATATACCACGAAGAATTTTATTCCTATACCTCGACATAATTAATTATATGGGTTTCCTCGAATCCATCGACTCCTCATGTGGAATTTCGATATATATTAATGTTTTTTTTTGTGCGGTAGACTTTATCTATGTGGAGATAGAATTATAAAAATTAACAACCGAAAGAGGTTAAATTTGTACAAAGCAATGCACGAGTGGTATTTTAATTCTTTACATTTTTCCCTTCGATTAACACAACCGTTAAAAAACAGTATTTCTTTGTATTGCACTTTTAATAATAATTTATTTATTTGCATTTGAGATTGATTAATTTAAAAACAGTGTTTCTATGTATTACAATTTCAATAATAATTTATTTACTGGCATTTGACATTCATTAACTTATTAATAATTTATTTATTGGCATTTGACATTGATTAATTTAATAATTAATACTTATGAAGAAAATGAAAATTTAAAGTTAAAGAAGTAATAATTTATAATATTTTGATAGAAAATTTGTTATTAATTTTTTTCTTCAATAATGATAATAATAATCATCTAATTTTGAGGTTACTATCAAGTTGGGCATTAAATTGGCGTCTAAGGATTTTTGTTTGTGGGACAAGGTACCCACCTCCACACATTGATTTGACTACTTAAGTCTACCAAGACATACATACTCTAACCTTTTATGGATTTGAACCTCTTGACCTCTTAGGAGAAAACACATGCTCTTAATCATCAAACCCACTTAATATATATGATTTCACTTACATGATGGAGCTTAATAAATCATTATGAAAAGTTAAATTAGGAATATAGTTGAGATTTTTATTTTATTATTATTATTATTAGTTTTCTTATGTTATGGAGTGATAACCAATTTTAAGTTCCAATAAAAGATTTAAATGAAAAAGATAGATAATATTTTTATTATTGAAAGGAAATTGGTAATTTTATATTTCTCAAAAAAGAAATTGAAGATGCTTATGTGTAGATGTAAAAATAAATGAGCTATTTAATTATCTAAAGAAAACAGACACTTGCCCCTAAATAGTAAAAAACATCCACTTTTCTATGACTACATATAAAAAATAATAACTGCTTGTTTTAGGCATTGGAATTGATTATTAAAAACAAATAATAAACCATTAACTACATCGAACTAATATCTAGGTTGACATGTATAAATATATATGATTATCATTGTGTTGGAGGTTTATTAATTTGGATTGTCTTATAAAAAATATGGCTTATGCAGTGACTATTTTTATAAGGAGTATTTGATAGTATTACCATACCTTAAAGTGTTTTGCCATTGTTCTTGTATTGTTTATCGTGAATTCCTTTACTATATCTAGTATATTAATGTTTATCTTTGGGTTTATGGTGCATTCTTTTTTATATATTTGAAGTTTAAATACAAGTGATATTAGAAGACTTTCATGGTAACAAAATGGAAGAATTTGTGGGCACAAAGTTGGAGATTTTTTTTTTTAGTTTTGCTGGTTTTTGAAAAAAAAAAGAAGGAAATAAAGAAAAAAAAAAACATCAAACATTCAAGTTATTTTTTAAAAATTTTTGTGTAGCACATGAAGAATCTAATTTTAAAGCCAAATTGATATAGAAAAAATACATATTTTAATAAAAATATCATCCAAAATTGAGTCTACGAAGTGAAAGTATTGACAATTTGTACTAGGTAAGTTCTTACTATTTTTCGATGATATTTGCACATTTAGATTGGATATCTTTTGATAGAGTGCACATATTTTACTTAAGATATTTCCAATAGAATTGAATAAGTCATGACATTTAATAGAGTGAGTCCAATAGCCAATTAGAGAAGTATAACGAAAGCTATATCATTTTATATTTATAGCCTCAAACCCTCACTACATAAGGGAGTTCCATTGAAAAGTAAGTTATTTATTCAAAGCTCTATTTTCTATTTTTGAAAAAAATGTATTTTAGAGAAAAATATAATGATCCTAGTATTGAAGAGTTAATCAATTGGATGAAATTAAAATTTACCACAATTTAGATATTTGATTTGTTATCTAGAGGATGATCTTGTAAGACAAGGGCACCTACTTGACGATGTTAAAATGGAGGAGCTTATAAATAAAGCATATGAACAAGAATTTTATCTATGTGATCTCATGTTGAGAAGAAACATCAAAAGGGAACTAAGAATTTATTTTCATGTGACAACTTCTTCTTACAATTTCATGGTTGTATTTAATAAGAGAGGGCCAATATTTTTTTCAACCATCGATGTAAACATAATTTCATCAATATTAAGTTATTTAAAAGATTACAATTACCTTTGAAAAATATTCAAGACATACAAGTTGAGGGTGAAAATGATTAGTTTTTTGAATTTTTGAAGATTGTTAGGGATAAACATGTTTTGTTTTGCACTCAAACTTGTATGCTATAGATATGGATGATGTGGATACTATTTTGGGATATCCTTACATGAACTCAGTTGATAAAATTAATTTTAATGTGTAGATGATTTTTTTGAAGTCTTTTACAAGAAAAATAAAATTACACTATAAATCATTTCTATTATTAAATAACAAGGACTAAAGGGGGGAATATTAATGATAAGTACATGTAGGAAAAACAAATTGTAGTAACTCATTATGGTAGGTCCCTATAATACTAGTGTAGCCCCTATATTGTTATTGTTGTGACCCATAGAAGCCCACTATTGTTATTGTTGTCCCCTTACATTATTATTTTTATATAGACTCTAATTATATTTTGACACTTTTGACTCCTATATATACCAAGGAGGTCCTCTCATTTCAATCATACAAGAATTTTTCATTTAGGTGTTGTAAAAGGAGGTTGTCCCCTTGCATTGACTTATTTTCACGTTTTTGATCTATAATTTCTTAAGTTTCTACATTATTTTGATCTAGATACATAACATTCGATATCAAAGCTCTTGATCCTAGGGTTTTTCTACTTCAAATGGTTCATCATAGAACTTTATCTATAAAAAAATTGTGATGCTTCAAACCATGAAATTATTACCACATGGATGCAAAATCTTGATGAACATATAGTTAAACTTTTATACCTTGGTTCGTTATAGTTTCAGAGATATGGCCAAAGAAATTTAGGGATTTTGCATGCTTCAAAACTCAGCCTTAAACAGGTGTTTCGGGGAAATTTTCCATAACTTTATCTTTGAGTATTGAATTTGAATTATGTAAAAGGTGACTAAATTTGCGTGGATTTTAGTTTTTGGGGTATGCGTTCTAAGGCTAAAGGTTAAAATACTGATATGTGGCATCCCGTACAAGTTCACTCTATTGGACCAGTCTATAATCAGGTCATCCTAGGAGATTTGGCATAATTTTATCTTGATGAATATAATCTTGGTCTAATTTGTGGGGTTGTAAAGAAGACACATAGAGCTACCTCGAGATGAAATTTTAGGTATTGGGAGGCCAAAATCATGAAAATACTACGGTTTCAAGGTCATTTAGATCAACAAACTTGAAATCAAGCTCTTAAAATATGTGTATTTTTAAATTTGCATAAATTATGTTTGAAAAATCAGTTTGAAATGATTCAAAGGGAATAATGAAGCATAAATATCATTAACTGGTTCCAAAGTTCCTCCCAAACAAAAAAATACTACACCCATTATACCTTTAGAAATCTCTACTGTGACGCAGGAAGAAGAGGAAGAAATACAACATGATGTATCAAAATAACGAGACCAAGTGCAACAAATTTCACTCTCAAAAAGTGAAACCAAATATGAATTGGAAGAAACAATGAAGGGATTAAAAGAAAACATAAAAGAGGACATGGAAGGTTTAAAAACATACATAGAATTAGACATGGAAGGTTGGAAGGAAGGTTTGACAAAGTCGCTACAAGAAATACTTTCTAGTGGTGACAAGGTATTCCAAGAAACTCATGATGAGAACAAAAAGAATGTGAATCATGATTTTAGAGACTCATAATTTGGGTTGTAAACTAACCATATTCTAAATATCGATATGAGGAAGTTTGATGGCAATGATCCGATAACATGGATACTACAGATGGAGTAGTTCTTTGATCTACACAATGTGCAACACACATAAAATTTATGTGTTGTATATTTATATTTACAACGCAATCAATTTTTGTTGTATCAATGGCTTTGTTGGTGTAAATGACTTGTCACTTAGAAATTTTTTATGGAGGAATTGATAACACATTATGAGAATACAAAGAAAAATAGCTTCTTTATCCAAATGGTAAATCTCAGACAAAAGGGTTCAATTACAAAGAACATTGAGAATATCAAGTTAACTGATATTCTATAGGAGTTTTTTTCTAATGTAGTCATAGGGAATTTAAAGGCTAACATCCAAAATGAGGTTCGCCTCTCAGAACCTAAGTCATTAGAGAATGCATTCAAGTTAGTGAGAAATGTTGAAAGAAAAATGATGGCAACAATGAAGTCTACCACTCACAACTATAAAGATGTAAGTCTTGCCACTCGTAGCCTCCCACAAAGTACATGGTTGAAAACACAACAACTGGAGGAAAAAAGGGTAGAATGGTTTTCTTATAGTTGTGATATAAAATGCACTAAAGGTGATAAGTGTGTCGAGAAGGAATTGTTTTACATAGATTATAAAGAAGAGGAAGAAAAGGAACAAGAAACATCCAAAATAAGAAGATATACACTAAGAACCAAACCAGGGGTTGAAAAGGAAGAAATAAATATCACCATATATTGTAATGCATTGGAGGGAATTACCACTCCTCAAACCCTCAAGATAGAAGGATATATCAAGAAGAAAAATATAATAGTTTTGATTCATTTGGGTAGTACACATCATTTTATTCATTGTAAGATAGCCAAGGATTTGAATTTATTTCTATATCTAGTATAAGAGTTTCAAGTGATGGTTATAGATGGAGAAACTATAAATTACTCAAGGCGGTTCCATAATATCAATCTAACCTTGGGCGAATATGTATTTAATAGTCCAATGCTTTCAATTCTAATGGGTGGCGTTGATGTTGTATTGGGAGTCCAATGGTTACAATACTTGTGGACAATATCTTTTAATTTTCAAGAACTTAATTTTTTTCTAGGAAGAAAGGGAAATTTAATTAAGGGGTTTCGTAGGGAAATGTGGGAAGATAATCAACTCCAATGGCATGAAAAAACTTTTGAAGAATGAACATTGAGGGTTAACTGTAGAATAATACTCACTAGATGTTCAAACATCTAAGTCATCCATTTCTCTAGATCCTCATAGAGTCATTGACAATCATTCCAAGGTATTTGAGACCCTCAAAGGTATCCCACCTATTCACGATCATAGTCATGCTATTCACTTGATTCAAGGAAGTTTTCCCGCAAACATCATAACTTTCAGATATCCCTATTCCTAAAATAGTGAATTTAAATATATGGTTACAAAAATGCCAGAGGTAGGTAAAATTCAACTTATCCAAAATAATTATGTTCTCTAGTAGTATTGGTACACAAGAAGGATGACTCATGGTGTATGTTTTATGACTATAGAGAACTCAACAAGCTCACGATTAAAGATAAATTTCCCATTCTTATCATTGATTAATTGTTGGATGAATTACATGGAGAAATTTTCATTCCAAGTTAATCTTCGTTCAGTATATCACAAAATTAGAATGAATATGGAAGGCATTCTAAAAATAACATTCAGAGCTCATGAAGGTCATTATTAATTTTTTTATCATGCCTTTTGGCTTTACTAATGCACCTCCCACATTTCAAGGTTTGATGAATTCCACTTTAAAACCCACCCTTAGAAAATTTGTGTTAGTAATATTTGATGATATATTAATCTACAACAAGTCTTGGAAATATTATGGACAACAGGTTGAAAGGGTGGTTAAACTATTGTAGGAGAAACAATTTTATGCAAAACCCTCCAAATTTTTCTTTGCGGTATAAGAGGTGGAATACTTGGGTCATATTATATGTGATGAGGGTGCTAAGGTAGACTATAACAAAATTAAATCCATCAAGGAATGGAAAATAACCACAAAATTAAGGTATCTTTGAGGATTTCTCGGGTTGGCAGGGTATTATCACAAGTTTGTTAAGAATTATGGGAAAATAGTAGCACCTCTAACAACATTAGTGAAGAGAGGTGCATTTATTTGGACTCGAGAAGAAACTAAGGCCTTTGAACATCTGAAATAGGAAATATTCCAAGCTCTGGTCTTAGCTACACTAGACTTTACAGAATCCTTTATTGTGGAATGTGATGCCTCGGGAAATGGCATTGATGTTGTTTTAATGCAAGAAGGAAGACCCATTTCTTTTGAAAGTCATCCAGCCAAGGGAAATGATTTACAAAAACTATTTATTATAAGGAAACGTTGGAAATACCAAACACCCTAAAGAAATGGTGCCCTTACCTAATGGGAAGACACTTCAAGATAAAAACATATCATGACAGTCTTAAATACTTCTTGGAATGAAGATTATCTTCAAAAGATAAATACAAATGGGTCATAAAGATGTTGGATTATGACTTTGAAGTCATCTAAAAAAGGGGGAGCAAAATGTTGTCGCATATGAACTCTAAATAACGGATGAGGATGTGGAAGCATTACTCTGTGTCATTTCTATTGTCCAACCTGATTGGGTAACTAAAGCAAGGGATGAATGGAAGAATGATGAAGAGGTGTGGACACTCATTCAAAAGTTGTAGAAATATCTTAGTACATCTGATACATTTATTTGGAAAAATGATTATGTATAGTACCAAGATCACTTAAGAATTCCCATCTAAGAAAAAAGGTTCTTTTGGAATTTCCCACCTCTCTTATAGGAGGGAACTTAGGAATTTTAAACATGTACCATTCTTCTTCTGTTTCTGCTCCTCCCAATGATTCATCCCCCTATTGGGTCCCATTTTTTCCCTCCTTTATGGTTGGATAAAAAGAAGTGCTCAATCCTTTAGGAGAACTAAAAGTAATCATCTTTCTTCGTATCTCTACCATTTATAATGCGTAATGCCCAAACCATTGTGACAGAGATACATAAAAAGAGCTGACTAATCTAGTGCAATTTGATCCTATTGATGAAACCCCCTTCTACATCTTAGTAGCTCAAAATAGGATCAATTCATTCATTAACAGCTTATATATGGTAATATTAGCCTGTATGTAATATTATTGGGAGCTATAAATATATTTGGATGTCTCCCCTAAAATTGGAAAGTCTAAATAATAATCATATGGGAGATCATGGATCAGAAACATAGTTTCGTTCTAGATATGTATATAATCAAACCATCCAATCAAAAAAATTATAAAGTGATGGTATAACCATTTATTGTTTGGAATCTAGCTGTTCCGATTCTTCCCATCGTAAGCGAAATAAGCGAAAATTTACATATATTCTTTGTACGATAACGCATGTGACTATTTCCAATTCTCTTTCGGAACAGCGGGATCTGAACCCACGACCTCCATAGGGTCAAGAAGGATTTTTTTTTTGGATGGCCTTAAATATGATATTTAGAATTTTGTGGTTGAATTTTCGAATTGCCAACAAAATAAAGTCGAGAAAATTATGACCTCGGGTCTTTTACAACCCTTAGCCATTACAAGTTAGCATTGGGAGAACATTTCAATGGATTTTATCAAAATTCTACCCATGTCCGAAGGAAAGAGTGTCACCATGGTGGTAGTTAATAAACTTACCAAGTATGCACACTTTTGTGCACTATCTCATCCTTTCAGAGGCAGTAGAATTGCGGCTGCATTTGCAGAAATAGTTCAAAAGATACATGGAAACCAAAATATTATTGTAATTGAGAGACATCCCATTTTCACTAAAAAAAAATTGGAAAGAATTATTTTCTTGTCTTGGTACTCAATTAGTTCATAGCTCATCTAATCATTGTTAATCTGATGGGAAAAATGTTGGAAACTAGATCACTACTTGGGGGGGGGGGGTGAATCAGTGGTGATGGCCTTTATATCAATTTTAAAACTTTTTTCCACAATATCAAATAGCCATGAAAATTTACAACATTAACTTAACTAAATATGAAAGAAACAATAAACTCAAAGCATAATAACCATGAGAAATATTAACACAAGCATGCACACATAAGAACAAAATGATTGCTGGTGGAAACCCTTTCGAGAGAAAACCACCCCTATTGCTATTACTCTAATCTGAATCTCTATTAGTCAAGAAATTTGTATTTTACATAGTTATTTGACTTCTATCAACTTGGAGACTCGACCTCATATACAATAGGCAAAAATTCATCGACCAAGAGACTCGATACTACCGATAATCTCAAAAGACTCTATTCTCACATAGATCTATGGACTACCATCTACTAAAGGCAACCATGATCAATCGATCCTCACCCGAATCCAATTGGGCTATCCAACTATGATTGGATGGAGAAATTGTTCCTTTCATTGAAGCTTCGATATCACTTCTCCTATCTCATGAATTCACTACTCCTTTACACTATAAGAAGCTCGTTTCATAAATTTTTAGATTGGATCCAATATGATCTACTCAACAAGAATTCAACTTTGCAATCATGCTATCATCATCAAGACACCATAAAAAAAACTAAACAAAATAACACTGCAAACATGTTCTCAACACCAGCAAATTAGTGGCTCACATCCATATAAAAAATATGGCCATCCAACATCATAATCTCTGCTCCAATACTCCAAACAAAAAATCTAAACTAAATATTCAAGAACTACTTCAGAACTCTACTGCAACACTGCCTTTTCCCTCACACACTGAAGCGTCTATCCTCACAACTTGATCTTAAGCATTGTACTACTTCTTTGCAGACTTCTGACTCATACACACACACAACCAACCAACACTCATCTCCAAAAATTATGTATATAAGATGTGTTGGGTGAAATTCATCTTGGGGCTAGGATCAAGAGTGCACAAAATTGAAAAAATCAAGCCACTAACATCACTACTTGTGTACTAAATTCATTCACACCTTTTGGAGGACTTGAACAACCATTTTTGACCTTTATCAATTCATATAGAAGCCCCTAGGAATTTCCATTCCAATTTTCATCTGACCTGTGCGAGGAATGCAGAGAAAAAATCATGAAAAACTTCAGTTTCATGCACAACAAAGGCTAAACTTGATTGGAACCTTGAGTTTCTCGCACAATCATATCTCTCAATGACTGAAGATTTTGACTCACTCTCATCAACTTTCAAGGGAGCAATTGAGGCAGAGGATAAGGGAAAATCAATGAACTTCAGTCTTTAATCTCTGCCAGCTATTTGGTCACCTTTTCCAGCTCCTCTATAAACCTCCACACCTATTTCAAGTCCAATAACACCTCTACAAGTGGATCAAGTAATTCCCCCAAGTGTCACTACCTAATTTACCTAAATGGCCAATAAACAAGGTGTGAAAGCATTCCAACAAGTCCTCCACTTCTCCAACAAACATTTGCTCAAGATGCAACAACTCTGATAGACCTCTGTAGCTCCTCTGCAACATCATCATGATCATGATTCCAACCAATAACTGTAACAAGTCATGCCCATGAGTATAAGCATGAAGACCTAGTTTCCAACTCACCTACAAGATATTCTACAAGGTTGACATCAATGCCAACATACACAAGATGCAACTACACAAGCCATAATTCCAATAATCTACCCCTTGGCATTGATGCTAACCTCAGACAACCTCCAATAAAAATCCTTTTCTCTAACTCCCCCTTTGCCATCAATGGAAAAGTGACAACCCCATATAATGAGCCAACAAAAGAGTAGATACAAGTATTAATGCATGTGACCTCCAAATAGCTGAAGAATGATAGATATATGTTATAGACATTTTTGGGCACTGCAACCCCAAGCATAAATGTCCATAAAACAAGGGCTCCTAAGTCACTAAAGGTGTTGTTCCAACCACTAAAAGAACAAGGTCAGCTGATTACAACATCTCCTAGAAGTTCTCCATGAAAAACTACTCAGAACTGGTCAAAACTGGACCATTTCACCTGCTCCATAGGCAAAGTGCGTTGCATCCCACCTAAATACACACAGTAGGTGCGTTGCATTTCAAAAATCCCTTCTATGGGGTGCGATGGGCAAGAAGGGACAAATGGCAGGGTCAATCCGCAAGGTGGAGAAGCATGGAATCTTCCAGAAACTTCTCCTGTGACACTTGCCTCTCTGAATTCGACCAGGGATGAGTAAGAGATCATTAATCTCCAAGTGGAATCAAGAATTATTAGAGGGAAGACACTAATCAAATCTCAAGCTAACTCACCTCCCTTGCAGACATCTATATATGGATCCCTCATCCCAGAGATCTAGAGGCTAGAATTTTTCATCTTGTAAGGAAGTGCTGTTGGTTTCTTGAGACAATATCATAGTGTTGGGTGGTCTAAGCTTTTCATGAGGTGAAGAGGGGCTTACCTGCTGAGAGGATGATGCTGGGTCAGAACAATTAGTTGTAATTCTCTTGGCTCTTTCTTGATTATCGATAAAACTATTCAAGTATTCCTCCATACACTTGTGTGATTGATGTTTTATGCATTTGTGTGGTTAATATACATATGATCCTGTATTGCTTATGATAATAGATCTATGTTCTTGTATAGTGTTATGCTGCTTTGATTCTACAAGTACTGTGGGAAGCTAGGTATGAAAGCAAGTAGCAAAGGACTATCAGAAGAGAGAGGAATCGAGCAAGGAACCAAGCGCAAGACATAGGTTGGTCTCCTTTATTCTTCTCTCATCTATCTTTCATAAAGGAAAATGAAAGTAGTTTTAGTTTGTTTGTTTCTAAGGTAGCTACCATCCTTAGTGGGATTAGCAGTTTTGCATAGATGCTATTCCCGGTAACAAAATGGCGACTCTGCTGGGGAGCGAGTAGATTGTTTGTTCATCTACATTTGTTTACTTTATAAACTTACAGACGGAGCCTCAAGTCAAGCTAGCTAGCCTTCGAATTGCATTTGCTATGCAAGTGCAAAGTAGATCAACGCTGCTTCACTCAATCTCTGGGTTTTGTTTATGAATTAAACAATTGATTTACAAGCTTTCTAATTGCCCTCGTGGTGGCTCTAGTAACCTCCTTAGACCTACCCCTGTGATTGTTTTACTGATTACCAATTGCTTGGCCTAAATCCCTGAACTGAACTGCAAACTGTGACCCGAAATCCAATCAAAGTCTCGTCCCTGGTCCAGCACACTGTCTGTTCTGTGAACTTCAAATGCAGTGCACTTCCCAAGTGTAGTAGGTGCGTTGCATTTCAATTTCACTGTGTTACAGGTGCGCTAATCAGACAAGGCCTTGTTCCTGAATTTTGGTTTCTGTGTTCACTCTTTTCAGCTCTATTCAGGAGTTTTGCTGCCTATAGTCAGTACACCTCTGTTTGAAACCCCTTTCCTTGCTGTTATTCCGCCTCCATTGTGCAAAGAATTGTAAATGTTTTTATGTATTTTTTGAGACATTTTTAGTTCTCCTTTACAAAGAAGTAGCATAATTGTACCGTCGTTTCTTGATTTGAAAGTGTCGCAAGTGTCGTTTTCAGTCATAGAAGAGAATCTGATTGCTCTTGATATTCGATTACCCTATTACTATTGTATTTGATATGAATTAGTAGTTTTTCTAGTGTCGAAAGCAAGTTTTCAATTCCAAATCGCAAAGTGTTGTCATTGTCCTCATTTTGTTTTGAAAAGAAGCTTGTTAGTAATTGTCACTTTGAAAAATAATTCAGATTTGCGCATTAGATTTCTTTTTATCATTTACACATTAAGAAGGCTGAAAAAAATACATGCACGTGCATTTGCATTTAGACTGTTTGTTGGTTTGATTTAGGACAGTGCATATAGTGTGTGCTCTTTGCTCTTTGTTGAAAGAACGCCATCTCTCTTTCCTTAGGAGCCAGGATTTTCATTTGCAAAAAGAAGATTAAACGACTGTTTATCATCTTAGATTGCATTTTATGAATTGTACATCTACATCACGTGGTGAACCTGAAAGGAAAATTTCTTAAGCAAGATCAACTATAAAATAAATTTAATGAATCTAAAAACGCTTTGGAACCTAATGCACAACATCTAGAAGTCTAGGCTAGAGACGTATTCCAGCGTCGTAAAGCCTGGTAACTATTGTTTTCACTATTGGTTGGGCGATTCCTCCACTTTGAGACGATAAGTGCCAGTACGGACTTGTGCTCCCACGTACCATCGAGTATATTTTGGGAGACCACAATAGGCTTAATCCTTTATCCATAGGAAGCCGTGTATGCCGCCCTATCGATCACAATGCACTGAACACAACATTCAGGAAGATTGACTGCTGTACCATAAAAAGTATTATGCAGTTTTGCGATTGGTTTGGTAATCCCTCTGTCTAGATTTCCAGAGTAGTCCCTTCCGTTCCTTTTCAGATTCCTTAATGGAAAAGGTCCATCTGAGCACTTGTCACTTCAGGCTCATTAAAATTGAAGGTGACTAGAGTCATATTTTGTTTTTTCTTGACTCTTAAAAATTGAAAAAACAAGTTGTGTCAAAGCGTCTAAAATTTATTTTAAACAGAATAATTATCACCTTTCCTACGTTGGTCTTAGGTTGAGGAAAATGGAGTCCACCAACCAAGGAGTTCCCCTTGGAGGAAATCCTAGTCCCTTCTCCTCTTGGGGAGATGTTGGTGCACCCCATATGGCCACATTGTCACTTCCAGGACTGACAATTGGTTTGCCTATATGGCTCTTCTCAACCTCCGTCGTTCAGAACACCACGATTCCTGAACAATCGAGTTAGCAACTAAATGATACCAGAGTTACCCCCCAACCCTCTACTTCATCCAATTCTTCCTCTCCTCCTTCCTCTTCACTTGATGAAGTTGGTAAAGCCAAAAATCAAGTACCTAAGGAGAAGAAGGAGAAGAAGAAGGAGCCAAAGGCAAAAAGGGGAAACCAAGCATCGTCTAGCGAAAATCCACACACTGCACCGACCAGGCCTAAATTGCCATGTGTCATTTGCAAAGGATACCACTATCATCGAGATTGTCCTTGCATCCCTCAGATCTTAAGGGACTGGTCTCCTCATTTGCACAACCCGGTGTCATCAACCTCTGACGATCATGTTGAAAGTACACCATCAACTAGTGAAAGTGAAGTCTCTGGAAAAAAAGGAAAACGTAAATTTCCTTGTAAACTGTGTGAAAGCGATCATACCGTCCACCATTGTCCCTTCTTAGATGAGGCTAAAAGAGTTTTGGACGACCGTCCGGTTTCACCATTACGGCTCCCTCCTGGATATAAGAAACTCTTGCCGAGTCCGTCACTAGTTGAAAATATGGCTGACACGCCCTTGTGGTCAGCCGAAGCATCTATCATTGAAGATAAACCATCTGAATCCATACCCAACGAAAGTTAAAAGGTCGAGGCGTCAGTTGACCCGGTCATGCCTTCAGAGGATTAATCTTTAGATGATACAGTCACCGAAGAGAACAAGAACGACACCATTCAAATTCTCTTCGTAAACACAGACTCCGATGAACATGGGGGTAGTCTACCCATTCCTTTACCCAAGAAGGAAGTTCGTCAGAGTCATACCCGGCCGTTTATTCGGTCCCACCTCCAAGCAACCTGGTTGTTTCCTTTGACTGGAATCTACTAGGCAGACCCCGTTTACCGGCTAGTATACCATTCCAAATCATCATTCAAGTATACAGAATGGTTATGGCCGATACCATCATAGATGAGGGGGCTTCTGTGAGTATCCTTTCCTCAACTTCTTGGAAAGCACTTGGTTCACCATCGCTTTTGCCTAAAATGATAAATCTAACAGGCTTTGACAAAGGAACCAGTCGACCATTAGGGATCCTTCCCGATGTGCCCATAACATTGGGAGGGAAAACCATTCACATGACCGTAATGGTAGTCCAACGACCCCTGGATTATAATTTACTCCTTGGACGAGACTATATTCATTGCATGGGAGCCATTGTCTCCTCACTCTTTAGAGTAATGTGTTTTCTGCACGAAGGAAGAGTGGTCAAGCTCGTAGACCAAATTTCATTCCCCAGTTCACGCATATCAAATAGTCATATATCATCCCTGAATGGTCTTTTTATCCAAGGAATGTCTCATCAATCCCCAGTCCGTCCTCCTGATGAACACGAGTGATTCAGAGGGCATGACTGAAACCCAGGGGGCATGCACCCTGGCTTGTTTCGATAGGAAAACCTTAGGTATAGGGTAGGTTTCCGCGAAGGATATCTGACTAGTCTGACACTCCCATCCATTTAGGAGAAGGGGGTTAGACTAGAATAAGATTCCCTCGTCAAAGTTATGTGAGTGGAGGCATCTGCACAATTCACCATTGTCTATTTCGGTAGACATCACCGAAGAAATGTTTTGTTTGTGGCACAAATAGAACAATCTTTGGTAACCTGAAAAAGGTAGGCCTTTCCCGATAAAACAAATGTTTTGTCTGCAAATTGAGAGGTAACTTGAAAAGGTAGGCCTTTCCCGATAAAACAAATGTTTTGTCTACAAATTGAGGGGTAACCTCGAGACTCTATTTCACTATACCTGGGGGCATGCAAACCTTTTGGCATGCAAGCGAAGAGCGACCATTTATCTTTTTTTTGGATTGGTCATTTCCTAACTTGCATAAAGAAAGGATGTGGGGCAAAGCTTTGAAATAATGTCGTTTTTATATATGAGACATCCTTATTATGCGACTGGATTAATCGAGCAGTTTTATCGTGGAATTTAAGCTCGTTAAAAAATAAACATAAGCCATGAGCAAGTGTTTCCCCCAGCGTTTAAGCTCATTAAAAAATGAACCAATTTCCGGTAAATAACCATCGTGAATGTATTACTCCAGCCTTTGAAGCCTTGGTCGTGTTCTCATCATCACATCCACTCTGTATTGGCCGATCATTCACCTCCACTTGATTGTTTACCCCTTTTGAGGAACAACTGCGAAGACTGATCTTGTTAGCCATCCTTGTGACACTGCTGTGATTGGAAAATTCCAAACCTTACCTGGAATCAGCTGCTACCCGAACCTATCACTCGTTCCTCAAAAAACGAGTCTCCTTTGAGCTCTTTTCAACTGACTCGTAAAATATGAAAAGATTGCTGAGCCATTGGCCTCTCCAGCTCGTTAAAGCGACCGGAAGTGCTATCCCTCCTTTAGATTTTAATCTTTTTGGACTTGAGGGAATATTACACAAAAAGATCGAGCGCTTGTCTTGTTCGGCTCATTAAAATTACCGAAAATTCATCCCTTTCGTATTATTTTATGCTTTTTCAGACTTAAGGGATTAGATGACGAAAAAGGATTTTGGAGTTTCCTTTACGTTCCTTTTTAGACTCTCTAAAATTGAAAAGGACTGAGTTATCTTTGTCGTTAAACTCGTTAAAGCCAAATAGCGACAAACTTGTCCATAACAGATAAGAACGAGTTTCACTATCACTAGGCTCGTTAAAACGTAGCGATGGGTTTGCCCGAAGGGAAAATTATAGAACAAGCATGTATGTTATCCTCCTCAAGCTTGACAAAAATAAAGAGGTACTGGTCAGCAATGACTAGGAAAAATTGGGAAGAAAACTTGAAGAAACTTTGTTGGTAGCAAGTCGCTCTTGAACATGACACTTTCACTCCGCATCCTAGTCGGGTTGGTTTGTTCCATTCACTAGTCATATGACCATGGTTCCATCACACCATCCACATTTGGGGTTAATGCTACCAATCCATCATGTCAGTGTCATCGATATGTTCAAGAGAAGTCACTCAGAGAATTCACCTATGTCTCACCCACTATAATACATTTTCGCTCCATTCTTTCATGACTGCCACCCTGAACCATATATCACCAGATCGTTTTCACCTCCACTAAAATCATTTGCTTCGTTCCGTGTCATTGATGTGGGATTCATTAAGGCCCTCCTATGATGGATCACTTCTTGTCGACATCAGCTCATTATCCAAGAAGTCGATCTAGGAACAACCCTTTTAGTAATTTGAAGCTTGCATGCCTCAATGGCAAGTTTCTCACTTCCGGTGACAGGTTTACATCAATGGCCTTCGACCGAAAGATTTTACGTGGTGTTCGACGCCAAGTCCCTTATTCACACCACGTGAATTGTACTGCAGTACCTTGAGGATCATTATCATTATCGGTGATTCCTCTCCCGCCTGTTAACAACTTACACCATTGGTTGGTAATCAGACGATGTATTTCCATGTTCGACTCCAGAACATCTCTCACATGGATCGACTTGTACTTTGAGTAAAGATCGAACGAGATTGAAGACCCCAGATCTAGTTTCATCCATCCGGGCTGCGATATATATTCAGGAATATAAAGGCATCAAATGTACATCATTGATGCACAGATAATCATCCAATCTAAGGGATGATGGCTCTACCAGAATCATCAGTCTACACTCAGACGATTGTCTATCCTATGTACATGAAAATGAATTTATAAAGCTGAGCATGGGAATGCTCGCCTCAGCTAGATCATGAAAATATTATGAAGAGAATGTATTGTATTGTATCTTATTACAGGTCTCCTTCCGGTTTGAAAGAACTTCGGATCCTCATGATAAAGCATTTCACCCGACATCAAAAGATTAATGACCTCATGATTTAGGGGGCAACTGTTATAGACATTTTTGGGCATTGCAACCCCAAGCATAAATTTCCATAAACCAAGGGCTCCTAAGTCCCTAAAGTTTTTGTTCCAACCCCTAAAGGAACAAGGTCAATGGTGGGCTCCAGTATTGCAGCAATAATGCTGCAACTCCTGGGACTCCCTTCTTTACTCTTATCAACCCGGTAGTTTGTAACAAACTTGGAAGCGACAGTGCTGTATGCACAAGTACTAGCTCTTGCCGCAGCTGTCACTTGGTCAGCTAGCACAAGTCCGCTAGGGCTCAAGCCAACTTCTATGAGCTCTTAGAAGAAGCTTTTTAGCTAATGGATGGAAGCTAACTTAGAGGAAGCTGATCTACTTGCAGAAAGAAACTGAAAGCCAAAAAGTAACATAAACGCTAGCAAACCCTAATTCTACCAGCTAGTCCTACTAGTGCAGAGGAGAGAATGCAAACTATTAGAAGAGATGCCATTACTTCTATGAAGGTGAAATGCACATGTCTAGGCTATCTCTATCTGAAGGAAACATCTTTTTGTATTTTCAAGTAAGTTATCAGAATTATCATGCATGTGTTTTAACTGGCTTTTTACTGTGCAGGGGTGGATCAAGGAAGATAAATGCTTGGAAAAAGGTTGGGAAGGTTCAGAGAGGGTCTAAGGAGTCCCTAACACCCTTCCTGAGAGTTTCACAAAGTTTGGCTACCCAGCAACCTCACTTGTGAGCTTCTACAGGAAGTCTGCAGGGGTTCTACAGGATGTTTCAGGGATTTCTACAGGATGTTCAGAAATTTCTACAGGATGTTTGAAAATTTGATTTTGGAGGATGGGTGAGTGAGAGAAGATGCATGAATGGATAGGGAAGTAGGGTAGGGCTTGAAATGACCCAGTGACTGATGGATGAAGTGATGAGTGGGTGTGGAAAGCTGACTTGACTTAAAGAAGGCTAAGGTAATGGAAGAGCAAGAAGGTATGGCTACGTGGGTAGAAGAGTAGTTGTAAGACGAGGAACCTAAGTAGGAGATGGAGCAGCTTGTCTGGACGAAGCTTAGGTGGATGAGAGAGAGATGGATATGCCCTGCATGGTGTGTACTTAACCAAATCAACCAAATCCTGCACACAATCAAAATCTTAGCTAATCTATCCTAACTGCCAACGAAACAAATGAACAACATCTTTATTTCCAAAGAGAACCATGTACAACACTTAATCAAAGAAACATCTAAAAAGGTTTGAATGCATGACTAACTTCTACAAATGAAGACATTACACCAAAGATTGCATGGTCAAGCAAACTAGTGTTTTTGTTGGGCAGCACTGTTTCTGCAATTCTAGCCCCTGATCCAATAAGGGGGAGGTGAAACTGAGAGTGCAGGCAACCCTTTTTTTTGGAGCTTTATCAATTATTATCCTATCAATCTATGCTACACATCTGAAGCAATTCTATTCCTTAACAATGACCTATTTAACCAACACAACTAAATCTTGCTCAACAAAGCCACGTTTCAAATGCATAAAAAGAAAATCATAGTGCTTAAAGGAAAGATAACAATACAAAGAAGGAGGCCCTAGGCTCTCAGGTTGGGCCCAACCCCAAGAGCTATGGCTCCTATACAAAACTCATAGCTGATATCAAATCTGACTGCTTCCCATTATCAAAAAAATAATCATAAGTCAAGAGTTATGCCAACAATGGCTACAAAAGAACAAAACAGAGCTAGAAGCACTGTAGTATAGAATATGCAAGAGTTTTTCCAAAAGTCCTTTTCGAAGGCTGAGGCCTTAACATTTATACACCATGAGACCCTAGTTGGCCTCCTAAATTTATGGGACTTGGCTGCCCAAACTGTGAGTGAACAACTCCTTCCAAGAAATCTGTTTGGCTGCCTTCTAGATCCGGTTTTGGTGGCCTTTGGAGCTCGGAGTTGGGGGTGAAGATCCCAAGGGAGGCTATTTAATGCCATAGACAACCCCCCTACGAATCCTCAACCCAAGCTTGGCTATCTCCTAGCCCATGTCTGCTCGGTTTTGCTCCAACATGTGTCAAAAAATCCTAAAATGAGCACATGTTAGCCACCTAGGAATAGTGACTACCCTTATTCGTACAAATGACATAAACATACTAAAAAATATTGCATAAGTTATAAAAAATGAAGGATTGAACAAGGGTAATTAGGCCAAATGAACCCAAAATGTTACCAAATTTGGGGCTCATCATCACCCCCCTGCTAAAATGATTGCTCATCCTTGAGCAACTAGTCCAGCTCCTCGTCTTTCATTGCTTTAACTGCCACTCTCACATCCCAGGCTTCTGAAGTAGTATCCTCCTCACTGTCATGGAATCCGACCTTCTTCTCCACCTCTTCACACTGCTTATGCTCTTCTTTTTCTGTGCTTCCTTCTACCAATCCCAAAAGCAAAGGGGGGCTTAGCTTGAGGCCGATCCAGCTGGCCTGGAGGTTCTGCATGGACTTCTTGTAGAGAGGTACCCGTATTAGGCCCTCCCTCATTCTAGTTGGAGTGTGACACTCCCTGATTTTGAGGCTGTGGGACAATGTGTTCCACCTTCGGGTGCAAGCACGAACACTATTGTCCCCTAATAATCGCTCCATATCCTCGAAATGTACTATAGCCTGAGCCTACTGATCCATGTATTTTAATAAAGCCTGAGGGTTGGTTGCTAGGTGTTGGTGGGTGGATATCAATGCAGTGGGGTCCCCTGGTTGTGCTCTAATTAAAAGTGGTTCATGTAACTCTTGGTTCATAACATCTTTGACCGTTGTCGCTCTCTTTTCTTCGTGGTTTAACCATGAGGTAAATGCCATCAGCTACATATCTCCCATGACTGTGTTGGGGTTCCATGAAGTTACATTAGGAAGGGCCAAATTATGGAGGTAGAACTCTGATAGCTTGGCCTTGTCCTCTGTGGAGCTGCTGTTGCATAAATCTGTGAACTGCTGGGGGTTTTGGATCTGGGAGATACCCCTCTCTGCTAATGCATTAATTTGGAATTGCAGCCACTGGTCCCGTAGGTATAGGCCATAAGATTTGGCCGGCTGCCTACATTGTAGAGCATCCATAGCCCAACTAGCCATGCAGGCTAGTTGTGCCTATTCTTCTTGCAACTGCTGTTTGAGAGCTTGTATCTCTATGTTTGCTTGCCATTCCCTTTCTTGTAGTTGCTGGATTAGTTCCTCAATTTCAGCTTGCATCCCTCCTTTGTCTTGAGGTTCTGCTGTAGTGTCCTCTGATGCTGTGCCCCTTTCTTTCCTCTGTTCCTGTAGCTGCAGTTTGAGCTTCTCATTCTCTTCCTGTAGAAATACTCGCTAGCAGTTTCCCACGTGTTTTGCCATAGCTAATTCCCTTCTTGCCTCCTTGAGTTGTTCCTCCAAGGGGCCTATATCTGCTACTCCTTTAGATTTAGCTATCCTCATCCATGTGTGGGTCCTCACTCTTTCTTCCTCCAGCGCAAAGAAAAGTGGCACTGTGAATTTTCATGGAATAATTTTTCGAGCCTCCAAAAAGTTATAATAAGAGCTCAAGCTGGGTTGGGGCTAGGCTCCATAATGTGTTCTACCTCTTCTTCCCTTTGTGGTGATGTGGCTGCCTCCCCCTCCATTCTTTCGGTCTCCTTGAGCCTGGCTAATGTTTCCTGTAGAACTTCTTCAGCATCCTGTAGAGGGGTTTTTGAAGCTGACCTTTCCATTTTCTCCCTCCAGGTAGTTGTCTTCAAGCTCCTCTGCTCATAAGTGACTGATACTTTGGAGGGGGACTTCTCCTTTGGCGAGGTAGGGGTGTCTTCAATGGTAATTGGGTCTTTGGATGGAGGTTGGGGCCTGCTGGTTTTAATTCTTATACTTCTCCTCGCTTTGAAATACAGAGGAGTCTCCCTCTTTCATTTCTCCTTTGGCTTGGGAGAGGTACTTAGGGTGGCCAACTCAGGACTTCCTGTAGAAAACCCTGTAGTGGCTGATTTCTGGCTTCCTGTAGAAGCCGTTTTTAACTTTCCTGTAGAAACAGACGGCACCGTTTTAGCCTTCTTGGCTGAGGGTGCTTTTTCTTTCAATTTTGCTGAGGCTGCCTTAGAGGTGCCCTCACTGACATGGACTTTTTTAGTCCTTTCCACCCTGCTCTGTAGTCATTTCTCCCTGGGTGTTAGTGTGGTTTTGTCACCCTTTGTTTTGGCAGCTTGGTTTTTCTCTTGTTTTCCCTTCTATTCTTTCTTTGGTGTTTTGGCCATGGTTTCTTGGCCTTTACCTTTCTTCTCTGCTTGAATGTGTTCCTTCACCTCGCTACTGGAGGAGGTGAGATCCTCAACCAACACTCGGATGTCATCATCCTTAGTCAAATTTCGAAAGGTTTCCCAGGAGAGAGGGACGGTGTACGTGTGGAGTGCATCTTCCACGAGGAGCTTAATGAGCCCATGATGGGCTATTTGGTCTGGTGTTCCCTCTCTCAATTTGGTGGCACACTCAGTCATGGAGTGTAGGAGGAAGTAAGGAATGCTCAACTTTTTCTCTGAGGGTAGGTCCATTTGGTGCCTAAGTTCTGTGAGCAACTGGAAATGATATCCATACACGATGCTGAATCGCCCCTCGCACATGATATACTTCATAATTTGGAGGCTGACCTCACTCCAGAATGGCTGTAGGCTGGTTCTTCGAACACCATTCTTTTCTTCTGAGAATTGTTCCTCTGGCAAAAAGAACTCCTTCTTAGCTTTTTGACCCAGTTTTCTCTCCTCCTTTTCCCAAGGTACCCCCATCGGTAGATCAGTGACTCTGCTAATGAACTGTGGGGTGAGTCTAAGGGTCAATCCTCTGAAGTTGACAATGGCCAACGTCTTTGACTTTCACTGCAAGGATCGCAGGAATTCTTCTGCAACCTCGTCATCGTGACCTTGAAGCTTGTCACAGAATGACATCCACCGTGCAAGAGAAAACAGGTCCACCACCTCACAGGTTTCCCGTAGCTTCTTTGAGTCTGTAGGCTCTTTTCTAATGAACCCACCCAGCATGGTAAAAGCTTGCTGTTCTGGCCTGAGCCTGCCTGCTCGTATACAAAAGTGGATCTTTGGGATTTCCTTAGACAGAGCGCAGAGCTATGCCTCTATTATGCACACAATTTATAAAATTCACGACTGTCTATGAGTGAGCCTTGACAGTGGCTCAATTATGAATCAATCCCTGGAGAAAATCCTGCATACACACTACGACGACAATTCTCATGCAGCAATAAGAAGACGCTTGCAAATTCATGCACAGACTGTAATTCATGGTTTCCTACCCCTTTAACACGTCGGATTCACCACCTTTCGAACCAATTGCATGGGAGGACTATGTTCAGGCTTACCTCGTTCCAAAATTTCCACCTTCGATGTGAACAGTTCAATTTCCTCCGTAACATTGAGCTTCCTGTAGCGCAGCTTCCTGTAGAAGTCGTGCACGGGTTCTGGGGAGCGCTTCAGTGGTTCTGGGCCTTCTGTGCAACAACAAAATGTTGGAACAGGCTGAGAACTCGAAGTAATAGCCTTCAAAAAATTTAGGATGCGTACTCGACTGCAAAGCGGTTGAGAATAAATGAATGCAGTGCACCATACGTGATCTAGCTGGTGGATTTGAATTTCTGCGGAATTCGCGGTGCGGGGGTGAGTTGTCCTCATCAGCCCATTGGTCGACGTGACATGCTATCATTCTACTGCATGTATGCCTGACCGCCGAATCATTCCCTGTATATCTACCGCCACCACTCCTGTTAGATCGCCGCTTCTCTCTGATTGGACGCTTCCCACATGTCCATTTCCTATCTCGTCGACACAACCAAAGCTTTTCGGATCGGACGAGGCCGTCGGGCTGGTTGTGGTGGCCAGTTGAATGGCTACCCGACTTGTTCAATCCATTCATTTTCATATTTACACATATTTTAGAGCATCGTTCATGTAATTTGACAAAACAGGGTGAGGCACTTACCTGTGCGGCCGTGGATGTGATTTTTCACAAGCTTCAGGACGAGGGGTGATGGATCCGCTTGTCGCTACTTCATGCACAGGCACGGGAGCTCCTTTTCATTGAATGTTGTTGGTTTCGAGACCGGTTTCCTGGCTTTGGATGGTGCATGCACCGGCTTCATGAGTTGCAGGTATCTTCATGGTGTGTGCTCTAGCCGGATCAATTGCTACAGGATTCCTGTAGGACATCCTGTAGCCGTTTCTCTCCCTAGGGTGCATGCCGAAACAGTGGAGTCACGTTCACAGGTGTAGGGTCCTCGGATCGCCTTGACAGGTAGCGCATTCGGCCTCTGCATGCTTTATTTTCCACTTAAAATTATTCCTTCTGAGAATCCAACGTTCTGGTATGACTGTGTAGGTATTTCAATCATATGGTAGCAATGGTGGTGAAAGGAGGCGACAGCAGTGGGTGATGGAGAAAAACATTGGTTGCATGCCTCCTTATTGAGCTTCGAGCTTCAAATTCTTCTACATAGTCAGTCCTGGCCCATCCAAAGATTCTACAGGAAGTTTCCTGTAGAAATATAGAACTTCCTGTAGAAAGTCTTGTAGCTTCCTGTAGAAGGCTAAACTATGACCAGATTGTGCCCAAACCTTGGAGGAGATGAGTGTTTATAGAGGGAATGCTGGTGAGGTCGCCTGGTAGCATGGTAGGGACCCTTGTTCTTGAGTTGAGAGGCATCCTTTTTGCATGGAATACCTGCAACCTGCATTAATTTCCAAAGATTGAGCCTGTTTTTCTATTTCTGCCTCCTTCTTTTTTCCTTTTTTTTCTTTTCCTTTGTTTTTTTTTTTTTTAGGAGATAGCAAGGGCGCCTCAATGAGGTTTTCACCCCTACTATCTGCCTTGGGTGCCTCAGAGAGGTTTTCACCCAAGGGTATTTTTTATTCCAATTTTTCAGAGACACAGCAGGGGCGCCTCAATGAGGTTTTCACCCCTACCATCTGCCTTGGGAGCCTCAGAAAGGTTTTCACCCAAGGATCTTTTTATTATGATTATTATTATTATTATTTTTATGATGCTTAGGGTATGCCCAAAACAAAGGCAGAACCCTTCTCTATGACCAGCACTGATTTTTCCACAGTTTTGATGAACTCTTGCCTCGAAAGAGGTTTCCTGTAGATCTTTGGTCGATGCCCATTGACGAGCATGGGGATGGCTTCCTCATCAATGTTCCGAATAAGAATAGACCCATTATCATTACACTTCTCCACTGTATATGGTCCTAGCCATCTTGTCCTCAGCTTCCCCTTGAAATCCTTATGTCTGGAATCATACAGCAACGCCCAATCTCCCGGTTGGAATTGCTTGTCATTGAGGCGTCGATCATGCCATATCTTCCTTTAAAGTTGAAGCACTTCTAAGTGGAGAAGAGCCTGTATTCGGTGTTCATCTAGCCCATTCAGCTGCAATAACCTCTCCTGTTGGGCATGACTGAGATCTAGGTCCAGCTGAGCTGCCATCCTCAATGTGTTGTACTCGAACTCAATTGATAGCAAAGCTCTCTTCCCATAGACCAGTTCATAAGGTGTGAAGCCGGTCGTGGTCTTCCAAGTGGTGTTGTAAGCCTAAGTGGCCTCAACCAGGCGATCTGCCCAATCCTTTCTGCTACTGCTCACCACCTTAATTAAAATCCCTTCTAATGCTCTATTGGTGACTTCCACCTGCCCATTTGCTTGAGGATGATAGGGGGTGGAAGTCCTATTCTTGATCTTGTGATGAGAAAGCAAGTCTTCAATTAAGTTGGAGGTGAACTGGCTTCCTTGATCGATGACCAACTCTCTTGGGTAGCCAAATTTGTAGAAGAAGTTTTCTCTTAAAAACTCAGCCACCTTTTCTTCTGTTGCTGCTTTGATTGCCTTGGTTTCTGCCCACTTTGTTAGATAGTCTGTGCACACAATGATGTAAGACCTTTGCCTTGAAGGAGGATTGATAGGACCCACAAAATCCATACCCCACTTCTCAAATGGTTCAAGAGTCACTTGAGGTTGGAGAGGCATTTCGTCCCTTGGGGTCGGCTTCCCCATCCTTTGGCATTGGTCACATTGGCTGATATATCTCTTGACATCTTGATGAAGCGTGGGCCAATAGTAGCCTGCCTGTAGAATTTTGAAGGTAGTCCTCCTGGCTGCAAAATGTCCTCCACAAGGCCCATCATGACAGGTTAGGAGGATGTCAAAGACTTCCTCCTCCCTTACACAACGCCTTAAGATCTGATCGGGGCCAAGTTTGAACAAGTTGCCCCCGATCCAAGTGAATGAGGCACTCTTCCTCACAATTCTGCTTTTCTCTTTTGAAGATAGATGCAGAGGGAACTGTACTGAGACCAGATAGTTTGCTATATCAGCAAACCACGGAGAGAGTACCGAGATAGGAAACAGATGTTCATCTGTCATCTGGTCCTCCACTGTTCCATCTTCACCTGCAGGTAAATCCAGTCTAGACAAGAAGTCAGCAACAACATTTTCTTTACTTGGTTTGTCAACGATAGTCAAATCAAACTGCTGCAACAGAAGTAATAATCGAATAATACAAGCATTCACATCTGTTTTATTCATTAAATATCTAATTGCAGCATGAACAGTATGTACAAATGTTTGATAGCCAGTGATGTAGTGTCAGAACTTGTTCAGGGCATGGACCACGGCCAAGAACTCTTTCTCAGTTATAGTATAATTCAGTTCTGCCCTGGATAAGTTTTTGCTGACAAAGTATATAGAATATGGGAGTTTTTGTTCAACCTGTCCTAAGGCTGCCCCTATGGCTTTGTTTGAGGCATCCGTGTGGATGTGGAAAGGTAGCACCTAGTTTGGACCTCTCAATATCGGGGCGGACACCAACTTATCCTTTAATTCATTCAGAGCCCTTTGACAATCGTCCATCCATTTGAACTCAACATCTTTTGCTAAGAGGCCAAACAGTGGCGAGGCTAGCTTACTGAAGTCTTTAATAAATCTTCTATAATATCCTGCTAAGCCTAAGAAACTCCAAACATCTCTTACCTTCTGAGGAGGTGGAACCTTTTTGATGAGAGAAATTTTATTAGGATCCACCTGCAGTCCTTAGCGAGAAATGGTATGTCCTAGCACGGTTCCTTCAGTCATCAGGAATTCACATTTTTTAGGACTAAGGGACAGGTTCATCTCAATGCATTTGGTTAGAACTTTTCCCAGATTGGACAATGCTTCCTAGAAGTTGGACCCATAAGGAGTGAAGTCATCCATATAGATTTCCACCGAATCATGGACCAGCTCAGAAAAGATGCTCAATACTGCTCTTTGGAAAGTGGCAGGAGCATTGCATAGCCCAAAGGGAAGGAATTGGTAAGCAAAGGTACCCCATAGACAAGTGAAGGTGGTCTTATCCTGGTCTTCCGGGCTGATTTGGATCTAGGTATACCCGCTGAACCCATCTAGGAAAGAGAAGAACTTCTTCCCCGCCAGTCCATCCAACACTTGATCTATGAAAGGCAGAGGAAAGTGGTCTTTCTTGGTGGCTTTGTTCAGTTCTCGGTAGTCCACACAGATTCTCCACTTTCCATTCTTCTTGGGTACCAACACCAGAGGCGACACCCACTCGCTATCCGAGATGGGGTAGATGAATCCTGCATCCAACAGTTTTTGCAATTCTTCTTTGACAATGTCCTTAAGGGCTGGATTCATTCTCCTGTGAGGTTGCCTGACAAGTTTACAATCTTCTTTGATGTAGATATGATGGGTACAGACCGAAGAATGAACTCCTTTCATCTCCTTATAGTTCCAAGCGAAAGCATATAGATGACTGCCAACAGACTATACAGCTCCTTTTCCTGGGAAGGAGATAGGGAGGAGCCAATCTTTAACGTTCCCTCGGGGCCAAAATCCACATTTTTGACTCTAGGAGAGAGTGGATCGGTCACACATAGGTCCACTAAGGTGCTGGCTTGAGTATCTTCCACCAATTTCTCTAAGGACAATGCACTGGGAGGCGGATTCTAAATCAAGGTCTCAATCAAATCATCCTCGGTTTGAGGACCTCCCCTGGTGGTTTCTAAGGTGCACAAGGGTGCAGAGTACACCTCATCCTCTTCTCCTTCTTCCAACCAAAGTGGTAAGTCATTCTCTAATAGAGGTTGGGCAGGAGGGTATAGGACTAGCTGCTTGGACATAGGACCATTTTTGATGGTCATGTTTCCTGCTTGGCAGCTTATGTAAGCATCCACAGTGGCTAACCAAGGTCTTCCCAAAATAAGGGGGTATCCGGTAAGCTTTGCCTTTGCTTGAAGAACCAATAAGTCTGCAGGATACTCCCAAGATTCAACAGAGACCAAGACATCCTCCGCAATCCCTTCGGGAGTCATGGTGGAGCGATCTGCCAACTACAGGACCATCGAGGTCTTCCTCAAGGAACCCTGAAGGTTGAGTTTGAGCATGGTATCCCTGGTCATCACATTAATGGCAGCCCCTAAATCAATCAAAGTGTGGGGTATGATGGTGCCATTGATGTGGACATCAACTACAGGACTCCCAGGATCCAAATACTTTGGGCAGATTACTTGCCCCAACATAAGATCAGACAGTTGTCCTATGACATTGATGGTTGAGGCATCTCTTTTTTGCCTGCCTGGGTGCCTGAAACACTTTTCCTTAACCAATTTGTTGTATATCGGTACATCTTTGATGGCTTGGAGAAGTGGTATTCTCACACACAACTGTTTGAGTTCTCCTAGAAGCTCATTCTCCTCTGGGTTGGGTTGTGTGGTGACTGTTAGTCTCTCAGGAAAGGGTGGAGTGGCCTTGGGTTCACTTTCCTGTTTATCTTCCTCGTCCTCTGGGGGAGGAGGTTGGCGATCCAGGAGAGTCTTCCCGGATCATAGGTTGATCTCCTGGATCTCCATAGCATAGGCAGGGCATGTTGTTTCCCCAGTATATACCTGCTGGGCCTGTCGGTTGTTGGGATTTGGGTTCAGTTGAGCAGGCATTTGGGGTTGTCTTGGAGGAGCAGGAGGTAATGGTTGTGGTTGAGCTGGCGGTGGAGGCAAAATGGCGGGAGGAGTGTTGTACTGGGGCCTCCACCCCGGTTGAGGTGCATTCCACTGAGGTTATGGCTGAACATGGGAGTGAAACGAATCAGTAGTGGGCTGAGTATGGTATTGAGGTGGGTAAGACCATGGAGGAGGCACAAACCAAGAAGGATGAGTAGGGGGACCCCAGGAAGGCATAGGAGAAGATTGGTTGGGGCTATAATAAGCTTGGGATGTCCCTTGCATCCCCTGCTGGTAAGGTCTAGGTCCATGCGACCTCCTTTGGTTGAGGAAGTAGAGAGGTTCAGTGGGTGCCTCGGTTCCTTGGTACATGGCCTTGAACCCAGGTAAGGTTGGGCATTGGTTTGTGGGGTGATCCTCCTCACAAACGAAACATACCTCTACCGAGTGTAATGGACACTCGTTCTTACAGTGCTTCCTTGTACACCTAGGACAGAAGATGGCTAAAGCCCCTTCAGCTTCCTCTTTCTTTTGCTAGATTCGAAATGTATCAAGTTGCATGGAAATGGTTTGTCTCACTTCACTTTTGAGGCCCTCCAGCTGATTAACAAACTCATGCTTGGAGAAAGTAGTACTAGCTGAAAGGGGGTTTCCCCTACCTCTTTTCCGGGCTGCCCTAGAGTGGTTTCTAAACACTGTCTTTATATCCTCATAAGGTAGTTGGTAAATATCTCCTCTAGCTAACATGTGAAGGGTATCTAGAAGGTCTTCAGGGACTCCTCGGAGCAGGACCAACTTGAGAGACTCAGGGTCAAGTGTGCACCTGGCCCGTTTATAGCTAACTTGGAACCTTTCCTCATAATCTTTTAAAGACTCATCATTTCCCATGGTCATCCGAAAGATTTCTCCCTTGGCTTCCTTGGACCTACAGTAGTCTCGGTATTTGGTATTGAAAGCTTGCTGCATCTGAGCCCAAGTGGTGATAATGTTTCTAGGTAAGCCGATGAACCAGCGTAATGCTGCATCCTTGAGGGTAGAGGGAAAGAGTTTCAATTTTTTCTCATCTTCTGTATAGTCATAGGTTCGACAAAGCACAACAAACTCAAATAGGAAGGTATCAGGGTCTTCAGTAGTCAATCCATGGAAGTGAGGTAAAGTAGAGGGGCTTATGTTTTTCATTTTCATGTCTCCATTGGTCTCTCGGATTGGAAAGGCACCTTCTATTCTCTCATCTTCTCTTCCATTCTCAGCCATGGCTTCAGGTGGAGTGTTCTATAACTCTTCTTATGTTATAGGATCTTCGTATATCTCAGGAGGCTCGCCTATAGGTTCTTCTGGATCACTGTCACCAAAGAAGAGAGAAGGGTGACTCAGTGAAGTGGTGGGGGTGTTGGGTAAGAATTTGCCGGTTTTATCTCTATTCCTACGAGGCATGAAATGGAAAGGCTTTTCATTGCTTTTCTCCTTTTCTGCTTGTACCTGCAAAACTAAAAAGAGATTGAACTGCGACTAGCTATCTTGCTGAAATGAAAATGCGGAATTGAAATGAAAGCAGGAAAGGACTAAGCTATGTTGCTCAAATGAAATTGCAGGAATGAAATGCTAGTCTATGCTTGCAGAATTGAAATGCTAATCTACGCTTGCAGAAATGAAATTGCTAATCTACGCTTGCAGAATTGAAATTGCTAAGCTACGCTTGGAGAATTGAAATTCCATAAATGAAATGCTAATCTATGAAAGCAGGAAATATCTATTTTACTTTTGCGGAAATGAAATTGTGGGATGGAAATGAAATAAGCTATTTAGCAGAAGGCGAGTGTAGGAAAACAGAAGAAAAGCAACAATCACCAATACTCTGACGCTTCCCCGGCAACGGTGCCAAAAAGATGGTGGGCTCCAGTATTGTAGCAATAATGCTGCGACTCCTGGGACTCCCTTCTTTACTCTTATCAACCCGGTAGTTCTTAACAAACTTGGAAGAGACGGTGTTGTATGCACAAGTACTAGCTCTTGCCGCTGTCACTTAGTTAGCTGGAAGAAGTCTGCTAGGGCTCAAGCCAACTTCTATGAGCTCTTAGAAGAAGCTTTTTAACTGATGGATGGAAGCTAACTTAGAGGAAGCTGATCTACTTGCAGAAAAAAACTGAAAGCCAAAAAGTAACATAAACCCTAGCAAACCCTAATTCTACCAACTAGTCCTACTAATGCAGAGGAGAGAATGCAAACTATTAGAAGAGATGCCATTACTTCTATGAAGGTGAAATGCACATGTCTAGGCTATCTCTATCTGAAGGAAACATCTTTTTGTATTTTCAAGTAAGTTATCAGAATTATCATGCATGTGTTTTAACTGGATTTTTACTGTGCAGGGGTGGATCAAGGAAGAGAAATGCTTGGAAAAAGGTTGGGAAGGTTCAGAGAGGGTCTAAGGACTCCCTAACACCCTTCCTAAGAGTTTCACAAAGTTTGGCTACCCAGCAACCTCACTTGTGAGCTTCTACAGGAAGTCTGCAGGGGTTCTACAGGATGTTTCAGGGATTTCTACAGGATGTTTAGAAATTTCTACAGGATGTTTGAAAATTGGATTTTGGAGGATGGGTGAGTGAGAGAAGATGCATGAATGGATAGGGAAGTAGGGTAGGGCCTTAAATGACCCAGTGACTGATGGATGAAGTGATGAGTGGGTGTGGAAAGCTGACTTGACTTAAAGAAGGCTAAGGTAATGGAAGAGCAAGAAGGTAGGGTTACGTGGGAAAAAGAGTAGTTGTAAGACGAGGAACCTAAGTAGGAGATGGAGCAGATGGCCTGGACGAAGCTTAGGTGGATGAGAGAGTGATGGATATGCCTTGCATGGTGTGTACTTAACCGAATCAACCAAATCCTGCACACAATCAAAATCTTAGCTAATCTATCCTAAATGTCAACGAAACAAATGAACAACAGCTTTATTTCCAAAGAGAACCATGTACAGCACTTAATCAAAGAAACATCTAAAAAGGTCTTAATGCATGACTAACTTCTACAAATGAAGACATTACACCAAAGATTGCATGGTCAAACAAACTAGTGTTTTTGTTGGGCAGCACTGTTTCTGCAATTCCAGCCCCTGATCCAATAAGGGGGAGGTGAAACTGAGAGTGCAGGCAACCCTTTTTTCTGGAGCTTTATCAATTATTATCCTATCAATCTATGCTACACATCTAAAGCAATTCTATTCCTTAACAATGACCTATTTAACCAACACAACTAAATCTTGCTCAACAAAACCACGTTTCAAATGCATAAAAGGAAAATCACAGTGCTTAAAGGAAAGATAACAATACAAAGAAGGAGGCCCTAGGTTCTCAGGTTGGGCCCAACCTCGAGAGCTATGGCTCCTATAGAAAACTCAGAGCTGATATCAAATCTGACTGCTTGCCATTATCAAAAAAATAATCATAAGTCAAGAGTTATGCCAACAATGGCTACAAAAGAACAAAACAGAGCTAGCAACACTGTAGTACAGAATATGCAAGAGTTTTTCCAAAAGTCCTTTTCGAAGGCTGAGGCCTTAACATTTATACACCACGTGGCCCTAGGTGGCCTCCTAAATTTATGGGACTTGGCTACCCAAACTGTGAGTGAACAGCTCCTTCCAAGAAATCTGTTTGGGTGCCTTCTAGATCTGGTTTTGGTGGCCTTTGGAGCTCAGAGTTGGGGGTGAAGATCCCGATGGAGGCTATTTAATGCCATAGACAACCCCCCTATGAATCCTCAACCCAAGCTTGGCTGTCTCCTAGCCCATGTCTGCTCGGTTTTGCTCCAACATGTCTCAAAAAATCCTGAAATGAGCACGTGTTAGCCACCTAGGAATAATGAATACCCTTATTCATACAAATGACATAAACATACTAAAAATAATGCATAAGTTATGAAAAATGAAGGATTGAACAAGGGTAATTAGGCCAAATGAGCCCAAAACGTTACCAAATTTGGGGCTCATCAGTCAACTGATTATAGCATCTCCCATAAGTTCTCCATGAAAAACTACTCAAAACTGGTCAAAACTGGACCATTTCACCTGCTCCATAGGCAAAGTGCGTTGCATCCCACCTAAATACACACAGTAGGTGTGTTTCATTTCAAAAAGCCCTTCTATGGGGTGCGATGGGCGAGAAGGGACAAATGGCAGGGTCAATCCACAAGGTGGAGAAGCATTGAATCTTCCAGAAACTTCTCCTGTGACACTTGCCTCTCTGAATTCAACTAGGGATGAGTAGGATATCATCAATCTCCAAGTTGAATCAAGAACTATCAGAGGGAAGACACTAATCAAATCTCAAGTTGACTCACCTCCCTTGCAGACATCTATATATGGATCTGTCATCCCAGAGATCCAGAGGCTGGAATTTTGCATCTTGTAAGGAAGTGTTGTTGGTTTCTTGAGACAATATCATAATGTTGGGTGGTCTAAGCTTTTCATGAGGTGAAGAAGGACTTACTTGCTGAGAGGATGATGCTGGGTCAGAACATTTGGTTGTAATTCTCTTGGCTCTTTCTTGATTATCAATAAAACTATTCAAGTTTTCCTCCTTACACATGTGTGATTGATGTTTTATGCATTTGTGTGGTTAATATACATCTGATCCTATATTGCTTATGATAATAGGTCTATGTTCTCGTATAGTGTTATGCTGCTTTGATTCTACAGGTACTCTATGAAGCTGGGTACGAAAGCAAGTAGCAAAGGACTATCAGAAGAGAGAGGAATCGAGCAAGGAACCAAGCGCAAGACAAAGGTTGGTCTCCTTTATTCTTCTTTCATCTATCTTTCATAAAGGAAAACGAAAGTAGTTTTAGTTTGTTTGTTTCTAAGGTAGCTACCAGCCTTAGTGGGATTAGCAGTTTTGCATAGACACTATTCCCGGTAAAAATATGAACCAATCATCATACTCTCCACTTTAGTAGTAGTAATAAACACATATAACCAATTTAAATTCAGAGCAATATATCTAATCAAACTCCTCTAGCAGCAATAGTAATATTCCAACATGAGGAAACCATACAAGCATCATATGGGCACAATAAAGCAACATGCACATAATACGCACATCAAAGCATTAATTGATATCTCCATAAAGCAACGACATAGTAGCAACACCAATGACCATCATCAAGCTCTCTGCTCATAACATGAGGCTAAGAACCTCACAATCATAGCATAACATGAGGCACACCATGAGCACCTCCAAGCGGATCATAATGGCAACAATGATGGCTGATGTAAATAATAGCAAATAGATGCTCCCAATCAACATGTGCCATCTCGAACATGCTGCTGACCTAAAACATGGGAGAACCAAGTCTTCAATACTGGCAGAGCATGTGGATAAGACCAAGCATCACGTTTGTATTGAGGAGGCTAAGGTTATTGCCAAGGTTGCCCAGTTCCATAATCAGAAACTCAGGGAAGCTATTGAGATCGAAAGAAGGCCTAACAATCTCAATAGAGATGACGGCTGGAAGATCAGTAGATGTTGGATCCCTGCCCTTTCTTCTTAGTCTCCCCCCCCCCCTCTTTCATCTTTTTTCGCTTTTGTCATTCCCCTGGAGCCTTCCTTTCTCCTTTGGTTTATCCTTTTTGGCTCTCGACTCTTTCCAGGCCTTCTCCTGTTTATTTTGTGTCGCTCCCTTTTCCCGGATTGATATTGGTATCTATTATTATAGCTAGTATTTATTTACTTATTATTATTATTATTATTTTATTTTATTTTTATTATTATTATTATTTATTATTATTATTTATTTATTTATTTATTTTTTTCTTAACTAATTTATATATATTATTATTATTTTTATTTTTATATAGATTTTTTCTATTTATTTATTTATCTAGCGAATATATATTATTATTATTTATTTATTTGCTGATTTGTATTATTATTTTATTTAATTACATTTACCTTGTTTATAAATAAGTTAGGTCTTCAATTTAACTAATTCCCATTTAATAAAAATTTTAATTATTAAATTATACATTTTAACTAATTATTAAAGTAAACCCCTTCTTAAATTATTTCATTTATATAATTATATATTTATATATAGGTATGGTCATTGCTATCTTCCTTGAAATAATCAATTTGACTTTTTGACTGTCCCTAACTCAAAGCTAGCCGTTATTCTAGATAGCTGTTGGAGGCCCTGCTCATACTATTTAACACGCAATGCTGGATCTGTTTCTTCAACTTGTCCTGACGATGAGCCACACTTGCTGGCTCGAAACGCGTCGACAAAAGTCTTTCATTATGTGAATTACGCCGAAGCTCTTCTTATAACTGTTATGGATCACAAAAGTCTTAATTCAACAATCATCTCCATCCTGAAGTGAACCGCTTTCGCTACAACATTGCTTCCTTGCCAAAGGAGAGAAGCAAAAAGTGGACAAAGAATCCACATGACCATGATTATATGACATATACATTACAATTACATTTTTTTCGTAGTGTCATAACACCACTGTTGGAAATAATATTGAGGGGGGGGGGGGTGAATCAGTATTAGCAAATCAAACACTTTTTCATTTTCATACTCAGATACATATACACTACTTTAGTTAAGGGAACCCATGTGTACACGCAACTATGTTTAATGAAACTAGCGTATATCTAGTAAACTTATGATTCAGTTAATCCATCATATGTTGATCTTTAATTAGTGCATCAGAACTTCATTAACCATATAGCCAATAAACAGGCGTAGTAAAACAGAACATATCATCACACATAAGAAACACACATGAACACCATGATATAAGGTGGAAACACAATGCGGGACAAAAACCACCTGCTGTTGTTTTCTTTAATATAAGAAAAACCTGTTTACAATCTTATACTGGCGCAGACTCATACCTGTATGCAGGCACCCACTTGTGGAAGGCTACTACCTTCTCTCATTCTCCAGCTTCTACTGGAAGGGAGCTCCAACCCCCTGGCTCTTGTACTAGCCGATATATTTACTAGTATGTAGACGCTAGCCTATAGAAGGCTACCACCCTCTCTTTTCTTCCAGGGACCACGTTTCGTAAATTTTCATAATGGATCAATCAATAACATCAAGGCACAAAATCAATCACCACTGCAATACAACTATCAACCACATCTACATCATCAATCTTTGAATCACCCAAGAACTGAATCACTGAAACCCTCTCATCAACATAGTCACCAAAACATAGAGCAGAACCCAGAACTCTGCAACAACAACCAGATCCAATCTGCAACTTGAAATATCATACTTCAAATAGTATACGTGACTCTAATGAGCCAAACCTGCGAGTATACGCACTTTTACCAAAGATAACCCGTGTACACATCTACAAATATTAACTCAGAACTTTGGAGCTATACCAGACATCAGTCATACCCAGATCATAACATTTATACAATAAAAAATGCATCAATAATTCCGATCTATTCTATCCATGATCAAACCACAAAATGATAATACATTCCAAGCCTTATGATCTTGATCCATCATCCATGTTCAACCGCATAGGTGCATGCTTGGTTCAGATCAAGCTAAGCATCACAAACCCATAACCTGCATACTACATCTCACATTTCATTAGATATTCAATACTTGCACACTTGCTATTTGGCCTAATGAGCTTCTCCTACTTATATAGGTTTAGGCCTCTCTCAATACCATGGTCCAAAACCATGTAGGACCAATACCTTGAACCCAATACCTGGGGTCAATACCTCAGACCAAATACCATTGGTCAATGCCAACATACCATGGACCAAATACCACGAACCAAAACCATGGTTTCCAAAATGTACACGCCTTTCCTATTGTGAAACTACATGTGTATGTATATGCGACTTTAATACATCAAACCTACGTGTATACGCTACTTTGTCATAGTGAACCTGCATATACCTCTCTCTGATCATTAATTCTTTTCTCTTGACTTGCTGCATTATGATCTGTCATCTGAGTGAGTTTCCATCAAGGACAACACCTGTATCATGATGCCAACAATCTCCCCCTTTGGACTTGATGGCAACAACCATACCAAGTAACTCTCCCCCTTTGACATCAAGGGCAAAGGGCAGACCAAGATATTCTCTTCCTTGATATACATTTTGTTGTCCATACTCCCCGTGAGTACATGCTGAAGTTTCTGATTTAGCTCTCCCTTTTTACATGCCAAGATGTACCAATCTGTCCATGCTCCCCCTAAGCACATGCAAGGTCTTTATAAAAAAGACGAACAATCTAATCAAGACCATGATAGTCATTAGCAACTATCATACACCACATATGATCTGCACCATAAGCGTTAGCATCTAGCCCTATAACCTGCAATACCATTCTCTTGACCAACCAGCAAGATGTATCATTTAGCCACATAAGCATCATCACCGAAGACTTCTAACCATAATGCCAACTATGCATTATGTGAAGTATATGCTCCCCCTGAACCTGTGCCATGCCATCATCAAACAGAGCACATAAATGACTGAGCCATATCAAACTTCTGTACTGCTGCTTTTCATCAAAACATCATGTACGTGACTATGAAGTGTCTAATTCACATATATATGCGACTTTTCTTCATGAAACTTGCGTATGAGATTTAGAACACTAATGTTCCACACTTTCAGCTTCCTCCGAGACTGTGATGTCTGTATATTCTGCTATGCCACATCTTTCTAGTTGTACTTCCTTTTTCTTCCATATCTTCAACTGTGGTGATGTTTTCTCCTTTTGGTATGGTGCCCAAAATCTTCTCTTGCATTCCTTTGCTATATTTCCAAGCTTGTTACATGCATAAAATCTTACATGTTTCATATTCCTCCTATAGCAGTCAATGGCTTTGTGACCAAACATATTGCAAGCAAAACAATATCTCTTGAAGTACTTGGAATGTGATGATCTTTCTGTGTGACGGTCTTGAAACATTCTACTTCTGCATCTGGCTGCAACATGTCCAAGATTATGACATACATAACATCCAATGTTATTCATCAGAGGAAATAATCATCTATCACTTCCACAGTTAGGAGCAAAAGATTTTCTTTGAGGAATTTCTTTCCTTGGTTGTTGATGGGGTTGTCCTCTCATCTCCTTGTTGAGCATTTCAGATTTCTCATTAGAGTTCCTTGCCTCACCTTGTGAGCTAGATTCACCTTCAACAGATCCATAAAACCAAGACCAGTTTTGATAGCAGGCGACCTTTGACTACTAAGAATATCATCCAAAATAATAGTACTGTCTTGAAATCATAATAGTTTATCCTTTTCTTCTAATTTACCTTTTGATATATTTACCTCAACCTGATGTTGTTCTTCCTCTTCTAGACATTGCTTCTTCAAAATTTCTTCAGACTTTCTTCCTTCTTCCACTTGTTGCCTCAGTTTGAGAATCTCTTTTTCTTGTTCTTCATTCAACTCCTGCAGCATTTGACGAACTCTGAAGGCACATTCCAGCTAAGCTTTTAAGCTAATAATTTCTTCTTTGAGGGCTTTCTCTCTTTTGCTAAATAGAACTTGTTGATCTATGATTTTATCTCATGCTTCATTTGCTTGTTCATCTTCAATTTGAGGTGATTCAGAATCTGAATGCTTGCTTCCACCTAATGGCAAGCAATCCCTATTCCTTTGAGATGTCTTCTTCTTCTGACGTGCTTTCTTTCCCATTGTTCTACGGATCTCCTTCAAGCGATCAAGCTTCTACAAAAGGACTTGCTCTGATACCAATTGTTGGAAATAATACGAGGGGGGTGAATCGGTATTAGAAAATCAAACACTTTTTCATTTTCATACTCAGATAAATATATGCTACCTCAGTTAAGGGAACCCGTGTGTACACGCAACTTTGTTTAATGAAACTACCGTATATCCAGTAAACTTATGATTCAGTTAACCCATCATATGTTGATCTTTAATTACTGCATCAGAACTTCATTAACCATATAACCGGTAAATAGGTGCAGTAAAATAGAACAGATCATCACACATAAAAAACACACATGAACACCATGATATAAGGTGGAAACCCAATGCAGGACAAAAACCACCTGTTGTTGTTTTCTTTAGTATAAGAGAAACCTGTTTACAATCTTGTACTAGCATAGACTCATACTAGTACATAGGCACCCACCTGCGGAAGGCTACTACCTTCTCTCATTCTCTAGCTTCTACTGGAAGGGAGCTCCAACCCCCTGGCTCTTGTACTAGTTGATATATTTACTAGTACGTAGGCACCGGCCTACAGAAGGCTACCACCCTCTCTTTTCATCCAGGGACCACGTTTCGTAAATTTCCATACTGGATCGATCAATAACATCAAAGCACAAAATCAATCACCACTACAATACAACCATCAACCACATCTACATCATCAATCGTTGAATCACCCAACACCTGAATCACTGAAACCCTCTCATGAACACAGTCACCAAAACATAGAGCATAACCCATAACTCTGCAACAACAACCAGATCCAATCTGCAACTTGAAATATCATACTTCAAATAGTATACGGGACTCTAATGAGCCGAACCTGCGAGTATACGCACTTTTACCAAAGAGAACCCACGTACACATCTGCAAATATTAACTCAGAACTTTGGAGCTATACTAGACATCAGTCATACCCAGATCATAACATTTATACAATAAAACATGCGTCAATAATTCAGATCTATTCTATCCATGATCAAACCACAAAATTATAATGCATTCCAAGCCTTATGATCCCGATCCATCATATATCTTCAACCGCATAGGTGCATGCTTGGTTCAAATCAAGCTAAGCATCACAAACCCATAACCTGCATACTACATCTCACATTTCATTAGATATTCAATACTTGCACACTTGCTATTTTGCCTAATGATCTTCTCCTACTTATATAGGTTTAGGCCTCTCTCAATACCATGGTCCAAAACCATGTAGGACCAATACCTTGGACCCAATACCTGGGGTCAATACCTCGGACCAAATACCATGGGTCAATGCCGAAATACCATGGACCAAATACCACAGACCAAAACCATGGTTTCCAACATGTACACGCCTTTCCTTCTGTGAAACTGTGTGTGTACGTATATGTGCCTTTAATACATCGAACCTACGTGTATACACTACTTTGTCACAGTGCACCTACGTATACCTCTCTTTGATCATTAACTCTTTACTCTTGACCTATTGCACCTGTCATCTAAGTGAGTTGCCAATAAGGACAACACCAGTATCATACCTGTATCATAGTGCCAACAACCTCATATATGACTTTATATGACCGTAACATGACCTCATGACTCATGACTATAGGACCTAATGATACATAAAATACAAGTACATGGCTCCATGAGCATTTTACACAGATCTATGAATATCAATAAATACATGGCTACCATGATCAACTTCCATGGACCAATGACACATATACATAACATATCATGATTTTTACATCAACATTATCCCATACATGTGGCTAGAAAATAACTCCATGAAACTCGTCCATAACATGTATATCAACATAATGACTCAAACCACTAATGAATGGACCCTCTACCAATATAAAATAATGAATTAATGATGAGTACATGACTATAATAAACTGCATACAACAACCTATACATGGATAGTCCATGTCAAGTTACATATGTATGTCATTGCCACATTGTCTCCATGCTAGGATAGTTGAAAGAATGTCAATCAATGCTGCAACAAGGCTATTATACATATATTTTCCGCTCATACACAATAAATACATCACCTGCAAAAATAATGAGTGAAAAGAAATAACCATAAAGAACAATCCTTGAAAAACATAGCTCCCCCTTAGCATAATATACCTCATGAGCATGTTGATCCTGTGGACCTAAATATGCATGGTTGAAATAGATCAAAAAATGATTGTTGTTGGTACCACTCAAGCAGCCAATGCTCCCCCTAAAAACATGCTAGTCTCATGCATATTGTTGCAGTCAAATAGATCTAACATGCAAGAATAGAATGCAATAGGGGTTGATATCTCCTACTCTAAATCTAATGAGGAATATTACTCCCTTGGTTTCTTCTTACTCTTCACTCTTCCTGTTGGGTCCCTATAATACTAGTGATTACCCCATTACTATTGTAGTTATACCCCTTGTTTATATTGTTGTGCCCCTATTACCCCCATATTGTTATTTCTGTGCCCCATAGAATCCCTCTATTGTTATTTTTGTGGCTTTATATTATTATTGTTAGGTCAGCTCGATTATATTGTGACTCCATAAACTCCTATATATAGAAAGGAGGTTTTGTCATTTGAATCGTCCAAGAATTTTTCATTTATGTAATGTAAAGGATGTTGCCCCCTCGAAGAGGCTAAATTCTAAGGCGTTGATCTATCTTTTCTATCTTTTCTTGAGCTGGTTTCGTAACATTTGGTATCAGAGCTTTGGATTCTAGGGTTTCGCTGCTCCAAACAGGTCATCGTGGCATTTTCACTATAACTTTCTTTTTGTGACGTTTCAGAAGTCGCAAAAAAAACCCATTTGAGGAGAAATCACGTTGAAGCTTGGGTCCGAATTTCAGAGCTTGTAGCGTGATATTTGCAGAGATATGATCTGAGGAAGTTGGTCTTTTTTGCAGACTCTTGAATTACATTCAAAACAGGTGACCTGGGGAAAATCGTCGTAACGTTCTCTCTGGGGATCGGATTGAAATTTCATAAGAAGCTACAAAAAGAGGACGGACTGTAGTTTCTTGTACACATGTTTCAGATCCAAAGGTTGAAATAGTGACTCGTGGCACGTCATAGAAGTTCGCTCTACTGAACTAGTCTAAAAGAAAGTCACTGTGGGAGATTTCACATAACTCTTCCTTGGAGAATCCAATTGGGGTCAGACTTGTGGCATTGTAAAGAGGACACAGAGGGCTACTATAGCTCACAAATTCAGAACTAGATGATTGGAAAGTAGAGAGATACATCAGAGGCAATATTGAGCTCCTACAAAGTGAAAAAAGGTGTGTAGATTTTCTTAAATTTTTGCTTAAGCTTGGTTTGAAAATTTGTTTTGAAGGATTTTAAAGGGAATAGTAGAGCATTATTATCGGTAACTAATTCCCCAAGGAAAGAAAATGCAAACACCTAGTAAGGAACCTGAAAGCTCTAGCATGACTCATGAAGAAGAGGAAGAAATGCAACATGATATATCAAAATTACAAGACCAAGTGCAACAACTGTCCCTTGCACAAAAAGGAACAGAATCTAAGATGGATGGTTTAAAGAAAGATGTAGAAGCTAAGATGGATGGTTTAAAGAAAGGTGTAGAAGCTAAGATGGACTGTTTAAAGAAAGGCGTAGAAGCTAAGATGATTGACGTGGAAGCTAAGATGGATGATTTGAAGATAGATTTGAAGACAGACATGGACGAATTGAAGATAAATATGAATAAGTTGCTACAAGAAATGGTCCCTAAGGGTGAAAGGGTACTAAAGGAAACTCATGATGAGAACAAAAGAAATGTTAATCATGATTCCGTAGACGCTAATGTTGGATTGAAGAATCACCATATTCCAAAAATCGATATGAGGAAGTTTGATGGCAAGGATCCCGCCACATGGATATTACAGATGGAGCAATTCTTCGATCTCAATAATGTGCAAAACGCACAAAAGGTACGTATGGCAACTGTATATTTGGAACCAAATCAGTTTGTATGGTATCAATGGCTTTGTTCTCGTAAACAATTTATCACTTGGGCAATTTTTACGGAAGAATTGATAGCACATTATGAGGATACAAAAAGCAACACTGTTTTTAGCCAATTGATAAGTCTCAAACGAAAGGGTTCAGTAATGGAGCACATTGAGGAGTTCCAAAAATTGAACATAAGGGTAAAATATATTCCAGAGGAGTATAGGATTGATGTGTTCATAGGGTCTTTAAAGGATAATATCCAACATGATGTCCGCCTTTGGGAACCTGATTCATTAGAGAAGGCATTCAAGTTAGCAAGAAAAATGGAAAGCAAAATTATGGCAACTAGGAAGCATACCACTCACAACTATAAAGACGGAAGTGTTGTTGCCCCTAGTCTTCCACAACCTACAAGGTTGACACCACAACACTTGGAAGAAAAAAGAGCAAAAGGGCTTTGTTATAGTTGTGATAGCAAATACACAAAAGGTCATAAGTGTGCTGAGAAGAAATTATTCTACATAGATTGTGAAGAGGAAGAAGAAAAGGAGCAAGAAAGGTCAAAAGAAGAGGAAATACTCCAGGAACAAAGCCTAGATGAAGAACAAATAAATCCGGCCATATCTTGTAATGCATTGGTGGGAATTACCACTCCTCAAACCATCAAGATAGAAGGACAAATCAAGAAGAAAAAGCTAATAGTGTTGATTGATTCAGGAAGCACCCACAATTTTATTCATTGTAGGGTAGCAAACGAATTGAATTTCTTCCTATATCTAGCACCAGAGTGTCAAGTGATGATTGCAAATGGAGGAACAATAAATTTCTCCAGAAAGTGCCATAATATCAAGCTATCCATGGGAGAATATGTATTGACTAGCCCAATGCTTTCCATTCCAATGGGAGGTGCTGATGTTGTACTAGGAGTCCAATGGCTACAATCCTTGGGTACAATAGCTTTTAATTTTCAAGAACCTTTCATCAAATTTTCTATGGAGGGAAAGGAAGTTGAATTAAGGGGTATTGCAGGGAAACCAGGAAAGATAATCAGCTCTAATAGCATGACTAAGCTTCTTAAAAAGGAGCAAAGAGGTGTAATTGCACAATTATGTTCGCTAGATGTTTCCACATTGGAATCATCTATTTCTCCAGATCTCCAAAAAGTCCTGGACAATCATTCCAAGGTATTTGAGACTCCCAAAGGTCTCCCACCTATGCGTGATCATGATCATGCTATTCATCTGATTCCAGGAAGTGTTCCTCCAAACATCAGGCCGTACAGATATCCCTATGCCCAAAAAAGTGAAATTGAACGTATGGTTGTAGAAATGCTAGAGGCTGGTATAATTCAACCGAGTCAAAGTTCTTTCTCAGCTCCAGTAGTATTGGTGCACAAAAAGGATGGATCATGGCGCATGTGTCTGGATTATAGGGAGCTCAACAAGCTCACTATTAAAGATAAATTCCCCATTCCTGTCATTGATGAATTACTGGATGAATTGCATGGATCAATTTACTTCACCAAGTTGGATCTTCGTTCGGGATATCATCAAATCAGAATGAAGATTGAAGACATTCCGAAAATGGCATTTAGAACTCATGAGGGTCATTATTAATTTTTGGTCATGCCTTTTGGCCTTACCAATGCACCTTCAATATTTCAAGGTTTGATGATTTCAATTTTCAAACCATTCCTTAGAAAATTTGTGCTAGTATTTTTCGATGATATACTAATCTACAGCAAGTCTTGGAAGGATCATGTTGAACATGTTGACAGGGTGCTACAACTATTGGAGGAGAAACAATTATATGCAAAAAGATCCAAATGTTTCTTTGGAGTCCAGGAGGTGGAATATTTGGGTCATATTGTATCTCATGAAGGAGTTAAGGTAGACCCTAGAAAAATTAAAGCCATTAAGGAATGGAAAATCCCCACATCCATAAAGCATCTGCGAGGATTTCTTGGGTTGACAGGGTATTATCGCAAGTTTGTTAAGAATTATGGGAGAATAGCAACACCTCTAACAACATTATTGAAGAAAGATTCATTTTCATGGACTCCGGAAGCAACAAAGGCCTTTGAACATCTTAAACAGGCAATGTTCCAAGCACCGGTCTTAGCTACACCAGACTTCAAAAAAACCTTTATTGTGGAATGTGATGCTTCAGGAAATGGAATTGGTGTTGTTCTAATGCAAGATGAAAGACCCATTTCTTTTGAAAGTCGTCCAATCAAGGGAAAGTTTTTAAGCAAAGCTATTTATGAAAAGGAAATGTTGGCAATACTCCATGCACTTAAGAAATGGCGACCCTACCTAATGGGAAGACACTTCAAGGTAAAAACGGATCATGATAGCCTTAAATACTTTTTAGAACAAAGATTATCCTCTGAAGAGCAACAAAAGTGGGTCACAAAGATGTTGGGTTATGACTTTGAAATCATCTACAAAAAAGGGAAGCAAAATGTGGTGGCAGATGCACTCTCAAGAAAGGATGAGGATGTGGAAGCATTGTTGTGTGCCATTTCTATTATCCAACCAGATTGGATAAACGAAGCAAGCGAGGAATGGAAGAATGACGAAGAAGTGTGGGCACTTATTCGAAAGCTACAACAAGATTCCAATACTTCTGATACATTTAGCTGGAAAAATGATTCGTTATGGTACAAAGATCGCTTATACCTCTGTAAGAATTCCCAGCTAAAAAAAAAGATTCTTATTGAATTGCACACTTCTCCCTTAGGAGGGCACTCAGGATTTTTAAAAACTTACCATAGGGTTAAGAAGGAATTTTTTTGGGATGGCCTTAAATCACATATTCAAAAGTTTGTGGCAGAATGTTTGGTTTGCCAACAAAATAAAGTTGAAACAATTAAGACACCAGGTCTATTACAACCTTTATCCATTCCAAGCCAATGTTGGGAGGAGGTTTCAATGGATTTTATCACAGGTTTACCCAAGTCTGAGGGAAAGAGTGTCATCATGGTGGTAGTTGACAGACTTACCAAGTACGCACACTTTTGTGAATTATCACATCCATTTAAAGCCAGTACAGTTTCTACTGCATTTATGGAAACAGTTCAAAAGCTACATGGAAACCCAAAGATTATTGTAAGTGACAGAGATCCCATTTTCACTGGAAATTTTTGGACAGAATTATTTTCTTGTCTTGGTACTCAGTTAGCTCATAGCTCATCTTATCATCCTCAATCTGATGGGAAAACTGAGATAGTAAACAAATGTTTGGAAGGATATCTTCGTTGCTTTGTATTTGATAAACAGACACAATGGGTCAAATGGTTGCCTCTGGCTGAATAGTGGTATAACACTTCCTTCCATACAGCAACAAAAATGACCCCATTTATGGCACTTTATGGGTATCAACCACCATCCATCACATCATATTTAAGAGAAAATTCTAAGGTTCAGGCAGTGGAACATCACATCGAACATCAACAACAAGTCCTCCAACTCTTAAAGGATAACCTCGTGTTGGCACAAAATAGAATGAAACAACAGGGAGATCAACATCGCAATGAAAGAAGTTTTGGTGTAGGCGATTGGGTATTCCTACATCTACAACCATATAAGAAAATGTACCTAAAGCAAGCTAAGAAGGATAATAAATTATCACCAAAGTATTATGGTCCATACAAGGTGCTGCAAATGATTGGTACCATGGCATACAATTTGGAGCTTCCTGCAGCTTCTCGATTGCACCCAGTTTTCCATGTTTGATGTTTAAAGAAGGTTATAGGCGACAAGATCCCAATTCAAACAATATTACCAGAACTTGACGAGGAAGGAAAAATTATATTGGAACCGGAAGCAGTCACAGAAACAAGAACTCGACAACTACGAAATCGATCAATTTTAGAGTATCTTACCAAGTGGAAGAACTTATCCGCTGAAGATTCCACATGGGAGGATGAGAATTTTATGCAGAAGTATCCAGAACTACTCAAGCGTTGAGGACAACACTTTTTTGAAGGAGAGGGGCATGTTGGGTCCCTATAATACTAGTGATTACCCCATTACTATTGTAGTTATACCCCTTATTTATATTGTTGTGCCCCTATTACCCCCATATTGTTATTTCTGTGCCCCATAGAATCCCTCTATTGTTATTTTTGTGGCTTTATATTATTATTGTTTACACTCCTACATATAGAAATGAGGTTTTGTCATTTGAATCATCCAAGAATTGTTCATTTATATAATGTAAAGGAGGTTTCCCCCTCGAAGAGGCTGAATTCTAAGGCGTTGATCTATCTTTTCTATATTTTCTTGAGCTGGAACAATCCTTGAAAAACATAGCTCCCCCTTAGCATAATATACCTCATGAGCATGTTGATCCTGTGGACCTAAATATGCATGGTTGAAATAGATCAAAAAATGATTGTTGTTGGTACCTCTCAAGCAGCCAATGCTCCCCCTAAAAACATGCTAGTCTCATGCATATTGTTGCAGTCAAATAGATCTAACATGCAAGAATAGAATGCAATAGGGGTTGATATCTCCTACTCTAAATCTAATGAGGAATATTACTCCCTTGGTTTCTTCTTACTCTTCACTCTTCCCTTCAAAACATACACCTTATGCAGTGTCTTAACTCCCTTGGCAATCACTCTTTTTTATCCTTCTTTCTAAATGATGCAACCCTTTGAGTTGAATATCACTTCCTTTCCTCTGTCAACCATTTTTGATCACAATCAAAATATTATGCTTTAGAATTTTAATAAGCCAAACATCACATGCATTTGTCCTCTTCTCACCAAGATTGGTTTTACCTCCTCCCAACACTCTTGTTGTTTCATTTCCTTCAAACTCAACTCGACGAATCTTGGTTCTATTAAGAAAATAAAATTTTCTCCTATATCTTGACATATGATGTAAGCATCCACTATCAATATACCACATTTCATCCTCATCACATGAACAAAGTGCAATGCCACATCTTCCTAGTTATTTCTCCTTCTTCCACATGTTCCTTGGTTGGTTCCTTCGTTGCACATTCTCTCTTGACTGCTACTTTTGCAGAAATGGCCTTAATGATCTAGGCATCTTAAATCCTTGGCTATGTGCCTAAAATTATGACACACATAATACTTTGTATTTCCAAGATATGTATCCAAATTATCTACTCGTTTTATGCTCATATTGGACCTCCATCTTCTCACGCTAAATCTGTAGTCAATGGCTTTATGCCCATACATGTTACAAGAAAAATAATTACCATTGAAAGAAGTTGTATACCTAAATGTAGGTCCTCTTATTTGTTTATCATACTGCTGCATGGATGTATGCATTATCCTCCTACAATAATTTTCCACATGACCGAAATTGTGACAGCTGAAACACTTGATATCATCCATCAAGGAAAGGAGTTTTGTTTTCTCCTCTCAAATATTCCACCATCAATCCTAGGAGTGAATGGTCTCCTTGGTTTTCCTCTTTACTGCTGCTGGTGGATCTAGTTTCTCTCTCCTTTCTCACTCGTCACATTCTTTATTGCACGCTTCTTTGAATTTGTTTTGTTATTCTATCCTGCATGCAAACATGTGTCACCCTTTTGAATATTGTTGCTAGATATGTTCACTGCTATTGTTCTCTTCAGTTTCTCCAACTATCGTTTCTTTTCTTGAAGCTCCTTTCTCAATTTGTCAATCACAACTTCAAGTGCTTCAACATAATCCTTCCCATATTTTTTCTTGTTGCAATTGACCTCTTCTATTCTTTTTTATTTGACTATATGTGTCCTCAAGGTAGTGATTCCTTCTTTAAGATTTCTCTCATTTTCATCACAAACCTGCATTTTATTCTCATTCTCCTTGCATACATTTATTAGTCTACCAATATAATTAGAAAATTGTTCAATAACAACCATGGCAGATTCATATTCAGCCTTAAGGAGCATATAATGACGATCATTAGTTTCTTCACTAACCATATCTAAATTATTATCACAATTGCTATTAAAAGTATAACTCAAAAGTAAATCAATGTGGCTTATACCTTCATATCTGTTGTACTTTTGCATAGTTAGTTTAACTAGAGATTACTTCTTCATGGATCTCTTCTTCTTCTTCTTATTTTTCTTTCTCTTCTCAATCTCTTCATCATTGCTTCTACAACTTGCTCCAAATAACATATGAAATCCATCCCGAGTCTCCTTGGCATATTTTAAATCTACAACTTTGTCCAAATCTGCATTATGGAGATTTTCGAGAATAATTCACTTTTCTTGAGAATTTAACTTCTTTTCTTTAGATGAAGGAAAATAATCATCTTATCATTCACAAACCAAATTCCACAAGTTATATCCATAAGAAAATAACTTATACTTCACACTTTATTTCCATACCTTGAAATTTGGAGCAGTGCAAACCAGTATTCCTTCAGAATTCATTATGAGAAAAATGCAAGTTTCTCCAAAGAAACCCCAGATCTACTCTCCAATGATCAAGCTGCAACTAAGAGCCCTGCTCTGATACTGATTGTTGGAAACTAAATCACTACTGAGAGTGGGGTGAATCAATAGTGATGGCTTCTGTATTAACTTTAAACGTTTTTCCACAATATCAAATAGCCATGCACATTCACAACATTAGCTTAATTGAATAAGAAAGAAGAAATAAACTCAAAGAATAATAACAATGAGAAATGTCAAAACAAGCATGCACACATACGAACACAAGTATTTCTGGTGGAAACCTTTTCGAGAGAAAACCATCACTGTTGTTATTGTCTCCACAAACATGCTCTCAACACCAAAAAAATAATGGCTCACATCCATAAAAAATTATGGCCATCCAACATCATAATATTTTCTCCAATCCACCAAACAAAAACTCTAAGTTGAAAACTGAAGAACTACAAAAATATACTGCAACACTACCATTTCCCTCACACACTGAGGCATCTATCCTCACAAATTTATCTAAAGCGTTATACTACTTCTATGCATCCTTCTCACTCATACATACACACAACCACCCAACAGTCAACTCCAAAAAATATGTATATAAAATGTCTTGGTCATAACTCATCTTGGGGCTGGGATCAAGAGTTTATGAAATTGAAAAAAGTAAGCCGCTAACATCACTACTTGTGAACTGAATGCATTCACACCTTTTGGAGGAATTAATCAACCATTTCTATACTTTCGGGATTCATATAGAGAACCCTGGGAATTTCCATGCAAAGTTTCATTCGACTTGCATGACGAATGTAGAGAAATACTTGTTAAAATCCTCAGTTGCATGCATAAAAAAGGATAAAATTGACTAGAATCCTCCTTCAATCCCACATGCCTATCTCCCATCATCTGCAGACTTTCAGTCGCTCTCATGAGCCTACAAGTGAGTGACTGAGGCATAGCATAAGGAAAAACCAATGAAGTTCAGTCATGAACCCCTACCAACTATTTGGTCACCTTCTCCAGCTCCTCTACAAACCTCCACACCTGTGCCAAGTCCAATAACACCTCTACAATTGGATCAAATAATTATACCAAGTGTCACTACCAAATTGGCCTAAATGGAAAACAAACAAGGTTAGCAATGGTGCCCACAAGTCCTCCACTTCTCTAAGAAAGTTCTGCTCAAGCTACAATACCTATGTTAGACCTATGTAGCACCTATATAACATCACCATCATCATGATTCCAACCAATCATTGCAATAAGCTGTCTACATGAGTATAAGCATGAAGACCTGAATGAATGCCTATTTTCCAACTCACCTACAAGGCATGCTACAAGGTTGACATAAATTACAACACACACAAGTTGCAACTACACAAGCCATAATGCCAAAAAAACTAAGATAGTGAATAATTATTTTGAAGGATATATTCATTTCTTTGTATATGATAAACAAACACAATCATTCAAGTGGTTAAATCTAGTATAATGGTGGTATAACACTTCCTACCATACCGCAAGAAAAATGACCCCATTTATGATACTTTATGGATATCATCCACCGTAAATCACATCATCTCAAAGAGACAATCCTAAGGTTCAAGAAGTGGAAGATAACATCAAGCATCGACAACAAGTTCTCCAACTCTTAAAGGAGAAATTAACTCTGGCACAAAATCAAATAAAATAACAAGAATATAAACTCACAATGAAAGAAATTTTGAAGTGGGTGATTGGGTATTTTTATGGCTACAATTATACAAAAATGTATCACTTAAGCAAGCTAAAAATGATAATAAATTATCACCCAATTATTATGGCCCTTGCAATGTGTTGCAAAAGAATGGTACTATGCCATACGCATTGTAGTTGTCTTTATATTCATGAGTACACCTAGTTTTCCATATTTCATGCTTAAAGAAGTTTATAGGTGAACATCTCCAAGTTCAAACTATATTTCCAAAACTTGACGAGGAAGGAAAAAACATATTGGAGTCTAAAGAAATCATGGAATTAAAACATTATAGCTATGTAATCGATAAATTTCAAAGTATCTTATTAAGTGGAAGAACTTACCTACTAAAGATTCCACATAGAAGGATGAGCATTTTATACAAAAGCATCCATAACTACTTAAGCATTGAGGACAACATTTTTTTCAATGAGGGGCATGTTAGGTCCCTATAATACTAGTGTAGACCCTATATTGTTATTGTTGTTCCCCATAGAAGCACACTATTGTTATTTTTGTGCCCTTACATTATTATTTTTATGTGAGACCTAATTATATTTTTATCCTTTTGACTCCTATATATACCAAGGAGGCATTTTCATTTGAATCATCCAAGAATTGTTCATTTATGTCATGTAAAAGAAGGTTTCTGCCTCGAAGTGGCTTATTTTCAAGTTGTTGATCTATCGTTTCTTATGTTTTTGTATTTTTTTTATTTGGATACATAACACATTGCGTAGTACATGAAGAGTTTTGGGTTTAATATTATAGAATAAATTAAAGAGAATCTAAAGGAAGGGCATGAAAAGGAAAAAGTATCTAGCAAACCAAATGTCTCAAAAGAACCACATGTTTAAGAATAAAATAAATAATACGTAATAGCTAAGGTTACTATATATCTCCATTTGCACCACTCAGATAAAAACTAATAGTAATGACAAGGGCATGGGTATTAGAAAAATTACTATAAATCAACATGGAATTAGAAAGGAATTTGGCATGGATGCACAAGGAGGACTAAAATAACTGTATGTGAATATAAAATTCTTGTAGTGATGACATGGGTCCCGAGAGGAAGAGAAAATCAAGATTGAGGGAAGGTTATAGATAGAATGCATGTCCACATTTAACTAGGATGGATGAATATTTATACATAGTAACAATTGGCCACATTACTTTGTTGGTCATATTATATGGATTCTTCCCATGTTTTGAGGACAAACATGCTAAGTGTGGGTGGAATGCAATATGTATATGAAGGATATTATGGGGTACTTAGGAATGTACCTAAGGGGATAACGAATATAATATTTTCGTTATAGGTTAATCAAACCACTATGTAATCAAAAGAAAATCATGTAAAAATATAGTGTATATGGTGTAAGATCTTTGTGATATTCATGAGAAAGTATAAATATATATGTGAATCATTGTATTGAAGGTGTGTTGAATTGTATTTCCTTTTTGAAAGCATCCCTTATGGAGTCATTCCCTCCATAAGAAATATTTGATCATGTTACCATACCTTAAGGGTTCTCTCAATATTATTGTGCTATTTACAGTGAATGTTTTGGATACCTTTGGTGTTTTAGGGTTTATATTGAAAGTTTTATGGTGTATTCTGTGATATATATTTGAATTTTTACTACGTGATAGGAGGTATTAAGTGAGAATATGTTTGGGATATTTATATTGATATGTATTCTCCCTATGTTAAATGAGTTTTGATGCTCTAACTTTTAATTGCTTCCTAAAATTCTATTCACCATCATATTATGTTCTCTAAAAACATGTCAAGGGTTGTCTTTGTTGAATTTATTTCCATAAACATGATTTGATGTAGGGCTAAATGAGGTTAGGATATATAGTATGTATCCTTTCAAGCCCTTTGATCCATTATATTATTATCTTTGAAGTAGCATACACCTATAGGCATTCAATATATTATGCCACCACAATCCTAGGTAAGGGAGCCAAATCATGTATCTAAACATGATTATTTGTACCCATTTATAAACCAACATTGAAGGAAACACCCTTGTATTTAATAAGAAAGAAAAATCCCCCCTACACAATATAATTCAGGATTTCCTTGGCTTGCTCTATTAGAGAATCTAAAATAATGTGATTAATCTTAGGAGATCCTATGTGCCTCATAGATTAATACCCTGGAGCCATCTTAATTCCATCACAAAGATTCATTTTACAATAAACTTGTAAGGGAGAGAGAGTTTTCCCTTGAAAAGGGATAACATTTATACTAATCTAGATAACCTAGGAAACCGCACATGATTCAAGTTCCTTGTGATCAACTACAATTGATTATTTTTCATACCTTTAACAATCCTTCAATTAGATATCTCACCCCCAAAGGACCAATGATTTCCTCTAGATAAAATAAAATCTTCCCTCAACAATTCTTTTCAAAAGGACAAGAATGTTTTCTCCATCATTATTGCATATGACACATAAACTTGGCCATTTATAAACCTTATTTTGAAGAGATGACTATAAGAAGTTCCTACATTTAGATCTCAATATCAAAATACTTATAATAATATTGGAATCCATAACCTTTTAAGCCATCAAAACTATAAAGATTTAGTAAAAATGCTCTGGATTATTGTCCAGTATAGAAATATAATTTTAAAGTAGCATGAGTACTTCCTTACCATTTTATATTAAAGTTTATAAATAGAATTTGGTCTTATTCGACATTAACAAACAACAACATCATTAAATGAAGTGAATAGGATTAATTAAGATTCTAACAACACTAATTTTTTTTCATATTCGAATGAGATAAAAAAAATCATATTAATCAAATAATTCCTCCTCTTATCCTTCCCAAAGGAATAACCAATTGATGAGACTAAACATTTTGGATTTTGAGTCATTTGTATATCAATGCATACATCAAACTACTCAATTTTCAAGGAAAAGATATTTCTAGAATTTTTATGTGCATATTATTATCAGCCTCTATTTGAATATAATCAATGAGGATTCATTATAGGTTCCTTATGCCATGTATGATCCCGAATAGATAATTATATTATTTTTCATCCATCTTGATGATTTGGAGGAATCAACTCACAAGACCATTTTTATAGGTGGGAGCTAGTTTGGAAAATTGGGGTCTAAAACCTTTCGGGAGGATTTTGAGGCACAAAATGATGTTTTTTGGAAACTTTTCTACTTTATTAAAACACATTTTTTCATATTCTATAAATAGAGACCTTTCCAACTGTGTAATAATCGCATCAATTAGAGTCTATTCATTCGATTGCATTTGTTCCATATATGAGAAAAAAATACCTAGAGAGATAGGAGACAGAGAAAACAAAGAGGATTTATGCACTATATTATACCACAAGCCACAAACCATACTTCTATGTACTTGCAACCATTTTCTATTCATAGAAAGAGAGCAAAGTGACCTCACCTCCCAACTAGATTTTTTCTTGAATGGTTTTGCCATGTCATATCCTATCTCAATCATGATTTGTGAGTGTTTGTTTCGCTATTATCTATTTTCTACAAAATTTTAATTTTCATCCATACACAATTACTTGTAATATACAGTTCTATAAATCTGAATAAAAATAAAACCCTAATAATCTAAATTTCTAGTTTCTAAATATAATTTAGATTATAGCGAAATACCCAATGAAATATCCATAATAGTTTATGGATCATATTAGTATCATAATAAATTTCTTAGATATATTTTAAATATTTACCAAAAAAAATTCTCCCTTAAAAAATTTATGCTAATAAAAAATTTTGTGTATATTTTTACATATTTACATATTTTGAAATATTCTCATCATCAAGAAGCTCAACCCTCTCTTCATCCTTCGCTCCTTGAAGCTCAAGCCCCTCTTCATCCTTCGATTCTTGAGTACGCTTTAGTCCAACTCCTTATTCTTCTAGTTTTGTATACTGTATAAAAGTTGGTTTTGTAATACCAACCTTTATGTTTCTGAAGTCTTTGGCTGTTGTCAGTACCCTGCGTATTAACTCTACCTTTTTTTGTTTTATTTTTAATAATGTTTAAAATTTTTCACGCCCGTTTTGTATGATTAGTACCCTTACCTTCAATGGTTGAATAACCAATTTCTAAGACGATGACCATATAATGCGTATCTCTTCATTTTAAAATTATAAATTAGGTTAAAATATAAAACTAATTAATATTCAGATATAAAATTAAATCGAAGTCTACACCACTAGTATTTCAATAAATTAAAGTTTTAAAATAATGTAATATTTTAATATTATATTTACTAAAAATATATTATATATAATTTTAACAAATTCATAAATTAAATATTGAAATTAGATGTTGAAATTAGTTTTTATTTGCTTTAGATAGTTTAGTATAAGAGAAATGTGTATTTTTTTGTGTTTAATTTTTAATTGTTGTATAGTTTTTTAAATAAAAATAAATATTATTTAAATAAAAATTAATATTAGTATGTTTGGTTAGTTTTAATTAAAAATATTATAAAATATCAATAATCTTACATTTACTACACTCACTTAATTTGTTGACATCACTATCAAGTTTGAAATAAAATTTGTAGAAATATGCTACTCTCACTCTTAACCATAAATAAAAAAAATTGATATTAATGTGAAGTAAAATACTTTTATATAAATTTGAGAGAAAAATAGCATATTAAAAAAAAAACTATTATATGAGATTATTTAAACTTTCAAAATAAATTCAATAAAATATATTAATAAATTATTTAAGTTATCTGAATATAAACTTTATATATAAGTATGCATAAAGGGGAAAAAAAACTTTCGATGTTAAGAAAAATAAAGTATTTAAGTGTTCAAAAATAAAGATGTAATTGAAAATGAAAAAAAAGAAAAAAGAAAAAAGTATAATAAATGTAGATGTGTAATTTATTTAATTTTTAATATAAAATTAATATGTAATATTTAAATAATAAAAATTTAATGTGTGTCTTAAATAAAATATTCTAATATATAGGATTGAACAATATTGTATTGTATTTAAAAATACACTAATAAGGGAAAAAAAAATTAAAACAGTGCTATCTATAAATATATTATTTTGATGCCTATGCTTGATAAGATATTTCAATGTCAACCATGTATATATTTTAAAAAAATAATATATTATCTAAAGTAATTAAAGATATAAATTGTTGTCATTTTTTTGGTATTTTTTCAAGAATAATTTTCTAATATGTTTATCTAAAACACATCAAAAGTTTACTGGAATGGCAGATTTAGACTGTAATTTACACAATCTAAGTTTCTAATAAGACTTTGAAAGTTGAATCCATTTTTGAATTTAAAAATGTAATCTAAATAATGAAAGATTAGACACAATGTGTGTATCATAACCATGAATCTACCAAATGATAAAAGAAACCAAATTTTAGAGGTGCAAACCTCTTTTGAATTTTTACACGAAAAATGACGTACAATTGGGAAATTTTAACATTTTTACACTTACTAAATCCATAATTAAAATATACCTATACAAACAATTTAAATAAATATTAAAATAAAATATTTTTCTTAATTTCTAATTTATTTATATAAAAATCATAAAATTAAATTAATTCTTCCTTTATTTTAAACTCAAACCAACATAAACCATTAAACAAATTAAAAATTTAATTATATTAAAAAGGCTAAAATCTAAATATTCTTGAAATTTAACAATTTTATGTTTTTATATTATAGTTTATTCTATTTTTATATGTATAAACGAATTTAAAATCTTAAATAAAATATTTTCTTAAATTCTAATTTATTTATATAAAAATTGTAAAATTAAATTAGTTCTTCTTTTATTTTAAACTCCAACCAATATAAACCATTAAACAAATTAAAAAAAAAAAAATGTAATTTTATTAAAATGACTAAAATATAAATATTCTTGTTTTATGTTTTTTTTTACGATATTATTTAATCTATTTTTATATGCATAAATGAATTTAAAATCTTAAATAAAATAGTTTCTTAAATTCTAATCTATTTATGTAAAAATCATAGAATTAAATTAGTTCTTCTTTTATTTTAAACTACAGCAAACATAAACCATTAAATAAATTAAACAAAATAAAATTTTAATCATATTAAAAAAAAAAAAAAAATTGTAATTATATTAAAATGGCTAAAATCTAAATATTCTTGAAATTTAATTGTTTTATATTTTTTTATTACAATAAACTACCACAAACATAAACCATTAAATAAATTAAACAAAATAAAATTTTAATCATATTAAACAAATTAAAAAAATAAAATTGTAATTATATTAAAATGGCTAAAATCTAAATATTTTTGAAATTTAATTGTTTTATATTTTTTTTATTACAATATTGGTTTAATATATTTTTATATGTATAAATGAATTTAAAATTTTAAAAAATGTGAAAACATTATTTTTTGGCGATCTAATATTCTGAAGATATTGTAATGTCTTTAATATAAGTTATTAAAATCAATCATACATAATATTCATTCAATTGAAAAAATAATAAATTAATTCAATAAAATCATATAGAGATATCTATATGAGATAGGAAAAAAATAAAATGGTAAATTAAAATTTAGATGTATTTTGTTATATATATTAAAAGAATAATTTATATTCATAATTACTATATCTGAAAATTTTATATTAAAATTTAATTAATAAGAATATAAGAACTTAATGTTTATTTCATATATGATAAGTAAACGAAAGAAATTACAAAATTAGTTAAAGAAAAATTCTTAATTGGGAATGGCACAAGGATGTTCATTGTTCACTTGATTATTGGAGGATAAAAGAGGAGATTATTTTGGAGAAGACGGATAATATTAAAAATACTATGACGTCCAAATTTAAGGATAAGTTGTGGGATGATAAGGAGTTTATCAGGAAAAGGAAATTAAGATATTATGAGGAGATAATCAACCTCACTCTTGTTAACCAAGATTATATTTATGTCTTGAATAGTACTAATAAAGAAAATGAACGTTTCGAAAATAAGAACTAATTTTGATGAGTTTACAAGTGAAACAGGGAGAGAATACTTTTGTATGAAAGAATCTATCACCTATGCTATACTAAGAGGTTGAAGATGAAAAACACTTTCTCTTGGATTGCCTCGCTCTTGCTCACATCTTTTCTCAGCATTTGGCACACTAACAAACTTATTGACCTATTAAGTGAGCAAAATTATAGTGATCTAGGTACAATTATTTCCCTTCTTTTTTGTCATAGGAATAAGATATTAAACAGTCTCAATTAATTTCTTATTTAATTAGTCTCTTATCTTAAGATCTAATAGACCACATTGGTTTTAGTGAAAGTTAATTATTTCTAAATTAAAAAAAAAAAAAAAAAACACTATATTTTTAACTTTAAATAAACATAATCATTATCAACAAAATAAAAAATAAATTTCTATATTTTTAAGTCTAAAACAATCTACTTAAAAAAATATTATTTAATAAAATAAAATAAAAATAAAAATACAATATTCTAGATTTAACGATTCAAATAATTATTTCAATCAAATTTTAAATAAAAATTTGTTAAATTTTCCAAATCCATCTCTCAAACTCACGCTATCTACAACGAAGTCAAGTATCAAATAGAACCCATAGCACTGAACATGACAATACTCAAACATAATCCAGCTGCTTTGAAAGTGAAATTAGTCACTATCTGCCTTGCTCTAAAGAGGGCGACATTTAACGAGATCGGATCGAGGTAAATTATGAAACGGCATGTGGACGACCATCAATCCCTGCTTTGGACTAAAGAGGACGATCTTCCAGAAAATCGGATCGAGAAGTAAATTATAAGGTGGCGTACCAAGGACCAACAACCACCTTTATCGCATTGACAGTGAAATTAGTCACGAAATAGTCTATAATGCGACTTTTTGAAAGTTTTTCTGGCGGGTCTTTCTGGTCGAAATCCGGCAGGAATTTATTGAAATCGCAAGTTTGATAGCTAGTTTCTGCACAATGAAAGCGTCCCAGGGGTATTCGAGGGTGCTGAATCTAAATATGCAGTTAAAAAACCATTTTAACTGCAACAAATCAAGATTTAACCTCAATTTCTTCCCCCGATTCCGTCTCCCGAATCTCCAAAAAATAGCATTATAGACAACTCCATTAGTCACCATGTGTCTTTCACTAAAGAAGGCAATCTTTAAAAAAATCTGGTCGATAAGTAATTTGTGAATGATCAAAGTTCTATTCAATTTTGTTTGGTTCAGATTGTCCAAAACACTTGTACTGACGACTTGGAATTTCCTCACTTTTTGTTACGGAACCAATTTGTGATAAGTTCTCGACCGTAGTAAATTTGGTCAGCTTTTGACTAAGTATGCGCTGTAAAAAATTATTGTTAATCAACTTTCATTTGAGAATGGAATACTGTTATCTTTTATTGAATTTAGAGGTTATATATATATATATATATATTATTTGTTTGATTTGTTTAATTAAAAGTATAATAAAATATTAATAATTTTATTTTAATGTTTACAAAAAAATATTTTATTCACCATTATTTATAAATAAAATATTTCAATATTTATATGAAACAATATAATTTTATATAAATTTATAGAGAAATATAATAGTTAAAATGTAGGTATATATACATTATATAAAACAATTGAAAACAAGTGGTATTTCAATATTAAAAAGATAAAATTTGTCCAAAAAAATATTTTATTTAAATTCTAATCTATAAATAAATTTTCACTTCGAGAAAATTAATTATTCTAAATTTTAACTAAATCCATAATTAAACTAAATCTATGCTAATCATATTTCCCATTAAAAAATCTTAGTGTTCACCATATTTCCAATTAATTTTTTTTAGGGTTATGTGGTTCACTGTTTATGGATATAGAATCGTTCTGGCGTTATGAAGTGTTTAGCGGTGGCAAGATAAATGGTTTTGCTATGATGACTGCACATTTGCACTAGCCGATAAATTTGGATATTTGAGGTTTCTGTTTTTCTCACGGCACTACTATTTGAGGATAAATTTTGCTTCAGGATTCCCTAAATTGGATTCTGGGGCCACACCAGCTCAACGGCCTAACACTCTTCAGGGCCAAGCATAGCGTGCTTTTGATATATATACAACCATTGCAGTTTTGTTATATATATATATATAGCTTAACGCTTTCACACTCTTCACGGGCGAATCTTAGCGTGCGCCGTCACTGGAGTTTTGTTTTTGTTCTGACCATTCTTATCTCTGGGATTAGTGGGGCCTAGACTTCTTGTAAGATCATCTATTTTGTTAATAGATAAAAAAATCATTTAATAAGAAATCATTCAGGATTTAGAGTGGGCCTAGACTTCTGGTAAGCTCATCTATTTTGTTAAGAGAGAAAAAAACATTTAATAAGAAATCATTCAGGATTTTAAAAAGAGTGGTTTTTTGAGATTTTTTGGAATTTCCAGTACTTAAATTTGGTAGAAAAAAATAAGGTGAAATTTAAATTGGGTTTTTGATTGTATATATGGATTCAACACCCATAAAAACTTTTAGGGTGCTTTGACTGCCTAGGGTTACCCATCAAACTTGTGATTTCACTAAATTCTTGCTGCATTTTAGAGAAATTAGACTAAAAAACCCACCAGAAAAAACTTCAAAAAAACCACATTAAAAACAACTCCATTTTAAACACCACAACTTTTTTGTAGTGTTGTTATAATTTTTTTTTGTCTTTCCAAGCAGCTTATGGGTCCGAACAGAGAATTGGGCTTTTATGATCCGGGTGAATAAGCATATCAATAAGACCGAACAGAGAATTGGGCTTTTATGATCCGGGTGAATAAGCATATCAATAAGATCATAACGATTTTAGTAAGTACGCAAGTTTAAATGTATTTATATAGCATAATTTAATGTTTCATGTTATGGTTTATGATTTATTTATTTATTGAATTTGTATATTTAAATGTGCATATTTGAATGGTTAAATATTTATAATTTTAATAATATAATTTGAAATAAAGTTTTGTGGATTTTAATTTAATTATCAATAATTAGTAAGAAAATGATAGAGTTTAACTTTCAAAGAATATTGTAGAATATATTTTTATAGTAGTCACAAATCAAAGTTGAGATTTATCTTAAAAGTGCTCAGTTTCAATATTACCATAAGGATGTCAAGTCTCACTAGCACAATCTGTTGAGAATGATTCTCCTTAGCAAGGCCACCCAGGATCAAACTTTAAGGAGGTTGTTGTGCCCATGCTAGGGGGAGAGACTCACTAAAATCCAATAAGCTTTGTGATGGTGTGGCCAAGGCCGGGTGCAATCCCTGGGTGACTTTGACTGCTTAGATACTGATGGTGTGGCCAAGGCTGGGTGCAATACCTGGGTGACTTCCCTTGGTGACTTTGACGGCTTAGATACCCCTGGGCAGCGCTTTCTCAAGCCATAGATCTAACCTAGAAGAACACAGAGGACTTGACAAAGACAAAATATTATCATAAGGATAACAAGTATTGGTTTTAAATGCATTCATATAGTATTTTCTTTTATTTAATATAATTTTCTAGTCAATTTTATTGCAATTGTATATTTAAATTGTTAAATATGTATAATTTAAATGATTTATTTTGAATAAATTTCTAATCCTTTTAATTTAATTATCAACAATTATGATTCCACACCACTGATTTAACCTCCACTAAATATTTTAGAACATTTTTAATAATAGAAGTATGGTCGTTTCGGCATGTCATATTAATAAGTCATGGCATTGGGTCATAATATTGTAACAAAGTTTTTTTTTATAGATTAAAAGTTTCTCTCATTAAGGGGAGTGAATATTCAAGGTTAAGAATCTTGTTACATGTTTTATTAAAATATTTGTTACATGTTTTATTAATAATGTAATTGTTTACCTTAGAAAAATATGAAAAGCTATACGGAATCCACCTTTCGATAACTAAAGAAACCTTAGCCACTGTCAAACCATGTTGCATATAGATTTTGTGGTTAGACACCGTCAGCGTATTAAATGTGAAGCCGAATTCAAGGATGACAATGTCAACTTCTCACCCACTTCGCCATCCACAACTGACAACCAATGACGTTGTCTATAGCCGAACCTACCACACCACCCATTTGAATATATGGAAATCGCATGAATTTCACATGTGGATAATTCTAGATCAGCTATGTCCTCATCTATAAATTTGTATCTCTCTCTGCCTGAGTAATCCAAGCAAGACAAGGCCCTCTCACCTAATAAAAGTTTGTGATTTCTCCTAGTTTTTATGATCAGTTTCTCTTGTCTCCGAATTTGTGAAGTCTTGTGTTTTGTTTGTGCTCTTCTACACTCCTTTGATCCCATCAACTGGTATCAAAGCCTGGTTTGTGAGGTCTGCATTGAATTATGTTTTTTTGTGAACATTTTTGGAGCTTGTTATGTGCAAGTGATGATGGAATTGAGTAACCAATAGAGCATTGAGGGAGCCTATAGGATGTGCATTCTAAAGTTTGTGGAAGAATGTTGAGTAGCAGAGCTATCGTAGCATAGTGGAAGGAATGGCTTTGGTGATTGAGTTCTTGGTAAGAGTAGAAGTACAAAAGTCAGAAAAACGCCCAGATTGAAGGTCATGAAAATTGATTGAAGTGGAGGTCATTCTATCACATACATGACAACGGAAGCCGGATAGTTAATTTTTCAACAACAATGGTTTTGAATTCCAACTTAGTGACTTTCATGCTTTTGACTTTGTCACAAGTTCTCTTTTCACATTTTAATAAGGAAGTGGATACATTTGATTAAAAGGTGAAATCCATTCTTTATATGTTTTATAATTAAATATTATGAAACATATATAATTATATATATGGTCAATTTGTTAAGTTTGGATATTAATTTTTTAAAGGAGATTCATTTTGGCTTTTCAACTTAAAAGTTGGTAAAGTTGTAATAATTAAACATTTACTTTGAAAGTGGCTACTTTATCTTTTGGGGTTTGAATTTTATTGAGAATGGAGACAACAACAGTAACTAACATGGAGAAGTTGAGCGGGGCTAATTTTTCCCTATGGTAATCATAGATGGAGGATATAATGATTTAAAGTATCAATATTTACTGATTGAGGGAACAACCAAGTAACCCTCATCGATGACGGGTGAAGAGTGGAATAACGTAGATGGAAAGGTGATTGCAACAATCTGCCAATATCTAGCAAAGAATGTGTATTTCAATGTGTCCGCAGAAAAGACAACGGAAGGATTATGGAAGAAGCTCCATGATCTATATGAGAAGAACCTTACATTAAACAAATTGTTCTTGATGAAGAAGCTTTATAATCTCAAGATGAAGGAGGGTGCTTCAATTGTTGATCACTTGAATGCATTCAATATTATTACTAGTTAGCTTGCCGCTGTAAAAATCATTCTACATGATGAAATTAGAGCTATTTTATTAATGTTTTCTATGCCAGAAAACTCAGAAAAATTAATTTTTTCTATGAGCACTTCAACACCTATAGGAACGCTGAAGTTTGATAATGTTAGCAATAGTTTAATGAATGAGGAGCTAGGATGCAAGTCAATTGAAGAAAGCTAGGGAGGAGAAGCTCTAGCTCTAGTTTCTCATGGTAGAAGAATTGATCGAGGCTGACAAGGGCATTCAAGATTGATAGGTTGATCGAAATCAAGGAGGGGTAGGATCATCTACTTTCATTGTGGCAAACTCGAGCACATGAAGAAAGAATGTTGAGTCTATAAGAAAGGAGAAAAGGATCATAAACCTTCTACTGCAAATCACTAGTCATCTAGGACAAATGAAGGTGAGACTACTGGTGGGCTCAAGCCAACTTCTATAGGCTCACAGAAGAAGCTTTATGAGTGATGGATGAAAGCTATCTTGAAGGAAGCTAAACTACTTTGCAAAAAGGAAATGGAAAGCCAACAAAGCATAGAAACCCTAATAAACCCTAATTTAACTAGCTTGACCCTTACAATGCAAAAACGTGACTGAAACTTCTACCAATGATGCTATTACATGCAGTGAGTTGAAATACATGAATCTAAGCTACTTGCACTTGAAAAGACATGTTTTTGTATTTTGTCATTAAGTGGTTGGGTTTATTGTGATGGTGCTTTTGATTAGGGTTTGGTTGTGCAGGAGCGGTTGGAATGGAAGGAAAGCATGGACAAGGTCAGGATGGCTAAGGGAGGTCCCAGAGGGTCTCTAGCATCGATCCCCAGAAGTCTACCACGTTCGGATGCTCAGCAACCGAGTTTGCAGACTTCTACAGGAAGTCTGCAGGGGATCCTACAGGAAACTCAGGGGTTTCTACAGGAAGGCTGTGCAATTCTACAGGATGATTGGCCGTGGGAGTTTTGGGAGATGGCGAAGTGTTGGAGTGGTGTGGGAGGATAGGTGGGATGGAGATGGAGCTGGTGATGGCTCAGGAGCAGAAAGATCAGATGGAGGAAGAGTGCATGCAGTGGTTTGATGGTTGGAAGGATGGGATCAACGAAAGTGTAAGTAAATGGAGCTAAGTGAATAATGGATGAGTTGGAGGGTAAAAGAGCTGGACAGAGGCCGAATGAGTGACTTGAGGAGAGATCAAGAAGAAGAAGAAGAAAATGGAATGATATGGAGCAACGTAAATGAAACAAATGAGTTATACACCAAAACGAGGATTCATTAACCTATGATAACTGTGCCATGAAACCTATGAACAGCAATGGAAAACCAAGAAATGAAACTCGTGCATGGAAGTGAAATGTAGAAGTATGGATCTGTGTCAAAAGTGCATGGATGGATCTTCAACGTAAAGGTCTATGTTGCAGCTTGCATGGAAGTGAGAAGAACTGCGTTTCTTTTTGGTGGCTGATGTAGACTTCACCCCAATCCCTAACAGAGATGGCAGTGAGCCTTTACAACCTTTTCCTAGAGCTCCAATAGATTATATCTATCCTCTTCTAACCTAAGCAGCTGGAAACAAATTCACCATAAACTAATCCTATCTAAGCTCATAAGAAAGTCTAAATTAACAAACTGTAAATTCGAATTGCATGGTAAAGTAAAACTCAAAGTGCTGGAACGAAATGCAACAACATTACAACACTGAGGAGATCTATTGCTCTCAGGTTGGGCCCTAACCTGAGAGCTATAGCTCCTTGAGAAAACTCAGAACTAAATCAAAATCTGCCTTCTTTATTCATAATCTGATGTCATGCCAAATTGGCTTACAAAAAGGAACAAAAACCGAGCTATAGCTCGTACTTCCAAATCACAAGAGCAATACAAAAGTTCAAAAAGCTCCTATCCAAGGCTACGGCCTCAGTATTTATGCAAAATGATCATCCAACAGGTGTCCTTGATTTGAGGAGCTCGGCTGTCCAACTGATGTCTAAACTGCTGATCTTGTAGGACAGTCATAACTGCTGTTCCTGTAGAACAGTTATAACTGTTGTTCCTATAGAACAGCTGGCTGCCTCTAATCTCGGTGGGGAGATGGATTGGAGCTCGGAGCTATGGTAGGAATCACGAGGAAGGTCCCAAGACTGTGGACATCCTCTCCTAAAAACCAGCAGTGCCACCTCACTGTCTCCTTGTCTCCTTTTCACGTGGTCTTTTCTCCCTTTTAATGCCAAAAACCTGAAAGCATCATGCATTAGTCACGTAGATAAAATGTCTACCCTTCTTCCTACAAACAACACGAATAAACTAAGAAATGCATGCATAAGCAATAAAAAGTGAATGGTTTGAGCAAAGCAAGTAGGCCAAATGAGCCCAAATTATACCAAAAATTGGGGCTCATCATCACCCCCCAGCTAAACTATTTGCTCATCCTTGAGCAACTTAGTCTAAGTCCTCATCCTTCATTGCTCTCACTGCTTCCCTTGCATCCCAAGGCTCTGTGGTAGTGTCCTCTCTGTAGATGTGAAACCCTACTTTCCTGTTTACCTCTTCCCATTATTGACTGTCATCTTCCTTTGTATTGCCTTCAGTCAATCCTAGCAATAGTGGTGGGCTGAGTTTAAGGCCAATCCAGCTGGCCTGGAGGCTTTGCATGGATTTCTTGTAAAGGTCAACCCTTGCCAAAGCTTCTCTCATCCGGATGGGGGTATGGTACTCTCGGATTTTCAAGCTGTGGGCCAGGGTATTCCATCTGCGTGCACAAGCCTGGGCAGCACTTTCTCCCAACAACCTTTCCATGTCTTCAAAGTGAGCTATGGCCTGGGCTTGTTGGTCCATAAATCTCAAGGAAGCTGTGGGATCCGTAGCCAACTGTTGGTGGGTTGAGATGAGTGCCACCGGATCCTCTAGTTCCGGCTTAATGAACAGTGGTTCGCTCACTTCTCGGTTCATGACCGATTTTGCTTCAGCTGCTCTTTGATCCTCATGGTTTAACCATGAGGCGAAGGCCATCAATTGCATATCACCCAAGGCAAGGTTGGGATCCCATGAGACTTCATTAGGCAAAGCCAAGTTGTGGAGGTAAAACTCTGCCAGTTTGGCTTTGTCTTCTGCCGAACTAGTATTGCATAATTCAGAAAATTGTTGTGGGTTTTGGATGTGTGAAATACCTCTTTGCGCCAAGGTGTTTATTTGGAACTGCAGCCATTGATCCTTTAAGAACAATCCATAGGAATTTGCGGGCGGTCTGCACTGAATTGCCTCCATGGCCCAACTGGCCATGCAGGCCAATTGTGCTTCCTTTTGTTGCAGCTGCTCCTTTAAGGCTTGCACTTCAATTTTTGTCTGCTGTTCTGCTTCCTGTAGAAGTGTCATTGGCTCTTCAAGACTGGTGGTCAGCTCCTTTTTGGTTGGTTGTTCTTTTGTGATGTCCTTGGAGGATGTTCCTGCTCCTTCCCTTAGTTCTTGTAGCTACAACCGTAACTTCTGATTTTCTTCCTGTAGAAGCGCCTGCTGGCAACTAGCCACATGTTTAGCCATGGTGAATTCACTCCTGACCTCCTTGAGTTGCTCTTGTAAGGGGCCGATGTCTGCCACACCCTTTGATTTAGCGATCTGCATCCATGTGTGGGAACGGACTCTTTCCTCCTCTAGTGCAAAAAATAGAGGCACAGTAAATTTCTGCGGTATGATTTTGCCCGCCTCTAAAAAGGCGTAATATGAATTCAGATTGGGCGAAGGGCTAGGTTCAGGTATATGTTCTCTTGCTATCTCTTCAAGTGGTTCTGCCTCTCCCTCCCTTGGTGATGAGGGCCCTTCTCCTTCCCTTTTTTCTGTTTCCTGTAGCCGGGCCAGAGTATCCTGTAGAACATTTTCAGCTTCATGTAGCTGAGTTTTTTCTAACTTTTCTTTCCATGTGTTTTTCTTTAGACTCCCCTTCCCATAGGTGACTGTGACCCTGGAGGGTGATTTTTCCTTGGGAGAAGCAGGTGTATCTTCGATGACAATTGGGCTGCTGGATTGAGGTGGTGGCTTGCCCGTTTTTATCCTAACGCTTCTTCGAGCTTTAAAGTACAGAGGGTTCTCCCTCTTCCTCTTGTCTTTTTGCTTAGGTGGCGTGCTGAGGCCAGCTAATACAGCTGCTGCTTCCCATGCCAGAATATCCACCTTCTTCTCTTTGGGTTTTACCTTTTCGGGGCTTCCTGTAGAAGCCTGTTTCTGCAATTTCGGGCTTCCTGTAGAAGCCTGTTTCTGCAATTTTGGGCTTCCTGTAGAAGCCTGTTTTTGCTTTCCTGTAGACACAGGGGTCTCCACCTCAGCTTGCTTGCCTGCTTGAGTTTTTCTTTTTGTTTTGGTTGCAGGTGCTGTTGAGGTACTTGGGCTGACGTGGGCTACCTCAGCTTTGTCCATTCTGCTCTTCATCCTCTTTTCCCTTGCTGACAGGAGAGGTGTGCCACCTTTTTCTTGGTCCTCTTTTTCCTCATGCTTCTTCCTTTGTTCTTCGGCCACTGCTTCGTGTTCCTCACTGCTGGAGGAACCCGTTTCTTCGATCAACATCTTAATGTCCCCATCTTTGGTTAAATTGTGGAAGGATTCCCACGAGAGGGGAACCTTATATGAATGCAATGCATCCTCCACAAGAAGCTTTATTAACCCATGGTGGGCTATCTGATCAGGTATGCCCTCTCTTAGCTTTGTAGCACACTCCATTAGAGACTGCAGGAGGTAATAAGGGATGCTCAGTTTTTGCTCTACAGGAAGGTCAATTCGGTGCCTCAACTCAGTGAGTAGCCGAAAGTGATATGCATACACGATGCTGAAACACCCTTCACAAGTAATATATTTCATGATTTGCAAATTGACTTCATTCCAAGGTGGCAATAAACTCATTCTTCTCACCCTGTTTTTATCCTCCGAGAATTCTTCCTCAGATGGAAAGAATTCCTTCTTTGCTTGCTGGCTCAGCTTTCTCTCGTCCTTGTCCCATGGCAGACCCATAGGGAGTTCTGTGATCCGACTGATATGTTCTGGAGTGAGCTTGAGGCTCAGACCTCTGAAGTTCACTGTGGCCAGTGTCTGGGATTTAGGCTTCAGAGCCTGCAAGAATTCTTCGGCTACTTCATCATCGTAGCCCTGCAGCTTATCACAAAAAGGCATCCATTGTGCTCTGGTGAAGAGCTCTACCAGTGCCGAGTTTTCCCTTAATTTAGTGGACTCAGTGGGTTCCCGTCTTATAAAACCACCCGGCATGATGAACACGGTCGTTTTAATTAAAGGTGGCAAATGCAACAGAGATTTGGTCTATTAAGACAGAGCATGCACATAATCCACAAAATTCAACACAGTCTACTTATATCGACATCCTGTAGAACGATAGCATAGGCACAGCAAACAACAATTCCACCAATATCTTTATGACCCGACTGTGGACGATGGTCTTGCCACTTTTACTAACCAGTTGCATGCAAAGTTCAGGGTTACCTCTTTAATTGGCCACCTTTTTGCGTGAGGCACCCGCTTCCCTATAGATGACTGTGTTCCTGTAGACTGCGTTCCTGTAGACCGCGTTCCTGTAGAACTGCGCTCCTATAGAACTGCGTTCCTGTAGAAGCAGTGCGCAATCCTTGGGGAAGACTGTAGTTGGCCCGCGTTTGAGGTGTGCTTGACCAGCGTTCTGGTAGCCAACACGTATCAAAGTGCAGAGGAGATCAGAACAGCCACCCGAGTTCAAAGTGTTGGATGATAAATGCATGCGCATGATCTAGTCGATTGGATTTTGAATCGGCGCAATCCGTGGCACGGGGGATGAGCTGTCCCCGCCGGACCGTTGGGCGACGTCATCCATCATCCGCCTGCGTATTCGCTTGCTGCCGCATTCATTCCCACAGATTTGCCGCCGCCTTTTCCTGTTAAACTCATGCTTCTGACGAGAGTGTTCTCACGTGAATGCCGTTCATTCTCTTTGTCGTGGCCACCACCCACACATCCAATTACACTTTAACTAGCCGACGTGGCCAGTCGACTGGCCATACGGCTGCTCAACCATTCAATTTTATGCTTTGCAAACAATTTCCAAGTAAGATTCATGCGATTTGATGGAACGAAGGGTTGAGACACTTACCTGCATGGCTGCACACGATTTTTCCAGTTCTTGGACGATGGTGAGTGGATCTACCTGCTGCATGCGACTTACACAGACCCGGAGGCTCGTGGTTACGGCTGCCAACGATGGAGTGGATGTTTTGCTTGCATGTGCCCGCGTTGCATTTCAGATGGCGGTGCTGTGAATGGTATCCACTCGAGTAGGTTGAACTGTTACAGGATCCCCATGAGGTGTCTCGTAACAGTCCTTTCTCCTTGGGTGCATGATGCACGACGGAGGTTCTGGCCTTTCAATCACATTCTCGGAGCTCTCGATGCCTGCGGTATGAGATCCCAGCATTTATTTAACTTTGAAAATGGCTTTTCCCGTGAGAACTCATCGATCTTCTTTGTTGGTGCAGGGAACTTGGTCGCATGTCAACAAGGATGGTGGAGCAAGGTGACAGCATTGTGCAGGGGTGCTAACAGAGGCTTTCATGCATCCAACCCAATCCATAGTCGCTAAATCTCCTTTTAAGATGAATTCTGGCCGTCCAAAACTCCTACAGGAAGTTTCCTGTTGAACACAGAGCTTCCTGTAGAAAGTTCGGCCTTCCTGTAGAAAGTCTGTACTTTCCTGTAGAAAATCCGCGCCTTCCTGTAGAAAGACTGCATCTTCCTGTAGAAGATTCAAACCATGATAAAATTGCGCATACCTTGAAAAACATGGGTACCCTTTGGAGGAGGTGCTGGTGAGGTTCCTTGACAGCATGATAAGGACCTTTGGCTCTGAGTTGAAGGGCTTCCTCTCCTCCATAGAACATCTGCAACCTACATGCAATTTTACCATATTTTGCTTATTGTTTTTTCTTTTTTTTTTTTTTTTTTTTTTTTTGAAAGATAACAGGGGCGCCTCAAAGAGGTTTTCACCCATGCCATCTGCCCTGAGCGCCTCAGAAAGGTTTTCACTCAAGGATCTTTTTCAAACCTTTTTCTTTTTTCTTCTTTTTTTTGAAAGACAATAGGGGCGCCTCAATGAGGTTTTCACCCCTACTACCTACCTTGGGCGCCTCAGAGAGGTTTTCACCCAAGGATCTTTATTATTTTTTCCTTTTTTTTTTTTTTTTTTTTTTTTTTTTTTTTTATGTCCTTTAGGGTATGCCAAAAGTAGAGGCAGAACCCTTCTCTATGACCAATACAGATTTCTCCATAGTCTTGATGAACTCCTGTCTTGAGAGAGGTCTCCTGTAGATCTTCAACCGATGCCCATTGACAAGCATGGGAATGGATTCCTCATCAATGGTTCGAATGAGGACAGATCCATTGTCATGGCATTTCTCCACTGCATATGGTCCTAGCCATCTGGTTCTCAGCTTCCCCTTGAAATCTTTGTATCTGGAATCATACAACAAAGCCCAATCTCCCGGCTGAAATTGCTTGTCATGGAGATGTTGGTCATGCCACACCTTTCTCTGAAGTTGAACCACTTCTGAGTGAAGGAGGGCCTGCATTCGGTGCTCATCCAGGCCATTCAACTGCAATAGCCTTTCTTGTTATGCATGGCTGAGATCTAGGTCCAGCTGAGCTGCCATCCTCAAGGTATTGTATTCAAACTCAATGGACAGCAAAGCTTTCTTCCCATAGACCAGCTCATATGGTGTGAAACCGATGGTGGTCTTCCAAGTGGTGTTGTAGGCCCATGTGGCTTCAACCAGGCGGTCTGCCCAGTCTTTTTTGCTGCTGCTCACCACCTTAGTCAAGATCCCTTCTAATGCTCTATTGGTGACTTCCACCTGCCCATTTGCTTGAGGGTGATAAGGGGTGGAAGTCCTATGCTTGATCTTGTGATGAACTAGTAGATCTTCAACCAGGTTGGAGGTGAACTGGCTCCCTTGATCGGTGACCAGCTCTCTTGGATAGCCAAACTTATAGAAGATGTTTTCCCTTAGGAACTCGGCCACCTTTTCTTCTGTTGCTGCTTTGATTGCTTTGGTCTCTGCCCACTTTGTCAAATAGTCAGTACACACAATGATGTAAGACCTTTGCCTCGAAGAGGGGTTGATTGGGCCCACAAAGTCCATGCCCCACTTCTCAAATGGCTCAAGAGTCACTTGAGGTTGGAGAGGCATCTCATCCCTTTGGGTCGGTTTCCCCATTCTTTGGCATTGGTCACACTGACTGACATATCTTCTGACATCTTGATGAAGTGTGGGCCAATAGTAGCCTGCCTGCAGGATCTTGAAGGCAATTCTCTTTGCTGCAAAATGTCCTCCACAAGGCCCATCATGACAAGTGAGGAGGATATCAAAGACTTCCTCCTCCCTTACACAACGCCTTAAGATCTGATCGGGGCCAAGCTTGAACAGATTGCCCCCGATCCAAGTGAATGAGGCACTCTTTCTGATGATTCTGCTCTTCTCTCTGGAAGATAGGTGTGGAGGGAACTGTGCTGAAACAAGATAGTTTGCTATATCAGCAAACCATGGAGAGAGTACTGAAATAGCAAACAGATGTTCATCAGGCATCTGGTCGTCCACTGTTCCATCCTCATCTACAGACAAATCCAATCTAGATAAAAAGTCAGCAACTACATTTTCTCTACCTGGTTTGTCAACAATGGTCAAATCAAACTGCTGCAATAAAAGTAACCATCTAATAATACGAGCATTCACATCTGGTTTATTCATTAAATATCTAATAGTAGCATGGTCAGTATGTACAAAGGTTTGGTAACCAGTAATATAATGTCGGAACTTGTTCAGTGCATGGACCACAGCCAAGAATTCTTTCTCGGTTACAGTGTAATTCAGCTCAGCCTTGGACAAGTTTTTGCTAACAAAGTAAATGGCATATGGAAGTTTCTGCTCAACTTGTCCTAAAGCTGCACCTATGGCTTTGTTTGAGGCATCAGTGTGGATGTGGAAAGGTAGGGCCCAGTTTGGACCTCTCAGGATTGGGGCTGTCACCAACTTGTCCTTCAATTCATTTAAAGCCCTCTGACAATCGTCAGTACATTAAAACTCCACATCTTTTGCCAACAGACCAAACAATGGCGAGGCTAGCTTGCTGAAATCTTTAATGAATCTCCGGTAGTATCCTGCTAATCCCAAGAAACTCCGGACATCCCTTAACTTTTGAGGAGGTGGAACCCTCTTGATGAGAGCAATTTTGTTAGGATCCACCTGCAATCCTTGGCAAGAAATGGTATGGCCTAGCACGGTCCCTTCAGTCATTAGGAATTCACATTTTTCAGGACTAAGGGATAAGTTCATCTCGGTGCATTTGGTTAGGACTTTTACCAAGTTGGACAATGCTTCCTGGAAGTTGGCCCCATAAGGAGTAAAGTCATCCATATAGATTTCTACTGCATCATGGACCAGCTCCGAGAAGATGCTCAGGACAGCTCTCTGAAAGGTAGCAGGAGCATTGCATAGCCCAAAGGGAAGGACTCGATAGGCAAAGGTACCCAAAGGACAAGTGAAGGTGGTCTTATCTTGGTCTTCCGGGCTGATTTGTATTTGGTTGTACCCGCTAAACCCATCCAGGAAAGAGAAGAACTTCTTTCCTGCCAGTCCATCCAACACTTGATCCATGAAAGGTAGAGGGAAATGGTCCTTCTTGGTAGCTTTGTTCAGTTCTCGGTAGTCCACACAGATTCTCCATTTCCCATTTTTCTTGGGAACCAACACTAGAGGGGACACCCATTCACTATCGGAGATGGGGTAGATGAATCCGGCATCCAGCAGTTTCTGCAATTCTTCCTTGACAATGTCCTTAAGGGCTGGATTCATTCTCCTCTGAGGTTGCCTAACCGATTTACAATCCTCTTTGATGTATATATGATAGGTACAGACCAAAGGATGGACTCCTTTCATTTCCTTATAGCTCCAAGAAAAAGCATCTAGGTGGTTGGCCAACAGACTACACAGCTCCTTTTCCTGGGAAGGAGATAGGGAGGAGCTGATCTTCAATGCTTTCTCAGGGCCGAACTCCACATTCTTGAGTCTGGGAGTAACAGGGTTGGTTGTACAAAGATCCACTAGGGTGCTAGCTTGGGCATCCTCCACCAATTTCTCTAAGGGTAGTGCACTGGAAGGTGGATTCTGGATCAAGGTCTCGATCAAGTCATCCTCAGTTGGGGGGTCTCTTCTAGTGGTATCTAAGGTGCACAGAGGTGCTGAGTACACCTCGTCTTCTTCTCCTTCTTCCAACCAGAGTGGTAGATCATGCTCTAAGGAGGGTTGGGCAGGAGGATATAGGACTAGTTGCTTGGACATGGGACCATTTTTGATGGTCGTGTTTCCTGCACGACAACTTATGTAAGCATCTGCAGTAGCTAACCAAGGCCTTCCCAAAATGAGAGGATATCCAGTAAGCTTTGCCTTTGGTTGCAGAACTAGGAAGTCTGCAGGGTATTCCCAAGAATCAATAAAGACCATGACATCCTCCACAATCCCTTCGGGAGTCACGGTGGAGCGATCTGCTAATTGCAGTACTGTCGAGGTCTTCCTCAAGGAACCCTGAAGATTGAGTTTAAGCATGGTATCCCTGGTCATCACATTAATGGCAGCCCCCAGATCAATCAAGGTGTGAGGGATAATGGTGCCATTGATGTGGACATCTACTACAGGACTTCCAGGATCTAGGTACTTTGGGCAGATGACTTGTGCTAGCATAAGGTCAGACAGTTGTCCTATGACATTGATAGTTGAAGCATCTTTCTTCCGTCTGCCTGGATGTTTGAAACACTTCTCCTTAACCAGTTTGTTGTATATTGGCACATCCTTGATGGCTTGGAGAAGTGGTATTTTTACACACAACTGCTTGAGCTCACCCAGAAGCTCATCTTCTTATGGGTTAGGTTGTGTGGTGGCTGTTAGTCTCTCAGGAAAGGGTGGAATAGCCTTTGGTTCACTTTCCTGTTTATCTTCCCCATCCTCTGGGGGAGGAGGTTGGCGATCTGGTAGAGTCTTTCCAGATCGAAGATTGATCTCCTAGATCTCCACAGCATAGGTAGGGCATGAGGTTTCCCCAGTGTATACCTGCTGGGCCTGTCTATTGTTGGGGTTCGGGTTCGGTTGAGAAGGCATTTGAGGTTGCCTTGGAGGAGCAGGAGGTAATGGTTGAGGTTGAACTGGTGGTGGAGGCAAAATGGCAGGAGGAGTGTTGTATTGGGGCCTCCACCCCGACTGAGGTGCATTCCATTGAGGCTGCGGCTGGGCATGTGAGTGATATGAATGAGAAGTAGGTTGAGCGGGGTACTGAGGTGGGTAAGACCATGGAGGAGGCATGGACCATGAAGGATGAGCAGGGGGACCCCAGGAAGGCATGGGAGTCAACTGGTTGGGGTTGTAATAAGCTTGAGATGCCCCTTGCATCCCCTACTGGTAAGGCCTAGATCCTTGTGGCCTCCTTTGGTTGAGGTAGTAGAGAGGTTCGGTGGGAGCTTCTGTCCCTTGGTACATGGCTTTAAACCCAGGTAAGGTTGGACACTGATTTGTGGGATGGTCCTCCTCACAAACGAAACACACTTCAACCGAATGCAATGGACATTCATTCTTAGGGTGCCTCCTTGTGCACCTAGGGCAGAAGACGGCCAAGGCTCTCTCAGCCTCTTCTTTCTTTTGCTGAATCCTAAATGTGTCGAGCTGCATGGCAATGGTTTGTCTCACCTCACTCTTAAGATCTTCTAGTTGATTTGCAAGCTCATGTTTGGAGAAAGGGACACTAGTTGAGAGGTGGTTTCCTCTACCTCGTTTCCTAGCTGCCCTGGAGTGGTTTCTAAACACAGTCTTGATGTCCTCATAAGGCAGTTGGTAAATGTCCCCCCCAGCTAACATGTGAAGGGTATCTAAGAGGTCTTCAGGGACCCCTCGGAGTAGGACCAACTTGAGGGATTCAGGGTCAAGTGTGCACCTGGCCCACTTATAGCTTAGTTGGAACCTCTCCTCATAATCCTCTAAGGACTCATCATTTCCCATGGACATCCGAAAGATTTCCCCCTTTGTTTCCTTGGACCTACAGTAATCCCGGTACTTGGTGTTGAAAGCTTGCTGCATCTGAGCCCAAGTGGTGATACTATTCCCAGGTAAGCCCATGAACCAGCGTAGTGCTGCATCCTTAAGAGTGGAAGGGAAAAGTTTCAACTTTTGCTCATCTTCAGTGTAGTCATAGGTTCTACAAAGGACAGCAAACTCAAACAGGAAGGTATCTGGATCTTCAGTGGTCAGCCCATGGAAGTGAGGTAAGGCGGAGGGGCTAATGTTCTTCATTTTCATCTCTCCATTGGTCTCTCGGATGGGGAAGGCACCTTCTATTCTCTCATCTTCTCTTCTATTATCAGCCATAGCTTCAAATGGAGTGGTCTCTAACTCTTCTTCTACTATAGGGTATTTGGATATCTCAGGATGTTCACCTATAGGTTCTTCTGGGTCACTGTCACCAAAGAAGAGAGAAGGGTGACTCAGTGATGTGGTGGGGGTGTTTGGTAGGAATTTGCCTGATCTATCTCGGTTCCTACGAGGCATGAAATGGAAAAGACCTTCTTTTTCTTTTGATTGCTTTTGCTTTTTTTTTTCTTTGGTACCTGCAAAACTGAAACAGACTGATATACAACTAACTATGAAAGATGCAGAATTAGACTGAAAGCAGGAAAAAACTAATCTACTTTGCTCAACTGAAATTGCAAGAATGGAAAGGCTAGTCTACGCGTGCAGAAAGGAAATGCTAATCTATGAAAGCAGGAAATGCTAATCTATGAAAGCAGGAAATATCTATGCTACTTTTGCAGAATGGAAATGAAATAAACTACTTAGCAGAAGGTAAGAGTAAGAAAGTAGAAGAAAAGCAACAATTACTAATACTCTGACGCTTCCCCGGCAACGGCGCCAAAAAGATGGTGGGCTCCAGTATTGTAGCAATAATGCTACAACTCCTGGAGCTCCCTATCTCTAATTTTATCAACCCGGTAGTTCGTACAAACTTGGAAGCGACGGTGCTGTATGCACAAGTACTAGCTCATGTCGCAGCTGTCACTTGGTCAGCTGGCACAAGTCCACTAGGGCTCAAGCCAACTTCTATAGGCTCACAGAAGAAGCTTTATGAGTGATGGATGAAAGCTATCTTGAAGGAAGCTAACCTACTTTGCAAAAAGGAAATGGAAAGCCAACAAAGCATAGAAACCCTAGTAAACCCTAATTTAACTAGCTTGACCCTTACAATGTAAAAATGTGAATGAAACTTATACCAATGATGCTATTACATGCAGTGAGTTGAAATACATGAATCTAAGCTACTTGCACTTGAAGAGACATGTTTTTGTATTTTGTCATTAAGTGGTTGGGTTTATTGTGATGGTGCTTTTGATTAGGGTTTGGTTGTGCAGGAGCGGTTGGAATGGAAGGAAAGCATGGACAAGGTCAGGATGGCTAAGGGAGGTCCCAGAGGGTCTCTAGCATCGATCCCCAGAAGTCTACCACGTTCGGATGCTCAGCAACCGAATTTGCAGACTTCTACAGGAAGTCTGCAGGGGATCCTACAGGAAACTCAGGGGTTTCTACAGGAAGGCTGTGCAATTCTACAGGATGATTGGCCGTGGGAGTTTTGGGAGATGGCAAAGTGTTGGAGTGGTGTGGGAGGATAGGTGAGATGGAGATGGAGCTGGTGATGGCTCAGGAGCAGAAAGATCAGATGGAGGAAGAGTGCATGCAGTGGTTTGATGGTTGGAAGGATGGGATCAACGAAAGTGTAAGTAAATGGAGCTAAGTGAATAATGGATGAGTTGGAGGGTAAAAGAGCTGGACAGAGGCTGAATGAGTGACTTGAGGAGAGATCAAGAAGAAGAAGAAGAAAATGGAATGATATGGAGCAGCGTAAATGAAACAAATGACTTATACACCAAAACGAGGATTCATTAACCTATGATAACTGTGCCATGAAACCTATGAACAGCAATGGAAAACCAAGAAATGAAACTCGTGCATGGAAGTGAAATGTAGAAGTATGGATCTGTGTCAAAAGTGCATGGATGGATCTTCAACGTAAAGGTCTATGTTGCAGCTTGCATGGAAGTGAGAAGAACTGCGTTTCTTTTTGGTGGCTGATGTAGACTTCACCCCAATCCCTAACAGAGATGGCAGTGAGCCTTTACAACCTTTTCCTGGAGCTCCAATAGATTATATCTATCCTCTTCTAACCTAAGCAGCTGGAAACAAATTCACCATAAACTAATCCTATCTAAGCTCATAAGAAAGTCTAAATTAACAAACTGTAAATTCAAATTGCATGGTAAAGTAAAACTCAAAGTGCTGGAATGAAATGCAAAAACATTACAACACTGAGGAGATCTATTGCTCTCAGGTTGGACCCTAACCTGAGAGCTATAGCTCCTTGAGAAAACTCAGAACTAAATCAAAATCTGCCTTCTTTATTCATAATCTGATGTCATGCCAAATTGGCTTACAAAAAGGAACAAAAACCGAGCTCTAGCTCGTACTTCCAAATTACAAGAGCAATACAAAATTTCAAAAAGCTCCTATCCAAGGCTACGGCCTTAGTATTTATGCAAAATGATCATCCAACATGTGTCCTTGATTTGAGGAGCTCGGCTGTCCAACTGAAGTCTAAACTGCTGATCCTGTAGGACAGTCATAACTGTTGTTCCTGTAGAATAGTTATAACTGCTATTCCTGTAGAACAGCTGGCTGCCTCTAAGCTCGGTGGGGAGATGGATTGGAGCTCGGAGCTATGGTGGGAATCACGAGGAAGGTCCCAAGACTGTGGACATCCTCTCCTAAAAACCAGCAGTGCCACCTCACTGTCTCCTTGTCTCCTTTTCACGTGGTCTTTTCTCCCTTTTAATGCCAAAAACCTGAAAGCATCATGCATTAGTCACGTAGATAAAATGTCTACCCTTCTTCCTACAAACAACACGAATAAACTAAGAAATGCATGCATAAGCAATAAAAACTGAATGGTTTGAGCAAAGCAAGTAGGCCAAATGAGCCCAAATTATACCAAAAATTGGGGCTCATCAACTACTATAGTAGTCACAGATATTGATGTGTTGTGTATTGTTTCAATAGAGGATGCATGTTTGTAAACATCTATCAGTAGCTTTGATTTTATCCTTGACTCTGTGGTATCTTAGCATGTAATGCCATCCAAAGATAGTTTTGTTGCATATAATCCTAGTGAGTATGGTAGAGTGCATTTGGGGAATAATCATTTTTGTAGTATGGTTGGAGTGCGAGGTGTCAAGATCAAGATGAAGGATGGACAAGATATATATTGTTCAAATAGGTTAGGAATGTACAGGAAATGCACATGAGTTTTATCTCTATGGTATGGCTAGATTATGAAGGTTATCCATCAGATTTGGAAAAGGAGGCTGGAAAATTAGCAAAGGATCATTTCTCATGGCTAGAGGACCCAAGATAGGAACATTATATAAATTGAAGAAAATGATAGGAAAATCAAATCTGGCTTCTATCACAAAATAAAAAAAATTCAGCAGATCTATGGCATAACTGCTTGGGTCACATGAGCAAGAAAGGCTTAAAAATCTTTGTTGGTAAAAATTTACTACCATGTTTGAAATCCTATAATCTTGATCTTTTTGAACATTGTATACATGGTAGACAAAGAAGGGTTTTATTCCTTAGAGGTGTCCATGACAGAAAGAAGAAATTGTTATAATTGATACACTCATATGTGTTTAGTCTTCTTAACATAAAGTCTAGGAGGAGCATCATATTTTGTAACATTTATAGATGATACGTAAAGGAAGGTTTGGGCCTAACCTATGAAAAGTAAAGGTGAAATGTTTGAAATATTTCAAAAATTCCATGTTGTTGTTGAAAGAGAGACTACGAAATTGCTCAAGTGTCTAATAATAGACAATGGTGGAGAATATTGCTCAAAACCATTCAAGGAATACTGTAATAAGTTTCGCATAAAGCATGAGAATATTATGCCTAGTACTCCTCAATAGAATGGTGTTGAAGAAAGGACGAATCACGTGATTATGGAGAACGTGAGGTGTATGTTGTAAAATTCTCATTGGAAAATCATTTTTGGGCAGACGTTGTAAGGACAATTTTTATCTTATAAATCAATCTCCAACTACAACCTTGAATGGTGACATCCCTGAAGAGCTTTGGAGTGGTAAGAAGTTGAATTATTCTCATTTGAAAATCTTTGGGTGTGAAGAATTTGTACATATTCCCAAATAAAATAGAGCTAAGCTAGATGAAAAATCTATGAAATACATTTTTCTCGGATATGCAGATGAAGAATTTGGTTATCGTCTATGGGATCTAATCAAACATAAAATTATTAGAAGCAAGGATATTATATTTAATGAGTTAGAGATGTTTAAGAGGTCTTTAGGTGAGGTGGAGGTCAAGAAAGATATTGAAAGTTTTAAAGAGCAGAAAGAAAACAACCCACCAATGCAAGAAAATGGACAAAAAATTCAAGAGGAGGAAGGACAACAAGTGGAAAGTGATGAACATCAAGAAGAAGGAACCTTGTAGGAACCTTTGTAGGAGATACAACCTGATAATGCACCACTACAATTGGTTCGTAGATCTCCTAGGCCTCATAAGCATTCACAAAGGTATCCTCCTTCAAACTATATACTATTGACTAATGAAGGTGAGCCTAACTATTTTCAACAGGCTTGTACAGTTGAGCACAATAAATAATGGAAGAAAGCAATGGAGGAACAAATGAACTCGTTGCTAGAAAGAGTTTGTAAAGATCCCAAAGGGTAGAAAGACTCTATAAAACAAATGGGTGTACATTATTAACCATGAAGGTGACGAAAAGAAGGAGAGGTATGAAGTAAGGCTGGTGGTGAAAGGATTTTCCCAAAAAGAAGGTATTGACTTCACTAAAATTGTTTCACTTGTTGTTAAAGTCTCATTCATTTCAGTCATTCTTGGTCATGTTGTTGCTTTAGACTTAGAATGTGAATATTTAGATGTAAAAGAAGCTTTCCTTCATGCTGAATTAGAGGAAGAAATTTATATGGATCAGCCAGAAGGCTTCATAGAAAAATGAAAATAAGACCTAGTTTGCAAGTTGAAGAAGAATCTCTATGGGTTGAAATAGGCACCTTGACAATGGTACACGAAATTTGATTCATTCATGTTGGAAAATGGTTTTCATATGTTGGAAGCTAACCATTGTGTCTATATCAACATGTGTGTTCAATGAAATTATATCATATTATTGTTATATGTGGATGACATGTTAATTGTTGGACATGATAAGAATATGATCAATAGGTTGAAGGAAGATTTGGGCAGTAAATTTGCAATGATTTAGGTCAAGCACAATAGATATTGGGCAAGAGGACCATGCGTGATAGGAAAAACAAAAGGTTATGGTTTTCATAAGAAAAATATATCAAGAAGGTGCTTGAGAGGTTTAACATGAAGGATTCCAAGCTAGTTGGTACACCCCTTGTAACCCACTTCAAGCTGAGTACTGAGTTATGGCCTAGTGATGACAAGGAGAAGGAATAAATGAGCAATATTCCTTATGCTTCAACAATTGGCAGCTTGAGGTATGCCATGGTATGCACACAACAGACATTGCATATTCAGTGGGAGTAGTGAGTAGGTTCCTTATCAATCCAGGAAAAGAACATCGACAAGAAGTAAAATGGATTTTGAGGTATCTCAAGGGTACTGGTTATTACTGTTTATATTTTGGTCATAATAATATTGTGCTCAAAGGATTACAGATGTAGATATGGCCAGATATATGGACACCAGAAAGTCCACTATAGGTTATTTGTATACATTTGCAGGAGTAGTAATATCTTGGGTGTTAAGGCTACAAAGAATATTAGCTCTCTCTACAACATATACAGAGTACATAACTGCAACAGAGGCTTGGAAAGAGATGTTATGGATGCAACAATTCGTAGGAGAGATAGGAATAAAGAAGGACAAGTATGTGCTATATTGTGATAGTCAGAGTGCCATTCACTTGGCGAAAAGCTCAACATTTCACACAAAAATCCAAGCACTTTGAATTAAGATACCATTCCATCTGACATGTGTTGGAGGAAGGGAGATTATCCTTGGAGAATATCCATACATATAGGAACCCTGCTGATATGCTCACTAAGATTATACCAATAAATAAACATGATTCATGTAGAGGCATGTTAGGACTCGATGTGACTTTCTTCAATATTCTTCATTCGAGTTCAAGTGGGAGACTGTTAAATGTGAAGTTGAATTAAAATATGATGGCGACGACTTCTAAACCACTTCGTCGTCCACAACTAACAACTGACTGACGCCGTCTACAGCTCAACCTATGACATCGCCCATTTGAATTTTTGGAAATCACATGAATTTCACATGTAGATAATTATAAATCAGCTCTGTCCTCATATATAAATTTGTATTTTCCTCTGCTTGAGTAATCCAAGCAAGGAAAGGCCCTCTCATCTAATAAAAGTTTGTGATTTCTTCCATCTTTTATGATCAATTTGTCTTGTCTCTAAATTTGTGAATTCTTATGTTCTGTTTGTGCCCCTCTATGCTCCTCTGATCCCATCATGACATCTTCCCTACTACATTGGTTCTCTATGAAGTGGCTTCTTGCTCATGGATTAGCCTTCGTTGGCCTACCTGATCATAGTTGTTGTGAGGATTTTGCAAGAGTGTTAATCTGTTGTGTTGAAACATGATTTGCCAACCTCTCATCCATGATGTTTTTTCTCATCTCTGGGTGACAGCATTAGCAGTGTCAAATGTAGTTTGTGCACATGTTTACTTCGTAATTCCATTTTGTTTCCCTCATATGGTCAAGTATGGTTTTTCCAAATCTTGATGGGTTGAGAATATTTATTGTTCAATGGATTTCCAAAACAAATTTGTAAAATGTTGAGTCAATTCTCTCTCTAGATCTCAGATTTTAGTCCTCTGCAAAAAGGAGCCTGACTTCATTAATGATTTAAAATATTTCTTAAATTCATATACTTAGTATAATATTTTGTATGACATATTCATTATGATATAAAAATGCTTTCTCAATCATTTGTAATAATAAAAAGAAATAATTAAACAATTAAATATGCATCATGAATAGTTATTTGTTTTTATGCATATTAATTAATTATAATAAAAACATTTTTCAAACACTAATTAAATTTTAACTTGACATATAGGGATCATTTCAACTACAATTTTTCTCATTCTAATACAAGAAATGAAAACCCTGATAATAAATATTTTACATCATACATTTTATTTGTTTTAAAAATTCATCCCTTCCATATTTTGTATTTGGATCTCTTCATAATAAATACATGGTAAGTTTTTCACTCCATCTCCACATCCAACTCCACTTAATTTCGAAGGTGTTCGCAATGCAAATTACTAACATACCAGAGTCTCTCACATATTATTATGTAATCTATTTTAACATTCCTCATAAGCAAATGGGTTATCCCTCATCTGGAGGTCGATTCCTATAATGAAATCCCATCCTTCAATGATGAGAAAAACACCATCCATTTACTTAAGGATTCCTTATAGCTTGTCATCATATGAAGTGGAACTTTCTTGTAATTTATGACATGAGTGAGCTAAAGTTCTAAGTTTGGTTAACTAATCTTCATTAGATACCACTAACTCATGATTATATACTGTAATTTCACCGTGCCCAAAGCTCACTTCACAGAACGTATACAATTGATATTGTGGTTTCTTGAAACTGCAAATGGATCATTTAGCCAGTTAATGCATCATTATGGTGACCTAATAAAAAAAAAAGAATGAAATATGCATAACTTAGAAGACGAGAATGGTGGTTACTAGACATGATCTAAAGCAAGCCCTTCACAGTTTCCTCCATCTCCAATGGTAATGTAAATTGGTCCACAACAATTAGTTGTGTTATTGTACACACGAGTATTCAACATTAAGAGGTTATGGAAAAGATCAGACAAGCTGAGTGAAAACCTTTCCTTCCCAGAATCTAAAAAATACATTTAACTACATTGTATTTTTGAATCTAGCGGATAAGAGTTAAGTAAATAAATTATTTGACCTTACTCCTATATATCAATATTCACAAAATCTGTAATTGAAATAAAAAGGACAATGGATCAAGTCAATCACCAAAGAAGCTATATTATGTAGCTCAAAGAAGAACATGGTAGCCTAGTCAACCTGATATGTTGCAAGAACCTAATTCACAATTTCAAGGTTATGCACATCCATCTCAAAGTAACTTGAACACACCCTTTCCTTGGAGACCTTTGCCATCTCAATCCCAAAACTAATCTTAGCAATAAGGTTGGAAAGAACCTTATGGGAGAAATCCACAATATCGTTAATATTTTCCTCAATATCCTCCTCCATACCATCCACCTCCACCACAACCACAACCTCAACCACATCCATCTCAAAGAATGATCTAGATGAGAAGGAGAACCAATGAAATCAAAACTATATTGAGGTATGATTCCAAAAAATCAACAAGATGGAGCATCACTCACTTCTTCATAAATGTTTGATATCATCAAAGCCAAAGAATTTGGTCTCTAATATTCAGGGACATGTCAAAGCATATGTTTCGAGCCTACACAGGAGTTTATGTGTCATCTTTTTATGCACATGGATCCATTGGAAGTATTCCTACACTTGAAAGAGATTTTATTTTTTTAAAGTTGGGTAGGATAGAGGAATAAAAAGAAAAAAAATGAAAAGGAGGAAAAATAAAACAATGGAAACATTAAAATCTCATGTGAAAACCTCTTTTGAGGCACCTGAGATTGACTCATTTATTAAAAACATCCTTGAGGTGGTTAGTGGGTTGGAAAGAAAATAAAATGAAAATATCCTATGTGAAAATCTCCTTTAAGGCATCTAGGCAGACCTACTAGTTGAAAACCTCATTGAGGTTGCTAGTAGGCCTAGAAAAAAGGCGGAAAAAATGGAAAAAACAATAATTTTTTTTTAGTTGCATATATGTTTGCATGCATGTACTCCTCCACCTACATAAAGAAAATAATTAAGTCAGCAACACAAAAAGAGAAAAAGAAACGAATGAGCAATGAGGCAAGCAAAATGTAAAAAAAAAACAACCTTGGGCTTCTTACCTTTTGAAGTACCAAGGTCATGTCAATCCATCACCCTCATCCATTTCTAACATTCACCCATAATTCCCAAGCCTTTCCCATTCATTTTCATCGTTGTCCTAAAATGCTACAAGAGGCCAAAATACACAAGGCATAAATTGTTTTTGTCATATCTCGAATGTCATGCATCCGTTGGTTGATCTGTTTCATGGGGAGATGCATATGGATGATGGTAACATGTTCAAGGAATTTCAGCAAATTCTAGTGCACACGTTTCTAGAAATTGGCCTCCATCACCTACAACCATTTTTACTTTTTCTCAATATTCATGCATCCATTGGCCCGTATTTTTCGTGGGGATATGCATAAGAATTATGGAAGCATATTCACCAAATTTTAGGTCAATCCAATCTACCATTTGGGAGATATGGATAAAATAATTTGGCTACAACAACATTCCAGAATTGCTACAAGAGTGTGATTGACATGGAAAAAGGGTTCATCTCTTATGTTTTTCATCTAGGAACAAGAGTAGGGGTCCACCATATCCTCATCATTCATTTACCACACCACTTGACCTCTCCTCCACTCCCATTTTGATCTCTATCCATGAAAAGAACTCATTTTCACCCCTTCTTCCATCCCTTCCACCACAAAAAAGGCCCTTGATCCTTGTCAAAAAATTACACATGAATTATTAGTATCTTTAAAGGTATCACCTAAAGGAAATAATGATCCTAGGAGGGTCTATGTGGCTTCTACAAGAATACACACATTCCTGTAGCAGTCTACACAAGCCCTCTAGAACCACAATCAAAAGCAATTGGAAGCACCAGAATCAAGAATTGACCAACATGAAGCATTGAGGGGTCATCTCCTTGATCTTGGGAAACCACAAATTTTTTGTAGGGATTCTATAGGGGCAATGATCATCTCCAACAACAACAACTTGATCCACCATCAAAAAGACCTATAGTGACAACTTTGATTAGTCAAGCACATTTCAAAGCAAATTCACGGAGAAATGAGCATAAGAAGATGACACCTCAAGAAGCCAGCAAATAAGCCATTACGCTTATTGAAAAGTAGCATGCAACCATTAAAGGATCATCACTATTAGCTTTAGAACCACCAAAGGCAACTTCAACATTTTATATCAGCATCCTAATATCACCTACAAAAATACATCAAGGGTAAGTCCTAGGTATGCAATCCTCAAAACTTACAGTCCTACAAACTTATTTTAGCTCAAAAAATGTTATAAGTGTATGAAGGAAAATGTTTTTATAGTCAAACTTATTAAAAGAGAAGCCTCGGCCTTATCTAGTACTTAACTTCATTTTTCAACCGTGACACCTGCATATGGGGAGAGGACAAGAAATAAGTGAAGAGGACTTGAGAAAGTGGGATGTAATCATTTAGTCATGATGGAGGACAAGAAGTGTGAAGGGGTAAGTGAGGGTCAACTTAGTTAACAAAAAAACACACTCAGTTTATTTTTCATGCAATGAAAAAAGAGAGAAAAATTGAAAAAAAAACTAAAAGAAATAATAAAAAACAAAAATAAAAAAATAAAAGGTATACCCACCACCTCTTGGCATCCAAAGGTTAGCTGCTACAGGAAGAGAAAAAATTGCTACAGGAAGAACATAATTGTTACAGAAAGAACAAAATTGGTACAAGAAGAATAGAGATGCTACTGGAAGCTATTAGAGTGCTACAGGAAGACAAATTTTATGTAGAACAACCACTAGAGCCTTGGAGAGAAAGGAAATGTGCAAAGGAAATGGAAAGGGTGTGAACATAGATGCTACAAACAGGGAAAATTTTAAGAACCCCCCCTAAATTTATATGTATAATAAATGGGCTAATCTCCATGGTATATAGGAAAAATGGAAGGTGATTTTATCAATAATATAATATGTATATATAATTTTTTGGCGAATCTCTCACCAAGCATGGCGAATATTTTACTCAATTATAAAATCATGTAAGATCTTGGCGAGTCTTTCACTAAATAATAAAACTCTGTAAGGTCCTAATGAATCTTAGCATTGTGAACTCTTATAGAATTTTTTGAAAAGGTATAAAACCATATATGACAAGAGCCACATGGTGGCAATATCACTATTTTTTTTCACATTTCCACGACATGGAACTTGTTTATAAAATTATAAAAAATCCAACCAAGTCCCTTATAATATGCAGGTAAGCATATAACAGAGTCTGATACATGTACTATGGTTGTCTTCATTCAAGTGTCATAGGTGCTATACTTAACACTGTGAATCACAACTCTCTCAGAACTCAACTCTATAGAGTAATTAAAACCTTCGGAAGTTGAATCTGACAACTCTATAAAAAGGATTAGTGAAATAGAAGCTTTTGTGAATGAGCCCACTAACTATCACTGCTAAACAATCAATCTAGACTATGAAGTCTTCCATCTCGATCACAACGTGCTCAAGATCAAGGGAGTGCAACCACCTGGCCTGACATAATGGCCATCATAGTTTCTGATAATCAACAACAACCTTGCAAGGACATCCTAGCTCATGTCTCATGAATTTTATTCATCAATCTTAACTGATATAAATCTTATAAAGATAATATTAGAATCCTCTCCAGATTCACTGTTAATACAAGGGTAAGGGAAATTTTCTAGCTCAAGGCACTAGCCAATACCAACTTTGGTATTTGTGACCCCTTTATGGGGATGAACCTACCCTGCCCTATTGGGTTTCTACCTTGTAACGTAGTTCAAGGATCACAAGACTTTCCAATTTTCCTACTCCATTAGACACACTTTATATGCTATACATAGTGAATGGAAAAGAAGCATTATAGAACACACAATTTCACAGAAGGAAGAAAAATCTTAGCTAGTTCAATATCAAAATCTTAACCACTTATTAATAAAAAATAACAAGTAGTGTAATGAATTGTTCCGAGTTATTTATTTACAAGCTGTAAAGAATGTAGTGGAATGGAAAATATTACTTAGGCAACCCTTCAATATTTTCTACTAATATGTCCGTTCATGTACATACGAGATTAAGAGCGTTGTTGAATACACAGTTTCCTTTTCTCTTGCCTCCATTTTGACAAATCAGTGTGAAATCAATGTCACTTTGAATCTCCTTTCCTGTGTGGATGTTTTGACAAATCAATGTGAAATCCAAGTCACTTTGAATTTCCTTTCCTGTGAGGGATCACATCCACAGTTGATTAGAAAAATATAATCTACTATATATTATGTTCAAGAAACTAATTGCAATCTACAGTGGAAACGAGACCTCAATTCTTATTCTGAATTTTAATATCTCAAGACAACATAAGAGATAAAAATGCATATGGCCTTGGTAGCTAGAAAACAATCACTCCATCATTACAAGACCACCTAGATTTCGGTACTTAATCTAAATAATGGCACTAGTTGTAATGCTTATTTGCATTAACACCATGGAAAAGCAACAACAATGTTTCAAAGCACACTTACTAGAAAAGTTGTAACGTTCCGACAATATTTAATGATAGCATCTGAACCTCGTAGCTATGGTGGGGAAACTAGGGAACCCAAATCTTGGAAGATATCTCATACCAAATCTGACAAAAAAAATAAAAAAGGGAAAAACTCAAAATCTATAAATCAAGCAATGAATTGTTTACAAATCAAATACAATTCCTTTAACTAACAGTTAAATTGTGGTGATATATTTAAATATTTAGTAAGAGGGGAACCTCAAACCATGGAATATTACCTTTGTCATTACTATCATCCCTCAGTGACTGAGATTACAAATCAATACTTATGGAAAGATTGTAAGAAATTCTGTGAAATAGTAAAGCGTAACCTCTATTTTCAAGCAACAAAATCAAGACATTGTTACATCAAGAACCATAATTGATACATAATCAATGAATCAAGTCCTTGTATGGCACAAGCTTGTTTCACAACCTCTATTTTCTCAATAACAAAATCAAGGCATTGTATGTGGTTATCGCCAAAAGGAAACTGTGTTCTAATTTGGAAGAGGATCTTATCAAAAGACATGGATTTATTCAAAGCTACAAAGCCTAATGGGTTACTAAAAAATAAGTTGGAATATGGGATCATGATACTTAAATTGAAAAAATATGCTTTCCTTTTAGAAACATTACAGTTATACAATGTTTTTTGAAAGCATTAGAATTTGAAATTGGGCCTTTCTATCAAGACAAATTTTCATTAACAGAATGTACTTTCCTACAGGAAATGTTGTAGATATCCAAGAAAAACTTGAAAAGTGTAAGAGAACTTAGCATAATGTACTTTCTTTCCTTCCTTAACATTCTTAAAGAGTTGAGGTTCCCCATGTCATCAGGTAACTTTCGAAGGAAATGACAATTAGTAATAGTCCAATTCACAACTGAAGATGTGTCACAAATACGAGGGGGCATCTCCTCCAAATCAAAAAGGTGCTCCAGGTTCAAATATAGCATTATTGGAAGCTTAATGCTCGACTCGGTGTTATTGAATTGAGACATTTTTCCAATCTTCACTAAAATCTTAAAGATAGCTTCTCTAAGTTCTACATGACTTTACTATGCTCTTGAAGTGGGGGCACATGTGGCCTCTCCAAGTGGATAGTCTTAAACTAAGTGAAGATAAGGTTGATAGATCATTCAGTGTGGATCTCTTTAACCCATAATTGAATACTATTAGGACTTTCAAATTTTTCATGGAACTCAAAAATGTTGGAAGAAAGTATTTGCTTCCAGAAAAGAGTAAAAATAAAGCCTCTGCTTGAGGACAATTGATGTCACACCACTAATACTTCTCCATGGAATCTGTATAGGTAAACCACAAATGCAGAATTCCATTAGAATATTGTGTTTATTGAATACATAATTCAAATAATTGCATTTCTTTAAAATATATTTTGAAATCAAAATTACCAAAATTACATATCGATAACCTAGTGGGCCTAGGATAAAATTCACCCATGTCATTCACAGAAAGCATGAGAAGAAACCTAATACTATATATAAAACCAAGAAAAATTCAAATTCATCACTTCTAGGGACCTCGTAACCACCCTGCCAATACACAAGTATGTTCCTGTTTGCAGTTAGAAAAATTACCCAAATTACAATCTGTTTACTCCAGCCTATGTTGGAAAGTTATAGAAGGATGACTAGTGCAATCAATCCATTCCTTTTAGCCCTAGATTTGTTTTAGTTTAAAACAGAAGTATAAAAATATACATGTCCAATGTCTATGCTTTAACCATTCACCTTAAGATGTTTTTACAATATAATTTCCTAAGTCTATTTAATATCTTCATTATAATAAAAACCAACCTATATCCATCTTAACTCCACATCTACCGCTCTTAGGGGGATGAATTCTATTTATCCCTCTGACCACTTGGTAGACCCGGAATTAAGATGGATCTAAGATGATAGAATTTCCCCTTTAAATAGTCTATGCTCACATGAATACCATGGTATTACCATGGGTCAATACCATGGGTTATCATAAACCTGGAGCTTAAAAATTACTATTAGTAATTTATAAAAATTAATAAAATTAATAGTTGATTTTTATTTTAACCAAGCTAAAATGTTTAACATACATTAAATTACAACATCCATTTTTACTCTTGATCCACCAAGCCTCGAGAGGGATCAAATATTTTTTCACTCTATGCTAGTTTGCATATCACGATATTTGATACCTCTCGGGGGTTAGTAGATCTAGAGTAAAGATGGATCTATGCTGGTTTAATTCCCCCATTTAAATAGGCTACATTCCAGGTGAATACCATGGGTCAATACCATGTGCCATTTTTATTTTTATTAATACTAATATTAGGGTTAATAATGTTTTTTTGCATGGTACTAATAGTAATCTAGTCCATGGTATTTGTCCCATAGTATTTTTCCGATAGGTTTCACCTAAATATAACGCATTTTTCGAGTGTTTATAAATATAAGGTGACTTATGGAGTAAATATAAAAAAATTGTTTTATTTGTTTACCATACCTCTCGTTTATTTATATTTTTATTAATTTACCATATCTCTTTTACAAATATGGTATTTGGCCCATAGGATTCACTTAAATAAAACCTCTTTCTTTAGTTTTCATAAATAGAACGAGGGTTATGGACTAAATATAAAAATAGGTTTTATTTATTTACCATACATCTAGTTTATTTATATTTTTATTTATTTACCATACCTTTTGAGTAAGTATAAAAAGACGTTTTATTTATTTACCATACCTCCACTTTACTTATATTTTTATTTGTTTACACCCTTGCATGTATATAAGGTGACTTATGGAGTAAATATAAAAAATGTTTTATTTACTTACCATACCTCTCATTTATTTATATTTTTATTAATTTACCATACCTCTTTTATAAATATGGTATTTGGCCCATAGGATTCACTTAAACAAAACCTATTCTTGAAAATGGGTGAATAGAAGGTTGTAACTCTTAATTTCAAGGGCTAAACTTACCTTTTTTACCCTATCCCTTAAAATAAGGTGGGCTATTTGAGGTGATTTGTAAAAATGTACTATGATACAAAATATTCGCCCACTAAAAATTTAAAACCCCTTAATTTCGCCAAAGGGCGAACATTCGCCCCTAAAATTTTCCATGGCTACAAATGAAAAAAATGGTTGCTACATGATGAAGAAAATGTGCTACAAGAAGGGATAACAACAACTGAAGAGGAGGGAGAAGGTCCAAAAGGACTCTAAGATCCCACTCTATAGCCTGGTATTGGATCTTCTTACAAATTTATTAGAAAAAGAGACAAAAACTCACTAGTGGACGCAAATTGCAAAATCAAAGGAGGTAGAGGATGTGGGCATCATGGAGGAAAAAGTGAAATAAATGAGAAAGGAGTTAAATGATTTAAGGCTAAGGGAGTATGTCATGAAAGAGAAACTAGAGTTAGAAAAAATAGGAAAAGGAAGTAAAAATTACCCATGGAAGCCATCCAATGTAGTTAACCATAAAAATCATATTACATTGAGCTAAGGAAGAGAGTTTCATGAAGAATAACAGGGGAAAAAGATGGATAGGTTTCTCAGAGGATGAGCAATAGTTTCGGTAGGGGGGTATGATGGGCCTCTAAATTAGATATAAATTAAGGCCTGTCTAACCTTTCTTAGGCCCATAAATAATATATTAAATCTCTCCTTCTACACTTAATAATCTTTTTTTAGCTTTAATATGTTCTAAGGAACTTGGTTTAGAGGTGATTCCATATTATGTGCCTAATATTATTTTTTTTGCATAATATTGATGGAATATGGAGTAAATTTTGAATGACATAATATAAGGACTTTCTCCCTATTACAGGATGGACCAATATTGGATAATAAATGAAATGAATATCATAAAATTATTGACAAATTTTGGAGGTCCACTGATTAAGAAAAGCTAGGAATATGTTCCTTGTGTTTAATGAAGATTCCTAGTGGTGGGAACCAGATCCACTTTTTGAGGGATTTTGGAAGGAAGAGTTTTCTCCTTTCAAGGAGAATGATTCCTCATCTATTTGTATCAGTACTAGTTCAAATTTTCCTCTAGGGGCACTAGTTATTTAGCAACTCCACTTTCATTTCTAGCAGGGATGTACTTGGATTGGTTCAAATAATGAAGTTTGGTTCCATTTTTAGCTTCTAAAATTTGGTTTCATTCACAGCAATTTGAGCTCCCTTGGGCTTGGCCATCCCAAGAGCCTCAGATCCCTCTTTTACAATTTCTTTATGTCCTTTGAATGTCTTTTTCACTTGCATCTCTTATTTATGCATTTAATATTCATGCCTCTTTTGTTGTAGGTTACATTGGTTAAATGATTGGAGTGAGTTTTTTTGAAGGTTATATACAGAATCAAAAGCATGATGTAACATTAGAACAACTTTTAAAATTCATATTCATCATTGATCTACTTGGATTGATTTACTAGTTCACAAATCTAGAATTTCTGGAAATCCCTTGTAACAAACTAATAGTAATTTTATGCTATTTTTTAGAACATGTTAATGATATTAATTTGAGTTTATTCCACTTGAATTGGGTCATAAAAACATTCAAGTTAATAAAAAAATTTACCGCATTGCATTTTCACTTGATTAGCTTAGGCATTTGGTAGGTTAACTAGCTCACTAGTTCTTGAATTCCCATTTTTTAGAGTAGTAATTTTCGGTTATTTTTTAGTAGGTGTTAACAAGGGTATTCTGGAGTGATTCAAATTGGAATGGATTCCTAATAAATCCTACTTAATAACAAAAATTTTCCCAACCAATTTTCATTTGATTAACTTAGGATTTGGCAAGTTATCTCACTCATGTAGCAAAACTTAAGGGCCTCCTGTAGCACGTGCAAACTTAACCATATCTTCTCCAAAAAAATAGATTTTGTCCTTTAGGCTTGAATAATGACCCTAGGATATGAATCGATTATTGAGTAAGACCAAAATACCTCTGAAGTCTTACCGCTTATCGATTGCAATTCACCTCTACTATTTGGATTAGTGGATAGATTCATGACTTGACGAGCATAATGATGATTTTCATGAAGCACCTTTGAACTCTATTGAAAAAAACTAGCTTGAATGTAGTGATTAAAGAATAATTTCATATTGTTTCATACATCTTAAGCTATGGTTTCCATTTCCAACATTTTTATTTTTGTTGCATGAACTAGGCTTCCTTTTGATGTACTATTTACACTCTACAAATTGGTTAATGTTTACATTTATGCAACTAGTATTAACACTTACATTTATGCAAAATAGAATGGTATTTCATTTCTGCAAAACTAACTAGGATTTCCTCTCTAAAAGGTAATTAGGTTTTATTTTGGCAAATACAGTAACATTTCCATTTTTGCAATTAGTTTAGACTTGGATTTCATGGCATTCACTTCATTCCATCAGATGAACGAAAGATGAACAAATTGCATTCTGCACAGATAGTGTCGAAACCTCTTAAGTTTGTACATTTGTACAAACCCTGAGTTGATAATTTAAGTTGGTAGCCGTGGGAGTTGCATCATTCTTTTTGCAATATTGCAGCTCTTTAGTAATGATAATTTGTTTACATGTACATGAAACTATAGAAAATAACTATTTTAACAATTTTTTTTCTTGAAAAGAGTGTGTATATAATAGTTATTATAACAAAAAAAGCTATTCGAAAAGAAATACAATTATTGTGTTATTTCTTGGAAATGAATGTAGACATGTACAAAAGAATAGTTGTTTTGCTAGATGCCTTGAAAAAATATATTTATATGCACAAAAAAATTATACATGAATACCATTTGCATAATAAGATTTGCCACATTGTTTCCTTGGGAAAGGAATACATGGTATAAGGTGATTAACTGTGCAAATATTTCAGAAAGGAAAACATACAAATTCCAGTGTATGAAATAATAAGAGTCAAGATTATTTTCATGAAGTTTGTGTATGAATCTTGTGCATTAAGCTATAAGAAACATGATTATTTTCCTGGAAACTTCCTCATGAAACACCTGCACAAAGAAAGGAATCAATTCTGAAAATATTGTGTGTTTGAATACGTAGAAGGAATGATGATTGTGTTAAAAGAACACATGTTTCATGAAAAAATAGATTTGAGAAGTCATGTGAGCTTTGCCTCAGAAATGGTAAAGAAAAATTTCTTGATGAGAAATGTGCAAAAAATTAGAACTATTAGATTTCATATTTCTTGAAAAGAATTATGCTATTTGTTTGCATGAAAATTAATAATATCTTTTTTTATATCTTGAAATGAAATATAGTCATCGCATCCATGAAAAATACAACTATGATGTTGGATTTTTGAAAAAAATTTGCACGAAAAAAATAAATTATTAAGAATTCTTTTGAAAAAGATGTATTTGCTTACACGAAAATAATAACTAATGAGGGTATACTTATAGAGAAGGGAATATGTGTTGCATATACTAAATAAGAGATATTATGATAATCTATTGCATGCACAAATAATAGTCATGTTGTTATAGAGATACATTCTTTGCGTCGATAGAAGAACTATTGAGTTATACTTCTTTAGAAAAATTATGTGTGATTATTTTTAAACTATCATAACTATTATCTATGTATATTTTGGAATAAGATGTTTATGCACGCAAGATTTATGTTAGCATTCATTTGGAAAAAATATACATTTCCATGTAGGAAATGACAATATGTTGTATTAAGCCTACATTGGAAAAGATATATTTTTAAAGTATATGCATTTGCATGCATAGTAGCAACATTCATTATGTTAAATTTCTTTATGTATTTGCATGCATCAAAAGTAATAGGTGAAAATCTAGTCCTTTTCATAAAACTTATGTAACTTGCATGCACAATGTGTTAATTTCTTTTAATGGAATTTCTAGACAATTGTAGTGAATTGTCTAGTCCGAATGTGTGAATGTGTGAGAAGAGTCATAGTAATGTGGCATTTATTTTGACATGCTTGATAATTATTTTCTTAGACTTAATTCATGAGCAGTGTTGTTACAAGAAACATGTTGTCATATTATATTTACATCTTATGCATGGACATGAATAGATGTTAAAGGATCTCCTTTAAAGACTAATTATTGGTTGATTAATGATCTATATAATCATGATATCAAAGCTTGTTGACGACAAAAATGACCTAAAATGATGGTCACGTGTGCAAAGAAGAGATTATGTTTAACATTGTGGTAGGTAAAGAAATAATTGTCCAAGCAGATGTGTATGAGTTGTAGGATGGTGTAGTAATGGCACAACCAGGGCACAATGATATAAAGAGTCGATATTCATAGGTAAACAATTTCATGATGATTGTAATGGATTTTATCTATATGTGGGGTATTTTAATGATATTATTTTGTAATATTTTATGACAATGGTTAAGGGATGGACTCTTTTATAATCAATTGACTGAGGGGTGAATACACACACGAGTTTTTAATAATAAAATTAGGGTATATTGTGTTCAATGATGTGATTGCTTATTGTGTCCATTTCATGATGTTGATTCCTTGCATGACGTGATATTTATAATATCAAGTATGTGATTAACTAATATAGTTAAATGATACATGAAAATGATGCAAGGTTCAATAAAAAAATTTATATGAATATGCTACAACAATGGTTGTTGTTGGTTATGTAACTTACTATTCCTTTACTAAAGTTACTCTATGTAATCATGAATATTGTATCTAATGGTTAATGAAGAATATTGAATAGTAATTTGGATAGTTATCCATTAATAAATTGTGTAAAAAAACTCTAATTCCATGCATTTTCATGCGAGGTTGTTTGTAATTTTGTTTCTATTAATAAAATTAACTATAATTTTTTAGATAAAATAAAATCATAATATACATATATTACATTAAATTATATAACTTATAAGTAGCAATAATAAGTTAAGATCCATTTTACCTTATAAAATAGAATAATGATTCTGGAGTCATATTTAAATTTAATTAATAAGCACATGAGAACTTTATAAACTTACAATATAACCATATGTTTTTCATAGATATTATTAACTTGTAAATATGCTTTGTTACAATACCATGGCTCATCAATACAATATGCCAATAAATCATCTCTCATTTCACAATAAAAATATTTTATAAATATTTTATTTGAATTTAAATTTATAACATTTTTTATTAAATCTAAAATAAAAAGAAAAAAAATGATTACTTTTGAGATATATATACACCTCTATAACATTAAAATATATGAGCTATAAATAACCATTCCATACCATGGGTCAATATGATGGCTCATCAATACCACATGCGCAAAAGCCATCTCTAGTTTCACAATCAAAATAATACTTACAATATAAGAAGATTTGTAGTCATGGATAATCACCCCACTTTACCATGGATATTATTAATCATACCATACCATGGGAAAATACCATGGCTCATCAACATCGTGTTCCAAAAAATCACCTATCATATCACAGTCTAGATATTTTGTAAATATGTATATATTTTTTATTTAATTTTATTACATTTTTTGGCCATAGACACTATTATTAACCATACCATCCAATGGTTAAATACGGTGGCTTGTCAATATCTAGAAAATCACCTCTCATTTCACAATCAAGATATTTTGTAAATATGTATATTTTTTTTAATTTTATTTGATTTCATTTTTTGGCCAAAGACACACTCCATCCTAGTACGGAAGAGATGTTACGATGCCATGTTATATTATGTTATCTAAACATCTTGACCCAATCAAATTAAATTACAAAAAAAAAAAATTAAAAAAATATTAGTTAAAACATTTTGACTTAGTGAAATTACATAAAAATATAAATTAATAATAATAATAATTAAACCAAGCTAGATGCAGATTAACTTCAGATCATCATGTTATGAAACCAGTCACAAAAAAAATAGAAATGATAGATCAACACCTTAGAAATAAGCCTCTTCGAGGGGGAAACCTCCTTTACTTTACACAAATGAACAATTCTTGGATGATACAAATGACAAGACCTCCTTTCTATATATAGGAGTCTAAGGGGTCATAATATAATCAGAGCCAACATAACAATAATAATGTAAGGGAACAATATTAACAATAGTGGGCTTCTATGGGGCACAATAATAACAATATTTGGACTACATTGGCACAACAATATAATAAGGGGGTTGTACTAATAACAATAAGGGGTTACACTAGTAGTATAGGGACCTGACATGCCCCTCTCCTTCAAAAAGTGTTGTCCTCAATGCTTAAGTAGTTCTTGATAATTTTGTATAAAATTCTTGTCCTCCCATGTGGAATTTTTAGTGGGTAAGTTCTTCCACTTCATGAGATACTCTGAAATTGATCGATTTTGTAGCTGACGGGTTCTTGTTTATGTGACTGTTCTAGGTTCCAATATGATTTTTCCTTCCTCGTTAAGTTCTGGAAATATTGTTTGAACTAGGATCTTCTGCAAATTTTGAATGAGTGGCATACTTCTTCATCCTTCTTCCATTCATTCTTGCTTCATTTATCCAATCTAGTTGCATAATAGAAATAGCACAAAACAATGCTTCCACATCCTCATCCTTTCTTGAGAGTGCATCTGCAACAAAATTTTGCTTCCCTCTTCTATAGATGATGTCAAAGTCATAACCCAACATATTTGTGGCCCATTATTTCTATTCTTACAAAGATAATATTTTTTCTAGAAAGTATTTAAGACTATCATGATCCATTTTTACCTTCAAGTGTCTTCCCATTGGGTAAGGTTGCCATTTATTAAGTGCATGTAATATTGCCAACATTTCCTTCTCATAAATAGAGTGCTTGAGATGTAGCTGTAAAAATACCCAATCATTTACATCAAAAAAATTTTCACTGCAACATTGATCTACCTATTATTTCATTCAATTCTGCACCAATGTGGCGTGATCCTTTAAAATTTGGAGAACTTGTTGTTGATGCTCGATGTGATATTTCACTGCTTGAACCTTTTTATTCTTGATATGTCCTTCTATCTTTAGAGTTTGAGGAGTGGTAATTTCTTCCAATGCTTTATAAGATATGGCTGGATTCATTTCTTGATGCTCGATGTGATCTTTCACTTCTTGAACATTTTCGTTCTTGATATGTCCTTCTATCTTGATAGTTTGAGGAGTGGTAATTCCAGCCAATGCATTGCAAGATATGGTTGGATTCATTTCTTCTTTCTTGATGTGATCTTTCACTTCTTGAACCTTTTTCTTCTTGATATGTCCTTCTATTTTGAGAGTTTGAGGAGTGGTAATTCTTTCCAATTCTTTACAAGATATGGTTGGATTCATTTCTTCTTTCTCTGGGGTTGGTTCCTGGTGTATATCCTCTTATTTTGATGTTTCTTGATCCCTTTCTTCCTCCTCTTAATAATCTATGTAAAATAATTTATTCTCATCACACTTATGACCTTTTAGTGCATTTTCTATCACAATTGTAACGAATCCCTTTTTCTCTTTTTTCTTCCAATTGTTGTGGTGTCACCCTTGTAGGTTGTGGAAGGCTAGGAGAAACAACACTTCCATGTTTATAGTTGTGACGGGTAGAATTCCTTGTTTCCATAATTTTTCTTTCCACTTTTCTTGCCAACATGAATGCCTTCCCAAATGAATCAGGTTTCCAAAGATGAACCTCATGTTGAATGTTATCCTTTAAAGTCACTATGGAGACATCAATCCTCTACTTCTCTGGAATATCATTTTTCGTTATATTCAATTTTCGAAAGTCCTCAATGTGCTCTGCCATTGAACACTTTTGTTTGAGATTTATCAATTGGCTAAAGAAGGTGTTTCTCTTTGTATCCTCATAATGTCCTATCATTTACTCCGTGAAAATTGACCACGTGAAAAGTGGTTTATAAGAACAAAGCCCTTTATACCATAAAAATTGATTCGGTTCTAAATAATTAGATGCAATACATACCATTTGTAACAGTGGTACACCATGTATATCAAAATATTTCTCCATCTGTAGTATCCAATATACCAGATCCTTGCCATCAAACTTCCTCATCTCTCTTTTTCTTGATTTTAGGAGCTCGATCTTGAAACAAATGTAACTCTGTAATTTTGGATCTTCCAATTCTAAAATCGCAACCTGCGGTAGTCCTCTGCGTCCTCTTTCCAATGCCACTAGTCTGATCGAAATTGGATTCTCCAAGACAGAGTTATGCACAATCTTCCAATATGACCTAATTATACACCTTTTCAGAATAGCGAACTTGTATGACCTGCCACGTGTCACTATTTTGACCTTCGGATCTGAAAATACACACACAAAACTAGTGTCCATCCTCTTTTTGTAAATTCTTACAAAATTTCCATCTGATTCTTAGAAAGAAAGTTATGACAATTTTCCCAAGGTCACTTGTTTAAGATGTAATTCAGGAGTCTTCAAAAACCCTAACCTCCTTAGATCATATATCTGAAAATATAATGGGACAAGATCTAAAATTTAGACGCAAGGTTTAGACCGATGTTGTATCAAATGGGTTTTATTTTTGGATTCTAAAACTTTGTAGCAGAAAATTTACAGTGAAAATGCCATGATGACCTGTTTGGAGTAGCGAAACCCTAAAATCCACATCTCTAATACCAAATGTTATGAAACCAGCTCACAAAAAGATAGAAAAGATAGATCAACACCTTAGAAATAAGCCTCTTCAAGGGGGAAACCTCCTTTACATTACACAAATGAACAATTCTTGGATGATACAAATGACAAGACCTCCTTTCTATATATAGGAGTTTAAGGGGTCATAATATAATCAGAGCCAACATAACAATAATAATGCAAGGGCACAATAATAACAATAGTGGGCTTCTATGGGCCACAATAATAACAATATGGGGACTACATGGGCACAAAAATATAATAAGGGGGTTGTACTAATAACAATAAGGGGTTAATCTACTGGTATAGGGACCTAACATATCAACCTCCGAGAGAGATCAAATCTCTTGTGTACAAACTTTCTTCAAGTTTTGCACTCAGAAAAGAGGTTTGCACCTCGAGAGACTTGATCTCTCTAAGCTTGATAGATCCGGAGTTAAGATGAATGTTGGTTTATACAATCTAAATTTCCAATAAAATTTTAAAATATTGAATCTATTTGTGCATTTAGAAATACCAATTTAAATAATGAAATATTATACAATTGAAATAATGAAATAAATAATAAATCTATAAAGTGATAAAAGAAATCAAATTTTTAGAAGTGCATATTTGTTTTCAATTTTAATACCTTAAAAGCACTTACACTTTAAAAAATTTAACTTTTTTGCACTTACTAAATCCTCAATTAAAATAAATCTATACTAATAATTTAAATAAATATTCAAATGAAATATTTTCTTAAATTCTAATTTATTTATGATGATGATGATGATGGTTAACATCCACTGAGACCAAATTTTGGTCTATCGGACCTAAAGAAACAAATTATTTAGTTTGATTTAGGATTTTATTCCTATGCTTAAAAAGCTTGGAGAGAAGCCTCCTGAGCTCACTATAATTTTGACAACATAAAAGGCTAGGAAGGTCAATGTTGCAACAAATATTTTGAAACTGAGATCTAATGTGGTTGTACACGGGGCACTCTAAGAGGAAGTTATTTTCATCCTCGATGTTCATATTCTCACAGAGATGGCAGAACCTTTCCATCCATGGAATTTTAGGAACTGCCCAACGACCTGTTTCACTATGGAGCTCATGAGAGTTCGTTCTAATCTTGGCTATATTAATTTTCTTTTTTGAGCTAGTTAAAAAAAAGAGATACTTTTGATCTTCTAGGGTGGGATTGATGACCTCCTTATAATATCTTAATTTTCTTTTAGCTGCTAAATCTTTCTCACACCACATTTTTTCTTTGAACTTAGAAGTAACAATATTTTTAATGTTATTAACATTTTGCAATGCAACATTCTCGTCGATCTCCCAATGGTTTAACCAGGCCTTGGTGTCTTTATATCAACCTCATTTGAGCCTTAGGTGGTTTTGGCTGGAATTTAAAGTTATCTTAGGAAGTCTATGGTCTCCTATGTTATTGAGTTTCTGGTTGTACAACAAAAGCCTAGTCATAGCTAGGCTCTTGATAGGAGAACGACCCACTTCTATAAGGAGAATAGGATAGGGTGTGTTGCTTTTAATTTTGAGGTTATACATTATAAAACTCTTATGGATTTACTGAATCTTTCTCCAGGATTCTCTTGAGATGCTACAACTCCAAACCTCACATCCATATAAGATAACCATAGTGACTAAAGTTTCAAAGAGGAACTTCCTTCTATCCCACATTACGAGGTTTGCTGTTTTAAAATTATTTTCAAGACCAAAATAAGCTTTCCGTCCCCCATTAATCCTTTTCACAATGCTATAGTTCCAGTTGAGCTTGTGATGAATATCAATTCCTAGGTACTTGTAGGAAGACACTTCGTCCAAGTTATTATTGTCATACATAAAATTAGTGTAAGTGTCCTTCTTGGATTTGATAATCATAACTTTTTTTTTGTCAGTGTTAACAATCATACCCATGGTTTAATTTTTATTTAAGATTCTATAAAATTTAAAGGCATTACTTGTGGCAATTTAATATTGAGAAGATATTGTAGTGCCTGTAATATAATTTATTAAATTCAACCAGCATAATATTCATTCAATTAAAATAATAATAATAAATAATAAACTATTTCAACAAAATTATATATAGATATGTATATTTGAAAATATTATATTAAAATTTAATTAATAATAATATAAAAATTTAAGGTTTATTTTATATATGATAAGTAAATTAAAGAAATTAAAAAATCATTTAAAGAAAAATTCCCAAATGGAAATAATAAGGATGTTCACTTTGGCTTGGTTATTTGAGGATAAAGGAGAAGATTATCTTCGAGAAGAAGAATAATATTAAAAATACTATAACTTCAAAATTTAAGGACAAGTTGTGGGATGATAAGGAGCTTGAGGGGAAAAGGAAGCTAAAGTATTATAAGGAGATGATCAACCCCTCTTGTTAACCAAGAATATATATTGGAGGATAAAGGAGGGGATAATCTTGAAGAAGAAAAATAATATTAAAAATACTATAACTTCCAAATTTAAGGATAAGTTGTTGGATGATAAGGAGCTTGAGGAGAAAAGGAAGCTAAGGTATTATAAAGAGATGATAAACCCCACTCTAGTTAACTAAGAATATATTTTTGTCTTGAATAATGCTAAGAAACAAAATGAACATTTCAAAAATAAGAACTAATTCTCATGAGCTTACAAGTGAAAGCGAGAGTTTGTCTTTTCCAAGAACACCTCGGGATGAAAGAATCTATCACCTTTGCGATACTAAGAAGGTTGAAGATGAAAAATACTTTCTCTTGGATTTCTTGGCTCTTTCTCACATCCTTTATCAGTCTTTGCCACACTACCAACCTTGTTAACTTGTTAAGTCAGCAAAATTATAATGATCTAGGAACAATTTTCTCCCTTCTTTTTTATCATACAAATAAGATATTAAAGAGTCTCAATTAATATCTTATATTAAGGTAAGATAGACCACATTGGTATTAGTGGATGTTAATCATCATCATCATTATTAATCAAATTAAAAATAAGAATATTTCTATATTTTTAACTTTAGATTTATCTAGAGGAATCAAATGTGCAGACTTTTCTTCAAATTCTAATTGAAAAAAAAAAACATTGCTCGCAAAGAAATGACATGGAATAATGTTTACATTAGTAAATTGATAGATTAGTTTTGTTCATCGTTGGAGTTTTGTTGAGAGATTTTCTCAACAATATTCTCCTTTTTTGGAATCTGTTGGATCTCATGAGCACTATTTATGTGACTTGTAGTTTGGCTTTGTGAGTACTATACAAATTGTTTTGTGTGCACCATGTCTTCTCTAGTAATTTATTTGTTGGTATTAGAGCCTATGTGGGCTTGAATCCCTTAAGGGAGAGCCCATTCGATGAAAGAGGCATGAGGTTATGTTCTTTGTACATAAATTAGCATAGCATTGGTGTGTCCTTTTTTTGTGTTAGAAAATATTTGTGTTGTTGTCTTTCTAAGTGTCAGCAGTGTGGAGGTTTTTAACCACATGAGGTGCTCATTTATTTTTGAAATTCATTGTCAATGAGCTCGATTTCGTGGAAGGTGTAGAGGAAATTGCTAAAGAAATATTGGAGGTGCTGACTATTCTTGCACGTTGTTGCACAAAAATTGTCACCTTGACATTCTGCAATCTGTGTGAGTACATTACCACTCATACTTTCCTCCTTTGCAAGTCTTAAGCCTCAATTCTTTATATCAAGCCTTGAGAATAATAGAAAGCCCTCAAAATTCTATAAAACTCTAGTTCTGCACTTTATCTTAGCATTACCTGTGGTCCCCCACCTAAAGGTCATGTCCCCTGCACACCTGACTGCTTTTTCTCTATGTTATGGGTGTGGACCCCTGTAAAAGTCAAACAGGCACAAGTATATTCTTAAAAACTCACTTTGAGTCATTTCTAGAGTTTCTCAAAGGAATCTTGAGGTGGCAAGTTCGCTCCTTTAAGGTTCATGCATCTCATACCTTAAGGAGCTAACCCCTTGATGTGAGGACTCTATCACTTTGAAGGAGGACTCTATCCCTTCATAGGTGGACCTGTAACCTCCTTCCTTTGCACTATAAAATGAAGCATTGGGCTGGTTATTTGGGGGGTTTGAAAGATGAATATTTTTTAGGTGAAATGTTGCTGGAACTTAGTCTTCCTAATTGAGCTTTTGTGAGGAGACATTACATACCTCTTTGATCTCATTTGGAAGAGTGTGAGGCTTGTTAAAGTAAAGGAGATTCTTGTTTCAGACCTTGGGAAGAGCTTGTACAATATCAAGGCACCAAAGGTTGTAAGGTTCTTCTATTTCAGAGTTAACACAAATAAGTTTATTTTTCTCAATAAGCTGTGTTTTATGGTTTATTTTATGGGTTCCTTGATCACCATAATGAACATGATTTATGATATTAGCTATGAAGGTGTTAACTGATGTGTGCTTGTTTGTTATTGTAGCTTCTAAAAAGGAAACTCTTTCGGATAGTTGAAGGATGGCTACTACAAACTAGCGTTGCACTTAAGGTAGGGTCTAAACACCTATATAGTTTTTATTAATGAATCGCAATATGTTTAGAGAAAGGTAGATTTGCTTGTCCTGCTTGTTGCTAGATATCTTTTGATACTAGGGAGATCGGCCTTGTTTGCAAGATCGATTTATCCAGCCAACAAATTGGTGACTCTGCGGGGGAACTGAACTTGGTTTTTGGTTTTCCTTTTTCTTTGACATGAGAAACTTGTTCTTGTTTCTGGTTTTTGCTTGATGTGTGTGGGATTGGGTAGTTTTTAGGATCTGGATTATTTTTTTTTTTTTTGAAGTTTTCAGAGGATCACACTTTCTTTTTATAGACAGTGTGGGCATCTCTGCACTTTTCCTTTAGTACACAGAGTGGTGCCGCATCTGGTTCTTCTGGAAGCCTGTGGACCCTGTGAAATTTTTTGAGAACCTAAAATGTTTTCTTCCAGTTAAGTTTAGTTTTCATTTACGGCTTTTAATGTCTACCCAAATCTGCATGTGTTCTGTCAAAAATCCCTTGTGAGTAAGTTCCATTGGTATTTTTTTTTTAGATGATTTTCTAGAAGTTTTGCATGCCTGGGTTGGTTTTCACTTGGTGTCTGTAGTGGCTCAAAGATTAGAAGCCTAAAAAGCCTTAGATTACCCTGGTGTTTTTCTTTTGTCTTCTTAATGAGTCTGACTGTTTGTGAAATCTTCCTTTGTGGAGAAATAAATTTATTTTTCTCTTTGCAAATATTTGAACGAACTTCGTTATAAGTTTTGAATTTCATTTTTATAAAAGAAAACATAGCTGGATGTTTTTTGATTGATTTGTTATTCTGAACAAATTAATCCTTAGTTTACTGAATAACTAAGTAAAACTTCCTCAAAAAGATTTGAATCTTTTATTTCGATTAGGTTTTTAGAAGCTTTTAGATCTCAATATTAGTTTTTGTAATTTTGAGTGTTTTCTAGAAATTGTAGAATCTCTTTTGAAAGAATCGTTTTTTGTAGTTTTTGAGTGTTGAAAAAGAAAGGGATTTATTGTGAGCATAATTAGTAGTCTCATTTTGACTTCTTATTGAAAAAGACAAAAGGATTTTCTTTTCATTTACATGTTGAAAGAAAGATTTGTTTTTCAAAGAATTGCATTCTCAAACTCTTTCTTTTAGCTAGAAATTCATTTAAGGAAAGACAAATTGTTTATCATTTTAGATGCACTTTTATAGTGTTTTTGGAGTCGAGTCTTCACACCATCAAAGTTTCATTTCCGTACCTATTGACTTAAGAAAAAACCCATAAAAGTAACGCTTAATTAAATTTGATCTAGCAATCTTTTTATTTCTAGGGCTCTTATCACCAATATAGCTTAGGCTAGTATCTTGGAGTAGGGAGTAATTAACTCTCCAAGATAGTTAAAACAAACAAGTAGCTATATCTTGCGGTAGGAAATAAATCCAATTGTAATTGATATAATTTGGGAAGCTTCTCTTAAAGGAGTCAATCATGAGATAATGTTCAAACCTTTGAGACAATCAAGTCTGTCTCATTGGGAAAGATAGAAGATTTGCACGTATTATAAACAGTAAACCTTGGATTAACCATTTTTGAGGAGCCTGGGTCACTTGTTGGTAAACCTCAAATTGATCATGTCGAGAACCTTCAAGGGGATTGAGCTTTGTTACTCTGCCATTGCGTGTAGATCAGATCGTAGATTGTTCCCCTAGTTGTATTTGTTACTATTGGTAACCTTAGTGTCCATAAACTTAAGATTATTTCCTAAGGTGACAGTGAAGGACGGGTCTCACTGTACTTGGAACAGATGTCGACTAGACTCACTTGGACTCTCTTGGGGGTTCTCTTCACTCGAGACAGTTTTGTGAAGAAACTTGTGCCAATCTGTTTCATTAAGCAGGTTGTTGGGGTAACTGTTCCAACCACCCTTTCTGTACTGAATTCTACGACGCTGGATTTCATCACCAACTAGTGTTTTTGGTATGAAAAGTTACTGTTTGTGTGTGGTTTGAACTCTTAGATTTTTTAGGCATGTGATTCAATTGTTTGGTTCTTTAGAGACTTTAGGTGGTTTTATTGAGATTTTCTTTGTTTGGATGTGAGTAATTAAATATTTAATCGTGGCTGAATTACCGAGACAATCCCATAGACTTCGGGGGCAACTTCCCAAGTATACACCAAGCTAACTTGAAGGGCTATGAGCTCTTGTATCAGCTAGTGAGAGTCGATTTGGGTCACCGGAAGCCGGAGATTCATCTTTAATTATTCATCCTGATTATCAAGTTCATGTAACAGAGTATATTTCTGAACCAATTTCGTTTTCTGAAGTTACAGGTAGTATTTCTCCTACTAGTGAATTAGTTAAAGAACCTGAAATTTCTGAACATGAAACCGAACTTGTTGCTACTCCATCTTCAGGATTTGCTTCTCCAACTTCTAGTGGTCTTGGTTCACCTAGGGTAGGAAGTATCATTACCCAAAATCTTCCTTCTGGACTCATTTTTATTGAAGAACTTGTTAGTCCGGACGAAGATATAACTCTCCCTGAAAATCAACCAACTTTAGAACTTAGGGAGCATGAATAAATTTTCTACAGTCCTTTTAGGAGTGACGCTTGGTACGTATCATTGAAAAACCTTTTAGAAAACCTGGGTATTTGTTTTTCACCACCTCGAATTCCTTTTCATCCTACACCCAGAGGTTATTATCCACCTTTGAATATGTCGAAATGGTCATCCATGTTTTCCCAAACACCGGAAACATTTTTATATGGTGGTCCTTCTGTTCCTTTGGGGTATCAGTCACTCATTGGTACTTGTTTAGGAGCATCTCCTCAACCAATTGAACATGAGATATCAACTGGTAATAACGGAACTCAAACATTAAGCGTAGAAGAAATTATTATGATTTCTAGTACTATTCCAAATCTGCAACCTCAAGGTAGTCAGTTATCGCCTGGGGGGCAACCCCAAGGTAGTCAGTTACCGCCTGGAGGGAAACCTCAAGGTAGTCAGTTACCGCCTGGGGGGCAACCTCAAGGTAGTCAATTATTTCCTGGGGGGCAACCTCAAGGTAGTCAGTTACCACTTGGGGGGCAACCTCAAGGACAATACATACGTCAAGGTCAACCCCAGACTCAGTACATACCTCAAGGTCAACACCAATATCAATATATACCTCAAGGTCAACCCTAATTTGAGTACATGCCTCAAGGTTATCAACCTCAAGGTCAATACCCAACTCAAGGTTTCCAACCACCTTTTGGCCAACCATTTGTACAAGGAGCTAGAAATGCACCTCTCAATTATTAGCCCTATGCTCAACCCAGTTATGGTCCTCAATATGCTCAACCTTTTATGGGTCCATACCCCAGAATGAACATGGTGTGGGATCCATCTCAAGCTCAACAGACTTTGCAGCTGAATGTGAAATTATTAACTCAACCTGGATAACCTTTGGTTTCTGTTCCAACCCAGAAACCTGTCCAGCCTACTGTTCAAAGCTCTGCACCTGGTGTAGTTCATCAGCCTGGGCCTAGTTCACCTCAAACTCCACCTCAAACTGCTACTGCAACTACTGCATCTTCTGTTCAACCGACCATACCTGTTTCTGGAGTATCGGAAGCTTCAGTTTTTACTGTTCCTGTGTCAGCGCAAACTCCCCAAGCCTCTTTACCATAGTCAGGACCTACAGTTCAGAATTTGGTTCAGATGCCTATAGGACAACCTGGTCCAAGTATGGTTGTCACAAGTCAACTTCAATTCACTTGTCAACCATACCAGGGAGAGTATCAATTCAGTCAGACTATACAAAACCTAGTTTATCAGTATCAACCATACCCTGGATATACTTATCAGCAACCTCAACAACCCCAGTTTGGTTCGGTTAATCCTGGTTTTCTGGGAGGATATAATATTCCTAATGCAAGTCCAATTCTAGGTTATCCTAGATATCCTCCTCCTAGGGCTGGTCTTGTTACCCAAGGTTTTTGAGACCCTAACCGTCAGTTACCTTTTATTGCAACTTTGGACTTACCTGATTTGTCACGCCTTACGGACGATCTAATTTACTATCTTCCGTATTGGCTGCCAATGCCTAATAAATTGCCCAGTGATATCCCGAAGATTGAGGGTAAGTCAGGAGAAGATCCATCAAAGCATGTGATGAATTATCACCTCTGGTGTGCATCTAATTCCATTATCACTGATTCAATTTTCTTACGTCTTTTTCAACGCACTCTGATTGCTCTTGCTGCCAAATGGCACATTGAGTTACCACGAGGCTCTTTTTATAATTTTAGTTAGTTAGCCACTTCTTTCTTAACTCATTTTCAATTGCCTGTAAAATACAACAATGGCACGGAATTATTAACTTCATTAAAACAATCCACGTCCACATATATTTCAGATCATATTCATGAATGGGGATGTAGACGACGTTAAGTGAAAGTTTTTATTCCGGATCAAATTTAGCAAAATGGTTCATTAAATCATTATTACATAAAATCACTGAAGATGTAGCTAAGGCAAGAGTTGTTACTGAAGAGCAAGTAATTTCTCAAGCTCAGTACCTTGACTTCGTTTATAAACAATCTGGTACTTTACATGAAAAAATCCTCGACCTTCTGAAACACAATCAAATAATTGCAGCTCCTTTAGGGTCTCATGCCGCTAATGGTATGATTGGTTCATTTAGTACCAAAAGCAAGAATAAATCTTCAAATAATTCTTCTCCTATTATAACTTTACCAGATTCCCCGACAGGAGACCCTTTTGCTGAAATTCCTGCCGATATCCATGTCGTAGAATCATCTATGGCCAAATCAAAATCTGGTGGTAAAAAGAAGGGGAAGAAGAAAAATAAAAAAAACTCAAAATAGAAATTAGATAAAAATGAATCTACTTATGGGAAATGTAAACCTCACTATCCTTGTCTCATTTGTGATGAGGAGCATTTTACAAGAGACTGCCCACATCGAGCTTAAGTTTCGAAAATCATCAAAGGTTCTGAAGCGCCTGCTATCTTGAAGGATCCTTTTCCTAGCCAAGATAGTAAGATGATCGGTTCTTCCTCCAATGCCTCAGAAAAACCCATTATGATGATGTCTCATGTCAGGATTGCAACGCGATCACAAGATTATGGTAGTAAAAATCCTATTGGTGGTAAGGAAGTAGAATCTTCTAACTCGAACCCATCAACTTCAACTCCTTCTAGTTCTTATCTACTACAGATCGAGAAACCCAACCTTGACTTAGTAATCAAACCACCTGCAAAAGGTATACTTCAAAAGTCATCTTTCAATCCACATGCGAGAGCTGCTCATAATTATAACATTGTTGAAGACTTAGCTATTTCCCCTTCAGCAATGTCAGCTTTGGAGGTGCTGCAATCATGCCTAGCACAACGTAAATTACTATTGTCGGCTATGGGAGCTATTGATATTCAAGATTCGAACCTAATAATCTTCGATTTAGAGAATATTACACCTTGCCTACCTCATCAAATGGCTTTCCAGATTCAAGTGTTAGTCAAAAACAGACCTTGCTTTCGGACTATGATTGATGAGGGAGCTTCTACGTGTATTATGTCGATCCAGTGTTGGAGATCGCTTGGTTCTCTAACACTCAATCAGTCCCCCGATGATTCTAAAGGATTTTGATGGCCGAGGGTTCCATCCTTTTGGCATTTTACAAGATTTACCTATAGGGGTTGAAGGAAAAACTGTAAATCTAGATGTGGAAGTGGTTGATGCCCCTCTAGATTACAACCTTCTCTTGGGTCGCAGTTGGTCTTATGCTATGACTGCTATTGTTTCATCAGTCTTTCGTCTTATCAACTTTCCTCATAATGGAAAGATCATAACAATAGACCAGCTGAATTATTTTTCATCTGACCCAACCTCTTCAGATAGTATTCAACATGTCAGTAAAACAACTATCCCTCACAAGGATGTTGGGGTAGGTTTGATTAAAGATTCTGGTTTTCTAGGAACTTTTTCTATCCCTCCTCCTAACATATCACCTTCTATTGCAACTATTTATATGATTTCATCGAACACTATTGCTTTTGATAATCCTTGGATCATACCTTCCGATTCTAAGGTGGATTCACTTGGTAACGCGATGCCTTTGAGTCCCTTTGAAATTGCATATCAGGTTGTAAATTTGTTTTCTGACTCTTGTTCAACCAAAAATGATCCAATGAATATGGTCCATGGGGAATCACTTTCAATATGAATCTCAGCTTCAACAACATTTTCTGATCCTATTCATACTGATGAGAAATTCCTGAACTTTTGTCTGCTGATGATTTACCATGGGAAGATCTTCATCATCGATCTTCATTTTTACCTGAGCTTGGTCATTTTGAAAATGATTTTTCATCTATTTTTACCACTGATTATGTCAAAGAACCATAGAATCCATTGCAACATCCTAATTCTGAGTTAAATTTGGGAAATATCTCTTGAACGGTTCCTACTGACATTTCATTTAAACCCGGAATTATTGAAAACATTTGTATAGGTGCTTCTTATACAGACGATGAAATCCAAACTTATAAAGCCATATTTCAAGAATTCCACGATGTGTTTACCTAGTCATATGAAGAAATGCCAGGAATTGATCCATCAATTGTTGTCCATGAAATTAAAACTTACCCGAATGCTAAACCTGTCTGGCAACGTTTGTGTCAGATACACCCACGAAAAGCTGTTGCTATTAAAGCTGAAGTTGAAAAATTACTTCGAGCAAGTTTAATTTATCCAATTCCCTTAATGGATTGGGTATCAAATATTGTTCCTGTTAACAAAAAACAAGGAACGATAAGAATATGTATCGATTATAGGGATATTAATCGAGCTTGTCCTAAAGACAATTATCCAACCCCCTATATCAATCAAATTATTGATGATTGTGCTGACAGTGAAATGGTCTCCTTTATGGATGGTTTTTCCGATTACAATCAAATCAACATACTCCCTACTGATCAACCAAAAATGGCTTTCATTTGTCCATCAGGGACATTTTCTTATTGCAAATTACCTTTTGGATTGAAGAAAGCTGGAGCAACTTTCAAAGAGCTATGTCTTACACATTTCATGACATCAAGCACATTGTGTAGCCTTATCTCGATGATCTACCTGCTCATTCATTACGTAGAGCTGATCATCTCACTCATTTACGAGCAATCTTTATGAGATGTAGGCATTATAGAATTAGGCTGAAACCACACAAATGTGTTTTCTGTATAGAAACGGGTCGTTTGTTGGGATTTGTCATTTCAAAAGCTACCATTTGTGTCTATCCCTCGAAGGTTGAAGCTATTGTCAAATTACCTCCTCCTTTGACTCTTCGCCAACTCCAAAGTTTGCAAGGGAAAGAAAACTTTTTACGTCGTTTCATTCCTAACTTCACCGAGATAATGAAAGGTTTTACTAGGTTGTTGAAATAGAATAATTCATTCTTTTGGGATGAGATAGCTGACAAATCCTTTGATGCACTTAAACATGCATTGACCCATGCACCATTATTGCATCGTCCCAACTACAACCAGGATTACTTTTTGTACCTTGCCGCTTCTCATTCCACCATTTGGATGGTTTTAGTTCAGGAAGATGAGTTCCACAGTGAACATGTGATTTACTATCTTAGTCGAACTCTAAATTTGACTGAGCTTAAATATTCGCATGTGGAGAAATTGGCCTTGGTGGCTGTTCAAGCTGTCTAAAGATTTTGTCACTACATCTTATTACGCAAAACCACGTGGTAATTTCTGACTGTAACCCTATGATTTATATCTTGACCAAGCAATTGCTAGGGGGCAAGTATTCCGAATGGATAGTTATCCTACAGAAATTTGGCTTGGAATTTGAAAAATCCAAGGCAAAGAAATATTTGGTTTTTGCGGAACTGATGTGTGATTTCCCGCGTACTGATACTGAAACTGTGGTGGAAGAACCCATTGGGGATGAATCCTTGTTTCTTATCAGTACTCTTGATCCATGGTATGGAGATATTATTTTTTATCTCCAAACCCAATCTTTTCGGCTTGAAATCTCATTATCTAAGCGATGGAAAATATGTTTCCAATCCAAACAATATAATATTATTGGAGATACACTCTATCGTCGTGGGGCGGATTCTATTTTCCGACATTGTCTAACTCATGAAGAAGCTGAAAAGGTTCTAAATGACTGTCACTTTGGGGCATGTGGTGGTCATATGTCTAGGTATGCTGCGGCCCAAAAGATATTGCGCGCTGGTTATTTCTAGCCATCCTTATTCAAAGATTGTATCTATGTAGTCTGGAAATGCCACAACTGTCAAATCTTTGTTCGTAAGATGCGTGCTCCACCTGCTCCTCTCCACCCTATAATTGTATTCGATCCTTTCGCAAAGTGGGGTATCAACTTTATTACATGTAACCCTCACTCGGCTGGGGGGCATGCATATATCATCCTTGCGGTAGATTATTTTACTAAGTGGGTCGAGGTGATCCCTACATTTTCAGCAGACAGCAAAACTGCTGCAATTTTCATTTTCAATCATATAATTTCTAGATTCAGTGTTCCTCAAGCTATTATTACTCATCATGGAAGTCATTTTCAAAACATCGTGATGACTGAACTGACAGATCAACTTGGCCTACGTCACAATAGTTCTACTCCATATTACCCACAGGCTAATGGTCTGGTTGAAGCTATCAATAAAGTTCTAGTCACTATGATCCAACGAATCATTGGTATTCATAGGTCAAATTGGCATAACATGTTATTTTCAGGATTTTGGGCATATCGAACCTCAGTAAAAACATCAACTGGTTTCACTCCTTTTCAACTAGTTTACGGTTTGGAAGCAGTGTTACCCATTGAATGCGAAATTTCGTTATTGTAAATAGCCATGGAATTACTCCCAGCCACTTCCGAAGAGGAGAAACATTTGTTGTGCTTAGCTCAGCTAGATGAGAATCGACGTGATGCTGCATTAGCAATGGAAACTCATGCGAAACGAATAAAAGCTTTGTACGACCGAAATGTTACACCTCGTAATTTTTTGGAAGGAGACCTAGTCTTACTATATGATCAAGCAAACGATAAGCTAGGGGCTGGAAAATTTTTACCTATGTGGCATGGTGCTTATATTGTTAAGCAAAAGTTGGCAAAAGGGGCCTATAAATTGGTATATTTTGACGGTGTCTCTTTGGGTAAACCTAGAAATTCGCTTTATCTGAAGAGATATTATGCTTAAATTTTGATGTGGAGATTTTTTTTTAGATTAGTTTCTTTCCAGCTGGTGTGTTTTAGATTAGAAATGTGTACCTAGTTTAGAGAGTGCTTTTATCATTATTCCTGCTTATCTTGATTTTACTCTTGATATTGTAGATGTCGACGTCTCTTCAAACATACATTGGTTTTGTTGATGGTGCTTGTCATAATACACATAACATTTCTTCCATAGATTGGGTTATCTATTCACCCTCTGATGAGTTAGTATCTATGCATGGGGTAAGCCTTGGTCAAACAACGAATAACATTGCAAAGTATAGTGCAATGATTGAGTTATTATCTGAATCCAGCTCATTTGGGATTCAGAGTTTGATTGTTAGGTTAGATTCTGAACTCATTGTATTATAGCTTAACAGGGTTTATGCCATTAGAAATCCAGTGTTATTAAGATTATTCTTGAGAGTTCGTCTCTTGGAACGTGAATTTGACTACATTGAATATCAATATATTCCAATATATTTAAATACATTAGTAGATGCAGTTGCTTCTCGTATGTTAAATAGACATTTGCAATAATCAAAACAGTAAATTTAAGAACATTCCGTAACATGTTATACAAGATAGCCAGTAATAGTAATATATCATAGCATATAAGTGTGTCAAATATACATCGTCTTCGACCATAGGTTGAAAAACAGCTTATGATCGGCAAAATTGATAGTACAAAAAGACATAAAATGTCGTATGAGTATACAAAAGTGATCATCCTATCACTAGTGATGATCATGATAAGAAACCATTGCTTGGGCCACCCTATAAAGGAACCTCCTAAAAGGTCCTGGGACCCCAATCACATATCACTGTAACCTAAGTTGAATATCATCTATGCCAGTCTATGGAATATCTGCTGTCAAACGCTCTAGATGATTCTCCAATTTGATCAGGGTCTCTGTAGATTGGTCTTATGGGGCCAGTACTACTATAGCTGGGTGTCTCCTCTCATAAGGCTGGAGAGTCGCTGGTCATCGTGGACCCACATCCACATTTAAAACTTTTTGTTATCAATTTTGGACGATTTAAAAAACAAAAAAGAATAGAAGACTTAGAAAATGTTGAGAATGATTTTACCTGAATCATCCCACTGCTCTCCTGGTGGAAGAGTCATGTCTGGGTCACCATGATAATCCATCCCAGCATATGGAAAATCCTAAATCACAAAAACTTGTTTCCTCAACCAACTAAAATATTCAGGCGGAAATCGAACAACCTCTGAACCCTCCTTAGGATGACGGGCCATCACTACAACCCAACGCATTATCTTACGCTCTCGAGGAAGACTAGCCTCAACAGAAAGCTGTTGTGGGACCAACATAGGGACCCTCTCTAGACCAAAGCTCACAACTAGGAAACCATATCCAAATTTTTTTAGTTGTCCATTCTTTGCTCTACTTATTTGGCCTTTTACATTCACCAACACAGCCTCGCACCAGTTGAAGATGATACCTCGATAATAGTCTACCGCCATTCCATCTAGGATCCGGTAGCTACATGAAATGCTACACTCCTGCATAGTTTGGTGATAATGAATGCGATAACCTTAAGTTCAGGACGAGAGATAGTTTTAATGTCGATCCGTTTGTCCTCTCTTTGATCATTGCAAAACTCCAATCGAAAACTAGCGACAGATTGGCCACCTGGCCTAGTCCCAAAAAGAGATAATCGTTCGCCTCTCTTGGGCAAACCAGTTAAAAAATATATGTCCTCTAGCTCAATTTCTAGCTGGTGGCCATCAATCATGAAACACTGGTCCTGTATTTTCCACCTATCTACCAGCCATTTCAAGAAGTCTACGTGGGCCCTCATGCCGGGTATGGCCTAGAATTTAAACAGTCGGCATCCTCTCAATGGATACAATGTGGGTTGATGATTTATTACGGCAAGGTCCACATCCTGATGCTCACGTTCCCACCAAATAAGCATTTTGTATGTCCTACATTGCAAAAAAAGACATATTGTAACAATTTAGTTCAAAAAAATTTGGACGAAAATGGAGAAATTTAAAATTTTAAAACCTATTTCGTGAGGTACACACCTGCTGGTTACGAACAGTGCATAGGTCTGCATTTGTCGTAAGCAATAGGTGTGGACCCATGACTTTTTCCTTTTTAGAAAAAAATTGGGGTCTGCAGGGGCCGCATGTTGCACTTGCAGACCCCCGCGAGCGTTTTTAGAAAGCAAATTATCCTTAAAAATTCAATTTTAAAGCCCAAAAACAAAATGTAAATGGTTGAAATGCAAGATGGGGATGATATAGATTACCTGGAGCTAACGGTTTTCTATTCCAATGGACGGATTTTCCACAATCTTCATAGGAAGTTTCTTACCCAAAAGCTCTCGCTTCTCACTCTAAAATCAAACGGTAAAAATGAATTTACAAAAGCCCCTTTTATAAGCTCTTTTGAATAAATGAATTTTAATTTATTTATTTTTCACTTTAAATAGGTAATTTGTTGACGCATTTTTATTTATCTTAAACAGGTATGAGTAATGTTTTGAGTTTTTGTGCAGAATATTGGATGTTCAAGGATAATTGATCATTTTCAACAAAGAGCATACTTTTTCACTTTTTCGGACTCTTCCAAAATTTACGAAAAAGCGAAACATTGGAGTCCTCTTTAAGCTCTTTTCTGACTCGTAAAATATGAAAAGATTGCCGAGTTTTTCCCTTTTTAACTCGTTATACAGATTTTAAAAGGTAGTCCACTTACAGCTCTTTTATAATCATATAAACAAGAAAAGGTCGCCAGACTTTTGTCGTTTCAAGTTCGATATTGGTTATAAACGATGTGTTTTCGATCAATTTTTTACTTTTTCAGATCGGAGCCACTAATTATGAAATGTACTCCTTGATCGTAATGGTCAGGCGGTTCTCTCAAGTATTATTTTATACTTTTTCGGGCTTGAGGGACACAAATTTATGAAAAAGGACACCCATGGAGTTTCCTTAAGTTTTTCTTCTGACTCCCTAAAATTGAAAAACACCTAGTTTTTCCTATATTGGACTCGTTAAAATTTAACAATAAAGGACCTGTTCAATTTTAAATAGGAACGAACCACTCCTTCTTAGGGTTTGAATTTTAAACTAAGTTTGACTCATCCGAAGGATGAGCTTATAACCAAACAAATTTTATCCTCCTCAAGCTTGTCAAAAATAAAGAGGTACTTGCTAGAAAGGTGGGGGAAAAGAGAGCAAAATGAACCTGTTTGTTATACTTTGTGTTTTAGAAAATCAGTCAACCACTCTTGAACATGACACTTTTTTTCACCTGGGTTGGGAAATCCGTTTCCTAACACTTAATGAAACCATATCGAAAGTCTTCAGTTGGTTCCTGGGTATTAGCTTTGGGTTAATTGTCACCAAGACATCTGCAGTGTCGTTATGTGTACAAGAGGTCAGTTCAAATAAACCATTCATTTGCAAAATATCTGTCATCCATTTTGACCATCCCTGAGTTAGTCCTTGCCAAATATATTTCTTCAAAACTTGATCTATGATTTCGTGTTGTGGGCTTGCCTATGACAGATATCTTTCTATTGACTTCAGCTCATTATCTAGAAATATGATCTAGAAACCGTCAGTACCTTGGAATCTGCATGCCCTAATGGCACCTTCGATGATAGGTTGCATCATTGACCTTCAATCAAAGGATTCTATGACATGTTCGACATCAGCTCATTTATTCAAATTTCATGGATTGTACTGAGTACTTTGAGAGCCATTGACATTACTAGTGGTTTCTCTCACACTTGTTAACAGTTCACATCATTGACTGGTAATCAAGTGGTTTTGACCATGTTCAACTTTGACACATTCATTCACATGGATAGAATTGAACTAGCTCAGGAAGCAGAAATGAAGACCCTGGATCTAGTTTCTACCATCTAGGCTGCGAGGAATTTTGTTATTCATTATACAGTGGACTATTCATAAACAGATGGTTGTGCCCATACTGTGTCTACATATGTCTATCCTCATGATGTATTACAAAATCATTTCTGTATCAGAGCAGTTTAGTTAGTTTTCTAGTCAATTTTAATCTGAGTATGGGAATGCCTACTTCAGCGATGATATGTTCACATATATATATTTTGTATTGAATGTTTTTACAGGTTCTGACTGGGGTGTCCATAGGATGATCCTTGAAATCATAAAGTACTTCACTCTTCATACATGAAAGACGTCATCTTCATCTATTACAGACTTCGCAATTTAGGGGGCAATCTGTTGCACAAAAAATGTCACCTTGACATTCTGCAATCTATGTGAGTCCATTAACACTCATACTTTCCTCCTTTGCAAGTCTTAAGCCTCAGTTCTTCATATCAATCCTTGAAAATAAGAGAAAGCCCTCAAAAGTCTATAAAACTCTGGTTCTGCACTTTCTCTTAGCATTACCTGTGGTCTCGCACCTAAAGGTCATGTCTCCTATGCACTCGACTGCTCTGTCTCTATGTTATGGGTACGTACCCCTGTAAATGTAAAAAAGGCGCAAGTGTATTCTTAAAAAATCACTTTCAGTCATTTCTAGAAGTTTCTCGAAGGAATCTTCAGGTGGCAAGTTCGCTCCTTTAAGGTTCATGCTTCTCATACCTTAAGGAGCTAACCCTTTGATGTGAGGAGCTTATCCCTTTGAAGGAGGACTCTATCCCTTCATAGGTGGACCTATAACCTCCTTCCTTTGCACTATAAAATGAAGCATTGGGCTGGTTACTTGGGGTGTTTGAAAGCTAAGTATTTTTGAGGTGAAATGCTACTGGAACTTAGTCTTCCTAATTGAGCTTTTTTTAGGAGAGATTACATACCTCTTTGATCTCATTTGGAAGAGTGTGAGGCTTGTTAAAGTAAAGGAGATTCCCGTTTTCGACCTTGGGAAGAGCTTGTTCAACATCAAGGCACCAAAGGTTGTAAGGTTCTTCTATTTCAAAGTTAATACAAATAAGTTTATTTTTCTCAATAAGTTGTGTTTTATGGTTTATTTTATGGATTCTTTGATCACCATAATGAACATGGTTTATGATGTTAGCTATGCAGGTGTTATTTGATTTGTGCTTGTTTGTGATTGTAGGTTCTCAAAAGGAAACTCTTTCAGATGGTTGAAGGATGGCTACTACAAACTAGCGTTGGACTTAAGGTAGGGTCGAAACACCTCTATAGATTTTATTACTAAATCACAATATGTTTAAAGAAAGGTAGATTTGCTTGTCCTGCTTGTTGCTAGATATCTTTTGATACTAGGGAGATCGGCCTTGTCCACAAGATCAATTTATCCAGCCAACACATGCAATCAAGATTTAAAAGAATTTGCAACCAATATTGAAACGGAAATGGAGTTTCCTACCACTCAAAGACTCTATAGATGTCAGCGTCAGAATGATTTAAAATGTGTTTGGTCGTTGTACATCACTGGTTCTACAGTGGATCGAAGATGCTGTGTTTTTTGTGATCCATTTTTGTTAAGCGAGTACTTCTGCCTGATATTATTTAATGCAGAAAGGAGAGGATATTACTAGTGTTATGCGCACAACCTCTACATCTCATTGCAAGTGATCACCTCGCACAAAGCACTCTAGAATTATACCTCTATGATTATCCATCATGTTCACCTTACATAGTTGCAAGCAAGCATAATATACTATTACAGATGCAGAGGTCCCCATTAGATTGTAATGAGTGAAGTCCTCATCTTCAAGACCATGCCTGTTATGGGTCCTTCGTAGTTTCCTGAGAGAGTCACGATTATTGGTGATTGTGGCCACTTTTCTGGTCAACTAGTTAGGAAAATGACAAACGGGTTGGAATGATTGCTAGCGATGTTTAGAATGGTCAACTCTCTTTCAGCTAGTGTGTGCATAGTGTTGTTTGTTGCCATCTTCTTCTATCGATAGGGCTTTAATTGGCTTTTAAAATTGCACCATCAAGATCAAGTTTCACATCTACAATGAAACTGACAAAGATCGATTATGAATATCCAGAGAGTTGGTTTTGATTCATTGGCATAATTCTCCCTTTATTTTACAATGTGGCTATTTGTTCAGACTATTGTTTCAATCAATTTTCTCCAACTACATATTTTGAAGAGCGTTGTTCACATTGTGCGAAGTGGAGTAGCATAGAACAATTATGGGTTTTGTTGTCCTCTCTATTAAGTTGTTTGTTTGTTTGTTAAAAGAAAAAGGAGTGAAAAACTAATCAATGAATAAATTAGCATAATTGTAATTAGTGGCTCTCAATGTTCTTCAGTGTAGAGAGAATGTATTGGTAATTTGATTGTGTGAGTCTGTTATAGACTCATGGGTCTTTATTTGCTCCGAGCTTCAATAACATCAGTTACAAGTTATGTTATGAGATCCATGTGTGTAGAAATGTCATTTTCATAATTCATTGTTGGATAGAGCTGAGTATCGAGATTGTGCTTCTGGAGATCAAGAAGTGTCAATTATACAAAGTTAATCAAAGATGGTTAGAGGCGGTTATGTCTTAAATCAGTTGAATGGGAAGCTTAAAGGTTGTGGTGTTGAAAAGAGTGTTGTCTAAGTGATCCAGGTGGATATTGGTGGCCACCTTCCAATTCCACTTGGACCCCCACCATTATTTTTTTAGTTTTTTAGTTTCCTTAATTGTAGCAAAGTTTACTATTTTTAGTATTTTTTTGGGTCCTAAACATCTGAAGTTGTTTTGAGGCCCTAAATGATGTTTTTCCGACAATCTACCACTAGCAATTTTATGGCAAAATCACCTTTTCTGTCATAATCCTTGGAGAGATATTTCTAACATGGGTATCATGCATGTCAAACGGAGATACTATGACCAAGTCGCATCCCCGAGAAGTTGGTTGTCCAACTAACCCCAACGGGGCCCATAAACTTTTGGTGTTACATCTCCTCAGGTTAGGTTTTTCATTTTTTAGGTTTTGATCTTATTGTTAAATAATAAAAAGGCCATTGAGCCTCATTGTAACACAATTTAGAGGCATGTAGCTACCACATCTCTTCTCAAAGATAAGCTACCATCGCCCGAGCTAGTCTTATTTCCATTCTATTTGTAAGCATATTTTAGTATTTGATATTAATGAAATGAAGTGTTATTTGTACTGCATCTTTATATTTATGGTTATATCTATAATTTGTTGCATAACTGTTTAAATATCTATTAGTGGTGTAAGAGCAGTCTGCTCTTTCTGTGCTTTTCTTTGCATGTCCCCAATGAGGTCAGATATAAGAAGTTAGGGCTCGAACTAGTCCAACCTTTGCAGGACCAGCCTTGCAAATCTAGACAGCCACCCATGGAGGATGAAAAGAAAGATGAGGGGGAAGGAGATCCTATCAAAATATTACTTGAAGAAGCCCTCAAGAGACAAAGGAATGCAATGATGGTAAACTTTGCCTAGATGCTTTAGCGACTACAAAAGGGTGATGCATCTACTTCAGATAACTAGTCTGGAAGAGCCACACCCTTTAATGTACGACATTCCCATATTTTAGGGATAGATAGATGCAGATGTTGTAGATAAATGGTTGAATCTGGTAGAAGAATATTTTTCCATTGATGATTTTTCTAGCCAAGAAAATATCACTTTTGCACTTCTCAAAGCAGCCCCCCACGTCAAGGACTGGTGGGAAACCTACTGTGAGCAAAAGGATGAAAGTATGAACTCACTATTTTCAACTGCACCCACTTAGAACTCATTCTAGGATGCCATCAAGGAGCATTATTGCCATATCGGGAGCTATGAGGATAAATACATAAAGTGGACAATGTTGTGACAGGGAAGGGACCAAGATGTGCCAGAGTTTACCAATTTTCTTCATACCCTTCGCATGAAGTTGAGTATCAAGGATTCTAAGAATAATTTGGTTCTCAAGTACTGCAACTACCTGCACAGGTAAATCCAAGATGAGATGGAATTCTAGGACATCTCCTCACTTGGCATGGCATACTTATATGCCGTCAAGATCGATCAAAAGTTTAAACAGAATAAGAAAGACTTTGGATCTGCAAATCTGAAGCAAGGGAAAGGTGCCCCCAAATCGCAGAATAAAGGACAAAGCCAAGGTAGGGCAACCCAGGACAATCTGCCAAAGCCACAACCAAATAACAACACCATGAAGAGAAAGAAGGACATGGGAAAGTGGTGTGAGTTCCATAAGAGCTCCACTTACAACACAAGTGAGTGTCGGGCCAATCAGTCACTGGTGGTAGAGCTAAAGGCTTCAGAATCAGATGCATGTTCCAACTTTGAGTTAGAACTCAACAAGGGGAATGGCAAAGGGAGGAAGATTATTGATGCGAAGCCCAATTCCACCATTGCTATCATGAAGATCCAGAAGGAGGAACCCAAAGATACAGAGGAGGAGGAGTGCCTCTTCCACTCCGAGATGTGGGTAAAGGGTTCTCAACTACAGTTCATTGTCGATAGCAAGAGCCAAAAGAACCTCATTTCAGCAAAGGTCATGAAGCGGCTGGGCTTACTGACCATAGCACATCCACAACCATACACCATCAAGTGGCTTCACCAAGGACATGATCTTTCCATGAGCTAGCAATGTTGCCTTCCATACAACACCAAGCCCTTCACGGATGAGGTATTATATGACATTCCTCCCCTTGATGTTTGGGATGTATTATTAGGCCAACCATACTTATGGAAGTGACATGCTATGTTTGAGTGAAGGTCTCGTGCTGTTATTGTTACTTTTGGAAATAAATTGTATAGTAAGCTCATTTCCAAAACTAGGAAATTTGTTTTCCTAATCATATGCCCTCAGGGAAAGAAGGAGACAGTGGCAACGACCTTGAGAGAGGACCCTTCTGCATGATAAAAATAGATGGACAAGGTCATGGAGGAGTACGAGGACATCTTCACCTCCCAAGCAGGGGTGCATCTACACTGTCATGTTAGGCACTCCATCTATCTAACACTAGGTGTGGCACTGCCTAATGGACCAATATATCAGCGATCCATTTTGGAGAATGATGAAATCAAAAGGAAAATTTAGGAGCTACTGCAAAAAGGTCACATCCATCCGAGTTCATCACCCTGTGGGAGCCCGATCGTGTTAGTACAAACGAAGGATGGGACTTGGAGACTCTGTATTGACTATCGGACACTGAACAAGATCACTGTTTGGAATAGGTACTTAATCCCATAGATTAATGACCTTCTGGACCAACTGAAAGGGGAAAAATATTTCAGTAAGATTGACTTGAAATTAGAATATCACCAGGTGCCAATTGAACCCTCCGATGTGTGGAAGACTGCCTTCAGAGCGAATGAGGGCCTTTTCGAATGGTTGGTTATGACTTTCGAATGGACAAATTCTCCTGCAACCTTCATGAGGCTAATGGATGACATCTTGTAGCCATCCACCAACTCATTTGTAGTGGTATCCTTGGATGGCATCTTGATCTTTAGCCAAAGTTGGAAAGAGCACCTCCACCACATCTAACAAGTTCTCCAAAGATTGTGACAACACAAGCTATCTGCCAATTTGGAGAAATGGACATTTGGCATGACCCAGGATCAGTATCTAGGGTACATTATTGATGAACGAGGGGTGCATGTGGATCTAAACAAGATATAAGTCATTTTGGATTGGCCTTCTCCAATCACTCTCATAGAACTCTGTAGCCTTTTGGGTCTTGCCAATTCCTACCGCGGGTTCATGTTGGGATTCCCTCATATCACTTGGCCCTTGAGTTAAGTCGCCAAGGCAGGATCAAAGGAAAACTTATTTTGGTATGAATCTCAACATAAAGCATTCACAGAGTTGAAACATCGCCTCTTGCCCTGCTCCAGTGCTCACATTACCATACCTGCAAGAATTCCATTTGATATCAAGACAGATGCGTCTGACTATGCTATTGGGGCAATCCTTATTCAACAGGGGCATCCAGTGACATATCACTATGAGACAATTTCAGACATAGTCCAGAAGTATCCCTCTTATGACTAAGAGATGTATTCCATTGTGTAGGCCTGCCGACAATGGAAGCATTACATTTTGGGGAAGGAAATAGTCATCCACATAGACCACTGGCCCCTGCAGTTCATACAAATGCAAGGGAAGTTGCAAAATGATCGCCATCATAAGTGGTCCACATACCTAAAACAGTTCCATTTGAATATCAAATATAAGAAGGGTAGCACCAATAATGTTGCAGATTGCCTCAACCGACCACCAATCATGGCGTTAACAACCATGCTCAACTCTTGTGGGCACGAGACTTCTGATTAGCCACTTCTCTACAAAAGCGACCCATAATTTGGGCACACATACCAGATGCTATTGGAGGCTTATCAAGTTCCATATTTTCACCTCCAGGATGCCCTATTATTCCACCTGGGACACCTTTGTGTTCCTTCAAGTGAGAAAGCCTAGATGATTTGGAAGCACACTACAATTAGGTCAATGGGAATTTCACTTCCAGGAAAACTGTGGCATTACTGCAAAAGTAGTTCTATTGGCCGAATCTTCAACAAGACGTCAAGAAGTACATGAGATCCTTCACTGCCTGTGCCATTGCCAAACCGACCATCAAGAAGCAAGGCCTCTATACTCCGCTACCTACCCCTAGTCAACCTTGGGAATCCATCTCCATGGATTACATGTCGAGTCTTCCTTCTACTAAGAATGAAAATGACTGTGCTTTTGTCGTCGATGACAGATTCTCGAAGATGGCCATTATGGCTACCTACAAGAAGAATATCACAATGGAAGCCATTGCTAAACCCTTCTTTGAATGAGTGTGGGTACACTTTGGGATACCATAGTCCATCATCTCAGATCGAGAAAACAAGTTCTTCAGTACATTTTGGTCCAGTTTGTGGTTGATGCTGGGCACCAAGCTCACTAAGTCCACATCTTTCCATCCCCAAACTAATGGCCAGACAGAGGTTGTCAACAGGATGATCGTACACATTCTATGCATGTACAATGCAAAGCATCCATGCACATGGGATGAGAGCCTCCCCTATGTCCATCATAGCTATAACTAAGCTCTCCATAGCTCAACTGGCCGTAGCCCTTTTCAAGTGGGCTTGGGATTCCAACCATTATGTCCCATTGATGTGGCCATGCTATTTGCAGCTACTCAGGAAAATTCAGCTCATGTCTAGTCTGAAACCGATAAGGCAAACAACTTCACTGAGCACATCCAACATATCCACCAGCATGTCCATGACATTCTGGATAAATCAAATGCCAAGTACAAGCAACAACATGATCAACATCGGGTGCCACACAAGTTTCAGGAGGGCAACAAAGTCTGGTTTCATTTGCAAAAGGAATGCCTTACCAGAGCCTATCAGAAACTCAGACCACTCCGATATGGTCCTTACACCATTACCAAGGCTATTGGAGACAATGGATTTGATTCAACATCCCCCCATTCCTTAGCCTGCACCCAGTGTTCAATGTGGACCACCTTCAACCATACTTCCCACCATTGCTAGACATATCAGACATTGCGGAACAGCTCACACCTATAGAGTTAAGTCCATATTGCATGGAACAAGCCACAACTGATAGGATCATGGACATGTAGATCAAGAACATTTGCTAGTAAAAGATCCAACTGTATCAAGTTGTCAAAGCAGGCCAACTCCTTCACCAGGGAGAGTGGCTCATCATGGACCAAGTTCAGTGGAAGTTTCCTCATGTCATGGAGGAACTCACTGCAATGGAGACAATTGCTTCCTAAGTAGGGAGGAATGGTCCAGGTGGATATTGGTGGCCACTCGCCAATTCCACTTGGACCCCCACAATTGTTTCTTTTAGTTTTTCAATTTCCTTAATTGTAGCACAATTTACTATTTTTAGCATTTTTTTTAGTCTTGAATTTCTGGAGCCGTTTTGAGGCCCTAAACGAAGTTTTTTTTGCAATCTACCGCTAGTGATTTTCTAACCATATCGACTTTTCCGTCATAGTCCTCAGAGAGATATTTCTAATGGGGTATCATGTGTTTCAAATGGAGATATTATGACCAAGTCGCGACCCCGGAAAGTTTCATGTCCAACTAACCCAAAGGGGTTAGGGTATTGGTTATTTAGGGTTTGATCTTATTATTCAATAATAAAAAGGCCCTTGAGCTTCATTGTAACACAGTTCAAAGGCATGCAACCACCACATCTCTTTTGAGAGATAAGCTACCAACACCTGAGCTAGTCTTATTTCCATTATGTTTGTAAGCATATTTCAATATTTATTATTAATGAAATGAAGTGTTATTTCTATTGCATTTTTGTATTGATGGTTATATCTGTAATTTGTTGCATTCCTGTTTAAATCTATATTAGTGGTATTAGAGCGATTTTCTCTTTCTCTATTTTTCTTTGCATGTCCCCAATGAGGTTGGATATAAGGAGTTAGGCTCGAACTAGTCCAACCTTTGTAAAACTAGCCTCGCAAATCTCGACGGCCTCCCATGGAGGTGTTGTGGTCACCAACAACCCCCCTCTTTGTTTGGTATTAGCAATAACATCAAGCAAAGGGGTTAACAAAAAATCCCAAAAACATTTTTATCAAAATTTTTGTATTTAACTCCCTAAAAGCTATATCGCATCACAGAGAGAGAGTGAAGCGTTTTCCTATGCGCATAAATAAACTGCAAAGAAGCGATGTGAAATTCATCGCATCGCATATTTTGAAAGCGCCCTTAAAAGGAAACCTAAGGAATTGCCCACGGCCGATATGCGACGTCGCATATCGCAACATCGCATAAATAGCGCATAGCGATCAAATGAAAAATGCGATCTTGCGATTTGCGATCTTACAAACTGCGATCTGCGATGAATGAGACTATTAATTGTTCTGATGCGAATCGCAGAAACTACTCATCGCAAAGTTTCTTAGGCATGATCTGTAAACCCAAAATTAAGCGCACACCTTAAGGGAAATTAATGATTGCACGCCTGAGTATCCAAAGATGATCGTGTTGCGTTTTTCGAAGAGTCAAGTCATTATGAGTGTCATGATTATGCATTCATTAGAACTTAAAGCTTTCATGTCGATCTTTTCGTCATTTCTCTTTTTCTTTGCGTAAACTGTAAGGCAGCAACTAATATAAATCTATATGCAGGAAACATCTAAGGAAAAGGGGAAAGCACCAATACTAGAAGAACAGAGAGGAGATGCCTTCGCAAATAGATGCCGCATGCAGCAGGGCCGCGGATTCCAGAGTATCACTCAACAGACACTGATGAAAATAGACTATCCAAGACTCAGAGTCAAAGGCACACAAAAGCAGCATGTTTGCAAAAGATCCTGAAGCTCAGACTGGGTAAAGCAAAAAGAAAAATGCTAAAGAGGGAGGACGCTCCAGAAAAGCCTGGAACAAAGAACGGAAGCAATTTTCAATACGGAAGATTGTTCAGGCAACGAAATCCCTAACTCATTGAGTCATTCGCACGGTCGGAAACCGAAATAGCAACAGCACAATCAGTTTGAAAGAAATCTGGGTTATACTAAGTACACACAGCAAATACACCCAGCGAGAGGAAGATTTTCAAAAATATCTTCTAGTTTGTCAGAAAGAGGTGCCAGCTTTTGTTATTTCTACTTTTATCGCTCGAACAAAAGAAAAAGACAACCAACCGACTCTTTCCAGGCGAACCTTGCATTGCTTACAGCACTAAGGAGCAGATACAGAAACGGTTAGAAATTAGATTCAATTTTTAGAAATAAATTTGTTTTAGTAAAAGGGCGGTCATTTGAAGCCGCTTCCTAAATTTGTGTAATTAATATTAGTTAGTTAGTAGTATTTAACCCTTCTCATGGCATTTGGAGAGGGGTCCGGAAATTTGTCAAAAAACTTGTCCTCAGAACATGCACTTTTGCACCCTCGGAGGGGGTTTTTGATTAATGGATGGATCGAGATTTATTTATGTTTGCATTTTAATGTCTGCTACTGATGTTGCACTTCTGTACTCTTAGTAGATGTTAGAAGTAAGTAGAGATAAATCATTATTGCTTGAAGTTTGTGAGTGAAATCAGTCATAAATGGTACTTTTATCTCTTGATTAATTTCTGCTTATATTCTTAGAGTGATATACAGCTGAATTGTTTATATGTTAATGTACGAATGTGTGGGTTACCATTTGGCACTTTTGTACGGTGGAGTCATTTGTTTGTGCTTGACATATGAATAACTTATTATGCGATATGCTGTCCAGAACTGTTTTGCCTAACTTCTTATGCAGAATGGTTTATCTTAATTGATTTATATTCGTATGATAGTTGAATGATCTTTATTACCAGTTATTGTATGAAATCTTTTTAGATCGCATGATGAAAGAATTCTACCCCGGGTTAGTATAGATTAGATGTGCTGTTTTTGTTAGATTACAGTAGTATAGAGTCAGTTTAGAGTTTAGAATTAAATTAGCTTAAAATCACCTCTAGATTAGCATCATCAAAATCTACACACACACACACATCCTTTAGATTGGGAAGCTGGTCCCATTATCCCCAGTCGGACCTGCTACACCAAACAGGCAAGGAGCCGCCAACCAAGTTCCGGACCGGGAGGGTATCCCCCTTGTTTTTGACCCGATTTTAGGGCCCTCAACATATTTGGCGCTAGAAGGAGGTCCAAAACTATGAATGGCAACTAAGTCAAAATCCAAATACCATTCTGAGAGTAAATCACCCTCATCAACTCCCCCGACTTCTCCAATACGGTTAAACCCAGAGTTAGAAGTCGCTCGAGTATCCACCGCTGCTACCTACCCTAATATATCAGACCAACTCATCATTGAACCCCCGGAAATCCAAACTTTGATTCGTAAACTCCAGGGATTCTCTATTTTTTCTCAGAGGTTTGATAAATCACACAGCAGCGTGACTTCGCAGTACAATCCTACTCATCCCCTGACCAGATTGAAGAGTGAAAAATTTGGTATTCAGCCAAGTGAACTCCCTCTCCCTACTAGGAAAAGAGCAAGGAAAACACCACTAGAGTCTGACAGTGAGACTCTTTCATCTACTTTGTCCATTTCAACCCCCTCACCGCGAAGTCAACCACCCACATCCTCATCCCAAATCACTCATCCATCTTCCACAACCCTTCCTCTTCAATCATCAAAGATTATAATATCTTCATCTTCTCAGCATCAGGAACCATCTTCTGCACTTTCATTAACTAGCGGCTCAACGATGGCCCAGTCTCCATGGAACAACCCTGGGGCAGTTTTAATGCCTCCACCCCTAAGCCCAATACCGGCCCATCCTGAGAAATGGCTACCTAAATTCAATCCAGAAATAGGCATGCTAGCTGAAGAGCATATCAATAATTTCATGCTTTCTGTTAATCTCAACGAAGTTACCAACGAGGATGCTGTCGTCCAGCTTTTTCCTTATACAATGCAAGGAACAGCCGGGTCATGGTACTTTTCGTTACCTTTCGGGTCCATCACAAGTTGGGACATTTTTCAAAGTCAATTCCTCACCAAGTATGGCGATGACAGATCAACAACGACATTGATCAATGACCTATCTAATCTTAAAGCTGAGGCTAGAGAACCCATTAAGGATTTCAATTTACGGTTCAATAAGATCCTCAACAAAATTCCCGTTGCTTCTCAACCCAGCGAGGAAGTAAGATGTGAATGGTATATCACGGCCTTACCATCAAACTTGGCTATCTTCGTAGATAGGGTAGACAAGACGACCTTAGTTGAAAACTTGACAGAAGCACTAGCAGTGGAAAAGTGCGTAGTTTCCCTAGAAAAGAGATCTGTAATAGAAGAATGCAAATCTAAGAAAATCTCTTTCAAAGAAGACACCAAGAAGAAGCAAACGAAAGATCCTTTCGATATGGAAGGATTACAAAAAGTGTTAAAGGCCATGTCCAATGAGATGATTGACATAAGAAAACAAGTAGGAGAAAATTCTTCAAAAAAGCCCTACAGATCTTTTAAAAGAAATCCTCCCATGGAGGTGAAACCACCTAATGCTGTCTCAAACGTCGAATCTGAAGAAGAAGAAGAAGAAGAGAATACCACTGAATGGCAGACCGATGATGAAGAAGTTGTGGAACTACAAGGAATGTGGGATTTCATCCTCCCACAAGAAGAAGATCAAGAAGCATTTCCGGTTAGCACACGAAGCAAAAATCAACTTGATCCTCCCCAAACTAATCCTAAACAGAAGGGCGCAAGCCCTGCAACAAAAGATAAGGTCGCAACAAAGAAAGCAATCGCTAGAGTGCCCCAATTTAGCCCAATCCAATCAGATCAAGCACCTCCATCAAGAACACTGATAGTGTCGGATGAGATGGAGTATAACATTATCGATGACATGAAAAAGACTAGGGCTAATATCACTCTTTACGAATTGAGCAAATTGAAACATCAACAGAAAATAATGATGAAAGAATTACATGCTGTGCCTACTACATCTTTACCTACAGTTGTAGCTTCCCACAACATGGGAAGACCTCCAACCAACATGATCAATAAGATTGATCCGAATGACATTGCCTTGATCGGAGGAAGATCAAGATCCCATACTCCTCCTTTTCTTCTCACTTATGAAATTTTCAATAAAAATGTGCACAATTGCTTGGTTGATTCTGGTGCTTCAACGAATATTTTACCCAGATCAATATGTGCCAAATTGAATGTTCAGCCACAAAAATCCGCAGTGCGCATAGTTCAACTTGATCGATCTCAAGTCGAAGTGATTGGTGAACTTAACCAGGTGACCATAAGATTGTCATCTAACCCGAAAGTATGCCAGGTTATCGACATTTTAGTAGCTGATATCCCTGAATTCTATGGTTTAATTCTTAGTAGGGATTTGTCTGAAAGACTCCACGGATATTTCTCAACCGACTGGTCGCACATGTGGTTACCCTACAACGGTAAACCCAATCAAATAAAGGTTGAATGAGAGTTGCACCAAAAGTACATAGTGACTGAATTGGAAGGAGAGAATGAAGCAATAGCATACAACAGCAGTATCATAGGAAATTACTTGGTAGATTCTTTCCTCGGCAATTTCAATGCTCACACCTCACCTTACTTAGAAAATTCAGTTTTGTCCCAAGTTGAAATTTTTTCCCAAACTGATGATTCAAAGTGTTTTAATTTTTTAGATAACTCTGTAAATACATCTTTGTTTTGGAAATTATATTTTGATGGCTCTAAATCTAATGAGGGAGCAGGAGCAGGATGCGTTCTGATTAGCCCAGACAGAAACAAGATCATGCTTACATGCAGACTTGAGTTCGATTGCACAAACAATACAGCGGAGTACGAAGCCTTGGTGCAAGGCCTATACAAAGCAATCAGGTTGAATGTTAAGTATCTTCAAGTCTTTGGAGATTCTGAAATTGTCATCAAACAGGTACGTAACACCATACATTGCCTGTCAAGTAATTTAAAGCACTACCAATCTTTAGTACAAGATCTGACTTCACATTTCATAGCATTCAATATTTCATCAATCCCAAGACTCCAAAATGGGAGCGCAGACCTGTTAGCTAACGTAGCCTCTAGACTTATTCCCTCCGAAGATTTTAGTCCCGATAGGTTCTCAATAGAATTAATCTTTAGACCATCCATCCCTGACAACATCACCAACTGGAGAGTATTCAACGACGATCCTGACATTGTAAATTTCCTCACTTCTGAAGGATCCTACTCAAATCAAATAATTGACGAAGACCATCATGATCACCAAATACACCAAAATAGAACTGATAATGCTATACCTAAATCGGTGGTTAAGTTAGAAGATTTTTATGATTTAAAAAGTCGGTTTAAAAGGTCTGCCAATTCTAAACTCTACAGTTCAACTCTGAATTTTGAATTAGTAAACCTAGGAACCGATCAGAAGCTGCAAAACGTTAATCTAGGCCACAGCCTAGCCCCTGAAGAAAAATTAGCATATATCCGCCTTCTGAGACAATACAGAAACGTTTTTGCATGGAATTACGATGAGCTAAAGACATACAACACTTCTATCATTCAACACACTATCCCTATGATTGACAATGAAAAACCTGTCCAGCAGAAGCTTAGAAAAATCCACCCCAACTTAGAAAATCAGATAAAGACTGAGCTAAATAAACTGTTGAGAGCCAGAATAATTTTCCCCGTCAGACATTCCAAATGGGTATCCAATATGGTGCCCGTTAGAAAGAAAAACGGAGATATCAGGATCTGCATTGATTTCTGGAATCTCAACAAAGCCTGTCAGAAAGACAATTTTCCCCTCCCACCTATGGAGCAAATACTACAGGCAGTGGCGGGCTCAGAATTAATGTCTTTCCTGGATGGATTTTCAGGATACAATCAAGTGCTGGTACATCCCGATGATCAGTTGAAAACCACATTCCGAACCAAATGGGGCACATACGCATATCGTAAGATGCCATTTGGTCTGATCAATGCCGGCGCTACCTTTTAGAGAGCCATGGACATTGCGTTTAAAGGTTTAGTCAATAAATCGGTAGTGATTTACCTGGATGATATAACAGTGTACTCCAAGAAGCGAAGCGACCATCTCAAAGACTTGAAACAAATCTTTCAAAGATGTTTAAGGTATGGGATTTCACTTAACCCAAAGAAATCTTTTTTTGCATTAAGTGAAGGGAAATTGCTAGGATTCATAGTGTCGAAATCTGGTATTCACATTGAACCTGACAGAATCAAAGAAATTTCTGAAATATCCATGCCCCATAACAAAAAGGCCATGCAATCTTTCCTTGGACAAATCAATTTTGTAAAAAGATTTGTCCCGGATTTTTCACGTATCGTTTCTCCTTTACAAAATATGATAAAAAAGAATTCAAATTTTAAATGGGGTCTAGGCGAGCATGAAGCATTCAACTTGATCAAGCAAGCAATCATTAACACTCCATCTTTAGCGACCCGAAATTTTTTAGAATCTTTTACCTTATACACATTTGCCTCAGATAAATCTTATGCCGCGATTTTAACTCAAACAAATCAAGAGAAGGCGGAAGCTCCAATCGCATTCTTTAGCTCAAACTTACAAGGTGCTGAGCTCAATTATTCAGACGTGGAGAAACAGGCATATGCTGTTTTCAAAGCGATCAAATATTTCAGACCTTTCTTACTTAAAGCCCATACCAAAGTCGTAGTACCGTTTCCAGCGGTAAGAAACCTACTGGTATAGAAGGATGTGGGCGAAAAGAGAGAAAATTGGATTACTGCTTTACAAGAATACGATCTTGAGATCAAGCCAGCAAACATCGTAAGAGGTCAAGGCTTTTGAAAGATGTTAGCTGGAGCATCGCAAATTCCTGAGAACTCATCTGAAGAGGTACATACATATGAGGTAAGCCTAAACGACGTAGAATCATTATATGCAGACACCATTTATTATCTTAAGAACGGGTATGCTCCATCACATCTGGATCACACCAAGAAAAGAGCTCTGAGATTGAAAGTTAAACAATAGCAGCTCATAAATGATGTTCTGTTTAAAAGGAATTACGATTCTGTACTTCTTAGGTGTCTTGAGAAAACTGAAGCCGAAAAGGTTTTGCAGGAACTCCACGATGGACCAGCAGGTGGACACTATGCTGGAGAAGCTACTGCGCACAAGATCTTACGAGCAGGATATTATTGGCCCACGCTGTTCAAAGACTCATACAATTACGTAAGGAAATGCCAAATCTGCCAGACTGCTGCAAGGAAACAAAAGAAATCGTCCATGCCACTACAGCTGGTTAACATCGAGAAACCATTCAGCCAATGGGGCTTGGACATAATAGGTGAGATCGTTCCTCACTCTTCTAAGCAGCATAGGTATATCCTCATGGCAACAGATTATTTTACTAAATGGGTAGAAGCAGTTCCTCTCAAGACAGTTAATTCTGAAAACGTTATTGAATTCATAGATCAATTTATCATCACTAGGTTTGGATTTCCAATGGCCTTAATGTTTGATAATGCATCATACTTTTCTAGAAATGCAATGACTAAGTTTGCACTTAAAAGAGGGTTCAAACTGAAGTATTCTGCCAACTACTATCTGTAAGGTAATGGGTTGGCTGAATCAACAAACAAAAACCTAATCAGGATTATTAAAAGAACAGTCGACCAAAACCAAAAGAATTGGCACAAAGCGCTGGTAAATGCTTTATGGGCAGATATAATTATGAAGAAAGCTTCAATCGGCACTTATCCCTTTAATTTAGTTTATGGGAAAGAAGTGGTTCTTCCAACTCACTTAGTCATTCCCTCTTTGTCTTTAGTACAACACATCGATGAAGTATCTACTTCCTCTTTACAATTGAGACAAATGGAGATAATCAAACTAGAAGAACGACGAAAACAAGCTAAGAAAACCCATGCTCACCACCAAGTGCTAATAAAATCCTCTTTTGACTCAAGCATAATGACCAGAAAAAGCTTTCAGATGGGAGATTTAGTTTTGAAATGGGATAAGGCTCATGAAGAAAAGGGCAAGCATACGAAATTTCAGAAGCTATGGCTTGGTCCTTTTCAGATTGTAGAAGTCATAGGCCCATCGACGTTTGTGTTGCAGGATTTGGCAGGTAGAAGAGATTCTTTGCCTGTAAATGGACAGATTCTTAAAATGTATTTTCCATAGAAGATCATTCTTCTATTTTTGTAGGATAGTTTTAGTTTTTTTTTTTTATTATTTTGTTTTTCTCTTTCTTATAAATAAAACCGGTTGTGAATGATCATTGAAAAGGATTCATGAAAGGGCACACCAACTCTCTATCAGATTTTGATTTCACTTGTACAAATAGCAAAACTTTTTGAAAAATCTGATTTTTATTATTGACAAATAGAGTTAACTTTAACCTGAATTTGATATTAGTTTCAACCTCTCAAAAAACTTTGATGAAAGCACCCTTTGGTAAAAAATTGTTTTATGTCAGCACAATGAAAGGTATCATCAATAATAAAATAAATATTCTCTATAAAGCTGTTGTTTTCAAACTCTATTATTGTCGTCTAGAGCTTTCTTAAGGAAAAACAATGACTTCCTCCCTGGTAAAGGAAACCGTAGCATTCAGAGAAAAAATCCGAGAAAACACCATATCTCAAAGAATAAGAGGTCTCGTCACGAGCCGGCTTATCATGATCAGAGATATTATAACTTGCTGACTTTGCCAATACTGTCTATCAAAACAGGGCAACGACTCAAGATTGCTACAATCAAAAGACAAGGGGTCTCATCACGAGCCAGCTTGTTCAGCAAAAGTGTAAATCAAGTGAATGACTATGTCATTATTTGGCCACCAAACCAAGACATTGTTCTTTAAAGAATAAAAAAGGGAAAAAGTGTCAAAAAGGATTTTTCTCTGAAATGTTGTAAATAACCTCAAGTAGGAAAAAGGATCATTGTTGGATAACATGGTAACCCTATCGAGGCTATGGACGCTTGCGGGCAGCAGAGGCTCTACCTACGACAAATGAGCATACTTCAAATCCAATACGCAGAGAAGACCTTATTTTATCTTAAGGAAGGACCAAGTAATGTCTGGTGTGAATGCAAGAACTAAGCTTAAGGAAGCAGACAATTGGAATAAAAGAAAGGTTGAGATGAAGTATCATTGACAGGATAAGGGGTAATCTACTCTATTTGTCCATAACAAAATTTAGACATATGAAAATTTTTCTGTTTCGTAAGTGGAAATGTCAATAGAAAAGCAGAGATAACTGGTTCTTCATAGTGAATCGCCATTGTTGTGGTCACCAACAACCCCCCTCTTTGTTTGGTATTAGCAATAACATGAAGCAAAGGGGGACCCTTAACAAAAAATCCCAAAAACATTTTTATCAAAATTTTTGTATTTAACTCCCTAAAAGCTATATCGCTTCGCAAAGAGAGAGTGAAGCGTTTTCCTATGCGCATAAATAAACTGCAAAGAAGCGATGTGAAATTTATCGCATCGCATATTTTGAAAGCGCCCTTAAAAGGAAACCTAAGGAATCGCCGACGGCCGATATGCGACGTCGCATATCGCAACATCGCATAAACAACGCACAACGATCAAATGAAAAATGCGATCTTGCGATTTGTGATCTGCGATCTTACAAACTGCAATCTTGCGATCTGTGATCTGCGATGAATGAGACTATTAATTGCTGCGATGCGAATCGCAGAAACTTCTCATCGCAAAGTTTCTTAGGCATGATCTGTAAACCCAAAATTAAGCGCGCACCTTAAGGGAAATTAATGATTGCACGCCTGAGTATCCAAAGATGATCGTGTTGCGTTTTTCGAAGAGTCAAGTCATTATGAGTGTCATGATTATGCATTCATTAGAACTTAAAGCTTTCATGTCGATCTTTTCGTCATTTCTCTTTTTCTTTGCGTAAACTGTAAGGAAGCAACTAATATAAATCTATATGGAGGAAACATCTAAGGAAAAGGGGAAAGCGCCAATACTAGAAGAACAGAGAGGAGATGCCTTCGTAAATAGATGCCGCATGCAGCAGGGCCGCGGATTCCAGAGTATCACTCAACAGACACTGATGAAAATAGACTATCCAAGACTCAGAGTCAAAGGCACACAAAAGCAACATGTTTGCAAAAGATCCTGAAGCTCAGACTGGGTAAAGCAAAAAGAAAAACGCTAAAGAGGGAGGATGCTCCAGAAAAGCCTGGAACAAAGAACGGAAGCAATTTTCAATACGGAAGATTATTCAGGAAACAAAATCCCTAACTCATTGAGTCATTCGCACGGCCGGAAACCGAAATAGCAACAGCACAATCAGTTTGAAAGAAATCTGGGTTATACTAAGTATACACACAGCAAATACACCCAGCCAGAGGAAGATTTTCAAAAATATCTTCTAGTTTGTCAGAAAGAGGTGCCAGCTTTTGTTTTTTCTACTTTTATCGCTCGAACAAAAGAAAAAGACAACCAGCCGACTCTTTCCAGGCGAACCTTGCATTGCTTACAACACTAAGGAGCAGATATAGAAACGGTTAGAAATTAGATTCAATTTTTAGAAATAAATTTGTTTTAGTAAAAGGGCAGTCATTTGAAGCCGCTCCCTAAATTTGTGTAATTAAGATTAGTTAGTTAGTAGTATTTAACCCTTCTCATGGCATTTGGAGAGGGGTCCGGAAATTTGTCAAAAAACTTGTCCTCAGAACATGCACTTTTGCACCCTCGGAGGGGGTTTTTGATTAATGGATGGATCGAGATTTATTTATGTTTGCATTTTAATGTCTGCTACTGATGTTGCACTTCTGTACTCTTAGTAGATGTTAGAAGTAAGTAGAGATAAATCGTTATTGCTTGAAGTTTGTGAGTGAAATCAGTCATAAATGGTACTTTTATCTCTTGATTAATTTCTGCTTATATTCTTAGAGTGATATACAGCTGAATTGTTTATATGTTAATGTACGAATGTTTGGGTTACCATTTGGCACTTTTGTACGGTGGAGTCATTTGTTTGTGCTTGACATATGAATAACTTATTGTGCGATATGTTGTTCACAACTGTTTTGCCTAACTTCTTATGCAGAATGGTTTATCTTAATTGATTTATATTCTTATGATAGCTGAATGATCTTTATTACCAGTTATTGTATGAAATCTTTTTAGATCGCATGATGAAAGAATTCTACCCCGGGTTAGTATAGATTAGATGTGCTGTTTTTGTTAGATTACAGTAGTATAGAGTCAGTTTAGAGTTTAGAATTAAATTAGCTTAAAATTACCTCTAGATTAGCATCATCAAAATCTACACACACACACATCCTTTAGATTGGGAAGCTGGTCCCATTATCCCCAGTCGGACCCGCTACACCAAACGGGCAAGGAGCCGCCAACCAGGTTCCAGACCGGGTGGGTATCCCCCTTGTTGTTGACCCGATTTAGGGCCCTCAACAGGAGGATGAAAAGAAAGATGAGGGGGCAGGAGATCCTATCAAAATATTTCTCAAAGAAGCCCATGAGCGACAAACAAACACGATGATGGCCGGCTTTGGCCAAATCCTTCAGCAACTTCCCAAGGGTGATGCATCTACTTCCGGCAATTACTCTCGAAATGCCACACCCTTTAAGGTACAACTTTACTTTGACATTCCCATATTTGAGGGTCAGATAGATGTAGATGCTATAGATAAATGATTGAATCTGCTATAAGTATATTTTTGCATTCATGATTTTTCCAGCCGAGAAAATATCAGTTTTTCACTTCTCAAAGTAGCGCTCCACGTCAAGGATTGGTGGAAAACCTACTATGAGTAGAAGGATGAAAGCAGGAACTCATTGTTTTCAGCTGCACCTACTTGGAACTCATTCCAAGATGCCATCAATGTGTAGTGCTATGCTGTGGGGGAGCTACAAGGATAAATACATAAAGTTGACAATGATGTGACAGGGAAGGGACCAAGATGTGCTAGAGTTTACCAATGCTTTTCATACCCTTCGCACGAAGTTGGGTATGAATGATTCTAAGAAGAATTTTTTTCTCAAGTATCATGGCTACCTGCAAAGGTAAATCCAAGACGAGATGGAATTCTTGGACATCTCCTCACTCGGCATGGCATACCGATATGCCATCAAGATATAGAAAAAGTTGAAATAGAAAAAGCGCGACTTTGGATCCACAAATCCGAGGCAAGGGAAAGGTGCCCCCAAACCCCCGAAGAAAGGACAAAGCCAAGGTGGGGTAGCCCTGGAAAACTCACCAAAGCTGCAAGTAAATAAAAAAACCACGAAGCCAAAGAAAGACATGGGAAAGTGGTGTGAGTTCCATAAGAGCTCCACTCACAACACAAGTGAGTTTCGGGCCAAGCAGTCACTAGTGGTCGAGCTAAAGGCTTCAGAATCAGATGCATGTTGCAAATCTGAGTCAGGACCTAATAAGGGGAATGATAAAGGGAAGCAGATTATCAATGTGGAGCCCAGTGCCACCATTGCCACCACGAAGATCTAGAGGGAGGAACCCAAAGATCCATAGGAGGAGTGTCTCTTCCACTCCCAGATGTGGGTAAAGGGTTCCCTGCTACTATTCATTGTCGACAACAGAAGCCAAAAGAACCTAATTTCGGTAGAGGTCATGAAGTGGCTGGGCTTACTGACCACAACACATCCACAACCGTACACCATTGGGTGGCTTCAACAAGGACGGGATCTTCGCGTGAGCCAGCAGTGCCGCCTTCCATACAACATCAAGCCCTTCACAGATGAAGTATTATGTAATGTTGCTCCCCTTAATGTTTGGGATGTATTATTAGGCCAACCATACTTATGGAAGTGACATGATGTGTATGAGTCAAAGCCTCATGTTGTTATTGTTACTTGTGGAAATAATTTGTACAGGATACTGGAGGTAGCACCGCCTACAACCATCTCTTTGGTTACTGCAAAACAATGAAGTAACCTCATTTCCAAAACAGGGAAATTTGTTTCCTTGATGATACGCCCTCAGCGAAAGAAGGAGATGATGGAAACGACCTCGAGACAGGGCTCCTTCACACAACAAGAACAGATGGACAAGGTTGTCGAGGAGTACAAGGAAATATTCTCCTCCCTTGCAGGGGTGCCTCTGCACTGTCAGCTCAAGCACTCCATTGATATGCACCTGGGTGCATCACTACCCAATGGACCAATCTATCAATGCTCCATTCTGGAGAACGAAAAAATCAAAAGGAAAATTTAGGAGCTACTAGAGAAAGGTCACATCCTACCAAGTTCATTGCCCTGTGGTTACCCGATCGTGTTGGTACAGAAGAAGGATGCGACTTGGAGACTTTGTATTGACTATCGGGTGCTAAACAAGATCACTCTTAGGAATAGGTACCTGATCCCATGGATTGATGACCTTCTGGACTAACTTAAGGGTGTAAAATATTTCAGCAAGATCATCTTGAAATCAGGATATCACTAGTTACCAATCGAACCCTCCGATGTGTGGAAGACTGCCTTTAAAGCCAAGGAGGGCATTTTCGAATGTTTAGTTATGCCTTTCGGCTTTATGAATGCTCTTCCAACCTTCATGAGGCAAATTGATGACATCTTGCAGCCATCCACCAGCTCATTTATAGTGGTATACATAGATGACATCCTCTTGAGCCAGAGTTGGGAAGAGCAACTCCACCACATCCAACAGGTTCTCTAAAGACTATGACAACACAAGCTATGTTCCAATTTGGAGAAATTCACTTTTGGCATGACCCAGGTTCAGTATCTAGGATAAATTATTGATGAATGGGGGGTGCATGTGGATCTAGTGAAGATCCAAGTCATTTGGGATTGGCCAGCTGCATCCACTCTGACAGAGCTCCGTAGCTTTATGAGTCTTTCCAATTTCTACTACAGGTTCGTGTTGGGATTCTCTCATATCACTTGGCCCTTCAGTCAAGTCACCAAGGGAGGAGTGAAAGAAAAATTCTTTTGGTATGAATCTCAACAGAAGGCATTCACAGAGTTGAAAATTGCGTCTCCTCTACACAAGTGCTCACACTACCATACTTGCAACAGTTCCATTTGAGATCGAGACAGATGCCTCCAACTATGCTATTGGGGCAATCCTTACTCAACAGGGACATCCAGTGGCATATCACAGTGAGACACTTTCAGACACAGTCCGGAAGTATCCCACTTATGACAAAGAGATGTATTCCATTTTGCAGGTCTGCCAACAATGGAAGCATTACATTTTGGGGAAGGAAACGGTCATCGACACAGACCACCGGCCCCTGTAGTTCATATAGATGTAAGGGAAGCTGCATAATGATTGCCATTAGAAGTGGTCCACATAGCTGCAATAGTTCCATTTGAATATGAGGTATAAGAAGGGAAGCACTAATAATGTTGCAGGTTGCCTTAGTCGACCACTGATCATGGCATTAAACACTGTGCTCAACTCTTGTGGGCACAAGACTTCTGATTGGCCACTTCTCTACAAAAGCAACCCAAAATTCGGCCACACATAGTAGATCCTTTTGGAGAGTCAACAAGTTCCATATTTTCACCTCCATGATGCTTTATTATGCCACCCAGGACATGTTTGTGTTCCTTCAAGCAAGCATGCCTAGATGATTTGGGAAGCACACTATAGTCATGCTGCTAGGAATTTTGAGGTCGAGAAGATGGTGGAAGTACTACAAAAGTATTTCTATTGGCCTAATCTTGGACATGATGTTGGGAAGTACATTAGATCCTTCACTGCCATCGTCGTTTCCAAACTGACCATCAAGAAGCAAGGCCTCTATACACTGCTGGCTACTCGTAGTCAACCTTGGGAATCCATCTTCATGGATTACATGTCGGGCAATGACTATGTTTTGGTCGACATCAACAGATTCTCAAAGATGGCAATTATGGTTGCCTGCAAGAAGAATATCACAGTGGAAGCCACTGCTAAACTCTTCTTTGAATGAGTGTGGGTACACTTTGGGATCCTAAAGTCTATCTACTCAGATCGGGACAACAAGTTCCTTAGTACATTTTGGTCTAGTCTATCGTCGATGCTCAACACCAATCTCAATATGTCCACAGCTTTCCATCGCCAAACTGATGGCTAGACATAGGTCATCAACACAATGATCGTACACATTCTACATAGGTACAACACAAAGCATCCACGCACATGGGATGAGAGCCTCCCCTATGTCCAACACATCTATAATCGGGCTCTCCACAACTCAACTAGCCACAACCCCTTTCAAGTGGGATTGGGATACTAACCATTATGTTCCATTAATGTGGCCATGCCATTTGAAGCTACTCAAGCAGATTCAGCTCATGTATAGTCCAAAACCGATAAGGCAAAAAAATTCATTGAGCACATCCAACATATCCACCAGTAGGTCCATGACATTCTGGAGAAATCAAATACCAAGTAAAAGCAGCGACATGATCAACATTGGGTGCCACACAAGTTTCTTGTGGGTCACAAAGTCTAGTTTCATTTGCAAAAGGAATGCCTTATCGGAGCCTATCTGAAAATCAAACCACTCCAATATTGTCCTTACACCATTACCAATGTAATAGATCTTACCTGCAAGTAAATAATAACAAAAATAAACCCAGAAATAACAAGATCGGCCCAATAATATAACATGAAAATGCTTCTCTTTATTGATCAAACCCTTCATTTAGGGTAACACCATACAATCACTCCTTAAGTAATGATAACACTCCACAAGCCATATGTTTGTTCATACAACATTCCTTGGCATCTCTCAATGGGGAGTCTCTACCCTCTATATAGGCCTCATACATACAATACCATGGGTCATTACCATGGTTCTCACAATACCATATATCTAATACCATGGGCTTACCAATTAACTATGGCCCATCCCATATTACATTATTCCCTTGTGTACCTCCCTATGTACCCCATATTATCCCCCCTAGGTATTTTACATTCCACCCTTCTTAAACATGTTTCATATCAAAAACATAAGAAGAACAAAAATAATAAGATCTACTCAAAAGATTAGTCCACTGGTACCATGCCCATGCATCTAGCCATCTAGGAGAAAGGTGAGCCCTCAATCTAGCTGGTGCCTCGGTAGCTTGAGATGGAAGTTGACCCTCGCTGCCCTTCTGTGTTGATGTGTTGTGGGTGGATCATTGCACCATCGATCAATGGTCCTTGAGTTGTTATCCTTATTGCTAGTTCTCTGCCACCTTATTGGTTGTTGTCTCGTTGGGTGATGTGGGTGGTGATGTGTTGAAGCTTTAACTGATGGAATATCTTTTGTGAATTCCTCTACTATTGGTGCCTTAGTGGTGTCTAGTGCTTTTTCTGGTACCCTTTTTGATGTTTTTGTTTGGTTGTCAACCATCAAAGGCTCATCATATGATGTGTCAATATCATTAGAGCTTTGTGTTTCTACCTCCATAGTCTCTTCCTAGGTCTTAATGGAAATATTCTGCAATGTAAATTTCTACTTTTTATAATAAAGCTTCATGATTTTTTTTTGCACATTAATATTGACAGTACCCATAGATTCCATCCAAGGATATCCCAAAATAACATCCATGTTATCCATATATGAGGCATAAAAATCACAAAGAAACACATACCTATCCATAGAAAGCTTCAAATCTTTATAAACTTGAACATCCTCATTATCAACCTCTGTGTTTTCAATGTGTTTTGCTGGAACTTGCAAAGTTTTTGCCAAATTAACATTGTTAAAATTATGCTTGCAACTAGGATTTATAAACATAATGGTCTTCTCCTTCTGAATCAATCCATGAACTTGTAATAAGGAGATACCAGCAGAAAATAAACTTTAGGTTTTTTGGTTTCCTTCTTTCTTGTAAAAGTAAAATCTTTGATGGGTTTTTTGGTTTCCTTCTTTCCAGTATGGGACAACTCGTCCAAAAATAATTTTTCAATTGCGTCAGTAGGACATAACTTTAGAATCTCACTGTCAAGTGATTTCCGCCATATAAAAGCCTCATCTTTCAAATAATACCCTATTTTTTTCTTCCAATACCCTCGGAAGTCAAACTTCTAATCTTGTATAAAGTTTTCAATAATCAGCCCATCATTTTTTCCTATAAAAAACATATTGCTAGAAGCCATGAAGAGAGTTTTGAAAAACAAAAATCACTCAGTTGGTGAAAATTTAAAATGGCCACAATTCGGTCAATATTGCTCATAATCCTTATTATGACATGTTTTCATAAATGGAACGACCATTTTGCATCTTCCCATGTGATAGAAATCCCAATCTAGGCACTCTGGAATTTTAGATTCGCGTTGCCACTATCCTGCCATCACAAAAATTCTAAAAAAACCGTTGATTTTAAATTAGCAATATCTCCCTCATCCGTACTCCGATTCGACCGATTATTTTTGAAATTGGGTAATTTTTCAAGGGGATATCATATCTACAATGAGTTTCTCAAAATTACCCTCAAAACCAACAAAAATTAACTAGAGATCTGCCATCCACGAATTTTTTTCAAAAAAATTCTGTAACACAGCTGATTTTTAAATCAACGATTTCTCCATCATTTAGACTCTGATTTGGCTGATTTAATTTTGAAATTGGGTATTTTTTTCAAAGAACCTAGATCTACAATTAGATTATGCAAAATTTTCACCAAAACTTAGATATTTGATCTGCAAACTAGCTGCCCGAAAAAATTCGTACAAAAAAAAAAATCTCCGCTTTGCCCAAGAAAGTGCTACGATACCACTTGTAATAGATCTGATCTACAAGTATATAATAATAGAAATAAACCTAGAAATAACAAAATTGACCCAATAATATAACATGAAAGTGCCTCTCTTTATTGATCAAACCCTTCAGGTAGGGTAACACCATACATCCACTCCTTAAGGAAGGAGAACACCCCACACGCTATATGCTTGTTCATACAATATCCCTTGACATCTCTCAATGGAGAGTCTCTAGCCTCTATATAGGCTCATACATACAATACCATGGGTCATTACCATGGTTCTCTTAATACCATATATCTAATACCATGGGCTTACCAATTACCTATGGCCCATCCCATTATTGCATTATTCCCTTGGGTACCTCCCTTTGTACCCCATACTATCCCCCCTAGGTATACCACAACCAAGGTTGTCGAAGATAATGAATTTTAGATCATCATTCCCCCATTCCTAGGCCTAAACCAAGTGTTCAATGTGGACTGCCTTCGACCATACTTCCGACCATTGCTAGACACATCATACATTGCAGAACAACTCACACCTACAAAGTTAAATCCAAGTTGCATGGAACAAGCCACAACTGATCAGATCATGGACATGTAGATCAAGCACACTAGCCAACAAAATACCCAACTGTATCAAGTTCTCAAAGTATGCCAACTCCTTCACCAGGGAAAGTGGCTCACCAGGGATTAAGTTTGGGAGAAGTTTCCTCATCTCATGGAGGAAATCAACACAATGGGGACCATTGATTCCTAAGGGGGAGGAATGATCTTGGTGGATATTGGTGGCCACCCACCAATTCCCCTTGGACCCCCACCATTGTTTCTTTTACTTTTACAGTTTCCTTAATTGTAGCAAAGTTTACTATTTCTAGTAGTTTTTCGGGTCTTGAACTTCTAGAGTAGTTTTGAGGCCCTAAACGATTATTATTTGGCAATCTACTACCAGTGATTTTTTCGTATAATTTCCCTTCCCATCGTACTCCTTGGAGAGATCTTTCTATCAGGGTATCATGTGCGTCAAACGAAGATACTATGACCAAGTCACGACCTTGGCAAGTTGGTTATCCAACTAACCCAAACGGGGCCCATCAACTTTTGGTGTTACATCTCCTCGGGTAAGGGTTTTGGTTGTTTAGGGTTTGGTCATATTTTCCAATAATAAAAAGGCCCTTGAGCCTCATTATAACACAGTTCGAAGGGATGTAGCTGTCACATCTATTCTCAGAGATAAGCTACCATCGCCCCAGCTAGTCTTATTTCCATTATGTTTGTAAGCATATTTTAGTATTTGATATTAATGAAATGAAGTGTTATTTCTACTGCATCTTTGTATTTATGGTTATATATTTAATTTTTTGAGTTCCTATTTAAATTTCGATCACTGGTATCATATCGGTCTGCTCTTTCTCTGTTTTTCTTTGCATGTCCCCAATGGGGTCGGATATAAGGAGTCAGGGCTCGAACTAGTCCAACCTTTGCAAGACCGGTCTCACAAATCCCAACGACCTCCCATGGAGGATGAAAAGAAAGAGAGGGTAGGAGATCCTATCAAAATATTGCTCGAATAAGCCCTCGAGTGACAAAGGAATGGGATGATGGATAACTTTACCTAGATCCTTCAGCAGCTACCCAAGGGTGACACATCTACATCAAGCAGCTACTCCGGAAGCACCACACCCTTTAAGGTACAAGTTAACTTTGACATTCCCATATTTAACGGTCAAATAGATGCAGACACTATAGATAAATGGTTTAATCTAATAGAGGGATATTTTTCCGTTCATGATTTTTCCAGCCAGGAAAAGATCACTTTTGCACTTCTCAAATAGTCCCCCATGTAAAGGACTGGTGGGAAACCTACTGTGAGCAGAAGGATGAAATCAAGAACTTGTTTCAGCCGCACCCACTTGGAACTTGTTCTAGGATGCCATCAAGGAGAAGTACTACCCTGTCAAGAGCTATGAGGGTAAATACATAAAGTGGATAAGGCTACGATAGGGAAGGGACCAAGATGTGCTAAAGTTTACCAATGTTTTTCATACCCTTCGCACAAAGTTGGCTATCAAGGATTCTAAGAAGAATTTGGTTCTCAAGTATCACAGTTGCCTTCACAGGTAAATCCAAGATGAGATGGAATTCCTGGACATCTCCTCACTCAGCATGGCATATCGATATTCCATCAAGATCGAGAAAAAGTTTAAACAGAAGAAGCGAGACTTTGGATCCATGAATCTGAAGCAAGGAAAGGTGCCATGAAATTGTAGAACAAAGGAAAAAGCCAAGGTGGGGCGGCCTAGGACAACCCATGAAAGCTACAAGCAAATAACAACACCACGAAGCTAAAGAAGGACATGGGAAAGTGGTGTGTGTTACATAAGAGCTCCACTCACAACACTGAGTCTGGTGTGAGCTAAAGGCTTTGGAATCAGATGCATGTTCCGAATCTAAGTAAGAGCCAGACAAGGGGAATGGAAAAGGGAATAATATCATCAATGTAGAGACCAATGCCACTGTTTTCATCACAAAGATCTAGAAGGAGGAACCTGAAGATTCAGAGGAGGAGAAGCACATCTTCCACTCCCAGGTGTGGGGAAAGGGTTCCCTGCTACATTTCATTGTCAACAGCAGGAGCCAAAATAACCTCATTTCGACAAAGGTTTTGAAGTGGCTAGGCTTACAGACCACAGCACATCCACAACTGTACACCATCAGGTGGCTTCACCAAGGACGGGATCTTCGCACGAGCTAGCAGTGTCACCTACCATACAACATCAAGCCCTTCATGGATGAGGTATTTTGTGATGTTACTTTTGTTGATGTTTGGGATCTACTATTAGGCCAAACATACTTATTCAAGCGACATGTTGTGTATGAGTCAAGGCCTCATGCTGTTATTGTTACTTTGGGAAATAAGTTGTACATGATACTAGAGGTAGCACCGCCTACTGTCATCTCTTTGGTTACTACAAAAAAATGCAATAAGCTCATTTCCAAACACGGGAAATTTGTTTTCTTGATGATACGCCCTCAGGGAAAGAAGGAGATGGTGGCAATGACCTCTAGACAAGGCTCCTCTACATGACAACAACAAATGAGCAAGGTCATGGAGGCGTATGAGGACATCTTCACCTCCCTTGCAGGGGTGCCTCTGCACTGCCAGGTCAAGCACTCCATTGATCTGACCCCAGGTGTGCCACTACCCAATGGCCCAATCTATCAGCGCTCCATTCTAGAGAATGATGAAATCAAAAGGAAAATTCAGGAGCTACTATAGAAAGGTCACATCCATCTGAGTTCATCACCCCATGGGAGACCGATCGTGTTGGTAAAGAAGAAGGATGGGACTTGGAGACTCTGTATTGATTATCAAGTGCTGAACAAGATCATTGTCCAGAATAGGTACCTGATCCCATGGATTGATGACCTTTTGGACTAACTAAATGGGGGAAAATATTTCGGCAAGATTGACTCAAAATCAGGATATCACCAGGTACTAATCGAACCCTCCAATGTGTGGAAGACTACCCTCAAAGCCAAGTAGGGCCTTTTCAAATGGTTGGTTATGCCTTCCAGATCAACGAATGCTCCTACAACCTTCCTAAGGCTAATGGATGACATCTTGCGACCATCCGCCAACTCATTTGTAGTGGTATACTTGGATGACATCCTGATCTTCAGCCAGAGTTGGGAAGAGCACCTCCACCACATCCGACAAGTTCTCCAAAGACTACGACAACACAAGATATGTGCCAATTTGGAGAAATACACTTTTGGCATGACCCAGGTTCAGTATCTGGGATACATTATTGATGAACGGGGGGTGCATGTGGATCCAGCCAAGATCCAAGTCATTCAGGATTAACCAGCTCCAACAACTCTAACAGAGCTCCATAGCTTTCTGGGTCATGACAATTCCTACCATAGGTTCGTGTTGGGATTCTCTCATATCACTTGGCCCTTGTGTCAAGTCACCAAGGGAGAAGCGAAAGAAAAATTCTTTTGGTATCAATCTTAACAAAAGGCATTCACAGAGTTGAAACATCCTCTCTGCTCTACACCAGTGCTCACATTACCATACCTGCAACAACTCCATTTGAGATGAACACAGATGCCTCTGACTATGCTATTGGGGCAATCCTTACTCAACGGGGGCATCCAGTGGAATATCACAATGAGACACCGTGAGACACAGTTTGGAAGTATCGCACTTATGACAAAGATATGTATTCCATTGTGCAGGGCTGCCAACAATGGAAGCATTACATTTTGGGGAACGAAACAGTCATCCACACAGACCACCGGACCCTGTAGTTCATACAGACACAAGGCAAGTGGCAGGATGATCATCATCAGAGATGGTCCACATACCTTTAATAGTTCCATTAGAATATCAAATATAAGAAGGGCAGCACCGATAATGTTGTAGATTTCCTTAGCCGACCATTGATCATGGCGATAACCACCATGATCAACTCTTGTGGGCATGAGAATTCTGATTGGCCACTTCTCTATAGAAGTGACCCAAAATTTGGCCACACATAATAGACGCTCTTGGGGGGTCAGCAAGTTCTATATTTTCACCTCTAGGATGCACTATTATGCCAGCCAAGACACCTTTGTGTTCCTTCAAGTGAGCATGCCTAGATGATTTGGGAAGCACACTATAGTCCAGCCAGTGGGCATTTTAGGGTCGAGCAAATAGTGGCAGTACTACAGAAGTATTTCTATTGGCTGAATCTTTAACAGGATTTTGGGAAGTACATCAGATCCCTCACTCCTTGCATCATTTCCAAACCGACCTTCAAGAAGAAAGGATTCTATATTCCGTTGCCTACCCCTAGTTGACCTTGGTAATCGATCTCTGTGGATTACATGTCGGGCCTTCATTTTACTAAGAATGGTAATGACTGTGCTTTTTTCATCGTTGGTAGATTCTCAAAGATGGCCATTATGGCTTCCTGCAAGAAGAATATCACAGCGGAAGCCACTGTTAAACTCTTCTTTGAACAAATGTGGGTACACTTTGGGATCCCACAATCTATCATCTCATATCAGGACAGAAAGTTCCTCAATACATTTTGGTCCAATCTATCATTGATGCTAGACACCAAGCTCACTAAGTCCACAGCTTTCCATTCCTAAACTAATGGCCAGATAGTGATCATCAACAGGATGATTGTACACATTTTGCACATGTACAACTAAAAGCATCCATGCACATGGGATGAGAGCCTCACATATGTCGAACACAACTATAACTCAGCTCTCCACAGCTCAACTTGCCACAACCCTTTTCAGGTGGGCTTGGGATTCTAGCCACTATGTCTCATTGATGTGGCCATGTCATTTGTAGCTACTCAGGCATATTCGACTCATGTCTAGTCTGAAACCGATAAGGTAAAGAACTCCATTGAGCACATCAAACATATCTTCCAGCAGTTCCATGACATTTTGGATAAATCAATTGCCAAGTATAAGCATCGAAATGATCAACATCAGGTGCCACACAAGTTTTAGGTGGGTGACAAATTCTGGTTGCATTTGCAAAAGGAATGCTTTACCGGAGCCTATCGGAAAGTCATACCACTCCGACATGGTCCTTACACCATTACCAAGGCTATGGGAGACAATGCATTTGAGCTCATAATTCCCTCATTCCTTGGTCTACACCCATTGTTCAATGTGGTCTACCTTCGACCATACTTCACACCATTTCTAGACACATCAGACATTGTAGAACAACTCACACCTACTGAGTTGAATGTAGATTGCATGGAACAAGCCACAACTGATTGGGTCATGGACAGATAGATCAATCACACTCACTAGCAGAATATCCGGCTATATCGAGTTATCAAAGCAGGTCAATTCCTTCACCAGGGAAAGTGGATCGCTAGGGACCAAGTTCAATAGAAATTTCCTCATCTCATGGAGGAACTCAGCACAATGGGAACCATTGATTCCTAAGGGGTAAGGAATGATCCAGGTGAATATTTGTGGCCACCCACCAATTCCACTTGGACTCCCACCATTGTTTCTTTTATTTTTTCAGTTTCCTTAATAGTAGCACAGTTTACTATTTTAAGTAGTTTTTTAGGTCCTAAACTTCTGGAGCCGTTTTGAGGCCCTAAACGATGTTTTTTTGCCAATCTACCACTAACGATTTATTGATAAAATCTATTTTTCTGTCGTAATCCTCAAAGAGATATTTCTAATAGGGTATCATGCATGTCAAACGAAGATAATATGACCAAGTCGTAACCCCGGGAATTTGACATTCCAGCTAACCCCAATGGGTCCAATAAACTCTTGGTGTTACATCTCCTTGGGTTAGGGTTTTGGTTGTTTAGGGTTTTCTCTTATTGATAAATAATAAAAAGGCACTTTAGCCTCATTGTAACATAGTTTAGAGGCATGTAGCCACCACATATCTTCTCAGATATAAGCTACCATTGTCCGAGCTAGTCTTATTTCCATTCTATTTGTAAGCATATTTCAGTGTTTGATATTAATGAAATGAAGTGTTATTTCTACTACATCTTTGTATTTATCATTATGTCAGTAATTTTTTGTGTTCCTATTTAAATCTGAATCAGTGGTATCAGAGTAGTCTCTCCTTCTGTGTTTTTCTTTGCGTGTCCCAAACGGGGTCAAATATAAGGAGTTAGGGCTCGAACTAGTCCAACCTTTGCAAGACTAGCCTCCCAAATACCGACAACCTCCAATAGAGGATGAAAATAAATACAAGGGGGTAGGAGATGCTATCAAAATATTGATGAAAGAAGCCCTCAAGGGACAAAGGAATGCAATGATGGACAACTTTGCCAAGATCCTTCAGCGGCTACCCACGGGTAACACATCTACTTCTAGCAGCTACTCTAGAAGCACCGCACCCTTTAAGGTACAAGTTAACTTTGACATTCCCATATTTGGAGGTCAGATAGATGTAAATGTTATAGATAAATGGTTGAATCTACTAGAAGGATATTTTTCCATTCATGATTTTTCCAGCCAAGAAAGGGTCACTTTTGCACTTCTCAAAGCAACTCCCCACATCAAGAATGAGTGGGAAACTTATTGTCAGCAGAAGGATGAAAGTACAAACTCACTGTTTTTAGCTTCGCCCACTTGGAACTCATTCTGGGATGTCATTAAGGAGCACCCCTACCTTGTCGGGAGTTATGAGGATAAATACATAAAGTGGACAATGTTTCAACATGGAAGGGACCAAGATGTGCCGGATTTTACCAATGTTTTTCATACCCTTTGCACAAAGTTGGGTATCAAGTATTCTAAGAAGAATTTGGTTCTCAAGTACCATGGCTACCTGCACAGGTAAATCCAGGACAAGATGGAATTGTTGGACATCTCCTCACTCGGTATGGCATATCAATATCACGTTAAGATCGAGAAAAAGTTTAAACAGAAGAAGAGAGACTTTCGATTTGCGAATCCAAAGAAAGGGAAAGGTGCCACAAAACTGCAAAACAAAGGATAAAGCTAAGGCAAGATGGCCTAGGACAACCCGCCAAAGCCACAAGAAAATAACAACACCATGAAGCCAAAGCAGCACACGGGAAAGTGGTGTGAGTTCCATAAGAACTCCACTCACAACGCAAGTGAGAGTTGGGTCAAGGAGTCAGCATTGATCGAGCTAAAGGCTTCAGAATCAGATGCATGTTCCGACTCTGAGTCAGAACCTGAGAAGAGGAATGAAAAATGGAAGCAGATTATCAATGCGGAGCCCAACACAACCATTTCCACCATGAAGATCTAGAAGGAGGAACCTGAAGGTCCAAAGGAGGAGCACCGCCTATTCCACTCCTAGATGTGGGTAAAGGGTTTCCTGCTACAGTTCATTGTCGATAACGGGAGCCAAAAGAGCCTCATTTCAACAAAGGTCATGAAGCGGTTGGGCTTACTGACCATAACACATCCATAACTGTACACCACCTAGTGGCTTCACCAAGGACAAAATCTTCATGTGAGACACCAGTGTCGCCTTCCATACAATATCAAGCCCTTCACGGATGATGTATTATGTGACATTGCTCCCATTGATGTTTGGGATGTATTTTTAGGCCATCCATACTTATGGAAGCGACATGTTGTGTATGAGTCAAGGCCTCATGTTGTTATTATTACTTTGGGAAATAAGTTGTACAAGCTACTGGAGGTATCACTCCCTACCGCCATCTCTTTGATTACTACAAAACAATGCAGTAAGCTCATTTCCAAAACCGAGAAATATTTTTTTCTTGATGATATGCCCTCAGGGAAAGAAGGAGACAGTGGCCATGACCTCGAGACATGGCCCCTCTGGACAACAACAATAGATGGAAAAGGTTGTGGAGGAGTACGAGGACATCTTCACCTCCCGCGCAGGGGTGCCTCTGCATTGTCAGGTCAAGCACTCCATCAATCTAGCCCTGGGTGCGCCATTGTGCAATGGACCAATCTATCGCCACTCTATTCTAGAGAATGACAAAATCGAAAGGAAAATTCAAGAGTTACTCCAGAAAGGTCACATCCATCTGAGTTCATTGCCCTGTGGGAGCTCGATCGTGTTGGTACAGAAGAAGGATGGGACTTGGAGACTCTGTATTGACTATCAAGAACTAAGCAAGATCACTGTTTAGAATAAGTACCCGATCCCATGGATTGGTGACCTTCTAGACCAACTGAAGGGGAAAAAATATTTCAACAATATTGACTTGAAATTAGAATATTACGAGGTATCGAACCCTCTGATGTGTGGAAGACTGGCTTCAAATCCAAGGAGGGTCTTTTTTAATGGTTTGTTATGCCTTTTGGGTTGATGAATGCTCCTAAAACCTTCATGAGGCTAATGGATGACAGCTTGCAACCATCCACAAACTTATTTGTAGTGGTATACTTCGATGACATCCTAATCTTAAGCCATAGTTGGGAAGAGCTCCTCTACCAGATCTGACAGGTTTTCCAAACACTTCGGCAATACAAGATATGTGCCAATTTGGAGAAATGCACTTTTGGCATAACCCAGGTTCACTATCTGGGATACATTATTGATGAATGGGGGGTGCATGTGGATCCAACCAATATCCAAGTCATTCGGGATTAGCCAGCTCCAACCACTTTGATAGAGATCTACAGCTTTCTGGGTCTTACTAATTTCTACCACAGGTTCATGTTGGGATTCTCTCATATCACTTGGCCCTTGAGTCAAGTCACCAAGGGGAGTGAAATAAAAATTCTTTTGGTCTGGATCTCAACAAAAGGCATTCATAGAGTGAAGAATCACCTCTTCTTTGCACCAGTGCTCACACTACCATACCTACAATAGTTCTATTTGAGATCGAGACATATGCCTCTAACTATGTTATTGGAGCAGTCCTTACTCAATAGGGGCATCGAGTTGCCTATCAAAGTGAGACAATTTCATACACAGTCTGTAAGTATCCCACTTATGAAAAAGAGATGTATTCCATTATGTAGGCCTACTGACAATGGAAGAATTACATTTTTGGGAAGGAAACAGTCATTCACATGAACCATCGGCCCCTGCAGTTCATACAAACTCAAGGGACGTTGCAGAAAGATTGCCATCAGAAGTGGTCCACATACCTGCAATAGTTCCATTTGAATATCAAGTATAATAAGGGCATCACCAATAATGTTGCAGATTACCTCAATTGACCACTGATCATGGCGCTAACCACCGTGCTCAAATTTTGTGGGCACGAGACTTCTGATTGGCTACTTCTCTACAAAAGTGACCAAAAATTCAGCCACACATACGAGACACTCTTGGAGGGTTAGCAAGTACCAGATTTTAACCTCCAGGATGCCCTATTATGCCACCTAGGACTCCTTTATTTTCCATCAAGCGATCATGCCAAGTTGATTTGGGAAGCACACTACAGTCAGGCCACTGGGCATTTCAGGTTTGAGAAAATAGTGGATGTACTCTAGAAGTATTTCTATTGGCCGAATCTTTGATAGGATGTCAAGAAGTACATCATATCCTTCACTTTCTGTGCCATTTCCAAACTACCATCAAGAATCAAGGCCTCTATACTCCACTGTCTACCCCTACTCGGCCATGGGAATCCATCTCCATGGATTACATGTCAGGCCTTCCTTCTACTAAGCATGGAAGTGACTATGTTTTTGTCGTTGTTGACAGATTCTCGAAGATGGCCATTATGGGTGCCTATAAGAAGAATATCATAGCGAAAGCCACTGCTAAACTCTTCTTTGAATGAGTGTGGGTACACTTTTGGATCCCACAGTCTATCATCTCAAATCGGGTCAGCAAGTTCCTCAATACATTTTCGTCCAGTCATTGGTCGATGTTGGATACCAAGCTCACTAAGTCCATAACTTTCCATCCCAAAAATGATGGTCAGAAAGAGGTCGTCAACAGGATGATCGTACATGTTCTATGCATGTACAACTCAAGGAATCCACGCACATGGGATGAGACCCTCCCCTATGTCCAACACAGCTATAACTGGGCTCTCCATAGCTTGACTAGCCACAACCCTTTTCATGTGGGCTTGGGATTCCAGCCACTACGTCCCATTGATGTGGTCATGCCATTTGCAACTACTCAGGTAGATTCGGCTCATGCCTAGTCTGAAATCGATAAGACAAGCAATTTCATTGAGCACATCCAACATATGTGCCAGTAGGTCCACAACATTATGGATAAATCAAATGCCAAGTACAAGTAGCGACATGATCAACATCGGGTGCCACACAAGTTTCAAGTGGGTGACAAAGTATGGTTGCATTTGCAAAAGGAACACCTTACCACAGCCTATCGGAAACATAGACCACCCTGATATGGTCCTTAAACCATTACCAAGGATTTGGGAGACAATTTATTTGAGCTCAATATTCCCCCATTCCTTGGCCTACACCCAATGTTCAATTCGGACTGCCTTCGACCATACTTCCCACCATTACTAGACACATCAGACATTGCAGAATAACTCATACCTACAGAGAACAAACCAAAAATTATTGGATCATGGACACGCAGATCAAGCACACTCGCCAGCAAAAGATCCAACTATATCAAGTTGTCGAAGCAGGCCAACTCCTTCACCAGGGAAAGTGGCTCACTATGGACCAAGTTCAACAGAAGTTTCCTCATCTCATGGAGGAACTTAACAAAATGGGGACCACTACTTCCTAAGGGGGGAGGAATGATCCAGGTAGATATTGGTGGCCACCTGCCAATTCCACTTGGACCCCCATCATTGTTTCTTTAAGTTTTTCAGTTTCCTTAATTGTAGCAAAGTTTACTCTTTTTAGCAGTTTTTTGGGTCCTAAACATTCGAAGTTGTTTTGAGGTCCTAAATGACGTATTTTTGGCAATATTTCACCAAAAACCTTTAGAGAAATCATCATTTCCATCGTAGTCCTCAGAGAGATATTTCTAATGGGGTATCATGCACATCAAACGGAGTTAATATGACCAAGTCACAACCCCGGGAAATTGGTTGTCCGATTAACCCCAACGAGGCCCATAAACTATTAGCATTACATCTCCTTGGGTTATGGTTTTTGTTGTTTAGGGTTTTCTCTTATTGTTAAATAATAAAAATTCCCTTGAGCCTCATTGTAACACAGTTCAAAGGCATGTAGCTGCCACATCTCTTCTTAAAGATAAGCTACGATCGCCCGATCTAGTCTTATTTCCATTTTGTTTGTAAGCATATTTCAATATTTGATATTAATGAAATGATGTTATTTCTACTACATCTTTGTATTTTTGGTTAGATCTATAATTTGTTGTGTTCCTGTTTAAATCTGGATCACTAAAGGAGATACAGATGGTGTTAAGGGGTCTAAAGGTAGAGGGAACATTATGCCTTTTGAGGATCCTCGCAATCTTATCAACGGTCCCTTGGATGAAAGGGAGATGAACCACTGAGACTATATAATGGAAAATTTTATTAGATATATGAAAATAATTATTATATAATTATATTATTATTATTATTATAAACAATATTATTATATGCTATTAGAAATGTAAAACCCTATGAAGAAAATGAAGAAAAGGAGAGAAACAAAAAAAGACTAACAATATGAGAGGGTAGGAATCCAACTCTTACTTAATTTCAAACCATTGTCCCTATTCATATTATTCGTATGCTTTTCAATTTTAATGCCCTCTGTTAATTTCCCATGATGGAAGGGATCAATCCTAGTGATGACATGGGAATCCTCGATGCAAACATGATTCTTATTTTTCTCTGCATGTTCAGCTATAGCTGAGGAGTGAGAATGATTATGCTTAATGTCTATTGCATGCTCTTGAATTCATTTATTAGTGGAGAGACCATTTTTCCCTATGTAGAGAATCTCATAGGATCAAGTGATTGAGTAAAATCTTTTCATGTCTTTAGGGTCTACTAGTACCTTAACATATCTAAGGGAAATTCTAATGGTATGGAGGGGTTTGAAAGTAGCAGAAATTTATTTATTTTTAAGAATATTTTTTTTAAGAATATGAGAAATATACTTCATGGTCCCATGGATGAACGAAATTAGAACATTGGAAACTTGTTCATCACAACCTTTCTTAATCCTTGGTTCTTTATTGGATCTTTGAAAATATTTGAGACCCTAATGTTTGTTGTATCCATTATTTTCAAAAACATCTAAAATGTGAGATTTTTCATCTTCTAGGTGATTATCATCAGAAATCCTAATAGCACAGGTAGCTAATTTGTTAAGAACTCTAAATTTTTGCATCAGAAATGGTGAGAATTGGCGTGAAGATATTTCTTCGTGTGAGTATTTTTACAAAAGAATTGGTGTGACATGGAACAATATTCCATTCTAAAGAGGATAAAATCATGGAAAGGAAGGCTACCATATACCTCCACCTCCATCGTAAATTTGATGGAGTCAGATTGGGAATTTAGATGAAGTAGGAACAAATGTAACTTCTCACGTCCATGAGGCCAAATAATGCCGATATTATTAACAAACCTCTTCCAAAGCTTAGGGAAGAATTGGGCAGAGGCTGACGCCTAGGTATCAAAATCCTCCATGAATAAGTTTGCAACAACGAGGGAGAAAAGATAAACCATAACTACTCCACCATGTTTGTTCATAGAATTTACCATTGAAGCTGAAAAAGGTAGATGTTAAGCACAATTCAACCAATTTTTAGTTTCATCATCGGTAATATGGTTTATCACATTGATGGCCTTATCAATATGGATTTTATTATAAAGAGAGACATTGTCAAAGCTAACTAACAAATCCCTTGGGTGTAGCCTTATGTATTTTAACTCGTTAAAAAGGGAAGTAGAGTCCTTTAGAAAGGAATAAGTGTGACCAACTAGAAGTTTGAGTTTTCTAGCTAAGAACTTTGCTAGAAGATATGTGGGCCCACCTATTGTGATGACAATAGGCCGGGGGGGGACATTATGAATATTTAGAAGCCCATAAATTATGCAGGTGAGAGGGTTTCTATCCATAAGATATTTTCTAATGGAGTTAAGAACATTAAATCCAATAATGTTCTTAACCCCCTTAGCAAAAATCTTATTCAGAGAAACCGTCTCACTCCTGGAATTTATGGGCTTCCAAAGATTCATAAACTTGGGGCTCCCCCTAAGGCCTATTGTTAACACAATAGTTGGGACATGTAGCTTCTAATCAAGTTCTTAGCTCAAAAACACAAACCTCGGGTTGGTCACATTGATTCCTTCATAAAGGACTATGTTTCCATTGTTAATGAGTGAAAATACATAAGGCTAGACCTCGGGGATTTATTAGTTAGCTTTGATGTTGTTTCTCTCTATAAAAAAATCCCTATTGATGAGTCCATCAATGTCATAAATTTTATTACTGATTATGAAGCTTCCAAATTGGTTGGCATGTTCCTAACCTCTATCTTTTTCAGCTTCAATGGTGAATTCTGTGAACAAACTTGTGAGGTAGCTATGGGTTCTCCTCTCTCCCCCGTTATTGCAAACTTGCTCATGGATGATTTTGAGAACAAGTATTTGGCCTATACTCAATTCCACCCTAATATTTGGATGAGGTTTGTTGATGATACGTACATTTTCTGGCTCCATGTATGTGAGAAGTTATATATGTTCCCAATCCATCTAAATTCCCAATTTAACTCCATCAAATTCATGATGGAGGTCAAGATACATAGTAGCCTTCATTTCCTTGATGTTTTCATCTTTATAATTGAATATGGTTCCTTGCCGCACTAGATATTTCATCAAAATTACTCACATGAAGCAATATCATCATACAAGTTCTCACCATTTTGTAGTGCAAAATTTTAGAGTTATTAACACGTTAATTTCCCATTCTCTAAGGATTTATGATCATAATCACCTGGAAGATGAAAAATATAATATTCTAGAAGTTTTTGAAAATAATGGATACAATAAACATCAACGTCTCAAAGATTTTCAAAGGGTTAACAAAGAACCAAGGATTAAGAAAGGTCGTGATGCATAAGTTTCCAATGTTCTAATTTTGTTTTTCCATGGGACCGCGGATAAGATTTATCACATTCTTAAAAGGAATAAAATTTCTACAACCTTTAAACCCCTCCATACCATTAGCAGTTACCTCAGATCCGTTAATGACCTAGTAAACCCTAAAGACATGAAAGGATTTTACGTAATGCCTTGCTCTTGTGGGATTCCCAATATAGCAGAAACTAGTCAGTCCATTAATCAAATAATTCAAGATCATGTAAGATACATTAAGCATAATCATTCTCGCTCTTGAGCTACAACTAAACATGTGGAGAAAACTAAGCATCATGTCTACATTGAGGATTTTGAGGCCATTGCTAGGATTGATCACTTCCATCATAGGAATTTAAGAAAGACTATTGAAATTGAAAAGCATGTGAATACTGTCAACAGAGACCATGGATGGAAATTACATAAGAGTTGGATTCCTTCCTTCCCTTCTTGTTAGTCTTTTTTAATTTCTCTTTTTTTTTCTTCATATAGTTTTATATTTCTAATAACATATAATAATATTATTTATAATAATAATAAAATAATTATTTTCATATATCTAACAAAATATTCCATTATATAGAATTTATATTTTAATTATATATATGTGTAATTTTTATTTTTTTAATATATATATATATATATATATATATATATATAATATAGCTCTTTGATTTTTTAAATCTAATTAATATATTGAAATTCATGTTTACTTTTTAAAATTGAATTTCTCTATTCTCAATTAATATGTTTTCAATTTAGTCTAAGTTCTCTTCCTTTCTCTATATTTTATCTAATATTATTCCTATTATGCAGCCTTTTTTTTGTATACAATTTGTTTCCATAACTAAATGAATATTTAGTTTTTAATTAATTTAATATATTAACCAATTCTCTATCATATTGTTCATTTTTAATTAAAATACTTTATTTCCTAATGGTTATTTTTGGAACTAGATGCATCTATGCTACTTAAACATAACGATAGCTTGATTTTTTCAACTTTGTCTTAAGGGTGAACCACATTAGATGGTTCCAAACTTTGACCAACAAAACAATAATGTGATTAATCCGAAAGATATTCTCAAAATTAAAAACAATCTTTCATAGAAAATGAAGCTAAAAAAATGGAATGTAATTTTGCCAAAAACTCTTCAAGACATTCTTGATTTCTTGATTATGTCTAGAAATCCTACTCCAAAAATTCATATCAACTTTGAACTCTATTATTCAACCATTAAGCCAAGAGTATTATCCTTCTCGAAATAAAATATTATTTGAGCTCTATATCAACCTAATTGCTACACCAATAAGACCAATCATGACAACATGGAAAACCCATAAAAAAGATTGAATTTATGTGTATAAGAAGTTCATAAAGGTAAAGAAAAGCAATTCAAATACAATATTCTCACCATCATTACAAGGTTATGTTAATAACTTATTCTCTAATGATAATTATTAACAACTTATTCTCTAATTGTATTCTAAATACAATTAACTACTGACTTCAATAAATTTTCAGAAAGGGTACATGAGAGTATTCACTTCTTTCCTAGGATACTACACACAAATTTCTAGTACAAGTTGTGAACCCATCAAAATGGTCTCATATACCAATAACATTTATGAGACCTACTTATTTTCGTTTTTGTCTTAAATTTATGATATTATTATTCGCATATATAATCTTTTTTAAGCCATCGTTGTACGTTCGTATTACCCATGAATGAATTAAGATTACAAATAAACAATCCATATCTATTATTGATTATATCCATATGGCATGGAAAATCTATACACTTACACTTATAGTTTAGCCAAGGAAGCATACTTACATTGTTAATTTTCTTATCCAATATTTTTATTTATAAATATCAAATATAAAATACTTTCAATAGAATCACAAAGGATTCATATTTCTAAGTATTATTATTATTTTCATAATAAAAAATTAAGTATAATAATTCAAATACAATAACAAAAAGAAAGGTTTATTTCAAAACAATATCACAAATCATGTCCTCTACAAAGTCTATTTTTTTTAGGCTGATTACATATTACGTATGATTACATTGTTCACCCAAGGAAAATTTGAACTTGGAACCTTGGGGCCCAAAGTCCTTGCTCACATAGCCATCACCAGTTGAAATGCCTCACCTGAGCCCTCCACAAAATCTATTTCAATAACATCCTATGTAGTAGCTTTCGTGAACATAACATAACAAAATAAAAAAATGAATATAACCAAAATAAATACATAGATATTCAATCTTGTCAATAGATTTGTTAAGTATAAGATGACACTCTTCATCTAATGTTCCAACCTATGTCATGAAAGAAAAATAAAATATCGGTTCAAATAATGCAAAATGTGATGTTTTATCTATGAAAATGTATATTCATGTATTTAATAACCACTAAAAAAACAACATTATGTCACTACCCAACAACGAGACATAAATTTATTAAACATCTATACATAAGCCAAAAAGAACAATAAACTGGAAATTCCATAATGTCTTGTATTCATGTGTCCTATGAATTCGTTTAAACAGGTTGATCAAAATACATAATTCATAACTTACATCATACTCTTTACAAAAGAGCATAAAAAATTGTGTTCACTCTAACTTCACATTCTAGGTTATACCAAGATGACAAACATTTTTTACACTTGAGTTAATAAAATTAGTCTCAATGGTTGTTAGAAAAAAAATCCCAATAATAACTCTTCATAATTAAACCAAGTCTAAAATTAGAAACTATCAAAACAAATATAATGAAATATCATACATTTATATTCTTTCATCAAATTTTATGAACTTGGGAATGAATGCAAAGGTTAGCTCCGGTTGTTTCCTTTCAATCCCAAAATAAGATATATAGCTATGTTTTTCTAACCTAAAGTGTTAATAAAAAATTTTACAATGATGACTTGATTGTGCCATGTCAAGATGTTGTAGCGGCTACAACCACTCTACAAAATTTTGGCCTGCATCAATTTCAGAGCCTCCCTTGAAGAGTTTCACTTGATGACTACACACACTCAGGTTCACTCTGTGAGCTCGTGTGAGTCTTTACATCTGCCTTGCTTGTTCATTGAATACAAGTCTTTGCATGTTGATTTCTAAATCATGCTTGCGACCATGTTCGTATGTGCTTGTTGTGTTTGCCATGAAAGAATCTATCACACTCACACATGGAGTCACATTCGTTGTCATGCAAGCATTGTCTCAATCAATGAATGATCAATCACAAGTGTCGCGCTTGTCACTTGCACTATCGGTCAGTCATGTTGAACATGTGTGTCTAGATGGTTTGGTCATTTCATTGTCAAGTCATGTGAATGTGTGCTTGTATGATCACCTATGCCTCTTTCGACTATTCCCACACTTAGTCAATTTTGCTGAAGATTTGAAGACTTGTCTCCTCACTGAAAGCAGGACCATCACCATTCTTCTGACTCGATCGATTGTCAACCAGAACAATGAAGAAGCACCAAGCTAGTACTTCAAGTTGCGCAACTCGTAAGAAACTCAATTAACTCTCATGTTGGCCACCCGGATAGTCGGACCTTGAAGTCACCCTGGGACTGACTCCCGTAAAAAAATTGTGCAGACGCCATTGACCTCACCAATTCAACTGATGGAGGAGATTGTGTAGACAGGAAAGACAGACACCAAGTGCCTGTCCCTGTCTCCTTCAAAAAATTGCACATTTTCACAGTCAGTCATCTGGACAATCGACTGGCTGTTCATGTCAAAAATTGCATAGTGCTCATGAGTAGGCCTTTCTCTACCCATCATTCATATCAGCTCAGAAATTTCATAAAGATGATCAGTAGGTCGGCCTATTGGCCTCAGTGCAGTTTTCCCAGCCAGTAGCTCCTAGCAGTAGACTTTCTGTTCCCTCCTAGAATTGTGTAGTTTCTATTGCCAGTGACTGAGCAGCCAACTATCAGTTCCCTCTTGGAATTGCCTATTTTTGGCTACCAGTGACCCCAACAACCAACTAGTAGTTCCCACTGGGAATTGCGTAGTTTTGGCTGCTAGTGACCCTACTAACCAACTGGCAGTTCCCTCTGGGAATTGCGTAGTTCTGGTTGCTAGTGACCCAACAACCAACTGGAAGTTCCCTCTGGGAATTGCGCAGTTCAGGCTGCCAGTCTCCCGAGTAGTTCCCCAGAAAATTTGCGCAATCCCTACCTGATGTCCCTTCATGTAGCCTGGCCCATTCCTCTAGAAAACTGTGTAAATCAAACTATCAAACCCTTGCTGATCATTCGTTCTAGAAAATGCATAGAGTATCCCAGCCTTGCTCTCTTGTAGTCTAGATTGTCCTTCCCAAAATTTGAGCAATTTTTCCTCCCAGCTAAGCCAGACCTTGTAGACAGTCACTATCAACTCAGATTGTTTGTCTCCATATTTCAGTGACTCTTGCGCAGTTTTCATTAGTAGTTTCCCAAAGCCATCATCCCGCATCACAGCCCTGCTACCTCTCGTGATCACCTGCATCCAAATGATCATGTGTCATGGTAGACCAGGAGGTTTTGGATTTGATGTCATCTTGTCATGAGTGACTGCAAGTACAAGTACACCAATAAATATGTCAATATGACAAATGGGATGAACGAAGGGAGCACATGCAGATGGAGAGGTTCACCAACGAAGGAATGAACAAAGCATGTGAAGTGAACAAATGAAAAAAGCATGCAAAGCAGATGAACATAACGAACATGCACCTTTGCGAACAAGTGAGCATGTCAAAGCTTCCAGTTTGAAAACAAGGAATAACATGCTAAAGCTTCATCAAGCGAACCAAGGACCATCAAAGACTCTGTGCACTTCTCCATGCGAAGCTGAAGCTATGATACACCATGAAGACATCCATCACTTAGCAGCACTGTAGCTCGACATGCACTCCAATAGTAGCACGAATTTACCAGCATTGTCATGTCAAGTCATGTCAAGTAAAGTCATGAGTCATGTTGCCCACATCTCCACTATGGGTGTGTTGTTAATCGATGTGATGTAACATGGAATTCCAAGAGACCCACTTGTTGAACAGAGATTCATGTAAGTCAGAAAGACATGGAAGTCAAATAGTCATGAGGGTAGTTGAACAACCATAGTTTCATCCTTGGCTATAAATACCCCCCTCTTTTGTACATGAAGGGACTTTTCACCTCATATCCTGCCACATAGCTAAGAGAGTTTATAATATTTTCTTTGAGGAGTAAGTAGTGGATCCAACGCCTTGCTGAGAGGGTTAGTGATGTATGGTTTAACAATGTGTCTTGAAACATTCGCTTAATTCGGAAGCCTGTTAACATGTGAGCATGTTTTCACACATGTATTGTATTTGTTGTAAGACTTGTCTTTAACACTTGTAATGTATGTTGCTTTAACCTGTGTTCTACATCTGAACTGATTCATTTGTTGTAATGCATAACCTATTAATGGAAATATGTTGTACATTTTGTTAATGATGTCCCATCCATTTTAGCTGCTCTACTGGACATCTGACAGACCTTTCACATGAACCTTGTTGTAACAACTGCTTCACTCATTTAGACTAATCCATGAGTGTTGCATGTGTTATCTTACCTTGTATGTTGTGACTACCGCATCTCAGCACACTGCTCCACTGGTAGTTGTGTATGTCCTTTTGTGTCGTGTGTTCATAGCCCAGTTGGGACTAATCCCTTTCAGCCTGGAACTCACCTTCACTCTCTTCCCCTCACAATGAAAGAACCATTGACACAAGTACACTTACACTCACCAGGCACGCGAACCTCACTTCTCGAAGATAAAGCGAACCACTCTCTTGTGTTAAGAAACGAGAGGTGAGGCAAATCCTTATGACAATGGAAACTAGGCCATCATACTGGATGGGACTCCCACACCAAATGGCGTGAGGTCTATTTGGGACTTCATGTTGGACACCTAATCCTAAAGGGTTAGTGTGGAAGCCGAAAAGACTAAGCAGTCCAAGAGACCTTGGGATCTGAAACCCAAGAGTCACAACATTGTATTATAAATGTACATCTCCTATTAATTAAAAAATGTACTCAATGATTTATCTTTCATATTGTTTGCTGTCCATGTGTGTTTAACATGGTATCAGAGCGGGCGAATTCTGGCCCTGCTCATATTTGAGCCACTTGTTTTGTGGTCTCTACCTACATGTCAGTTCTGTCTTTCTACTAATCAGAGTTGATAAGAATTGCCACCTTATTGAGCTTTGTATTCCTCATTCTGCACCATATTCTTTCCTACGCTCTGTGCACTCTCTATAACCGTTTTCTGCCATATTCTATTTATATTCCTTGCGCTATGCTCCATACAAACCTGACATTTGAACGCTGGTCCGACATTATTCTCCTGCTCTTTTGTTGCGCTGTCTGACCACCTGTTTGAATGCGTTGAGTGCCTGCCTTTACCTGTGGTCTGCTACAATTCCATGTGGAGTATGAGGATTGTCCTGAGAATTATGAGGCTGCCCGTTACCTTTTAGAAATGAATCGCTGGAACGTTCTGTTACTCACAGTCAGAAATTTTAATGGCATTCTTTTTAATTAAGCGTCACAGGCAGTAGAAAGGCGTGATTCGATTCATAGTATGCTATTCGATTTATGGTGTATATGAATGGTGTGATTCGGTTCATAATGTAAATATTCGATGCATAGTATGTGATTCACTGTGCGTTGAAATCCATGTTCGTGGGTTGATATAAAAGTTCTCCATGTATTGATTAATTATTGGAATGAAGAATTGAACTGCTGCTGATCCTAAAACATTTGAGAAGCTGTTAAAATTGCGTTGAAGGTTATGTAACGTTTGCTCTGAAGCTTGTTCCATTGACATATGTCATGAACCATTGTTGAAACGGTCATCATTGCCTCAAAAGTCATCATCGCCTCGTTCGCCTTCTCTGCCATTGCATAGAAAGTAAAAATAGTAGCAAAGGTCTAGCGGGAGAGAATCCCATCGGCCTTCATGGATTTTGCTGCATCTCCCGGTCACGTAGCTCTCCAGCCTTTTCAAAGTCCTGGCTTCGAACAACTTCATTCTTTTCTTTTGTTATTTGTCTAAGTTCTTTTTCAAGCTCTTTGGCCTCCTCAGGAAGCTGTGCATGCCTCAATCTCACTCGAGAACTAGCCTCATTAATCAGATCAATTGCTTTGTCAGGAAGGAAACGATCACTGATATATTGATACGACAACTTTGCAGTAGCCACCAAAGACTCATCAGTATAACGAAGCTTGTGATGAATCTCATATCGCTCACGTAAACCTTTCAGTATCTATATCGTTTCATCAACAGTTGGCTCTGGCACTTGTACTGGTTGGAATCTCCTCTCTAGTGCTGGGTCCTTCTCATCGCATCAATTACTCCTCTGACAATCTTAGTAGTCTCAGCATTTGGAATCAGAGAAAAGGGGCGTAGAACTGTAAGGAGACTCTTCAGCTCCTCCCCCTGCTTCTCGTGTGAGGAGTGACGGCTTAGAGCATTTGTCACTCGAGCCTAGTATTACTCGAGGCCATACTTGGTTCTGTTGAGCGCATGCTTGCAATACTTTTGGAGCATTATGCAGGGAAATGGCCTTTCTGGCTCAGTCCTCGGCAGGCAATTGTATGCCCGGTGTCAGAGAAATCTTCAGAGTATGCATTGAGAGTTCGTGATCAGATTCATCAAGCTGGTTATTATGTTTATGTTGATACGTCAGACAGAAAGATTCAGAAGAAGGTCCGGGAGGCACAACTAGCACAATACAACTATATTTTAGTTGTTGGTGAAGAGGAAGCAAACACTGGACAGGTTAGTATTCGAGATAAATCAACACATGAAGTAAGGAGTATGGATGAACTTCTTAAATTGTTTAGAGAGGAGATTGAAGCGTTTCATTAGCTCAAGGCAGGCTAAGCTGCTTAGAAAATTATAAAATTTCAGAGTTAAAATTCTCCTCGGTCTTTATTTCTCAGCTAATTTTGTTGCCCTGAATTGGAAAGAAATTTTATATCATATTTGGAAGTGAAGAAATGCACAATGTAGTGTAAAAACCTGTGTTCTCTGATCAGGAAATGTATATCAAGGTTCAGGGTTTGACCTGAACCAAGTCAAAGTTCTTATTGATGAAATTTTGTGTATTGATGAGTAAAGTGACCACAGAAATATAAAAAAATATTTTCCGATATTTTTTCTTGAATTGGCTAATAAGGGACGCCATTCTTGTTTAGTCTCCGATATTGATGCATCTTTGAGCTGCTGCTACAGTCCAGTCCCTTCTTTCTGAGGAACTGCCATGGAAGATTTACAACTGAAGAAAAACCAGAGATTCGTTTGATACTGAGCGTTATTATTGTTGTTGCAAGAGAAAGCAGGAGCGCAGAACTAAAGAACCTGAACAACACTTTTGAGGTAGCATGGTTACACAATGATATGTGAAACGTTTTAAATATTGAATGTGCGCTGTTTTTTAAATATTGAAATGCGCGCTGTCCAGTGATATTTGAAACTATCATATGATCCTGCCATTAGTTTTTGCTTCTCGATTTTTGCACATTTGCCAAGCACTTGGGTGTGTATAAACTACATATCATTGTCAGCTTTAGTAGAGGAGGAAAAGTGATATTTACCCATGCCTTCCACAAGGATTCTGGAGAGACTACTTTACTTATAAATGAATAATATGCAGTGCGGCACACAGATAGGTTTTTGAGGACCCACAGAGTTTTTTGGATGCGTGGATCTATAAAAGATTTTGGTGAGCTGATTGTAATCTTTTATACTGCACACTGATCATTTGCTGACATTTATAAAGGATATTGCTGTGTACTGTGAGTAGATATTATTTTTCTGCATTAAGACAGATGGCCAGAACCAGTGAAGTATTACAGTTCCTTAAAACTTTGATATTATCTACTGTTGATGACACATTACAAATCAGCAAAGGATCTCTCTCAGAAATTCAGACATGTCTACAAAATGCACAGGAAAAGATCGACTTTTTGCAGCTTGAATCACAGCTACAGCAAGAAGAGCTGCACCATTCTGAACCTGTTTCTGTTCAGAACATTGAGACAACCACCCATCAGCAGCATGTTAATAATGGTACAGTTGATTCAAATAAAGCAACAGTTGAACATGCAGATGCAGAAACTCAGTTTGCCCTTCCCACGCCCATCATCAGACCTTGGGAACAGCTTGTCCACAACAAGCACAGAAATGGTCTTGGATATGACAAGGACTTGTCCTTTCATATTCCAGACTATGCCAAGCCCATTCAATTTTAGAGTGCTGGATTCATTTATGACAGTTCACCTGCTCCTCATGACAGTTCAGCTCCAGCTGTTCCAGATTCTACTCCTCTTCCACAACAACAACAACAACAACAACAACAGATTGAGAAATGCCAACACTGTGATCAAGTTGGCCATCTGAAAGATCACTGTTTTGATCTTCATCCATGTAAGCACTGTCATAAAACCAGCCATTCTTCACACAGATGCTTCAGAAACAAACGTCCTGCAAGAACAAAGATTCATCTTGGATGGATCGCTTCTTGGCAATGGGCATCAACAGCCAAGAAGATATTCCAAACACATGTCAGAACTTGTTCCAGAGTATTGAACAGTCTTGCAGTTGATTTTTCTCCATCTTCTCACCTTGTACCTGACAGGGGGGGAAATGATGGTCATATACAAGCTTCGAAGTCACATCAAGCGAGCCTGAGCCACAACCTGCCACACCAGTTTTAGAGTTGTAGCCAGAGACAAAGATGCCTGAACATGCCTTCAGTTGGCAATCTGGGACACTTCCTCTAGCAGAAGACTCCAGCTTCTTGCCAGTTTTGGAAGAATTCCAGGAATTGCAGAGTTGTTGGTCATCCTTAAACCATCACAGATTAAGAACACTTCCTCTAGTAGAAAACTCCAGCTTCTTGCCAGTTTTGGAAGAATTCCAGGAATTGCATTAAGCATTCCAGAGTTGTTGGTTATCCTTAAACCATCACAGGTTGAGACTTCCCTTTTCAGGTTGAAGTTTTACCTTTTATGCGGGGTGAGACCTCCCTTTTATGGTTGAAGGTTTCCCTCTTTAAAACAATAGGATCACTTCCTCTAGCAGAAAACTTCAGTTTCTTGCCAGTTTTGGAAGAGTTCCGGGAACTGCATTAAGCGTTCCAGTGTTGGTGGTCATCCTTAAACCACCGCCCTTTTTTACCAACATTTCATAGAGCACATTCAGCCTAGTGTTGCCATGCATTTTTTCACATTTTGTATTACACCTCTCTTCTTGGACTCATACATAACCCTTCAGATTAAGGGGGGGAATGTTGGACACCTAATCCTAAAGGGTTAGTGTGGAAGCCGAAAAGACTAAGCAGTCCAAGAGACCTTGGGATCTGAAACCCAAGAGTCACAACATTGTATTATAAATGTACATCTCCTATTAATTAAAAAATGTACTCAATGATTTATCTTTCATATTGTTTGCTGTCCATGTGTGTTTAGCACTTCATACCAGGGTGATCCCCTGAATGTTGGCGGGTCCAACACCATCAACATTTCTGGCACTAGAAGAAGGACATCCAGTTGTACATGGCTGAAATTCCCCTCACACTCACTCATCAACCATCTGGTCAAGGAAACAACTCACAACCCCTCTCTCAGGACTCTGTAGTTGGTTACTAATCACTTCCCAGAATTGAAAATGAAATTTCATATCAACACCTTCGCTCTATCTGTCCCATCACTCGCCTATTCGCGAAATCAATTGGACTAGTACCAGGCGTACAACATCTTCCACATACATTTCAATAGCCAAAATCCACTCCCACAGGATTTGTTTTATCATCGGTGGAAGAATCAGTCCTTGATACTCATGAAGGTTTGGAGGAAGCTATTGAAGATGGAGAAGAACCTCCAATCTTCTTTGAAGATGAACAAGGCACTCTTGTGGTCTTGGGATCAAAATCTGGTATAGAAGTTAGAGGGGAAGGCAGCAGGGGAGGTGGAGGCAGAGACGAACTGATATATAATCAAATCTGGAACCATCTGATTCCAAAGGAGATGAAGAGGAAAAAGAAGATGAAGAAATGGTTTACCCAACTCTTGAATGGATGACTTAGGTACCATTGGCTCTCCTAGCTATTATGCTCAAGATGTTGAAGCAAACATAGAGAGTGAACATCAAGTTCAACCCTGACAGCATGGTGAAGGCAGAAGATCATTTGGACAACTTCTACCTATAGTTGCAGACCCTTGAGCTACTACATGATGACGTAGCTTGTAGATTGTTCCCATGTACCTTGGACGGTCACGTGCTTCGTGGTATCGCAACCTTACACCAAACTCCATATAGAACTGGGGTGCATTCAAACGCATGTTCCCTGAAAGTTTTGTTAATGAAAAGACCCCAGCTAAGTTATTGAATGAATTGGGTAGCCTGAAGATGGAGGGGAAAGAAAAGGTAAAAGATTTCAACCAGAGGTTTACATGCATATTTAAAAAATTTGCAGCGGACTCCAAACCTCATGACTCTATCACTATTTATTACTTCACGTCTACACTGCTAACTAGCATTACATAGTTCATCAAGCAAGCTATGAAACAACACTCTTGGAAAACTACGAAGAGGCTATTTTTGTTTAAAAATACTTGCACACGATTAGACTCATCAAGGATGATGAACGAGCAAAGGAATCCAAAGATGCGAGCAGGAAGTCCCAACCAATGGTGAGAAAGAGTAGAGACAAGGAAGCACATGATATTGAAACCCTCACTAGCCTTGTCAAGAACTTAATAAATGAACTATCCGAGCATAAACAAGGGAAAACAGACACATTTGCAAGGAGCTATCCACCTAGACAGGGACAAGGAAGAAACTCATCAGGTAGCAACTAGTGCGCTCAAGAAAATGCATAGAGATATGTGTTCAATCTCAATTAGTGTGCAGATCCGAAGTTCTTTTCATTCCATGAAGAACATCACCATGATAGCTTCTGTCTCGACTGGAAGCAAGTCAAAAACTAGATATACAGTCATACACTCGATGCAGAGAGCGGTATGTAAAAGCAGCCAGATGACATAGATTATGACGAAGGTATTTCACCTGTTGAAGCATCAAGGTTTGGGCATGTGGTGAACGCATAACAGTGCTTGCAAGCAGTGCCAAAGACAAACACCGTCAAGCATCCCCCAAGACAAAATGGTTGTTACAATCTTAGGAGTAAAGGGGCTCCCCTTACACTTGGTGAAATGCGAGAGAATATCAAACTAATGATAAAGAAGGTTGATCCACCGACTGCCCTAAAGCAGAAAACACAAGACAAGTCCGAGAAGACATCAGAGGGCAAGAGTACTTCCATGAGCATCAAATTGAAAAACACTCTGCCAGACAACACAAACATCTATTCTTCCTCAGACACCTCAATAAGTCTACCACCTTTGGACTACAACATTGTTGATGACATAAAGGAAACTCAAGAAAACATCAATTTGATCAAGTTGGCTAAGATCGAGATTCGGTGAGATATCCTGTTGCGCACATTAGGACAAAAAACAACAGAAAGCGCAACCTCTACTAGCAAGGGAGCAAGCACAACCCCTGGATCACTTTCCATTGTGCTCAATACACTTCGAATGGAAGAATCACACTCAAATTGCCCCCCATTCCTGCTATCTTTTCAAATTTTCAACTGCAATGTTCACAACTATCTACTTGATTGTGGCATGGCAGCTAACATCATGCCGCTCTCCATTGCCAAGAAGATCAATGCATGATGGAGAAAAACATCCATGAGAATCATCCAACTCGATATAACATCAGTACCAGCCATTGGTGAACTGTGAGACATGATCATTCGAATATCTCATGACAGACGAGTCCACCAATGCATCAACATAATTGTTGTGGACATACCAGAAGCATATGGCCTGCTACTCAGTAGAGACTGGTCCAGCAAGCTAGATGGATATTTTGGTACAAACTAGTCTCACATGTGGCTTCTATACAAGGGAAGATGCAACCAAATCCGGGTGTTATCTAAGAGGTATACGAAACACAATGTCACTCCCCTTAGTCATGAGAACAAACTGTTGGCCTTCGCAGAACTCATGTTTGGCATCTGCCTCATGGAAAAGACATTGGAGAGTTATCTTGCATGACCAGCTCCAACCTCATCATACACATAGTTGGGACTCCTTCCTTGCCCAACTGATAAAAATGAAACTTGCATAGTTTATTTTTCCAACAATAGCAGTAGTAGCAGCAACAGTAGAAGCAATAGTGCTAGCACGCCAAATGGTCCGTGTATAGATGAGTTGTGGGCCATGAGTCCTGATGGATCAGAAAAACATGATGGCTCAAGGATGGAATGTATGTTAGTCATCCAAAACAACAGACAATGCATGATTTCGAGTTCTGTGAAGTTCAAAGGCACAAACAATGATGTTGAGTATGAAGCACTCATGTTGAACACACAAAGGACCAACACTATGAATGAATGGAGCAACTTGAAAACCTATCATGATCCAAAGATAGCCAGTCTCGGTACAAGTTATACACTGCAGCAGCGACAAAACTTTCATCACTTAACTAAACAGTATCATGATGGGTTTGCACAGGTAGATGATGACCTGAGTACACACTACACATAAGCAATCCAACATGAGATTCTCGATAAAGGATGAGACAAGACATTGTAGCAAATGATAGGTAACACATACATGTTTTTTGCACTCCTTTCACCAGAAATATTGACTAATGTTTTAAGTGTTTGGATTACATCCAAAGTTCATCATCATACTTGGTTTCCTAATTGAAATCCTACACATAAGAAACCTGGGAAAATCCGGTTACGAATTGACTTCAGAAACTTGAACCATTCCAAGAATAAAAGCAACTAACCCGTGCCATCATTCGAGCCCATGTTGCACACAATACCTGAAACAGTGTTGTCGTCTTCACTTGAAGGTCTTCTCAAATGCCACTAGGTTTTGGTAGCGGAGCCCTGTGGACTTGCATTGGACTACAAGAGGCTTGGCCCACACATGTATCATTTACAATCACTGGGTAGGAGGATTGACAACCTTCCTGCCAATGGCCAAGATCTCAAGCATTATTTTCAGTAGCATGGGCCGCACCCATGCCATGTACATAGTCTACTTGCTACTTGTTGTTTCATTGGGTTTGTTTTTTTATTATCTTTGATTTTGATTTTTCTGATCTTGTTTACTATTTTTGTTCACGTTTGTTTTGTTTGTTTGATATATTAATATTTTTGTTTCCAGAAAAAAGTGTTTAGAACTACTACGTCCTAGATTTTGAATAGAGTATGTGGCTTAAATTTGAGGAAAGTCATGACATTGTAGCACTTGGCAAATCTTATGTCCACCTTCTTTGTGCTTGGTTGTAACCTTTGGCTGATGAAGTCCTCACGAAAAATAAGAACCATCTACAATGGAAGTTTCGGTGAAACCATGAACCTGTGTCCATGTTACAGATCCATTTGGGCACATCAAAGCCCAACATTCAGATAAGTGTTTTAGGGCTCATTAAACCCTAATTTCAGTTACTTCATGCCCTAAACAAGTCACCCATTTAAATGCCTCCTTCCGAGATAGTTTCATAACTTGAAGACATTTAGAAGTTGCCTCTAGGGGGACCAGTGCAGGTAAGCCCTTATGAAGGTGTGCTGCAAAGTAGTTAAGTCCACTGCTAGAGTGCTCTGCAGAGCACTTAGGCTTCCTTTCACCTGTGCTAGGAGAGAATGAGCAAAATTCACATAGCGTTTGGGGAATATTCTTATCCTTTGGAGATATCTAGAAGTTTGCCTCACTTCTCAACTCCTATGAGCTCGAAAATGGAAGAGGAATGAGTTAAGGTGCATCCTATCCTCTCACCCCTCCCTCCATGGAATTAATTCGAAGTGTGGAAAGCCATTCAATGCCACCATTAATGACAAAACCTCCTCCATATTCCTATAAATTGACCACTCATCTAGGTGATCAGGGGCTGGATTATGTTGAATTGTAAGGAGATAATGCTGCTATGAGATTTGGCTTTGGAGCAAGTATCGTAATGCTACAAGTTTGTCATTCTTTTGATGTGATGTGGATGGGATCCAAGCTGGAGGAATGCCTTTGAATTAGACACTGATGGTTGTAATTCCTTCTTCTATCTAATAAAGTGTTTGAACTTTTCCATATGTTTGTATTCTTTCATAGTGCTTATATGTGTCAATTGTTTCTAATTCCTTTCACTTATATTCAATAGATCATATGCTTTGATCGGTTTTTTTCTTCTGTTGTGTTTACAGGGTACTTCTCAAGTGGATTAAGTAAGGGAAGCAGCGATGGGATCGATAAAAGGGAGACGACGGGAAAGTGGAACTACAAGTAGGCCTTCCATCTTCTCTTCTTATCTATTGCTTATAGGAAAAGTCTAAAACACTTTAAACTATTGTTCTAGATACAACTACTTATATAGTGAATTAGTATTTATCCATAGATGCTAAATTCTCCAAAATAGTCCACACTAGGAAGCCCCATGCCTATACTCATCCTTCTATTGTGTGTGTTCCAGCTCATCCAACTAGTAGAAATGGAGAAGGGGAAAATCTAAAGGAGCAAAATTATGTCAGAGGTCTTACATGCTTCTCTGAAGGAACAACCTCTTTTTCTCTCAATAATTCAGGACCCCCCTTCCGCACCAAAATAAATAAGTGCCTATGCATAGTCCTCTTGAAAAATATAAAGGCGAAAGAAGAGAAAGGATTCCTGCGTAGAGAGGTGATGCATGCAACTCCACCAAGGTACTGACTAGGCTCGCTCGCAGTGGAGAAATGTGTGTGTTCCTATGTGACTCCATTGGGGTACTATCCGGGCCTACTAGCAGTGGAGCACCACTAGAGATGAAAACTTATACTCTGAAAATCTTCAACTCGTGAGCTAAACTACCCTTCTCAGATCCAAAACATTGAGATCTAAGCTGAAATTTTCACTGAGTTTGTAAAGGGTGAACCATGTATGTCCATGGGGTAAGTGGGAAACTAAGGTAAACCACACAATGATTCAATACTCCCTGAAGGACCAAGGCCCTGTGCTAGCAATGAACTGAAATAGAGAAGCTAGAGTTCTACGCCCGTCCAAAATTTTGGCATGCACCAATTTCAGAGCCTCCCTTGAAGAGTTTCACTTGATGACTGCACACACTCAGGCTCACTCCGTGAGCTCATGTGATTCCTTACATACACCTTGCTTTTTCATTGCATTCAAGTCTCTGCATGATGATGTCTAAGTCATGCTTGCGACCATGTTCTGGTTACATTCAAAGTCTTTGCTTCATATGTGCTTTTTGTGTTTTCCATGAAAGAATCTTTCATACTCACACATGGAGTCGCATTGTTTGTCACGCAAGCATCGTCTCAACCAATGAACGATCAATCAAGAGTGTCACACTTGTCACTTTCACTATCGGTCAGTCATGTTGAACATATGTGTCTAGATGGTTTGGTCATTTCATCATCAAGTCACGTGAGTCTGTGTTCATATGATCACCTATGCATCTTTTGACTAGTCACACATATAGTTAACTTTACTAAATTTCTGATGACTAGACAACTCACTGATAGCCAAACCATCACCCTACTGTTGACTTCATTGATTGTCAACTAGAATAGTGTAGAAGCACCAAACTTGTCTTTCAAGCTACACTGCCAGTAAGAAATTCAACCAACTCTCATGCTGGCCACCTAGACAGTCGAACCCGGCAGTCACCCTGGGATTGACTCCCCTCAAATATTGCACACAAGCCATTGAGCTCACCCGTTCAACTGAATAAGGAGATTGCATACACACGCTAGATATACACCAGGTGCCCATCCCTATTTCCTTCATAAACTTGCATAGTTTTCCTAGTTAATCATTCGTACAGTCGACTAACTGTTCATCTTAGAAATTGTGTAGTACTCATGAGCAAGCCTTCTGCTGCGCATGAGTCAGCTCAGCTTAGAAATTGCATAGAGATGATGAGCAGGCTGGCCTCCTCGCCTCAGTGCAATTTTCCTAGCCAGCAACTCCTAACTATAAACTACTAATTCCCTCTAGGAAATGTGCAGTTTTGGCTACCACTAACCACAGTAGCCAACTGGCAGCTTCTTTTGGGAATTGTGCAGTTTTTGTTGCTAGTGACCCGAACATCCGACCTGCAGTTCCCTTTGGGAATTACATAGTTCTAGATGCTAGTGACCCTGTAGCCAACTAGTAGTCCCCTCTGGGAATTGCACAGTTTTGGCTACTAGTCCCCTGTGCAGTTCCCCAGAAAAATTGTGCAATCCCTACCTACTGACCCTTCATGCAGCCCCACCCATTCCTCTGGAAAATTGTGCAAATTTTTTTGTCCAACCCTCATTGACAGTTCATTCCAGAGAATGTGCAGAGCATGCCTCCCTTGCCCTCCTATAGCCCAGACTATCCTTCCCAAAATCTGCACAATTTTACCTCCCAACTAAGCCAAACCTTCTAGACAGTCACTATCGACTCAAATTTTCTGTCTCCATCTATCAGTGACTCTTGCGTAGTTTTCATTAGTATTTCCCTAGATCCGTCATCCCGCATCACAACCGTGCTACCTCTCCCGCTAACTTGCATCTAAGTGATCATGTGTCATGGTAGACTAGGAGGTTTTGGATTTGATGTTGTCTCTTCATGAGTGACTACAAGTACAGGTACACCAATAAACATGTCAAGATGACGAATGGGATGAACGAAGGGAGCACATGCCAATGTACATGTTCATCAACGGATGAATGAATGAAGCATGTGAAGCGAACAAATAAACAAAGCATGCGAATCAGACAAATGCAACGAACATGCACCTTCGCGAACAAGTGACCCTGTCAAGCCTTCCATCATGAAAGCAAGGAACAACATCATAAAGCTTCATCAAGAAAACCAAGTACCATCAAAGACTCCGCGCACTTCTCCATGTGGAGGTAAGCTATGATACACCATGAAGACATCCATCACTCAGCAGCAATGTAGCTCGACATGCACTCCAGCAGAAAACGAATGTACCAGCATTGTCATGTCAAGTCATGTCAAGTCATGTTGCCCACATCTCCACTATGGGCTTGTTGTCAATCAATGTGATGTAACATGGAAGTCCAAGAGACCCACTTGTTGGACATAGAGTCATGTAAGTTGGAAAGTCATGGAAGTTGAATGGTCATAAGGGTAGTTGAAAATCCACAAGGGTTAGTTTCAACCTTGGCTATAAATACCCCCCCTCATTTGTACATCAAGGGACTTTTCACCTTAGCTCCTCCCACATAGCTAAGAGAGTTTGTAATATTTTCTTTGAGGAATAAGTAGTGGCTCCAACGCCCCGCTGATGGGGTTAGTGATGTATGGTGTAACGATGTGTCTTGGAACATTTACTTAATTCATAAGCCTGTTAACATGCCAACACGTTTTCACACATGTATTGTATTTGTTGCAAGACTGATCTTTAACACTTGTAATGCATGTTTCTTTAACCTGTGTTCTACATCTGAACTAATTCATTTGTTGTAATGCATAATCTATTAAAGAAAATATGTTGTGAATGCTGTTAATGACGTCCCGTCCATTTCAGCTACTCTACTGGACATCCGACAGAACTTTCACATGAACCTTGTTGTAACAACCATTTCACTCATTCAGACTGATCCATGAGTGTTGCACATGTTATCTTACCTTGTATGTTGTGACTACCGCATCCTAGCACACTGCTCCGCTGGTAAGTTCTGTGTATGTCCTTTTTTGTCATGTGTTTGTAGCCTAGTTGGGACTGATCCCTTTCAGCCCAGAACTCACCTTCACTCTCTTCCCCTCATAATGAAAGAACCATTGACACAACTACACTTACACTCACTAGGCATGTGAACCTCACTTCTCGAAGATAAAGCAAACCACTCTCCTGTGTTGACAAGCAAGATTTGAGGAAAATCCCTAAGACAATGGCAACTAGGCCATCATACCAGATGAGACTCCCACACCAAACAGTGTGAGGTCTAGTTGGGACTTCCTACCCGGGTGATCCCCTAAATGTTGGAGGGTACAAGAACATCAACACCACACAACAACCAATATCATTCTACGTGATCATTCCTTTGTATTATAGGTTGTCGTCACAGTACATCATTAATTTAAAAAAAACCACTGATTAAGAGGATTTTGAGATCCAAAATGGGTCTCGAAATAAAAAATGTGTTACCAAAATCAAATTTAAAAGAACCAATAGAATTCAACATCATGATGTAACCATAAGGGTAAAAAATATTTGAGTGAAAGGAAGTAAATTAATTTTATAACCATACATTTAACTTATCTCCTTATAGGTTTATTCAAATTTCATGTGTAGAGATACTAGGATATTTAGACACTTAGGATTTAGTTAAGTTTAAGTTGGCCAAATGTGTCTATTAGGTAAAAGTGTGTTTCTTAATGTTTTTTTTTCATATTCATTAGTTGTATTTTAATATGATGACCATGATATGTTTTAGACATAGTGTGATATTATGGTTCATATTATCCTTGATACTAACAATTACACATGGATTGAGACTTGATTGGTACATGATATATTTTTAAAGGGAACCTCATGGTTGATGATCAATTATGAGAACTCTATTTTATAAAAAAAAAAAAAAATTCATTAATAAAATTTCTCCAAGTGGTTTCTTTTGTTGGGGTCATGGACTATTTCCCTCTCATAGTAATTTAACCATGTAAATATATTTCCATTGTTATTTTGATTTGTTTGTGTCAGTGATTATTAAAGGTGTTCATCATTTATGGTGTTAACACTTTGTGGTTTCCCTAGGATGAGAAATGTAAATCCCAGATGTAACCAAAAACCTCTTCTAGGATAGAATTTAGCCCTTCTGGCCTTGGAGAGGTCTCTCTCACTTAGGTTACTCAAAAAATATGATATTAGGCTAGGTAATAAGTTGAATAAGGTTTTATCTCTTTTAAAGTTCTGTTGATGAGAAAAGAGATGGATCTATTGGGCATGGTGTCATGTCAAATCAGTTTTTTGTCCAGTGATATGAGGGAAAAGATAGGGTTTCTCCACACGAGCAAGGTAAGAAACATTGATGGTGGTATTTAGGTTCAAATTTTTGTATGGGGTGAATGTAGAAAAAGTAAAAGACAACACGTTAAAGCATAAAACCATGGATGAATTCTAAAATTCTTCTTTAAGATAAACACATTGATAACTTGGCAAAACTAAAATAGAGAACCATTAAGATGAATTCTGAAATCATACATCTGGTTTCTCCAAGAAAGAAAATACATATTTAAGGGATGTAAACACACAAAATAAATTACAATATGAAATGAGAACAAACCACCAAAATTCTGACATAGGAATCCCTATAAATCACCTTCTATTTCATTCACTAGCAAATCTTTTAGAAAAATACAATGCACAAAAGTATTTCTTCCCTAATATAACCCACAGAACCACTTACAATGTTATTTATTGTATTTATACATCATGAAGGATTTTATCTCTCACTGTAGGTGGTCGAGATAATTGACCAGAACAAACTTCTAACTAGATACATCAAAAATCTAGTGGACATACTGAAAAATAGGAGTAGTTTTCCTTACAACTAATCCAAGCCTAAAATGTCACTAACTTGGAATATTGACAAATAAAATTAAATAAAATAATAAAATAATTTTCAACCTATCTACATGATCAAAGCCACTTGTAGAAGTCAAAAATTCGAAATTTGAAATTTAAAGTGTTGACTTTCGAGACTTGCAGTACATTAGCCAATTTCACAGGAAATGAAATAGCCTCCATGTTTTGTACAGTTGTAGAACCCTTCTCTCAAAATGAATAAAATGGGTGTGACCCAAATACCTCTGTGATGGTTTTGAACCTCTTAATTAATGTTCCAAATACTTGCAGACTTCATTTGGAAATTTTTCCCACTTTCTCAACAAGATTGTTTTCTTTCATCATGCCTCCAAAAATTGAACATATGATGACTCTTTTCTTAATATAAAGTGTTGGAAACATCAATGTAAATGATGGAACCTTCAGGCAACTCCCTCATGACAACAACAACTTGCAAATTCACTATCCCACCATTAACAAATTTTACATAAAATGTGCAGCAATCCCCTTGCTCTATTTTTGCAAATTTCATCAAAATTCACCTTTTTCTGATCTCTTGAGCCAAAAATAAAAGCTTAAGGGACCAGTTGTGATTTCCTATTGTAGATTCACTTTTGTACTAGCTTCTTCAAGTATTTCCAACTTACCTCTCTTTCTCTTTCTTCCTATTTTTGTGACTTCAGTGAGCTTCTTATTCACCAACCTGAGTCTTCTTTTTAGGACCAGGTTTTTTGTATATATATTTTTCACCTGCCTATGAAGAGGTAGAGTCCACTTCAATTTCTGTTTCTCCTTGTCAAGGATAGGCTCAACAACTTTGAACTGCCTAAACACATATAATTTTTCCTTGTGATCCTTTTCTGCAAGTTGATCCAACTATTGTTGAACACCTTCAAGTTGTTCTAGTAGATTCTCAAATTATTTATATTCATCAAAATCAATCTTTTGTTCAGTTTGAACAATATCCACTAATTGCATTTGTACCTTGGAAGTAGACCTAGTTCTAGGTATTCTTTACTTCTCCACTGCCTCCTTCAACTCTTCCACATCAATGACCATTTTTCATTGCCTTTGTCAACATGTGCCAATGTTTCCTTGTATGGTTGTCCTTCATTAGGCTGAATAGTTTCTTGTGAAGTTTTATGCCTAATTTTCATATTCTCTTGCTACAAGTATGATATTGTCAAATCAACCTTGTCCAAATGATCTTACAACTCTCCAATTTTCTAGTCTCTTTCATCAATTTCCACTTCCTTCTAGGTGCTCTCTAATTCCATAACTTGAATAGGTGAATATGGAGGATCTATAGGCAACCTCTTGGTTGTAGCTCTTGTTCTTTGTGCCCTTGCCATCTTTTCTACCTAATGTGAGAAATGTAGCTTCTTAGCTCTTTTGTTATCAACAGGTTTGTTTTTAGTCAAATGATTTTTGACTGAGCTTTTTGTCATAGCTAAAGCTTCATTAATCAAAACTGAAGGAGTGTCTTTCTTGGTCTTTTGACTATTTGAATATTGTGTTTCCCATCCTAAAGAAACCAAAAATTCTTGCCATGACTGCTCCTTTTTCTCTAACTCCTTCATTACCAACAATTTAATTAATGAAAAGTGAAACAAACTAGATTCAACTTGACTTCCTTTTGTTTGAACTCGGTCAACCATCTTACATAGACTCCTAAAAAAATAATAGGGAAGATTCAAAGGTTTTTTCTAGTAAAATTCCTTAAGAGCCTAATGTGATAGTGATACACCTTACAGAACCTCCCTTCCCATGTGAAGTAATTTTGGATCATCTCTAACTATTTACTATGGTGATCTTGTAAATAACTCCTTGGAACAATGAAACCATACCCTTTCTGGTGTTTTCAATTCAGAAAGTCAATGAAATCAACCAAATCAAAATCCATATCTTTGAACCATTCCTCTCCACTCCAAGGGATCTCAGTGGCCTCAACTATTGATTGAGATGAGACTAGAAAAGTTAGACTACCCACCTTTTCTTGTACACAACCAAAACCCCTAGCAAATTCCTTTGTCAATTGTAAATGATACCCCTAAATTTTCTCACAGAATCTCATACACTCTACTTGTTCAAAATCCATTCTGATAGCTAGATCTATATTGTTGATTGTGATATCATGTGATTCAGAACATACAATGGCTCCCCCTTTGTGATTTGTTTCTTTTGGAGTTGACATGGTTTCTCTTTTACAACAATGAATAGTTTTAGGGTTATGAGAAACTTGTTTTTGTAAAAATGGAGGTATTATGGTATTTAAAATCATTTGACAATGACTTAAGATATAATCCAACAATTACACCAGAACTTTCAATCATAGAATTTCTCAGGAAAACCCTATAGAACTTGAAATTTCATATTTGTTGGCAATAATTTAAACTAGCGACAATCACAGCGCATAAGCCAGAAATGCACTGCTAAAGAAATTTGACTTCTTAAAACACTTTTGAGCATAAAATTTAAGGTAAACAACTTTGTTATATTTTTAAGACCAAAGAATATATTTCATGCAAGGGACCACAAAAAAAAAAGGTGAATTAATAGTGATAAATAAGGGATATGACCCACTATTTGGAATCACAACGAATTAGGATAAAAAACAGCGCAAAGGTAGAAAATGTAGCGAATTTCAGAAGAGAAGAGACAATAAATTTATCCTCTTTTTAGGCTTTAAATGGTTTATGATGGCTTATATATATATATACAATTTTAGGGTTCTTTCAAGACTGGAGGATAAATATAGGGCTATATTTTCACCTGTGAGGGAAATTTGACCATCGACATGCGAGAATTCGAGCACTGTGTAAACATGCAACGTCCATGCCTCCCTTTCACAGTGAATGAAATGAGAAACATGAGATTTCGAATGTAGATGATGAATAGGTGAATGATATGGGATGAAGAGGCTAGTTCAATTGATCACGGGGAATGGGCTAGAGTGGAAGTGAAAGGGTTGACCGTGATCTAGAAATAAAATCATGAATATGCAACACTTTTCTAAAAATGCAACGCATTGGGAAAATGATGGATTTTCCTTCTAACCAGTATTCCATACTGAGGTCATGACTTTTCCTTTTTGAAGTGACATTCAAACTGATACTATAGAGCCTCCAAATATATGTCAAGATCATCTAATGATTTCTTTTGATGTAGACTTAGGTGACCTACTAACAATGACTTACATGGTGACCAACTCACAATAACCAACGATATGCATAATCATGATTTTTATGATGTGACCAAAGACTTCCCATGATTACCATTTGTAAGGAAAACACATGACTTTAGACATTGGAATCTTAAAAATATTAACACCTTTACATGACACCCAATCTAAACCTAGACCTATTTAAACAATATTGGTCAAGTGATCATGACTATTATTTACAAATTTTACCTTAGATACATAGTAAGACTAAACTGAACAAGTTTCCTAGACATAGGACCCTAACATATGGAATACCTTGTTTACCGGAACCTGGTAGCAGAGCCCATTTGAACAACTGTTCTAGTTGGTGATCTAAATCTTAAATCCCATGTTATTACATTTCTAAGATATGTTGTTTATGTAGTTTTTTGTCATACACAAACTATTATATTGCATCTATAACATTGTTTTCAACTAGAAAACCTTTCATTTCATTAAAAAAGGTGTCTCTTTGCTCGAGATACAACATTTTTCATCAGATCCAGAGTTATACAATCCAAATATTTGTTTCTTAAATTATTTTTTACATATCTCATATTCTAGTTTTCTATATGTATTCTCAAAATTATACTCTTTTTGGTCTATGTATGCTCTTTTCCCTATACTATGTGAAATCTTGACAAATCAGAAATAGAGTCGAAATTGTTTTCTTGACTATGTATGCTCTTTATTGTGCACTTTGTGTGATATTAACAAATCAAAAATAGTAAGAGAAATTGAATTTTCTATGTTGAATTTTGGAATTCCTTTTTGAATAGTTGTTTCTTTTTGGATGATCACATCTTTTTTGGTAGGAAAGTATTTCAAGTCATATCCCCAACAACAAAAAAATAACCCCACCCTCCTTCACTACTATTGTTATCTCTTTTTATCTAACTCACTTGGTTGAAAGTGACATTATTTAGTAAGAGGCGTGGAGTTCAAATCTCTTTTCAAGTTAATTTTTGAAAAAAGTTCATGCAAACTTAAGTTATTTCATAGCTTTATTATAAATTGTATTTCACTTGTCATATAAAATTTAATCAACACAAAATCGTTTTAATATATCCTTTTAAGTTATTTTGCATGTAATTTCATTTATAAAGTAACTTCATTATATAAGTGATTCTCACTTGTTTTATAACAGTGGGTCACTTCATAAAGTAATTTAGTTGTAGATGTGAGCTTATAGAAAAGAAAAAGTGAGAGGAAATATGTTCTATCATCATCCATCACCACGTGACAAACTTCTACCTACCATATGGCTCTTTGCTACCATTAATTCCTTTTTTGAAAATGGAAGAGATTTCACATTTGAAGTCCATTGTTAGTGTCGTTTTTTTAAAAAACCTAATTTTTCGAGACCCTTTTATCCAAAAAGTAATTTCATATTTGAAACGATATTATATTCATATTTTAATATGACCATTCCAAGTGAACTTTTTCTTACTAGTGCCAACTAATTCTCGTGGAAATCATACATGGAGGATGTCCTAAGAAGTAAAAAATTGTACCACATTACCTTGGGAGAAGAAAATGCACCCAATATTATTATTAATAAATATAAATGGGATAATAGAAATGACAAAGTTCATGGTTTAATAGAAATATACATCTGTCCTAATTTACGATTTCATATTGAAGAAACTAATAATCTGAATGAATCTTGGGAAAAGTTACAAAAGATATTTGGTGAAGCTAATATTATTAGATCTCATCAACTTCAAAATCAGATCGTGAATTTAAGTCCTAATGATTTCTCTTCCATGTAATATTACTTATTTAATTATAAAAAAATAGGTATTTTCTTAAAGACTATAAGGTTAATTTAGATGATGAGATTTCCATATATATTATTTTTTCGTAGCTTGGTTCACAATACTTTTTTTTTGTATACACATTTTATTCCATTAGAGAAGCTTTGGGAACATCCTATCAAAACCTTCTCTTAAATTTTTTTTGTGACTATTTGATAATAGAATAAGACAAACTCTTGGATATTGGAGTGATTAACACTATAGGTACATATAATAAGGCCTTAGTGGCTTAAGATAAAGATAAAACCATGCATTCAAAGAAGAAACATCCTCACAATAATAAGAAAAACAAGGCCCTTGCAAACCCTCTCAACTAACATCTACTCTTAAAAGTGACAAAGGACCAAATCAAAGTGTAAAAATCTCAATAGACATTGCAATTATAGTGGTAAAGACGATCATATAAAGTCCAAATTATTTAAAAAGATGGATGTGTTGGAAGAAATAATGAAGAATCACAACATCAACCTTTGTTTTTTCTTCTAAAATTTCCTCTCATGGATGTGCACTCTTTATTTCTAGTTGCTCCTTCAATGCAGCCTCTACTTATTATTTTAATGAATGGGCTATTGAATCTGAAGCTTCTTATCATACGGCTATGGATAAAGTCATTTTTTCTACTCTTAGTGATTGTAACACAAAGCAGATATTTATTGGTGATGATATATCTCTTAGTGTTGTAGGGTCTAGAACAATTCGAGTATATGATGGTCATTTCAATAATGTATTATGTGTTCCAAGTATTTCTTGAAACCTTCTATCTATATATCAGATTACTCATGTAGGTGAAGGAAAACAATACAATTTTCACCTCCCCAAGTTGTAATTAAGGATTTAAAAGATCTTAAACATGTCCTTGCCATAAGACTAGTTGATGATATTACCCAATTGTACAAGTTTGACAACCTTGGGTCATCATCTTTTCACTTATTTTTTATTTCTGATCGTGGTAACTTGAGTAAACTTTGGCATGAGAAAATCGGTCATCTAATATAATGCTCACGACAAATAACTATGTAATTAAAATATGGTGATTGTTCTTCCTCTCATTTCTTATAGTGATGGTGATTGTTTCGATTGTGTATTTGGTAAATATCATCAAGATGGTGTTTTAAAAAATTCCTATTGGAATGCCTCAACTCCTTTACAACTTATTCACATTTATTTATGTGGTTCACTTGCTTCTTCTTCCTTTTATGGGTTCACATACTTCTTAACTTTCATTGATGACTTCTCTAGATTTAGTTGGTTTTATTTCTTAAAACTTAAAAGTGAATTTTTTGAATTTTTCTTGACTTACAAAACCCTTACAAAAAAAAAAAATCTAGACATCAACTACAAAGCTTAAGAATAGATAATGGAATTTAATATTGAACAATAAATTCACAACTTACTACACTACATAGAGAATTCAAATGTAACATATGGTTCCATATACATCACAATAAAATAGTGTTGTTGAAAGAAATAATCGTATATTAAAATGAATGGCTAATTATATGATTCAATCTAAGGGATTAAGTTCTCATTGTTTGGCAGAAGCCATCAACTATGAAATTTACATAGTAAATCAAACTCCCACAAAGGCTTTAAACAATATAACATCTAAAGAAGAATGGAATAAAATTAAGCCAAATGTAAGCCACTCCTATATATTTGGTAGTGTAGCATGGGATCACATTCTTGATGAAAAAAAAAGATTTACATCCTAAAAGTGAGAAGAGTATTTTTGTTGGATATTCTAAATATTTAAAATCTATATACCTTTTCAACCTCACTCCCATGAAATAATCATCGAAATAGATGTTAAATTTGATGAAAATCACTTGGCCCATGAGCCAAATTCTGTGGTTGTGATATCTTTTTCCTAGAAGCCTAATTCAATGGTTGTGCTCTCTTTGGCTTGTGCACCATCATCAGTGTTTGTGCCACCTTCTATCTCTATTATGGTTTATTATTCAAATGACGACACTGAAGATGAAAATCCACCTCCACATACTTACATGCCTCCATGTGTTTGCATTGAGCCTGAACCTACACCAACACCAAAAGTTCTGAAATGGGTCCATTTAACATGTGAAGTAGTTGGTGACCTTGTTGGTGATCCTACATATCAATATCATACTTTTACATAGTTCTAGTGAGCCTCCTTTCACTTTGATTAAGTTTCAAAGACTCATGATTCATAAATATTTGCATAAAATATAGGACATCCAAGTTGGCAAACACTAATGAATGCATAATATCATTCCTTGATGGCAAAAAATACTTGGGAACTTGTACTTCTTCCAAAAGGAAGAAAATTTGTTAGATTTCCATGGTTTTACATAAATATGCATCAAATTGAATAATTGAAAGCCATAAGGCCTAGTTAGTTGCTAAAGGATTCTCTAAAGTTGAAGAAATTAACTAGAATTAAACATTTTCCCATGTTTCCAAATCAATTCCATCTACCTCTTTCTATCCCTTACCTCCTGAAATGGATGGGATGTCCATAAAATATATGTTAAACCACCTTCTTTCATGGATATTTGCAAGAAGAAATCTACATGGAACAACATTTTGAATATGTTTAGAGTGACTCAAAACTTGTTTTCCACCTTAAGAAATCTCTCTATGGTATCAAACAAGCTCCTTGATCTTGGTATGAAAATATGGATACCTTTCTACTTGACACTGGATTCTTTACATGTCATTATGAAACCATTATCTATACGAAAAAGTAGTAATCCATGTCATAATCCTTATTCTTTATGATGATGACCTTGTCCTCATTGGTAGTGACCCTAAAATTTTAAGTTGTGTGAGGTCAAGCCTTAAGAAGAATGAATATGAAAAAAATTGTATATTTGCATTAGTTTCTTGCCATATAAATCTTGCAAGACAAGTAATTTCCCTTTCCCAATATAAGTATGCATGCGACCTTTTTCATAATTTTCACATGGAAGATTGTAAAGCCTCCCTTTCTCCCTTTCAATCTAGAGTTATACTTACTACTATCTGAACTACAGTTGAAGTTGATGCTACTATGTATTTTTAATTAGTTTGTTGCCTCTTATATTTGACTCTTAGTTTTCCTCATATTTCGTTTATTTTTGGTCTTGTTGCCTAGTATATGAAATCCTCAAATAAAAATTTCATTAGAAAGAACCAAAAAGGATACTTTGATATATTCAAGGTGAATTTTAGTTTGAGATACATTGTATCTCAAGGGGGACTCCTTTATTGGTTGGTTTCATTGACTAATGGTGAGAGGGTGACGTTGATGATCAGAAGTCTACTCTGGGTTATGCTTGTAGCCTTGCTTTTAGAGTTGTCACTTAGGATTGTAAAAAGCAATAGGTTGTTGGTCTTTCTTCTGCAGAAGATGAGTATTGAACACATCTAATACAAGTCAAGGATTCTTGTGGCTTCAACAAATCCAATAATAGTTTAGAGTCCATTAGTAACATATGACCACCCTCTAGTGCAATAATCAGATTGCCATCAATCTCGCCAAAGGCCCAATTTAGCATCAAGGAAAAAAAAAATTGAACTACAAATGCACGTATTCAGAAAATTCATTCATGATCGAGTTATTGAAGTGAAATGTTTCCCTGCAAATTATCAAGTGACAAACATTTTCACAAAATATCTTATATAATCAAAGTTTTCTAAACATCAATGTATGTTAGGAGTTCATGAAGTTGTCATTAAAGGGGAATAGGATATAATCCCTCATTTCCTCCTATTTTTTCACCTTTTTAAATCCTTAAATTCTATCCCAAGGTGTTCTTAATGTGGGTGTTAAGATATTTAGACACTTAGGACTTAATTAATTTCAGCTTGATTAGGTAAAAGTGTTTTTCTTAGTGTTTCTTTTAGTATGCATTAGTTAGATTTTAATCTTATGGTCATGATATGTTTTATACCTAGAGTAATCTAATGATTGATATTCTCCTCAATACTAATGGCTATTGATCCATGACTTAACACATGATTGGTTCGTGATCTCTATTTAAAGGGCATGGAGGTCCATGGCTCACGATATATTGTGGTAAATCTCTTACGTATTATATGTTATTTTGTATTAATAAAATTTCCTCAAGTGGTTGTGTTATCTAGCGTGTGGATTATCTCCCTCTCAAAGGGTTTTAAGCTTGTAAAAATACTAGCATTCGGATTTTGATAAGGTTGTATGAGTGGTTACTGAAGGTGTTCATCCTATATGGAATACCATGTTTACCCAAACAAGGCACTCATCGGATGTGTAATTTAATTATACATCCAATGTGTGCTTACAAATTAAATATAGGTAAATTTATAAGACGATAAGCCAAAAATACAATTGAAAACATTAATTTCCTTGCATTCCCTTTGAAAGTTTATCTTTCTTATTTTATTACTTTATCTATTATTGTATTTTTTTTTTATCAAGGAGTTTTTCACCATTGGGAAAGGTTCAATTCTTGTGACATTTTCCCTGGTTCCATAGGTTCACCCTGAGGTAGTGGTCAAACATGTGGTTACACCCAAAGAGATCATATTAAATGGTTTTCTGACATATAGACATGTAAGTGGATAAAATTCCACCCCCATGTCCTCCTTTCTTATTTTAGGCAAAAAAATTTAGCTAAAGGTGTTTGGTGAACAAATAGTTTCCTTAACTGCATGGGTTCAAGTCTTTGAAGACATGTTGTAACTGGCCCATTTGTGGCATTTATGCAATAGTGGTATCTAGTGTAATAATGGTAGTCAATTTTTTGAAGTTACAAATTATCCATATATTCTCATTCTGGTTAAAAAGAAATCTATTATTATATTATTTTCCTAATGAGGCCCATTTTATAGCTCAATTTCCCCATATTTTGAAACTTGACATTGTTTTATCAACTATTATCTACGGAAGATACAACCTACTATTAGCCTAGTCTTTGGTCTAATAAAACAATTTGACAATCATAAGTAAAATATTCAACTAAATAATAAGCAAAATATGGAGCTTTAGCTTGAAGAAGAGAATACACTCATCCATGTGAAGGAAATAATTTAACCTCAAAAAAACAAATCAGTACCACTAATAAGACAACCATTATCCTACTTCTAGAAAATTTTCCATTTACTTTAAGTAACATATATTCCACATTGGTTTGTAAAAGCTTAAGAATCATTTTCACCTCAATTAAGAAGTGAGTTAGCTATGAAAGTCTCTAACAAAAATCATAATTAATATCTCTAAGATATGTATTCTACCAACCCAAAATCCACTGTATACCCATTGCTAGCTCAACAACTCAAGAATAGATACCAAATTACTAATATAAACATTTACAATAAAGTTTATCAAGAAACTCAAGTTAAACCTAACCAGCAAATCAATTTAACAATCTAAATCAATCTTCCATCCTCCACTTTGCTTATGTTTTCCAAGTTAATGTGTCTCAATCAATTTATGTCCAACAATATGAAGATGAAGAATTTTCCCTTGTTTGTGTGGGATGACAACCAAGAATAAAAACAAAATTCGTTAGTAGAGATATCTTAGTGATGAGGTATCAACCTAGTGAACTTGTTAGTACTGTAGTTCTTTGGAACCATCCATTGGCATGAAATGGTGGGGATTAAGGGTCATTATGGTAATAATAGTGTATACTCATGTCTATCCTTAGTTATGTCTACTTAGAAAAACATAATCATAACCAGATACATAATATCTATGGGACCTTCTGCAATGAGACCACAAAACATTTATTCCATGAAAAGTTCCTAAGAGGTCTTATTTGAAAATAAAAAAAATATACTATAATCAATCCACTCTAAAATGAATGCCCACCATAACTAAGATCTTTCAACCCACCATTTCGCTCCTAGGCCAAATCATAGTAGCGTAGTCATGGCATCCATACAATTCAAAGTTGGTTTGGGTATAGTATGTTTGTTATTACTAAATAAGGTCCAATATGTCTTTTTCCATGGAATAAATTTAATGTGGCCTCATTAAAGAATGTAAATTAGGTAATTATGATTTGGTTATGATTAAATTTTTCTATATAGATTTAAATAATGATGGGTTTCTTCCTATGAAGTAGGTATTGGAATATATTGTATTAGAGTGTAGCTCCTTATAGTTTTAATCCTTAATGAGACAAGTGAGAAAGTGGATTCCTTTCATATCAGGATCATTATATGGTGTTTACCTACCATAAGGGTTTTTATATTGAATAAAGTTTTAAGAATTTCTTGTGTATATTTTGTGATTATATATCAAGGATTAGGGATCATCATATGTGGTATAAAAGTGATTTCATTGTAAATAAAGTAGAAGATTACTTTTCCATTTTATATTTTCAAAGGAATGAAGAAGGATGCAATACTCATATCTAGTTATATAGGTTTCTAGTGAGAATATGAAGAAACTAATTACATAACTATGTTCATCTATAAAAGGTTTCCAATTTCAAAGAACAATTTATTCTGATCAATGTCTAGGAAGTACATTTACCATTGAGTTAAAATCAATTATTTTAGGATTTTTCTAGTGATTTCTACAAGTGTTTTAGATCATATATATTTTCATAAAGCATATATATTATATTTGAATCATTCCAATATATGCAAAACACCCATGGAATTTCAAAATTGGTGTCATAATAGAAATCTTGATAAGTATTAAATACATTAGGGAAATTCAAAATTTATTACCTAATTAGGATTGATAACTTTGATTTCTATATAATATCATAATTATTTTTAGAATAACAATTATAATAATTGTCGATGAATTTAAGTCCATTCAAAACTTTCCTCCTAAAAATTTTAGCAGTGTTGGGCCGAAGAAATAATATACTTTTTACAATCTTTTACTTTAGTTTTCCACCGATATTTCATAGAAGCCCTCATAACCTTCCTGTTTTTGCATCATACTTCTATGTTTCCATTAATTATAAACCATTTGACCTGGAAAATACATAAAGAGGTAAAATTCCAATATCATTCTAGTTCTAGATGTTTTACTTTCTAAAATGGGGTTAATTTGCAAGTTTACAAAAAATGACATATTCCATAGCTCTAATTAACTTATGTAGCTACATCCAAGGTTTAAATGGTTTCCAAAGTGAACATTTCAAGCACATATGCATGTGTCAAATAGCTCCAACATGGTGTTCCATTTGTTTGGCATAAGGAAAATTTATAGCTCAACCATAATAGCCGAGTCAAAAACTCAACCAACCATCATGTGGCATAGGCAATAGAGGAAGAATGTATCAAGAGTACTATTTGGTAGTACATCAGATCAAGTGAGCATGAATAATCATATTCAAGAAGCTAAAGATGAGTAAAGAGAATGATGATGTGTCCAAGAAATATTCATATGATTCATTGATTCATCAACAAATTATAGGAATTAAATCTTCCAATGAAATAGGAAACTTAATCCTCATTTATATGTTCATATTTATAGCAATGGTTCTTGCGAGTCAAATTAATTATGCTTTAAATTTCGTTACATTAAATTACCAATGCCAGTTTGTAGACTTATGAAGTGCACAACAAAATATATGAAATGGTTCAATTTCTAATTCTATCAAATGTAAATTGACATGAAAGGAAATTTTAATATAAGAAATAAATGGAAATGTAGTCTACAAAAGCAATAGAAATCTTAATCTAGGAAATAATCACAAATTTAATTTAGGAAAATATTCAAAAATTAATCTAGGAAATCATTGGAAATTTAATCTAGGAAAACATTGGAAAATTAATCTATGAAAGAAACTAAATAATATATATAAAAGCATGTAAAATTAATCTATGAAATCATATAAATATGTTATGAAAACAACTCACAAAAAGATAGACAAGATAGATCAACACCTTAGAAATAAGCCTCTTCGAGGGGGAAACCTCCTTTACATTACACAAATGAACAATTCTTATATGGTTCAAATGACAAAGCCTCATTTCTATATATAGGAGTCCAAAGGGTCATAATATAACCAAAGCCGACCTAACAATAATAATATAAAGGCACAAAAATAACAATACTGGCATTCTATGGGGCACAATAATAACAATATGGGTACAACAGGGGCACAACAATAACAATAAGGGATATAAAGATAATAGTAATGGGCAAATCACTACTATTATAGGGAGCTAATATGCCCTTCTCCTTAAAAAAGTGTTGTCCTCAACACTTGAGTAGTTCTGGATGCTTGTCTATAAAATTCTCTTCCTCCCATGTGGAATCTTCAACGGGTAAGTTCTTCCACTTGATGAGATACTTTGAAATTGATCAATTTCGTAGCTGTCGAGTTTGTTTCTTTGACTGCTTCTTGTTCCAATATGATTTTTCCTTCGTCATCAAGTTGTCACAATATTTTTTGAACTGGAATCTTATTGCCTATAACCTCCGATAAGAATGAAACATGGAAAACTGGGTGGACTTGAGAAGCTATAGGAAGCTCCAATTTGTATGCCATAGTACCTATCTTTTGCAACACCTTGTACAAAACATAATAATTTGGTGATAATTTATTATCCTTCTTAGCTTGCTTAAGGAACATTTGTTTATATGGTTGTATTCGTAGGAATACCCAATCACCTACATCAAAACTTCTTTCGCTACATTGTTGATTTGCCTATTGTTTCATTCTATTCTACACCAAGGTGAGGTTATCCTTCAAGAGTTGGAGAACTTGTTGTTGATACTTCATGTGATCTTCCACTGCTTGAACCTGAGAATTTTCTCTTAAATATGATGTGATGGATGGTAATTTTTGTTGTAGTATGGAAGGAAGTGTTATACCACCATTCAGCCAGAGGCAACCATTTGACCTATTGTGTCTGTTTATCAGATACGAAGCAACGAAGATATCCTTCCAAACATTTGTTTACTATCTTAGTTTTCCCTTTAGATTGAGGATGATAAGACGATCTATGAGCTAACTGAGTACCAAGACAAGAAAATAATTCTGTCCAAAAATTTCCAATGAAAATGTGATCTCTGTCTCTAACAATAACCTTTGGGTTTCCATGTAGCTTTTGAATTGTTTCCATAAATTCAGTAGAAATTGTACTAACATTAAATGGATCAGATAATGCACAAATGTGTGCATACTTGTTAAGTTTGTCAACTACCACCATGATAAAACATTTTCCTTTAGACTTGGGTAAACTTGTGATAAAATCCATTGAAACATCCTCCCAACATTGGCTTGGAATAGATAAAGGTTGTAATAGTTCTAGGGTCTTAATTGTTTCAACTTTATTTTGTTGGCAAACCAAACATTCTGCCACAAAATTTTGAATATCTAATTTAAGACCATACCAAAAAAAAATCCTTCTTAACCCTGTGGTAGGTTTTTAGAAATCCTGAGTGCCCTCCTAAGGGAGATGTGTGCAATTCGCTAAGAATCTTTTGTTTGAGTTGGGAATTCTTACATAGGTATAATCGATCCTTGTACCATAACGAATAATTTTTCCAGCTAAATGTATCATACATACTGAGATCTTGTTGAATCTTTTCAATGAGTTCCCACACTTCCTCATCATTCTTCTCTTCATCCCTTGCTTCGTTTACCCAATCTAGTTAGATAATAAAAATGGTGAAAAGAAATGATTTCACATCCTCATCCTTTCTTGAGAGTGCATCTACCGCAACCTTTTTCTTCCCTTTTTTGTAGATGATTTCAAAGTCATAACCGAATAGCTTTGTGACCCATTTTTTCTACTCTTCTGAAGATAATCTTTGTTATAAAAGGTATTTAAGACTATCATGATCTGTTTTTACCTTGAAGTGTCTTCCCATTGGGTAGGGTTGCCATTTCTTAAGTGAATGTAGTATTGCCACCATTTCCTTCTCATAAATAGGTTTTTATAAATACTTTCCTTTGATTGCAAGACTTTCGGAAGTAATGATTATTTCTTATTTCATTAAAAAAACTCCAATTCCATTTCTTGATGCATCAAATTCGACAATAAAGGTTTTTGTGAAGTCCGGTTTAGCTAAGGCTGGTGCTTGACACATTGCCTCTTTAAGATGTTCAAAGGCCCTCGCTGCTTCTAGAGTCCATGAAAATGCATCTTTCTTTAATAATGTTGTTAGAGGTGCTGCTATTCTCCCATAATTCTTAACAAACTTGCGATAATACCCTGTCAACCCGAGAAATCCTCGTAGATGCTTTATGGGTGTGGGGATTTTCCATTCCTTAATGGTTTTAATTTTTCTAGGGTCTACCTTAACACCTTCATGAGATACAATATGACCCATATATTCCACCTCTTGTACTCTAAAGAAACATTTGGAGATTTTTGCATACAATTGTTTCTCCTCCAATAGTTTGAGCACCATGTCAACATGTTGGACATTCCTTCCAAGACCTACTGTAGATTATTATATCGTCAAAAAATACTAACACAAATTTTCTAATGAAGGTTTTGAAAATGAAATTCATCACACCTTGAAATGTAGAAGGTTCATTAGTAAGGCCAAAAGGCATCACCAAAAATTCATAATGACCGTCATGAGTTCTAAATGTTGTTTTTGGAATGTCTTCAATCTTCATTCTGATTTGATGATATCCTGAATGAAGATCCAACTTGGTGAAGTAAATGTATCCATGCAATTCATCCAATAATTCATCAATGACAGGAATGAGAAATTTATCTTTAAAAATGAGCTTGTTGAGCTCCCTATAATACGGAAACATTCGCCATGATCCATCCTTTTTGTGAACTAATACTATTGGAGCAGAGAAATAACTTTGACTAGGTTGAATTATACCAGCCTCTAGCATTTCTGCAAACATACATTCAATTTCACTGTTTTGGACATAAGGATATATGTAAGGCCTGACGTTTGGAGGAACACTTCCTAGAATCAAATTAATAGCATGATCATGATCACGAATAGGTGGGAGGCCTTTGGGAGTCCCAAACACCTTGGAATGATTGTCCAAGACTTTTTGGAGATTTGGAGAAATGGATGATTTCGATGTGGGAACCTCTAGTGAACATAATTGTGCAATTATGCCTTGTTGTTCTTTCTTTAGAAGCTTTGTCATTCTGTGAGAGCTGATTATATTTCTTGGCTTCCCTGTGATACCCTTTAATTCAACTTCCTTTCCCTCTAAAGAAAATTTCATGAAAATTTCTTGAAAATTAAAAGCTATTGTACCCAAGGATTTTATCCATTGGACTCCTAGTACAACATCAGCACCACCCATTGGAATGGAAAGCATTGGGCTATTCAATACATATTCTCCCATTGATAGTTTAATATTATGGCACTTTCCTGAGCAATTTATGGTTCTTCCAATTGAGACCATCAGTTGACACTCTAGTGTTGGATATAGGAAGCAATTCAATACCTTGGCTATCTTACAATGAATAAAATTATGGGTACTTCCTGAATCAATCAACACTATTAGCTTTTTCTTCTTGATATGCCCTTCTATCTTGATAGTTTGAGGAGTGGTAATTCCAGCCAATGCATTACAAGAGATGGTTAGATTGATTTCTTACTTTTCTAGGGTTTATTCCTGGTGTATATCCTCTTCTTTTGACGTTTCTTGTTCCTTTTCTTCCTCCTCTTCACAATATATGTAAAATAATTTCTTCTCAGCACACGTTTGAACTTTAGTGTATTTGCTATCACAACTGTAACAAAGCCCTTTTTCTCTTTTTTCTTCCAATTTTTGTGGAGTCAACCTTGTAGGTTGTGGATGGCTAGGGGTAGAAACACTTCCATCTTTATGATTATGAGTGGTAGGCTTCCTTGTTGCCATAATTTTGCTTTCCATTTTTCTTGCCAACCTGAATTCCTTCTCCAATGAATCTGGTTCCCAAAGGCGAACCTCATGTTGGATGTTATATTTTAAATTCCCTATGAACACATCAATCCTATGCTCCTCTGGAATATTTTTTACCCTTATATTCAATTTTTGGAAGTCCTCAATGTGCTCCATCATTGAACCCTTTTGTTTGAGATTTATCAATTGGCTAAAAAAGTGTTTATTTTTCTATCCTCACAATGTGCTATCATTTCATCTGTAAAATAGCCCAAGTAAAAATTTGTTTATAAGAGAAAAACCATCGATACCATACAAACTGATTTGGTTCCAAATATAAAGTTGCAATACATACCTTTTGTGTGTTTTGCACATTATGGAGATCAAAACATTACTCCATTTGTAGTATCCATGTTCTGGGATCCTTTCCATCAAACTTCCTCATATCGATCTTTGGAGCATGGCGGGTCTTTGATCTAGCTTTAGAGTCTATGAAATCATGATTAAAATTTATTTTGTTCTCATCATTAGTTTCCTTTACTACCCTTTCTCCAATAGTAAGCATTTCTTGTAGAAACGTTTTCAAATCTACCTTCAAATTTGTCTTCGAATCTTCCATGCCTTTCTTTAAATCATCCATCTTAGCTTCCAAGCCATCCATTTTAGCTTCCATGCCATCCATCTTAGCTTCCACGTCATTCATATTAGCTTCTACACCTTTCTTTAAACCTTCAATCTTAGCTTCTGTTACTTTTTGTGCGAGTGAAATTTTTTGCACTTGGTCTCGTAATTTTGATATATCATGTTGCATTTCTTCCTCTTCTTCATGATTCATGCTAGATCTTTTATGTTTCTTACTAGGTGTTTCCATTTTCTTTCTTCAGGGCATCAATTACCGATAATAATGCTTCACTATGCCCTTTGAATTCCTTCAAACTAAGTTTTCAAACCAAGCTTATGAAAAAAAATTTAAACACTACACACCCTTTTTTTCACTTTGTAGGAGCTTGATATTGAATCTGATGTATCTCTATAATTTTGGATCTCCAAGGTATTAAATTTCTTCTTGCAGTAACCCTCTGAGTAATATTTCTAACCCCGCAAGTCTGATCAAGATTGGATTCTCCAATGAAGATTTATGCCAAATATCCCACAATGACCTGAGTATAGACTAGTTCAGTAGAGCGAACTTGTACGACATGCCGTGGGTCACTGTTTCAACCTTAGGTTCTGAAAATGATACCCAAAAAACTACAGTTCGTCCTCTTTCTATAACTTCTTATGAAAATTCAACCTGATGCTTAGAGTGAAAGTTATGATGATTTTCCCAAGGTCACCTATTTGGAATGTAATTCGGGGGTCTGCAAAAACCCTAACTTCCTCATATTACATCTCTAAAAATATAGTGAAACAAGATCTGAAATTTGGGCCCAAGGTTCAAACCGATTCTGTCTCAAGTAGCTTTTTGTTAAGCCTCTGAAACTTTGTAGCAAAAACGTTATAGTGAAAATGCCACAATGACCTGTTTGGAGCAGCGAAACATTAGAATCCAAAGCTCTCATTCCAAATGTTATGAAACCAGCTCACAAAAAGATAGAAAAGATAGATCAACACCTTAGAAATAAGCCTCTTCGAGGGGGAAACCTCCTTTACATTACACAAATGAAAAATTATTAGACGATTCAAATGACAAAACCTCCTTTCTATCTATAAGAGTCTAAGGGGTAACAATATAACCAAAGCCGACTTAACAATAATAATATAAAGGCACAAAAATAACAATAGAGGGATTCTATGGGGCACGATAATAACAATACGGGCACAATAGGGGCACAACAATAACAATAAGGGATACAATGACAATAGTAATGGGGGAATCACTAGTATTATAGGGACCTAACAAAACATGATCTATCTTAGCATTAAATCTTATTTATTAAATCATGGAAATATTTAATCTAGAAAAGCATGAAAACTTAGCTTATGAAAAGTGAGTAAATTTAATCTATGAAAGCTTGTAAATTTAATTTAGAAAACATTTGAAATATATTTCTACTAAAATTATTCTAGGAAATCATGTAAACCTATTCGAGGAAAACATGTAAATATGATCTATGAAAACAATTAAAATCTAGTCTATTAAATTCATTGAAATCTAATCTATGAATAAAGAAACAAAAGAGTAAACATGCTTGGAAAATGGGGCCCTTCTAATGCTTCAAGAAGAACACTAGAAGGTTAAAATTATAATACCATGATATGTTAAATCAAATAGGCTTTGTGTAGCAAAGCTACAGAGATATCTCTTCGAGTATTCTGATTTCATATTCTAAATTCCATCTTCCTTCCTCTTCTTTCAATGCAGAAAGCACTCCCATTTATATAAAACCTAAGATAACTAATTAATAAATGTCGATCCACAAATCTCTCATAGATCCACATAACTCTATTATAACCACAAATATCTCATGTGGTTACAACCATGTGTTAACATCTAGCAAGTAACATCTCTACATATTCTCTCACAAATCTCTAAAATATTTTATAAGAAATCTTATCAAAACTTTTGTGATTTTTCTCCATGAATTGCGCTTGAATTTTGATCTCAAATCTTCAAGTGTTCGAAGAAGAAGTTTGAATTTGAGGTATAGTGGCTAAACATGACTTTGTTGGAATCTTCAAATATGCTTACAAATGTCACAAAACCCTGCCAACTTTTAGATATAAGTGAATACATGTTATTTTCTAATATTTAACCATAAATTCATTCAAAATAATAAAATAAATGTCTTGGAAAATAATAAGTATAAACCCTATATAATCATGAATATGGTATTTACGTATAACCTTACATAAAGACCATCAACACACTTTAAAAATACATTAAAAAAATATGCTCAACATGTCTTTTTATTGTATCTTCAATTTTTATCAATGTATGTCTTCTAAAAACTATGCATAATGGGTACTCGTTTGACGTGCAATTTAATTATGCATCCAATGAGTGTTTACACATCAAATTTGAGCAAATTTGTAAGGAGATAAGCCAAAAATAGAATTAAAAAAAGTAGTTATCTTCTTTTCCCTCCAAAATTCATCACTCTTATTTTATTATTTTAACTATTATTTTATTATTTTTCCTTAAGACATCACTTTTAGGATCAAATTTCCTCTAATTTTTGCAGAATGACTAAGACCATGGGTGAAATCTTCTCATTGTGAATGCAATAAATGTAGATGTGGTGATTTGATGTGGTTAGGTATGGAGCACGGTATGTGAGATTGATATGTGATTTGTGTTATGTTATGTACATTGGTTCATGCATAGTTTATAAAGCTATGACAAATGAAATTTTATTATACATGTATCTAAGCTTATGAAGAGAGATGAATGTTAGAATGATGAGTCAAAAAAAGAGCATATTTCTTAGGTTGTGTATCCATGACTAAGTTCACGGTTAGACATTTTGATTCAATAATGTTTCCATACATTAGGGGCCAAGGATAGCTAACATGTGACCAAATCCAAAGGTTAAATTAATTGCATATCGAAAATATTTAAAGGTCAATTGCAGAGGTGAGTGGAAGAAGAGAGATGGGGCACAAAGAAAGGCCTGATTGGAATGAGTTTGATGACAAGGTAGATTGTTGAAGTATTTCTTAACTATGACAAAGCTGCAACTAGAAGATGTGATGGTCTAAGCCCAACCAATAGAGATATTTTTTCATGTCAAAGGAAACATTGTGACAGTGTGATTTTGTAGAGCCTATGCAATGTTGAGTTTAGAGTGCTAGTGGGATTTGATGAACATGCTTTTACATAGCTTATAATTCTTTGTAGGTTGAAGGAAGTTTGATTTAATGATAGATTTCTATTGTATATCCTTGATGCCATGGTTGTAATGTTGATATGTTAAGCCTATATATGATGTTGTCACAGGTGCTAGATAAGTGTTATTATAGTAGATTGTTGTTTGGAGGTTCTGTAATGTTATTGATATAATGTTGTATGGTAAAGTTACATTAATGTAGTAGTTAGGGTTTATTTTAAGTGCATTGTTGTAGTGTCCACTATTTATTACATTTTTGCTCTATTACTTCTATACTTATGTACATGATGCTACTATTGGGGTTATGAACTAGTGTTCTGTCATAGTATGCTAATAGGGTTTTGTCATTGTATGAGAAAAGTGTGAGTGTTTTAATGTATTGGGTAAACCTATTTGATGAGCCTTGCATTGTCTTAAACATGGTTTTTATTGGTATGTATAGTGAAAGTATGTTGATTTAGTGAGCTATAAGAATGATTGATATCATGATGTATGAATGAGGGTAGAATGATTCGACAAGTTAGGGTTTTTCTATGAGTATGTTACTAGGGTTTTATCTCATGGGTGAGCAGAGGGTATGGTTTGGTATATTTTTGGTTAGATTCATTAAGTGCATGTTTGTTTCTAGTGTTTGATAGCAGTGATGTATATGGAAGAGCTTGGGTTTGATGCTATATTGAGAAGATTCGATTGTTGACCAAATATTTATTGCAGAAAGGTTTTGGTATCTTGTTTGAGTAGAGAAGTGGTGATATCAGTTGAGTGATTGAGGTAACAAATTGTGGTTGCAGGAAAGGCTTCGATAAACACATACTACTATTTCATAATGCTATTGTTTAATCATATATTATACATGTAAGTTGAAGAGTGAGACATGTATTAGATTGTTGTTGTTCTTATTAGTCTTCAATGCGTTGTCATTTATTGATTTGTCTACAGAGAAAGGGTCGTTAAATACTTGTTGACATGTTCTATTGGATAGAGTTTCATGTGATATTTTGTTCTTGTATGTGAGTATATTGCCATTATGGTTTTGCATAGGGATATTGATGCAATATTGTTGGTTGATATATTGTTTTGGTGAGAATATTGGTCATTGAAGAAAGGATTTGATTTTCTATTCAGATTGATGAGAATAATGGTGTATGTGGTTTAAGTTTGAAAATTGGATGAAGATGATCTATAGGGTTTGAGTTTGTTACAAGTTGATCTAGTGTGAAATATTTTGGAATGATTTCCACAAAGGGTTTGATGTTTAGAGCCTTCAGTGAGGGAGTGGCAAGTTCCTTCTAGTGGTGGCTTCCTTCCAGTGGTAGTTGGAGACATAATAGGAGGTGGCAGCCTCCAGTGGGTAGAATCCTAGGCATTCGTAGAAGTCTACGCCAGTGTAAGATGAAAATATGATTTTTTGAATATTAATAAAAGAAGATTAAGACAACAATGACGATGACTTTTCCCAGTTGGGTTTTCCACCTAATATTTGGTGTCTCTATGTGATTATGATGATGCTAGCTTGTTGATGTGTTGTGCTCTTATGTTTCACTTTCATTTATGATTATATGTTTCTTATTATTTACATGTGTTATCTTCATATGCATAGATCTACTTTCATAATGTACTGCGAGTTAAAGGATGAGTGGGTTAACATTATAAAGAATAACAAAAACTGGGTGAAAGTTGTATTATCACGAAACACTCTTTCACCCTCCCCCCCCCTCTTAGTATTTCTAATATTTGGTATCAAAGAATTTCCTTCAAGAATCAATTTAAAAACTGGAAGGAGATCTAATGGATTATGGAAAGGAATCACAAGAAGAAGATGGCTCAAAGGAAGAAGTCAATTCACGAGAGCTCTGATAGTGCAAGAGAGTTATCACATGTAGTGGAAATATAAACAATTATCAATTAAGGAAAATCAGTGGTGGAATATATAATGTCTGGAACCATGGATAATCAAGGCATTCTACTCAATGATGCAAAGAATCATGCATGGAAAGATAGGATGAAGTCTATACTAATATCACTTGGATCTAATATTCAGTAATTAGTATGTAATTCATCTACTAAAACTCCTCCATCAAGTCAAGAATTACACACAAATCATCGGGAAATAAATTCAAATTACTATAGCATACCTAATTTAAAACATGAGAAAACCATGCAATATGAATCTAAAAGGGAGGTATGGGATAATCTACATGCCATCCATGAAGGTGACAGAGTTATAGTTAAGGATAAAATTTATTCATCAGGTAAATTGGTAGGTAATCTTGCTTTCAAAACAATCAATTTGTCTAAATAAGAAAATTGTAACCTATCATAAGAGGACTACGACCATGAAAACACTCCCATCATATCAGATGGAGTTACAAATTTAGAAGAAGAAATTCTAGATAAGGAATTCATTCTTAGAAGAAAACTTGTTTTTGCATTGAAAAGGATTGACAATCTCAAGAAAGAATTGTAGGTATATAATAAAAGGGACCATCATGTAGATAAGTTAGAAAAGCAAATTAAGGAAAGGAGAATACATTGTGAAATACTTGAAAATGATATTATCTCTTTGATGTATGATCTAGAAAAGTCAAATGAACAAAATCAGGAGTTACTTCAAGTGGTTAAAGAACGTGAAAATTTGCTTAAAGAGGAAATTATGAAGTTAAGAACCCAACTGGAAGAGGAAAGAAAATTTGAAGAAAAAATAAGAAATCATCTAAAATAAAAAGGGAATGATTGTGAGAAATTAGAAATAGAGATAATCTCATTAAGAAATAAATTAGAAGAACAAGACAAAAAATTGAGATTCTAATACAATACCAAGATGTTGGACAATATTATTAGCAGTAAAAGGTATCCCTCCATTAAATAAAGTCATGGTTTTCATGAAACATTGAAGGGAGAATCCATCTCACACAAATGTGTAGGAGGTATTAGAGAAAACAAAGGAAATTATGAAAAACCTAGTAAATACTTAATTACGCAACAAAACCAACAACTAAAGAAAGTAACTCTTCAAAGAAAATCACTTGCTCATAGGAATGAGTATAGTAAAAATGTAGACATCCAAATAAGGTACAATAACTCATTCTCTCCCTTGATCAATGGTACTGAGTGTTTTATTTGTCACAACTTTAGATATATTGCATCTAATTGCAGAAGGAGATTGTTCAAAGCCGAAGGAAACAATATCTCAACAAAAGATCATACTTTCCGATGTATTGAAGTTGATTTCAAGGTTATTTTTTAACATGGAAATTATTTGTCAATAAGGCTCTATATTTTAGTTCATATAAAAATGAAAGTAACATGAAGGATAAGTACTATGACTCTTTTGTACCCTTATTTGGTCACATAAGGTGCTATACATGTATTAAATTCAAACATGTGGAAAAAGAATGTATGAGAGAACCAAAGAATTCATTTATATATTTTAGACAACATGACATGCAATTGAAAAAAATTAAATTTACCAAAATCCTAAAAGAATCTACCTCCATCAGCGGTTTTCATATGAAAACAAGGAAAAAATAGGAAGAGCAGCAAGTGAAGTGTGGCCTTTATTTGTGCGCATTAGAAGAAGAAAATCATGGATACATGGAAAAATAATGCTCTCATAACATGTATAGAGATAATAGTGTATTTATCTCTCTCAATAAAACCAAGGGTTGTGATGTTATTTTTGGAAACAATGCACCAAAGAAGGTTCTAGGAAAAAGTATAGCCAACCTCGATGATAAAAATATAGAAGAAGCTAATGCATTATTAGTTGAAGGGATAAAGAAGAACATCTTGAGTGTGGTTCAAATGACCAATAGTGGGCATGTAGTTATCTTTACCTTAATAGGATGTAAACTTATAGAAGAAGACGCTGGAAAGGTTAGAGGAAAACAAATAAAAAAATGCAAACAAGATGTACATGTTTAAGAAAAATCCAAGCATAAATAAGAGATTGAAGTCAATCTCGTCCTCTTTAGATTCAAATTACAAGAAGATAGTCCCCACTACAGTCTATTTTAACTCATGCATATTTATAAAAGGATTGTAGAAGTGAATGAGAGGTGCATAGCCTTAAGGGAATCACATGAAATAGCATAGGAACTTGATGAAAATCATGTTCGCATGGTAAACTTACTCTTTGATACAAGGTGTGTTGTTGCCCCAGAGACAGTTCTTGGCTGTGAGGGAACGGGTACCCGAGACATCTAAAGATTGATAAAAAAACAACCTTTAAGATCAGTGGTTGGAGGAACAGACCATGAGAGCTTGCAATAAATATTCTAATTCAAAACCCTAGCCTTCAGAACTTGAATGGACATAAACATCGAGGGTTGTAGGGTCTTTCGAGTAAAGAAATGGTTTAGAATAAAAATAAAGAAGATAAAGTTTAAACCCATGCAATTAAGAATATTAATTTAACTTATACAAAAATAAAGATTATGAATTATCATAATCCCGAAATCCCAGATGAATGATGAATGCCAGTCTAGATGCTAGTCTAGATTAATGAATGCTAGCTAGCATCGACTACCCATGTGTTGATGGCTACCCATGTAGTGATGAAAGCTAGTACCCACATATTCCATCCCATCATCAACACTTCTTTCCGTCATTGTATCCTTTCTTGCTCCCGTTTTATCTATCATGGTTTTCTACCCACCTACCCCCACAATCCCCTTATATCCTTCAACTAGTCTTAGATGCTAAACCTTGTATATGCTGCTTTGAGCTTGGTTATAGTTTGGATTCATGTCCAAAATCATATGCCTCCACAAAGAAGATGAAAGATAGAAAAACAACAGGGAAAATGAGTATGCATTCTTGTACATGGAGCGCTTCATTAATCGTTTCAATTTTAAACAACATGATTACCAATAAGTAAATTCATGAAGAACTAAATTGAAACAACCATTTGTATCTTACATTATTCCAAGAGAGGAAAAACAAAAATGAAATCGCACATACAAGAGAAAAAAAATGTTTGCAATTACACCCAAAGCTCGAATCAAAATTGCTTTCTATTTCAAAGTTCATGAGAGCTTTCTCCATCACATGGTCTCAAGACTTTTTGGATTCAAAACCCCTGAAAAATGTCCCCTTCAACATTTTATCTTCGTCCCTAGACTCACTAGCTAACTGTTTAATCAATTATAAAAATTGACCTTTCTAACAATTATAAAATTGTTTCGTAACTCATAATAAAGAGTACATAATTTAAATAAAATTAATATCCTATAATATATTATATTATATATGATAGAATAAAAAGGAGGTCCCCTTTTATAATTAGTGCCACAATTCTTAGAATGGGATCTTTACCCTAAACTAAAATATGAAACAAATATTTTAAGTGGAGCAGGTGTCGTGCGGCCCTACGACCTTAATCACTAACACATCAACAAACCACTAGGGGTTTTAAGAAAACCCTAACCATCCTCATGACCTCCCTTGGTAGTTTTTAGGATGAGGAGGGAGTGCCACTAGGATTAATTATGGTCATAGATTTTATTATCAGTGGTTTTCGCAATATGACTTCTCGATGGCTCCCAATCACTTATCTTCCAAGCACATGGAGTTATCAGGATTCCATTGGATTAGGAGGATAAATAATATAAATCATTGATTATTTTTTCATTTTTACTTCAAAAGAGTGCTTGAATTGCCCATTCACTAAACAAATGGGTAAATTTATTTCACGCAAATAAGCATGGAAAGAATAATCAACACTTCAAGTTTCGTACATGGAGCGTATCCATAAATAGGGGCAGTTGACTGAACTTGCATGTCCTCTTGACTGATAAATAAGAAAATTATGCCATCGAATATCAACATCATTTGATATGATCATTCCCTTGGGTAGAAACACAAGCTTAACTGATTTGTGAATCATTTCTGGAAGTCGAGGTGTTTTTTGACCCGGATGTTGTATGTATATTAGGAGCATAATGGTGTGACTGTGCGTCCTAGAAAATGGCTAGCGCCATACACACTACGAATGAGATAAAAATTGCGGATGTTATATTCTTCGAATATCTAATGCAATTAAGCAACCCTTCTCTTGTGGAATAAAGGAATTCACCATAATGTGACTTTAAAACTAAAATATATACAACAACAAGCTTCATTTTAAAGAAATGATCCACCTTTTATTAATTTCTTCTTCAGTGTCACTCAACTACTTTTCTCTCATATAAGTGATGTTATTAAAACTTTTGTTGATCCAAACTTCAATGTTTTCATATTGCTAGATGTTGAACTCTATAGACTTTGAATTTGCACCATGATCAAAATGTTCAGAATTTTTACAATTATATTTAGGATTGGATTCTTCAACTCTAACCTTCGACTCATTTCCTATTTCGAGTACATAATAGTTAGGTCGAAGATGAGAATTTGATTCAAGCCACTTCTTTCGATGTTCCCAATCTTTAATGCCTTGACTTTTCTTCTGACCTGGTTCATAATTTAGATACAAATCTGTCATGAGGCAAAAAGACAAAGATCTCTATTCCCAATTGTAAGTGATATATTTTCTATCAATCTCTTGCATTAGAAATCAACTCGACAAGCTATAGGCTACAATATTTTTTTGAAAAATATAAACTTTTTATGGCACATAATTTAATTCTTTGACAAGGCCTAATCACAGAGTGCTTAGATACATTCTATTGCTACGCTCCAAACAACTTGAATATCACTATTTAATTCCACTATAATCAACAATCCTTTAGACTATTTTCTATCTTGTTGTCCAGTTTGAATGCTTGACCCAGTACACAATTGAAGGAATTTGTATTCCCAATACCACAAACTAAATACTTGTTTGGGCCATTTTTTATCACATCAGCTTGCTAACATGCAACATAACTATATTTTAGTTCTTTAGGTATCGATTTCCTTGATTGAAAGAGGTTTGAATTTGTCGATGCCCAAGCACATTTTGTTACCATCTTCTTGTTGTTGAAAATTACCAATGAAAAATCTTAAAATGTCGATATTTTCAATCATAATTTATGCATGCCTTGCAATGTATTATCTGAACTTATCTTATTGCAAGTGTATGATAAGACCTATGATGTTTTGGGTCATAAAGTAAGGGTTTTCATAGTCTTGTATGAGTTCATTTGGCTCATCTAGAGATATCTCATCTATGTCACACATTTTCATGAACATGTATGTTGTTGTTAGATTGTTGGCTATGTTGGGATTTGATAACATTGTACAAAGCATGAAGTGTGTTGATATTAATAACATGTTTGTGATGAGATTATGAACTTCTAACAAATGCTATTATTTTTTGAAATCCACCTAGGGTTTCTATATTGTTGGTAGCATTAAAGAACATCTTGTTCCTGAATGGATGTATGAGGTCGCCTAATGTGCTCAAGGGGAGATTTGTATGCATATAGATAACTTACAAGTAGTCAAATCATCATTTCATTTAATATTTATTCATTAGTAATCATGTAAATAAATTATGTGTGCCCTACATACATCATTGTACATTGATGTTTTCTTATTTCACTTCCAGACTACATAAGCTATCAAGGTCCTATTGATGTTGTGATCGACACCCTCCAAAATCATAGTTACACTTTAAGTTTGGAACCTACTAAGGATCTTACAATTTTTCATTCCATAACCCCTTCATGGTTGATTAATATTTTGTGATATGTTTAATTCTTCTTCTCAGGTTCTACTTGTCAAAGTCACTTGCTCAAACACACGCAGTCCTGGTTGAACTCATGAGCGCACCTTCTTTATGGAATATCAAAAATTATAGCACCATCCATTAAGATAGTTCTTGTGAAATGTTCAGATCATGTCGATAGTCAGTGCGCACTATCGTTGATAATCTCCCTCACTTCGGTTTTTATCTTACTTTGATTTCGGTGGGTTTTATCAACTCTCGCTTTGTGCATCTTTGCTTTCACAAGTGTGGCTTTCACATTCACGGTTGTCCTTTTGACTTTCTTTCATTTTAATAAATGAAATTTTCATGTTATCTTTGCTCTGACATGTTCTGATTTCAAGGTCATTTTCATTTTGCAAGTGTCATCCTTGTTTTTCACTCCTGCTCAATGCAATTTATAAATGTCTTATCCCTCTTACTAAGTGATGAAAGAAGCTTATTCGTGAGCCTCATTGACATATATTTTCCTCCCATACTTGTGCACTAAGTATTTTCTAAGGTCTCCTCCCTCTCAAAGTGAATTAGTACTTCTTAGGATAAGTGACCTACCCTTTTGTTTCCTCCCTCGGTGAAAATAGCATTCCATATGAATGAGTGGCAAGTGTTGGAGAAAACTATTCCCTCTCAAGCCTGAGCGCACTTCAAAAAAATGAAGTGCACTTCAGAAAAACGAAGAATGTTTTGAAAAACAAAGCTCCCTTCATAACAATGGAGCACACTTTGGGAAAAGTAAGACTTCTTTGTCCCTTAAACAACGCATGGTGTAATCATGAAGCATAAAGAATTCATCCTTCCATCTTCTCTTAGGGTACATGGTGCAGTCACAAAGAATGAAGCCTTAGTGCACATGACACACTCACGAAGCACGAAGCCTTCATACTTCAATTAGGGCACATGGCACACTCTTGAAGAATGAAGCCTTAGGGCACATGGCACACTCATGAAGTAGGAAGCCTTCATCCTCCCCTTAGGGTGCATAGCGCGCTCCCAAAGCATGAAGCCTTCATCCTTCCCTCTTCCCTTAGGGTGCATGGTACAATCATGAAGCATGAATTTTTAGGACACATGTAACACTCACGAATCATGAAGCCTCTATCCTTCCCTTAGTGTTCTTGGTGGACTCTTGAAATAGGATGCCCTCATCTTTCCCTCTTCCCTTAGGGTACATGGTGCAGTCACAAAGTCCAAATCCTTCATTTGAGTGCACTCCCTTGCATCACAGTGTGCTCCTAGTTCCTCTTGAGTGCATAGGAACACTGGGAAGGCTCGAAACTGGATCCCTTGTTCCTTCGATGTGAACCCCTGTGCCCTCCTTTGTCCCTTGAACAATAAATTTAACCCTAAACCAATGAATGATTCTCCTTTGTGCTTCATACCTGCATCCTGTGCCCTTGAGTTCTCTCTCTCTCTTGCTTGAGCGCATAAGTGCACCTTGAAGGTCTCTTGTGAGCCTTGAATTTTCACTACCTTCAATGCAATAAAAGTGAACAATGGAGCCTTCCTAAGACACTAATGAAATTGAATATACCCTCCTAATAAAGCCTCCTTATTTTAACCCTCTAATAGGCCTACAATGGGTTGATCATTCCATGTGGTAGGTATTGATAAAATAGATGTTTTTAAGACTCATTTTTCTTAGTCATGAATGGTTTTAATTGGAAAGAGTACCTTCCTATCATGACAAGGTAACACTCAAAGCATATAGCAAGGAGAAATCATAAAGAAACATCCATAGAGAAGAACGAAAGAAATCCATCATGGTGACATGAAGCAGATCATGGGCCAAAATAGAAAGAAGACATTGCATGATGACTCAAAGGATCCCAAAGCTCATCCAAGACCCTTTGGAGGGTGAAGATAAGTAACAAAATGGATCTTTCATTAGGACCCTGTCATTATTGCCAAGTTGTAACTTTTACAAGTGTCATCATAATGGTAAATATATGTCAATGAATCATGCCACATCATCATGTGGAACATAATGATGTATTTCTAACGAAAAGAAAAAAGTGTAATATAATTCCAAGAGTCATATGTGGACCATGAAGAGTCACATACTCATATATGTCCAAAAGTCACATAAAGAACTCTAACGGTCATTTATAAGTTCAAGAGTTATTTAGAAGTCCAAAGGACATATTAAGGAGTCAAAGAGTCATGAGGGTAAACTAAGAGTCAAGGGGAGATGAAAGGTCATTCCTCTTGTCATAAAAGAAACCTCAAAACTCAAGTAAAGGGATTTTGGAGCCTTAAAGCTTTGGAGAGCCAGTCTTGGCTTCTCTACTTGACATAGGAGAAAAAACTATTCTTTGAAGAAGCAAGAAGTGATTTAATGTTCCAATACTGGAACTAGCGACTCATCATTGTAATAGTGTATTTGGATCTTAAAGCCTATTGAAATTTAATGAGCCAACACATTTTCGTGCACATACCACAAATGTTTTAGGAATATTCTTGGGATTTTTATGGTATATGTTCTGTTCATATGTACTGGAGAAATTGAAATATTTCAGAGGCTTTGTTTCTCATCTTGTCGAATGTGTGTTGTATTCGCTTTAATAATAATTATGTGAACTATTTTTCTAATGAATATTTTCATGCTCTCATGTGTCTCTCTCAGGTTAATAATATTAATTCCTTCTAGAGATTCACTCTTTTCTCCTACTCGTGGAGGTCTCCTTTTACACATTGCAAGCAGTGTTTCATAATGTCAGCTTAATTTCTTGTTTAAGATCTACGTAAATTATATCTTATGTTATCCATTGAAACCAAGGCTAACCTTTGTGTTATGGTGGCCAAGTTGATACTCTGGATGGATCTCCTATTCCAAATGGTCATATCGGGGAGGTCCCCTGTATGTTGGATATATCTAGCACTGTCAACATTTTGGTGCTAGAAGGAGGGTCAAATGACAAGTTATGCCCATCGAGTCTATTTGAATCCCTTTTCTTTAATGGCTCATCCTAAAATCATATTCCTCGAGTGTTTTTACAATATATGCAATGGTCAAAATTTAATCCCTAATGAGCCTCTTTATGAATTATCTGAATTGAAGTTTGATGGAGAGGATATAACATCCATAGCCGAGCACATTTTTTATTTTCTTAAATATTGTGAATATTATGAAATAGATGATGAAGACTTTGCTTGTATGGTTTTCTTCCTCACTCTTGAAGGTCATGTTAATTGATGGTGTCATTACTCACCATCTGCCTTTATTCATTCTCTTGATCAATTTCTCAAGGAGCTTCAACAAGATTTTTCTTGGTATGATTACTGATATGTTTATAATAGAATTAATCAACTTAGAATGGAGCCTAATGAATCAATTGAGGATTTTGATTAAAAAAAATTCATCCACTTATGTTGTGAGTTTAGTGAAGAAGTATGGATTGGGATTTATTTAAGCAAAAGTTTAAACATTTGGTTTGAGTTTTCTTTGAATCAATGCAAATCTAAACCCCCATATGTTATTGTTTCCCCAACTTTTGTAAATTGTGAGACACCTCCAATTTCAGAGGAAGAAAATACTATTCCTTTTGTTCATTGTCCTCCACCTTTTCCAGTATTAATATAGGTGCCTCCTTGTGATAATGTTAAAGTTTGGAACTCTGGAAATAAAATTATTGATCCATCTCCACAACCTCCTTCTACTTTCCATGACTGAGATCCTATGGAGGAAATCTTGGAATGGTTCATGAAGCCTATGATGAAGACTAATATTTTCATTCCCCGGATCATATTAACACTCATAACTCTAGTCTTGAATCAAATGTGGATTATTGTCATCCTCTATCATCTTTTACTCATGATCTGTTGCCTCTCGATTTTCTTGATCAACCTCTTCCAGATCCAAATATCGATCAAGAGCAAGGTAGTCAGGTAGAGGAACAACAAGCTAAGGATTCTTTCTTCTCTTTATTCTCTTTCTCAAAATAATCCATGTGAAGATAATGTTCTTTCATCATTGGTATATTTTGAATCTAGAAATCTCGGCGATGAATCAAATGAAATTGATTTGCATAATAAATTTTGAAATCTTCGAAAACCATCATTCTGATGATTCTAACTCCATTATGGTATGTAATGATGGTTTCCCAAGTGCACCATTTTATCTTTCGGTTTCTCAAGAAATGTTTGTTTTGAAATATTTACATCTTGAATCTGATTTGACTAAACAATATGTTCCTATTGAAGCTTCCACTTTACCTCACTATTCCTTGTGTTCTACTTTTTGTAACGTAGTTACTCCATGCTCTCTAGGTTCATCATCTAATGAATTGGATACTGAGTTGACATAGGGTAGTGATATCATTCATGATCAAGGAGAAGGTAATTAAATCATTGAGTATCCTTTAAATCCCTTGCCATTTCCAATTTTGCATTAATAAAACTCTCATATTTAGGTTACTCATGAAATTAATTCAATCTATTCATCCTTAGATGTGAAAATAAAAGAGCCTTATGGGCTAGGTAATCTATTTGTTGAAGATGTAAGTTCTGACCAAGGTAGTTGTCCACACACCATGCAAGATATGATTCAAGTTTCAAAATGCAATTCTACGATTCTTGAAGGAAGACAAGGCACTTCAACCTTCGTTGATCATTATGTTAGGTTCTCACAACTCTGGTAAGGTTTGTGAACTAAGTCATATATGGATTTTCTCACAAAATTATTTCCTTTTCCTGGTTTCACTAAGTGTAAATTCCTTCTTGAAATTTGTGTGGTATTTCAGGTATGAATTTTCAAAATTTCAAAACTTTGTTTCCAGTCAAGTTAAGAATTCTGTTTCAATTGATAATTCCTCATGTAAACCTCTTGTATCAAACTCGGGTTTGGATTTCATACTTTTCATGAATGTATGAACCTATGAAGTTGATAATTCCAAATATTATCTTTGGTTGAAGGATTCATACCTTTCACGTTCTTTTGAGTGTAATAAACTCCTAATCCTTATTGTGAATATTCCTATACTAATTATCTTCCTCATGGCACCAAATATCCTCTTTAGTGTCAATGAATGCTTGTGTTATTTTTTGAATCAAGTTCCTTGTTTTCATCTACTACATCTTGACTCATTTCAAGTGTTTACCATAGTGGCATTATTTTTTGATGATTACGATCCTAGTCTAGTTTGTAGCCAGTCACAAGTAAATGGTTTATCAACATGTGAGGAAGATGATTCTTTTATTTGAAGCATTTGCAAATTTGTTCAAACTTATTTATCTTTGTTGTGTACTGATCAAGAGTCTTGCACCTTTATTAATCTATCTGATCACGATAACTGTCATTTAATTTGTCATTTTCCCACAAGTATATCTCATGACAATTTTTTTACATTGATTGAACCTTATGATTTTTCTTATCAATGTTCAAATACTTGTGAAGAAGTTGGGGCACTTTCACCTCCGATGATGGTTATGTCAGGTCCTAACTATCTGTACAAGTTTCCTGAACATGATCATGTTTATTTTCCCTCACAATATTCTCATCCAAATCCCACACCAATAATTGAAAATTCCTTCTCACAAGGATTACAGGATCTCCAAGAGGATTGTTTTGAATTTCATGATCCAATTTATCATCCATTAGAAGCATCTTACTTAGCAAGTCCATTTTCTAAAAGCAAGTTCTGATCTCTCTTAGTGTTTGCTAAGGGTAGACAATATAAGTATAGTTACATTCATAATGAGGCATCAATGTTTGTTTGATTATGGTTTTCATCGACAAGGTAAGGTGGAAGATTGGGTAAAATTATGTGATATGACACATCTTTCTTCCCTTAAGAAATGCCTTCAACGTTTGGTGCAAGATTTTCAAGTTCATATCTTATTTGATGCACATTATTATATATATATGTTTTAATTGCACTTATCTTTGTGTTTACAGGTCAAAACCAATTATGGTGGCTTCATTAGAAATATCATTACAATTAGCTTTGACCTTCTAGCTGGTTAGGTTAGTAGTAGGCTTAGTTGCATTTAGTTTCCTTTACATTGCAACCTCCTTCTTTTGTGCTCTCCATATAGTCTTTGCATCTGTTTTGTTTTTCTATGATGCTTTTGGGTTCAGTCTCCATTTTCTTGGTATCTTATTTCTACATTTTTCTTTATCATGTATTTTCCTTCATGTTTGTTTAATAAGACTTTGAATGAAATATGTTCCTTTGGATCAAAAGGAAAATTCCACAAAACTTGAAAAGGGAAACTGTGATGACGAACAAGGCTTCGATAAGATGTTACCTCTTCTCTATCTAGGTTTATATATCATTAAATTCAATGACATCTGAATGGAAACTACAATACATTCGAACAGAAATCCTTTGGTCAAACTATAAAGACCATATATATATTTTAGGATCCTCATTCCTCAACGTAGCATTGTAAGTAAATAGTGTTTTATGTTTCTGATCCAATCGAGTAGAGAAAGGTAAGGGGGAAATCAATTAGCAAGCAAACCAATATCAAAAATCTATATTAACTTCTCTGAAGGAACAAAATATCTTGTTGTTAATAAGTCAGGATCCCTCTTCTTCCTGTGAAATAAATAAGTGCCTAAGAACAATTCTATAAATAAAATAAATAAATGGTGAAAGAAGAGAAAGGCTTCATGCATAGAGAGATGAAACAAGTATCTTCACTAGGGTATTGTCCATGCTTGATGGCACCAAAGTGATGCTTCTATTCATGTAGTGACTCCATTAGGGTACTTTCCAAGCTTGCTAGTAGCGAAGAAACACCATAGATAAAAACCCATACTTTGATTATATTAAAATTGTAGTTTTATATTACCCTTCCCTAGATCAAAACAATTGTGATTTGGCAAGCCTTGATATGTGTTTAACTGAGTAAGGGAATGAGTGGGGTATATCTCTAACCGGGTTAAGTAGGGAAGCCAAGGTAATCTGAAAGATGAATGAATACTTACTGAAAGATTGAGACCTTGCACTTAGAGAATTAAACCTAAACAGAGAAGCTAGAGTTCTACTAGTGTGTTTCCAAGTGTTGATGTTGCACTGATAAACAGCCTCCAAAATTTTTCACACACTTGAATTTTGAGGCCTACTAAAGATATTACAAATTTTCATTCCATAATACCTTCATGGTTGATTGATACTTTATGATATGTTTAATTATTCTTCTGGGGTTGTCAAAGTCAGTTGCTCACACATGCTGAATCTCGGTTGAACTCATGAGTGTACATTCTTAATGCAAGCTTTAAAAATCATAACATTATCCATCAAAATAGTGCTTTTACAATGTTCAACTCATGTTGATAGTACGCACTTTTGTTGATAGTATCCCTCACTTCAGTTGCATTTTTACTTTTATTTTAGTGTATTTTACGAATTATTGCTTTTGCAAACCATTTTTTTCAGAAGTGTTTCTTTCACATTCACGACCATCATTTTGAATTTCTTTCACTTCATTGAGTGGTATTTTCATTTTATCTTCAGTCTATCATGTGTCTCTTTCAAGGTCATTCACATTTTACAAGTGTCATCTTCATGGTTTCCTCTTACTCAGTGCAAGTTGTAAAGGTTTTAGGCCTCTTACTAAGTGATCAGTGCTACTTATTCATGAGCCTCGTTGATGTATCTTTTCCTCCCATACTAGTGCACTAAGTATTTTCTAAGGTATCCTCCCTTTCTCAATGCATTAATACTTCCAACGATAAGTGACCTAGACTTTTGCTGCCTCACTCAGTGAAAATCACATTCTATATAAACAAGTAGCCATTGTTGGTAAAGAACTACACCCTCCCAAGCCTCAACATAGTTCTAAAAAAAATGCACCTTAGAATAATGAAGCACACTTCGGAAAAATGAATAAAACTTCATAAAAATGAAGTGCACTTACAAATAATCAAGCACACTTTAGGAAAAGAAAGAATCCATTGTATCTTAAAAAGCACATGGTGCAGTCACGAATCACTTAGCCTTCATCCTTTCCTCTTCCCTTAGGGAACATGGTGCAGTCATGAAGCATGAAACCTTGGGGATCATGACACACTCACGAAGCACAAATCCTTCATCCTTCCCTTAGGGTGCATGGCACACTCTTGAAGCACAAATCCTTCATCTTTCTTTCTTCCCTTAGGGTGCATGGCACAACCACGAAGCAAAGAGACCTAGGGTGCATGGCACACTCATGAAGCATGAACCCTTCATCCTTCCCTTAGGGTGCATGACTCACTCATGAAGGACGAAGCCTTCATCCTTCCCTCTTCCCTTAAGGCACATGGAATGCTTACAAAGCATGAAGGCTTAGGGTTCATGGCACACTCAAGAAGAAAAAAGTCATCATCTTCCCCCTAGGGTGCATGCTTCGCTCTTGAAGCATGAAGCCTTCATCATTCCCTCTTCCCTTAGGGTGCATGGCACAGTCACAAAGCTTGAATCCTTCATTTGAGTGCACTCCTTTGACTCAAATAACTTCACCCTCCTACTTCCTTTTGAGTGCACAAGCGCATTGGGAAGGCTCAAATCCTAATCGCTTATTCCTTCGATCTATTCCCCTTCACCCTCCTTTTTCCCTTGAGAACACAAGCACACTCTAAACCAAAGTATGATTATCCTTCATGCTTCAGACCTGTGCCTTGCACCCTTCTGTAACTCTCTCTTACATGAGTGCACAACCGCAACTTGAAGGCCTCTTAAGAGTTTTGACATTTCACTGCTTTCAACACAATAAAAATGAATAGTAGAGCCTTCCTAAGCCACTGATGAGTTTTATTGCGCCCTCCCAATCAAGCCTCCTTATTTTAACCCTTTCACAGGCCCATCATGAGCTGATCATTTCATGAACTAGGTAATGATAGAATATATGTTTTTAAGAATTATTTTGTTTTGTCATGAACTATTTTCATTGGCAAGATTACCTTCCTATCATGAAAAGGTAATTCTCAAAGAAGATTAAAAGGAGAAACCATAAAGAAACACCTATGAAGAAGTAGAACAAAAGGAATCCATCATGGAGACATGAAGTAGATCATGGACCAAAATAAAAATAATACATTGCATGATGACTCAAATGATCCCAAAGCTCATCTAAGACCCTTTCAAGGATGAAGATATGCATCAAATTGGATGTTTCATGAATATGAAGCATAGATTAGATCTACCATCAGGAATACAAGATGAAGCAGCAAGGAAGACACCTTGGCATTACCACCTCATCATGAAGACACCCTGTCACTATTTCTAAGTTGTAACTTTTACAAGTGTCATCATGATAGTAAACATGTGTCCATGAGTCATGCCACAACATCATGTCAATTTTAATGCTGTATTTTTAAGGAAAATGACAAAATGTAATGTGTGGAAGTCCAAGAGTCATATGTTGAACATGAAGATTCACATACTCATATTGTCCAAAAGTCACATAAGGAAGTCCAAAGGTCATTTAAAAGTTCAAGAGTTGTTTATAAGTCCAAAAGACATATTAAGGAGGCCAAGAGACATGAGGGTAAAACAAGAGTCAAGGGGAGATGAAAGGTCATTCCTTTTATTATAAAATCAACCTCATAACTTAAGAAAATGGATTTTGGAGGCTTAAAGCTTTGGAGTGCTAGTCTTGGCTTCTCTACTTGGTATCAGAGAGAAAATTATTCTTTGGAGAAGCAAGAGGTGGCTTAATGTTCTACTACTAGAACTAGTGCCTCATCATTGTAAATTTTTACTTGGATTGTTCACCTAATTGAAATTCAATTATCCCACATATTTTCATTCATATATTGAAAATTGTTTAGGTTAATACTTGGGATGTTTACAATATATGTTATGTTCATAGGTACTGTAGAAATGCAACTATTTCGATGGATTTGGTACTCATATTTTTGAATGTGTGTTGTATTATCTTTAATAATCATTATGTGAACTATTTTTCTAATGAATATTTTCATGCTTTCGTGTGTCTCTCTTACGGTAGTACTATTACTTCCTTCTAGAGACTCACTCTTGTCTCTTGTCAGTGAAGGTCTCCTTTTACACATTTCAATTGATGTTCCACAATGTCAACTTGCTTGTTCAAGGTCTATGTATGTGATGTCTTATTTTATTCGTTGAAACAAAGGAGAAACTTTGTGTTATGGTGGCCGAGTTGATACTCTAGATGGGGCTCTGTTGTAGTGGCAGCAAAACCCTCCAAAATTTGGCTTGCATCCAATTTTAGAGCCTTCTTTGAGAGTTTTACTTGATGAGTACACACACTCGGGTTCACTCCATAAGCTCGTGGGAGTCCTGGCACCCACCTTGCTTGATAATTCCACTGCAAAAAATTTCATTTTGATGTCAATGTCATGCTTGTGACCATGTTCTGGTCATGCAGAAGGTCTTCGCTTCATGTCTACATGTTGTGTTTGCTATGTGAACATCTATCGCACTCACACACAGAATCATATACATTGTCGCGCAAGCATCATCACAGTTGACCAACAATCAATCACAAGTGTCGCGCTTGTCGCTCACACTGTCGATTAGTCATGTTGAGCATATGTGTCTGAATGGTTTGAGTTGTCTAGTTTTCAAGTCATGTAAGTGTGTGTTTCCAAGATCACGTATGCACCATTTCACTCGTTCACACACTTAGTCATTTTGTTGAAGTTCTGACAATCAGATTCCCCTCTGATATTCAGAACTCTACCCTACCATCGACTCGATCGATTGTCATCCAAAACAGTGCAGAAGCACCAAGCAAGTCATTTCAAGTTGCACTACCCACAAGCAAATCGATCAACCTTCATGTTGGTCAATTGGAGAGTTTGACCCAACAATCACCTCAAGACTGACTACCCTCAAAAATTGCGTAGAGGCTGTAGACCTTTCCCGCTTTGCTGACTTAGAAAATTGCGTATACAGGCCGGACAGACACCTAGTGCTTATCCCCGTCTTCATCATAAAATTGTGGATTTTTTCTAGCTAGCCCTTTAGTCAGTCAACTAGTCGCTCACGCAGAAAACTGTGCATTTTTCATGAGCAAGCCCTGTACTACCTAACAGTTTGCTCAGCTCAAAAACTGCATAGAGGTGATCAATAGGCCAGCCTCCCAGCATGGGCATAGGTTTCCTCACTAGCATTTCCCAGTAGCCAATTGCTAGTTCCCTCAAAGAATTGTGCAGTTTTTGCTGCTAAGCTCCAACAGCAGACTGGTAGGGAACTACACAACGTTTGTTGGCAATGTCTCAGCAATAGACTTCTAGTTCCTTCCAAGAATTGTGCAGATTTTTCTGCCAAGCTCCAATAGTAGACTACTAATTCCCTCCAGGAACTGCGCATTTTTTGCTGCCAATGTCCCAACAGCTGAATGCCAGTTCCCTATAGGAATTGCATAGTTTTTCCTGCTAGTGACCTAGTAGCCAACTACCAGTTCCCTCCAGGAATTGTGCGGTTTTTCTTGCCAGTCTCCCACTACCCGCTCCCTCCAGAGACCGCAAATTCTCTCTACCATGCCTTCCCCCAGCTCAGACTGCTCCTCTAAAAAACTGCACGGTTTTTCCCTCTAGCTGAGCCAAACCTTGCAAATAGTCACTCTCCATCCGGATTGCCTGTCTCCACACCCATTGCCTCCTGCACAGTTTGCACCAGCAGTGCACAGAGCCTCCATCTAGTCTCATTCCTTGCAGCCTTGTCCCCTCTTCAACTCACGTGCATTCAAAATTATCATGCATCATGGTAGACAAGGAGGTTTAAGGATTTGATATCGTCTTGTCATGAGTGACTATAAATATAGGTACTCGAATGAACGTGGCACGACGATGGATGGGATGAACAAAGGGAGTCCATGCAGAAGGACATGTTAACCAATGGACTAACAAACAATGCATGCAAAGATGTGTTCACGAACAGACGAATGAGTGAACATGCGAGATGGACGAGCAGACGGACAAGCATGCACTTTTCCCGAATGGGTGAAACTATCCAGCATGCCAACATGCAAGCAAGGAGAAACGTGCAAAGGTGACATCAAGCTAACCTAATGACCATCAAAGACTCCACCCACTTTTCCATGTGGAGGTGAGGCTGTGACACACCAAGAGGACATGCATCACCTAACAACATTAAAACTCGAAATGCACACTAGCAGCAACACAAATGTACCATCACTGTCACGTCGAGTCTTGTCATGAATCATGTCATCCACATATCTACAATGGGCCATACTGTTAATCGATGTAATGTAACGTGGAAGTCCAAGAGGCCCACTTTTTGTATGAAGAGTCATGTAAAGTTGAAAATTCATGGAATTCAAACAGTCATGAGGGTAGTCGAACAACCACAAGGGTCAGTTTCACCCTTCGCTATAAATACCTCCTCATTTGTACATGCAAAGGAATTTTCACCTCAGCTCCTCCCACATAGCCTTGAGAGTCTGTAATATTTTCTTTGAGTAGTAAGTAGTGGCTACGATGCCCCACCCATGGGAATAGTGATGTATGGTGTAACGATGTGTCTTGGAACTTTCGCTTAATTCAGAAGCCTTCTAACAAGCCATCACCTTTTCGCACATGTATTATAACTGTTGTAAGGCAGATCTTGAACACTTGTAATGCATGTTTCTTTAACCTCTATTTAACACTTGAACTCATTCACTTGCTGTAATACATATATATTAATGAAAATGTGTTGTATATGCTATTAATGATGTCCTACACGTGTTGGTTACCCCCCCAGACATGAGACAAACATTTCACATAAACTTGCTATAACAAATGTTGCACTCGTGCGAACTCATCCGCTGAGTGTTGTATGTGTTATCTTCCCTTGTGTGTTGTCACTCCCACATCCATGTGGACTATTCTTCCAGAATTTGTGCACATCCTATTGTGTTTTTTGTTGCTAACAGAGTTTGGGTTTCCTCCCAATCGACTTAGGACTCACTCCCACCATCTCCCTCTACAGTGAAAGAACCATTGACACAAGTAACACTAGAAATCACTAGGCATGTGAACCTCACTACTCGAAGACAAAGCAAACCACTCTTTTGTGCTCACAAGAAAGAGTTGAGGAAAATATTTAAGATAATGGCAACCGGTCCATCATACCAGATGGGACTCCCGCACCAAACAGTGCGAGGTCTATTTGGGACTTCGTAGCGAGGTGATCCCCTGAATGTTGGTGGGTTCAACACCGTTAACATTTTTTATGCTAGAAGGAGGGCCTCCAGTTCTATATGGCTAAATGTCCTCTCATAGTCACTCATCAACCATCTGGTCAAGGTAGTAACTGGCACTCCCTCTCACCTACGTGCGACTCTGCAGTTGGCTACTTCTCACCTACCAGGACTGAACACAAAATTCCATATTATCACCTTCTCTATGCCCATCCCATCACTTGATAGTTCACGAAATAAGTTGGACTAATCCTAGGCATACAACATCTTCCATACACATCAAGGAAGCCGAAATCCACTCCCAAAGGGGTTGTTGTACCATCAGTTCTTGCCACACATGAACGTCTAGCAGAAGCTATTGAAGTCAGAGAGGAAGCTCTGGTCTTCCAATAGGGGGAATGAGACACCCTTGTGATCTTGGGATCAAACTCTCGTAGAGGAGGTGGAGGGGAAGCCAGTGGAGGAGGCGAAGGTGGAGGCAAACCAACAGACTTAGAGTTGAAACCGTCAAATTCTAAAGAAGAGGAGGAGGACGAAGAATAATAAGAAGAGATGGCTGACCCAAATTTGGAATGGATGACTCAGGGACCATTGGCTCTCCTGGGTTGTTACAAGGAAAAGTGTCTACACAGAACTGCTTATCCCACTAAGGTGTGATAGCTACCTTAGAAACAAACAAAGTAAAGCTACTTTCGTTTTTCCTTTATGGAATATAGATGAGATAAGAACAAAGAAGACCAACCTCTGTCTTGCGCTAATCTCCTAGTTCGATTCCTCTCTCTCTTGATAGTCTTTCGCTACTTGTTCCCTTACACGCCCAGCTTCACAGAGTACCTGTAAGATCACAGCAGCATAGCACCATACAAGAACATGGATCTATAATCATAAACAATTTACGATCAAATGTAAATTGACCATACAAATGCATAAAACATAAATGACACAAGAGTATGGAGGAAAACTTGAATAGCTTTTATTGATAAACAAGAAAGAGCCAAGGGAGTTACAACCAGTTGTTCTGACCCAGCATCATCCTCTCAGCAAGGAAGCCCCTCTTCACCTCATACAAAGCTTAGATCACCCAACAATCTGATGTTGTCTCAAGAAACCAACAGCAATTCCTTACAATATGCAAAATTCCAGCCCCTGGATCTCTGGGATGAGGGATCCATATATAGATATCTGTAAGGGAGATGAGTCGGATTGTGATTTGATTAGTGTCTTCCCTCTGATAGTTCTTGCTTCCACTTGGAGATTGATGATCTCTTACTCATCCTTGGTCGAATTCAGAGAGGCAAGTGTCACAGGAGAAGTTCTGGAAGTTTCCATGCCTCTCCACCTTGCGGAATGACACTGCCATTTGTCACTTCTCGCCCATCGCACCCCATAGAAGGGCTTTTTAAAATGCAACACACCCACATAGTGTATTTAGGTGAGATGGAACGCACTTTGCCTATGGAGCAGCTGAAATGATCCTATTTTGACCAATTTTGAGCAGTTTCTCATGGAGAACTTCTGGGAGAAGCTGTAATCAGTTGACCTTGTTCCTTTAGGGGTTATAACAACACTTTTAGGGACTTAGGAGCCCTTGGTTTATGGAAATTTTATGCTTGGGGTTGTAGTGCCCAAAAATGTCTATAACAGTTGCCCCCTAAAGCATGAGGTCGTTAATCTTTTGATGTCGGGTGAAATGCTTTATTATGAGGATCAGAAGTTGTTTCAAGCTGGGAGGAGACCTGTAATAAGATACAATACAATACATTATCTTCATAATATTTTCATGATCTAGCTGAGGCGGGCATTCCCATGCTCAGCTTTATAAATTCATTTTCATGTACATAGGACAGACAATCATCTTTGTGTAGACTGATGATTCTGGTAGAGTCATCATCCCTTTGATTGGATGATTATCTGTGCAGCAATGATGTACATTTGATATCTTTATTTCCCTGAATATACATCGCAGCTCGGATGGATGAAACTAGATCCAGGGTCTTTAATCTCGTTCGATCTTCACTCGAAGTACAAGTCTATCCATGTGAGAGATGTTCTGGAGTCGAACATGGAAAGACATCGCCTGATTACCAGCCAATGATGTAAGCTGTTAACAGGTGCGAGAGGAATCACCGATAATGATAATGACCCTCAAGGTACTGCAGTATAATTCACGTGGTGTGAATAAAGGACTTGGCATCGAACACCATGCAAAATCTTTCGATCAAAGGCCATTGATGTAAACCTATCGCCGGAAGTGAGAAACTTGCCATTGAGGCATGCAAGCTTCAAAGTACTGAACGGGGTGTTCCTAGATCGACTTCTTGGATAATGAGCTGATGTCAACAAGAAGTGATCTGTCACAAGAGGGCCTTAATGAATCCCACATCAATGGCACGGAACGGAGCAAATGATTTTAATGGAGGTGAAAACGATCTGATGACATATGGTTCAGGGTGGCGGTCATGAAAGAATGGAGTGTAAATGTATTGTAGCGGGTGAGACACAGGTGAATTATCTCAATGACTTCTCTTGAACATATTGGCGACGTTGACATGATGGATTGGTAGCATTACCCCAAATGTGGATGGTGTGATAGGACCATGGTGATGTGACCGGTGAATGAAACAACCCAACCCGACTTGGATGCGGAGTGAAAGTGTCATGTTCAAGAGCGACTTGCTACCAACAAATTTTCTTCAAGTTTTTTTCCCAATTTTCCCCAGTCATTGCTGACCAGTACCTCGTTATTTTTTTCAAGCTTGAGGAGGATAACATATGCTTGTTCTATAATTTTCCCTTCGAGCAAACCCATCGCTATGTTTTAACAAGCCTAGCGATAGTGAAACTCGTTCTTGTCTGCTATGGACAAGTTTGTCGCTATTAAGTTTTAACGAGTTTAACGACAAAGATAACTTGGTCCTTTTCAAATTTAGAGAGTCTGAAAGGGAACGTAAAGGAAACTCCAAAATTCCTTTTTCATCATCTAATCCCTTAAGTCCGAGAAAGTATAAAACAATACAGAAGGGATGAATTTTTGATACTTTTAACGAGCCGAACAAAACAAGTGCTCGATATTTTTGTGTAATAATCCCTCAAGTCCAAAAAAGATTAAAATTTAGAGGGATAACACTTCCGGTCCCTTTAACAAGCTGGAGAGGCCAATGGCTCGGCAATCTTTTCATATTTTATGAGTCAGTTGAAAAGACCTTAAAGGAGACTCGTCTTTTGAGGAACGAGGGATAAAATTGGGTAGCAGCTGATTCCAGGTAAGGTTTGGAATGTTCCAATCATGGCAGTGTTACAAGGATGGCTAGTGAGATCACTCTTTGCAGTTGTTCCTCAAAAGGGGTAAACAATCAAATGGAGGTGAATGATCGGCCAATACAGAGTGGAGGTGATGATGAGAACACGACCAAGGCTTTTAAATGCTGAAGTACTACATTCACGATGGTTATTTACCGAGAAATAGTTCATTTTTTAAAGAGCTTAAACGCGAGGGGAAACATTTGCTCATGGCTTATGTTTATTTTTTAACGAGCTTGAACTATGTGCTAAAACTGCTCGATACAATGGTCAATTCTTGACTTTACCATAAATAGCTTTGTTCTTTCAAAGATTGTACTGCATTTTCAATTGCTTCATTAAACTAGTCAGAAATGAACAATATATGTTTGAAAAATGAGTTAGAACACTAATATTTTACTTCGAACTACGTAAAAAGTAATGTAAAAGTGCTTTTACCTCTCATTTTACCATTTCATTTGAACTTTGGTTTGTTGGAGCTTTGGAGGTGCTTTCCCCCCTTGATTTTCATCAGTTGATTTCAGGAGATTTTGTGGATGATTCTCGGCGCCGTCTAGACCAGGTAGGAGCTAAACTTGAGCTCTTTCATTTCATGCTTTCCATTTTGCATTTTGAGCTTGATTCTTGGTTTTTCTGAGCATCTGGGGTTTGAAAAACTCACCCTAGCTTCAGCGCACCCTTTGTGTATCTAAAGGTGTGTTGGATGTTGGCCTGTCTACTGGCCATCTGACATGCAATGCACCTAGAGCACTACTGTAGGTGCGATGGGCACAAGGAAGGAATTTTATGCACAGTTTTTGATGGAAATTTTGCATGTTTCTTACCAAAATCAGGATCTAACTCTTCTCTTGTTTGTTTTCAGAGATTTTTGGAGCGAGATGACTATTATATGGCGAGAACGTGAGCATGAAGAAGAGGACATGCTTGCTTTACATGATTCGGTTACAGTAAACGCACTGCGGAACTGTGGCTTGCTGAAGTTTTTCCGCATTTCTAGCATGAGACAACAAATCAACTTGCTACAGTATTTGCTCGATGCTTGGGATCCTACCAACCAGGTGTTCCAGATTAGGGGAAAATCTATCCCCTTGACTGTAGTGGACATCTATTTCTTGACTGGCTTGTCGAGGCGGGGTGCCCCCATCTCTTTATCAGGTTCGGCCCAAGGAGGTGAATCTGTGAGAGATTATGTTCGCCGGTATTGCAGAGTGGGATCTCAGCCGAGTAAGGACGGCAAGATCATCATCTGTGATGTCACTGATAGGTCTCTCAGGACTATTCTATTCACTTTTGGTAGGATGGCTGGTGGTGCGGCTCTTCATGTAGCCAACCGATCTTATATGTAGTATGCCTTGGAATGTCTCCAACCGAAGGTGTTCAACTGGTGAGACGCAGTACTTCTTGTGATGAAAGAACAGTTGACCAAGGTGAAGAGTGGGAGGTTGAAGAACTTTTGTTATGGTTCTATCTTGACCGCCTTTACCTTGGAAAAGATACCACTGATGCAGCTGTAGTATATTGCACTCGATTTACCTTCACCGACTGAACCACGTGTGTAGAGATGGGTCAACCATATGTCTAGGCATGCTGGTCAGTCTCATATTTCCTTTTCTGATACCTTCTTCGGGTGGTTTGATCGTCAGGAGATGGTTTATTCCGAGTATCCATATACCGGTATGGACTTCCGGGGTGATCCAGATTTAATACTGCCGGCTGGCGAACAGTGGGGTGCCTTTGATAAATTCTTTGACTATATCCCTATTTATCTTTTTTCTTTTATAATGTCCTTGTGCTTTATTCTGTCAAGACTTAACCAAAATCATGTGTTCATGCAGATGTTGGTCCCGTTCGGCCAGTAGTATGGCTGAGAGTGCCAGTTGTCGCCCCAGCAGGAGAGGCTGTTGGAAGGGCTATCCTTCGTGACCTCGATGTGGCCGAGACTCTCACAGCATTACAGGAATAGGTTGAGGGCCTCACTCTTGGTATTCCCGACGTGAGGACTGACGAGCTGCCCTTGAGGTTGCAGCGGCATACTACTGGTGTGCCAAGACTATGGACTCTACTCTTACGCATGATCACACAGGCTGTGACTTGCTATCACGAGCATCATTAGACTAGGGTGCCCCCTAGCATTTTGAGTTTTTGGTCATTTGACCAATTTTGTCTTGGTTACAGAACATTATGTGTAAACCATAAATAGTTATATATATATTTTTGATTTTCGAAGCTTTATTTTGGTTAAGTTACATGATCCAAATGAAAATATTGATGGTATGCTTCTTTTTATAAATGTTGCAAATGTCTATCTAACACATAATTTGACAATGAGAAAGTTAATGTGTTTAAGGTTCTGGAAATATGCTGATATTGAATAAAATCAAATTGTCTTTCCAAAATCTTAACCCTTAGGAACATGCGATAAATAGCCGGATTTCGGATAGAGTAGATACCAGTGAGTTGTAGTATGACGAGTTGTGAGTCTAGCCTGAAAATCAGTCGAAGTATACCATGTTTGATGGCATCAGAGAGAACTTCTATCAATGCGCTATATTCAGCGATGTTATTCATTGATCGACCAATACATACCCCTCTGAAACTTACTAACTCGCTGCTTGGATCAAAAATGGCCCAGGCTGCGGAAGATAGGTTCCGCGAACTACGACTCGCTCCGTCGGCATATCCAACACATGACTCCAATAGGTTTGACATCTGCAATAAATGTAAAAAGTGGATTACTTGACCAAAACAAACACTTTAGTGAAAACAAAAACATAACAAAAGCATACAGGTTACTATACTGAATCACGCATAATAACGCTTGAGGTACAACCCGTTACGAGGTTGTGCCAGTGGAATTCCATCATAATCCATTAACTCATAGGCTCCTTTTGCTAACACTCGCTTAACAATATAGGGGCCCATCCATAAAGACTTGAATTTACCTGCCCCCAATTTATCGGATTCTTGGTCATAAAGCAAGACCAAGTCACCTTCTGAGAAGACACGGGGTTTGACATTCTTGTCGAACTGCGCTTTGACTCATTTCTTACGGGCTTCGTTAGCCAAAGCGGCATCACGACGGGTTTCATCCAATTGGATTAGTTCCAAGAAACGAGCCTCCTCTTCTGAAGTTCTGGGGAGAAGGTCAATTGCGAGTTTGAGGGACGAGATTTCACACTGGATTGGTAAGACTGCTTCCAGGCCATATACCAGTTGGAAAGGTGTAAACCCGGTTGCATTCCTTACCGATGTTCGGTAAGCCCACAAGGCTGAGTACAGGATTAGGTGCCAACTTCTTTTGTGAAATCCAATCATCCTTTGCAGCATGCGCTTCAGGACCTTGTTGATTGCTTCAACTTGTCCATTGGCTTGCGGGTAATATGGAGTAGAGTTGTCGTGAGACAACCCTAGTTTGGTAGCTAATTCGACCATCATGTGATTGCGAAAATGTGATCCATGATCTGTGACTATAGCTTGTGGGACGCCGAATCTGGCGACTACATGATTGAAAAATAAGAGGGCAGCTGTTTCACCAGTATTATCGAATGTAGGCATCGCCTCGGCCCATTTGGTAAAATAGTCAACTGCGACTATGATATACCCATGCCCCCCGGTCGAGGTGGGGTTTCATGTCATGAAATCGATGCCCCATTTGGTGAATGGCCCGATAGCAACTATTGGCTACAGAAGTGCGGGTGGTCTTCTGGTTTTGCTATTGAAAATTTGACAAGCATGGCAACTTCTGACTGCAGTTATGCAATCTTTGAACATTGTTGGCCAGAAGTATCCTACTCGTAAAAAATTTTGCGTTGTAGCATAACCGGATTGATGCCCCCCACACGCGCCTGAATGGCAATCATTGAGGACTTTTTCGGCCTCCTCATGGGTGAGGCACCTTCTCATAACCGTATCGATACCACGACGGTAAAGTGTATCACCGACGATCATGTAGTCTTTTGCTTGGTATCGAATATGTTTTTGTTCAGAGCAAGAGGTATTTGGCCTATATTTTTGGGTTTGGAGATAAATGATTATATCCCCATACCACAGATTTCTTGAAGATATCAGAAACAAATTTTCGTCCATGATCGTTTCTTGGGATGTTTCATCGTTGGACGACGATGGGAGATCGCATAATAATTCTGCGAAAACCAGAGCTTTCTTTGACTTGGATTTTACAAATTCCAAATCAAACTCTTGTAGAATTGCTATCCATTTTGAATATTTGCCCCCCATCAACTGTCGCAACAATATATAAGTCATGGGGTTGAAATCTGACAGAATGATAGTTTTTCGAAAGAGGACATAGTGTCGAAATCTCTGTATCGCTTGAACAGCTGCGAGCGCTAGCTTTTCAACATAAGAATATTTGCTTTCTATATCATTTAAGTTCTTACTCAAATAATATATAGGATGTTCAATTCTGTTGCTTTCTTGAACTAAAACCATTGCGATGGTTGTATTCGCTACAGCCAAATACAGGTTAAAGTCTTTTTGATAATCAAGAGCGTACATTAATGATGGTTTCATTAGGGATTCTTTTAAAGCATTAAAGGAAGCTTGTGCAACCTGATCAAAGGGTACTTCCTTTTTCAAAAGACGCGTATAACCTTTAGCAAGTTTGGCGTAATTTGGAATGAACCTCTTCAGAAAGTCTGCTTTCCCTTGGAGTTTCTAAATCTGAAGCAAATTTGAAGGTGGAGGCAAATTTATGATTTCCTGAACCTTACATGGGTCGAGACGAATCCCATCTTTCAAGACTACAAAGCCAAGTAAACAACCAAAACTAACACAAAATACACATTTGTGTGGATTGAGTCGTATCTTGTAGTGTCGGCAACGTAGAAATATTACTCTTAAATGCTGTGGATGATCAGTCTGCTTTCGCGAATGAGCCGGTAGGTCATCGAGGTATGGTTGAACGATTTTTTTGATGTCATGGAAGGCATAATTCATTGCCCTCTGAAAATTTGCCCCTGCATTCTTTAAACTAAAGGGTAATTTTTGATATGCAAATGTGCCCCACGTACAAATAAATGCAGTCTTTGACTAGTTCTGTGGGCGGATATTTATTTGATTATACCCGGAGAATCCATCCATGAATGAAAAGATTTCGCATCCAGCGCATTCATCAATTATCTGGTCGATGAAGGGTGTAGGGTAGTTGTCTTTTGGACAAGCTTGATTTACATCCCTATAATCGACGCACACTGTAATGGTTCCTTGTTTTTTTATAACAGGGACAATATTTGATACCCAATCTGTTAGAGGAACCCGATAAATGAAACCAGCATGGAGAAGTTTTTCAACTTTTGCCTTAATGGCAGTGGCTTCCTTGGGGTGCACCTGCCGTAGTCGTTGTCGTACTGGTTTGACATCTGGATACATCTTGATTTCGTGTTCAACGATACTCGAGTCAATGCCTGGCATTTCACTATATGACCAAGCAAATACATCACTGAATTCATGAAAAAGAGCGTTATATATTTCCAGTTCTGAAGGAGAACAACATTTTCCAACATAAATATTCTCTACAAAATCTGCTTTGGTCGAGATATTTATGGCGATAGTCTCTTCAATGTTGGACAAGTTTCGCTCGGAATCCACCGTGTTTATAGTATTTGATAGGAAATCAAAAACTGAAGGATGATAAAGGTCATCAGGAGTATTTTCTTCACAATTCGGAAGAAGGGAACGATGGTGGTAATCATCCCATGGTGCCCCTTCAATTACCGTTGAATGAATAATTCCTTCGTCGGTGACATGCACTCGCGACCAAGGATCTGAAGGGGTACCATATTCCTCAGACCTATCTATCCAAATGCTTGATGAGCATTGATTTGGGTTTGCCTCCCATGCTAGGAACATTGATTGCTACAATATTTCTGTTGGGCTTGGAGGCAAAACCTGTGCATGATCCACGTCGATATCGTTTTCTGAGATATTTTTAGAAGATATCATGTTGCAAGTTCCTACCAACGCTACTTCCGCCAAATTGATTGGGGGTGGAAGGGTGAAAGTTCCCATTAATATAAGATCTTTTAGTAGGCCTACTCTGATATTTTGAAGTGAATGGAGGCTTCCGTGGATCATTGGAATGCTTCCCGTAACTTGAGAACCATTGGGGAGGAAGTTTTGTTGGTCGACGATTGTAATCCCTCCTTGAAAGGGAAATGAAATCTTCCTTAAATAGGTCGACCCAATAGCAGCCATAGCATATATCCATGGTCTTCCCAGTAGGATGTTGTAATCGAGATTTCCATCGATTACCTCAACATCTAATTCTATTGTTTTCCCTCCCATTTCAACTTTCAAGTTACTTAGAATACCATATGGGGTATATGTTCCTCCGTAAAATGCTTTTAATGTCGTCGAAGATCGCGACAAGGTTGGAGATCCTAAAGTTTTCCAGTAACTCATCGACATAATACATGTAGATGCCCCCTCATCAATAATTGTTCGATGAACAGTTTTGTTGAGGGCTTTCACTTGAACGAGGAAAGCTAGTTGAGTTGGTAACTGAGGATTGTATCCTTTATGATCGATGGATACAAGATTGGAATCCTTTGGGTATATCCCACCAATGGCTGATAATAAAGCTTGCTTTTGGGATGGGCAATTTTGTAGTACCTCAAGAGTGGACATAGCGTTTGGCAATTGGGCCAAATCTTCCACTATATTATAATGCTGTGCCGCTCTAGTGCAGGGATTAAACGTCGACTTGTGTACTACTCCCTTTGGTGGTTTTATTTTAAACTCGAGAATGATGGGTGGTGTGGAGCACTGGAAAGGTATGTTTTTGACGAACAATTTAGTGACTTTTCAGTAACAATTGTAACCCTTTCTGCATAATGAACTTAAAGAAATAAAGAATTTTAATAGAATGTGTGAGAATTAGTATGGAAAGCTTAATCACTGATAATTGTTATTTTTCCATGCAGGAAAAGGTGGAAACGAAGAGCTGCTGTTCGAAAGGAAAAGACAAAGGAGGAATAACTGCTGTCCCTTTAGAAGGGAACCGGATGCGAACGAGATCGAACAGATCAAAGCAGAACAACCCAGGAAAGAAAGAAGGGTTATCAATTCGGTGGAACAAGGAAAGAAAAGTAAATGATTAGCGGCTTGGCGAATGGATCACTGTTTTGCTTATTTTTGCTACCTAGATACCTCCGCCGTTACTTTTATAAAAAGGAACAGCATCGTTAAGCAAAGGGACTTTTTTTTTTTATATGTAACTGTGAATTTCAGACTCAACTTTGATCATCGACTCTCACTAAGACTTGGTTTGCTGTACATTTGTTGATGCATTAATATAAAAGACTTGGTGTTTATTTCATCTCTGCGTCTGGAGTAATCTAAGGCGGTGTACCGTTGGAAGCTAAGGGCCCGGCTCCGAAGGACACTTGCTTTTGTATCATTATAATTTGGTTTCTACGTGGTTTGTTTATCTTTATAGTTCGGTAATCTGACATGTTTTTCATATGTTATTCCATGCTCTGTTACAATTAATTCATTAATGGTTTCTTCAAGAGATTTATGTAGTGACTCTGTATTGTATGAGTGAATCTTTTCAGAGTTGATCGCATGTTATCAATCTAAGCCAACTATTTCTGTTACAGAGCCTTTATATTGAATATTGCTGTATTGGATTCATTTGAAATCTCAATTATTGGAATCCGGAAGTAATGTTATTCTATTTGGAAACATAGTCATATTCTCTTTAATCATCAGATTGCTATATTAAGCGTGTTGTGAATATATGGTTGATGATTGTTGTTCCATAATTCATCTGTGAGTGTTGTTCCATAAAGTACATTCCATCGAAGTTTCTTTAAGAGGGGAGACTGCTATTTTATTACAGAGTGTGAGTTTGGTTCAATAGAACAAGTTTAGTTCAGACTCGCAAGGCTTAGTTCCATTTATTGTTGTTCCATTTACTGTTGTTCCAATTCAGATTTGCTGTTCCATTTCCTATTTGTTGTTCCATTTTACTTTCTGTCATTCCATTTACTTGCATTTGTTGTTTTGGTGTGAGAGAAGGTCTAAGGCTGTAGTGAGCCTTAGCAGTCGCTGCCTAGCTCCCAGACCTATGGTCCATGCTCTAATTTCCTTTCCATCAGTTTCTAGAGGGATGGGTTATCGCTTCCGCACCCTTGACTGATAAGCTGCCTTATGTGATTTTATTCTTTTAGAGCAATTTAGTCATAGTTTAGCATCCGTTTACCCTTGTATTTTCTGAACACTGTACTACTAAGCATTACTCTGACGAATAGCCTCGGATTGAGATACTCTTTGCAATAACAAAGCATTCCCGGATTGACTTATTAATGTGGCATAACTAGAGGTGAAAGAGACCCTTGTTACAGCTCTACATTTTGGCGCCGTTGCCGAGGAAAGAGTATAGCCATTTGTCTTTTACAGAGTAGTGTACGAGTCTGCTAGGGGAGAGTTGGATTTTAAAAACGGAAGGTAAGAACCTGCGTACGGAGCATGTAAAATCCCTGCTCCACCGTCCGCTTTCCTGGCAGAATTGTGGGTTGAATAGAATTTGGTAGTTTATAGAGTGCATGACTAAGCAGAAAAAGCCAGAAAAAATTATCAAACCTCCGTTCAAACCCGAAAAAGCCAAAGGGCCGGTGACCCTTGGCCGAACAACCTTCATAGACAAAATCTATAAGAAAACTGAATCTCAACCATCAGTAGGGTTCAGGAAAACCAATTCTAAACAACCTACTAGCTCCCTTCACGCCGCAGGATCACCATCTGTAGCCTTCGCTGAGGTGCATAGTCAGACTGATGAACAGGATTTTCAAGAAATTGAAAATTCTATTCCAGAACGACTGCAGGAAGGGAATCTAAGCAATCTTTGTGAAGGAGAAGGGGAAACAGGAGAAGTTGAGGAGCCAAGATCTCCTCCTAGGATAATTCAGCCATTAAAAAGCCGAGATAAAGGAAGTGCTGCAAAAATCATTGTTGAAGGGATTCAATCTCCTCAAGCAACAGGGACTCTCGTTATTCCAGACGAAGGAAGTGCTATTAAAACAATCCCTGTTAAGGCCGTGCCTTCTCCGCCTAGGAATACCCTCTTAGAAATCCCGGAAGGTTACTGGCACATATTCGATTCCATGGCACAGAATCAGCCAAACACTCAAACTTCTACATTACAATATCCTATAGTGGATTTCGTAGCAAATGCTCCTATGAAAGCAATTCCCCTTCAACACATTCCTACATTTCACGGACTTACATCAGAGGACCCCGATGCATTCTTATTTGAATTTGATGTGTTATGCAGGGGATATGATTACACCACTGACCCCCAGAAATTAAAACTGTTCCCCTCCACCTTGAAAGGGGCAGCTTTAAGATGGTTTATGGGTTTAGGTGGTGGAGTTATAACTAACTGGGAGCAAATGAAGGAATCTTTCCTAAAGAAATATCAAGATTACTGTAGGTCTAGAGAACTGAAAGATGAAATATTTCAGATGATAGCTAGACCAAATGAAACATTAGAAGAATATGTAGAATGTTTTCAGTATAATTTACAAAGATCTCCATATGCATCACTACCTCTGCCTGATAATGTGTTAAAAACAGCATTGATTAGAGGCATGAAGGAACAATGGATTGAAACATTAAATATCATGGGAAAAGGGGATATTTATCAAGAGAATTTTGCTGACATCATCGATTTATGTATCAGGAGCTCGAGAGGTAGCACAAGGATAAAACCAGCAGAATATGATCGGTTTGTCAGAGATAACAAAATATCAACAGAAGGAGTAACACGTGTAGAACTTGGAAATTTATTAGAAAATTTTAAAACTGATATCCTGGGGACATTGACTACACAACTTGATATTGTGCAGGCTAAACAGAAGCAGATAGAGGCAGAACAGAATTTGGCGATCTTCTGCCCCCGATGTAGAAGAAAACATAGCCACAAGGAATGTCCACTGGATGCAGTTCAAACATGTGCTATCTGTACAAAAGATCACCTTACTGAGAGTTGCCCCTCACTTCCTGGATTGAAGGCAGTATATAAGGAAGAAGAAGAAGAGCCAGAATTAGCATACTTCGTTAACCAGCGTCGCCAATGGCAACCAAGGCAATCGGGTATGTTTTCAGACCCAACTTCTTCTTTTTAGCCTCCACAGTATAACACTCAGCAATATAGTATGTGGCAAAACCAATCTCAACCCCCATTTCCGAACTGGTCATCACAACCGTTTCCTTCTCCAAATCCATGGATGAATCAGCCAAGCCAATTTGGTTGGCCAAATTTTCCTTACGCCCCACCATATTGGCAGAATAGCTCATATCCTCCACAATGGACCCCCCCTACTTCACAAGGTTCACCCTGGCAGACAAATTGGCCAAGATCGACATATCAGCCAACAGGAACTATTCCGCTCCCTCAACCGACTCTGCTAGCTTTTCAACAAAATCCCCAGTCTAATCTGAGACCGCAACTCCCAGCCCAACCCAATCCTAATCCTAATAATAGGCCGGTCCAATCCCTCCAAATCATAGAATCATCAGAAATCGGACCTGAACTGAGTGAGTGTAATGATCTTCAGTTAAGATCTGGACGTATAATAGAAACAGAGGGAGATAAAATAGTTCACATTGAAGATCAGTTACCAATAGAACAGCCGTTACAACAAGAGGGTGCAAATAAGGAGCAGACTCATCATCAAGTGAATACACCCTCTCCTCCCTTCCCAAAATGATTAGTCATACCACGACCTGTACAATATCCAGACTTTGACATTCTGGGAGAGTTACAAAACCTGTACATAAGAATTCCTTTCCTCCAAGCCATTCAAGACATCCCTATATATGCAAAAACTATAAAGGAATTGTGCATAAAAAAACCAAGGAGGAATGTAACCACTAACCCAAGAGTCCAAGTAGTCGGTACTTTATCTGACCTGTTATCAGGAACACCCATTAAATATGAAGATCCAGGAAATCCAATCGTAACTGTTCAAATCTATGGTCAGACTCTGACTAATGCTTTAGTTGATTTAGGAGCTGCAATTAATATTTTGACAACTTCTACTTGCCAAAAGCTCGGCATTACATCGGTAGAACCCACTTCTACTTTCTTAGAATTGGCTGACCAATCTGTAGTTCGACCAGAAGGAACTCTATACGATGTCATGGTCTCTATAGATTCTTGGGAATACCCAACTGATTTCCTGGTAATTAATCCAAAAACCCGACTGGATGGACACCCGCTAATTTTAGGTAGACCTTGGCTTGCTACCACCGATGCTTACATTGGTTGCCGGCAGGGGAATATGACCATAACCAGAGGACCAGATATTAAAAATCTAGTTCTATACCCTCCAGCACAGCCAAGTCTTACAATGATAAAAACTAACCAGCACCCTGTATCATACCTTACTGACAATATCAGATCACCATTGACTATACAGAAGGCCCTAGACTTTAAAGACTAAATAGAAGACGATGCTATCAATAACTTCATTAGTCAAACTAAATCTAGACCTCACACACAGTGTTTCATGATAGAAGCTGCATTCGATAGCGAGCTAGAAGAAGATCCCTTGAAATACACACATGACCAAACGATACCTGTGACTTCTGTTGCCAATAGTAAAGTAGTGGAAATTGAACCAGGAAAAACTCTAAATATCAATGCCAATCTTACACCGGACCAAGAAATAAAACTCATCCATCTGTTACGGAAGTATCAAGAAGCATTTGTGTGGGATTACCCTGATATGAAAGGGATTGATCCCCAAATGTGCACCCACCATATTTATATAGAACAAGATGCAAGGCCTGTCCATCAACCGCAAAGAAGACTCAACCCTCATCTAAAAGATGTTGTAAAAGTTGAACTTCAGAAACTTTTAGATGTTAATTTTATTTACCCTATTTCTGATAGTAAATGGGTGTCTCCGCTTGTGGTTGTACCCAAGAAGAATGGGAAATGGAGGATTTGTGTGGATTATAGGGAGTTAAACAAAGCCACACAAAAAGATCACTTCCCTCTCCCATTCATAGACCAAGTATTGGACACTTTAGCAGGAAAGAAATTCTTCTCTTTCCTGGATGGCTTCAGTGGATACAATCAGATTCAGATTGCCCCTGAGGACCAGGATAAGACTACCTTTACTTGTCCCTGGGGAACGCTTGCCTATAGAGTTCTACTCTTTGGCCTATGTAATGCTCCTGCCACATTCTAAAGGGTTGTTCTTAGCATCTTTGCAGATTTAATAAATGATGGACTTGAAGTGTACATGGACGACTTTACACCATATGGAGATGATTTTGATCCAGCTTTAGACACTCTAGAAAAAGTCCTACAGCGTTGCATTGCTACCAAGCTTTGTTTAAGCCACGAAAAATGTTATATCATGATGACTGGAGGGCTTATTCTAGGACACTTTGTCTCAGCAGCTGGCATTCAGGTAGATCCAGCCAAAATTCAAATACTTTTGCTTATCCCCACCCCCACTACTCAGACAGAGGTACGCAGCTTTCTTGGATTTTCTAGGTATTATAGACGATTTATAGAACATTATTCACACATTGCTGCACCTCTATATGCACTAACTGGTAATGTTGATTTCATGTGGACAGAGAAATGTGACCGCGCTTTCCAGGAATTAAAGAAGCTTGTATCAACAGCTCCAGTCCTTCGAGGACCAGACTAGAATTTACCATTCCAAATCTCGTCTGATGCCTCAGATACAGCAATCGGTGCAGTCCTTGGGCAAGAAGAGGATAAAAAACCATATGCTATTTATTATATCAGCAAAAATTTATCCCCTGCTGAATTGAATTACACTGTCACTGAGAAAGAATTCCTCGTTGTGATACATGCTGTCAATAAGTTTAGACATTATATTACAGGCTATCCCGTTGTTTTATATACAGATCATTCTGCTATTAAATATTTAGCAAATAAGCCTGTTACAAATGCTAGAATAACTAGATGGTTGATCTTATTGCAGGAGTTCGATATCACAATCAAGGATCGACCCGGTAAGGAAAACCCTGTAGCTAATTTTCTCTCTCGAATACCAAAATCAATTGAGGCAGCAGCAGTGGAAGACCAATTTCCGGATGAGCACCTGTTTGCTGTTGCTGTTCAAACACCCTGGTATGCTGATGTTGCCAATTACCTTGCAGTAGGTAAGCTACCAAAACACTTAACCCCTAATGAACGTAAGTAGATTGTTCAGAAGAGTACTCGGTTTTCGTGGATCGGGGGTTATTTGTTCCACACAGGGGCAGACATGCAAATTAGGAGATGTATTCAAGAAGATGAAATTTTCGACATCTTAAAAGCTTGTCATGACGGACCATGTGGGGGACACTTTGCCGAAAAAAGAACAGCACATAAAGTATTGCAGACGGGATACTACTGGCCTACAATTTTTAAGGATTCGAAGAAATTCGTTCAAGCCTGTGATAGCTGCCAGCGAGCAGGACGACCTGGTCAAGCCGACGAAATGCCTCTAAGGCCACAATTAGTCATTGAACCATTTGAACGATGGGCTCTTGATTTCGTTGGACCCATCAACCCATCATCAAATCAGAGAACATATATCTTGGTAGCCACAGAATATGTCACCAAATGGGTTGAGGCCGAAGTGTTGCCGAGAGCTACAGAAGATTCGGTAATACAGTTCCTGTTCCATTTGTTTGTACGTTATGGCCTTCTGAGAGAAATAATTACAGATGGAGGACCACAATTTGCCGGAAACAAATTAGCTGCAACACTTAACAATTATCACGTCCAGCATAAAATTACTACCCCATATCACCCCCAGGCGAATGGGCAAGTAGAAAGTAGCAATAAGGTGATAGAATCAATTTTAACAAAAACCATTGCTTCACATAGGCGTGATTGGGCCGCCCGACTACCTGAAGCACTCTAGGCTTATAGAACCACATGGAGAAGTACCACTGGTTATTCACCCTATCAATTAGTGTTTGGGAAACAACCTATTTTCCCCATAGAATTCGAAATCCAAACACTACGAACTGCACAGGAAGTTGGCCTAGATTTAAGTGAGGCACAAATCAATCGACTACAACAGATTAATGAATTGGATGAAATAAGGCTCTCTGCATTACAGAATACAGCACTTATTCAACAGCAGCGAGCTAAATGGCATGATGCACTTATCAAGAACAAAGTCTTTCACAAAGGAGACTGGGCTCTGTTATATGACTCTCGGTTTCAGGATTTCCCTAGGAAACTGTAGACTCGTTGGTTGGGGCCATACGAAATCCAGAAAGTACATGATAATGGGACCCTTACTCTGATCACAATCGATGGTTCTGGATATGCATTCAAGGTAAATGGCCACCGAGTTCGTCTCTATCGTAGGCCACTCACTCGGGAATCCTTCTGTCAGCAGCTACGTCAAGACACTGACATGGAAATTTTAGGAGAGGAAGTAAAATTTTCCTCACCTATAATTCAGTAAGGAACACATTTTTTTTATGACTTGTACATAAGTTCTTGTATATACATTTTCTAAACATTTCTTTGATCTTTCTTTTTTAATTTTGCTTTTTACATTCAGCGTGACTTTGTTGTTCCTTTTTCAAAAGGAACAACATTTGCTTGTTTTTGTGTTTTTGCTGTTCCTTTTCAAAAGGAACAGCATTTCTGAGTTTTTGCTGTTCCTTTTCAAAAGGAACAGCATTTCTGAGTTTTTACTGTTTCTTTTCAAAAGAAACAGCATTTGTGAGTTTTTGCTGTTCCTTTTCAAAAGGAACACCATTTGTGAGTTTTTGCTCCTCCTTTTCAAAAGGAACAACATTTCTGGGTTTTTGCTGTTCCTTTTCAAAAGGAACAGCATTTGTGAGTTTTTGCTGTTCCTTTTCAAAAGGAACATCATTTGTGAGTTTTTGCTGTTCCTTCTCAAAAGGAACAACATTTTGGGTTTTTGCTGTTCCTTTTTAAAAGGAACAACATTTGTGAGTTTTTGCTGTTCCTTTTCAAAAGGAACAGCATTTGTGAGTTTTTGCTGTTCCTTTTCAAAAGGAACAGCAGTTGAGAATTTTTGCTGTTCTTTTTTTCAAAGGAGACAGCACTCATGATATTCAGCTGTTCCTTCTCAAAAAACGGCATCTCAACTATTTGTTTGCATGGATTCTTCTATGCTGTTCCTTTTTTTTCAAAAGGAACATCATAGCCATGTTTTTGCTCTCTGTGATGATTCATATTGAGGATGCTTTTCGCCCATGTTCTCTCCAGTCTTTAAGATACAGCTATGCACTTATGCAATGAACATAAATGACGACATACCGAAGTCAGCAGATCATAAGACCGCTATCTTTATAGAGCCTAGTATTGATAAGAGGACAAGAGGAGGGACATACTTACTTCTCATCTCCGTTGTCATTGACTTATTCCCATTGTTTTGGTTGGTTATCTTTATCATGGCGATTTCCCTAAAAATTTTCTCTAATTATTACTCAGGAATAAGAACAGAGGATTTATATCTTCCTGTTGGGATGATAAGACTTCTTCCACCATTCCCACTCTTAAGGAGTGCTGAACCACCCTTATGTGTAAATAAATAAGAAAAAGTGCTTTGCAAAGAGAAAAGAAAAATGATGAATATGGATTATTAATCGTCAAATGTAGGATAGGGGGTCTCATCAAGAGCCAGCCTACCATGATCATCAGGTTGGAAGCGAAGTGGCATTCCCAGTATGGCCACCACACCAGGGATATGGTCCAAAAGGTACACTAAATAAACAGACCTTGGAACAGGGGGTCTCATCACGAGCCGGCCTGTCAACGTTTCGCACCTTCCTTGTGAATGGCATTATGGCTACCTGGTTACCAAGCCAACATAATGGCCTGCATTTTGACAAAATACTTTTTATATACACAAAGGATCATGGTTCCGGGGGTGAAATAAACAACTCTGCCAAGGTTATGAACACCTGTCGGCAGCAGAGCTCTGTTAATGGTATCGAAGTCATAATGGTTACACCAACAGGGATGATATTAATACCTCTTTGTCTCTTCTATCCTATGAATAATTCATATTTTATTTCCCGATGAACATATCGCATGAACACTCATTACCACCAATCATGGCAAAGGAGCTGACAATGACCTCTGGGGATTTTGTACGATTGACAGACATCCCATCCCCCAGCCTCGCATCATATTACGCAGGCTCTTATGTAAAACGCGATCCACCTTTTTGCCTCGATTTCGGTATTTCGTTGTCCATCTAAAACATGGCGTAATTTTATATGCTGTTCCTTTATGACTGGTTACACGATGGCTGCTGCTCCTCTATTTGACGACTGGGGCAGCCTATCACATCGCGAGGGGGGGAAGGTAATCTCATTACTCCACGAGTTACGTGTCAGCACACAATTCGGGGTAGATAGTGTACGAAGGTATGGCATGGTTTAACGGTATGATAATTCTATTTTACACAAAGTTGCCATCCACAATCCATTTTTGTTGCATACTCTGTTTTTTTCGCGACGATCACCTTCTCTGCGTCTCAAAACAACACAGGCAGTTGTTGTTCCATTGGAAATACTTAGTGGAACCATGGGAGGAAAGGCAATCTGAAGCGAACCTCAGGAATTGACAGTCTCTGCTACTGCCAGGGAGATCCTGGAAAAGGCTGGATGGCTGAATTATTTCAGTCGCCTGCAAGAATCAAACGAGACAGTGGCGTTGGAATTTCTGCAAAACTTGCAGGAGGACTACTCCATAGTAAGAGAAAGGCAAATAACGGTCACTAACGATGTAATTGTAGAAGTCTCAGGACTACCAGCCACCGGACCTGTATGGACGTTGAGGAAAGAGAGACTACAAAATTATGGAGATTTTTCAGGATGAAGGCCAAAGCTTGACAGTGAAGGGGAAGGGAGTTCTGCCAGCAACGTTAGGAGAACCCTGGACCGAACTAGCAAAGATAGTACAGAGCTACATTACTTGCGAAGGAAGGAAAGACGTGGTAAGACCACGTCATCTTAAACTCTTAGCTGTTTTGAAAGAAAAATGTTCTGTAAATCTGCCTGCACTTTTAAATTCACTATTGCATGATGCGGCCCGAAGCTTGAAAACGGCACAGCATGTAGAAACAGTTGTTAGCCACCATGGATTGATTCGATTGATAGTAAACCATAGTCTCACTCAACAGCAGAGCAGCTGGGAGGAGCTCATTGCGTTGATTGAGGGGGGATTGGCTGCACCATTCCCAAAACCTAAACATTCCTCTAGCACACCGGAACGATCAGAGAAACGCAGAGAATTGGCAGCAGGAAAACGTGTTGCTCCAAAACGTAAGAATTCTTCAAGTACATCGGAACGACCAGAAAAATGCAGAGAAGTGATAGCCGAAAAACCTGTTGCTTGTACACCTGAACAACCTGAGAAACGAAGAAAATCAGCCCGGCTAGCTCGAATACGAGGGAGGCTGGAAAAGATTCGGGAAAGCACCAGCCAACCAATTGAGATTATAGACGAACCTCCAGAACCAGAAGGAGGACCTTCCGAAGAAAATGCTGGACAATCTGGGGGTGAGGCTGAGCAAGCCGGAGAAGGAGGTGAGGAGGGATAAGTGCACCCCGAAACAGAAACAGACGCTGAACACTCCAAGGCAGTCACTGAGCAGGACAATCGGGAGGAGGAAGTAGTACAGCCATAAAGCAGCCCGCTGCGAGACCCTGTGGGCGAAGATGAATTGGCCGCAATCCTGGCCAATATGGCGGAATATGGCCAACCCTCTAGCCCAGCAAGTCCTCCCGATGGACCTCCAGAGGAAGACATACCTGAGAATTCACATGCAGAGAAGGAAGGAGAAGAAAACCCGCCCATTCATGAGGAAGGAATAAAGGACACCAACCGGGAACAATCTGTTCTCAAGGCACCAGAAGAAATTCTAGACAGAGTAGGAGCAGATTTAAGGGCTACTCGTAAACCCTCTGCTGAGGCAAGGGAAATCAAGAAATTAAGGAGGAAACAGCAGAGGCTGCTGAACACTATAGCCCGGCTCCGACAGCAAATTCGGATTCTAAAGCCAGTCTGAGGATACGAAGGACCACAAGGAAAAGAAAGAGGACCACTGCAGCAAAATCTCGTAGAACAAGAAGACGAAGGACTTATAGTCGCCCTATTGGTCAAAACCCGGCTGGAAGACCTGCTGCTGTTCCAATTGTCACTGAAGAACAGACTGATGTTCCAAATGACGCTGAGGAACAAACTACTGTTCCAATTGTCACTGAAGAACAGACTGCTGTTCCAAATGACGCTGAGGAACAAACTATTGTTCCAATTGTCACTAAAGAACAGACTGTTGTTCCAAATGACGGTGAGGAACAGACTGCTGTTCCAATTGATAATGAAGAACAGACTGCCGTTCCAATTGGGGCAGAGGGGCAAGATGATGTTCCATTAACAGAGGAACCACAGCAACCTTTCATTCGTGTTAAGAAAGAAAAGGAGAATAAGGAGATCCAAACAGAGGCATCGCCCTCAGGGGTGATCGAGGTTCTGAACTCCAAACAGTATAACAAAAAGGTTCAGGTGAAACTCCCAGCCTCTACGGCCCTATGGAAAAAGGATCCAAAAACAAGAACCTTGCACAAGATGATGAAGCAAGCTCAGCAAGAAGCTGAACAGCTGAGGGAACAAATAGTCCCCCGGGAGAAATATGAAGAATTGCAACAGCAACTTCGGGATATTAGTCAGTCCGAGAGCCAGGCCTTCGAAGGCTAGCAAAAGGAGCAAGAAAAGGTTGCAAAGGTAACTTGTCGATTAGATATTGTTGTTAGGCAGATGGACACTGTGTGTTCTTTGTATAATGATGTTCTGGCCTGTAGGGCCTCTGCTAAAAACTATGCTTTATTTTTGCTTGAACAATATTTACGATTAAAGATAAAAGCTGTTAGGGCAGGTGCTCCTATACAAATCAATACTGTTAATGATTTCATAGATTGTTGCAAGCATTATGGAATTAAGGTTCAAAGGTTATTGTGTGAATTTTACTTGCATAACCTCGTGCTAGACCAGGAAACTGATTTAAATCCTGGCCCTTTTGTTGGGGACATACAATTGCAAGCCTTCGTTTCATTCGGGGTTAATCAGCTAAAATGGCTCAGGGCTTATAACACTTTTCAGAGACAGGAAAATAGCCTAGACTTGTGGGTAAGAGCCGAGCCTAGAGACCCAGTGCTGTTATGGAGAGCACATAGGAACCTTATGAGAACCCCGGGTGTTATGGAGACATTAGGACCCATGCACGAGGACCTAATCCGAAAAAATCTGGAATATTTTCTGACTATTAAAGACCTTGCCATCGATGCTACAAAATTCCGATACCGGACTTCTAACCCAAACATCCAGCTCAGGGAACCGTTCAAATATGAAAATTTGGAGCTAGCTGCCAGCCGATTGAACCTTTATGGCGAGCGTATTTTGCAAGCAGGGCCATCCTGGTTAGGGTATCGATTTCGTAGTCCAATCATTTAGCACCCTGCACCCAGATATCAGGCCTTGTATGAAATGCCTGAAGGTCAAACAAATCAGTTCTTTGATGATTTAGTTGCTCATCACGGTTGTAGGCCTCCACAGGAGGTTCCCTCTCCAGCCTATTCTCTTACCGCCTTGCATGTCAACTATAATGTTTTCATGAGGGCATGAAACAGGGTAAGCAGGGGGGTGTGTGGAGCACTGGAAAGGTATGTTTTTGATGAACAATTTAGTGACTTTTCAGTAACAATTGTAACCCTTTCTGCATAATGAACTTAAAGAAATAAAGAATTTTAATAGAATGTGTGAGAATTAGTATGGAAAGCTTAATCGTTGATAATTTTTATTTTTCCATGCAGGAAAAGGTGGAAACGAAGAGTTGCCATTCGAAAGGAAAAGACAAAGGAGGAATAATTGTTGTCCCTTTAGAAGGGAACCGGATGCGAACGAGATCGAACAGATCGAAGCAAAATGACCCAGGAAAGAAAGAAGGGTTATCAATTCGGCGGAACAGGGAAAGAAAAGTAAAGGATTAGCGGCTTGGCGAATCCCTCAGGATCTTTGATCATGAGGGATCGCTGTTTTGCTTATTTTTGCTACCTAGATACCTCCGCCGTTACTTTTATAAAAAGGAACGGCATCGTTAAGCAAAGGGACTTTTTTTTTTATATGTAACTGTGAATTTCAGACTCAACTTTGATCATCAACTCTCACTAAGACTTGGTTTGCTGTACATTTGTTGATGAATTAATATAAAAGACTTGGTGTTTATTTCATCTCTACGTCTGGAGTAATCTAAGGTGGTGTATTGTTGGAAGGTAAGAGCCCGGCTCTGAAGGACACTTGCTTTTGTATCATTATAATTTGGTTTCTGCGTGGTTTGTTTATCTTTATAGTTCGGTAATCTGACATGTTTTTCATATGTTATTCCATGCTCTGTTACAATTAATTCATTAATGGTTTCTTCAAGAGATTTATGTAGTGACTCTGTATTGTATGAGTGAATCTTTTCAGAGTTGATCGCATGTTATCAATCTAAGCCAACTATTTCTGTTACAGAGCCTTTATATTGAATATTGCTGTATTGGATTCATTTGAAATCTCAATTATTGGAATCCGGAAGTAATGTTATTCTATTTGGAAACATAGTCATATTCTCTTTAATCATCAGATTGCTATATTAAGCGTGTTGTGAATATATGGTTGATGATTGCTGTTCCATAATTCATCTGTGAGTGTTCTTCCATAAAGTACATTCCATCGAAGTTGCTTTAAGAGGGGAGACTGCTATCTTATTACAGAGTGTGAGTTTGGTTCAATAGAACAAGTTTAGTTCGGACTCGCGAGGCTTAGTTCCATTTATTGCTGTTCCATTTACTGTTGTTCCAATTCAGATTTGTTGTTCCATTTCCTGTTTGCTGTTTCATTTTACTTTCTGCCGTTCCATTTACTTGCATTTGCTGTTTTGGTGTGAGAGAAGGTCTAAGGCTGTAGTGAGCCTCAGCAGTCGCTGCCTAGCTCCGAGACCTATGGTCCATGCTCTAATTTCCTTTCCATCAGTTTCTAGAGGGATGGGTTATCGCTTCTGCACCCTTGACTGATAAGCTGCCTTGTGTGATTTTATTCTTTTAGAGCAATTTAGTCATAGTTTAGCATCCGTTTACCCTTGTATTTTCTGAACACTGTACTACTAAGCATTACTCTGACGAATAGCCTCGGATTGAGATACTCTTTGCAATAACAAAGCGTTCCCGGATTGACTTATTAATGTGGCATAACTAGAGGTGAAAGAGACCCTTGTTACAGCTCTACAGGTGGCGCAACTTCAGTCGAAGTTGTTGTCGAACTACTAGGTTGATCATTATCCTTGTTGTTCGACAGCTGTGGATTCCCATAATCTTTGTTTCTTGTCGATATCAAAGCATCATTTTGCTGTTTGGAAACTGACAGCATTAGTACTTGAGACGGGGAAGCATTTCCACTGTCATCCAGATTTGTCCCTGAATTTGGAAATGAATCAGTCAATATTGTCGAGGTTTTTGAATTCTTGAAGAATTTTTTAAGCTCAGATCTGTGTGGAAAATCTGCTGTCCAATGATCCTCATCGCATATAAAGCATGGATTTTTTGGTTTCCTATATCTAGGAGGGTTTGCAGAAGATTTTTCAGGTGATGATTCTTCATGTTTCTTCTTCTTCCCTTTTCCTTTCTTCTTGCCCCCTGGTTGCTTGGTTTCTTTGCCCTTATCCATCGATACGGCATTTACTTCTGAGGCAAGAAGTTCCTCTTTTGCATTTTGAATGGAAATCTTACGGGCCTTTTTAGATGTAGCCTTTGTCGATTTCGTGTCTGTTGCACCAATCACACCATCGTCGGCGTGAGAGTCATTGTTTGATTTAGGAGGAGGAGGAACTGAGAATTCCGGTCTAGGTGCGTCAGGTATTTTATCGTAGAGCGTGCCGCACTGAGTGTAAATCAAGTCCAAATATTGCGCACAAGCGATAACCTGCTCTTCGGTGACGACTCCCCCTTTTTCCACATCTTCCGTGATGGAAGGCAGTAATGACTTATTAAACCATTCAACTAAGAGATGATCGGGAACATAAGTTTTCACCATTCTACGATGACATTGCCACTCGTGTATATGATTTGATATGTGAGTGGCCGTTGTTTGTTTGAAATTGGTAAGAAGTTCTGTTCCCGTTTCATACCTTATTGGTCACTGAAAATGGGTTAAAAAGGTTGTGGCTAGGGTACTGAAGTTGTCGAATAATGCTCTAGGCAATTCAAGATACCATTTTGCTGCCGGACCAGTTAACATCCTCTGAAAAAGGCGAAGCCTAATCGAATCATCGTTTAGGGTGTTTGATGAACACCACAGATGAAAGGTCATCACATGGTTCGACGGATCTTCACCCAGATTTCCATTAAATTTAGGAATATCTGATGGAAGTTTATGCGGAATCGCTGGCCACCAAGGGGGTTAAGCGATTGGATCGTTTGTTAACCGATTTAAATCAGGTAACTCTAAAGTTGCCACGAAGGGTAACTGTTGATTTAGGTTAGGTGAAGCATACCCAGGATAAGATGGCCTGAGCAGTTGGTCTTTGCATACCAGCATAATGCATTTGATGCTGGTAACTTTGGTAAGGTTGGTGGGCATGACCATTGTAAAATGGTTGATTTTGACCATCTTGAATATACGGTTGTCCACTATTCGCAAAGATTTGTTGCTCAGAACCTTGGTATACCTGTTGGAACTGCGGTTGTTGGTATTGCACTAGCCATGGTTGTGATGCCATGTGCTGTTGCCCGATACTAACTGTTTGACCGAGATGAGGGGTAATTGTACCCGTTTGAACCTGTGTCATTCCACCAGTCGACGATTGTGGTTGAGTTGCAGGGTCAAGGGGCTGTTGCATTACAACCTGAGAAACCTGAGGTTGGCATACAACAGGCAGCTCTTGAACTTGCGACACCATCACAATAGCTGGCGTAGTTGGCATACTTGACATAGGTAAGCATTGTTGCATCGAATATACAACTCTTGGTTGTTAAGGTAGTATTGGTACCCAACCGCTTGAAGTAATTCCAGCATAACCCGAATTTTTTTGTGAACTCCCGTATGGTTGTCCTCCCAGAGGGGATAATGAAAGGGCATACTGCCCCCCATACGATGGTAATCCGGTACTTAAGGGAATGGTTTGCCCTTGAGGACCGGACTGCCCAAATTGTCCTCCAAATGGATCAATTTGTTGAGACTCAACATAAGAGTTTCCGGATATTATTCGGGATGAACAAATAGGAACAGACCATACCGTCGTAATGGCCCCTGAGTGGGCTCCTTCTAGCGATTGAGAGCTAGTTGGGATAGATGGGATACTGGCGAACATTGTTGGAGTGATAGCAGGGAGTTCTGCCGTCGCTGTGTCAGACAACACAGTCCTAGATGTTGACAGTTGTTTAGACATTTCTAGTCTATCCAAAACATTACCTAGCGATTCTACAGGAGCTTCCACTGGTGGTAGACTAATTTCTGATGAAGAAGGATACAGAGTGATCCCGACTCCACATTGCAGTGGAGTACTAGATGGAGGATCTTCCACAATCTCTTCTACAGCAATCAGACCAGGTGGAAGGGGTAGACTGTCAGTTCCGTAGAATATTTCTAGTGCCGAAGAAGGTATGGAATCTGCAGCGACAGATGTTTGGGGAGCAACACTCTCCAAACCGGTTGTAGATGAAACTGGTTCAATGATACAAGTGTTCACCCTCAGACTAGGATCAGTACTACCATCCTTTTGTGGCTGCAGAACTTCTTCTATAAAGGCAGGGATACCAGAAATGTTTGGAGTAACCAGAGTCTCTGATGTTGTTGGAACACCTGTTCTAACTTTACCAGGAGATTTGGAACCGGTTAAACGAGTTCGCTTTGTCCGTACTTGTTTCGATTCCAGAGACAAAGATGGTTGACTCATAAGCCTCCGCGAACGACGGGGTTTCAATTAAATTTCTTCCACGATTGTGGATTACTCGATCAACTAAAAATAAAGGGAATTATGTTTTTGAATTAGATGAATTTTAGACGCTTTGACACAACTTGCTTTTTCAATTTTTAAGAGTCGAGAAAAAACAAAAGATGACTCTAGTCACCTTTGATTTTTAATGAGCCTGAAGTGACAAGTGCTCAGATGGACCTTTTTCGTTAAGGAGTCTAAAAAGGAACGAAAGAGACTGCTCTAGAAATCTAGGTAGAGGGATTACCAAACCAATCGCAAAACTGCAGAATACTTTTTACGGTATGGTAGTCAATCTTCCTGAATGCTGTGTACAGTGCATTACGATCGATAGGGCAGTAGACACGACTTCCTATGGATAAAGGATTAAGCCTATAGTGGTCTCCCAGAAATATACTCGACGGTACGTGGGAGCACAAGTCCGTACTGGCACTTATCATCTCAAAGTGGAGGAATCACCCAACCATCAGTGAGAACAACAATTACCAGGCTTTACGACGCCGGAATACGTCTCTAGCCTAGACTTCTAAATGTTGTGCATTAGGTTCCAAAGCATTGTTAGATTCAATGAATTTATTTTATAGTTGATCTTGTTTATGAAATTTTCCTTTCAGGTTCACTACGAGATGTAGATGTATAATTCCTAAAATGCAATCTAAGATGATAAACAGTCTTTTATCTTCTTTGTGCAATGAAAATCCTAGCTACTAAGAAAAGAGAGACAGTATCCTTTCACAAAGATCAAAGAGCACACTCTAAATGCACTGTCCTAAATCAAACCAATCAAACAGTCTAAATGCAAATGCACATGCATGTATTTGTTTTCGGCTTCCTTAGTATGTGAATGGAAAAAGAAAGCTAATGCACAAATCTGAATTACTTTTCAAGCGACAATTACCAACAGGTTTCTTTTCGAAATAAAAAATGGAGACAATCACAACACTTTACGATTTGGAAATGAATACTTGCTTTCGACACTAGAAAAATTACAAATTTAGACCAAATACAATAGTAACAGGATAATTGACTATCTAAAGCAACCAAACTCTTTCCTATGACTGAAAACAACACTTGCAACACTTTCAAATCAAAGGACGACAGTACGATTACGTTACTTTTTGCAAAGGAGAACTGAAAATGACTCAACAAATACACAAAAACATTTACAGTTCTTTTGTACAAAGGAGGCGGAATAACAGCAAGGAAAAGGGATTTCAAACTGAGATATACTGATCATAGGTAGCAAAATTCATGAATAGAACTGGAAAGAATGAATCACAGAAACCAAAACTGAACAATGACTAGTCTGATCAGTGCACCTGTAACACAGGGAATTTGAAATGCAGCGCACCTACTACACTCGAGAAGTGCGCTGAATTTAAGATTGACAGAACAGTACCTGCGCTGGGCCAGAGACGAGACTTTGCTTGGGTTCTGGGTCACAGTTTGCAGTTCAGTTCATGGGTTTTGGCTGAGCAAATGGTAATTAGTAATGCAACAATCAGGGGTAGATCTAAGGAGGATCTAAGAGCTATCACAAGGGGCAATCAGAGAGTTTGTAAATCAGTTGTTTAATTTATAAACAAATCCCAGAGATTGAATGAAGCGGCATTTATCTACTTTGCATTTCCATAGCAAATGCAGTTCGAAAGCTACCTGGCTCGACTTCAGGCTCCGTCTGTAAGTTTATAAAATAAACAACAAGGAAGATAAACAAACAAACTAATTCGTCCCCAGCAGGGTCGCCATTTTGTTACAGGGAAAAGTGTCTACACAGAACTACTTATCCCACTAAGGTGTGATAGCTACCTTATAAACAAACAAAGTAAAGCTACTTTCGTTTTTCCTTTATGAAATATAGATGAGAGAAGAACAAAGAAGACCAACCTCTGTCTTGCGCTAATCTCCTAGTTCGATTCCTCTCTCTCTTGATAGTCTTTCGCTACTTGTTCCCTTGCACGCCCAGCTTCATAGAGTACCTATAAGATCACAACAGCATAGCACTATACAAGAACATGGATCTATAATCATAAACAATTTAGGATCAGATATAAATTGACCATACAAATGCATAAAACATAAATGACACAAGAGTATGGAGGAAAACTTGAATAGCTTTTATTGATAAACAAGAAAGAGCCAAGGGAGTTACAACCAGTTGTTCTGACCCAACATCATCCTCTCAGCAAGGAAGCCCCTCTTCACCTCATACAAAGCTTAGATCACCCAACAATCTGATGTTGTCTCAAGAAACCAACAACAATTCCTTACAATATGCAAAATTCCAGCCCCTGGATCTCTGGGATGAGGGTTCCATATATAGATATCTGTAAGGGAGATGAGTCAGCTTGTGATTTGATTAGTGTCTTCCCTCTGATAGTTCTTGCTTCCACTTGGAGATTGATGATCTCTTACTCATCCTTGGTTGCATTCAGAGAGGCAAGTGTCACAGGAGAAGTTTCTGGAAGTTTCCATGCCTCTCCACCTCGCGGAATGACACTGCCATTTGTCACTTCTCACCCATCGTACCCCATAGGAGGGCTTTTTGAAATTCAATGCACCCACATAGTGTATTTAGGTGAGATGCAATGCACTTTGCTTATGGAGCAGCTGAAATGATCCTGTTTTGACCAATTTTGAGCAGTTTCTCATGGAGAACTTCTGGGAGAAGCTGTAATCAGTTGACCTTGTTCCTTTAGGGGTTAGAACAACACTTTTAGGGACTTAGGAGCCCTTGGTTTATGGACATTTCATGCTTGGGGTTGTAGTGCCCAAAAATGTCTATGACATGGGTGTTTTACACAAGATGCCAAAGCAAACAAAGAGAATGAAAATCAAGTTCAACCCTAAAAGCACAATGAAGGTTGAGGACCATTTGGAAGAATTATACTTGTAGTTGCAGACCCTTGAGGTACTGCATGATGACATAACATGTAGATTGTTTCCATGTACCTCGGACAATCGCACAGATGCATGGTATCACAGCCTTCCACCAAACTCCATACATAATTAGGGTGCATTCAAATGCATGTTTCTTGAAAAGTTTGCTGATGACAAGACCCCAGCAATGTTACTCAAAGAATTGGGAAGCCTGAGGATAAAGGGGAAAGAAAAGGTAAAACATTTCAATCATAGGTTTACATGCATATTGAAAAAAAATTCATTGGACACCAAACCTCATGAATCCATCAGTGTTGATTACTACACATTCGCACTGCGGACCAGCATTGTACAGTTCGTCAAGCGAGCTACGAAACCAACTCTTTTGGAAAACTGTGAAGAGGCTATTGCTCTTGGGAAAGGCCTACGCACGATTGGAGTCATCAAGGATGATGAACCAGCAAAGGACTCCAAAGATGCGAGAAGAAAGTCATAGGCAGTGGCGAGCAAAGGTAGAGACAAGGAAGAAAATGTAATTGAAACTCTCACTCACCTCATCAAGAACTTGACAACAAAAGTATCTGAGCTTAAAAAACGGAAAACGGACACATTTGTAAGCAGCCATCCCCCTAGACATATATAGGGAAGCACTTCATCTGGCAGCAATCAGTACACTCCAAAAACTATGCAGATATCTGTGTTCCACCTCGAACAATGTGCAAATTCTGATTTCTTCTCATTCCAAGAAGAACATCACCCCGAGAACTCTTGTTCAGACTAGAAGCGAGTCACAAGCTTTGTATGCAGTCATATATTTGATGTAGAAAAAAATATGTAGGAGAAACCAGAAGACACTAATAATGACGAAGGTATTCCACTCGATGAAGCGTCAAGTTCTAGGCATGTGGAAAATGCATATCAGTACTCGCAAGCAACTCTGGAGATGAACACCGAGAAGTAGCCCACAAGGAAAAATGACTGTTACAATATTAGGAGTAAAGGGGCTCCCCTTACACTTGGTGAAGCATAAGAAAATATGAGACTGTTGTTGAGGAAGGCTGATCCACCAACCACCCCAAAGTAGAAAACACAAAGCAAGTCCAGGAAGACAACAATAGACAAGAGTACGTCCATGAGAAGCAAACTGCAAAACACTCCGCCGAACAACACAAACATCGGTCCTACCCCAAACACCTCGATGAGTCTTCAACCTCTAGAATACAACATTGTAGATCACATGAATAAAACTTGTACAAACATCAGTTTTTTCGAGTTAGTAAATATCCAGAGTCAGCAAGGCATCGTTCTGCCCTCACTGGGATAGACAACAATAGACAACGCAACTTCCCGGATTTCTTTCCACTATGCTAAACACACTCTGGATGGAAGAAGAAAACTCAGGTTTCCCTCCATTCTTGCTCTCATTTGAAGTTTTTAACTCCAATGTTCACAACTTCATGGTTGGTTCTGGCGTGGCAGCAAATGTCATGGCACTCTCCATTGCTAAAAATATCAATGCACAATGGAGCGAGACATTTTTGTGAATCATCCAACTTGATCATACATCATTACCAGCCATTGGTGAACTTCTAGACATGATCATCTGACTATCTCATGACGGTTGAGTCCACCAATGCATTAATATTGTCATTTTGGACATACTGTAAGCATATGATCTACTACTCAAGAGAGATTGGTCCAGCTAGATGAACGAATATTTTTCTACAGACTGGTTGCACATGTGGATTTTGTATAAGGATGAAATCAAATCCGGGTGTTTTCTGAGAGGTATATGAAGCACAATGTCACTCCCTTGAATGGACAGAATGAATTGTTGGCCTTCACAAAACTCATGTTTGGCAACTGCCTCCAGGAAATAACATTGGGGTTTTATCCTGCACAGCGAACTCCAACCCCACCAAACATGCAGTTGGGACTCCTTCCTTGCCCAACTGATGGTAATGAAACATGTACAGTATGTTCTATTAATAATAGCAGTAGCAGTAGAAATAGTAGTAACAGTAGTACAAGCATGTCAGACGTCCGTGTATAGACAAGTTGTGGACCATGTACTTTGACGGATCAAAGACATAGGATGACTTAGGAGCTAGGTGTGTCTTGATCGACCCATATAACAGGAAGCATCTAGTTTAAAGTCACTTGGAGTTTGAGTTCATGAACAATGTTGCTAAATATGAAGCACTCGTGTTGGGCTTTCCGGAAGCCATCGGCTTCAACATGGTCGCACTCAAAGTGGTAGGTGATTGAGAGATAGTGGTACGAAAGGTATGTAACACCATTCATTGTTTGTCACCGCATCTCAAAAGTTACCAGGAATAGGTACGACAAATAATCTCTAACTTATAAGCATTTAACATCACTATTGTACCATGTACGCATAATGCAGCTACCAATGCTTTGGAAAACACAGCTTGAAGAATGTCACTGATTAGGGATAGATTTACTATTGAAATTTTGTATAAAACATTTATCTCGGATAACATTACTAACTTACACGTGCTTAATGATGATTAACAGATAATGTATTTCATGGACAATGCTGTCGTCTTCAAAGATGCAGTGATAGATGATGACGAGCACGAGCGCTCTCTGCAAGGAGAAGCTGGTAATGGGAAAGGCCACCTTATCATGAAGGGTGTTGCATCATTGGAAAAGATTTATGATTTTCAAGAACTTTTTCAGGGGCTTAGGACATCAAGACCCACACTTCCACCATGATGCATGAACTGATCAACCTAGGAACAAAACGAGATCCAAAGTTCGTCAATCTCAGCACATGTTGCATGTAGTAAGAGTGACAAGACTTTGTCCACTTGCTCAAATAGTATCGAGATGTGTTTGCGTGGACGTATAGTGACCTGAAAAATTATGACACAGGAATAATTCAACACATCATTCCAATCAAATAAGGGTTAAATCCATATCAGCAGAAGCTGAGGAAAGTACATCCATCACTTGAACCCCTCATACAGAAAGAGCTTACTAAGTTGTTGGATGTATGGATCGCATATAAAGTTTTTCATTTCACATGGGTTTCAAACCTTGTTCCTATACACAAGAAGTTTGGGGAAATATGCTTGTGTATTGATTTCCAAAACATGAACCACGCCTTGGAAAAAAACAACTAACCCATGCCGTCTGTGGACCACATTCTGCAAATAGTATCTAGGGCACATAATTTTTCGCTACTCGATAGTTTATCAAGATACAATCAGGATCTGGTAGTGAAACCTGACAGACTAAAGACTACCTTCCATACCAAGTGGAGTACGTTTTCTTATAGACGAATGCCTTCTGGGCTTGTAAATGCAGGTGCAAACGTTCATCGCACCATGGACATCACATTTTGTGGACTCATCAGACATAGCATAGTGATATACCTCGATGATGTGACTATGTTCTTAAGAAGATGTGAGGACCACATATGCCATTTGAAGAAAATTTTTGAGTAGTGCTGAAAATAAACTATTTCCTCTAATCCCAGAAAGAGCGTATTTGTAGTGTCTGAGGGGAACCTTCTCGGACACATTGTTGCCAAAAGCGTGATCAAGGTGGATCCAGACCAGATTCAAACTACTACACAGATCCCTTACCCAGCTAACAAGAAATCTATTCCTTCCTTTTTGGGCAAGATAAAATTCCTTCGGAAGTTCATCTCCAATTATGCACAGATAGTCAAGCCCATATAGGACATGATCAAGAAATATGTGGTCTATAGCTGGGGAAAGATGGAAAAGTATGCATTCACCTAGATCAAGCAGGCTATTGCAGAAGCCCCTGCACTTTACAGCCTAGATTTCAAGAAGGATTTTCTATTACACACCTTTACCTCTAACAATTCGCTTGTTGAAGTATTGACTTAGAAGGATGAAATGAATGATGAATGTCCCATCTCCTTCATGAGTGCAAGAATGCAGGGACCAAAACTCAACTACCCACCATTGAAAAAAAAGCATATGTAGTGTACAAGGCAGTGAAACACTTTAGGCCATACTCATTGAAGAACCACTAAATAGTCTACATCCCTCACCCATTAGTCCACACATTTCTTGTACAACAAGAACTGGGTGAACGACATGCGAACTAGATGATAGGCTTGCAAGAGTATGAACTTGAAATCAAGCCAGTTCACACGATCAAAGAACATGGGCTCTTCAGACTAGAATATGAAGCAATACACTCACCAGAGAGCGAAGAAGAGCTCACCAGCTAGGAGTAGAAAATTGAGATGTATGATATAAGGCAAGCAACACCCACTAAAGGCAAAACCTCTTGGTACGTAGATGTGTGCTATGACCTTGAGCACAACAACATATCCTCTCACCTTTCCATCAAATAGAAGATGGCATTGCACCTCAAAGCCTTAGAATATTAGTCAGTACACGCAGTGCTTTATAGGAAGCACAACAACTGAGTTTTTCTCAGGTGCCTGGAAGCACATGCATAAGAGAAGGTACTACAAGATCTTCATGACAGACCCATTGGGGGTCTATTTGCGGGAAACACCACTGTGCACAAAGTTATGCAACCCAGTTTCTACTAGCCCACATTATTCAAGCATGCACATTCTTATGCCAACAAGTGCCAGGTCTATCAGCGACGCACCAGCAGAACATGAAGGCCAACAGCCCCACTACACTCTGTTGCATTGGCAAAGCCATTCCAACAGTGGGCCCTAGACATCATTTGAAAAATATTCCAACATTCATCAAAGAAACACTGCTACATTCTAACAACAACTAATTAATTCACACGGTGGACAAAAGTAGTTCTACTCAAACAAGTGAATGACCAGGAGGTCATTAGCTTCCTCCAGTAGAACATCATCTCACACATCGAAATTCTAGTATCACTTGTTTTTGATAATGCAACGTACTTTTCGTCTTTGAAACTTTATGAATTTGCATTATAGAATGGTATTGTGCTGAAACACTCATTTAACTACTACTTGCAAGGAAACAGTCTAGCAGAATCCAGGAATAAAAACCTCATCCGGGTAATAAAAAAGATTGTTTTCTCTGAGCAGCACAACTCGCACACCACCCCAATGAATGAATCATGGGTTGATCATGTAACACCCAAACCCACTCTGAATACCTCATAATACTTCCTGATTTATGGTAAAGAAGTCATCCTTCCACCTAATATCTACCTGTCTGCACTTTAACTATCCCAAGAGTCCCAAGCAAAGCCTTGCCATCTAGTTCAACGTAGGATGGATACTCTCCATAAGCTTTAGGAAGAAAGGATGAAAGAAAAAGAAAAATTTACACTCCACCAGAACCGTATCAAGATATGGTTCGATAAGAAGTATGTAGGGAGAGCGAACTTCGATGTTGATGACTCGGTTCTGGAATGGGATAAGTCCCATGAAGACAAAGGCAAGCATACGAAGTTTCAATCCCTATGGATTGGTCCGTACACAGTCCATGAGAAGGTTGGCCCACACACATACCATCTGCAATCACTTGACGAGAGGATTGAAAACCTTCTTGTTAACGACCAATTTCTTAAGCACTACTTCTAGTACGTTGGGCCGCACCCTATGCCATGTACACAATTTGCGTGTTGCTTGTTGTTTTTATTTTGTTTGCTTTTCTTAATATTTTTGTTTTGTTTTTTTGTTATGCTTACATTTTTTGTTTACATTTTGTTTTGTTTTCTTCATACCTTACCATTTTTGTTTCCAGAAATAAGTGTTGCCAACTACTACGTTCTAGATTTTTGAATGAGTATGGGGCTTAGATATGAAGAGACTTGTGACACTACAACACTTGGCCAGTCTTTGTTGGGTTGTTTTATATTGTTTCCATGACTAGCCAACCTAGTTAACTTGGGGGTTAGAGGGGGGGTGGAGCCCCCCTTTTGTTGCACCGATTGCGTAATGGGGGGGTCATAGGGGGTTTGAGGGGGGCAGTTTCCCCCCCCCACGGTGTCTGGGGCAGCACCCCAGGGAGATGTTTTTTGGACCCTATATTAGGTGGGGCAAACCTACTAGTTTTGTGCATGGTTTTTCACACATGGTTTTGGCCACGATGGTTTTTGTTCCATGGTATTGGATGCTTCAGCATGTATATATATGTACTGTAACATATGAAATGAACATAATGAAAAATCAATCTGGTAGTCCCGGTTTTGGGATCCAGGGGAAAATCTTTATGTATATGTGTTTTATGTGTTATGCTCTCACATTCTTTATTTTCTATGTTTTAGAATTCGTATGCAAGTAATTTCTGTACAGGGTTAGAACCTACATTTGGTATCATAGTTGTTTTGGTTTCAAGGGGATGCCTTTATTGCTAAGGGTTTCACTCGGGTCTGTGGTTGACCCTGTTCAGTGAGAGATCTACAGGATCGATTTTGGTAGTGAAAGAAGATGGCAAGTAGTGGAAAGATAGAGATCGAGAAATTTAATGGTCAGAGCTTTGAGTTATGGAAACTCAAGATGGAGGATTTTTTGGTAGATAAAGATCAATGGATCGTGGTAGATCGAAGTACTAAACCAATGAGAGTGTCCGATGAAGAATGGAAGAAGTTGGATCGGAAGGCAAAGAGTACAATACGATTGTGTGTCTTAGATTCAGTATTGCTGAATGTATCAGGGGAAGCTACGACTAAGGCTTTATGGGTCAAATTAGGGACTTTGTACCAATCTAAGTCTCTGGTGAATAAACTATTCCTATGGAAAAAGTTGTATAACCTGAGGATGAAATATGGATACTTGGTGATAGAGCATCTAAATGCATTTAATACTGTGGTAAGTCAGTTATTATCTATTGATATTAAAATTTTGGATAAAGATATGTGCATCAATTTGTTGTGTTCTCTACCAGATTCACGAGATAGTTTGGTTATTACAATAGGTAGCAATGCAACTGCCTTGCAGTTTGATGAAATAGTCTCATCCTTGTTGACAGAGGAGATGAGACGGAAAAATATGGAGAGCCAGAATGGCATTGCCTTGTCTATACGAGGATAGTCCCAGAACAAAAACAAAAATAAGTCATCCCATGGGAGATCTAAATCTCCAGGAAAACCTGTAAAGGTGTGTTGGAAATGTGGGAAGGAAGGGCACTACAAAAGGGACTGTAAATCTAAAGCTCCTGACAAAGGAAATGGATCTGATGATACTCCTTCTGTATAGGTGAAAACCACCTTAGATGAAGGTGGGGATTTATACATGGCTTCTTCAAGTACACATGTAGATCATGAGGCATGGTTGATTGACTCATATGCATCCTTTCACTTCACTCCCCGTAGAGAGTGGTTCTATGAGTATGAGAAATATGATGGTGGTGATGTCTTCTTAGGGGATAATAGGAAGGCTAGAATCATTGGTCATGGAAAAGTAAAGTTGAAGTTGTAGGGTGGAAGGTTTAAAACACTTCCGGGTATTTTGCATTTTCCTGCATTGGCCAAAAATCGGATTTCTATAAGAAAATTGGATGATGTAGGTGTAAAACTAGTGTTCAAGAAAGATACCTACAAGATGGTTTGGGGAGCACTGTTGTTGATGTGGGGAGTTCAGATTGGAACTCTGTACAAGTTGCAAGGTAGCACTGTTATTGATGGGTACAACAATTATGTGGTTCCTGAAAGTGGAGTAGAAAATCTAGTGGTGTCTAGAGAAAAGACCATGCTATGGCATCAAAGGCTTGGACATATTGGAGAGAAGGGCCTTTGAATACTTAATGATAAAGGTATGGTAGAAGCTATGACTAATACCTCTTTGGATTTTTATTTCTGTGAAAATTGTGTATATGGGAAGCTGAATTTGGTGAGTTTCCCCTCTGGTGTTAAGACGGGAAACAAATTTAGAGCTTGTGCATAGTGATGTGTTTGGACCTATGAAGGTTCCATCACTGAGTAACTTTGTGTACTATGTATCATTTATAGATGACTTCTCAAGGAATACATGGATATATTTCCTCAAGGAGAAATTTGAAGTCTTTGACAAGTTTAAAGAATTTAAAGCTTTTGTGGAAAACCAGATAGAGAAGAGGATAAAGGTGCTGAGGACAGATAACGGTGGAGAGTTTTGCAGCAAGGAATTTGAAGAATTCTGTAAGAAGTGTGGTATAGAACGACAGAAGAGTATTCCATACACACCTAAGAAAAATGGAGTTGCAGAAAGAATGAACAAGATGTTGATGGTAAGGGAAAGAAGCTTGCTCAGTATTGTCGTCTTAGGACAGGAATTCTGGGCAGAGGTGGTGGAGACAACATGTTACCTGGTCAACAGATCACCTTCATCAGCGTTGGAGGATAAGACTCCACAAGAGGTATGGACTAGTAAGAAATCCTCTCTTTCACATCTGAGGGTATTTGGTGTTGGCATTATGTTTCTGGTATGGCTCTATGATTCATGTGTTGTACTTGATGGCAACTCATACAGGTGGCAATGCTCTGATCAGGCTCTCAAAATGTTGGAAATTAAGAGGTACGCAGGAGAATAGTTCAAAAGGTGCATACCCGCAGGTACACCGGCCAGGAAGTGCGTTCATACCCACAGGTGACCCATTCATGAGGTGCGTACCCCCAGTTCACTCACTTCAAGGCAGAGAAGCGCGCTCACATGGGGTTTCTTATGTTTGGCCCGTGGTATTAAGCCCGCTGTTCTTGTTTCTATGGTTTTGGCCCGTGGTATAGGATCTAATTTGACTATAAATAAGGAAGGAGATCACTTGGCCAATGCATCTTTTGTAAATTGAATATCTTAAGATCTGAAATATTGGGTTATCGGTTTAAAAGCTTGATCTATATAAAAGTGAAGTTGAAAGTGAATCTATGAAGAGTGATCTCTCGGGCGCATGATCAGATCTGGGCATCTGACTATCTATGGCACACTGGGGGACTGCCAATTCAGCCCTAATCAGAGGTACGCAGGTGATTAACTGTGCAAGTGCGTGGGTACGCAGAGCAGAAGAAGGCGCAGTGCGTGGGTATGCAGCGCGACAGAGGTTCAGGTGTGTAGGCAGAGTGAAAGTACGCGACACTACAGAAGCCACAGGTGCGTAGATACGCGGCACGACAGAAGCCGCAGGTGCGGAGCAACAGCAGAAGTACGCAGTGCGATAGAAGCCGCAGGTGCGTAGCTATAGTATATGTACGCAGCGCGACAGAAGGTGCAGGTGCGTATATACGCAGTGCAGGAGAAGGCTTTCTGCGGGTATACGCAGGAGAGCAGAAGGTGAAGTGCGGAGCCACGCAGGCCAGATAAAGAAAGACTGCGGATCTGTATTAAGGCATTTATTTGACTGACTTTTCTCTGTTGATAAGGTGTTCTGGGTTTAGTTTGATGTTACTACTAATCTGGTTACTGCAGTTGTCTGGGTGATTTACTTGTACTTGATGATCTCTTGATGTTTATGGATCCAGTTTGAAAATTTATGAAAAGTGGTCCTTGAAAGAAAAGAAGTAGGGGGTTGTAGCTCCCTTCCAGGAGAGACTGGAAAACGAGAGAGAGTTGTAGCTCTCTGTAGGTTGCAGCCTGCGTACTGGTAAAGGACTGCACCAGTACAAAACCATTGTAAAAGGAGTTTCTAATTTGAAAGAAGATAGAGACATATTGCAGCAGGTGGTTTTCACCCACATTGGGTTTCCACCTTATATCTAGTGTTCTTTGGTGTGACTATCTGTTTTTCCTCATTTTACGGTACTGACATACAAAAATAATTCAAAATATAAATAAGGAAGATTTATTAAAAGAACTAGATAATACTGATTCACCCCCCTCTCAGTATTATTTCTAACAATTGCTATCAGAGCAGGTCCTTCAGAGAAGCTTGATCGCTTGAAGGAATATCATTCATCATGAGCAACTACGAGAGGGAAGCATCAATTAGGCCACCAATTTTTGATGGGACAAACTTCAATTATTGGAAGGTAAGAGTTACTGCCTATCTTCAATCTCTTGGTACAGGAGTTTGGGATATCATAGATATAGGCTACACTTTTCCTTCAGCTACTCCTACAGATACGGCCGAAAAGAAGAAATATGAAACAAATGCTAAAGCAGTCAATACTCTGCTGGGATGCTTATCTCAAATAGAATTCATGAAGGTTATGCAATATAAATCCGCAAAAGAAATATGGGACAAGATTGTCTTGAGCTACGAAGGAGATGAACAGGTAAAGCGTGCTAAACTTCAAACCCTCAGGATTCAGTATGAGAATCTCAGAATGTATAATGATGAAAGTGTGGCTAACTATTTCCTTCAGGTAGACGAGATTGTTAATTGCATGAAAAACTTGGGTGAAGAAATAAAAGAGGCTATTGTGGTTGAAAAAGTTTTAAGATCATTGTCCCCCAAGTTTGAATCTAAAGTGTCTGCAATAGAAGAAAAGGAAAATCTACGAATTCTTACTATGTCTCAGCTACACGGAATTCTAACTGCTTATGAAATGAGAAAGGGAGGTCCATCAGACAGGAGAGAAGCTACTTTCAAGGCTTCAGGCAAAGGAGACTACTATGAAGCAAGTCACGTGCCAGAGGAAGAAGAAGAATCAAATTTTGTCAGAAATATTCAACGGGGTACTGGAAGGTTCAGAGGTAAGTTACCTTTTAAATGTTTTGCTTGTGGAAGAGTAGGTCATTATGCTGCAAAATGTTCTCATAAGGATAAGATTGACAAAGGAAAGGAACCCGCTAGATGGAGCAAGAAACAGAATGCAAATAAGAAAAGCTACTACACTCATGAGGATAGTGATGGTCTATCAAATAGTGATGAAGATGAACGAGGTAATGACTATAAACTTTTAATGGCATTTGAAGATGATGATTACATGGATGCTATAGATGTGGATAGCTTTCATGAAGAAATTTCTAGTCTCAAGACATGTATAAAAGAAAAGAATATGATCATTGATACTCTACAATTTCAGATTGATGAAAAAGAAAAATATCTTGAAAAGTTAGAAGGTGAAATTGTTGGTCTTAGAAAAGAGATTGAGAAAACGAAGGCTATTAATCTTAAGTTTGTCAAAGGATCTGAAACTCTGGATGAGATCATCAATGTACAGCGTTCTCCACTAAACAAGACAGGTCTGGGGTATAATGGAGAAACTTCTCAAGCATCCACCTCAAAGAGTTATCTTGATGCAGCAAGAAGGAATGAGCAAAAGCACAATGGAGATCACCAGGTAAAGCAGGGACCAATTGCAAACAAAGACTATTAGGTAAACCAGGGGCAATCCATCTTAAGGATGAACAAAAGCTACAACTAGCCACAGGTAAAATCCTCTCAATTTGCTTCAAGAATAAATGACAATAGAAATTACAATCGTTTGGCCGGAAGATTTGATAACCACAGAAGTTTCTTCAATGGACAATGCTTTTCTTGCCATAACTTTGGTCACAAAGCAGCTCAATGTGTTGCATATAAAACGATCATGACTAGAGAAGCTCAAAAACAAAGAAGTATGACCGGGATTACAAAAAGGACCTATAACAGCTTTTCGGTTCTTGAAAATGAAGTTGAATGTTCTATTTGCAATAAATTTGGTCATGAAGATTCTGAATGCAGGAGCAGGTTTCAGCAAACAAAGGAACAAGCCTCAAGCACCAAAACATGGAGAATAAAGGAACCACAAACAGAAAGATGTGGGATAGCATTTTATGCAGAGGGACAGGAAAATCTATGGTACATTGACAGTGGATGTTCGAAGCATATGACAGGTGATAAAGAAAAACTTGAATCATATTCTGCTTTAGAAAAGGGAAAGAAAGTTTCTTTTGGAAATGATACTCCTACAACTATAAAAGGAAAAGGCACTGCTCAGTTAAAAGAAAAGGTCAAAGCTGGAAATGTTTTGTATGTTGATGGATTGAAGCATAATCTTCTAAGTGTTAGCCAGATGTGTGATCAAGGAACTGAGGTGATATTTAGATCAAATGGATGTCTTGTTCATGATCTCGATACAGGTAAAACGGTGATCAAAGGTAAAAGAACTCCAAATAATCTATACATATTTGAAGAAGGACAACAACAATGATATCTAAGCAAGGATGATGAACACTGGTTATGGCACCGGAGGTTGGGGCATCTAAGCTTTTCATAAATAAGGAAAGCATGCAAATATCAGGCAGTTCACGGCCTTCCAGATATCAAAATTCCAGACAACACCATATGCAAATCATGTCAGTTTGGAAAGCAAACCAGAACTAACTTTCCAGAGAAGGAAGGATCAGCTAGCATGCCTCTTGAGCTTGTACATACAGATGTATGTGGACCATTCAGGAAAAGGACACCTCGAGGAGAAGAATACTTAATATTATTCATTGACGATTTCTCCAGGTTTGTCTGGTTAGGACTTATGAAGCACAAAGATGAAGTATTCGAAAAATTCAAATCCTTTAAAGCCTTGGTTGAAAATGAATCAGGATACAAAATTAAGTGCCTCAGATCTGACAGAGGTGGGGAGTTTACCTCAAATGAATTTTTCGATTTCTGTGAAGAACATGGGATAAGAAGAGAATTCTCTACAGCTAGAACTCCTCAGCAAAATGGAGTAGTGGAAAGAATGCACAGAAGAGTCCAACAAATGGCTCGTGCTATGCTTGATGAGTCTGGAACTCCTGCAACTTTCTGGGGTGAAGCTGCATATGCTGTGCTTGTTATTCTCAACAAAACAAATGTCCGGGTGAACAGAACTCAAACTCCTCATGAGCTCTGGTATGGTGAGACTCCTTCGGTAAAGCACTTCAAAATCTTTGGGAGCAAATGCTATATTAAGAATACTGATGAGCAACTTGGCAAACTTGAACCTAGAGCAGATGAAGGCATTCTTCTTGGTTATTCTCCACACAGCAAAGCATACAAGTGCTACAATAAAAGACTTGGAAGAATTGTTGACAGCATTGATGTAGTGGTTGATGAGAAGGGATACATTCCTAGGCAAGTAAATCATGAAGATATCGAAGAAGATGAAGACTACCCTCAAAGACAGAATGATCAAGAAGAAGAACCTCAAGAAGAACCGGAGGAGCAGATAAGGATAGAAGAGAAGACTCCATCCAGATATGTTCAGAAGAATCATCCAGAATCTCAGATTTTGGGGCAGAAAGAAGCAGGTGTACAAACAAGAAGAACAGTTGCAAAAGCTTCAAGCTATTTGGAATTATTCTCTTCCACTGAACCACAAAATGTGAAAGAGGCATGCAAAGATGAATGTTGGGTCAAAGCAATGGATGAAGAACTTGAGCAGATCGAAATGAACAACACTTGGGAGCTGGTTCCTAGACCAAAGGATAAGAATGTTATAGGGACAGAATGGGTCTTCAAAAATAAATTGAATGAAAATGGAGAAGTAATTAGAAACAAGGCCAGACTTGTTTGTAAAGGGTATGCGCAGCAAGAAGGAATAGATTTTGAAGAAACCTTTGCTCCTGTTGCAAGACTTGAGGCCATCTGAATGTTCCTTGCTCTCTCAAGCTTTCAAAACTTCAAAGTATTTCAAATGGACGTGAAATCAGCCTTTCTGAATGGAGACTTGGAAGAAGAAGTATACATTGAGTAGCCAGATGGTTTCATTCTTGGAAATGATCCAAATCTTGTATGCAGATTGAAAAAGGCTCTCTATGGTCTCAAACAAGCTCCAAGGGCTTGGTACTATCGCTTGGACAAATATCTTCATCAACAAGGTTTTTCAAAAGGATCAACAGATAGAAATCTTTATATAAAAGTTGAAGAAGACAAATTGCTAATACTTGTTGTGTATGTAGATGACATTATCTTTGGGAGCAATGAAGAAGCTATGAGTCAAAGCTTTGCCTTGGTAATGCAGAAAGAATTTGAAATGTCCTTGCTGGGAGAACTGACATATTTTCTTGGTTTGCAAATCCAACAAAAAGAAGGAGGGATCTTTTTGTCTCAAACCAAGTATCTCAAGCAGATTTTGAAGAAATATGGCATGGAAGATGCCAAACCAGTATGTACACCCATGGTCACAGGATGTAGCCTCAGTGCAAATGATGAATCAGCAATAGTGCATCAACCAACCTACAGATCTATGATTGGAAGTCTACTTTATGTGACAGGTACCCGACCAGACATAATGCATGCAGTAGGAATAGTTGGAAGATTTCAGGCAAATCCAAAGGAAACTCTTCTTCAGGCAGTAAAGAGAATCTTCAAATATCTTCAAGGAACTCAAAACTATGGCTTATGGTATCCTAGAGATACAGATCTCACACTTCATGATTATACAGATGCAGATTGGGCCGGAAGCGTGGATGACAGGAAGAGCACAAGTGGTGGTGCATTCTTTATGGGTTCCAGATTAGTATCTTGGTTCAGCAAGAAACCGAGTTCGATTGCCTTGTCTACAGCTGAAGCGGAATATGTTGCTGCTGCATCTTGCTGCACTCAACTCCTTTGGATGATGCAGACCTTGTAGGATTTTCAAATCACTTGTATACCACCCATCTCCATCTTATGTGATAATACTAGTGCAATTAGCATTTCAAAGAACCCAGACATGCATTCAAAGACCAAACACATACCGATAAAGTATCATTTTCTCCGGGAACAAGTACTTGAACAAAAGGTCAAGTTGGAGCATGTTCCTTCTAAGGAACAAGTTGCTGATATACTCACCAAACCATTGCCCAGGGAGACCTTTGAATACCTCAGGCAAAAGCTAGGGGTTGTTGATGCATCATCATGTTGTTGAATCTCTTTTGATTGACGTCTGTACGCAAGGTTCATCTGGGTTATATGCATACACTTGCTGGGTTGCGGATTGGTCGAAGATCGAATGGCACAGGTTCAGGGGGAGCATATAATGCATTGTTGGCATTATGGAGGAAGTACATCATGGATGCTGGTCTGAATATTGCTGCAATATGTCTCTATCTCTTTCATGGTCATTTATGGTGTTTGGTGGATTATGGTTCTTCTTTGTAGATCTGGTTTATATTCAGGGGGAGCATGTTCTTAGGGGGAGCATAACCCTTTGCCCTTTATGTCAAAGGGGGAGAACGACGTTGAAGATTTTGAGGTTGCCATCAAGTCCAAAGGGGGAGATTGTTGGCATTATGTTTCTGGTATGGCTCTATGATTCATGTGTTGTACTTGATGGCAACTCATACAGGTGGCAATGCTCTGATTAGGCTCTCAAAATGTTGGAAATTAAGAGGTACGCAGGAGAATAGTTCAAAAGGTGCGTACCTGCAAGTACGCCGGCCAGGAAGTGCATTCATACCCGCAGGTGACCCGTTCATGAGGTGCGTACCCCCAGTTCACTCACTTCATGGCAGAGAAGCGCGCTCACGTGGGGTTTCTTATGTTTGGCCCGTGGTATTAAGCCCGCCGTTCTTGTTTCTATGGTTTTGGCCCGTGGTATAGGATCTAATTTGACTATAAATAAGGAGGGAGATCACTTGGCCAATGCATCTTTTGCAAATTGAATATCTTAAGATCTGAAATATTGGGTTATCGGTTTAAAAGCTTGATCTATATAAAACTGAAGTTGAAAGTGAATCTATGAAGAGTGGTCTCTTGGGCGCATGATCAGATCTGGGCATCTGACTATCTGTGGCACAATGGGGGACTGCCAATTCGGCCCTAATCAAAGGTACGCAGGTGATTAACTGTGCAAGTGCGTGGGTACGCAAAGTAGAAGAAGGCGTAGTGCGTGGGTACGCAGAGCAGAAGAAGGCGCAGTGCGTGGGTACACAGCACGACAGAGGTTCAGGTGCGTAGGCACAGTGAAAGTACGCGGCGCTACAGAAGCCGCAGGTGCGTAGATACGCGGCATGACAGAAGCCACAGGTGTGGAGCAACAGCAGAAGTATGCGGCGCGATAGAAGCCGCAGGTGCGTAGCTACAGTATATGTACGCGGCGCGACAGAAGGTGCAGGTGTGTATATACGCAGTGCAATAGAAGGCTTTCTATGGGTGTACGCAGGAGAGCAAAAGGTGAAGTGCAGAGCCACGCAGGCTAGATAAAGAAAGACTGCGGATCTGTATTAAGGCATTTATTTGACTGACTTTTCTCTGTTGATAAGGTGTTCTGGGTTTAGTTTGCTTTTACTATTGATCTGGTTACTGCAGTTGTCTGGGTGATTTACTTGTACTTGATGATCTCTTGATGTTTGTGGATCTAGTTTGAAAATTTATGAAAAGTGGTCCTTGAAAGAAAAGAAGTAGGGGGTTGTAGCTCCCTTCTAAGAGAGACTGGAAAACGAGAGAGAGTTGTAGCTCTCTGCAGTTTGCAGCCTGCGTACTGGTAAAGGACTGCACCAGTACAAAACCATTGCAAAAGGAGTTTCTAATTTGAAAGAAGATAGAGACATATTGCCGCAGGTGGTTTTCACCCACATTGGGTTTCCACCTTATATCTGGTGTTCTTTGGTGTGATTATCTGTTTTTCCTCATTTTACGGTACTGACATGCAAAAATAATTCAAAATATAAATAAGGAAGATTTATTAAAAGAACTAGATAATACTGATTCACCCCCCCTCTCAGTATTATTTCCAACATTTGGATGTGATGCATATGTACATGTTCCAAAGGAGAAAAGAACAGAGTTGGATAGTAAATCTGAAAAGTCCATCTTTATTGGGTATAAGGATGCTTTAAAGGGTTATAAGATTTGGAACCCGGTAACAAGGAAGGTTGTGTACAGCCGAGATGTGGTGTTTAGAGAGGTGAAAAATGTTATTAAACATGAAGTCCCATCAAAGGAACCTGAGAAGATAGAGTTTGAGCTAAAGGAGGAAGAATAAGAATCTACAGAAGAAGAGGAATAAGAACATGAAGAGCAACAAACTCCGATTGTGAGGAGATCCGTTTGAGAAACAAGGCAGCCAGAAAGGTATAGTCCATCTTCTTTCTGTTCAAATTTTGATTTATTTTTTACTAATGATGATACCAGAACTATGAAGGAAGCAGTAGATTCAGAGGATGGAAAACTCTAGAAAGAGGCCATGGTTGATGAAATGGGATATTTGCACAAAAATGAGGCTTGAGATCTGGTGGAGTTGTCGGCTAGAAGGAAACCCATTGGCAGCAAATGGGTGTTCAAGAAGAAGACCAATGTAGAAGGAAAGGTGGAGAAATACAAAGCTCGGTTGGTAGAAAAAGGTTATTCCTAGGTTCTGGGAATTGATTTTGGTGATATTTTTTCTCTTGTTGCCAAGGTAGCTTCTATTAGATTACTTTTATCTCTTTCTTCTACCTTTTATTTTGAGGCAGAATAGATGGATTTGAAGAAAACATTTCTCCACAGGGATCTGGAAGAGGAGATATACATGAAGCAACATGAATGCTTTGTGTGAAGGGTAAGAAAGAATTGGTATGCAAGTTAAAGAAGTCTTTGTATGGGCTAAAACAGTCACCAAGGATGTGGTATTAGAAATTTGATACATTTATACAGGGACTTGGCTTCACTAGAAGAAAAGAATATCATTGTGTGTATTTTAAATTAATTGGTACTGTGTTATTTATTTGGTCTTGTACGTGGATAACATGTTGCTGGTTGGAAATGACAAAGAAATTATCTAGGATTTGAAGACCTAATTGTCCTCCAAATTTGACATGAAAGATCTTGGTGCTGCAAACTATATTTTGGACATGGAAGTTAAAAGAGATCGGGCAAATAGGAAGCTATGGTTAAACAAGGGGAAGTATGTCAAGACAATATTATAGAGATTTAATATGCAGGATAGTAAATCGGTGAAGTTTCTTATTCTTGTAGGTGTAAAGTTATCTTCTAAACAGTGTCCCAAGACACAAGAAGAGGAAGAGGACATGTCTCATGTTCCATATGCAAGTGTAGTTGGTAACCTGATGTATGTTATGGTCTTTACTAGACCAGATATTGCACATGTAGTGAGAGTATTGAGTAGGTTTATGTCAAAACCAGGGAAGGAGCATTGGACAACAATGAAGCGAGTTTTCGGGTATTTTTGTGGCACTAGTGATTATGGTTTGTGCTATCAAGGAAGACCAGGATTGGACAGAGTTTTTGATATTTGTGGCTTTGTTGATGCATACTAGGTTGGAGATCTAGATTAGAGAAGATCTACAAGTGGGTATGTGTTTAACCTATTTGGAGGTGCAGTCAGTTGGATGAGCAAGAAATAATCTGTAGTGGAACTATCAACTATAGAGGCAGAATACATGGCAGCCACTCATGCAAGAAAGGAAGCAGTTTGGTTGTAGAGATTGTGTTCAAGTATGGGATTAATACAGGGAGCTATAAGGATAGACTGTGACAGCCAAAGTGCAATTTTCTTGGCAAAGAACCCTGCTTACCATTCAAAGACAAAGAACATTGATGTTCAGTATCACTTTGTGAGGGATATGATAGAAGACAAAAAGGTGTTGCTAGTAAAGGTGGACACTTTGAAGAATACCGCAGATGCATTGACAAAATTTGTGAGCTCTGAGAATTTCTCTTGGTGTAGAGAAACAATGGGCATTATAGGGATGGACAAATGAATTAGCTCTCTGTGGCCCCCTGTGGAAAGAAAACAACAAGTGGGAGAATGTTGGGTTGTGTTATATTCTTTGCATGACTAGCCTGCCTAGTTAACCGGGGGGTTAGAGGGGCAACAAAGCCCCCCCCTTCGTTCCGCCAATTGCACAATAGGGGGGTCAGGAGGGGGGCGGAAGTCCCCCTATCGAGGGGATTTGAGAGGGGCAGGTAGCCCCCCTCTATGGGGTCCAGACCAGCGACCCAAGGAAATTTTTTTTGGACCCTATATTAGGTGTGGCAAACCAACCCATGATTTTGTTTATGGTTTCTCACACATGGTTTTGGGCATGATGGTTTTCGGTACATGGTATTGGATGCTTCGGCATGTATATATATGTATTGTAACATATGAAAAGAAAATAATGAAAAATCAATCTAGTAGCCCCGATTTTGGGATCCAGAGGGAAATCCTTGTGTATATGTGCTTTGTGTGTTCTGGTCTTGCATTGTTTATTTTATGTGTTTTAGAATTTGTATGCAAGTAATTTTTGTATGGGGTTAAAACCTACAGCCTTGTGTATGTCTTCTCCATGCTTGGTTACAACCTTCGGCCGATGAAGTCTTAGCAAAAAATACGAGCTGTCTGCAAGGGAAGTTTTGGTCCAACCATGAACTTGTGTCCACTCTACGATGCCCCATTCCTGTACTCAGCCTTCTGCTATGTGTGTTCAAGCTCATCCAACTAGTAGAAACGAAGAAGGGGAAAATCTAAATGAGCAAACCAATGTCAGAGGTCTTACATGCTTCTCTAAAGGAAAAACCTCTTCTGCTCTCAATAAGTCAGGATCCCTCTTCTACCCAAAAAATAAATAAGTGCCTATGCACAATCCTCCTAAAAAATACAAATGCGAAAGAAGAGAAAGGCTTCCTGCACAGAGAGCTGAAGCATGCAACTCCACTGGGGTATTGACTAGGCTTGTTGGTAGTGGAGTAATACGTCTGTTCCTGCGTGACTTTGCCGAGGTACTGTCTAGGCTTGCTGGTAGCGGAGAAACACAAGAGATGAAAATTCATACTCTGAAAATCTTCAATTAGTGAGCTAAACTACCTTTCCTTGTTTCGAAACATTATGATCAATCTAAAATTTTGATTATGTTTGACTGAGTTGGAAAAAGGTGAACCATAAATGTCCATGGCATAAGTGGGGAAGCCGAAGTAACCCACACAGTGGTTCAATACTCCTCAAAAGAGCAAGGCTCTGTGCCGACAATGAAGAAAAACAAAGAAGTTGGAGTTGTACTAGTGTGTCGCTAAGTGTTGTAGTAGCTACAATACCCTCCAAATGTTTGGCCTGCATCCAATTTTAGAGCCTCCTTTGAGAGTTTTACTTGATGATTGCACACACTTGGGTTCACTCTGTAAGCTCATGTGAGTCCTCATACCCACCTTGCCTGATCATTCCACCGACAAATTTTTCATGCTGATGTCAATATCATGCTTACGACCATGTTCTAGTCATACAGAAGGTCTTCGCTTCATGTGTACATGTTGTGTTTGCTATGTAAACATGCTTGATGCTCACACATGGAGTCATATACACTATTGCGCAAGAATCGTCATGGTTGACAAAGGATCAATGAAAAGTGTCACACTTGTGTCTCGATCGTTTGAGTCGTCTCATCGTAAAGTCATGTAAGTATGTGTTTGCAAGATCAGGTATGCACCTTTTCACTCGTTCACACACTTAGTAATTTTGTTGAAGTTCTCACAACCGGATTTCCCTCTGATAGTCGGACCTCCACCCCGGCATTGAATCGATCAACTATCACCCAGAACGGTGCAGAAGCACCAAGCGAGCCATTTCAAGTTGCATTGCCCACAAGTAGATCGATCAACCTTCTTATTAGTCAATCAAATAGTTTGACCCGACAGTCACCACAGAACTAACTCCCCTCAAAAATTGTGCAGATAGGCCAGATAGACACCCAGTGCCCATCCCTCTCTTCCTCAGAAAATTGCGGATTTTTTCCAACCAGCCCTCCAGTAGGTCGTTCAGATGCTCACCCAGAAAACTATGAAGTTTTCATAAGAAAGCCCTGTGTTGCGCAGTAGTCTTCTCAGCTCAGAAACTGTACAGAGGTGATCAGCAGGCCAACCTCCCAGCATCAGCGTAGATTTCACCACTGGCAGCTGACTACATGTTCCCTCCAAGAATTGCGCAATTTTTGCTACCAATCTCCAATAGCAGAATGCCAGTTCCCTACAAGAACTACAGAGTTTTTGTTGCCAATTTCTTAGTAGCTGACTCCCAGTTCCCTCCAGGAATTACACAGCTTTTGCTACCAAGCTCCAGTAGCAGACTACTAGCTCCCTCCAGGAACTGTGCATCTTTTGCTGCCAATGTTCCAGCATTTGATTTCCAGCTCCCTCCAAGAATTATGTAGTTTTTGTTGCCAATGACCAAGCATCCAGCTACCAGTTCCCTCCAGGAATGCACAGTTTTGGCTGCTAGGCTCCCGCTAGCCGCTCCCTCCAGAAATTACGTAGATTCTATCTACCATGCCTTCCTATAGCCCAAATTATTCGTCTCAAAAATTCTGTAGTTTTTCCCTGCAGCTCACCCAAACCCCGAGGACAGTCACTGTTAATCCGGATTTGCCCGTCTCCATCACCCAGTGACTCCTGCACAGTTTTTACCAGTACTGCCCGGAGCCTCCATCCAAGCTCATTCCTCGCAACCTTATCCCCTCTCCCAGTCACCTACATCGAAAATGATTATGCATCATGGTAGATTAGGAGGCTTACGGATTTGATGTCATATCGTGATGAGTGACCGCAGATACAGGTACTCGAATGAACATGTCACGGCGATGAATGGGGTGAACAAAGGGAGTTGATGCAGAAGGACATGTTCACTAGCAGACTAGAAAATGATGCATGCAATGATGTGTTCATGGACAGACGAGCAAGTGAACATGTGAGATGTGTTCACAGATAGACAGACAGATGAGCATGCACTTTTCCTGAACGGGTGAACCTATCAAGCGTGCCAACATGCCAGAAAGGAGGAATGTGCAAAGGAAACATCAAGCGAACCTAATGACCATCAAACATTCCACACACTTTTCCATGCAGAGGTGAAGTTGTGACACACCATGAGGACATCTATCACCTAACAACACTACAGCTTGACATGCACACCAGCAGCAACACGAATGTACCAGCATTGTCACGTCGTGTCTTGTCATGAGTCATATCATCCACATCTCTACTATGGGTGATACTATCAATCAATGTAATGTAACGTGGAAGTCTAAGAGACCCACTTGTTGTATGGAGAGCCATGTAAAGTCAAAAATTCATCGAAGTCAAACATTCATGAGGGTATAAAAACAACCACAAGGATAAGTTTCACCCTTGGCTATAAATACCCCGTCATTTGTACATGCAAAGGAATTTTCACCTTAGCTCCTCCCACATAGCCTTGAGAGTCTGTAATATTTTCTTTGAGGATTAAGTAGTGGCTCCAATGCCCCGCCCACAGGGTTAGTGATGTATGGTGTAACGATGTGTCTTAGAACTTTCGCTTAATTCAGAAGCTTGCTAACAAGAAAACACATTTTCACACATGTATTGTAACTGTTGTAAGACTGATCTTGAACATTTGTAATGCATGTTGCTTTAACCTACGCTTAACACTTGAAATCATTCACTTGTTGTAATACATATATATTAATGAAAATGTGTGTATTTTTTGTTAACATTTTCCTACCTGTGGTGGTTACCTCCACAACCATGAGACATACATTTCACATAAACTTGCTATAAAAATAGTTGCACTCTCGCAAACTTATCCATTGAGTGTTGTATGTGTTGTCTTCCTTTGTGTGTTGTGACTACAGCATCCATGTGGATTTTTCTTCCAGAAGTTGTGCACATCCTATTGTGTTGTGTGTTCTTAATAGAGTTAGGGCTTCCTCCTAATATACTTGGGACTCACTCCCACCCTCTCCCTCTACAGTGAAAGAACCATTAACACAAGTAAAACTAGCAATCACCAGGCAAGCGAACATCACTACTCGAAGACAAAGCAAACCACTCTCCTGTGTTGAAAAGCAAGAGTTGAGGAAAATATTTAAGATAATGGCAACAGGGCCATCATACCGGATGGCACTCCCACACCAAACGGTGTGAGGTATATTCGGGACTTCATACTGAGGTGATCCCCTGAATGTTGGCGGATCCAGCACCATCAACAAGATCCTACTCCAAATGGTGTTAAGTCTACTTAGGACTTCACATCAGGGAGACCCCTTATATGTTGGAATTATCCAGAACCGTCAAAAGGTCTCTTTCCTAAGAATATGTATATGGAAGTAGAAGTTTCATGGTATCTGTAACCCTAATGTTTAGGTGGAACATGTTTCGTTTGTAGACAAAAAATGAAAATTCATACTTGTTGTGCACATATTGGTAGTTTACCTTGTGTATTGAGTTGTGACAACATGGAATTATTCTGATATACTAGCCCACCTTTGTCATTGATGTCAAAGGGTGAGAGAAGGACATCAGGACCTCATGTTTTGCAGGAGCTTGACCTCAAAACGAAAGGGGGATATGGTTGGCATTATTGATGGTTGAATGGTTAACATGGATATCAACCTTGTTTGTTCTTGGTTTGTCCATGGTTTTAATGGATTGCTAGTACTTGATGTGTTACACACGTATTTATAAGCTATGCAAAGTTATTACAGAGGTCTAGCAAGTTGGTGAAGCAGTTTTGCAGAGTTTTGGGTAGAGAACCTAGTATTTTCTTGATGTTAGACTATCTTCGCTAGGAAGGTAACTTGCACAGAGTGATGATTCAACATGTTCGTTGGGTGCACATTCTATCCATGAGATGAACATATATTTAATTATTCAAGTAACTAGTTTCATACATAACTAATATTCATTGAAATTTATCAACATAGAATCATATGCCATATATCATAACAAAAGTGCAATCATATGAAATATATTCTTGTTGCATTATGATTCCATATCATATATATATTAATCTATTACAATCCTGTAGTTATACTTCTTTATCCTTCTCGTGTCCATGACTAAAAAATAAAGTATTTAAATTCTATCATTTTTTCAAATCTCATTACATCTAGTTAAGGAAAACATAAAATGCTTCCATCTAGCATTCATTCATATCTAGCTATCCTACTAGAACTCCCTCTTGGTTTACAACATGAATAGTTATTACATCATCATCATCAACATATTTCTAAACATAATATCTAAATATCAAACCCATATTAATCATAACCTACAATCATTTTAAATCACTTATACATTTTACTTACCTAAAATAAAAATGATAAAAAACAGCCCATAATCTTAATATACCATAAATAGATATATAGATAAGTAATCTATACAATGTCAAAAACATTACAAAAAAACTAATTAGTCCCTAAGTCATAGATATATAAATTCATGATACTTACTATAAACATTAATCCAATTCATATACAAAACAAGCTAAGAAAAATAAGGCATCGCCTAGTTCCTCTCTTTGCATAGAACCTTAGCTAAAAGTTCCTGGAAAACAAAAATGGAAAGTAGAGGCGTATAATACACCTGTTATTTCATGTGCCTCAAATATGGCTATAAAGGTCCAATTAGAAATATATTTGGTCCATTGGGTGGAATTTGAGTTATTTCATGCAATGACTTAATATGTAAATGGGCCCTACTCTTAGGATTCATTTGTTTGAAACATATACATTATTCCAATCGATTATTCAATATTCATCACGTACATAGTATTGTAAAATTTACACGTGAAATACATCACTCATGACCTTTAGTACTAGTTACATAACAAGGTGATATGACATAAGTTATATATTTTCCAAAATATCAAACGGACCTTCAAGCCACGAAAAAAGTTTGGATCTTTTTCAAAACTGATGGAACTCTTCCTTGGCCTAACCCATAAGAAGACTATATCACAAGTTTAATATATATGATTCGTACTATGTCCACATATGTAAATATTATGATGGTCCCAGGCATCTTTTAATATTTTTATAATCAATTACATTTGATCCTCCATTTTATGAATAATTTAGGTCCCACCAAGTTCCCGGAATGATAAATTGTAGCAAAATTGTAATGAATTTTCAAGGAAGTTTGGAAATCTATATAAAATATCCTTGTAAAAATGGATTCTTTATATGATGTAGTATTTTTCAAAAAAAACACAATATCTTTAATAAAAGCATGCATAACTACTAATTCTTTATGTGTGGTTTTAATATGAATAAAATGTTAACTTTTAGTAAGCCTCTCTGTAAATTCCAAGATATCATCATATCTTGAAGCTATCAAAGATCAAGATCATTATCGGGGTATTCTCTCTGATACCAAGAACCAAAAACAAAGAACATAGAGTAGAATTTATTCAAAGATGGAGTAGAAGAGAAAATAATGCTCCAAGATGATGGGTGGTGTTGAGTCATTTTTAAACCATTAAAGAATATTTGGTGTTTGAGACATTTTTAAACCATTAAAGCTGAAAACATGACAATGTATAATGAACAAAATATTAATGCAAATTGTTTGTTCTAATTGTTACATATTCATCCCAAAGATCTTTTAGGTTTGGAATCATGAAAATACTAAGAGGGAGGCGGTGAATTATTATTATATAATTCTTAACAATCATTGAATCAGTCAAACATATCCACCTATATAATTATACATGATTCACATAAAACATTGAACACAAAATATTCATGTGGAAACTCATAAGGAGAATACTAAAAAATCTTCTTCTAATTATAATGTAAATGCAAGCACCAACTTCAATTTACATCAACATTAATTTGTAGGAACCAACTTCCTCAAGTTTTCAACCACCAACTTGCTAGAGGCACCAATCTCACTTATTTGTAAGCACCAAATTGTTAGAGGCACGAACCCCTAGTCTTTACAGGCACTCAGATCCCTCCTCCATATGTTTTTGAACTCGGATCTATAATTCTCTAATTAAAATATCACCCTGACGCCAATATTTATACTGAGATCTACCTCCCTTCCAAATCCGAAATACAAATTCCATAAAAAATAAATAAAAAAATCTATAAATAGAAATGATCTATCTTAAATATTAACTTAATTTCCTATATTTTACTATTTTCGACCCTATTCAAATTAGTTTTTCAAGTACATAAAATGATCTTTCAAATTAACATAATATCATGTTCTCACTTATATATAAAAAAACTAGCATACTATAAGCTTACATATGAACTACTTAAGCATACTATAAATTTAATAATTTTGAAAAATATTATACATAGTGCGAGAAATTCCCTTGATAACCTTTTTAGTATACATTAATGTGAGATCACTTTAATAATTTCATACACACAACAAAATTATTTCTAAAAGAAAATGTCTCTATAAAATGGTATGATATGTCAATTTAGGGCTTTCCTAAGTTAGTTTCCTCTAAATATTTTTTATTTTATTGGTTAAAATGTTTTTTAACCTTATTACATTCCAAAATTTTAAAATGGAAGTTTTTGAATGAAATAAAAAAACAAAAATTAAATAATACACAAATTAAATAATAAGGGTGAAAAGTTATATTAGAAGATGAAAATTTATAAATATGAAAATCAACTATCTTATCTTTTATATTTTAGGAAATATCGAGACAGATTCATCCAAAGGGATCAAGTCTCACTAGCTTATTAGTAGAGCCCAACACCGAGAGAATAAATATAATTGGCCCCATGTCCTCACATTAGCAAGGTTCTTTTAGGGACAACAACTTGACCACTTGAGCTAACTCTCAAATCTATTAACAATGTCTTATAAAATTTTTGAAAAATCATGATAAGCATTTAATTGTTTTTCTTTCATTTTTTTTTGCATGATAACAAATATTAGAGATACATTTTCAAAATATTTATGGTTTTGGTTGGTTAATAGATTATGAACATCATTAGCATTACAAATATTTGAAGTTAGAATTTATTGTGATTATGTACAAAATGTTATAGGAGACTCTACATTCTTAGTATTACAAAGTGGGAAAATTATATCACTGATATTTTAGGATTTTTCCACTAATTTATTTTACTATAGCATTTGTAAGAATTCATTTTTATTTTTGAAATGTTGGTTTTCTGTTTTAAACTAGCAAAAAAATAAAAAGCACTTATGATCTTTTAGATTCAAGTTGATGAACTCTTCATGATATCTAAATTTTATGTTATCTTATATTTCTTCATTGCACCATACATGCGATAGTAATTCTTGTGGTAACAATATTTTGTAGTGTGACCTTTACTATTCTCTAAGGTTTGGGGAAACGATTAGCATATTTATGCCATCCTCAAACTGCCGCTAACTTTGGGTGTATTTTGAGGAAATGCTACAAATATTATTTTCTTTCATTTTAATCATCTTGTGCTCATACATTAGGTTCCTAGTAATCCATATATGGTAGCCCTATGACCTATTTCTTTCTTCAGTATCAATGCTTCAACAAAATTAAAGTGATATATTCTCTACAATCATTGTCACATTAAAAACCACTTGAATGAAAATGCATTACTAGGGATGAAAAGGCTTTATTATGTTCTAGTTACAATCCTTGGCTTATTAGTTCGTAATAATTAGGAACAAGTCTACTCTAGCTTAATTGCAACCAATAAAAAAAAAACTAATTTATTTTAATCCAACACCTTAATTCTACCAACATAGTTATAATCATTGTTAGTAACATTATTTAATTAGATCACTCAAATAGATATAAATTTACCCATTCATAAAATAATAAATTAGTAACTTTCCTAGTAATTTGTTCGAACACGTCACCTATAATGAATTTGTATATTCCAGTAGTTAATATGCATGTCAGCTTGTTCATGACATTGGCTATCATATAGCCATGAGACATTAAATAAACGACTAAACATTTAGTTAGATGAGGGTTTGACCTAGACTAGATCATTATATTATTCTTCATCTATGTGGATGCTTTTAGAGTGGATGACATGGAGGAATGAACTTATAGTTCTTGATGGGTCCCAGTTTGTAGAGTTGATGCTTGAAACTTTCTACACCCATTTCCATGTATAAATGAAGGGTTTTTTTTCCAAAATACCTTACTTGTGCTACACCCCACGACGCTATTCTACAATTAGAGAAATTCCCAATGGTTTGAGAATCATGCCAAGTGGATTTTATATGCAAACATTTTGCTTCACACAAGTTGACCTACAATGTGGGATACCATGGTATGAGTGGATGCCACATCGATGGAAATTACTCATGCATATGGATAACCACATGTGGCAATTTAAGATTACTATAGAAAATTTAAACATATAACTCTAGTTGAGTGTTGAGGTAGTAAAACCTTGCCCCTTGTTGGCTATCAGACTATATTAAATATCAAGGCACTAGGAAGAGTAGAAATTCCATTCTATGTTTATGGATCTTTTTCCATAGTTGAGAAGATCCATAAGGAGTAAGAAGAAAGAGTGTAGAATAGAGGGTGTTAAGATTCTATAAAATCCTTAGAGGTCTCATGTGTTAAGTAACTCCATAAATATTACCTCTCTCTTTGTACTTGCACATTTTCCATACGATAGAAAAGAGAGAAAATCAACCTCACCTACTAGCTGGGCTTTCTCTCGTAAGGGTTTCCTAGGGATAATTTTTCATCTATTGTGGATGGTGTGCATATTTAATCCTATTCTAAATTTCAAGAACTTTAATTAATTTATTCATTTAATAAAACATATAGGAAAATAAAAAGCATTCGATAAATAAAGGGAATTAACACTCATAGTAGATATTTTTGTAATTTTACCTAATATATCATGATGAACTATTCTAATTGAATATGAATGATAGTTTACAGATAATGACTTGTAGGTGTAATTATTTGTACCACAATTTGGAGAAAAAAAAACATATATGCATTAACATATAGTGTTAATAGAACCCAACAGTTCACTGGCCCTACGCTAGGGAAAATGAAGCAGAAGCTACAATCCTACACTAGCAATACAACATATTAATTAGAGTTACATGGATAAAATATGTCCATTGAATAAAAGGTATATAAAGTTGTGGGTTCTATTGTGCTAACTAATTTGCTTGTAATTATAACCCATTAAACACATAAACATAAATTGTCATCCAAGGTAATACTTTTTTCAAGGTTATTACACAAAGTATAAGTAGGTAACAATGCTAACTAACATTGTTCACTACTAAACCTTTATAAGAACGTGACACACAATAAAAGTAAAATGGTTGAAATTTCTCACACTCGACACATCAAAATTATCACTATCACACTTCAAACATTCAAGGAACTTTTCACATAGTTCTAAAATTAAAATCACTATCACAAAATAAAATCCTTCAACCACTCAGAATCACAATGGAAGAAAAGGAAATAACACTCATGGAGAGAATTATAAATACCATTCAACTAAAACCTCACACAACCAATAAACTTGCTATAATAAGCACCTCATCAATCTTTGTAACACACTGTGACAAATACACAAAAATTTATCTAATATTATACTCTACAAAAGCCAGAAACTGTAGCCACAAAATAATTAATAACACACACTAATAAATGGATTAATCTAGGATCTACGTTGCTACACAAGTATTCAAGATCAATTATCTTGGAAACAAACTGATGAGTAACTACAACACATTAATTAAAATATGTAGCAACAATAGTTAATGGACATGAAATATAACTGAGAGGAAGTTAAACACACTACTACATTAACTTATTGATATAATGATCCTTGATAAAGAGGATGGCCCATCCTCTTTAACAAGGAGTTGTTAATGTATAACTCACTAAATATGTTAGTGAAGTATTATCGAGCTACAAACAATAAGGGTTTCCATTAATCTTACAAAAAGTTTACATATGCATAGTCTCTCCAAAAATAAAGTAGTTCCACCCTTGCATGAGGTAGAGGAATTGTCCTCTTATATATTTACATTATGTCTATTCTTGAAACCATAGTCAACTATGAGAATCTTCTGATTCTCACGTTGTCTAAATCAAGAGTCTTATATAACATACTACAACCAATTTATTGATAATGAAAGAAATGTTGTAATAGTGTCTCTGATGAACAAGAGGTCAACAATATAAATTCATACTAACAACCTATTGTAGCAGCTACAACCACCCTCCAAACGTTTTCCTATGCTTTGATTTTGGAGCCTTCCTTCCCATCCACATGAGCTTATCTTGCAATGTTGTCAATTAATCATGCTTTGATTGAGACATATATTTTTCATGTGTGCTTATGTTTTCTTATTTCTAAAAATAGCTAATCTTTATAAGTCACAAGCTAACCTTTTGACTTGGTCACACCATAGTTCTAGGCTTGCCTCTAGAAACTACACAATCCTCGATGGAAGACAACCTTGATGATCATAATTTCATAGTTTAGAGTGGCAATGAGCCTTGAGCTCAGCAATTACACAAACATGGAAGGAATCCCACTGAGCCCGAATATGATGTAATCCCTCATTGAGCTTAGAAACTGCGCAGTGCACTTAGCCCAAAAGCTTCCTAGTTCCTCTAAATTGTGCAATCTTTCCTGATAGCATGCATGGTAACTTTCCCCAAAAATAAAAGAAAGCTAAAATAAAAAATTAGGAAATAGGAATCAATTATTAATTTCCTGAAGGTGCGACATTTCTATTTTTAGAAGTTTCCACCAGGTGTCTCATTTCCCTTGATTTTAGGCATGCACGTCATAAACCCTAATTTTCTTGAATCTAGCTAATCGATGCCTCTAGAGCTCATTTTCATATTCTATATTGTAGCTCTAGAATTCCCAATGAGATCAAGGAACCTTCGGTGGAGTTGTCGTCACCTTTCCAGGTGATTTTTGTTATTATTTCCTTTTAGCACCTTTTCTATCGCTTTTTGTTGTTTCGCATGTGTGAGTGTTGTTTTTCTTTTTTATCTTTATGGTTGCTTGTGTTTCAATATTTTAACTTGTAGAAGTGTTGTTTTAGTTTTTCCTTCTTGATTTTCCTTTTGTTTATTTAGTCTTTGCACTTGATATACGTTGATTTGTTCATACTTAATCAGATCTGCACCCAAGATCACATCATTACTCACTTTTGCTTATTTTTCACACTTCCACCAGGTAGAACTGTACTTCCCTTGGCTATATTTTTCCTTGCCCAACTGGGCACTGTGAAATCATAAGGGTCAAGCAAAGATCTTGGCCTCTATAACTGCGAAATGCATAGTACAGGCTAGCCTAACTACACATTGTGTAGTTCCGAGGTTCATCCTGGCACCTTGGCCACTAAGACAATGCAATGCGTAGTCTCTCCTAGTCTTTGTCAAGGCTGAACTTTTCATTGCGTAGTCTCAATCCCTAGGCTACACCCTTGCCCGCTGGAACTATGCAATGTGTGGTTCCTAGATCTAGTCTCCCTTTCCTGTTGATGAAAAATGTGCAATCCCTCTCATCAGTTAACTGGATTGCTTCTTGATCACGCTCTTAAGTTAGATTTGTTAAAGCTAATGTTTTATTTCCATGTGTCCTTTTTTTCCCACAGTTACCACACTTGTGAAGCATTTCTCTCCAGTAGTCATTGTTACCATGGCACCATAGAGAACTACTTGAAAAGAGAGCATTGAAGGCAATACTTGGGAAGCAATTGAGAAAAACCTAGTAGAATTTCCACTATATGCAGACACTGAACTATTTATAGGAAAGGTGTCAACAATAACATGGTAGTAAGTTAATGAAGTTATTTCAGCAAAGAGCCTTCAGGCATATCTAGAGGAAAACTCCAGAAGAAGCACCAACATAAAGCAATGATCGTATATCGGATAAGGGAAAGACAAATATTTATGACACTCCAAAGGGAGAAAAAAGCTGCAAGATGAAAGTATATCCTATTGTCATGAAAGAAATTTTAGCAGTAGAGAGGAGGAAGAGAGAAAATAAAAGGTTAACGAAGGAAGAGTTGAGGTTTCAAGAAGAAAAACATAAGTTGAACAAAGAAAAAGAGTTGAGGAAGAGAGAACAAGAAGAGAAGTAGAAGTAGGAAGAAGAACAAAGGTACTACATGGTGGCAGAAGAAATAGTCCCAATACAAGTTGAAGAGCAGGGACAGAACCAACTAGTAGCAGAAGGGAAGAGAGAACAAATGTAGGACAAGGAGTTGATCAATAGATTAAAGAAATGATTGAGGTCGATGACATGGAGGTATAATTGGAGCCACATAATGAAGATGTTGACCTGATGCGAAGCACACGCAGGTCACATTTTAGTCTTCGCCACCTCCAGCAGCAGAGTTAGCTCCAACCGAGGAAGGAGAATTTGTTCCACTTGATGATGATCCAGTAATGGGATTATATAATTGATTGGATGATGAAATACAAAAGAATATTTTGCAAAAACAAAGAAAGCATTTTATGGATGGCCTCACATCACCTGCATTCATTAGAGAAAGGGTGATAGTGATAGACACTAGGAGATCCAAATTTTATTTTCCAATCCAACTTGGCCTTCACAGGTGCAGGAAGATTAAACACTCAGTATTTGATGGCAGGGAATAAGCAATTGGCATAGGATTTACAGACTATCGGTAAAGAGGCAGAATACTTTGTGCAACAACATAGAATGTAGCTTCTGCATGGGTCCACTTGGAGGAGATGAGAACAATGATAATTGCTGAAGTATCAACACTTGGAGAGACCATGCGAGACCTCTATGAGGAGCTCATTATTGTACATAAGGAATTTATCTACTTCCATGGCTTGTAGCAGCAGAGCAAAGACTTTGTCAAAACCTCTCAAGAATATACAATTTGTCATTGCATCCGTGCATGAATAGACAATGTGAATCAAAATTGTACCACTTAACTTGGGAAAGAAAATGAAGCCATAGGTAGAGCTAGAGAAACTGAAGGTTCGAATGTTGATTCACAATAATAGGAAACTCACCTCTTTCATTGGAAGTATTGAAGCTTCATATTTATGGTTATACAAAAGTTTGGATGTCTTGGTGAATGCACACAAGATCCCATAAGTTGGTTTAGTCATTGAAGCTAAGCCTAGAAAATAGGTCAGGAAGGAGATTGAAGAGTACTTGAAGCAGCTGAGACATATTTCCACCAAGGAATATTTGGATCTAAACAGAAAAAACATGGAGAACTACATCAGTGGTCATGTCCAAATTAGAATAATGTGGCTCATGCTTTAGAAGGAGGTTTAAACTGGTTCCAAATCATTGTACTGAGATGCCATGGAGGCAAGATTCCACTTCCAACCAAACATGATTATGCGGTTTCGGGATGTCATTGCACAATACCAAGCTTGGCACCAATATGTAACTAAGAAGAATCAAGTGGAATTTGGTGCGCTAGATTTTCCCAAATCTAAAACATCATAGTGTTTTGTCAAGTTGTTGAGTGCAAGTGTAAAATGTAATATCATTTTTAATTACGTTGTAAGTGAAATTCCAAGTGTTAATATTGGAATATCAAGAATCATGATGTAATGTAATGAGTAATTTTGTAAATAAATTGAAGAGTCATGAGGGTACTCCAAATTTCACAAAGGGGAGTTGAAGAGTCACCCCCTATTGTTATAAATAGAACCTCATAACTCATGTAAAGGGATTTTAGGAGTCAATATTGTTGCTAGGCCTGGGCTTCGAAGGAGCTTGGGAGTATTTTGAAGAGCCTTGGCTTCTCTGTAGTGTAGAGCAAGTAAACTTCTTTGGAGGAGTGGGTGTTCTTGACTTTAATGTTCTGCTATTGGGGATAGTGGTCTATCAATGGTGTATGTATGCATGGAACTTTCACTTATATTAAAACTCAGAGTCGACACTCTTTCATGCATATGTTGTGAATATAGTAGGACTATTCTTGTTGTATTTACAATGTATGTTATTTAACTTATGCTTATGATTATGAACGATTTCGTTTGAATTTGTATGAATACTTTTGAATGTGTGTTGTTGTATTAATTCATCACTTTAAATTGTTGACTATTCCAGATCTTGGCTTGTGATGTCCTCAGGATCGTGTGTTCCTTTCAAGCTGCGTACTATTACAGGCTTCCATGGGGCACACTTCTTTTTCCCTTCATGCGTTGGAACCTTCATGCATCGCACTTGAATTTCCACAAGGTCACACACTTTCTCTCACCAAAGTTACCATACTTCACTCTACACGTTTTCTTAGTCAAGTCATAACATTACCACCCACTTCTTGGACTCCTACTCCAAACGGTGTGAGGTCTAGTTGGGACTTCATATCGGGGAGATCACCTGAATGTTGACAGGTCCAACACCGTCAACATTTTTGGCACTAGAAGGAGGGCCAGATGACAAGTTGAGGCCTTGAAGTTTGTTTTGAATTTCCGCACTCATTTGATGACTTCTCCCCAAATCATAACCCCGACATATTTTTCTAGACACACAAAATTGAAAGCGTCGACGAGAATTATTGATGACTTGTCAAATTAGAAATTCAAGGGTGAGGGTGAAATAACCTTATTTGAGCACATCACACAATTTATTGATTTCTGTACAAAGTGCAATATCCACTGTGAGGATGTTAGTTGTAGTTGTTCATTCTCACATTCAAAAGGCACATATGAGAATGATGTAACACATTGCCTAATGCCTCCATACACTCTTTCGAACAACTTTTCATAGATTCATGTCGTGTTTTTGATCTCTATGATCGTAAAAGTCTATGAAATAAAATTTTAAATTTGTGAAAAGAACCTGATGAATCCATTCAAGATTTTCATGATCATTTCATCCATTTAGTCTTTGAATTTTCTCAAGATGGTGTTGATTGGTCTTTCTTAGTAGACAGATTCCTATATCTTGTTCACATTTCAGAAAATCAGCATGAGCTTAAATCTTTTGAACCTTTCCTAACATACCTTGGTATCAGAGCTTCTAAATCAAAGATAGATGAATTTGTTTTTCCAAGTGACCCTCCGTCCCCTTATCATCAAACAACTATAGCTTCATAGGTTGAGGTTGGAGAGATTGAGAAGTTCATCTACTAATCTACCACCATGTTTTCACAGTCCACAGACTCCGAATTTAAGCGTAGGTTTGGATTGCGAGTCTGATGGTTATGATGAAGTTTTATCTCTTCATCCTCCATTCGTTGGTCCCTTTGATCCTCTAGATTGTGATTTGTTGTATTCACCTGTTTCAAATTTCTCTTTTCATTTTCATGAGGATCAAGCTTTGAATGGAATTGGTGTTGACCAACCAACTTGCGATATCATTTAACATGATCATGTGTGGGAGCCCATAGATGAACAAGAATTTGTGATGAGGGAGGATTTTCTTCCTTCTGCACCTCTCCCTCATCATCTTGACATATTCCATGATTATGTCATTCCTATTGAATCTTGTGAAAATTTAGTTTATGCTAATGTTACTACTTCCAATCATTCTCAGAACATGTGGAATGTCAATTTTTCATCTGAATGCCAAGAGGACAAATCTCTTTTTCCTAATCCTCCAAATCTCTCATCTTCTCTTTCTAAAACTATAGAGGGTGAAATTTATCATTTTATATCTTCCGCTCTTTGAGATTCATCAAATCATGAGGATGCCTATATTTGCGATCTTGAAATTTTTTATCATGGTTGTCGTGACATTTTCATTGATTCATTTGGTCACGATCTTGATTCTTCTCCTCTTGATCTTTCCAAGCCACCGATATTTGGTGATACATCTTCTGAGGTGTCGAAGTTTCCCCAAGTTTTTAAGGCACTTTAGCTCGAGCTGGTGGTTATTTCAGGTACTCGTGCTCTCGAGGTCAACTCCACTTCTGATTATAAATATGTTGAATCTTTCCAGAGTCCTCATCACTTTGTCACGCACATTGAAAATAGTTTTGTTCTATAATTTTTTCATCCTCCATATGTATCACATGATCCTATCACTCAATCATTGGAAGAGTCATACGTGGAAAGCATGGCTATAGAAAAAAAAAATATAAAAAAAAATTAAAAAAGAATCTTATTTCTTTATGTTCTCTTGTTTCCACAATTCTGAAGCTTGCGCTTGCATGCCTTTGAGTTGTAGTGTATCTAAACACCACCATGGCTTTGTAGAGTGTCTCCCATGCATGTTTCTTTCTTTCTTTCTTTTTTGCATGTTCTTTCAAACATTCAACATTTTTGTTTGTATTGTCTTATCTTTTTTGTTTGTAGTTATGTTTGAATATCTTTCTTCACATGCATTCCCTAGTGTACATGGGCCAACCAATGAGTCGATGACTACATTGGAAGTCTCATTTCATGTAAGTATGGCCTTTTCTTTTATTAGCTTAGTAGTAGGAGTAGTTTTTCTCTTCTTAGTTGTTTTCTTTGAATTTCCTTACTTTAATTTTCTTTCCGCTCCACTTCTTCCATTTTGTTTGCTTTATTTCATATATAAGGTAGTTTCCACATGAGCCTGTGTTTATATTCTCAGACAAGAAGGGTGTGTTGGAAATAATACTGAGAGGGGGGGTGAATCAGTATTATCAAGTTCTTTTAAAAAATCTTCCTTATTTATACTTTGAATTATTTTTGCATAACAGTACCATAAAATAATGAGCATGAACAAGAAAAACAGATAGTCACACCAAAGAACACCAGATATAAGGTGGAAACCCAATGTGGGTGAAAACCACCTGCTGCAATATGTCTCTATCTTCTTTCAAATTAGAAAATGATTTTGTACTGGTGCAGTCCTTTACCAGTACACAGGCTGCAACCTGCAGAGAGCTACAACTCTCTCTCGTTTTCCAGTCTCTCCTGGAAGGGAGCTACAACCCCCTACTTCTTTTCTTACAAGGATCACTTTTCATAAATTTTCACACTGGATCCATAAACATCAAATGATCATCAAGTAAATTACACAGTCAACTGCAGTAACTAGATCAACAATAATAGAACTAAACCCAGAACACCTTATCAACAGAAATATTCAGTCAACAGAAGATCTTAAGATAGATACGCAGTTTTTCTTTCTCTGGCCTGCGTCGGTACACACTTCACCGTCTGCTTCCCTGCATATACCCGCAGAGAGCCTTCTGCTGCACTGCGTGCCCACGCACTGCTTCTTCAATCGCGCTGCATACTGTTAAAGTAGGTACGCACCCAAAGACACTATCATGCCGCGTACTGTTACTGTAGCCACGCACTCATAGACACTATCACGCCGCGCACCTTTACTCTGCGTACGCACCTGAACCTCTGTCGCACTGCGTACCCACGCAGTTCTCCTTCTTCTGCTCTGCGTACACACGCAGTGCCCCTTCTTCTACTCTGCGTACCCACGCAGCTCTTCTGTTTCTCCTCTGCGTACCCACGCACTTGCACTGTTAATCACCTGAGTACTTCTGATTAGGGCCGAATTGACAGTTCACCAGTGTGCCACAGTTAGTCAGATGCCCAAATCTGATCATGAGCTTGAGAGATCACCCTTCACAGATTCGCTTTCAACTTCTCTTTCATATAGATCAAGCTTTTAAAACAACAACCCAGTATTTCAGATCTTAAGATATTCAATTTGCAAAAGATACATAGCCAAGTGATCTCCTTTGCTTTATATAGGCAAGCTCCTCCTAAAATCATGGATCAATACCATAGATAACCAATACAAGGGGCCCAAAAACATGGGGCTCAGTAATAATAATAATATAAAACAATACCACGAGCCAAAACCATAGAATCAAGAGCGGTGGGCTAAATACCATGGGCCAAACATAGGAAACCCCACGTGAACGCGCTTCTTTGCCTTGAAGTAAGTGAAACTGGGGGTACGCACCCTCTGAACGGGTGACCTGCGTGTGTGGCCGCAGTTCCTTCACAGTGTACCTGCGTGTACACATCTTTTGAACTATTCTCCTGCGTACTTCTTACTTTTCAACATTTTGAGATCCTAATCAGAGCATTACCACTTGAGGGTGTTGCCATCAAGTACAACATTTGTAACATAGAGCCATACCAGAGTCATAATGCCAACAATCTCCCCCTTTGGACTTGATGGCAACCTCAAAATCTTCAGCTTCATTCTCCCCCTTTGACATCAAGGGCAAAGGGGTATGCTCCCCCTAAGAACATGCTCCCCCTGAATATGAACCAGATCTGCAAAGAAGAACCATAATCCACCACAACACCATAAATGACCATGAAAGAGATAGAGACATATTGCAGCTATGTACATCCTCCATAATGCCAATAATGCATTATATGCTCCCCTTAAACCTGTGCCATTCAATCTTCAACCAATCCGCAACCCAGCACATGTACGCATATACCCCAGATGAACCATGCATACAACCATCAATCAGAAGAGTTTCAACAATAAGATGATGCATCAACAACCCCCAAGTTTTGCCTGAGGTATTCAAAAGTCTCCCTGGGCAATGGTTTGGTGAGTATATCAGCAACTTGTTCCTTAGAAGGAACATACTCCAACTTGACCTTCTGTTCAAGCACTTGTTCCCGGAGAAAATGATATTTGATTGGTATGTGCTTGGTTTTTGAATGCATGATAGGATTCTTTGAGATGCTGATTGCACTTGTGTTATCACATAAGATGGGGATAGGTGGTGTACAAGTGATTTGAAAATCCTGCAAAGTCTGCATCATCCAAAGGAGTTGAGTGCACCAAGATGCAACAGCAACATATTCCACTTCGGCTGTAGACAAGGCAATCGAACTCTGTTTCTTGCTGAACCAAGATACTAGTCTGGAACCCATAAAGAACGCACCACCACTTGTGCTTTTCCTGTCATCCACGCTTCCAGCCCAATCTGCATCTGTATACGCATGAAGTGTGAGATCTGTATCTCTAGGATACCATAAGCCATAATTTTGAGTCCCTTGAAGATATTTGAAAATTCTCTTCACTGCCTGAAGATGAGTCTCTTTCGGATTTGCCTGAAATCTTCCAACTATTCCAACTGCATGCATGATGTCCGGTCGGGTACCTGTCAGATAAAGTAAGCTTCCAATCATTGATCTGTAGGTTGGTTGATGCACTGATGCAGATTCATCGTTTGCACTGAGGCTACATCCTGTGACCATGGGTGTACATACTAGTTTTGCATCTTCCATGCCATATTTCTTCAAAATCTGTTTGAGATACTTGGTTTGAGACAAAAAGATCCCTCCTTTTTGTTGGATTTGCAAACCAAGAAAATATGTCAGTTCTCCCAGCAATGACATTTCGAATTCTTTCTGCATCACCAAGGCAAAGCTTTGACTCATAGCTTCTTCATTGCTGCCAAAAATAATGTCATCTACATACACAACAAGTATTAGCAATTTGTCATTTTCAACTTTTATATAAAGATTGCTATCTGCTGATCCTTTTGAAAAACCTTGTTGATGAAGATATTTGTCCAAATGATAGTACCAAGCCCTTGGAGCTTGTTTGAGACCATAGAGAGCCTTTTTTAATCTGCATACAAGATTTGGATCATTTCCAAGAATGAACCCATCTGGCTGCTTAATGTATACTTCTTCCAAGTCTCCATTCAGGAAGGCTGATTTCACGTCCATTTGAAATACTTTGAAGTTTTGAAAGCTTGAGAGAGCAAGGAACATTCGGATGGCCTCAAGTCTTGCAGGAGCAAAGGTTTCTTCAAAATCTATTCCTTCTTGCTGCGCATACCCTTTACAAACAAGTCTGGCCTTGTTTCTAATTACTTCTCCATTTTCATTCAATTTATTTTTGAAGACCCATTTTGTCCCTATAACATTCTTATCTTTTGGTCTAGGAACCAACTCCCAAGTGTTATTCTTTTCGATTTGCTCAAGTTCTTCATCCATTGCTTTGACCCAACATTCATCTTTGCATGCCTCTTTCACATTTTGTGGTTCAGTGGAAGAGAGTAATGCCAAATAGCTTGAAGCTTCTGCAATTGTTCTTCTTGTTTGTACACCTGCTTCTTTCTATCCCACAATCTGAGATTCTGGATGATTCTTCTGAACATATCTGGATGGAGTCTTCTCTTCTATTCTTGTCTGCTCCTCTGGTTCTTCTTGAGGTTCTTCTTCTTCATCATTCTGTCTTTGAGGGTAGCCTTCATCTTCCTCGATGTCTTCATGATGCACTTGCTTAGGAATGTATCCCTTCTCATCAACCACTACATCAATGCTGTCAACAATTCTACCAAGTCTTTTATTGTAGCACTTGTATGCTTTGCTATGTGGAGAATAACCAAGAAGAATGCCTTCATTTGCTCTAGGTTCAAGTTTTCCAAGTTGTTCATCAGTATTCTTAATATAACATTTGCTCCCAAAGATTTTGAAGTGCTTTACCGAAGGAGTCTCACCACACCAGAGCTCATGAGGGGTTTGAGTGTTGTTCACTCGGACATTTGTTTTGTTGAGAATAACAACCGCAGCATGTGCAGCTTCACCCCAGAAAGTTGCGGGACTTCCCGACTCATCAAGCATAGCACGAGCCATTTGTTGGACTGTTCTGTTCATTCTTTCCACAACTCCATTTTGCTGAGGAGTTCTAGCTGTAGAGAATTCTCTTCTTATCCCATGTTCTTCACAAAAATCGAAAAATTCATTTGAGGTAAACTCCCCACCTCTGTCGAATCTGAGGCACTTAATTTTGTGTCTTGATTCGTTTTCAACCAAGGCTTTGAAGGATTTGAATTTTTCGAATGCTTCATCTTTGTGCTTCATAAGTCCTAACCAGACAAACCTGGAGAAATCGTCAATGAATAATATCAAGTATTCTTCTACTCGAGGTGTTCTTTTCCTGAATGGACCACATGTATCTGTATGTACTAGCTCAAGAGGCATGCTAGCTGATCCTTCCTTCTATGGAAAGTTAGTTCTGGTTTGCTTTCCAAACTGACATAATTTGCATATGGTGTTGTCTAGAATTTTGATATCTGGAAGATCGCGAACTGCCTGATATTTGCATGCTTTCCTTATTTGTGAAAAGCTTAGATGCCCCAACCTTCGATGCCATAACTAGTGCTCATCATCCTTGCTCAGATAGCATTGTTGTTGTCCTTCTTCAAATATGTATAGATTATTTGGAGTTCTTTTACCTTTGATCACTATTTTACCTGTATCAAGATCACGAACAAGACATCCATTTGATCTGAATATCACCTCGGTTCTTTGATCTGAATATCACCTCGGTTATGCTTCAATCCATCAACATACAAAACATTTCTAGCCTTGACCTTTTCTTTTAATTGAGAAATGCCTTTTCCTTTTATAGTTGCAGGAGTATCATTTCCAAAAGAAACTTTCTTTCCTTTTTCTAAAGCAGAATATGACTCAAGTTTTTCTTTATCACCTGTCATATGCTTCGAACATACACTGTCAATGTACCATATATTTTCATGTCCTTCTGCATAAAATGCTATCCCACATCTTTCTGTTTGTGGTTCCTTTATTCTCCATGTTTTGGTGCTTGAGGCTTGTTCCTTTGTCTGCTGAAACCTGCTCCTGCATTCAGAATCTTTATGACCAAAGTTATTGCAAATAGAACATTCAACTTCATTTTCACGAGCCGAAAAGTTGTTATAGGTCCTTTTTGTAATCCCGGTCATACTTATTTGTTTTTGAGCGTCTCTAGTCATGATTGTTTTATATGCAACACATTGAGCTGCTTTGTGACCAAAGTTATGGCAAGAGAAACATTGTCCATTGAAGAAATTTCTGCGGTTATCAAATCTACCGACCAAATGATTGTAATTTCTATTGTCATCCGTTCTTGAACCAAATTGAGAAGATTTTACCTGTGGCTGGTTGTAGCTTTTGTTCACCCTTAAGATGGATTGCCCCTGATAGTCTCTGTTTGCAATTCATCCCTGCTTTACCTGATGGTCTCCATTGTGCTTTTGCTCATTCCTTCTTGCTGCATCAAGATAACTTTTTGAGGTGGATGCTTGAGAAGTTTCTCCATTATAGCCCAAACCTGTCTTGTTTAGTGGAGAACGTTGTACATTGATAATCTCATCCAAGGTTTCAGATCCTTTGACAAACTTAAGATTAATAGCTTTTGTTTTCTCAATCTCTTTTCTAAGACCAACAATTTCACCTTCTAATTTTTCAAGATATTTTTCCTTTTCATCAATTTGAAATTGTAGAGTATCAATGATCATATTCTTTTCTTCTATACATCTCTTGAGTTTAGTGATTTCTTCATAAAGGCTATCCACATCTATAGCATCCATATAATCATCATCTTCAAATGCCATTAACAGTTTATAGTCATTACCTCGTTCATCTTCATCACTATTTGATAGACCATCACTATCTTCATGAGTGTAGTAGCTTTTCTTATTTGCACTCTGTTTCTTGTTCCATCTAGCAGGTTCCTTTCCTTTATCCTTATAAGGACATTTTGCAGCATAATGACCTACTCTTCCACAAGCAAAGCATTTAAAAGGTAACTTACCTCTTAACCTTCCAGAACCCCTTTGAAGATTTCTGACAACATTTTGATTCTTCTTCTTCTTCTTCTGGCACGTGACTTGCTTCATAATAATCTCCTTTGCCTGAAGCCTTGAAAGCAGCTTCTCTTCTCTCTGATGGACCTCCCTTTCTCATTTCATAAGCAGTTAGAATTCCGTGTAGCTGAGACATAGTAAGAATTCGTAGATTTTCCTTTTCTTCTATTGCAGACACTTTAGATTCAAACTTGGGGGACAATGATCTTAGAACTTTTTCAACCACAATAGCCTCTTTTATTTCTTCACCCAAGTTTTTCATGCAATTAACAATCTCATCTACCCAAAGAAAATAGTTAGCCAAACTTTCATCATTATACATCCTGAGATTCTCATACTGAATCCTGAGAGTTTGAAGTTTAGCACGCTTTACCTGTTCATCTCCTTCGTAGCTCAAGACAATCTTGTCCCATATTTCTTTTGCAGATTTATATTGCATAACCTTTACGAATTCTGTTTGAGATAAGCATCCCAACAAAGTATTGACTGCTTTAGCATTTGTTTCATATTTCTTCCTTTCGGCCGTATCTGTAGGAGTAGCTGAAGGAAAAGTGTAGCCTGTATCTATGATATCCCAAACTTCTGTACCTAGAGATTGAAGATAGGCAGTAACTCTTACCTTCCAATAATTGAAGTTTGTCCCATCAAAAATTGGTGGCCTGATTGATGCTTCCCTCTCATAGTTGCTCATGATGAATGATCTTCCTTCAAGCGATCAAGCTTCTCCGAAGGACCTGGCTCTGATACCAATTGTTTGAAATAATACTGAGAGGGGGGGTGAATCAATATTATCAATTTCTTTTAACAAATCTTCCTTATTTATACTTTGAATTATTTTTGCATAATAGTACCATAAAATAATGAGCATGAACAAAAAAAACAGATAGTCACACCAAAGAACACCAGATATAAGGTGGAAACCCAATGTGGGTGAAAACCACCTGCTGCAATATGTCTCTATCTTCTTTCAAATTAGAAAATGATTTTGTACTGGTGCAGTCCTTTACCAGTACACAGGCTGCAACCTGCAGAGAGCTACAACTCTCTCTCGTTTTCCAGTCTCTCCTGGAAGGGAGCTACAACCCCCTACTTCTTTTCTTACAAGGATCACTTTTCATAAATTTTCAAACTGGATCCATAAACATCAAATGATCATCAAGTAAATTACACAGTCAACTGCAGTAACCAGATCAACAATAACAGAACTAAACCCAGAACACCTTATCAACAGAAATATTCAGTCAACAGAAGATCTTAAGACAGATACGCAGTTTTTCTTTCTCTGGCCTGCATTGGTATGCACTTCACCATCTGCTTCCCTGCGTATACCCACAGAGAGCCTTCTGCTGCACTGCGTGCCCACGCACTGCTTCTTCAATCGCGCTGCGTACTGTTACTGTAGGTACGCACCCAGATACACTATCGCGCCGCATACTATTACTGTAGCCATGCACTCATAAACACTATCGCGCCACGCACCTTTACTCTGCGTATGCACCTGAACCTCTGTCGCGCTACGTACCCACGCAGTTCTCCTTCTTCTACTCTGCGTACACACGCAGTGCCCCTTCTTTTGCTCTGTGTACCCACGCAGCTCTTCTGTTTCTCCTCTACGTACCCATGCACTTGCACCGTTAATCACCTGGGTACTTCTGATTAGGGCCGAATTGACAGTTCACCAGTGTGCCACAGTTAGTCAGATGCCCAGATCTGATCATGCGCTTGAGAGATCACCCTTCACAGATTCGCTTTCAACTTCACTTTCATATAGATCAAGCTTTTAAAACAACAACCCAGTATTTCAGATCTTAAGATATTCAATTTGCAAAAGATACATAGCCAAGTGATCTCCTTTGCTTTATATAGGCAAGCTCCTCCTAAAATCATGGATCAATACCATAGATAACCAATACAAGGGGCCCAAAAACATGGGGCTCAATAATAATAATAATAATATAAAATAATACCACGGGCCAAAACCATAGAATCAAGAGCGGCGGGCTAAATACCACGGGCCAAACATAGGAAACCCCACGTGAACGCGCTTCTCTGCCTTGAAGTAAGTGAAACTGGGGGTACGCACCCTCTGAACGGGTGACCTGCGTGTGTGGCCGCAGTTCCTTCACAGTGTACCTGCGTGTATGCATCTTCTGAACTATTCTCCTGCATACTTCTTAATTTTCAACATTTTGAGATCCTGATCATAGCATTGCCACTTGAGGGTGTTGCCATCAAGTACAACATCTGTAACATAGAGCCATACCAGAGTCATAATGCCAACAGGGTGAGGTCGAAGAGGAAGTTGTACTACTGTCAGTGGTTGGTTATATGTCTATTCCTTCTCTTTTCATGAATATTTCAATTCTTTTAGTCGATGATACTCTGATGGAAAATACTTCCTTTCAAAGAAAGTCATAGTGAAATCACAATGATTGCACTTTTAACTAGTACCGCCTACTCTAATCAGTCTTCTATTTTTCAGTTAATACTTGTCGGCTAAGTCAAGTAGAGTAAGGAGGGGAGGAAAAACTTAACAATTACGTCAAAGGTGTATATAAACATCCTTCTTTTAAGGGACAACCTCTTCTTCTCTCAATAAGTCAGAATCCCTCTTCCACCCACATGAAATAAATAAGTCCATATGCATAGTTCTTTAAACAAATAAAAAGAAAAAAACAAAAATGAAATAGAGGGTGAAAGCAGAGAAAGGCTTTCTATTCAGAGACATGAAGAAATAAACTCTGTCATGGTACTATCCAAGCTTGTTGGCAGCAGAGCAATGTTTATGTTTCTGAAGTGACTCCGTTGGTGTATTGTCTAGGCCTGCTAGTAGCAGAGAAACACCATAGATGAAAAATAAGACTCTAACATTTCCTTTTACTTGTGCATTTGTATACTCATCATCCCAAATCGAAACAACCTAGTTTGACTTTTCTTGGTATGTGTGTTGCTGATAAGGAGAATGGTAAGGACTATATCTTTATCTCAAGCTAAGTGAAGAAGCTGTGACACTGGGTGAACTGAACAATACTTCTGAAAGAGTTAGACCTATTTTTCATGAGACAAGATCCATACAGAGAGCTAGAGTTCTACCTACATGTCACCAATGTTATAGTGGCTACAACCACCCTCCAAAATGTTTCCTACGCTTGGATTTTGGATCCTTCCTTCTTATCCATAAGAGCTTATCTTGCTCTATTTTCAGGTATTCATGCATCAATTGAGACTTATATTTTTAATTTTTCTTATGTTTTCTTGTTTCTACACTTAGTTGATCTTTCTAAGTCACAAGCTAACCTCCTAATTTGGTCACACAACCATTTTGGGCTTGCCTCCAGAAATTGCGTAGTCCTTGAGGGAAGACAACCTTTGATGATTGGAATTACGCAGTTCAGACTGGAAGTTAGCCTTGAGCTCAAAAAATAAACGACCATGGAAGGCATCCCAACACTAAGCTAAGAAAATACACAATGCCTCACTAAGCTTAGAAAATGTCAGGTGCATTGAGCCGAAAGTTTTCCCAGTTCCCCAGAATTGTGAAATCTTTCCCATCAACATCTATGGAAAGCTTTCCCGAAAAAGTAAGAAATTTAGAAAGAAAAAACAATGCCTACGAAATAGGTATCCATTATTATTTTCTTGAAGGTGATACATTGTTAATTTTAGAAGTTTCTGCCAAGTGTCTCTTTTTTCTTGATTTTATGCATGTGCATCGTAAACCATAATTTTCTCAAATATAGTTAATAGAAACTTCTAGAGATCATTTTTTTATTTGATCTTGGATCTATAACATTCCCGAGAAAATCAAGGAACCTTTGGGTGAGTTGTCGTCACTTTTCTGGTGATTTTTTCTTTTATCACTGTTTTCCCTTTTTCATTGCTTTTCGTTGTTTTGCCTGTGCGAGTGTTGTTTTTCTTATTTCTCTTCATGGTTGTTGGATTTTAGACATGTTTTAGCTTGTACAAATGTTTTTTCATTTTTTTGTTTGCCTTTCATATGTGTCTCATCGATTTTCTTAATTTTTCACTGATCATCATCGTTGCAACAACTATCCTCACATACTTGATTTTCCTGTTGTTTTTTCAGTCTCAACACTTGATATACATGGATTCATTCATATTTAGTCAGATATGCACCCAAACTAGCATCATTAGTCACTTATTCTCATTTTTCACACTTCCATTGGGCATATATGTAGTTCCCTTGGCCGGATTTTTCCTTGCCCAACTAGGCATTACACAATCCTAAGGCTCAAGCTAAGCACTTGGCATCTAGAACTGTGAAGTGTACAGTAAATGTTGGCCCAACTATGCATTACTCAGTTCTAGGGATCATCATGTAACATTTTCCACTAAGACTGCATAATGTGCAGTCTCTCCGAGTCTCTTCCCATGTTGGATTGCACATTGTGAAGTCTCAAGCCCTAGGCTGCACCCTTGGTTGTTAGGACTGCACAATTTTCAGTTCCCACCATGGAAAATTTTCATGGCTAATGTTCGCCTAGTGGGCTAATTTTCCATGATTTTTCCACAAAAAACTATTCACCAATTTCCATTTTTTATAAAAGATGATTAACCCATATTTTAGAATATAAAATTATTTTACCTTAAAAATCACCAACATTATATAGAGACTATATATAAAATCATTATAAATTTGAATAATTTTACAAATATATCAATAAATATTTTAGAGTTTGTATATTAGGGATTAGTGAGATTCACCAATGCTTTCAAACTTCAAGAAAATTTCCCATCCTTAAAATTTTCCTTGGTTCCCATACCTAGTCTCCCTTGCTTGTTGATGAAAACTGCATAATCCCTCTCATTAATTGACCAGATTACTACTTGATCATGCTTTGAAGTTAGATTTGCTAAAGCTAATGTTTACTTTCCATGATTGTCCTTTCTGTCCCACAGGTAGCACTCTTGTGAAGCATTTCTCTCCATCAGTCATTGTTACCATGGCACCAAAGAGAGTTTCTTCAAAAGAGACCACTAAAAGAAGTATTGGGGAACAAGTTGAGAAAACACCAGTAGACTTTCCACTATATGGAGACACTCAACTATTTATAGAAAAGGAGTCAACATTAACATGGCAAAATTTAATGAAGCTCTTTCAGCAAAGAGCCTTGAGGCAGATCTAGAGAAAAACTCTAGAAGCAACACCAGCAGAAAGAAACAATCAGATACAAGCTAAGGGAAAGAAGAATATTTCCATCAGTCTAGAGGGAGAAAAAAGCTGCAAGATGAAAGAAAATCCTATTGTCATGAAAGAATCTTTAGCAACAGAGTGGAGGAAGAGAGAAAAGTATAGGTTGTAGGAGGAAAAACTAAGGTTTTAGGAAGAAAAACAGAAGATGAAGGAAGAATAGGAGTTAAGGAGCAGAGAACAAGAAGAGGAGAATAAGCAGGAAGAAGAACAAAGGAAAGGTGTAAAGGAAAAAGAAACAACACCAATACACTAGGTTGAAGAGTGAGGAAAAAACCAACCAATAATAGAGGAGAAGAGTTAACAGATGTAGGACAAGGATCTTGATCAGAAGATTAAAAAACTAGTTGAGGTCGATGACATGGAGGTAGGAATGGAGCTGCAGAATGAAGATGTTGACTTGATGCCAAGCACATCACAGTTCATAGTTCAGTCTCCACTACCTCCAACAACAGATTTAGCTTCAACGGAGGAAGGGGAATTTGTTCCTCTTGATGATGATTTGGTAATCGGCTAGTACAATTAGTCATATGATCAAATACAGAAGAAGATTGTGCAAAGATGAATAAAGAATTCTCTAGATGGCCTCATGTCTCTTACATTCATTAGAGAAAGGCTGATAGTGAATACACCAGGAAGGATCCAAATTCCATTCTCAAAGCCAACTTGGCCTTTGCAACTACAGCAAGATTAAACCCTCGGTAGTTGATGGTTGGGAACAAGAAATTGGCACATGATTTATAGGCTTCCAGGAAAGAGGTAGAAAAACTCCGCCAACAACATAGAATGTAGCTTCCATGTGGTTCCACTTGCAGGAGATGATAACAACAATACTTGTTGAAGTATCAATGCTTGGACAGACCATACGTGACCTTTATGAGGAGCTCATTACTATACATAAGGTATATTTCTGCTTGCATGGATTGCAGCAGAAGAAAAAAGACTTTGTAAAAACTCTCAGGAATATACAAGCTACCTTCGCATATGTGGATGAATGGATAATGGGATACAAAGGGGCACCTCTTAACTTGGGGAATAAAATGAAGCCATAATTAGTGCTGGAGAAAGCGAAGGTTTGAATGTTGATTCAGAACAATAGGAAGATCGCCTCTTTTATTGGTAGTATTCGGGCCTCATATGTATGGTTGTAAAATAGTTTGGATGTCTTGATGAATGCAGATAAGATCCCGTCAGCTGGCTCTCTCACTGAAGCTGAACCCCATGAACCAGGTCAGGTAGGTGATCAAAGAGTATTTGGAGAAACTGAGACAAATTTCCACCAAGGAAGATTTGGAACTAAATAGACAAAACATGTAGAAATACATCGATGGTCTTGTCCAAATTAGAACAACGTTTCTCATGCTTCAGAAGGAGGTTGAAATTGGTTCCAAATCATTCTACTTGAATTCCATGGATGTAAGAGTCTCCTTCCAACCAGAAACCATTACGCGGTTTGGGGATGTCATCACACAGTATTGAGCTTGGCACCAATATGTGAACGAGAATCATAAAGTGGAATTTGTTGAGCTAGAGTTTTCCCAAACCCAAGCGTCATAGTGTTTTGTCTTGTTAGGTTTTCAAGTTGTCTCTACCATATTTTGTCTTATATGGGTACAAGGGTAAATTGTAATATCATTTATAATTATGTTGTAAGTGAAATTTCAAGTGTTAATATTGGAATATGAAGAGCCATGATGTAATATAATGAGTCATTTTGTAAAGAAGTCGAAGAGTCATGAGGTTAGTCCAAAGGTACAAAGGGGAGTTGAAGAGTCACCCCCTCTTGTTATAAATAGAACCTCATAACTCATGTAAAGCGATTCCAGGAGCCAAGATTTTGGCTAGGCTTAGGCTTAGAAGGAGCTTGGGAGTATTGTGAAGAGCCTTGGCTTATCTATAGCATAGAGCGAGTACACTTCTTTGGAGGATTAGGTGTTCTTTACTTAAATGTTCCACTATTGAGGCAAGTGGTCCATTAATGGTGTATGTATGAATGGAAATTTCACTTATAATAAAACTTTCAGACGAGACGCTTTCATGCATATGTTGTGAATATAGTAGGACTATTCTTGTTGTATTTGCAATGTATGTTATTTAAATTATGCATATGCTTATGAACTATTTTATTTGCATTTTTATGAATCTTTTTGAACATGTGTTGTTGTATTAGTTCATCACTTTAACTTGTGGCCTATTACGAATCTTAGCTTGTGATGTCATCACGCTCATGTGTTCCTTTGAAGGTGCATATTATTAAATGCTTCCAAGGGGTGCACTTCCATTTCCCTTCATGTGTTGGAACCTTCATGCATCATACTTACCTTTCCATAGAGTCACACACTTGCTCTCACCAAAGTTATCGTACTTTACTCTACGCGTTTTTGCATTCAAGGCATAACATTACCATTGTTGGGTCCCTATAATACTAGTGATTACCCCATTACTATTGTAGTTATACCCCTTATTAATATTTTTTTGCCCCTATTGCCCCCATTTTGTTATTATTGTGCCCCATAGAATCCCTCTATTGTTATTTTTGTGGCTTTATATTATTATTGTTAGGTCGGCTGGATTGTATTGTGACTCCTTAGACTCCTATATATAGAAAGGAGGTTTTTTCATTTGAATCATCCAAGAATTGTTCATTTATGTAATGTAAAGGAGGTTGCCCCCTCGAAAAGGCTGAATTCTAAGGCGTTGATCTATCTTTTCTATCTTTTCTTGAGCTGGTTTCATAACATTTGGTATTAGAGCTTTGGATTCTAGGGTTTCGCTGCTCCAAACAGGTCATCGTGGCATTTTCGCTATAACTTTTTTCTGTGACGTTTCAGAAGTCGCAAAAAGAACCCATTTGAGAAGAAATCGCGCTAAACCTTGGATCCAAATTTCAGATCTTTTCGCACGATATTTGCGAATATATGATCAGATGAAGTTGGTCTTTTTGTAGACTCCTGAATTACATTCAAAACAGGTGACCTGGGGAGAATCGTCATAACTTTCTCTCTGGGGATCGGATTGAAATTTTGTAAGAAGGTACAGAAAGAGGACAGACTGTAGCTTCCTGTATGCATGTTTCAGATCCAAAGATTCAAATAGTGACTCGTGGCATGTCGTACAAGTTTTCTCTACTGAACTAGTCTATAAGCAAGTCACTGTGGAAGATTTCACATAACTCTTCCTTGGAGAATCCAATTTGGGTCAGACTTGTGGAATTGGAAAGAGGACACAGAGGCCTACTACAGGTCACAAATTCAAAACTAGATGATTGGAAAGTACAGAGATACATCAGAGGCAATATCGAGCTCCTACAAGGTGAAAAAAGGTGTGTAGATTTTCTTAAATTTTTTCTTAAGCTTGGTTTGAAAATTTATTTTGAAGGAATTCAAAGGGCATAGTAGAGCATTATTATCGGTAACTGATGCCCCGAGGAAAGAAAATACAAACACCTAGTAAGGAACCTGAAAGCTCTAGCATGACTCATGAAGAAGAGGAAGAAATGCAACATGATATATCAAAATCACAAGACCAAGTGCAACAACTGTCCCTTGCACAAAAGGGAACAGAATCTAAGATGGATGGTTTAAAGAAAGATGTAGAAGCTAAGATGGATGGTATAAAGAAAGGTGTAGAAGCTAAGATGGAATTTTTAAAGAAAGACGTAGAAGCTAAGATGATTGACGTGGAAGCTAAGATGGATGATTTGAAGATAGATTTGAAGACAGACATGGACGAATTAAAGATAAATATGAATAAGTTGCTACAAGAAATGGTCCCTAAGGGTGAAAGGGTACTAAAGGAAACTCATGATGAGAACAAAATAAATGTTAATCATGATTCCATATATGCTAATGTTGGATCGAAGACTCACCATATTCCAAAAATCGATATGAGGAAGTTTAATGGCAAGGATCCTGCCACATGGATATTACAGATGGAGAAATTCTTCGATCTCAATAATGTGCAAAACACACAAAAGGTACGTATGGCAACTTTATATTTTGAACCAAATCAGTTTGTATGGTATCAATGGCTTTGCTCTCATAAACCATTTATCACTTGGGCAATTTTTACGGAAGAATTGATAGCACATTATGAGGATACAAAAAGCAACACTTTTTTTAGCCAATTGATAAGTCTCAAACAAAAGGGTTCAATAATGGAGCACATTGAGGAGTTCCAAAAGTTGAACATAAGGGTAAAAGATATTCCAGAGGAGCATAGGATTGATGTGTTCATAGGGTCTTTAAAGGATAATATCCAACATGATGTTCACCTTTGGGAACCTGATTCATTAGAGAAGGCATTCAGGTTAGCAAGAAAAATGGAAAGCAAAATTATGGCAACCAGGAAGCATACCACTCACAACTATCAAGACGAAAGTGTTGTTGCCCCTAGTCTTCCACAACCTATAAGGTTGACACCACAACAATTGGAAGAAAAAAGAGCAAAAGGGCTTTGTTATAGTTGTGATAGCAAATACACTAAAGGTCATAAGTGTGCTGAGAAGAAATTATTCTACATAGATTGTGAAGAGGAAGAAGAAAAGGAGCAAGAAAGGTCTAAAGAAGAGGGTATACTCCAGGAACAAGGCCTAGATGAAGAGAAAATAAATCCGACCATATCTTGTAATGCATTGGCGGGAATTACCACTCCTCAAACCATCAAGATAGAAGGACAAATCAAGAAGAAAAAGGTAATAGTGTTGGTTGATTCAGGAAGCACCCACAATTTTATTCATTGTAAGGTAGAAAAAGAATTGAATTGCTTCCTATATCCAGCACCAAAGTGTCAAGTGATGATTGCAAATGGAGGAACAATAAATTGTTCTGGAAAGTGCCATAATATCAAGCTATCCATGGGAGAATATGTATTGACTAGCCCAATGCTTTCCATTCCAATGGGAGGTGCTGATGTTGTACTAGGAGTCCAATGGCTACAATCCTTGGGTACAATAGTTTTTAATTTTCAAGAACTTTTCATCAAATTTTCTACGGAAGGAAAGGAAGTTGAATTAAGGGGTATTGCAGGGAAACCAGGAAAGATAATCAGCTCTAATAGTATGACAAAGCTTCTAAAAAAGTAGCAAAGAGGTGTAATTGCACAATTATGCTCGCTAGATGTTTCCACATCAGAATCACCTATTTCTCCAGATCTCCAAAAAGTCCTGGACAATCATTCCAAGGTATTTGAGACTCCCAAAGGTCTCCCACCTATGCGTGATCATGATCATGCTATTCATCTGATTCCAGGAAGTGTTCCTCCAAACATCAGGCCGTACAGATATCCCTATGTCCAAAAGAGTGAAATTGAACATATGGTTGCAGAAATGCTAGAGGCTGGTATAATTCAACTGAGTCAAAGTTCTTTCTCTACTCTAGTAGTATTGGTGCACAAGAAGGATGGATCATGGTGCATGTGTCAGGATTATAGGGAGCTCAACAAGCTCACTATTAAAGATAAGTTCCCCATTCCTGTCATTGATGAATTACTGGATGAATTGCATGGATCAATTTACTTCACCAAGTTGGATCTTCATTCAGGATATCATCAAATCAGAATGAAGACTGAAGACATTCCGAAAATAGCATTTAGAACTCATGAGGGTCATTATGAATTTTTGGTCATGCCTTTTGGCCTTACCAATGCACCTTCAACATTTCAAGGTTTGATGAATTCAATTTTCAAACCATTCCTTAGAAAATTTGTGTTAGTATTTTTTGATGATATACTAATCTAGAGCAAGTCTTGGAAGGATCATGTTGAACATGTTGACAGGGTGCTACAACTATTGAAGGAGAAACAATTATATGCAAAAAGATCCAAATGTTTCTTTGGAGTTCAGGAGGTGGAATATTTGGGTCATATGGTATCTCATGAAGGAGTTAAGGTAGACCCTAGCAAAATTAAAGACATTAAGGAATGGAAAATCCCCACATCCATAAAGCATCTACAAGGATTTCTCGGGTTGACAAGGTATTATCGCAAGTTTGTTAAGAATTATGGGAGAATAGCAGCACCTCTAACAACATTATTGAAGAAATATGCATTTTCATGGACTCTGGAAGCAACAAAGGCCTTTGAACATCTTAAAGAGGCAATGTGCCAAGCACTGATCTTAGCTACACCGGACTTCACAAAAACCTTTATTGTGGAATGTGATGCTTCAAGAAATGGAATTGGTGCTATTCTAATGCAAGATGAAAGACCCATTTCTTTTGAAAGTCGTCGAATCAAGGGAAAGTTTTTAAGCAAAGCTATTTATGAGAAGGAAATGTTGGCAATACTCCATGCACTTAATAAATGGTGACCCTACCTAATGGGTAGACACTTCAAGGTAAAAATGGATCATGATAGCCTTAAATACTTTTTAGAACAAATATTATCCTCTGAAGAGCAACAAAAGTGGGTCACAAAGATGTTGGGTTATGACTTTGAAATAATCTACAAAAAAGGGAAGCAAAATGTGGTGGCAGATGCACTCTCAAGAAAGGATGAGGATGTGGAAGCATTGTTGTGCGCCATTTCTATTTTCCAACTAGATTGGATAAACAAAGCAAGGGACGAATGGAAGAATGACGAAGAAGTGTGGGCACTTATTCGAAATTTACAACAAGATTCCAGTACGTCTGATACATTTAGCTGGCAAAATGATTCGTTATGGTACAAAGATTGCTTATACCTCTGTAAGAATTCCCAGCTAAAACAAAATATTCTTATGGAATTGCACACTTCTCCCTTAGGAGGGCACTCAAGATTTTTAAAAACTTACCATAGGGTTAAGAAGGAATTTTTTTGGGATGGCCTTAAATCAGATATTCAAAAGTTTGTGGTGGAATGTTTGGTTTGCCAACAAAATAAAGTTGAAACAATTAAGACACTGGGTCTATTACAACCTTTATCCATTCCAAGCCAACGTTGGGAGGAGGTTTCAATGGATTTTATCACAGGTTTACCCAAGTTTGAGGGAAAGAGTGTCATCATGGTGGTAGTTGACAGACTTACCAAGTATGCACACTTTTGTGCATTATCACATCCATTTAAAGCCAGTACAGTTTCTACTGCATTTATGGAAACAATTCAAAAGGTACATGGAAACCCAAAGATTATTGTAAGTGACAGAGATCCCATTTTCACTGGAATTTTTTGGACAGAATTGTTTTCCTGTCTTGGTACTCAGTTAGCTCATAGCTCATCTTATCATCCTCAATATGATGGGAAAACTGAGATAGTAAACAAATGTTTGGAAGGATATCTTCGTTGCTTTGTATCTAATAAACAGACACAATGGGTCAAATGGTTGCCTCTGGCTGAATGGTGGTATAACACTTCCTTTCATACAGCAACAAAAATGACCCCATTTATGGCACTTTATGGGTATCAACCACCATCCATCACATCATATTTAAGAGAAAATTCTAAGGTTCAGGCAGTGGTACATCACATCGAACATCAACAACAAGTCCTCCAACTCTTAAAGGATAACCTCGTGTTGGCACAGAACAGGATGAAACAACAGGCAGATCAACATCGTAGTGAAAGAAGTTTTGATGTAGGTGATTGGGTATTCCTACGGCTACAACCATATAAGCAAATGTCCCTCAAGCAAGCTAAGAAGGATAATAAATTATCACCAAAGTATTATGGTCCGTACAAGGTGTTGCAAAAGATTGGTACTATGGCATACAAATTGAAGCTTCCTGCAGCTTCTCGATTGCACCCAGTTTTCCATTTTTCATGTTTAAAGAAGGTTATAGGAGACAATCTCCCAGTTCAAACAATATTGCCAAAACTTGACGAGGAAGGAAAAATTATATTTGAACCGGAAGCATTCACAGAAACAAGAACTCGACAGCTACGAAATCGTTCAATTTCAAAGTATCTTATCAAGTGGAAGAACTTATCCGCTGAAGATTCCACATGGGAGGATGAGAATTTTATGCAGAAGTATCCAGAACTACTCAAGCATTGAGGACAACACTTTTTTGAAGGAGAGGCGCATGTTGGGTCCCTATAATACTAGTGATTACCCCAGTACTATTGTATTTATACCCCTTATTAATATTGTTGTGCCCCTATTTCCCCCATTTTGTTATTACTGTGCCCTATAGAATCCCTCTATTGTTATTTTTGTGGCTTTATATTATTATTGTTAGGTCGGCTGGATTGTATTGTGACTCCTTAGACTCCTATATATAGAAAGGAGGTTTTGTCATTTGAATCATCCAAGAATTGTTCATTTATGTAATGTAAAGTAGGTTGCCCCCTCGAAGAGGCTGAATTCTAAGGCTTTGATCTATCTTTTCTATCTTTTCTTGAGCTGGTTTCATAACAACCACCAATTGTTGGGACTCCTACTCCAAACGGTGTGAGGTCCAGTTGGGACTTCATATTGGGGAGATCCCCTGAATGTTGGTGGGTTCAACACCATCAACACAACCATAAAACAAGTTGGTCATGTTATAAAAAAGGTATTTCATCTCACTGGGACATTGACACAACTAATTAACATCACGCATTGACCCCTAATGATATTATCGAGGAAACAAAGTATCAACATCATAGTAGAAGTATCAACATAACGTATTAAATAACATAAAACTTGGAGAAACAACAATACATGCAAACAACCGTACTCCAACAAGCCATGTTATCTTAAAAAAACCACTTTGTCAATTATATCAGTAAAGTGACTCAAAAAAATTAATTTTCCATCATAATACAAGCAAAATTGCATGAAATGTGTTGACATGAAAAATTAGCATGCAATAATCAAAATCGTGATTAATGGAGTAAAAGAGTATGGTTATGAGGGTAAATATGATGGGAAACATAAGCAAATGAATGTGAAAACGATGCCAAATTGACATCACAACATATTCCTACAACTAAAGAAAATTCATGTCCTCATGTAGACCCTTCAATTAGTCTTTAGTGAATTTTGTGAGTGTAGCGTAAACAAATTGTAATATATTGTTGTATCATTTGTGAAAGTCCTATAACCTTGGGTAATTATCAAATAAACCCACTACATCTCTACATCTATTGGCTTCAACTGATAGTAATGATTATAATTAAATGTATGGATCCACACCAATCGGAATATGACCTTTAGCCTAAGATAGTTGGGCCCACACCTCCTAATATAGTAAATGTACTTAGGAACTCTTGAAAGAACATGAAAAAAAATATGGAAACAATAAGGGTCTTCATTTTTCAATTTATCACATACTTCTCACCTTATTTTTCTTCCATATAATGCACCATGTCTCATCAGTTCAATTATTTTGTAATAGTTCTCTAATACCCTATTTTTTACTTTAATTACCTATCCCTCCTCCCTAAATATCACATTAAATTTCCATATGTTCTTAATATTTCTGTAGCAGAACTTATCTCTTCATGAATATATAGTGGTGGGCCTTCTAATTTTTTGTTATATCAATGTCATGGGCTACATTCCCACTTACTTTATCCTACATGAAATAAGTAAACAATCTCAACCATATGTCTCCTACATAAGGCAAGAAATTAAAGTTTTTCTCTCCCAAGCAAACAAAGCCATGCATATACAATTCACATAGTAAATTGTATTCTACAAAAATGGTATGCTTAAAAGTCTCAAGAAAGGATTAAATGTTAGTTATTTTATGTGGTATTCCTTCTATCACCATTGTCAATCTGAAAACGAAAAATTTTTCTTGCAAAAATAAGGGGTAGGAGGTAGAAGGACTCTGGGACTTTCTCTTGCAGTTCTAGCACTTCCACATTCTCTTTATTTCTCTCCTTCTTGACCTTGTCCCATTTCAATCATTGAAGCATCAATTCCTTAGTATAAATTTTCTTAAGGTCATAGAAATTTTCATATGCTCACTTAATCAAATTGTTCCTTCTTGCAAAGAGACCTCGAATTATCTCCAATTTCCCAATTCAACAAGAATATTGAACTCAAATGATCATCAAATTTAGGTTGTATTATATCTACTATTGTTACAATAGTTTCTTCATCGGAATTTTGTAAATTCTCATATTCTTCCATTTCCTTCTCTTTTTCCTCTAGTTGTACTACCTCAACTACTAGTTCTTGTGTATTAGTAGAATCATTGGCAGGTTCATGTGTACTACCGATTTTATTTCCCCTAGGATAATCTACTTCAACTACTAGTTATTTTGTGGTAGTAACATCTTCAATAGGTGCTTGTGTCACAACATGAAACTCCTCAATCTACTCTTGTTCAATTGATGGTTCTTGTGTGGTAGTAGCATATTTAGTAGGTCCTTGTGTTGTAGCCTAAAATTCCATGTCCTTCACTTCAAATTATGTTTGTACCTATACTAAAATAGTTATATGTTTATGAATTTCATCACATGCATAACCAGGTTCTTCAAGGATTTCCTTGCACACCTTACATAATGATTTTCTATCTTTTATAGTTTTAGAGGGAGAAGAATGTATAGCCATGATTTATACCACCTCAACTAGGGTTTCTAATCTTGAATGCTTCTTAGTCTCGAATTCTCCCTAAGAATAGCAAGTTTGTTTCTTAAATTTTCATTTTCCTTCAATAAATCATTAACTTGCTGAGATAGAAGGTCAAATTTAGACTTATGAGAAGGGGGATTATCACCTTGTCTTTTATTGGATCCTTCCTCCTTACCCTTGCTGTCCTACTCCTATGACTCATTTACCTCTTCTCTAGTAATGAGGGTGTTAGATGATGGAGAAGGTGATGGTGTAAGAGTGACTTTAACCACTTTATTTTGAAATTTTCCTCCCACATTTTTTTTAACATTACTTTTTCCACCTTCATCTATAGGGCCTATTCCTCCACAATAAGAGATGCCAAATACTCTAATATTTCAAATTTCTCACTAGTAATATCCATTGGTTTTCAGTATGTAAACTCTCCTCAACAAGAAAATATTTTGTTGGGTTTCTAGTAGAATGTGATTCTTCAGGGGTGTCATCCTTAAGGTTTTGTTTAGGTCTATCAGTAGAGGAATTATTCCTCCTACTTGGAATTTCTTCCTTTATTTCAACACCTTCACCTTGCTCTTAAGTCACTTGCCTTTATCTCTTCTTGGGATGGTACTCTTGCAATAATAAAAAATCCTATGCTCATTCTCCCATGTTGTTCTAATGAATCAATAATAATTAGTTTGATCATCCCATGCTTCATTGCATAAGTTTCAAGGTACTTAGAATGTGAAACAAAATATTCCATATGCTACAATGATTTCAAAAGAAATTAAGGCATGTTGATCAACTACGTGCTACAAAGGTTCTCTAGCAACTAGAAGTGATAATTGGAAATTACCCCACATCTTCCCTCAAAACTGATAAGATTTCGAATGAAATATGCTAAGATTCTCCCAGGGTTGTGGGACTGAATCTCTATCTAATCCTCTCTCCTTGTTCCTTATATGCTCACCTTCTTGTAAAAATCTTACCTTGGCTATCGGGACTACAGTATTCCTACTACACCAAAAAATACCTGATTGAGGTAAATTCATGGTCATGGAAATGATTTCCTCTGTAACAACTTTATGTACTCCTATTACAACTAAATAGTTCTCTTTCAGTTTTTGTGCGAATTCTAAATAAATGTGTTCATTAAACCCATGCAACCTATTGAAGTGTTCCAACCAACCTATAGTCTCAAATATTTTGTTGGCACTTAGATAGTCCCTTAATCCATCAATATAATCTGGTTCATGATGCACACCTACTCCCCCCATTATTATTATTGTTGATACAAGAAGTTGTTACAAGTACAAAAATTCTGTATGCAACTACTTGGTAGGAAGTAATCGAGTTTGCAGAATTTGGAACATTTTGGTTACAATAAAGTATTAGTTGGTTTTTTCGATGCCATAATTAGAAGTTTGTGTGGATAATACAAATGGTTTTCAGGAATGGGCATGTCATAGTAATGATGATAGGGTGGTGTAATGTAAATGATGTCGTGCATGTGAAGTTTGATCGAACATTATGCTAATTCAGATTGTTGGTGGTATATCGTACAAAAATATGATACGAATTTTTCCCCTCTGCTAACTTGAAATGAACTTCATCCTCATCCACTAGAATAGGCTTGTCAAGTCACACTTAATTGCAAAATTTTGAGTAAATAAAGAGGTTTACATGTCACAACCTTACCAATTATGTTGATGCAGGGATTGACAAGATAATGTTGACTTGGCTAGAAGCACTTGCCAGAAAAATTTGTGGAAATTGTCCTTGGTGGGTCCCATCCATGTGATCACAGTGACAACAATGATGGTTCCATCATCAAAAAAATCAATTGTAGTAGCAAGAAAATGTTGTGAATGAGAAATACTTACTAATGAGATCTTGTAGCATGGGGATCAACAATTTTTTCATTTAACAATAAGAAAAAAAATTCAATGGCCAAAAACAACATCTGGTGGTCAGCAACTATATATGGTCTATGTCAACAACAACACTTAAGCCATAGTTTCAATAACAATGTTTTATTTTTAACATTAGTACGTACATTCAATTCTAGTGTCAACAAAAATATTCAAACTTCAATATCAACAAACTAGTCATAGGCAAAACAACAAAAAAACATGAAGTTGTCACTGAAAGAAGAAAGAATTTGTTCACCAACAGGAAGCTAGTTTCCAGTCACAACTTCGTCTAACCCAAAAGGGTTTTTCAAAATTATATATATGTGTGTGTGTATATATCTTTATATATATATATATTCTATCTATTTTTCTTCTTTTCCTTTCCTTTGTTACTTTTTTTAACCATATAAAGAAATATATTAAATGGCTAGTGGCACAGAAAGTTTTCATTTTCCCCAATAACTTCAAGATCTAAAAATGAGACCATGTAAGAAAATTATTTTTTATAATTTGGCTTATGATACAACCAAATACGATGTCTATCGGCAAGCAAATATATTTTTGACCCATCAATGGTTGTTAGTTTTACAGTCTCATTGTCAAATATTGTATCCACTTCATAAGGACCTGGCCATATGGTATAGAGATTTCCTTTAAAATCCTTAAATATAAATTCATTTAACAAAGCCCAATCACCTTTCTAAAACACTTTGACTATTGGATGATATTGGTACATTGCAAAAAAACCAAGCACATCTCTCCCAATTCATTCAACTAATATAGATAATGTTGTTTTTTTGTAGTTAAGTTCAAATTCATCTCCAAAGTTGTTCTAAGTATTTATTTCAAACTCAATAGGAAATATATTATTCTTACCATACATGGTCTCATATGAAGAAAATTTTGTGGTATTCTTCCAAGTAGTTATGTAAGCCCATATCACCTTTCAATTTTTTTCATCCCAATCTGAATGGTAACTTGCAATAATATTTGTAAGAATCAATTCGAGCACTTCATTGATACTTTCCATTTGTCCATTAGCTTATGGATAGAAAAGTGAATTAAATCAGTGATGGATATTATATTTCTTAACAATATTATCAATCAGTTGGGAAGTGAATTATGGCCCTCTATCTATAACTATATCCTTTGGAACTTTGTACAGAATGAAGACATCTTCAAACATCATTTCTGAAACAAACCATTCAATAGCCTTAGAACATTTCTTTGCTTTAAGCCACTTTATGTTGTAATTTTTGCAGACCAAAATATAATACTTCCATTGACATGGGGAATTAATTGGTCCAACAAAGTCCAAGGCCCATCTCTCAAAAGGCTCTATCACTAGTTGAGGTTGTAACAACATTTCATTTGATCAGATAGGTTGTCCCATCCTCTGGCGGTTGTCACACCCTTGTATGTACTATCTTGCATCCTAGAATAGGGTAGGCCATAAATAGCGTATTTGAATCACCTTATGACATGTTCTTTTTTTTTTACAAAAATGTCCACCACAAGGCTCATCATGAAAATCATTTAAAATTTCATGGATTTTATCTTCTCTTACACATCATTTGATTTTATGGTCTCAACCAGTATGAAGGACATAACCATATAACCAAAAATATAGGGAACTTTTTTGAATGATTTTTCATTTCTCCCTAGGAGAAAGGTGGTGTGAAAGTTTCCCTACAACAAGATAGTTATCAATATCTGCATACCAAGGTGAGTAAGTAAAAACCTCAAAAAGATATTCTTCTAGGAAAGAATCCTCAATAGGAAGATTATCATCAATATTAGGTAGTCTAGAGAGGAAATCAAAAACAATATTATCCATTGTGGGCTTGTCTACCTTGGTGATATCAAATTCTTGTACTAACATTAATTACCTAATAACTCTACCATCGGTCAATAGTTTGTTCATTAAAAATAGAATAGAAGAATGATTGATATGTGCTATCACAAAATCTAACCCTGAAAGGCTGTTGATCAAGTAGACCTTGAGTAACTGTTTCAAATTGAATTTTGGCTGAGGCTTAGCCTCCTCAACCTGAGAGGGCTCTCTCACTAGATTAAAGGTTTTGATAATGAATTAGATGGCTAACTCAATGAAACAAATGAAGGAGTGTAAATGGTTGGAACACAATTAGAAAATATTCATTGGGCTTATGGAGTCCAAAATGTTTCGGTATGGAAATAATGTTAGCTTTACATGGAAGTCAGGGCATCTAGAATTCAACACATGGTGAATACATTAGAAACATAAAGGACAACACAGTTTACAAATGTATGAAGGAAGTTAGAGCACAATCAGTAATTTCTAAGTAATCACACATTCATACCACTGTAAATAATGAGAAGATGGCAATACAAGACATTCTGAACATTGAATTCCTTTTGATTCCTAAGAAGCAAGGCCAAATACTGTGTTACTTAAAACAAAGTTTTACACAAAGCACAATATGAGAGTTTTTTCTGAAAATTTCCAACCCTTGATACATTAGATTTTCTCCCATATATAGAGTTTCATTCCCTGACATAGATTCCTCCTCCAACATGAGGGGAATTCGAATTTTTCCTACTTTGACACCTAATGACACTTAAAACTAACTATTTAATGTAACTGGCTGTAAACTGGTAGTTCTAGAGACCTAAAACAATTAGGAGTGTAACTCCTTATTATGTTGGTAGTAACATTGATTACAATTCAAACTTGTTGTTTAACAAGTGGCCTTCTTCAGTTTGGCTTTGGTGGTGGCTTTAGAGTCCCTGTTGTCCCTTGATTGCCCCATCCTTTGACTGTTCATGGAAAGTAGGAAGATGTTCCTATTTTTCTGCTTTTGGTCTCCAAAAGGATCTTCGAAGTCTATTATCTCTGTTGTTCTTCTTAATTACATCAAAACTTATTGGATTGGCTTGTTTTCCATATGCTTTAGACCTTGCCCATTTACATGTAGTATGACAAAACTTCTTTAATGTTGCCTGAAGCATCATGAACAATACTAGAGCTACTAAAATATGACCAGTTTCATAACATGGAGCATAGGGTTCATAGATATCCTCCCTTAACTTGTTTTGCCCTTGCTGGATGTTTATGCCTTGTAAGTAATCCTTTTCAAAAACCCCTATTCAAAAATATTTCCTTTTGCCTCTCAAAATTTTTCCACCGAATCATTATATGCAGCTACAACAATTTCATAGCGCGCTATGAAACTGCTGTGCATTAGGCATTACCTACAGCAGTTTCGAAGCACGCTACAAAATTGCTATGTAATTTCAAAAACACAGTTTAATGCCAAAATTTAACTTCCTTGAACTTTCTTTCCTTTGAAATGATTCTTTTATATGCCATGGAGCTGTTCAAAATTAAAAAAACTTCTAAAGGTGATCCACATCAAAATTTTAAGATTTAGCCTTACTTGCTATGTAGTTTTTCTTGGCTGAGGGTGTCCTTCAGGTTGGTTCAGCTGTATCTTCAGATCTTCGATTTTCCTCTTCATAATTCGGATTCCAGCTCTTAATTTTGCATTGACCCTTCTGATGTATCTCGCTTCCTTTATTGTAGGGACCGTCCAGGTGAAATATTGGGCATTACAGCTAACCACTTCGGGTATTGAAATTTTTTTATCTTCCCACAGAGTCTCCATTTTGTTAAAATGAGCTTCCTTGATTGCATGTTTCCTTGAGGCTTTTCTAAGTTTGGAAATTTCAAGATTTGCCAGGTTCAGTTTCTTTTTCAACTCTTCAAAACCACCTTCTTCTTGTTGGGATATAACTGCCTTACCTCTATCATTTTTATGCAATTGTGATGATGTTTCTGATAAAACCATAGGTCCTTCATGAAATTTTGCTACCTCCCCTGTCTCACTTGTTTCTGGTAGTGCCTCTTGTATCTCTTTTGAATGCCTTTCATGGGTTTTCTTGGCTTAAAAACAAATTCAAAAGCCTGATCATCAAATTTGAGCTTTTTAAAGGTTTTGGCTTTTTTGGTTTTGCCTTTACTTGCTTCTATTAATTCTGCTCGAACCAGAGGAGATTATTCAATGTCAATAGCTTGAAGAAAATCATTCAAACTTCATTTTGAAAGTGGGCTTCCCTCAGTAACCACTATCTTACCTTTTTCTCTAGCTAGCTGGCTCCTGGTTACTCTTCTTTGGACTGTTTCACCTGTGGCTTGCTCTTGTACATCCTCTTTGATCTGACCTTTCCTTTTTTGTGACTATTGAGGTGTGTCTTGAATCACTAGTGGTCTCATGAGCTCCTTTACTTGCTTCCCGGCTTTCAATTTCACAAATATCCTTGATCTTGTTTCTTCACAATGACTAACTACTAGTGAAGAAATTCTCGTAGCCTGAGGGCTGAGACTGGTTTCACATTTGAAGCCAGATATAAACAAGAAGATGGACCACTCCCTGTCTATTTTCTGGAGCTCATTCAAAACAATCAATTTGACTAAGCCATGATGAAACAATGAAGTCTCACAAGTTTCCTTCTTCAATTGAACCTTGTCACACATTTTGCCTAGGCTATGAAACAAATAGAAAGGCAAATCCAGAGATATCTTTCCAATGAAATGAAGCAGAAGCTTAAAATGATAGGAATACACCTTATGGTACCTCCCCTCATAGGTGAAGTATCTCTGTATGCAGGTAAGCAAATTGGCATATGAATCTTTGACAAAGCTCCTGGGCACTGATTTGTTTAAGTCTGAATCAATGAACTCTGGCATCAAGAATTCCTTGCAAGGAGTCATATCAAACTTGAAATTTTTAAACCACCTATCCTATCCCCTTGGAATTTTAGTGACTACAGATATAACCTCTGGAGAAATTGGTAATTCAAGCACTCCCACCTTCGAATTCAACCCTATGAAATTTAAAGCAAATTCTTTGGTGACTTGCATGTGGCCTCCTTGAAGTTTTTCACAAAATCTCCAACAGCCAACCTGTTTGAAAGCTCGTTCAACGTCATTGTTCTTCAGGAGAACATCTAAGCCTTCAGGCTCATTCCTCAGACACCTACCTGACCTATGCTTCTTCCTTTCTGTAGACAACTCCATGGAATTCCTACAAAACAAAGATTGAAGAGCTTGCATCATCTTAATCTCGATCATTGCCTCGCTTGATCTTAAAGGAGGAAACTACCTCACTTGATCTTCAGAGAATTATGATTAAATGCCTATCAATTTGATTCTCATGGATGAACCCAAACATAATCATAACTGAAAACACTTGGCTCCCTTTTTTGAAATTTGAAACTTGAGCGTACCAAGACACCTAATGAACCTAATGATGAGAATGAGTGGTTGCATGTGATATGCATGGTGTATGGATTGATAGCTGATGATGTAAGACTAGCGGATTCTGATAGATTTGACAGCTAGGTGAAATTTAACGTGGATCAGCACGAATCCCCGCTTTCATAGTGCATCCAGTGAAAATTCTCAGTTTTGCGCTACAAAAACTCCTAGACTGGAATTTGCACTATGAAAATTCCCAGACAATTTTGTAGCACATGAAAACCTTGACACAAGTTTGACACATGGAAATTTGTGTGTGATGTGGGACCAATGATAATCAAGAACATAGTATTAACCCTATTTGACCAAACCAACAAGACTATCTTCTAGATCTTATATTCTAAAACAACCATGGAAAGACTAGACCAAGACTAACATCAATCCTTTGGAATCAAATTGATGCTCAGAATTTAGAATTTTTTCTTAAGTGATAACAATATGCACAAAAATTTGATAGCCTGTAACATAATGCCTAAATTTGTTGATATCATGTATGGCAACAAGAAATTCCTTCTCAATTACCATATAATTTAATTCTGTAGAATTCAATTCCTTATTGATGTAGTAGATGGCATATGGTTTTCTTCCTTCTTGTTGTCCCAGAACAACCCGAATGGCTATATCTAATACATATATAAATATGTGGAATGGAAAAGCTCAACTTGGTCCTCATTAGATAGGAGTTGTTGTTACACACCTCTTAAGACTGCAAAATTATTTTACGCTTGTTAGTCCATATAAATTGTTTATCTTTGAAAGTAGGGAAAACAATGGAGATGGAGTTTCAGTAAAAGTTTCTAGAAGTCCCTATAATATCCTACATTCCCTAAAATGTTGCACGCCTCTTTCTATGTCCTAGGAGTATGAATCCTTAAAATTACCTCAATCTTTGTGGGATTGACCTACATACCTCCAATAGAGAGATAGTTTCCCAACATAATCCTATCATTCATCATCATATGGAACTTTTTAGTATTAAGAAAAACATGATTCTATATACATCATTCAAGAACCTTCTTAAGATTATTTAAAGCTTCATCAAACTCATTGCCATATGGTGTGAAATCACCCTTGAAAATTGATAAGTAATCATTAATTAAATAAAAATGATTCCTAACGAAGCTCGATTGAAGCTTCTTGGTGCATTTAGAGTCCAAAAGGGAGGAATATACAAGAAATTGTACCCCGAGGAAGGTGAAGGTGGTACTGTTTTTTTATTTAGGCATCCTCCAGGGTTATTATAGCCTATCCCAATTCGAGGATGGAAGTAGGAAGTAATATCCATGAATTTCATCATGGGACTACCCAAAATAGTGAAATAGCATGACACAGTCATGGTAGTAGTGGACAAGCTTAGAAAGGTAGCCCATTTTGTTGTGGTCAAATCCACCCATTCTGTTAGTGAAATAGCATAAATTTTCTTAAGAGATATCGTGAAGATCCATGACATCCCCAAAAGGATCATGTCTGACAAAGATGCTAAATTTACTTCCAGGTTTTGGAAGGAGATATTCATAGGCTTGGGGACAAAATTAGCATTTAGCTTTATCTATAGTCCATAGACAACTAGGAAAATAGAGAGGACCGGATGAATCCTTGAGGACATGTTAAGGATTTATGTGATGCAGCAACACAAAAATGGGAAGAGTATGTTCCACTCATGGAATTTTCATACAACAATAGACACAAGAATCCATAATGATGAGCCCCTTTAAAGAATTATATGGCCAGAAATGCAATACTCCTATCAATTTGAGTGACAGAGTTAACAGAGTTCATGTAGGACCCGATATTATTAAAGATATGGAACAACAAGTTCAGATCATAAGGAAAAATTTGAAGGTGGATCAGGATAGACAAAAGAGCTATGCAGATAAGCACATGATCCCTAAGGAGTTCGAAGATGGAGGACATGTTTATCTAAGGGTTAAGACCAAAATGAGTTCCCTAAGGGCGGCAACCTGTGCCAAGCTTGCACCACGATACTGTGGGCCATTTGAAATACTTTAGAGGATAGGACCAGTAGCATGTAGGCTTTCCTTACCTCCATCAGTTAGAGTTCATGATGCTTTTCATGTTTCTTTACTTGAAAGGTAAGTGCAATACCTTAATCATGTGATTGATTGGTTTGTGCTACAGGTTGAACGAGATGGAGAGTTTCAACTAGAATCAATGTTCCTTCTATTCTAGAGGAGTTTCATGCTCCAGAACCAAGTTATAGAGAAATTCAAGGTGTAGTGGAAGCACTTTGGGCTAGAGGAGGCTACATGGGAAACGGAAGATGCCATGAAAGTCAATTATCCTCTCTTGTTTGATGGTTAAAACATGTATGTAAATTTCTAAATACTGTATAGAGTTGTGTGTACAAAGGTCCACAAAAAAATATGTATTGTATTTTGATTTTATCACAATACAAGGGAAATTGAACACCGAGGACGACGTTCCCTCAAGGGGGAGGGGACTGTGACATCCCCACCCAAAGTTACCATGCAAATGGCATCATGGTCACATTGTAAATATTGTACAAAAACATGAAATGATGAATGGGGCCTAAGTCAGCAGTCACAAATTCTAGAGCTAAGAAGGGAGTAGCTTTCTTGAGATGTCATGGTTTCATGTGCTAGGAAGAAACCTGAAGAAACAAGACAAGCATTAAAATTTTTTTGGTGGCAAACTGGAAGGAAAAGAGCTATTGAAATTAAATGAGTAGAAAAAAGGTATGTAGGCCCATACTACTTGGGAAGAAACCACAAGAAAGAGGGATAGGAATTTATGAAAAGGGACAATATCCTGCAGGCCAAAAGGATGCATCAGTAATGATGGAAAAGGAAGAAATCGAGAAAAGGTTGAACAATAAAGGGGGAATAGGAATAATGGTAAAAAAGGGAAAATGTGGTGTAGATCAGAAGGAAGTTCAACACGAGCTCTCTACGGGGAACGCCAAAGAGAAGAGAATAGAAGAGAAGAGAAGTGGATTGGCTCTTAATCCCTAGAGGTTGTGGGTTGAGCTACTAGTCTTTGGAGACCTGTAATAGGTTAGGGTCCTTAGAGGCTGTGGATTGATATAGAATCCATGAAGCCCTATAATGGCTTGGGTCCCTGGAGGTTGTCGATTGAGACAAAGGTCTCTCGAGCCCTGTAATAGCTTGGATCCATGGAGGCTGTGATTTGGAATAGAATCTCTTGAGTGCTGTAACAAATTGGGTCCCCTAGAGGGTATGGGTTGAGATAACAAGCTCTGAAGCCCTGTAATAGCTTGGGTAGAGGCCATACTAAAGAAGAATTTGAAGAAGACTAGAATGAATACTAATGGTTAATGCTTGATGGAACAGTGGATTTTGGACTCCATGTAAGCGGCTGAATAATGGTGAGAACACTTGGGGGTGAGGTTGGGCACCTATTGACTCCCAATATCGACCAAGCAAGAAGCTTCCAGTTGGAGGGATTGAGGAAAGAGATCCTTTAGAGTCCTGGAATCCAGCGATAGATTGGTGTGTTAGTCCTTGAAGTAGGCATTTACCCTAGACACTGGAATTCAACTTAGGGGTGATGGCTGCAAGTAAGTGTGGTTGCTACTGTCTATGGTTGAGTTGAAGTCCTTGCCCAGAATTATTTGCCCTGCATACTCCTAGAACCTCAAGGAGCTAGATGAATAGTCCTTCATGATGTCCTACGCTTATGTGTCTGACCACTCGTGGGGACCCAGTACGAATCAATCGCCAATGGGTTACCCTTCATTTTGCGTGGAGACCACACTTATGCGAATTTTTGGGGAATGTAGGCAGTAGTGGGGCACCGCGGGTGCTTAGTGGACCATTCATAGATGACACGTGGAGTTCTATGAGGTGGGGACCAAAGCATGTTGAGGCCACTTAAGCAAGGATAGAACCCAAGGTCGAAAAAACCCATGAGGATAGAATTTTCGGGGTAGTAGCATGGTGGGTAGTGCGGAGAAATGACATGGACACTGCACATGGAGGTGGTGATCTATCATCTAACAGGTCGGGTTTTGGGAGGAGGCTCAACTCGATAACTCAAAATATGATGAGGTCCTAGAGACGTGACATGTCAGCCAGGTGGGTCGATTCCAAGGGTGAATATTTGCACTGGAAGGTGGGGCATCGAGGAGGCCCCACAACTAATGTGAACATGCATGTAACCAAAAGAAAAATATATTTAATATAAATAATAATATTAACAGACTCATGGGAAGCAAGTGTGCCAGAAATAGTTTTACCCCACTCCGATTATGCTATAACGGGTTGGGTATTTTATATTTATCCCCAATTAGTAGTTTAATATCTCTATTAACTTTATTTGACCTTGATTCATAACACATCAATTAATATATGAGTCCAACAAGAAAAGAATGATAAAATATGGAGATATTTTGTGTGCAAGATTAAAGTGTTCATAATTAGATATGAGTCTCTCATGTTTCTCTGCTACCAGAAAAACTCCATAGCCTTGGCAGAGTCACTCAAGAAGCTAGAAGAATTTCTTTTCTACTAGCGAGTGTCTATAGCCCCGACGAAGTTTCTTGCATCACCTCTCTATGCAGGAAGCTTTTCTCATGCGTTTACCATTTTATTTTATTTTTATTTTCACACAAATTTTCATTATATGGGTGTTCTTTAGACTAAGGCAGGTGAGGGATCTAAATTTATTTTATGATTAGAGGAGTGCTTCCTTGTGTTTTAGAGGCTTTAAGATTTTTTGAAATGGGTTTTCTCACCATTACAATTGTATTTCCATCCCTTCTCTAAAAACAAATATTGGCACATATGAGCATATAAATCATTAATTCAAGACCAAGTCAGAAAATCCTACTAAGGACTCGAGTTTCACAACTTGGTAGATTTACCTACATTATCTGATTCTTATTTTCCATTTGGATGATATTGACTAACACTATGTTTAGGACTGAACCAAATGAGGGAGATCTAATGCCATCCAATTAATGCATAGTTACCACAGTCTTTTTCTTAACATTTGGTAAAGTACCATTTATATTAGGATGGAAAATTTATTTATGTACAATGCCATTTATTTGTGTACATGGGCCTAATAGAAAAATATGAAAGCATACCAAAATTAAATGAAATTGGCAAAACAAAAGAAAATGTGAAAAGAAAAAACACATAAAACAAAATATGTACAGAGTAGGAACAAATAAAAGAGTTTTTATTGGAAGTAAAGTTTCAAGTCTCGGAAATTAATGCGGAGGGACTCAATATCCCCATTTAATGTTTGCAATCTATACGTGTTCAAACCAAGTTTTTCATGGATTTGAAATGGACCAAGCCACAAGGACTAGAATTTCATATGTTTTCCCTTTCCTGTTGGAAATAATACTGAGAGGGGGGGTGAATCAGTATTATCAGATTAATCAAACTTTTCAAATGCCCAGAAACATATACGCTACTTCAGTTAAGTGAACCAGCGTGTACACGCTACTGTGACGAAGTAAAACAGCGTATAAGCAGAAAACTCACAATTTAGTTAGCTTATTCTTCAATTAAGTGCATCAGGACATTATTCATCATATTAACAGTAAACATGTGCAGTATAACAGAACAGATAAAAAGCCACACACATGAACACCAAGATATAAGGTGGAAACCCAATGTGGGTGAAAACCACCTGCTGCAAGTTGTCTCTATCTTTCTTAATATGAAACTTCAGTTTACAATCTTTTGTACTGGTGCAGCCTTATACCAGTACGCAGGCTACAACCTGCAGAAGGCTTCAACCTTCTCTCGTTCTCCAAACTTCCTTGGAAGGGAGCTCCAACCCCCTTTGCTCTTGTACTAGCCAAGATACTAGTACGTAGGTGCTGACCTACAATCTTCCTTCTTCCAGGTATCACTTTTCATACATTTTCAGACTTGGATATTCCTGAAGCACAACATTACAATCTGAAGACCACAATTCATTCAATTTCCACAACAGATCATTGAAGCATAAAACAACCAAACTTTGAATCACTGAACCACTGAACCCTGTCAATCACCAGTTACCAGAACACAGAGCAGACTACAGAACTCTGCAATAACAGTCAGACCCCACTGTAAACCCAAATCAAGCTTCAAAAGATATACGCTACTTTAATGAGCAGAACCCGCGTATACACGCTCTTTTACCGAAGCCAACCTGCGTACAGATCTAAAAATAAACTTTCTCAATTTGCAGCTGTACCAGACATTAGTTAGACTCAGAACGTAACATTGCGACAATATGCAGATCTAGAAATACGCATAATCAACCATATCATGATAGTGCATTTCAAACCATTAGATCCCGATCTATCCTTAGATCTAGTCTTCCATTAACCGATGTGATCTCTCCTTGGCTTAGATCATGCAACTCAGAACCTGCATATCAGATCTCTTTCTCTCTTAGATATTCATGCCTTGTCGAAAGATGATATTGCCTAATGATCTTCTTCTCCTTATATAGCCTTAGGCCTTTCTCAATACCAAGAGCCAAAACCATAGTAACACAATACCATCAACTTTAAAACTAGGGATCGACACGCCCGTCGAGACATAATGGTCCGAAATCATAGGCACAACTTCCAAGGACTAACCACCATGAACCAAAGGAACCTTTCCACATACACGCGCTTTTTCTGAATCGAACTAGCGTGTACACGCGACTTGGGCTTAACGAAACAGCGTGTATGAGCTTCCTTGGCATGCTGTACTGAGATCTGTCTTCTGATTAAGTTGCCATCACCTGTACTAACCTCTGAGCACCTGTACCATCCACTGAGTGAGTTGCCATCAAGGACAACACTTGAATCATAATGCCAACAATCTCCCCCTTTGAACTTGATGGCAACCACTACACCAAGTCACTCTCCCCCTTTGACATCAAGGGCAAAGGGCTATGCTCCCCCTGAGGACATGCTGATACCTCTGCTTGGCTGTGCTGACTCGTGCTCCCCCTGACAGTAGGCCAGATCTGCAAAAGATGTTCTTCAACAAGAACCAAGACTTATACACCATATGGGACCTTTCTATCACCAAAGGACTCAATACATACAACCATAACATATCAGAAACAACCAATTATATTACAGCATTCATCCCAGGCATAGTGGGGAAACCAACAAAGGCCGTTACATGACCTTGACACCATAAAAGAGACAAGAGAGATACATGACATAGAGACAACAGATCTAGACCAAGACTTAGGAAAGACATCAGCAGCATCTGATAAACATCTTGTTAGATCAGCAACTAGAATTTCTTTCTGAGCTCCTTCTCCTGAAACCAACAACCAAAAACATCTGAATGCCAACAATGCTTTATGAGACTTTTGAGCTGCTCCCCCTGAACCTGTGCCTGTTGCACTCCCTGAAACTGTGCCTGAATAATTCTGACATTCCTATTGCTGTTCAGAACTTCAGAGTCTTCCCTTGCTGTTCAGAACTTCATATACGCGTTTTATCCTGTATAAAACAGCGTATGTACGCGGATATTCTTTCTGCAACAAGCGTCCAGCATACACGCGACTTTCCCACCATGAATCCGCGTGTATACGCACATATCCCTTCCGTAACCTGCGTATACCAACTTTTCTGTAGAACAAACAAATTTCAACAACAGGATGAAGCATTAACTACTCCCAGCTTTTGTCTGAGATATTCAAAAGTTTCCCTGGGCAGTGGTTTTGTGAGAATATCAGCAACTTGCTCCTTAGAAGGAACATACTCCAACTTGACCTTCTGCTCAAGCACTTGTTCCCGAAGAAAATGGTACTTGATTGGTATGTGCTTGGTCTTTGAGTGCATGACTGGATTCTTTGAAATGCTGATTGCACTTGTATTATCACATAAGATAGAGACAGGTGGAGTGCAAGTGATTTGAAAGTCCTGCAAGGTCTGCATCATCCAAAGAAGTTGTGTGCAACAAGATGCTGCAGCCACATATTCTGCTTCAGCTGTAGATAAGGCAATCGAACTTTGTTTCTTGCTGAACCAAGATACTAATCTGGAACCCATGAAGAAAGCACCTCCACTTGTGCTTTTCCTATCATCCACACTTCCAGCCCAATCTGCATCTGTGTAAGCATGAAGAGTGAGATCTGTATTTCTAGGATACCATAAGCCATAGTTTTGGGTCCCTTGAAGATATTTGAAGATTCTTTTGACTGCCTGAAGATGAGTTTCCTTTGGGTTGGCTTGAAATCTTCCAACCATTCCTACTGCATGTGTAATATATGGTCGAGTACCTGTCAAATAAAGCAAACTCCCAATCATGGATCTATAAGTGGGTTGGTGGACTGCTGCTGATTCATCATTTGCACTGAGGCTGCATCCTGTAACCATGGGTGTACATACTGGTTTTGACTCTTCCATGCCATACTTCTTCAAGATCTGCTTGAGGTATTTGGTTTGAGACAAGAAGATACCTCCTTCATTTTGTTGGATTTGCAATCCAAGAAAATATGTCAATTCTCCAAGAAGTGACATTTCGAATTCTTTCTGCATAACCAAGGCAAAGTTTTGACTCATAGTCTCTTCATTGCTGCCAAAAATAATATCATCTACATAAACAACAAGAATTAGCAATTTGTTATTTTCAACTTTTATATAGAGATTGCTATCTGCTGATCCTTTTGAAAAGCCTTGTTGGTGAAGATATTTGTCCAACCGATAGTACCAAGCCCTTGGAGCTTGTTTGAGCCCATAGAGAGCCTTTTTCAATCTGCATACAAGGTTTGGATCATTCCCAAGAATGAACCCATCTGGCTGCTCAATATATACTTCTTCTTCTAAGTCTCCATTCAGGAAGGCTGATTTCACGTCCATTTGAAATACCTTGAAGTTTTGAAAGCTTGAGAGAGCAAGGAACATTCGGATGGCCTCTAGTCTTGCCACAGGAGCAAAGGTCTCTTCAAAATCTATTCCTTCTTGCTGTGCATACCCTTTACAAACAAGTCTGGCCTTGTTTCTAATTACTTCTCCATTTTCATTTAACTTATTCTTGAAGACCCATTTTGTTCCTATTACATTCTTATCTTTTGGTCTAGGAACTAATTCCCAAGTGTTGTTCCTTTCGATTTGCTCAAGTTCTTCATCCATTGCTTTGACCCAACATTCATCTTTGCATGCTTCTTTCACATTTTGTGGTTCAATGGAGGAGAGTAGAGCCAAGTAGCTTGAAGCTTCTGCAAGTGTCCTTCTTGTTTGTACTCCTGCTTCTTTCTGCCCCACAATCTGAGTTTCTGGATGATTCTTTTGGACATATCTGGATGGAGTCTTCTCTTCTATTCTTGTCTGCTCCTCTGGTTCTTCTTGAGATTCTTCTTCTTCTTGAGGTTCTTCTTCTTCATCATTTCGCCTTTGAGAGTAACCTTCATCTTCTTCATGATGAACTTGCCTAGGAATATATCCCTTCTCATCAACCACTATATCAATACTGTCAACAATTCTGCCAAGTCTTTTATTGTAGCACTTGTATGCTTTGCTATGTGGAGAATAACCAAGAAGAATGCCCTCATCTGCTCTAGGTTCAAGTTTGCCAAGTTGCTCATCAGTATTCTTAATATAACATTTGCTCCCAAAGATTTTGAAATGCTTCACGGAAGGAGTTTTACCACTCCAAAGCTCATGAGGTGTTTGAGTGCTGTTTACTCGGACATTTGTTTTGTTAAGAATGATAACAGCAGCATGTGCGGCTTCTCCCCAGAAGGTTGCAGGAGTACCTGATTCATCGAGCATAGCACGAGCCATTTGTTGGATAGTTCTGTTCATTCTTTCCACAACCCCATTTTGCTGAGGAGTTCTAGCTGTAGAGAATTCTCTTCTTATCCCATGTTCATCGCAGAAATCAAAAAATTCATTTGATGTGAACTCCCCACCTCTGTCAGATCTGAGGCACTTGATTTTGTGTCCTGATTCATTTTCAGCCAATGCTTTGAAGGATTTGAATTTTTCGAATGCTTCATCTTTGTGCTTCATAAGCCCTAACCAAACAAACCTTGAGAAATCATCAATGAATAATATCAGATATTCTTCTCCTCGAGGTGTCCTTTTCCTAAATGGACCACATACATCTGTATGGACTAGCTCAAGAGGCAAGCTAGCTGATCCTTCCTTCTCTGGAAAGTTAGTTCTGGTCTGCTTTCCAAACTGACAAGATTTGCATATGGTGTTGTCTGGAATTTTGATATCTGGAAGATCGCGAACTGCCTGATATTTGCATGCTTTCCTTATTTGTGAGAAGCTTAGATGTCCCAACCTTCGATGCCATAACCAGTGCTCTTCATCCTTGCTAAGATAGCATTGTTGTTGTCCTTCTTCAAATATGTACAGATTATTTGGAGTTCTTTTGCCTTTGAGAACTGTTTTACCTGTATCAAGATCACGAACAAGACATCCATTCGATCTGAAAATAACCTCTGTTTTTTGATCACACATCTGGCTGACACTTAGAAGATTATGCTTTAATCCATCAACATACAAAACATTTCCAGCCTTAACCTTTTCTTTCAAAGGAGCAATACCTTTTCCTTTTATAGTTGCAGGAGTATCATTTCCAAAAGAAACTTTCTTTCCCTTTTCTAAAGTAGAATAAGATTCAAGTTTTTCTTTATCACCTGTCATATGTTTCGAACATCCACTGTCAATGTACCATAGATTTTCCTGTCCTTCTGCATAAAATGCTATCCCACATCTTTCTGTTTGAGGTTCCTTTATTCTCCATGTTTTGGTGCTTGTGGCTTGTTCCTTTTTCTCCTGAAACCTGCTCCTGCATTCAGAGTCTTTATGACCAAAATTATTGCAAATAGAACATTCAACTTCATTTTCAAGCACCGAAAAGTTGTTATAGGTCCTTTTTGTAATCCCTGTCATACTTCTTTGTTTTTGAGCTTCCCTAGTCATGATTGTTTTATATGCAACACATTGAGCTGCTCTGTGACCAAAGTTGTGGCAAGAAAAGCATTGTCCATTGAAGAAGCTTCTGCGGTTATTGAATCTACCAGCCAACTGATTGTAATTTCTATTTTCATCTATTCTTGAGCCAAACTGAGAAGATTTTACCTGTGGTTGGTTGTAGCTTTTGTTCATCCTTAAGGAGGATTGTCCCTGATAGTTTCTGTTTGTAACTCGTCCCTGCTTTACCTGATTATCTTCATTGTTCTTCCGCTCATTTCCTCTTGCTGCATCAAGATAACTTTTTGAGGTGGATGCTTGAGAGGTTTCTCCATTATAGCCCAAACCTGTCTTGTTTAGAGGAGACCGCTGCACACTGATAATCTCATCCAAAGTTTCAGATCCTTTGACAAATTTAAGATTAATAGCTTTTGTTTTCTCAATTTCTTTTCTGAGACCAACAATTTCACCTTCTAGTTTTTCAAGATGTTTTTCCTTTTCATCAATCTGAAATTGCAAAGTATCAATGATCACATTCTTTTCTTCTATACCTCTCTTGAGTCTAGTGATTTCATTATAGAGATTATCCACATCTATAGCATCCTCATAATCATCATCTTCAAATGCCATTAACAGCTTATATTTATTACCTTGTTCATCTTCATCACTGTTTGATAAGCCATCACTATCTTCATGGGTGTAGTAGCTTTTCCTATTTGCACTTTGTTTCTTGTTCCATCTAGCAGGTTCTTTTCCTTTATCCTTATAAGGACATTTTGCAGCATAATGACCTACTTTCCCACAAGCAAAGCATTTGAAAGGTAGCTTACCTCTGAACCTTCCAGAACCCCTTTGAAGATTTCTGACAAAATTTGATTCTTCTTCCTCTTCTTCTGGAACATGGCTTGCTTCATAGTAATCTTCTTTTCCTGATGCCTTAAAAGCAGCTTCCCTTCTGTCAGATGGACCTCCCTTTCTCATTTCATAAGCGGTTAGAATTCCATGTAGCTGAGACATAGTGAGAACACGGAGATTTTCTTTTTCTTCTATTGCAGATACTTTAGATTCAAACTTGGGGGATAAAGATCTTAGAATCTTTTGAACTACTATAGTTTCTCTTATTTCTTCACCCAAATTTTTCATACAATTAACAATCTCATCTACCCGAAGAAAATAATTAGCCACACTTTCATCATTATACATCTTGAGAGTCTCATATTGAATCCTGAGTGTTTGAAGTTTAGCTTGCTTTACCTGTTCATCTCCTTCATAGCTAGTGATCATTTTGTCCCATATTTCTTTTGCTGATTTGAAGTGCATGACCTTCATGAATTCTGTTTGAGATATACTTCCTAATAGAGTACTGACTGCTTTTGCATTTGTTTCATATGCCTTTTTCTCAGCTGGATCTGTAGGAGTAGCTGAAGGAAAAGCATAGCCTGTTTCTACAATGTCCCAAACTTCTGTACCAAGAGATTGAAGATATGCAGTAACTCTTACCTTCCAATAATTGAAATTTGTTCCATCAAAAACCGGTGGCCTGATTGATGCTTCTTTCTCGTAGTTGCTCATGATGAATGATCTTCCTTCAAGCGATCAAGCTTCTCTGAAGGACCTGCTCCGATACCAATTGTTGGAAATAATACTGAGAGGGGGGGTGAATCAGTATTATCAGATTAATCAAACTTTTCAAATGCCCAGAAACATATACGCTACTTCAGTTAAGTGAACCAGCGTGTACACGCTACTGTGACGAAGTAAAACAGCGTATAAGCAGAAAACTCACAATTTAGTTAGCTTATTCTTCAATTAAGTGCATCAGGACATTATTCATCATATTAATAGTAAACATGTGTAGTATAACAGAACAGATAAAAAGCCACACACATGAACACCAAGATATAAGGTGGAAACCCAATGTGGGTGAAAACCACCTGCTGCAAGTTGTCTCTATCTTTCTTAATATGAAACTTCAGTTTACAATCTTTTGTACTGGTGCAGCCTTATACCAGTACGCAGGCTACAACCTGCAGAAGGCTTCAACCTTCTCTCGTTCTCCAAACTTCCTTGGAAGGGAGCTCCAACCCCCTTTGCTCTTGTACTAGCCAAGATACTAGTACGTAGGTGCTGACCTACAATCTTCCTTCTTCCAGGTATCACTTTTCATACATTTTCAGACTTGGATATTCCTGAAGCACAACATTACAATCTGAAGACCACAATTCATTCAATTTCCACAACAGATCATTGAAGCATAAAACAACCAAACTTTGAATCACTGAACCACTGAACCCTGTCAATCACCAGTTACCAGAACACAGAGCAGACTACAGAACTCTGCAATAACAGTCAGACCCCACTGTAAACCCAAATCAAGCTTCAAAAGATATACGCTACTTTAATGAGCAGAACCCGCGTATACACGCTCTTTTACCGAAGCCAACCTGCGTACAGATCTAAAAATAAACTTTCTCAATTTGCAGCTGTACCAGACATTAGTTAGACTCAGAACGTAACATTGCGACAATATGCAGATCTAGAAATACGCATAATCAACCATATCATGATAGTGCATTTCAAACCATTAGATCCCGATCTATCCTTAGATCTAGTCTTCCATTAACCGATGTGATCTCTCCTTGGCTTAGATCATGCAACTCAGAACCTGCATATCAGATCTCTTTCTCTCTTAGATATTCATGCCTTGTCGAAAGATGATATTGCCTAATGATCTTCTTCTCCTTATATAGCCTTAGGCCTTTCTCAATACCAAGAGCCAAAACCATAGTAACACAATACCATCAACTTTAAAACTAGGGATCGACACGCCCGTCGAGACATAATGGTCCGAAATCATAGGCACAACTTCCAAGGACTAACCACCATGAACCAAAGGAACCTTTCCACATACACGCGCTTTTTCTGAATCGAACTAGCGTGTACACGCGACTTGGGCTTAACGAAACAGCGTGTATGAGCTTCCTTGGCATGCTGTACTGAGATCTGTCTTCTGATTAAGTTGCCATCACCTGTACTAACCTCTGAGCACCTGTACCATCCACTGAGTGAGTTGCCATCAAGGACAACACTTGAATCATAATGCCAACATTTCCCTCATGGTGTTTATCCCATTTTAAGACAAGGTCACCCACACTAAATTTTTTTTGATCTATTGACCTTTTATCAAACTACCGCTTGATTCTTTTTTGGTGAAATGTGAATCTAACATGAGATTTTTTCCTTTGCTATTTAAGCCTAAGGAGAGTATTAATTCTACTATGCATGATAGGGCATGACCTACCACGAGATGCTTGAGAAATCTATAAGGAAGGTAAGTAAATATCACATGGAAGGATGGATTCCTTCCTGTATAGCACCAACCAGGGTGAGGTACCAAAGGATAATTTCAACATTAGTTGATCATCCCAAAGAGGATTTGATAAGGCATTATGCTAGTTTCACCCTTGGACAAGCATGATTTTCTTGATAACACAAACTATAATTTTTTTGCTTGATTCTACTAATTTGTTTCCTATGGGTTAATAATTAGTGGTATGTTTCAATACGATTCCTTTATCCAAAGGAAAATCATATAATTTCAATAATGAAAAGTAAGTGGCATTATCAAATACAATAGAATTTAGAATGTAAAACCTAGTGATAATTTTTTTTTAATAAACCTCATCACCATTTGCTAATTTACTTGCTTCAAAGGAATTTCCTTAACCGATCATGTAAAATAATATGTGGTAGTAAGAATGTATTAATGTTGTGTAGATGAGTGTGGAAAAATCTTGTTGATAATATCAACTCCCAACTATTGGAATGGTTCTTTGAATTTAATTGGTTGTAATGGGGTTGTTGACATTTTCTCCCTTCCAACACATCTTTAAAAAATAGGATAGTTTCAGGCATATGTGTGAGCATATCTCTACATATGGGCCAATATTATCCTGCCTGAATAATTTTGTATTTTTTTGTTTCGCTAGTGAAACGACCTCCAACCGGCCCATCATGAAGTTATTTAAAGTATTTTATCTGCCTCGGGGGACTCTAGGCACCACAATAAAAATCCATTATGATGTTTTCTTAACATAAATTCATGGATTAATTGTTTCTTTGTAGACTTGAGGCTAATTTCTTTTTTTCTGTCAACTCAAAAGGAAAGGTACCATGTTCTAAATATTGTCTTAATTCATCATACCATGATAATTATCAAGCATAAACATGTACAAAATCAGAATATACATATCCATTTCTTCAACCCAACATATCTTTTCTTTTGTTCGAGGATCAACATCCTCTACAACTAAATTTCATATTCTATGACCTTTGATAGTATGAGATGGTTTAAATTTGAGTTCTTACTCGTGTAAATGTGTCATCTAATTACCTCTATGTTCCCTTAAATCCTTTTGCAGAAATAAAGATCTGATTGTGGGATGCAGACTAATTAACTTTACATGGATTTTCTTAATGTAAGGGTTAAATTTCTTCATGGATTTATATACCACATAAACTTGTTTATCAATATTAGGTTAATTTAGCTTAGATCATTGCATTCTTGTACTCATCAATGATATTGGACGTTCATTTCCTTGATGGTCCTTCTGTGAGAGAACTATAGCGATGAACGAGTAAGAAGTGAATGTGTAAATCATGAACGGTTTATCAAAATTAGGACTGTATAGGGAACAGGCTGCTGCAATGGCTTCCTTAATATTTGCAAAGGTCTCCTTCCTCTTTTGATCCCACTCGAAAATTGAAGTTCTTAGAATCATGTCTTGGTGTGGTTTCACAATCTAAGAAAAACTAGAGAAGTTTTCTAACAAATTTAATCTTTCCCAAAAAAGATTACATATATTTTTTATGATTGGGGTAAGGAGTCTGTATGATTTCTTTAATTCTCTTTGGATAAATAGTGATCTCTCTCTTCACAATAATGTGTCCCAAGATATTTCTTTTAGATACTACAAAAATACACTTCTTAGGATTAAGCGAGACGCCATATTTGTGACACCACTTCAAACTTTGTTTGATATGGAGGATATGATTTGAGTGCTACCTCAAAAAATTATTACATCATCCAAACATACAACCACACTGTGTCCTATCAGTTCCCATGAAGCAATGTCCATGTCTTGTTGGAAATTAGCTTTGATGTAACAGCCTGAAAGGAATTTTTTTAAATGTAAACGTAACACACTTTGTCTTGAATGTTAAATTTTCCCTATTTGGTTTAGATACTAAAATTGTTTATATTCGAAAAATCTATTAACTAGAGAAAATATCTCTTAACCTAAGACCATCTAAAGAATGTGTTCCAAGGATGGGATAGGGTAGCAATCTTTGGCTTATGCGTGATTATGATTTCAGAAGTATACACATAATCTTATCTGCCTTAAATTGTTTCCAACAAGGACCATATTTGAAGCCCAATTTGAATGTTAGACTTTGAAGATAATATTGGCATCCAATTTCTTCTTTAATTCATTTTGTGTAACCGCTTCTAGGGTTGGATGTACCTCCCATAACGTATGCTTAAATATCTTAATTCCATCTTTTATAGGAATAATGTGTTGAATAATACGAGTGTCATAGGATTTAAGATCATAATATGAGTATAATAGGAGTTAAGATCAGCTTGGTTTCATCATCCAAAGATTTATCACATGTTCTTCTTCATCAATAGTTGCATCCTTAAATGTGTCCAAGTTGGTGAGAAACTTCAATATCTGTTCATCATCATTGAAAACATGAAAGCTAGTCACATTATTTGGGGTTATGATATTATAAACAATTTAAATAGAAAATCCATCTCTAAGAGGAGTAAATTGAGCTACTTAATTTTTTAAGGTGTCAAATGCAACGTTATTAATTCTAGGAATTAAAGTGATATTAAAATATTTAAATGCATAAATGAGATTCCATGCTTCTTGTTGGTAGTTTTTTGGATGAGGTGATAAACAATGAATTGAGGTTATACCTTTCCAGTGATTATTTCAAAATCACTAATTACATTGACGCGTTCTACCTTAGATTAATGGCCTTCTTTAACCCAAAAAGTATTTACTTGTATACCACCATGTTGAAGCTAGATTCGAACTCTAGGCAACAAGAAATGAGTGTTTTTTTTTTTCAGGGTCCATCGGGATGTAGCCTACACCAACTCCATCCTACATTTTAGATCCATCATGGTATAGAGTCCAAATACTACTTCTATTTTCCATATTATTATTATCTACACTAATCCTATTTAAATTTATAATACAATATTCATTTACACCAATTAGATTGTAAGGAAGGAGTTGTGACAATTTTTCTAGTAGTATTGTAGATGACTATGATATATAACAACCAATTTCTAACTCTATAAAGAAAATTTCCAATGTTTACTAAGTGAAGTTGATTGTCTCATTGTGGCCTTCCAATTTAGTCATGATGTGCTTCATGTGTGGCTCACTATTGACTCTTATTTTATTATTCTTTCCTTTTTAATGGAGCCACACATGAGACCAATCCATAGAAAAGTAGCCTTCAAGTTCCTTAGACCAATCTCTTCTCAGAAGAATGCCATAATATTTTCGTATGTCGACCACCACAATACACTACAATATCAGTGAGTTGATGTACTCTTGAATCTAATGACAAACAAATGAGTATATTGTTGATTTAATTGACTATATGTACATCAGACCTATTCAGTTGTATGATTTTAGCATTAGTGTTTTCTGGATTGGCAATGATATTTTTCCAAAGTGACAAAGGAATCATGGTAGTTGAAGCACCAAAATCTACTAAGAATTTATGCACATTATAATTAAAGATCTCAAATATTAGCAAGAATAGTGGTGTTCATGATCGTGAATGGACTCTAACACTTGTTGTATTAAGTATATCCTTGTCATGCTATATAATCTTAGTTTGAGCAACTAATTTTTTTTTCTTGGAATCAGAAGGTGTAGAACTTGATTTACTTGGCGGACTAGTTGGTGTGAAAGTTTGGATTATCAACTCTCTTTTCTTGATAATTTGACCCATCTCATATATTGCAACATTCACTCAAGTTTTCTTCATATCCTCAACAATTTTACACTCCATTGCACCACCTCTATTCTTGTCTTTGGTTTTGTGGGTTGTAGATGTAGCTTGAGATGACTTATTAGATGCTTCAGGTGGATTATAATTTGCTCAAGTGTTTACTAAGACACCTTTAGTTAGTTGACTTCTTGTGGATTCATAAGTCAAATATTAATTGTTGGCCTCTAGGGATGTATTTGTCTTAACAAATTCATACCTATCTCCTGAGCATTACATTCAACTATCATCCCTTCACTTTATAGATTATGAGATTTGGATGCCTAGGTTGGTTGGGATTCTCCAAATGAAATTCTCTCACTATTTGAGTATTTTTTCCACCATCACATCCAACATAACATTGTTGACCTAGTTTTGGAATCATCATATTCTAGGGTAGATTCTTGTTCGTTTGATTTTTTAGTTTGATCTTCTGTTGACCGATCATGAAGAAACTTGTTAATAATAAGGGTCATAGAATTGATCCACTATGGGAAAGTCTTCTCTGAATGGTTTACTTGATGGTATGAGAAAAATTTATCCATTCCAACCTATTCAACATTCATATTCACATTAGAGCTTTGAGTGGACTTGATTGAGGAATTGTTATTACGCCTAAAAAATGGTTTTAAATATTTGTTACTTGAAGAACTTTCACTAAAACTCCTCTTCATATATGACACTTTATTGGTCAATTTTTTTATCATTTTAACCATACTCTCTAGATCAATAACTTATTTCTCAACAAGTTCATTCACGGTTGTCTGAGGATTTTTCCCATTATCTTTTGAATATTCTTAAGTGCGGTGAGCTCCAATAGAGACATATATTTTTCAATTTCAAGAGCTATTTTAGAATGTAGGGCTAAAGTATAATATTCACTTTCCAACAAATACTACAATGATATTTTGACATGAAATTTATTAAGTATTGTAGTGAAGCGCTAGTTTAAATGTTTGACTTTCTCTTTCTTCTCCATCTTTACAGTGCTTAATTCTCTCAACAACATAACCAAAAAAAGAAAATTCTTGTACAAATTTGTCCATGCAAGACTTCTTAAATTTCTCCAAAATTGTAATGGATCTTGTCAAAAGACTGTGGCACCATGCGAAACCTTTATTTTCAAAAGTGTAAATGAATAATGTACATGCCACATCCTCATGTTGAATATTCATCAATATTAAGGAAATATAGAAATTGTGAATATGGTCTTCCACAGAGGTATAATTATTTTCGTCAAATTTTGGGAGTAACTTTTCCAAATGCTTGGGAAATTCATATAAGAAACCTTGAATGTTCAAACCACCTTGGGCAATCCATGCCAACAGATTTTTGGCCATAATATTTTCTAGTGGTTTTTCTTTGCTTTCATAATTAGTATGATTGTCTTCATCTTCTAGTTATTCACCAATTGGTGACTCTTTGTCTTCTTCATTAGAAGGTCCAAACAAATGAGGCCTTTAAATATATTCTAGAAAACAAATAATGAAACATCAACCAAACCTTCAAATGGACCAAGTAGTACACCACTATTTGTTGTTTGTCTCCTAATTACATGCTTATGAGGCAAAAGACCAGAGACAACAAGTATTTCATGTTTTTTTACGTAAACTTGGGTGAATGCTCTAAGAGATTTTAAATCCTCTTGCGTGATCATGTACAACTTCCTAGGACTTTTTGGAGCAAGTTAAAATTTGGGATATGGTTCTATGAATGGCTTGAGCATAGGTTGAGGGGAAGTAGATTGATTTTTGTCTTATCTATATGTTTGATAGTGATAAGCAGGAGGAACTCTACCATCTATACAATGGAGACCCTCGTCTAGTGCAAAAAACTATTTACAGGGTGAAATGCAGGGCCAACGGCTGGGGAATCTCCCTGGTGTAATGTCCCAACTAAACCTTACATCATTTGGGATAGGAGTCCCATGTATTATGTGGGCCTAACTGCAACCATGTTTTTTCGATAATTAGTTTTGTATGGAGTGAGTGAGACAAAGCAAATCCAGATTAAAATTTTGGTATATTGTAAGTTAGAATAGATTTATGAAATACTTTAAGAAAAATATACAAAGAATATAACATCACTATGTAAATGGACACAAATATTAAAGAAATAATGATAGCAAAATTAAATAAAAATATGTGGATAAAGAAATATATTCATTATCAATTATAAATTAGTTTTCAATCAATAACACTTGTGAAAGTATAAATTAGCAAATAATCTCAAATAAGGAGTGAGTTTCTAATTATTAGAATAGTTCATTAATTTTCAACACATAAAAAACAAGTACATATCATTAAATCACCACAAGAATAGTCTTAGGATGTTCAATAACATGTGAATGCAATGTTTTATGTGGCCCAAAAGGGCTTTTCAAAATTAAGATGAAATATCCAGTGGACCATTACACAAAGCATTCATGAAATCCAATAGTGGAAGTGCAAAAATGTCACTTGATCTTCAAAAGGAATGTACAAGCTTTCCTCTTCTAAGGTGCTCAAAGGAGTCCAAAATTAAAGGTCATTTCTAATTATCCATGAGGGTATATTTATACAAAGTGGGTGACTCTTCACCTCCTATGTCCTTTGAAGTTCCCTCATGGATTTTCATTTTTCTCCATATTCTAATTTCTATTTCATTTTAATTCTAACTTTATTTACATATTACATGAAAATAAACTTAATAAAAATAATTCCCTTCATGACACTAATCTCATAATGGCTAAGGGTGATGCTTCAGCTTGTAGCTATTAATTCAGTGAGTTTGCCACACTTTTTAGTCGGCCACAATGGATCTAACTTTGTTGGATATCAATGTTTTCAATCGGATTTCACATTCAAGCACGTCAAGTATCATTTTTCTAATATTTATTTGTTCTTGGTCGGAAAGTGTAGAGAGAAATATGTGCAATTTCAAGGGTTCCACCACATGTTTGGCAATGGTCTCCCTTATAGGTTTAAGGTCCTTTTGAACAAAAAAATGCTTTCTTACATCCATCATCTCCTAAATTTATTGATAGATTTTCTACTCTTGTATTACTATTCCTTATGCTTTGATGGAATCTATTTTGTGAGACCTAATAAGGGCTTCTAAATGTTCTATGAAGCTACTGATAGATACTCAATTTCCTAGTCACGTCCCTTCCCCACTTCTCTTAGGATTGCATAGATATCCTAACTTCTACTTTGTCATGTTCCTTACCCATTCTTTCCTTTCTAGGTAATTCAACTGGTGCATGAGGATACTTTGTGCCCTATTCATGCATGAGGTCTATTGCAATAGAGGCTTCTTTTAACAATGCACCTTTCCGTTGAGCTCATTTTCAACATCCATTAACAAGGAAGTTGATTTTTCAAAAGGAATCATCTCCTTATATAGTTATTTCATGATCTCTTCTAGAAATCTTGTCTCTTCTAATTCAGCTATCTAGGAATCCTCCACATGTGAAATTGAGGTTGTCAATATTTGTATTTATGTGTGGAGTCTTTCATTCTCTTGTTGTAATTTGAACAAATGCTTTTCTACTTCTTTTACATTATTCACAATATGCTCAATGTTCTTCTATGTGTTGAGATTGCAACAAGATGATGGAGCTTAGTGAAAAGAGTCGCCTTCACTAAGTGGGCTCGCAGGCTATTTTTGGCGCAAGTCTATTTTTAGACTATGTCTATTTTTAGACATATGGATCATGTCTATGGATTGCAGGTTGCTATTTATGGATGATTGATCAAGTTGGGAAAAAATATATGGACTTCTATTTTTGATGAAAGTGTGAGTGATCACAGTGTGAGTGATCAAAGTCAAAAATTGAAAAGTCAAATATTATTATCTCACAATAATATTTGGACTATAAACTTAATCTTATTCTCTTGAAGCACTTCAGTTTGAGCTACAGAGGTGGCACATGCAGCTGTCAGAAGGAAATACGCTTTTCTTATGAGTTAGTTGAGTTGTTGCATGCATGACTTCAGTTAGAACTCAATCAGTTGAGTTTGGTGGAGTTGATTGTGGAGTTGATGGAGTTGTGTTCAGTTTAGCTTTGTTAAACTGGTTGTATTTAGTCTAACTGGCAAATAGACTAGAGATGAGTTGGGTGAATTAGTTATTAATTAATTCAAAAGTTATTAACTCATAATACAACTAATGAATACATCATTTAACTCAGTTGCATGTCAGTGCATGTTCAGTTCAACAGGGACAGGTGGTAGAGAATCAGATTGCTATCAGTTGTGACTATAGTTGTGCACCAGATCTTGCACAATCAAGGGATTGAGTATGCCAATGAGTTTGCCCACGTATTTTCCCACATTATAGCTTGTGCTCACGTCCAACAAAGCGTGAGTGACTATTTTGCAGGTGAAAAACGAGTTTGGTAAGCCATTCTCATCAGTTCTTGAGCAGGTATTGAGCAGTGGAGGCAGGCAAGCAGTGGAAGAGATTTGGAGATCAGATCTGAGCTGTATTGTGTGTAACAGAGGTGGAGATACTTGTGAGAAGTATTATGCTGTGTAATGTTACATGACTCAATCATTAATATACAGATAGTTGGGTTTTTAGTGAGATGCTTTCCCCGGGATACATACTGTGTTAATGTGTGAATGCTCTTGATGTTTTATTTTTATTGATGCTGCTATATTGATGATCAACGTAGAGGAGCTTATGTATTGTGTATGTTTTCTGCAATAGTACATGATCAGGATAATCTCCATTGAATATGTGTTAAATTATTCAAAATTTCTACATGGTATCAGAGCTGTTGATCATCAGATCTACTATTCAGGAAGTGTTTACATTCTATTTCTTCAGGCAGAGTCTGTAATCGGGCCAGGTAGCTTCTGGATTCATCCTTCCTTTGGAAGATGAGATATCTGGTGAATGTCCATACAGTCAATCTTTGTACGAGAAATATTGTGTTCTCACGAATCTTAGATCTGAGGCGGTTGAGTTGGTTGCTGGTGGAATTCGAATTTGCAGTAGTGTTTTCTTGGTGACAACCCAGCAATGTCTTTCAACGAATTGCGATTGGAGTATGCTCTTGAGGGCAGCTCAAACTATATTGCATGGAAGGACAGGATGGAGGCAGTATTGGATGATAACGGGCTGAAGGAGTTCATAGATACGGATATCCCAAAGCCTACTGATGCTGCTGAGGCGGAAGTTTGGCAAAAGAAGACCACAAAATGTTGAAGGATTCTGTTGGAGGGCATGAAGGATCACATTGTGTCCAGCCTCCATGGAAAGGCTACTCCATATTTGATGTGGAAATCATTAACAGAATTATTCCAAAGCAAGAGCGATCAGAGGAAGCTGGCGCTCAAAGATAAACTCAGAAACATCAAATGCGAGAAGGGTGACAGTATTCCCAAGTATCTCACGAAGTTCACTCAGTGTCAAGATGAGCTGGGAAGTGTGGGGGTTACTGTCGATGATGAGGACTTAGTGAGCTTGGCTCTCCTTGGTCTTCCGAAGAGTTGGCATTCCTATCACGACTCTGTCAATGGTCGGGAGAAGTTGCCAGGATGGGAAAGACTATGGTCAGATCTTGTGCAGGAGGAGATCAGGTGGAGTACGAGGGACGGATCTTCGTCAAAGGGAGCTGATGAAGAGAATTGTGCTTTGGCTGCCAAAGCAAAGAAAGGGAAGAGCAAGAAATCTTCTCAGTCTGGTGCAAAAGGCAAGAAGCAGGATATGTCCAAGGTGAAGTGTTTTCACTATCACCAGCACAGACACTATGCCACAAATTGTCCGCAGAAGAAGAAGAACAAGCAAGCTGCTGGATCTACAGGGGGAGAGGCCTTAGCTTCTCAGTTTGAGCTTGATTTTTCATTGATCGCATGTTTGGTTTCAAGTGTGATGGGATCAGTGTGGTTCTTGGACAGTGGTGCGTCTTTTCACATGACGGGAGAAAGAGATTTGTTCTCTGATCTAGAGGACAAAGATCTTGGAGTGCACATCGAGATGGGCGATGATGGTAGATACAGTGCGACCGGTATCGGTACCATTTCCTTTGAGAGGGAGTCTGGTAAACCCTTTGTATTGAAGGAAGTCATGCATGTTCCAGGATTGAAGAAGAATCTCATCTCAGTGGCGATGTTAGAAGACAAGGGGTATGATGTTGTTTTCAGCGAGGGAAAGGCCTTCCTGCGCAGCAAGACAACTAGTGAGACCTGGAAGATAGGGGTTCGAGTGAGGAACCTTTATCAGTTGCATGTAGATGGATGCGCAACAATGGCAGGCAAGGCAGAAGGATTGGTGAGCCGGGATGATGGCGAGTTGTGGCACAGGAGATTGGGTCACCTTAACCATGGAGCCTTGAAGATACTGCAGCAGATCACTACAGGGCTTCCTAAAGGCACACTTGCGCAGTCAGATCAGTGCAAGGGGTGTACTTTGGGGAAGTTTGTGAAAGCCACCTTTCACAAGAAGGATAGTCGCGCCACGATGATCCTTGAGAGAATTCACACAGACGTGTGTGGACCTTTCTCAGTTGCTTCGACAGCAAAACACAGGTATTATGTGATTTTTGTTGATGATTTCTCTCGTAAGTGCTGGATCTTCTTCATGCAGAAGAAGAGCGAGACATATTCAAAGTTCTGTGAATTCAAAGCACTGGTCGAGAAGGAGTCGGGGAAGAAGGTGAAGGCTCTTAGGAGCGATAATGGTGGTGAATACATCTCAGATGAGTTCAAGGATTTCTGCAAGACAGAAGGGATTCGTAGAGAGCTCATAGCTCCCCATAACCCACAGCAGAACAGGGTAGCTGAGCGGAAGAACAGAACGATTGTGGGTGCTGCACAGGCAATGTTGCATGATTAGGGCCTACCCCTTCACTTGTGGGCGAAAGCATGCAATACAACAGTTTATGTGCAGAACCGTTTTCCTCATAGGATACTTGGCATGAGTACACCTGAGGAGACTTATTCTGGTAAGAAGCCTGATCTTTCTCATTTGAGGATTTTTGGTGCTAACGTTTACATGCATGTGACGAAGGATGCCAGGAAGAAGTTGGATCCGACCGCAGAGGTTGGGATATTTGTGGGGTACACTGATACGCCCCACAACTATCGTGTGTATTTTCCAGACAGTGGTAAAACTGTTGTGCGACGGGATATAAAATTTCAGGAGGAGAAAGCCATGAAGTGTTCACTTGAGAGGGAGCTACACTTGCATGCAGATGAGGAGCTATTAGTTCCTAAGGATGAGCTTCAGGACGTGGATCAGCCACAGGACGAGGTTCATGGAGTGGAAGAGACCACTCATGCAGTGCCAACCATCAGAGGGCGAAAGCGCTTGACAGAAGCTGAGTGACTGGCTCAAGATGCAGAGAAAGTTGTAGGACCACCTACAGCCCAATGCAGGCAGAGACAGTCACCTGATCAGTACACTGGATACATGGATCTTATGAGCAAGTGTGTTGTGACTGAGCCATCCTCTTTCGAGGAAGCTGTGGAGGATCCCGCATGGGTAGACGCCATGGTGGAAGAGTATGATTCTATTGTCAGAAACAGTGCATGGGAGATTGTTCCTAGACCGGAAAGGAAATCAGTGGTGGGTTCGAGATGGATCTACAAAGTTAAGTAGGCAGCTGACAGGAGTGTGGAGAAGTACAAGGCAAGATTTGTTTCCCGAGGCTTTTCACAGATTGAGGGGATCGAGTATGAGGAGACCTTTGCACCTGTCGCAAGGTATTCTTCCATACGGACGATTCTTGCTCTCTCAGTGCAGATGGGATGGCACATTCATCAGATGGATGTGAAGACTGCGTTCCTCAATGGAGTCATTGAGGAGGAGGTGTACATTGAGCAACCCGAAGGCTTTGAAATCTTCAGCAACGAGTCGCATGTGTGCAGGCTCAAGAGAGCGCTGTATGGGTTGAAGCAAGCACCACGTGCTTGGTACACATAGATAGACAACTATTTCACAGGACTTGGATTCTCCAAGAGCGAGGCGGATCCTAACCTATACCAGATTGTGGTGGAGGGTAAGTTGCTTATCATTGTACTGTATGTTGATGATTTGATTCTAACGGGTGATGAGCTATTGATACTGTCATGCAAGAAGGATCTTGCTACAAATTTTGAGATGAAGGATTTGGTCCTCCTTCACTATTTCCTGGAATTGGAAATATGGCAGCGTAGTGGTGGACTGTTTGTTTCTCAGGGCAAGTATGCTCGGGAGATACTGGAGAAGTTCAACATGCATGGCTACAAGCCTGTTGATACTCCTCTTCCTAGAGGTTGGAGGAAGGAGGATGCCACTTCGGGAGAAGAAGTGGATGCCACTGTTTATCGACAGTTGGTGGGGTCGCTGATGTATTTGGTCAATACACGACCTGATATATGCTATGCAATTAACCAGCTTTCACAAGCTATGGTTAAGCCTACCAAGCTCTTCTGGAAGGCGGGCAAGCATGTATTACGCTACTTGAGAGGCACATCGGGATATGGTTTGTGGTACAGACAGGAGGATGAGGTGAAGCTATGTGGCTTCACGGATGCAGATTGGGCAGGGAGCCCAACAGACAGAAAGAGCACATCAGGAGGGGTCTTCAGTATTGGATCGACAACAGTTTCTTGGTACAGCAGGAAACAGAGATCCGTGGCACTCAGTTCAGTGGAGGCCGAGTATATGGCAGCAAGTTTGGCTGCATGCGAGGCTATATGGATGAGGAAGATCCTGGTTGGTTTGTTCGGTTCTCATTTGGATCCTACTGTGATTTACTGTGATAACCAGAGTTGCATTAAACTCTCGGCTAATCCTGTATTTCATGATAGATCTAAACATATTGACATCAGGTACCATCATATCAGAGATTGTGTGCAGCGGAGGATCATGTTACTTTTGTACATTCCAACGGAGGATCAGGATGCTAATATTCTTACGAAGGCTCTCACCAGGAGAAAATTCGAGTACCACCAAGGCAGGATAGGGGTTGCTGATAATCCATATCTTGTCAAGAGGGAGTGTTGAGATTGCAACAAGATGATGGAGCTTAATGAAAAGAGTCGCCTTCACTAAGTGGGCCCGCAGGCTATTTTTGGCGCAAGTCTATTTTTAGACTATGTCTATTTTTAGACATATGGATCATGTCTATGGATTGCAAGTTGTTGTTTATGGATGATTGATCAAGTTGGGAAAAAATAGATGGACTTCTATTTTTTATGAAAGTGTGAGTGATCACAGTGTGAGTGATCAAAGTCAAAAATAGAAAAGTCAAATATTATTATCTCACAATAATATTTGGACTATAAACTTAATCTTATTATCTTGGAGCACTTCAGTTTGAGCTACAGAGGTGGCACATGCAGCGGTCAGAAGGAAATACGCTTTTCTTATGAGTCAGTTGAGTTGTTGCATGCATGACTTCAGTTAGAACTCAATCAGTTGAGTTTGGTGGAGTTGATTGTGGAGTTGATGGAGTTGTGTTCAGTTTAGCTTTGTTAAACTGGTTGTATTTAGTCTAACTGGCAAATAGACTAGAGATGAGTTGGGTGAATTAGTTATTAATTAATTCAAAAGTTATTAACTCATAATACAACTAATGAATACATCATTTAACTCAGTTGCATGTCAGTGCATGTTCAGTTCAACAGGGACAGGTGGTAGAGAATCAGATTGCTATCAGTTGTGACTATAGTTGTGCACCAGATCTTGCACAATCAAGGGATTGAGTATGCCAATGAGTTTGCCCACGTATTTGCCCACATTATAGCTTGTTCTCACGTCCAACAAAGCGTGAGTGACTATTTTGCAGGTGAAAAACGAGTTTGGTAAGCCATTCTCATCAGTTCTTGAGCAGGTATTGAGCAGTCGAGGCAGGCAAGCAGTGGAAGAGATTTGGAGATCAGATCTGAGCTGTATTGTGTGTAACAGAGGTGGAGATACTTGTGAGAAGTATTATGCTGTGTAATGTTACATGACTCAATCATTAATATACAGATAGTTGGGGTTTTTAGCGAGATGCTTTCCCCGGGATACATATTGTGTTAATGTGTGAATGCTCTTGATGTTTTATTTTTATTGATGCTGCTATATTGATGATCAACGTAGAGGAGCTTATGTATTGTGTATGTTTTCTGCAATAGTACATGGTCAGGATAATCTCCATTGAATATGTGTTAAATTATTCAAAATTTCTACACTATGTTTCAGCAGAGAATGTAGATCTCATCGTAGCTATAGCCATAGAATTTTTCATAGTATATACCATTATATCTCTTGTTTTTGTCACTGAAAATAGTTCGCCCAGTTCCCTCGCTAATAATTTGCACCTTTCTTGAACAATATTGTTTGAACCATGGTTAAATTTGAAACTTGAATGGTCTACCACTCGATCTTCCTCTTCATCCAAGATTCCCATCCCTCCAAGTGGTAGATGTTCTCAAGTGAGTGACGTAGGAGTTTCAACATCCATGGGAGGAAATGCGGCTTCTTCCCCATCCTCAACTTGCTCATTTTCTCTAAGTTCTTCATGGATTCATTCTTTTGCAAGTATGTTTTCTCAATGGCTCTTTGTTGCTTCCTCTTTCCTTCTATTTTATTCTTCTTGTTTTCTCTTGGCTTCTTCCTATCCTTTCTTTTATTATTTTTGTTTATTGTTTTCCTCTTATTTTTTTCCTCCTGTACTTTTCTCTCCTCTTTTCGTTTCCAATTTTTCTCCTGTTATTATTTCCTACCTTCTTTTTCAAATTTCATTCTTTTACGCGTTTATTTGTTTGTCACCTCTTTATCCCTTTCTCTTTTTCTACACAACTTTATTCTCCTTGGTTTTCTTTTCTTGGAGAGGATTCTTTGTTTGTAAGTTTTTTATTGCTCAAGGGATGAGAGCTACCAATTCCCTTTCTTGCATCCACAACCTTTGCAACATTGTAAAAATTATTTACCTTGCATTCTTTCTCATCAATGGTTGGGAAATATGGTCATCTATAATTTATTTGTTTACAATGTATTGCCGCGATACCCTTGGAATCATATCTATGGAAGCTTATTTCACTAAATTTAAAGTGTTCTAGATCACTAGCTTCCACCTCTACTTCTATAAAACTTCAAAAATAATATGTTCCTACATATATTGGAAAAGTAGGCTAGGGTTCCTTCTTTACATGGAATAGCATGCTCGTATATTATTTTGTGACTTGGTATGCAACTTCCTACAAGACTACTTTATCTTTAAAAAACATGGGAAGTTGGTGAGGAAGATTGCAAGCTCTAAATACCCTAATATAAAGTGAAAATGTGGGTGTGAACCAATTTTTCATATCCTGTAATGTTTCTCCACCTCTATCTGATATACGTGGAGATTATGTGTCAAAGCGTATGTGATATATGGGTGAAATAAAATTCACAGCAATTTGATGATACATTCCTCTATAATCAATGTCCTATAAAATCCTACAATAGATGTGAATAGGTGGTATGTTTGGAGAAAAGTTCCACCTCCATCCTAATGACTCAAATTGACACCTTATACATATGGCATCCAAGCAATATGATTCCATGTAAAATTTAGGGTGGTGTGCCTATGGTGGTTTATGGTGTCCTTTTACATTTTCCATGATAGAGGTTGCTAGAATATTTTCCCAATTAAAGATACTCCCATCTTGAGTATAAGTGTGCATCACTGGTACATGATTCTCTTTGAAGAGTTATGCTTATTTCCTACCATACATTCTACAACACATTGTTGCTACCATTTGATGTGCCTTTCTGAATAGCTTGGTCTTATATATCTCATCAGATCGGTATTAAAACTTACAAGGATCTTGCCACCAAGTATTAAGGATATCTTTGCTGGTCAGAGGAAAATTACAAAAGAATTAGCTATAAGGGACACCTGGTATCTTGGTGTCTTGTAAAATTTAGTGATATAGGGATATATGTGAACTACTACATTTATATTGGTTTCCCATAAAATCATGTCTTTTGTATCTATGCATTTGATTATCCATTGAATAATTTTTTCTCATGGTAGGATGATAGGTTGCGATACTCTTTTTTGGAGCCAAGATTTATTGAAATTATGATACACTTAACTATCCTCTTCATCTTCAATCACCTCTTTTCAAGAAAATGATTGATAGATACCAAACCAATTCATTGATATTGATTTTTCCAAATGGAAATTTCTGTCAAGATATATGGGAACTGAGATTATAAAACTTTCCATTTCCCCTTCTTCACTACTTTCTATAGTCTCCTTGCCTACTCTTTCCTTCATGGGAAGGGATATATATCCCATTGATTAGGAGATGAGAAGGAACTCGTAGTCTACGGTACTTGTCATCTCAAAAATATTCATGATAACCAACAATGTTAAGAAAACAAAATCAATTTAATTTGTCGGACAAACTATGTTAGGTTGGTGCGTTGTTTGACTAATAGGCTCTTTGTTTAATAGATCAATGGATTGTTATGCATGCTATAGATGGAGGCTATGTTGAGAAGGGAATGTGCTAAAATGGCGTGCCAAGATATATTAGCACAAGGAGATAAGGTGGGTCACCATAAATATATTATGTTTTTGTGCAAATAAAAGGGGAATCTAGAGTTTGAGCTCATGCCATAGTGCATAAAAAAGAAGAATAATGCACCTTAGCACATAGGGAAGACTATCGAGAATGAAAAAAATCACTGTAGAATTTGGTTTGGGACATCGTTATGCAAGGAGAGGGTAGATATCTAATGGGAAATATTGTGACACTACACAAAGAATTTTGATGGGATTCAGCTGAGCTCGACATTGTTGCATAAGATTCTAGTAGAGGGGGTTCCATTGCACAAAGAGTGGCCTCGTTATGTTCTATGAGATCATGAAAGAGGGAAAATGACTAAGAGTTGAGAAATATAGGCTTAAAGGGAAAGTGAAATTGTGAAGGATATGAAGAGGTTAATGCATAAGGGTTTATAAAAATGTAACGGAATATGGAAGGTCAATAGACGGGAAGTCAAGAAGTTATGCAAAAAAAAAATGAGAAAAAGAGGAAATGGCACAAGAATGCATGGGGACCTACTTGATATCTAACATGATGGTTCGACTCCTAGCAACGGTGGTATCTCCAACTGTATAGAATGAACTAATATGCTTTCATTCATTGACAAGCTGAAGGCTTTGGTCACAAGAGAGAAAATTATCATTGAAATGGTTTCAAGTCCTTATATAGGCTTATCACACATGTGAAGTTCATTGGGCACTTTAAATTCAATTGTGCGATAATAATTTTTCATGGATATAAGTTGGCATAATGAAGCTCGAAATGTGTGCTACATAGAGGGGATTGCACTGTTGAGATTTACATTTTGAAGCATCACACTAAGGAACAATGATCTGACACACTAACAAATATTGTTATGTTATGCCAAGGATGTGTGTGATCCACCAAGACATAAATATGTGTTAAGAAAGAAACATATAACATTTTTCATTGAAAATGACCTTACCTCATTGGTTCAGGATTAAACAAGGATGTTTATTCATTGAAACACAAAACGAGGGGGACTCCAAATTTTAGATATGTGAAAAAAATTTGGGGTTGTTATATCTTCTAAAACACAATCATAGGGAATCTAATATATTTGGATGGGAGGGAAGTCCTTTGAATCCCTACGAGTTTAGAGATGTGAATACAAACAAAAAATCTATGATTTAGCAATATTGATAGAGATTCAAAAATAATTAGATAAGTTATTAAGTACGGTCTTGAAGGAAACAACTTCCCAAAAAATATATTACCCCATTAGAAGAGTCTCATCTATGAATTATTTATGGGTAGAAGGGGAATTAGCGATACATGTAGAGATACCCTTAAGGATACCTGCATGAACAATATATTTTATTCCTCAACATAGTCCTTCCACCACATAGAGAAAAAGGTAATGATAAAGCATAGCCCATTGCGCAATGCCTCTTGAGAGGAGATAAGTGAGGGATATGGATCCATTAACAAGGATAGCAAAAAAATCTTTAGGCACAAGGTCCATAACCTAATGTATTCTTATATCTAAAAAACCAAAATCCCTGACTATGTGGAAGATAAATTCCAAGCTAAGATGATCAAAGGCTTTAAATATATCCCTTCCAATGAAAATTTCAAAGCATTTAAAACATTTAAATGAGAAAATGTGTTAATGGGTCAAGAAAATGCCATCCAAAATTGTCCTACCTTTAAAGTAACTAGTTTATTTAGAAGATATAACAAAAGGAAAGAGAGGCTTCAGTTTATTATAAATCACTTTAGAAATAATTTTATAAAGAACATTAAAAAAAACTATGGAACGAGAATATGAAGGAGAGTCATACTAATATTTTTTATGGATTAGAGAGATAAAGCTAGTGTCTAGAGATAAAACGATAGAAGAGGAAGTTTTGGTGTCCTCATCTAATCTCCAGATATCATCTCTAGAGATAATATCCTATTATTTTCCAATAATCTTGAAAATAATTAGTAGTAAACCATTTAGCCTTGGATATTTTTTCCTCGACATTCCTATAACTATTTCTTCTACCTTGGTCATGGTAATTTCCCTCAATAACATTGTTTTTCTCTTTGGGCTGACTAACTGTGGTATATGTTTTGTCATTTTTCAAATGGAATGCCTTCTATCCTAGATTGGGTCCATTAAGATGTCATGGTATGATCCATTATTTCCTTTTTAATCTCCATATACTCTTCAAGATTTTGATTTTTAGAGTTCTTTATACTCAGAAATTTGTTGTTTTATTCATGTTGAATCATGGATCTATGAAATAATTTGGTATTCTTCTCCCTTTCCTTGAGCCATTAGACTTCGAGATTTTGTTTGCATAAAATATATTCTTGTTTTAGATGTTCTTCTAATTGAAGTTGAGTAACCACTTGTTTATGGCTTAATTTTTTTGATCTCGCTCCCTCTATAATAAGTTTTTGCAAAATTTTATTTTCATTTTCTGCCCTTTTTTTTCCTTGTGAATATTACCAAACTCCCTTATATTATAGAATTTAACATTCATTTTAAGATATTTTAATCTCCATTGGAAATGGTACATAATGATTCCTTCAAATATTTTTTATTCTTTTCACTAGGATTCAATGATACTTATGAAAGAGGCGTGTCTTGAATAGAAGGATTCAAATCTACATGATATATTTTTTAAACTCCATGTCCAATGTAGCAAAATACTGATTGGTGAGTAGTATGACCCATGACTTGGTAGATAAAAGGCTTCAAATTTAATTCCTGGCAAGAGAAGATATTTTAAAATGAGGAATCTATCCAAAGGGTAGCAGATTTGTGAAGAACCCATCTTTTATTTTTCAAGGTGAATATTACATTATTAGATTCTGTATCTATCAAAGTTGATTGGTTTAAGAATTATGCAAAAAACAAATGAATCCTAATCTAGTCTTCTTATATCATGTTCAAATCTCCTGAACAACATGTGGTTTATCCCCAACCATATTAGAGATATTCCTAAGATTTAAAAGAAAAAAAATCTTGTTTCAGGAAAAGATTGGCCCATGTACATTATTGATGGATCCTAAGCTCATCGAACTTATACAATGAAATAGAAATGATAGTGGTCTAGGAAAATCAAAGGAATCCTTTAAAGAAATGGGTGGTGGATTCCAAAGAATGGCTATTCCTGCAATGCTCCATGAGCATCATTGGCTATCATTATGCAATTCAATTCTCTTAGCCTTTGAGTATCAATACTCCACAAAAACTATAAAACACTCATAAGAGAACTCATTGGAAAATTTCTCAAATAGTTTCATAGATGGATGATGATCAATAGCTAGGGAAAAGGAAAAGAACAATGGAATAGGAATGAGATAGAAAAGTTTTGGGGCATATTGCAGAAGAGGCATCATCAAGTGAATTTATATTTTTTTTGGAATATGTGCCATCAGCGATTATCTCAAGTCCCATTGATCAAAATATTTTAGGATCAACAACATCAATAAAGCTATCAAAATAAAAAATAATATTCTCTCAAGACCTTAAAATGAAGAATAAAAGGTGAAAGTCAAATAATAATTATTCTCACAATTGTGGAAACAAAGGCCATCTCAAACTAGATTATTGTTGGCCCTTTCTTTTGTGAAGGGGAAACTAAATATGGCTATTCTAGAACGAAAGAAAAAAAATATAAAAATGGCTATTGATTACATAGAAGTGAATTCTCCAGTGAATTTTCATAAAATCAATCTAGTGCATAAAATGGATTTGCATGGGAAAACATGTGACACAGTATTTAGAGACCCCATATAGACTTCTTTAAGTGTAGGCTATGGTACGTAAAATTGATAGTCAACTTAAGGAAGAGAAGTTTCTCAACAGAGAAAAACATATAAGGATTGATGAATTAGAGTCATGGATCATATAATTGGGAGGTGATCCCAAGGATATAAAATCAATTCAAGCATTGATAAAATCCAGGGATATTGATATCCTTTCATTGAAAAGAGGCTTAAAGTCCCAAATATAGAGCATGTTCAAACTCCTGAGCTACTGGTTGTATAGCAGGAGAAATCAATTACATAGCTAGATGGTATAATTAAATAAAAAGATTGACAAATACGAAGAGTACATTGAAATATTAAATAAATAAAGGACATAACATATTTGTCAAAGTTCTTCATATGTACTTGCAGTACCAACAAATCAACCAGAAGAGTTAGAAAAAACTCCAGATGATTTAAGACTGAGGGAGGTTGAGCTCAAGAACCTAAAAAAGATTATTACACTTAAGGATGATGAATTGCATATTCTAAAGGTGTGGATTTTAGAAAATGATGATGTTATCATAGTTTATAAAGAAATAAAGGCCAAATCTTAATAGGATATGCAATAAATGCAAAATAAATTGTTAAGAAGAACATAATTGGAGGGAGGCATATTTTTGGGATTGTATCGTAGAAAAATGTAGAAATTTCTCTATAGATCAGCTAGCTTTGATACCATGTAGAAATTCTCACTGTAGATTAATGTGATTATGCAATATAACTAAAGAAAAATACTTAATCTACTTCTACAATCAAACTTGCGGAAGCTTAATAGATTTGAGCAAGATCAAGAGGAACATATATAACAAGAGAAGAAGAATCAATACACATGAAACATAGAAGAATACTCTGGGGAAGGCCTCAGCTAAAAACCCCGCTACATGTATTATCATACAAGGTGGAAATACATCAAGATTACACAAATCCTTAGCTCCCACAACTAACCAGCTCTCGGTACAATCCTCCTGGATGCTCACAGGGAAACAAGACTTCTCACAAACCTTCTCCTCTGCCCACCAAGCCTCCTATTTCCTTGCGCTATTTCTCCTGGGTGATCCTACTGTTATCAATTGTAACACTGATCTAACACCTTGTAAAATTGTGCAATCCTCAAGGAACCTTGTTCCTTCTGCATGTATGAGTTTCCTTTATAGGGAAATTCCTCCAAATAATAGTACAATGTCCATGTCTTTAATCTCAACTGGGTCTTTGTCTGAACTGACATGCATGAGTTATTTGTGAGATAATCCTCAATTATCTGGAGTACACTAGTTGCATGCATGCATGCATTAACTAACTGAACTCACAATTAGTTGCTCAAATTGTTTGGAACTAATTTAAATGGACTTAACTCAGTTAACTGAGCTAACTAATTACAACTGAAATACAACTCATCCTTATCTCCTTAACTAAGGGATAATCTTCTTAATTTAAGGGATAATTGTTGCATGACTTCAAAAAGACTTCTAACTTGAATTTCTCAAACTAATTAACTCAAGATGAATTAATTAATTGTTTTTCAAGCAGCTGGTGAGACTAAATTCGAATTTTAATTCACAATTCTAATTCAAGGACAAATCAAAATTGCAATATTTTGAATGTTATTTTTAGCATTTCTTGTTGTTATTTTCAACAAAAAAAAATACGAATTATAGAATTTTTTAGGTTGATTGGTGATGAGTATGCATTGACATATTACACACAACAAACCATCTAATACCCATGGGATGAATTGGGAAATAAACAATACTTAGCAAATAAATTTATTAAATTCCTCAGTTCCAAGTCTTGGGAGAAGTTGAATGCATTGGAAGCTATCGATAGAATATCAGTAATAATGGAGAGCAACAAAGTTTTCACTATGAAAAATTTAACACAAAATCCTTAAAAAATGTGATATAATAGAAAGAAATGTTGAGCAATTCATGGACATGCTTATGATTTTTTTTAAAATGGGTTTAGAAAGTTGGAAATGGGTTTACCCACATGCTACTGAGATAAAGGTATCTAATTTCATTTCACAAGAAGCTTAGAGTGAAATTCTACTAAAGGAGAGAAATAAGAAGGATAAATTTTCATATATGACTCTAGCTTTAAAAGGTTAAACACTTATGGCTAAGTTTATTAATGATTTCTACCTTTTATTGCATTGAGAAAACATGTTTTCGAGAGTCCCAACATATGAAAAATATACTAAATTTGACATTGCATAGAAACACATCACTATATACAATTATGTTACTGATTAAGATTGTAATTTATTAGCTTGGTTTTGCCTATGAATGACTGATCTCGCAGCCACAATAATTCTTAATCATGATTTAGGGGTTGAATAGTAATTATTTTTCTTTGACTCAAGATCACTTGTCTAGCACGGAATAGATTAATTATCAAACATGGCTCAACACTTGATTATCGCTTCGAGAGTGAAGAGGGTCAACAATCTTGTATTATATTGGTGCATAGTAAAAATAATTATAAAAATAGCTTTTTATATATATTAAGAAATTAATATAAAATTATATTATAGTTTGAAATATCATTTACAACTATATCGTAAATAACTTTTTTTTTATTATAACTTAATGAATTCATAGTTTATACTATATATTTTTATTATTTTCAAAGTTTCTATAAAATAATGTTTTATGTAATAATATGTAAGAATGTCTTACTAATATGTAATAATATGTAATGTCTTAAAATAACTTTTGCTTGGTTAAGAGTTTGTCTTTCTTTAGCTTAAGAAAGCAGGTTAACGCCCAAGACACATAGACATCAACCAGGGGTGAAAACCTACCCCCTTACAGATCACGAGAATATCATTCAGCTGGCATGGTTTTCCTTGAATAACGATAATGAGTAAGCTTGCATTCTCAAATAGCAACTATAAATGGTTATCCTCACAATTGGTTTGACAACCGAGTTATGATAGATTTTCCCACTGTTTGAAAATCAAAATAAAACTTTAAGAACAAATATTGAGAACCACATGGTATTGATGTAAAAGCATAATGCATGACTTTGGGAGCTCCCCAACTATGTCCTGAGTTCAAATTTGAGTGGAAAAACTATTGGTTGGCCTAATTCAAGTTCAAAATGGATGGTAACCTATCAGAGGAATTGAAGAATTTTATATCAAAGATACATCTAAATGGAGTTAGACTAAGCTGTTCTAAGGACCATCTGACTTAGAGCTAGGATACATCGTCTGAGGAGGTAAAAGATCGACTTACATATGAAGCAATTGTATATTAAGAGGTGGAGCCAAATCAGATATGGTGGAACAATTATGTTTGGAAATAGCACATCACAACCAAATTAAAATGCTTCACTTAATTGTCCCTCCATGACAAAATTTTGTCCTAGGAGTTTCTCCAAAAAAAAGGATTTGGAGGACCAAATAGTTGTAGCCTTTGTAGATAACAAGAAGAAATTGTGGATCATATATTCAAAAAATGCTATACTACACAAGAAATTTGGTTCACAGTTTTACAAAATCTAGGCATTCACACAATTCTAAGGTGGTCCTCTTTTGAGGAATCACTTTACTTGTGGACCAAGAAATCCAATCATCTCGGTATTCTTCCCATATTTGTGGCATGGGGCATTTGGCTTCTTAGGAACAAAATATCTTTAGAAATGAAGAAACTTGTATCCTTACTCAATCTTCAAAGATCGTTGATCAGTTCAAAGAACATATAAGACGTAATTTTCCTATGATACTTCCTTATGCTCTTATTGGATTCTTTGATGGGGCTACACAAGAGAACCTTACTTGAGAAGGGGGACTTATCAAACTGCCAAAGAACAAATCTATCAACTCTGTTGTTGATATTGAATCTAAGACAAATACCAAAGTAGGACTTATAGCAACATGGACTCTCTTGGCAATGGAAAAGCATAAAAACATTAAAAACGTTATCATACTTGGTGACTCAAAATGTGTAATTGATTAGTTGGTAGGTGCAACCTAATTAATTGTTTTAAACCTTATAGCCTGGAAACAAAGAATTGGAGAAATAAGATGTTACTTCTAGGAGATGAAGTTCCAACACATTTAAAGGGAATTTAACAAATACACTGATAGATTATCAAAAAGTGCAATATCATTAGACCTTGGGCATATTTTAATTAAAGAACTTGTGGGTAGTATGATCCAATGTACCTACCACGTATCCATAGAACACTTATATTAACTCAGAATCTTCCAGCAAGTGAAAATGAAACTTCATATTTCAGTTTTTCTAGATCAAAGACAAACCCTTTTAAAAGATCTGAAGAATATAAAAAATGCAGACTTCAATATTTCTCTTTATTTATACATCATTTCAATTCCTTTTTGAAAACTGATGTAATATTCATACTTATGTATGAGAATTTTTATAGTAAATACATTACATAGGGATAAGTATGTTAAGTATTGATTAAGATTTTTTTTATAAAATGAAGCTCACTGACAAAACTGAACTTATGTAGATGCATGCGTAATACCACGTTGCCCTCAGTTCAAAGAGGAAATATCATATGGCATTAGACAAAATGTACTTTCTTTTTTATTCATATGAATAACAAAAAAGTAGCTATTTGAATGACAAAAAAAACTCTAGGTGGATAAAAAATTCATCCAAGATGGGAGTGGTTGCATGCAAATTAAAATGTACATTAAAAAACCATTTCAAATAGATTAAATTATTCAATGAATAACCATTTCAAATAGAATATGGTATTCACTACAAGCATTAAATCCAAACTAGAGCTATATTTATATATTTTAAAATACAGATCCACAACCTCACTGAGATGGTTGTATTTGCATCGAATTTTAAGCATAGTTATCAAATTCACCAGAATTGGGGAAAAGGTTTGAAAAATTCGTGAATTTGATTCGAATAGAGAATGATTCAATAAAATTCGATTTGATTTTTGCATGGATTTGATCGTATGGGAACATCCTCAATAAATAAACAAAAATACTTCTTAATGAAAGTTTTTAGAGTTAAGAGATGACACACCATGCTCATTAGTAGGGTTGGACTTTGGATTCCTCTTTACTAGTCAAATGTAACGCCCCACCCATATACCCACTTTTACAAGCTCTCCAGGGTAAACATGAGCTGAGATTTATTATGCATGACCTGACATCCACATTCCAGTTATAGAAGTAGGGCCTAATATCTTTGAAACGTTACTACAACCTCCGGGAACACCTTATCACCTAAATGTGAAGCAACATCTACTGATCAATGTTTCCTAGGCCAGAACTACATTCTTGACTCACTCCATTGCTAAGTCGCATGAATGCCAAGTTATGCATGTGGCTAGGAGGCTCAAGCCACACTCATAAGAATTCCTCCATGAAGATACAACAAAAATTTCTCAGCTACGAGATTACTGGCAGAAGACCTTTCTAGGATTTTCAAGGCTAGCTATAGACCAACTGACAAAATTCCCCATAACTTTCCAAAATTACCTTAATCATATATAAATGTATTGATTCAATATTCTTGACTCAATTCCTCCTCAGACTTGTCCAATACATAATAATAATTGAGATAAACACTTTGTAGACAAAGTTCTTGTAGATCATAAATACATATTTGTTCATTGATTCAATAAGTTCATAAGAGAATCATCAAGAAGGCTTATTTCCCTCTATTACTAGCTGCAACAACAAACATGATCTCATGCATTCATATAAGATAACTAAGAGCCCATCAAACCATGGAATGTATCCATAACAAGAACACATCATATAATGAGAAATATACCATGCATGTAACCTGTTATCACTTAAGAATTTTAATGCCAAATTTCTCATACTAGCTTGATGGTAAAGATTCGGTGCTAGTCTAAGTTTGAGTTTTTGTTTGCCTTAGAGTCTAAGTCTTAGGAGTCCACTATTCATTCTCATTCACCACTGGTCTCATAATTCACACAATTTCCATGTGTCAGCTCTGTTCAAAGGTTATTATGTGCTACAAAGCTCTTTAGGTGATTTCGTAGTGCATAAGTCAGTTTTAGGTGTTTTCGCAGTGCAACGGTCTAGGTGATTTCGTGCTGATCCATAGAAAATCTCACCCAGCTGTCATATTTATTAGAATCCTCATCATTAGGTCATTAGCTGTCTTGGTATGCACAGGTTGCAAGTTTCAAAAAGAAGCAAAGAAAAGAAATACATTTATGAACTCCAAAGTTTTATTATGAAAAGGTAGTCAACTTCCAGGAGGTCTCTAAAGAAACTGAAAGCCTATTTTGGGAACTGGAAAGAGGTTTTTATTCCTAACAGACTGAACTAGAAAAACCTTCTTCAGTTTCCTCAAATCCATTACGATCTGAGAGAAATTAATGACCAAAGTTGCGCTACGAAACTGTTGTAGGTGCAGTTTTTCATCTCCTGTTTTACACATGTTTTTCAAAGACACATTCTGGGCGGTAGGGAAGGTGTTTCAAAAAACCAAGATAGGTTTTTGTTCAGCATGGATTGGTTCACAAAAGCCTCCTTCAGTTTTTCCAAATACGTTTTTTGTGAAAAGTTATGAGCTCTGTCCCAAGCCCTATTTTTCAGATAGAATAGAAGCTTATATCTCATGTCATCTTCACTTACCATTATATTGGCAATGCAAGAAAAAGAAAGCCAAGGCCTCGAAAAGGCTTAAATTTGATGAGCCAGCTAAAGAGTTTGTTTTTAAACCTAGAAGACCTATGACAAGGAGATTCCAGCAAGTACAGGAAGCATTGTCAAGAACAAAGGAAACAGGGGAAGGGACACAACGTTGGCAAAAGAAAAACACAAGCAGTCATCACATCTAAAGAAAATAATATAGCAGACCTGAAGAGCCAATTAGAATCAGCTAAGCATGAGATTGCCAAATTGAAGAAAGCTGCTAGAAGACATGCAGTCATACAAGCAAACTATTATAAAACTCTATGGGAAGGGAATGCAACTGTAGAAGCCCAGCTGAATTCAGTGGTTGATGGCCATTCACAATTTCACACCTGGACAGTACCAGCAATCAAAGAAGACAAGTACATCAGAAGGATTAATATGCAACTGAGAGCTGGTAATAAGGTTATGAAGAAACAAATTGAAGATCTGAAGGCACAGCTAAGTCAGCTACCTGCTAAATGAGTTTTCATTTCAAGTAAGATTTTGTTTTAAAAATTTTGACAAATTTGCTTGATTTCATCTTTTTGAGGAAATATAAATCCCTATTCGACATGTGGAAAGTGTAAAGGAGTTTTTGGCAATCAAGTACTCGGCTAATAAAGGTCTCGGGTTAAAAGCAAGTCGTTTTAAATAACTCAGCAGTTTCGTAGCGCGCTACGAAACTGCTGAAGGTGATGATTTTAACGCAAATCAAGCAGTTTTGAATTATAAGCGGGAATTTTGAAAGGGAAACGTCTAAAAGGCATACAAGGCATCATCTGAAGCTATCAACAGTCAACCAGGTCAAGACAGGTGGAGAAAAGATATATTCAAAATCCAACTTTAAATTTTTGTCGTAAAGTGAGCAATTTACCACAGTTCAGGATATGTTAAACAGTTTACAAGAAACTTTTGCCTGCACACATGTACATGGGAAAAATCTTACAACGCATCAAGGACGTGGGAGACTTCTACATTTTGGGTGATTAAAAGATAAAGGACATGCTTCTTTGCATTCGAATATTTTGGGGAAAACTGAAGCCGAGAGGCAAGGATAGTCTCCTAATATTTCTGCGCAGTTAAGAAGATTCAGCATCCAAGGTCAACATGGAGCATTAAACACCCATCTCAGCCAAATTGAAAGAAAACCAGATGTCAAAGAACGAGGAGAAGCCATCATGCATGTAATATGGAGTTAGAGTCATAGGTGATTTAGATCTCTAAAAAAAAAACTCCAGTCAACACCTTGTTGCATTTATTAGTTAGTTAAAGGGTTAATAGGTGTCATTAGAAGTAGTTTTCGAATTCCCCTCATGCTGGAGGAGGAATCTCGATCAGTTAGAATAAGAACTCTATATATAGCTGAAACAACAATGTAATCAAAGTTGGAAAATGTTAGAGAAAAAGACTACTTTTGTAAATGATATGCAGGGATTGATATATACAGAAGCAGTTGGACTTTTCTGAAGCTGAGATTCTTAGTGTACTTCAGTGAGCTTCATCTTTTATCTTTGAAATGCTTTACTTCCATAGTCTTAATGCTTACTTCTCAGGATTCATGAAGGATTTTTTATGTTCAGAATATGTGATGTTGTCCTTTCCTTAATTCTTACAGTGGTATGGATGTATAATCACTCAGAATTCACTGAATGTGCTCTGACTTCCTGTATACATTCATAAACTGTGTGGTCCCATATGAGTTTATGTTCTGAATGTTTAAATACTGAATGCCCTGACTTCCATGTAGGTATTAAACTCTGATCTATCACTTTAAATTCTTTCCTTTTGAATAGCTTGATGTATCATTACTCAGAATTCATGCCCACATGCTCTGACTCCTATGAACTTCAAGTTATTGAGACTTTCTTGAATGTGTCACTCTTTCATTGAAGTATATACAAGCCTCAGTTTTATAAGAAGAGCCATTTGTTATCCTTATCTCTGTCACTGACTCCATAGCCCAATGGTAGCAAGTCTCCATCTTCCAATCTACAAACATATAAAATCACAAACCATAGAGTTATCCATCTATCCATATCTTTAATCAATATCATTAACCCTTTGAGAGAGCCCTCTCAGGCTAAGGAGGCTAAGCCTTAGCTAAAAGATTGGTTTGAAATAGTTACACTGAGATAGTCTGATCAGCAGCCTATCAGGGTCCTATTTTGGTGATAACATAACCAACATTTAACCAAAATAGAACCATGACAAACCAATGATAAAATCATACATAAAATTAGAACTTGTGCTCATTAATCTCAATATGAATCAACGCATAATAATATATGCAAATTCTAACCAAGACAAATAATTCCACATACCACCTGACCATAGATTGGGATGAACCAATTTTTTTTTTAACCAACCACCCCCATGCCATATTCCAAGCATAAATGTGGGATCTCATTGAATAAACCAAATACAACCAAACCTGGGCATTAGAGGTTAAACCTAGTGGGCACCAGTATTGTAGCAACAATGTTGTAACTCCTGGGGCTTCCTAATTTACTTTTATCAAACTGGTAGTTCGTAACAAACATGGAAGCGATAGTGTTGTATGCACAAGTACTAGTTATTACTACAGGCTGTCACTTGGTCAGCTGGAGCAAGATCACTAGGAGCTCAAGCCAACTTCTATGAATTCCATAAGAAGCTTTAAATGTGATGAGAGAAAGGAAAGCTTACTCTATAGAGGCTATTCTACTTGTAGAAAGAGAAAGAAGATTGGAATTTAAAGCAAAACCTAGCAAACCCTAATTTACTGACTAACACTAGTTTTGCAGAAAGAGAGATGAAAACCTATGAAATGAGTGCCATTACCTACTGAGGAAGTAAACTACACCTATTCAAGCTATTTCTAGAAGGAAATGAGGAAAAATTGTCTTTTCTGGATTTTTATGTATTTTATGTGAAATTGTTATGCATGTAATTTATTTGTTTGTGGATGTGGCAGTGATTAGGTAGCGATGGAAGGTGACTTTGGGATTCGCAGAGTTGTAGGAAGGTGTGGAGGGGTCCTAAGAGGCCTCTGGAAACCTTCTAGAGGCTTTCCTTGCAATAGGAATTCAAAAAGTCACTTATAGGAAATTCTACAGGAGGTTGCAGGGGATCTACACGAGGATTTACAGGAGGGTGCCGAAGGTCATTTTAGAGGTTTTAAAGGCGGAAAAAATGGTGGGAAAGGGTAGCTGAAGACTAGAGGGATGTTCTGAGGTGTCTGAAGTTCATCAAGGATGATTAGGAAAGAAAATGATGGCTAGATTTGTTCAAGAGACGAGAGGAATGCTTATGAGAAAAGTGCAAAAATTCGGGCAGATTTGTGAAGGGCTATGAATGACCTATGAGACATGTAGCAAAAGAGATGGTGATGGCTGCTTTATTGACTTGTTATGAGCAAAGATATACTGTATGAGAGCTACAAGTCAAAACACTGAAACTGAGCAAGAAAGGAACTATTTGCACCAAAAAACAGAACTATATCTCATGTTAACCTAAATTCTGATCTAGGAAAATACAATGTTGAACAATGCTATACGGAAATGAAAGCATGGAAAGAGATTTATTGCAGAAACATAAATGAGTATGGCAAAATGGACCTGAAGCAAAAAAATAACCTCTGAATCAAACTGTAACACTAGAAATTGCATGGAGGAAGCAAACTGTGCTTTTGTGGCAGCGGAGTGTATTGACCACAACTCATGGTCCCAAAGGGAGGAAAGGAGGAAAAGGCTCTATCGATGGCCTTTTTGTATCTTTTCCTATCACTATTTAACCTACTTCAGCAACTGAAATGGAAACAGCTATGTAAATCACCAAAAACAACCTATTCTATCCAAGGGAAAAGAAAATATATCTAACAGCAACTAATTCATGAACTGAAACAAAACATATAAACACAAAAAAAGAGGTGTTGGGTAGCTTTGGTTGGGCCCTAACCAAAGAGCTTCAGCCCTATAAAAGAACTCAGTGCTGGCTAAGAAAATATTTCATCTCCATTATCAAAATAACAATCACATTACATAAAAATTTTCACAAAAGTAAGCTCGAAATGAGCTGAGCAAAAGCTGCAAAAAAAGTGCGAAGTTTTGACTAATATCAAACAACCTAATGAGGCCCTAAGCCTCTCTATTTATACCACTAGAGCTCCAAACATCTCTCCTAAAATCAAGGAGGATTGGCTCCCAAGACTTGAGATAGACAACAATTCATCTTCACTTGCTCGGCTGCCCCTTTGATGCATTGATGTGGCTGCTTTTGCTCCGAGCCTTCTGAAGGAGGATTTGAAGTAGGAAGTCATAAATGAGGGGGACACCCTCCTACAAATCATCTCCCTTGTTTTCCTCCAATATTGGCTCCCAAATGCTCATTAAACCTTTGAATTTGTCTCAAAATTGACCAAAAATCTGCATAAAGCACACATTAGACTTCATGGCATAATGACTAACCCAATTCACTCTATTAGCATAAATATAATAAAAAACATGCAATAAACTAATGAGAATAGTGGATTAAGCTGAGTTAGGAGGTAAAATGATCCCATATAATTAACCATTTATGGGGCTCATCATCACCCCCTTACTGAATGTGTTGCTCATCCTCTGAGTAACTAGTCCATCTCTTCATCTTTGATGGCCTTGATGGCCTCCCTAACATCCCATGCTGCTGATGTGAGATCCTCTTCCTTATCATGGAATCCAGCCTTTCTGTCCACCTCCTCCCACTGTTGTTTTTCTTCTCCCTCTTTTGTGCCCTCTAGCAGTCCTAGCAGCAGTGGGGGACTCAATTTAAGGCCAATCCAATTGACCTTCAAACTTGGCATAGAGTGCTTGTACAATGGCACTCTCCTCAATGCTTCTTTCATCCTGTTTGGGGAGTGATACCCCCTGATCTGTAGGCTGTCTGGTAGTGTGTTCCACCTTCTCATAAAGGCATGAATGCAGTCATCTCCAATCAATCTTTCCATGTCCTCAAAATGTGCAATAGCCTGGCCCTGATCAGTGATGTACTTAGGGGCACTTTGAGGATCATTTGCAAGTAGCTGGTGTATGCTAATGAGATCCATAGGGTCTGATGGCTCTGCTCTAATCATCAGGTGCTCATTTTGTTCTTTTTCCATCAACTTCTTGATTTCTGTTGCCCTTTTCTCCTCATGACTCATCCGTGATGCCATGGCCATCAGCTGCAAGTCCCATAATCTAGCATTGGGTTCCCATAGATTCATATCAGTGAGGGCCATGTTACTCAAATAAAACTCTGCTATCTTTTCCTTGTCTTCTGCTGAACTTTGGTCACATAGGTCTGTAAACTGTTTATAATCCTGAAAAGGCATGGTGCCTCTCTGTGCCAAGGTCTTGATCTGAAATTGTAGCCACTGGTCTTTGAGGTATACTCCATATGATTTTGTTGGTTGCCTACACTGTAGTGCCTCCATAGACCAGCTGGCCATGCATGCGAATTGTGTGTCCTTTTCTTGCAGTTGTTTTCTTAAAATTTCATTTTTTTCTTCCAAGTGAGATCTCCTGATTGCTTCTGTATGTCTTACGGTGCTCAACTCCTTACCCATTTCTCTCAGCTTGTTCTCCATGTGGCCAATGTCTTCCACCCCTTTGGACTTGGCAATTTGAATCCATCTATGGCTCCTTACTCTTTGTTTCTCCAGCTCAAAGAAAAGTGGGACTGCAAACTTCTGTGGGATGATTTCCCCCCCTAAAGGAGATTGTAATGAGAGCCCAAACTAGGCTGGGGGTCAGGTTCTTGAATCTATGTTGTTTCATCCTTCCCCTTGGTCTGATCTTCTACCTTTTTCTCAAGTTTCTCAGTCTCTTGTAGCTTGGTTAGGGTCTCCTATAGAGCAGTCTGTGCCTCCTGTAGGATTGTTTTTGAGTCTTGTAGTTTTATTCTTTCCTTCCAAGTGGAAGATCTAGACTTCCTCTTTCATAAGTAATGGGGGTTTTGGATGGATATTCTTCCCTTTTGACAGTAGGGTAATCTTCAATTATGATAGGCTCTTTTGAGGATGGTTGTGGCTTCTATATTCTTATTCTTGTGCATTTTCGAGCCCTGAAATACATTGATGGTTGCCTTTTTCTCTTTGGCTTGGGTTTAACTGGGGTGTTGAGGGCAGCAAGAACAGTTGTTGCTTCCCTTTCTACTGTCTCAGGAAACGCTTCTGTCTTCTTTGCCACTTTTTCCTTTTCTTTTGTCTTTTCTGCCTCTGCTAGCTTTGTTTCCTCTAGCTCTATTTTGGTTTCCTTCTCATATTGTTTGGTTTCTGCCTTCTCTGTTTCAGTCTTTTTCTTATTTGGTTTAGACTCTTCCTTCCTTGTTTTAGGTTTTTCCTTATCTGTTTTGGTTTGCTCCTCGTCTTTTGTTTTGGTTTCCTCCTCATCCTCCCCTTTTTGTTCTTCCCCCTCACTTTCAGAAGGATTGAGGTCATATGTGAGGGCTTTTATATCATATTTCTGAAGATCTGTTATGAAACCAGCTCAAGAAAAGATAGAAAAGATAGATCAACGCCTTGGAATTCAGCCTCTTCGAGGGGGCAACCTCCTTTACATTACATAAATGAACAATTCTTCGATGATACAAATGAAAAGACCTCCTTTCTATATATAGGAGTCCAAGGGGTTATAACATAATCAGAGCTGACATAACAATAATAATGTAAGGGCACAATAAGAACAATAGTGGGCTTCTATGGGGCACAATAGTAACAATATGGGCACTACATGGGTAAATATATATAATAAGTGGGTTATACTAATAACAATAAGGGGTTACACTAGTAGTATAGGGGCCTAACATGCCCCTCTCCTTCAAAAAGTGTTGTCCTCAACGCTTGAGTAGTTATTGATGCTTCTGTATAAAATTCTTGTCCTCCCATGTGGAATATTCAGCAGGTAAGTTCTTCCACTTGATGAGATACTCTAAAATTGATCGATTTCGTAGCTGTCGGGTTCTTGTTTCTGTGACTGCTCCAGGTTCCAATATGATTTTTCCTTCCTCTTCAGTTCTATGTAAATAATTTCTTCTCAGCGCACTTATGACCTTTAGTGCATTTGCTATCACAATTGTAACAAAGCCCTTTTTCTCTTTTTTCTTCCAACTGTTGTGGTGTAACCCTTGTAGGTTGTGGAAGGCTAGGAGAAACAACACTTCCATCCTTATAGTTGTGAGGGGTACGCTTCCTGGTTTCCATTATTTTGCTTTCCACTATGTCACAAAGACCTTTTACTCTTTCCAATTGTTGTGGTGTTGCTCTAAAGAAGGTGTTGCTCTTTGTATCCTCATAATCTGCTATCATTTCCTCCATGAAAATTGACCACGTAACAAGTTGTTTACGAGAACAAAGCCCTTTGTACCATAAAAATTGATCTGGTTCTAAATATGAAGATGCAATACATACCTTTTGTAACAGTTGTACACCATGTAGATCAAAATATTGCTCCATCTGAAGTATCCAATTTGCCGGATCCTTGCCATCAAACTTCCTCATCTTGCTTTTTTTTTATTTTAGGAGCTCGACCTTGAAACGACTGTAACTCTGTACTTTTGGATCTTTAAATTCTGAAATTGCAACTTGCAGTATTCTTCTGTGTCCTCTTTCCAATGACACTAGTCTGATCCAAATTGGATTCTCCAAGAAAGAGTTATGCACAATCTCCCATAGTGACCTGATTGTAGACTAGTTCAGTAGAGCGAACTTGTATGAAGTGCCACGTGTCACTATTTCAAGATTTGACTCTAAACAATATATAAAAGAAAACTACAGTTCATTCTCTTTCTGTACCTTCTTGCGCAATTTCAATCCGATGCTCAGAGAGAAAGTTATGATGATTTTCCCCAGGTCACCTATTTGGAATGTAATTCAGGAGTCTGCAAAAAGACCAACTTACTCAGATCATATCTCTGTACATATCGCGTAAAAATATCTGAAATTCGGACCCAAGGTTCAGCACGATTTCGTCTCAACTGGGTTTCTTTTGTGACTTCTGAAACGTCACAAAAAAAAAGTTATAGTGAAAATGCCACGATGACCTGTTTGGAGCAGCAAAACCCTAGAATCCAAAGCTCTGATACCAAATGTTATGAAACTAGCTCAAGAAAAGATAGAAAAGATAGATCAACGTCTTAGAATTCAGCCTCTTCGAGGGGGCAACCTCCTTTACATTACATAAATGAACAATTCTTCGATGATACCAATGAAAATACCTTCTTTCTATATATAGGAGTCCAAGGGGTTATAACATAATCAGAGCCGACATAACAATAATAATGTAAGGGCACAATAAGAACAGTAGTGGGCTTCTATGGGGCACAATAGTAACAATATGGGCACTACATGGGTAAATAAATATCATAAGTGGGTTATACTAATAACAATAAGGGGTTACACTAGTAGTATAGGGACCTAACAAGATCTCCCAGGCTATGGGGATTGTGAAGGTGTGGAGGGCTTCTTCCACCAATAGTTTAATTAGTCCATGGTGAGCCAATTGATCTAGACCTCCTGTCTTCAATTTAATGTTGGAACCTATAAGGGACTGCAGGAGAAAATAGGGAATACTAAGTTTTTGGGGTGTGGGATTATCCATGCCATATCTTAGCTCATGGAGAATTCTGAAATGGTAACCATAAACTATGTTATACCTCCCTTTACAGGAAATGTACTCGATAATTTGGTAACTGACCTCATCCCAAGGGTAAGGTATGCTTCTTCTTCTGATGTCATTTTTGTCATCTACAGGATGCTCATTTGGTTGGAAGAAGGTTTTCTTGGCAACTTGACCTAGTGGTTTTTCTTCTTTGATCCAGGGTAGTCCAAGTGGAAGACTGGTAACCCTACTGATAAACTTTGGGGTGATTTCCATGGTGAGACCTATAAAAGTGATAATGACATGGGTCTTTGAGTGGGGTACCAAGGAAAGGGAAAACTCTTGAGTCACCTCTTCATCATACCCTCGAAGTTTTTAGAAAAATGACATCCAATTGGCTCTGGTAAAAATGGTTACTACCTCGGGATGTTCATGGAGCTTGACTGAATTTAGGGGTTCCTTCCTCATGAATCCCCTGTCATTATGTTTATAATATTTTGGAATACCTCAGGTGGAGAAGGAGACAACAATTTTTGCAGAAATAGGAAATAGATAAAAAACTGCGTTTTTTTTTTAAGAAACAGGCAGAATTTTTTAATGCAATTCCTCTTCTATCTCAATCTTAATTATTCCTTAAAATTGCATCACTCCTTGTATATATGAATATCCAAGGTGGGTTTGCACAGAGCCTACCTCTTTAGGTCTGAATTTGAGCGAAAACCCTGTGTTTTCTCTTGTAAAACTGCTTACTAACCCTCCTATAGAAATGGTTGGAGGTTCTCTTGTAGAACCTGTTACTGCTCCTGTAGAACCTAATAATGCTCCTACAAAACCTGATAAGAGGAGGAGGACTAAAAACGATAGAGAATGGTGGTTTCAAGGCTATGGTGGTGGTATGTAGCTTTCTGTAGCTGCGCGAACGATGATAAAATGGAAACAAAGGTGGTGAATGAGTTCGAGGAAGAGTACTTATGTTTACTGGAGATATTTCTGGCGATGATGCGAGGTGGAAAAAAAGGGTATGCTGTCATTATTCGGACCATTGGTCCCCACTGCTGTGCCATCATGAGTCTTCATGCCTTTTGCCCACAATCACTTCCCATTATTTGCGTTGGAGTTTAAACATCTGCCACTACTTGTCTTTTTGGATTTTTCTGTGAGTTGACTAGGCACATGTGTGTGGGATCTCCGAATGGGTGCAGTTGAACTAGATGAGGGTGGCTAGTTAATTGGCCACCTTTCTGGTTTAATCCCAACCATTTCATTCGTTCATGCAGTTTTTGAATTATACAAATGCAATAGAGGAGAGGGTTAGACACTTACTTGCAGGTCGAATGCTCGTGCTACAGTGCTGCTAGGTTTTGTTGTTGTTGCATGCTCGGATTTTAGTGTTGCATGCCTATATCCCTTCTGCTATATTCTTTTTGCTTCTTTATATGTGCTTGGTTGCTTTGTACAGGTACCCTTTAACTGAATCTTGCTTCTGACATCCCTTGCATTCCTGTGGCTACACCTATTTTGCTGTTGGAGCTTGATTTTAAGGGGATCAGCTACTATAGGAAATCCTACAGGAGCTCCTATAGCTACTTCTCCCTCTAAAATTTTTAGCGGATGCTTGTGCTGGGACTAGTGAGGATGCTACTAAAGATTCTGATGGCAATTGAGAGGGATATGGTAAGTTGCAGGTGAGTTGTGGAGGTGTTGTTATTTTTATTTCCTTATTTTTTTAAAATCGGTTTCTGTGTTTTTTCTGCAGGAAGGGAAGAAGTCAATGGAAATGAGGTGGTGCAGGTGTGGGACAGATGGTTAGGATGGTGGATAGCTGTCGGATGGCATACATGCTCTCTATGAAAATTCCCAGCTCTTCAACTATTTTGTAAACTTCATCCGAGCTCTCTGTGATTTCTACAGGAGCCTCCTGTAGAACACACAGGGCCTCATGTAGGATGTACAGTCTTCAGAAAAAATGCAGAGAGGTGGAGAAAAAAAATAAAAAATGATGGAGAAGAGTATAGAGGATGTGTAATAGGCTTTGTGGCATGTCCCCTTGCTTCTTGTGGTCCATCTGTAACCTGCAATGCATTTTAAAAGTCAACTTCCTCTTCCTTTTTTTTTTTCTTTTTTTTTTTCTGAAAAGACAATTAGGGTGCCTCCAGGAGGTTTTCACCCTACTTTCCTACCCTGGGCACCTCTAAGGGAGGTTTTCACCTAGGGATCTTATTCTCTCTTTTTTCTTTGTTTTTGTGATCACTAAGCCGCCTCAAAAGAGGTTTTCAACCCAATCATGGGACTCAAGTGCCTCATAGAGGTTTTCACTTGAGTCCTTATTATTTTTCTTTTTTTTTAGTGAGTGGGTGGAGTGGAGGTTGAGACTTGCTCCACTACCAACACTATCTTGTTCAGATCTTCAATGAACTCTCTCTTGGAGAGGGGATTCTTGTAAATTTTCAACCTATGCCCATTGAGAAGCATGGGGATGGCTTCCTCATCAATGGTTTTGATTAGAACTGAACCATTTTCGTTGCATTTTTCTATAGTGTAGGGTCCCAGTGATTTTGTCCTCATCTTGCCCTTGAAATCTTTATACCTTGAGTCATAGAGTAGTGCCCAATCGCCTTTTTGGAATTGCTTCTCCTTGATATTTTTGTCATGCCATACCTTCCTTTAAAGTTGGATTATCTCTGTGTGAAGAAGGGCCTGCAATCTTTGTTCATCCAATCCATTGAGCTGCAGTAACCTTTCCCTTTGTGCATGGCTAAGATCTAGGTCCAGCTAAGTTGCCATCCGTAGTGTATTGTATTCAAATTCTTATTGACAGCAAAGCCTTCTTCCCATAGACCATTTCATAGGGTGTGAACCCTGTGGTGGTCTTCCATGTGGTGTTGTAGGCCTAGGTGGCCTCAACTAATCCATATACCCAATATTTTCTGCTACTGCTCACTACCTTGGTCAGAATTCATTCCAAAACTCTGTTAGTGACTTCCACCTGCCCATTGGCTTGTGGATGGTAAGGGGTGGAAGTCCTATGCTTGATTTTATGATGTGTGAGCAGGTCTTCAATCAAATTGGAAGTGAACTGACTGGCTTGATCTGTAACCAGTTCTCTTGGATACCCAAACTTATAGAATATGTTCTCTCTTCAAAACTCAGCTACTTTTTCTTCTATTATTGCCTTGATTGCCTTTGTCTCTGCCCATTTTGTTAGATAATCGGTGCACACAATGATATATTGTTTCTGATTTGAAGGAGGGTTGATAGGACCCACAAAGTCCATGCCCCACTTCTCAAATGGCTCAAAAGTTACTTGAGGTTGCATAGGCATCACATCCTTTGGAGTAGGTTTCCCATCCTTTGGCACCAATCACATTAGCTGATATATATCTTCACATCTTGATGAAGAGTGGGCCAATAGTAACCTACTTGCAGAATTTTGAAGGCAGTCCTCTTTGCTACAAAATGGTCTCCACAAGGCCCGTCATGACAGGTCAGGAGAATGTCAAAAACTTCCTCCTCCCTGACACATCTTCTCAAAACCTTATCTAGGCCAAGTTTGAAGAGATTGCCCCTAATCCAGGTGAAAGGGGCACTTTTCCTCACAATCTTGCTCTTCTCTTTGGAGGACAAGTGTTGTGCGAACTGTGCTGAAACCAAGTAATTTTCTATATCAGCAAACCATGGAGAGAGTACTAAGATAGCAAATAGGTGCTCATCTGGCATTTGATCATTCACTATTCCTTCCTCACCTGTAGGAAAATCTATTCTAGACAAAAAATCAGCAACAACATTTTCTCTACCAAGCTTATCAACAATGGTTAAATGAAACTGCTGCAGTAAAAGCAACCATCTAATAATGCAAGCATTTACATCTGTTTTATTCATTAAATACATACTTGTAGCATGATCCATGTGTACAAAGCTTTGATAGCATGTGATGTAATGTCTGAACTTATTTAATGAATGCACTACGGCTAAGACTTCCTTCTCGATGACTGTGTAGTTTAACTCTGCATTGGACAAATTTTTACTTATAAAGTATATGGCATAAGGTAATTTTTCATCAATATTCCCCAAGGCTTCTCTTATTTCTTTGTTCGAGGCATCTGTATGAATGTGGAAAGGTAGGGCCCAGTTTGGGCCTCTCAAAATTGGGGCAGTCACAAGTTTACTTTTCATGGTGTGTAGGGCTTCTTGACAGTTATCAGTCCGTATGAACTCAACATCTTTTCCCAAAAGACCAAACAATGGAGAGGCTAACTTACTGAAATCTTTAATGAATATTTTGTAATATCCTGCTAAACCTAGGAAACTTCGGACATCTCTCACCTTTTGAGGAGGTGGGACACTTTGGATGATGGTGATTTTGTTGGGGTCCACCTGCAATCCTTGTTGAGATATTGCATGACCTAGCACGGTCTATTCATTCATCAAGAATTCACATTTTTCCAGACTGAGGGACAGGTTCAATTCAATACACTTGTCCAAAACTTTTCCTAGGTTAGATAAAACTTCCTGAAAGTTAGAACCATAAGGAGTCAAATCATCCATATATATTTCCACCGCATCATGAACCAGTTCAGAAACTATACTCAATACTGCCCTCTGGAAAGTGGCGAGAGCATTGCAGAAACCAAAAGGAAGGACTTGATATCCAAAGGTACCCCAAGGACAAGTGAAGGTGGTCTTATCTTGGTCTTCCAGGCTGATCTGAATTTGATTGTACCCGCTAAACCCATCTGGGAAGGAGAAAAACTTTTTCCCCGCCAGACCATCTAATACTTGAACTATGAAAGGCAAAGGAAAATGGTCCTTTTTGGTGGCCTTGTTCTGTTCCCGATAATCAACACAGATCCTCCACTTACCATTTTTCTTTGGCACTAGCACCAAAGGATAGACCCATTCACTGTCAGAGATGGGGTAGATGAATCCTGCATCCAATAACTTTTGCAATTCTTCCTTGACAATGTCTTTAAGGGCTGGATTGATCCTCCTTTGAGGCTACCCGTCTGGTTTGCAATCTTCCTTGATGTAAATGTGATGAGTACAAACTGAATGGTGCACTCCCTTCATCTCCTTATAGCTCCATGTGAAGGCATATAAATGTTTTCTCAATAAGATACACAGTTCCTTCTCATGGGAGGTGGATAGGGATGAGTTGATTTTCAAGGTTCTTTTAGGGTCGAACTCTATATTCTTAACATGGAGTGAGGTTAGGTTGGCCCCACAGAGATCATTTACGAGATTGTCTTGGTTTTCTTTCACTAGATCTTCTAATGGAAAAATATTGGGGGGTGGATTCTGAATTAAATTTTCAATTTTTCAATGATATCATCCTCATTTTCTACTGCACACAATGGTGTAGAATGGACTTCATCCTCATCCTCCTCCTCTAACCAGAGAGGTAGATCATGTTCTAGCAAGGGTTGGGCAGGAGGGTATAAGATTAGTTGCTTGGACATATGCCCATTCTTGATAGTCATGTTCCCAGCTCGACAACCGATGTAAGCATTGGCAGTGGCCAACCAGGGTCTTGTCAGGATGCGAGGATACCCAGTGAGCTTTGCTTTCAACTGGAGAACCAAGAAATCAACAGGGCACTCCCAAGAATCAATGGAGACCATCACATCCTCCACAATCCTTTCAGGGGTCACGATGGAGCGGTCTGCTAGCTGCAGTATTGTCGTGGTATTTCTCAAGGAGCCCTAGAGTTTGAGCTTGAGCATGGTGTCTTTTGTCATCATATTAATGGCAGCTCCCAGATAAATCAAGGTATGTGGGATCATGGTGCCATTGATGTGGACATCAACTACTAGGCTTCTAGGATCTAAATATTTTAGACAGACTACTTGCCCAACATTAGGTCGGACAATTGTCCTATGACATTGATGGTTGGGGCATCTCTCTTGCGCCTGCCTGGATGCCCCAAGCAATTATCTTTGATCATCTTATTGTATATGGGCACATCCTTTATGGCTTGGAGAAGTGGTATCTTTACACATAATTGTTTCAATTCTCCCAGAAGTTCAGTTTCTTCTAGGGTGGGCTGTGTTGTCCCGAATAGTCTCTTAGGAAAGGGTGGATTTGCTTTTGGTTCACTTTCCTCTTTATCTTCCTCAAACTCCTGAGGGGAAGGCTGGCTATCTGGGAGGACCTTCCTAGATCATAGGTTTATCTCCTGAATCTCCACAACATAGGTTGGGCATGATGGTTCCCCACTATATACTTGTTGAGCCTGTCTATTGTTCAGGTTTGGGTTCGGTTGAGCAGGCATTTGGGGTTTCCTTGGTGGAGCAGGAGGCAATGGTTGTGGTTGAGCAGGTGGTGGAGGCAAAAGAGTGGGAGGAGAGTTGTACTAGGGCTTCCACCCCTGATGAGATGCATTCCACTGAGGTTGTGGCTGAGTATAAGAGTGAAATGAATGAGCGGCTGGTTGGGCATGATATTGAGATGGTTATGACCAAGGAGGAGGTGTGGACCAGGAAGAATGTGTAGGGGGACCCCAAGAAGGTATGAAAGTGGCTTGATTGGGGTTGTAGTATGCCTGAGATGTCCCTTGCATTCCCTGCTGGTATGGTCTAGGTCCATGCGGTCTCCTTTGGTTCATGAAGTAGAGTGGTTCAGTGGCTCCTTCAGCCCCTTGGTATACAACTCTAACTCCGGGAAAGGAAGGGCACTTATTTGTAGAATCATCTTCTTCACAGACTGAACAAACCTCTATAGTGTTTAATGGACATTCATTCCTAGGATGCCTTCTCATGCACCTAGGACAGAAAATGGCCGAAGCCCTCTCTGCTTCCTCTTGTTTCCTTTTGATATGCAAAGTATCCATTTGCATGGAAAGAGTCTGCAAAATCTCGTTCTTGAAGTCTTCTAGCATGTTTCCAAGTTCAGATTTGATTGATGAACTAGATAAGGAGGTACTAGCTATGGGTTGACTCCCCCTACCTCTCTTTCTAGCTGCCTAGGAATGGTTTCTAAAAACAGTCTTTATGTCTTCATAAGGTAGTTGGTAGATGTCTCTCCCAACCAGTAAATGGAGGGTGACCAGAAGGTCTTCCAGAATTCCCTTGAGCAAGACAAGATTTAGAGATTCAGGGTCAAGTGTGCACTTGGACCCTTTATAACTGAACTGGAACCTCTCTTCATAATCTTCCAAGGATTCATCACTTCCCATGGTCATTCGAAAGATTTCTTCCTTGGTATGTTTTGACCTACAGTAGTCCTGATATTTGTTATTAAAGGCTTGCTGCATCTGAGACCAAATTGTGATGTTGTTGCCAGGTAACCCCATGAACCAGCGCAATGTTGCATCCTTGAGGGTAGAAGGAAACAATTTCAACTTCTGCTCATCTTCTGGATAGTCATAGCTTTGATAGACAACAACAAACTGAAACAAAAAGGTGTCAGGGTCCTCCGTAGCCAATCCATGGAAGTGAGGTAGGGCTTAAGGGCTTATGTTCTTCATTTTAGTCTCCCCATTGGTCTCTCGGATGGGAAAGGTACCCTCTACTCTTTCTCCATTCCCCCTAGCATTTTTGTTTTCAGCCATTGTCTCAGGAGGGATGATTTCTTCCTCTTCTTGTCCTAGAGGTTCTCAAATATCTCTGGTTGTTCACCTAAAGGTTCTTTTGGATCATTGTCACCGAAGAAGAGAGAAGGGTGGCTTTGTGATGTGGTGGGCGTGTTGGGTAGGAATTTCCTTGAATTATCTCTGTTCCTGTAAGGCATGAAAGGGAATCTCTTTTTTGGGTTATTTTTGTTTCTTTGCTTGTACCTGCAAAAATGAAATTGATTGAACAAACAAATTGCAACTACTGAAACGAACTTGCTGAAAGGAAATTGCAGAACCGAAATGAAAGCAAGGAAATGACTAATCTACTTTTGCTGAAATGGAAATTGCAGAATTGAAATGAAAGCAAGGAAATGCAAGAATTGAAAGAAACAACTACTCTAATTTTGCTAAAATGAACTATTTAGTAGAATGTTGCAGTAAAAAATAGAAGAACAATAGTAATTACAAAATACTCTAACACTTCCCTAGCAACAACGCCAAAAAGTGTTGGGCATCAGTATTGCAGCAACAATGTTGCAACTCCTGGGGCTTCCTACTTTACTTTTATCAACCCGGTAGTTCATAATGAACTTGAAAGCGACGATGTTGTATGCACAAGTACTAGTTCTTACTGCAAGTTGTCACTTGGTCAGCTAGCACAAGATCACTAGGAGCTCAAGCCAACTTCTATGAATTCTAGAAAAAGCTTTAAATGTGATGAGAGAAAGGAAACCTTACTCTATAGAGGCTATTCTACGTGCAGAAAGAGAAATAAGACTGAAACGTAAAGAAAAACCTAGTAAATGCTAATTTACTGACTAACCCTACTTTTGCAGAAAGAGAGATGACAACCTATGAAATGAATTCCACTACTTACTAAGGAAGTAAACTACACCTATTCAAGCTATTTCTACAAGGAAATGAGGAAAAATCGTCTCTTTTGGATTTTTATGTATTTTATGTGAAATTGTTATGCATGTAATTTATTTGTTTGTGGATGTGGCAGCGATTAGGTGGCGATGGAAGGATACTTTGGGATTTTTAGAGGTGTAGGAAGGTGTGGAGGGGTCTTAAGAGGCCTTTGGCAACCTTCTGGAGGCTTTCCCTGCAATCGGACTTCAAAAAGTCACTTACAGGAAATTCTACAGGAGGCTGCAGGGGATCTACAGGAGGGTGCCGAGGGTTGTTTTAGAAGTTTTAAAGGTGGAAAAAATGGTGGGAAAGGGTAGCTAAATACTATAGGGATGTTTCAAGGTGTCTGAAGTTCATCAAAGATGATTAGGAATGAAAATTATGGTTGTGTTTGTTCAAGAGACGAGAGGAAAGCTTATGAGAAAAGTGCAAAAATTAGGGCAGATTTGTGAAGGGATGTGAATGACCTGTGAGACATGTAGCAAAAGAGATGGTGATGGCTGCTTTATTGACTTCTTATGAGTAGATATATACTGTAAGAAAGCTGCAAATCAAAACACTGAAACTGAGCAAGAAAAGAACTAGTTGCACCAAAAAACAGAACTATATCTCATGTTAACCTAAATTCTGATCTAGGAAAATACAATGCTGAACAATTCTATACGGAAAGTAAAGAATGGAAAGAGATTTATTGCAGAAACACAAATGAGTATGGAAAAATGGACCTGAATCAAAACATTAACCTCTAAATCAAACTGTAACACTAGAAATTGCATGGAGGAACCACAACTGTGTTTTTGTGGCAGCAAGAGTGTCTTAACCTCATCTCATGGTCCCAAAGGGAGGAAAGGAGGTCAAGGCTTTGTTGATGGCCTTTTTTAATCTTTTCCCATCACTATTTAACCTACTTCAGCAACTGAAATGGAAACAACTATATAAATCACCAAAAACAACCTATTCTAACCAAGGGAAAAGAAAATCTATCTAAGACCAACTAATTCATGAACTCAAACAAAACATATAAACAAAAAACAAGAGGTGCTGGGTAGCTTGGGTTGGGCCCTAACACAAGAGCTTCAGCCCTCTGAAAGAACTCAGTGTTGGCTCAGAAAATATTTCATCTCCATTATCAAAATAATAGTCACATTACATAAAACTGTTCACGAAAGTAAGCTTGAAATGAGCTGAGAAAGAGCTACAATAAAAGTGCGAAAATTTGACTAATATCCAACAACCTAATGAGGCCCTAAGCCTCTCTATTTATACAACTGGAGCTCCCAATAGCTCTCCTAAAATCAAGGAGGCTTTGCTCCCAAGACTAGAAATAGACAACAATTTCTCTTCACTTGCTCAGCCGCCCCTTTGATGTATTGATGTGGCTGCTTGTACTCCAAGCCTTCTAAAGGAGGATTCGAAGTAGGGGGTCACCCTCCTACAAATCCTCTCCCTTGTTTTTCTCGAATATTGGCTGCCAAATGATCATTAAACCTTTGACTTTGTCTCAAAATTGACCAAAAATCTACATAAAGCACACATTAGATTTCATGGCATAATGACTAACCCAGTTCACTCTATTAGCATAAATATAATAAAAAACATGCAATAAACTGATGAAAATGGTGGATTAAGATGAGTTAGGAGGCAAAATGAGCCCATATAATTACCCATTTATGGGGCTCATCAAAACCACCTTCACCCTCAAGCCACTGTGATCTCACCTAGACCAATCTAGAGATCGCCAAGACAAAACAAGCTTGGATGTCTTAGAATTCCTTCACTATACCCAGAGGAATTTTCCTTTATCCACCCATATGTCAAGGATTCTTGGATAAAACCATCTCTATCCATGACCCTTGATATTTTCTTGAGATCACCTCACCTAGATCCAAAATCTTCTGGAAATCCAAAGGTCAACTGAGAATGAATCCCAACACACCATCGCTATCTAGGAAATGACAAGGAAAATATGAACGCACTTTCAATCCAGGTAATCCCATGCCATTGACAATAAAGTAATCATGTAAATCAAATTCATGCACCATGCATTCAAATTATGGCAAGGAAATCACGCATGCAACTTGTTATCTGCAAAATCCTCTTGTTGCAGTTTCTCTTCCAACCTTCTCCTTACACTTACTTGCTTTTCCTTTGCTTTTCCTTTACTTGTCTTCTTACTTGGTTGTGTCCAAGTGGTCCTTTCCTGTTTTCCTCCAAGTGAAAGCTTGAATGTCCAAGTCTGCTCAAGAGAGAATTCTCATGCTAGAATGTGACCAAAAGTGATCAAGAGTAACTAAGAGTGACTTAGAAGAGAGTCATAGAATGGTCTCCCTTTCCTTTTTATTTTATTTTCCTTCAATTTCCTTTATTTTCATTTGCAGGCATATTCTTGTCTCATCATCTTCCTTTTCTCCTATTTTCCTTCATTTCTTGAATTAATTGTCATTTATTGCCTGTTTCATTTTGCCAATTCCAATTTCTATTGCCAATAATCAACCACAATTGATACCCACTTAAATGTTTGTCCCTCCATTCATCCTAGAATATGTGTCCCATAACCTTGGTATTATTTTTTCCTTTGTAATGTCCTTCCATGTACATGGAAAATCAACCCAAGCCTTTTATAAACTCCTCCCCATTGAGGGAACGCCATCTTCAGTGTTATTGTGACTCTTATGACCAACAACCATTGAAAATGACAAACATACTTCTTATGGAGTTTTATAACACAACTCAATGCATTATTTACAATGATCAACATACTAAAAACATAACCATTATACTTCTTATTGGAGCTTTATAACACAACTCGATGTTATATTTACAATACACACACACACACATACCAAACACATTTTCTTCAACCAACATATAAAGAAGGATATAATGGCTGCATTTGATCAGCCATCTCCCATGTAGCTTCATAGGGATCAAAGTGCTTCCACTACACTTTAACTTTCTCTATTTCTTAGTTATAGAACATGATCTATTTTCCTTATAATATGCATTGTGGCTCTCGCTAAAACTCTCCTTTTGGTTTCACCTAAAATATAGAATAATCAATCACAGGATCAACATCCTCTACATGTCTTTTAAGCAATGAAACATGGAAAACATGATGGATTTTCATTGATGGAGGCAGAGGAAGTCTGTATGTCACTGATCCAATCCTCTAAGGGAGCTCAAAAGTCCCACAATACTGAGGTGCTAAGTTGGCACATGACCCAGTCCTCGAGAAACACTTCTTGGGCTTGATGTGAAAGTACACATTCTCCCCAACCCGAAAATCCTTGAATGATTTGTTTTGATCCACATAACTCTTATGTTCGTCTTGTGTTGCCTTTAAATTCCTTTTAATAAACTGCATCTTCTATTCCATCTGTGCCAACATATTCGGTCCTATCAACACCCCATTCACTGGACCACTCTAGCTAATAGGTGTATCACAACTCCACTTGTAGAGAGACTCAAATAGACTCATATTCAAGGATTCATGATACCCATTTTTATAAGAAAACTCCACGAGTGGAAGATACTCCTCCCACTTCCTATGCTTATGCATGACATACATCCTCAACATATTATCAAGGCTCATGTTAACCCCCTATGTCTACCCATCTATCTCTATATGATAAGTTGTACTGAAAGATAACTTTGTCCCCAAGCTTGTAGACATGTCCTTTCAAAAATTGGATGTGAACTTGACACATTTTTTGAGATAAACTTCTTGGGAACTCCATGCCACCTCACTATCTCCCTGATGGATAAATGAGACACTTCAATAGCCGAATTAGTAGACTTTATTGGAATGAAATGAATTACCTTTCTCAACTGGTCAACCACAACCCTGATAGAGTCATGTTGCCTCGATGTCATAGGAAACCTTGTAATGAAATCCATGGAAATTACCTCCCATGTCCATTTTGGAATCGGAATATGCTACTATAGATCAGCTAGATGATTGCATTAAATTTTCACTTGTTGTCAGTCCAAGAACTTGGCAAAAAACTCAACCACCGTTTTATTCAAGTTTCACCAATAATAGAATTTCTTAATAGTTTTCACAGTCTTCTAGTATCCTAGGTGGCCTGAACATGGCTTGACATAAAAATCTTTCAAGATAAGATTTTTCAACTTGTTGTTTTCTAGTAGATAGATCATACTCCTGAATATGACCAAGCTATATGTTGTGAGGGGATACTCCTCATCCTGATCACCCTCACCCTATTAATGTAATATTATCTTCAGTTGCTATTACTTTTCATCATGCTACCCTGCAAGTAAGGTCTACTCCTATAAATCTCTCCCATAGGAACTCACATCTAGAATATGATTGTCTTGTACTATCCTACTGAGAGCATCCACAACCTAGTTCTCCTTGTTCTTGATGTACCTGATCTCAAAATAAAACTCACTAAGAGTATCCAACCATCTGGATTTCCTTGATTTAGATTGGACTAGTCAAAAAAATACCTTAGTCCACTATGATCACTCATTAAGACAAACCTCCTACCAAGAAGATAATTTCTCCACAACTTCAATGCACGAATGATAACTGCCAACTCAAGATATTGAGTTTCATAACTCTTCTCATGTCCATTCAAATTCCTTGATTCATAGAAAACCACCTTCCCTTCCTACATGAGTACTCCACCGAGTCCATCCTTACATGTGTTTGTACAAACCAAAAAATTCTTATTAGGATCTGCAATCTTCAAATTTGGAGCATTGGTAAGGAAATGCTTCAACCGATCCAAGCTAGTTGCACGCTCATTATTCCATTCAAGCTTCTTTTATTTCCTCTAAAAATATGTGATAGGATAAATAATATTAGAAAAGTTCTTGATGAACCACCTCTAATAACCTGCTAGCCCCATGCATGATTTGACCTCATCTATGTTCCTCAGAGTTGGAAACTCCATGATATTACTAATATTTTCCAAATCCACTGTTATTCCTTCCTTGGAAACAACTCATCCCAAGTAATGAATCTAAGATTGAAAGAAACTACACTTGTTGATATTAGCATATAAGTTATACTTTCTCAACCATATCAATACTATTTCCAGGTGATATGCATGCTCTTCCTCATTCTTTGAATATACCAATATATCATCAACATAGACTATCACAAACTTATCTAGGTAAGGGCACAACACATTGTTAATCAAACACATTGGGGTGGTTGGAGCATTAGTAAGACCAAAAGGAACCACCATAAAATTATAATGCCCATACATTGTACGTAATGCAGTCTTGTAGATGTATTCTTCTTTGATGCGCACCTGATGATATCCTGATCTTAGATCAATTTTTGGAAATATTGTTAATCCCTTATGCTAATCAAACAAAGCATCAATTTGTGGCAATGGATACCTATTCTTGATAGTCACCTTGTTCATCTTCCTATAATCAATTCACAGTCTGAGAGTACCATCCTTTTTCTTAAAAAAAAAATGTTACACCACAAGGAGACACACTTGGCCTTATGTATCCCTGATTAAGCATATATTTAAGAGCCAACTCCAATTGCACCAACTTAGGATGCTGGTCTCGCTCCTGGTACCAACTCAATAGAGAAATACACATCTTTATGAGGAGGAAGCTCTAGAATATTTGAAAAAAAACACATATTGAAACTCTTTCAAGACAAGATACTTCCTCGGGACTTCATCATCCTCATCTTCCTTCCCTTTATCACTGGAAACATGAAATGAAAAAAATACACACCCTTTCTTGTGGCTGCACTTCGCTTACATAATTGTAACCATTCTCACTGATGTAAGCTTATTCTTTCCCTGTAAGACTCTCTTTTCTCCATCATCATCTAGGCACTCAATGGCATTGTCATAGAAATCTACCTTGGTCATGTGAATAAACAACTAGTAGTTTCCCAAAAGCATGATATATTAACCCAAAGGAAACATGTTTAGGTGTGTTGTTGTTAGCATGCCATTAAGCTCAAATGCACAAGATATCACCTAGTGATGAATTGTTCTCTTGGTCCCTGTATCCAGCTGCACCAACCAAGATTCTACATGCACTCATTTATTCAAATGACAGTGATCCATGAGGTCAAGACTAACATAGCTATAATTAGATCCATGATCAATAAAAACATAAACAACTTGATCATGAAGCTTACCTTCCATCTCAATAATAGATTCATGATGGTAGGTCTTCGTGTTATCAAGTGTTGCATAGATACGAGGAACTCTCTAACCCACATCTCCAACTATCTGCGCCTCTTAAGCACTAGACTTTTGTTGCTTGCCACCTTGGTACAATGGACAATCCTTATTGTGATAGTCTTTACCACAAATCCAACACTTCAACAGTACCCTACCACTGCCTTTATTCTACCACTCTCTAGGTTGAGACCCTATCCTTTCTCAGATGCATTAAACTTGAGTATTTTTAGTGCTTAGAATTTTCATAGTAGCCATTTTAGTGTCGACGTTTCAAGGCTATAACAAACGCATCATCAGGAAAAATTCCTACAAAGAAGAGCGAGAAAAGAAGGGAAGAAATATGAGATGGAAGAAAATGAAATGTGGATGAATCGACCAATTAAACTAAATGAATTATTTATAATTTTATTAAATTTTTATTAATAATTATTATTAGAGATGAATTCTAATAGTTAATATAAGGGTGAAAGTTATTATAGGTTAATGATTAATTTTTATTGTTAATAATTGATAATAAAATTAATTATAATTATTTATTATCATTAAAATTTATTATTATTATTATTATTATTATTATTATTATTATTATTAATTACTTAATTAATATTAATAATAAAGCTAATTAATAATGTTAATAATATTTTAAGTTAATAATTATTATTATAAACATATTAAGTTCATAATAATAATGGTTATTATTGGTATTAATTTTTATTATTATTAATATAATAATTATTAAAAAGGATTAGGGTTAATTATTTAAATGATATGATTATAAGTGAGGGATAGAATGGAAGAGAAAGGAGAAGGGGCTGTAGTGATAAAATTAAGAGGGAAAGAATATGATGGAGAGGGGAAGAGCAAAGGTTTAAATGCAGAAAAAAAACAAAAGAGAAAAGTTAAATTATGGTTGTAAGACTAAGGTACTTGAAAAAAAAACAAGAAAGAGACCCTGAATTAAGGTCGTAAGACTAAAGTACTTGGCTTACATAGTAAGAGGATCCAGTGCTACATACTTCAATACCCAATCTCTATTAATATTGTTGTGAGGATGTGACATTTCAATTCATACAAATCCTTGTCAAATTATATATGGTAAGTGGAATCTTCAAATACAGAAGGACAATAAAAGGTTTTGCGCCTGTTCGGGATCCATGTTTGTGTTTGTTGTGGAGGGAGTTATGAGATTGGGGGACGAGGTGGCTGAACATAATCCCCCGCCTCTGAGTCAAATTATATATGGTAAGTGGAATCTTCAAATACAGAAGGACAATAAAAGTGTTTGCGCCTGTTCGGGATCCATGTTTGTGGCTGTTGTGGAGGGAGTTATGAGATTGGGGGACGAGATGGCTGAACATAATCCCCGGCCTCTGAGTAAACTGCCATAAAAGGCATGTAGAGCAAAATAAGGAATCCTATATTTGGCATGTCAGGTTTAGATGAAAACATAGCCATAAAAGCTTCAATCCGTTTTAAATAGGAGCTGAGGTATTAAAAAAATGGTTTCCCTATCTTTTAAGTATTTTGGGGATTTTAATGTTTTTTCATGATGATGATAATGATGGTGGTTAATGTCCACTGAGACCAAATTGGTCTATCGGACCTATAATTTCTTAATTTATAATTGTCTGGCTCGTCGTCTTTCTTGGCGAGATTGGTGATGTAGCTTTTTTTTTCTTCTCTACGGTCTTCCAACTTTTTTTATTTTGCATCTCCTTCATCTCCTTTGGTTCTTGGGACATTGGTGTCTTAGCTTCGTGTTCTATTGTGTTCGTCCTTTTGGAGATAGTCGGAGAAGAAGTTTGGTTTAGGAGCTCTGTTTCGCTGTTAAATAAAGATTTATTTTGCGCGTTATTCAAAACCTCATCACTGTCGATGCTTGAAGGATTGTTGAGTTCACTTTTTTGTTGTTGGGCAGGGCTTTCCCCCTGCTTGTCTTGAGAGTTGTTTCTATCTTGTCTGTTTTCTTGTAATTCAAAGTTTTCTCGAGAGTATTATTCTTGGATGACAGTGTAGTGTTCTTTTTGTGCTCCTTTCGACCATGTAGATCTGTGGTGATTTTTTCTAGCAAAATTTTTCTAGGATGTTTTTGGGCAATTTTTGGCTAGGTGGCCTGTCTCAAAGTAGGATCGACATCTAAAGAGAACACTTTCGTAATCGAGTTTTTGGTTCCACACATAGTCTTTACTTGTTAGGTGTATTTTAGCTGGGAATTCGGCACTGAAGTCCATTTCCACACAGATGCGTGCATAGGTGGTTCTGGCATATTCCTATGTTTCTGGGCATCTGCAGTGAAATTTCCCAATTGCATTTGCAATGGCTTCTAGTGAAGAGAAATTCCAGAGATGCAAGGGTAGGTTTGGCAATCTCAGCGAAACTGGTGCTGAAGTTATGACTGTTGTTGAGGGATCGAATGATGGGTTCCATGACTTCATGAATAGGCCTAATTTATCCCAAACCAAGGGCTGGAATCTAGAATACATTGTCTGCTTGCAGGGTTTTCAAAATCTACTATAAAAAAACCCCTAGCACAAGGGTAGATATTAATTGCATCAGGTATTAGAAGATTCCATAACTCCGAGATCCAAATGTGGGGCGCTATCAGCGACGGCCAAAAACCATTGAATTGACATACTATGGCACTTTCAGAGAACTTCGAAGCCTCATCAAGTGAGGCCTGAACCACCTAGACAGTGGGAGCTGGGCTTCACTGACGATATGGGCAGGAGGTTGCCCCCCAAAGGCGGACGGAACTGAGCCAGCAGCTATTTTCGCGAAGTTGGAAGCCATCTAGATAATGTTCTCCTGCTGAGTATAAAAGATTGCCGAAGAGAAAATTTATAATGGTGTTGAATCCAGACAAAAAAAATAGTTTAAATAACACAAATCAAGATTTCACATCAAAATTTTCAATGGATTCAGACAAAAAAAACTCCAAAAATATATATAAATTCAATGCTGTCTGTTAGCACTGCTGTACTGGATTCCAGAGATATCCACGTTTCTCTCGTGTAATTATAATCGTCTCTCCAGAGTTATATACCAAGTATATACCACCAAGAATTTTATTCCTTTACCTCGATATAATTAATTATATAGTTATCCACGTTTCTCTCGTGTAATTATAATCGTCTCTCCAGAGTTATATACCAAGTATATACCACCAAGAATTTTATTCCTTTACCTCGATATAATTAATTATATAGTTATATACCAAGTATATACCACGAAGAATTTTATTCCTATACCTCGACATAATTAATTATATAGTTTCCTCGAATCCATCGTCTCCTCATGTGGAATTTCGATATATATTAATGTTTTATTTTTCTCTCTGCAGAGTTATATACCAGCAGAGAGTTATATACCACGACGAATTTTATTCCAATACCTTGACATAATTAATTATATAGGTTTCCTCGAATCCATCGACTCCTCATGTGGAATTTCGATATATATTAACGTTTTATTTTTTTTTGTGTGGTAGGTTTCCTCGAATCCATCGACTCCTCATGTGGAATTTCGATATATATTAACGTTTTATTTTTTTTTGTGTGGTAGACTTTATCTATTTGGATATAGAATTATAAAAATTAACAATCGAAAGAGGTTAAATTTGTACAAAGCAATGCATGAGTGGTATTTGAATTCTTTACATCTTTCCCTTAGATTAACACAACCATTAAAACCGGTATTTCTATGTATTGCAATTTTAATAATAATTTATTTATTTGCATTTGAGATTGATTAATTTAAAAACAGTGTTTCTATGTATTACAATTTTAATAATAATTTATTTATTGGCATTTGACATTGATTAATTTAATGATTAATACTTATAAAGGAAATGAAAATCTAAAATTAAAGAAGTAATAATTTATAAATTATATTTTAATAGATTTTTTTCAATAATAATAATAATAATCATTTAATTTTGAATTTATTATCAAATTGGGCATTAAATTGGTGTCTAAAGTTTTTTGTTTGTAGGACAAAGTACCCACCTCTACAGAGTGATTTGACTACTTAAATCTACCAAGACATATACACTATAACCCCCTCTGAATTTGAACCTTTGACCTCTTAGAAAAAAACACATGCTCTTAACTGTCAAGCCTATTATATATATATATATATATATATATATATATATATATATATCATTTCACATACATGATGAAACTTAATAAATCTTTATGAAACACTAAATTAAAGATATAGTTGAGACTTTTATTATTATTACTATTGTTATTAATTTTCTTATGGTATGGGATGATAACCCAATTTAAGTTATTTAAATGAAAAAGATAAATAATCTTTTTATTATTGGAAAAAATTGGTAATTTTATATTTAAAAAAAAACAGTGACTTGTCCCTAAAGAGTAAAAAACATCCACTTTTCTATGACTACATATAAAAAAATAATAACTGCTTGGAATTGATTATTAGAAACAAATAATAAACCATTAACTACATCGAACTAATATCTAGATTGACATGTATAAGTATACGTGATTATCATTGTGTTGGAGGTTTATAATTTGTATTGTCTTACGAGTGTCATAGGATTTAAGATCATAATACGAATATAATAGGATTTAAGATCAGCTTGGTTTCATCATCCAAAGATTTATCAAATGTTCTTCTTCATCAATAGTCGCATCCTTAAATGTGTCCAAGTTGGTGAGAAACTTTAATATCTGTTCATCATCATTGAAAACATGAAAGTTAGTCACATTATTTGGGATTATGATATTATAAACAATTTAAATAGAAAATCCATCTCCAAGAGGAGTAAATCAAGCTACTTAATTTTTTTAAGGTGTCAACTGCAACGTTATTGATTCTAGGAATTAAAGTGATATTAAAATATTTAAATGCATAAATGAGATGCCATGCTTCTTGTTGGTAGTTTTTTGGATGAGGTGATAAACAATGAATTGAGGTGATACCTTTCTAGTGATTATTTCAAAATCGCCAATTACCTTGATGTGTTCTACCTTTAGATTAATGGCCTCCTTTAACCCGAAAATTAGTTACTTTTATACCACCATGTTGAAGCTAGATTCGAACTCTATGCAACAAGAAATGAGTTTTTTTTCTTTTCAGGGTCCATTGGGATGTAGCCTACACCAACTCCATCCTGCATTTTAGATGCATCGTGGTATAGAGTCCAAATACTACTTCTATTTTCCATATTATTATTATCTACAGTAATCCTATTTAAATTTATAATACAATCTTCATTTACACCAATTAGATTGTAAGGAAGGAGTTGTGACAATTTTTCTAGTAGTATTGTAGATGACTATGATATATAACAACCAATTTCTAACTCTATAAAGAAATTTTCCAATTTTTACTAAGTAAACTTGATTGGCTCATTGTGGCCTTCCAATTTAGTCATGATGTACTTCATGTGTGGCTCACTATTGACTCTTATTTGATTATTCTTTCCTTTTTAATGGAGCCACACATGAGACCAATGCATCGCAAGGTAGCCTTCAAGTTTCTTATACCAATCTCTACTCAGAGGAATGCCATAATATTTTCGTATGTCGACCACCACAATACACTACAATTTCAGTGAATTGATGTACTCTTGAATCTAATGACAAAACAATGAGTATATTGTTGATTTCATTGACTATATGTACATCAGACCTATTCCGTTGTATGATTTTAGCATTAGTGTTTTCTGGATTAGCAACGATATTTTTCCAAAGTGACAAAGGAATCATGGTAGTTGAAGCACCAAAATCTACTAAGAATTTATGCACATTATAAATAAAGATCTCAAATGTTAGCAAGAATAGTGGTGTTCGTGATCGTGAATGGACTCTAACACTTGTTGCATTAAGTATATCCTTGTCATGCTATATAACCTTAGTTTGAGCAACTAATGTTTTTTTCTTGGAATTGGAAGGTGTAGAACTTGATTTACTTGGTGGATTACTTGGTGTAAAAGTTTGGATTATCAACTCTCTTTTCTTGATAATTTGACCCAACTCATATATTGCAACATTCACTCAAGTTTTCTTCATATCCTCAACAATTTTACACTCCATTGCACCACCTCTATTCTTGTCTTTAGTTTTGTGGGTTGCAGATGTAGCTTGAGATGACTTATTAGATGCTTTAGGTGGATTATAATTTCCTTGAGTGTTTCCTAAGACACCTTTAGTTAGTTGACTTCTTGTGGATTCATAAGTCAAATATTAATTGTTGGCCTCTAGGGAAGTATCTATCTTAACAAATCCATACCTATCTCCTGAGCATTATATTCAACTATCATCCCTTCACTTTATAGATTATGAGATTTGGATGCCTCAGTTGGTTGGGATTCTCCAAATGAAATTCTCTCACTATTTGAGTATTTTTTCCACCATCACATCGAACAATAACATTGTTGACCTAGTTTTGGAATCATCATATGTTGGGGTAGATTCTTGTTCGTTTGATTTTTTAGTTTGATATTCTGTTGACCGATCATGGAGAAACTTGATAATAATAAGGGGCATAGAATTGATCCACTGTGGGAAAGTCTTCTCTAAATGGTTTACTTGATGGTATGAGAAAAATTTATCCATTCCAACCTATTCAACATTCATATTCGCATTAGAGCTTTGAGTGGACTTGATTGAGGAATTGTTATTACTCCTAAAAAATGGTTTGAAATATTTTTTACTTGAAGATCTTTCCCTAAAACTCCTCTTCATATATGACACTTCGTTGGTCAATTTTTTTATCATTTTAACCATACTCTCTAGATCCATAACTTATTTCTCAACAAGTTCATTCACAGTTGTCTGAGGATTTTTCCCATTAGCTTTTGAATATTCTTGAGTGTGGTGAACACCAATAGAGAACATATATATTTTTCAATTTCAAGAGCTATTTTAGAATGTAGGGCTGAAGTATAATATTCACTTTCCAACAAATACTACAATGATACTTTGACATGAAATTTATTAAGTATTGTAGTGAAGCACTAGTTTAAATGTTTGACTTTCTCTTTCTTCTCCATCTTTACAGTGCTTAATTCTCTAAAAAACATAGCCAAAAAAATTTCTTCTACAAATTTATCCATGCAAGACTTCTTAAATTGCTCCCAATTTGTAATGGATCTTGTCAAAATACCGTGGCACCATTCAAAACCTTTATTTTCAAAAGTGTAAATGAATAATGTACATGCCACATCCTCATGTTGAATATTCATCAATATTAAGGAAATATAGAAATTGTGAATATGGTCTTCCACAGAGGTATACTTATTTTCGTCAAATTTTGGGAGTAACTTTTCCCGATGCTCAGAAAATTCATATAAGAAACCTTGAATGTTCAAACCACCTTGGGCAATCCATGCCAACAAATTTTTGGCCATAATATTTTCTAGTGGTTTTTCTTTGCTTTCATAATTAGTATGAATGTCTTCATCTTCTAGTTATTCACCAATTGGTGACTCTTCATCTTCTTCATTAGAAGGTCCAAACAAATGAGGCCTTTAAATATATTCTAGGAAAAAAAACCAATGGAACGTCAACCAAACCTTCAAATGGACCAAGTAGTACACCACTATTGGTTGTTTGTCTACTAATTACATGCTTATGAGGCAAAATACTAGAGACAACAAGTATTTCATCTTTTTTCACGTAAACTTGGGTGAATGCTCCAAGAGATTTTAAATCCTCTTGCATGATCTTCTACAACTTCCTAGGACTTTTTGGAGCAGGTTAAATTTTGGGACAAGGTTCTATGAATGGCTTGAGCATAGGTTGAGGGGAAGTAGATTGATTTTTTTCTTATCTATATGTTTGATAATGATAAGCGTGAGGAACTCTACCATCTATACAATGGAGACCCTCGTCTAGTGCAAAAAACTATTTACAGGGTGAAATGCATGGTCAACGGTTAGGGAATCTCCCTGGTGTAACATCCCAAATAGACCTTACATCATTTGGGATAGGAGTCCCATGTAGTATGTGGGCCTAACTACCACCATGTTTTTCTGGTAATTATTTTTTGATGGAGTGAGTGAGACAAAGTAAATCTGGATTAGAATTTTGGTATATTGTAAGTTAGAATATATTTATGAAATACTTTAAGAAAAATATACAAAGAATATAACAACGAGTATGTAAATGGACACAAATATTAAAGAAATAGTGATAGAAAAATTAAATAAAGACATGTGGATAAAGAAATATACTCATTATCAATTATAAATTAGTTTGCAATCAATAACACTTGTGAAAGTATAAATTAGCAAATAATCTCAAATAAGGAGTGAGTTTCTAATTATTAGAATAGTTCATTAATTTTCAACACATAAACAACAATTACATATCATTAAATCACCACAAGAATAGTCTTAGGATGTTCAATAACATGTGAATGAAATGTTTTATGTGGCCCAAAAGAGCTTCTCAATATTAAGATGAAATATCCAACGGACCATTTCACAAAGCATCCATGAAATCCAATAGTGGAAATGCAAAAATGTCACTTGATCTTCAAAAGGAATGTATAAGCTTTCCTCTTCTAAGGTGCTCAAAGGAGTCCAAAATTAAAGGTCATTTTCTAATTATCCATGAGGGTATATTTATACAAAGTGGGTGACTCTTCACCTCCTATGTCCTTTGAAGTTCCCTCATGGCTTTTCATTTTTCTCCATATCCTAATTTATATTTCATTTTAATTCTAACATTATTTACATATTACATGAAAATAAACTTAATAAAAATAATTCCCTTCATGAGACTAATCTCATAATGGCTAAGGGTGATTCTTCAGCTTGTAGCCCTTAATTTAGTGAGTTTGCCACACTTTTTAGTCAGCCACAATGGATCTAACTTTGTTGGATATCAATGTTTTCAATCGGATTTCACATTCAAGCATGTCAAGAATCATTTTTCTAATATTTATTTGTTATCGGTTGGAAAGTGTAGAGAGTATTGTGTGCAATTTCAAGGGTTCCACCACATGTTTTGCAACGGTCACCCTTATAGGTTTAAGGTCCTTTTGAAAAACAACTTGCTTTCTTACATCCATCATCTCCTAAATTTATTGATAGAATTTCTACTCTTGTATTACTATTCCTTATGCTTTGATGGAATCTATTTTGTGAGACCTAATAAGGGCTTCTAATGTTCTATGAAGCTACTGATAGATACTCAATTTCCTAGTCACATCTCTTCCCAACTTCTCTTGGGATTGCATAGATATCCTAACTTCTACTTTGTCTCACTCCTTACCCATTCTTTCCTTTCTAGGTAAGTCAACTGGTGCATCAGGATACTTTGTGCCCTATTCATGCATGAGGTCTATTGCAATAGAGGCTTCTTTTAATAATGCACCTTTTCTGTTGAGCTCATTTTCAACATCCATTAACAAGGAAGTTGATTTTTCAAAAAGAATCATCTCCTTATATAGTTATTTGATGATCTCTTCTAGAACTCTTGTCTCTTCTAATTTAGCTATCTAGGAATCCTCCACATGTGAAATTGAGGTTGTCAATATTTGGATTTATGTGTGGAGCCTTTCATTCTCTTGTTGTGAATTGAACAAATGCTTTTCTACTTCTTTTACATTATTCACAATATGCTCAATGTTCTTCTATGTTTCAACGGAGAATGTAGATCTCGTCGTAGCTATAGCCATATAATTTTTCATAGTATATACTGTTATATCTCTTGTTATGGTCACTAAATATAGTTTGCCTAGTTCTGCCGCTAATAATTTGCACCTTTCTTGAACAATATTCTTTGAACCATGGTTAAATTTGAAACTTGAAAGGTTTAACACTCGATCTTCCTCTTCAACCAAGATGCCCATCTCTCTAAGTGGTAGATGTTCTCCAGTGAGTCATGTAGGAGTTTCAACATCCATGGGAGGAAATGTGGCTTCTCCCTCATCCTCAACTTGGTCCTTTTCTCTAAGTTCTTCATGGATTCATTCTTTTGCAAGTATGTTTTCTCAACGGTTCTTTATTGCTTCCTCTTTCTTTCTATTTTATTCTTCTTGTTTTCTCTTGGCTTCTTCCTATCCTCTCTTTTATTATTTTTGTTTTTTGTTTTCTTCTTATTTTCTTCCTCCTGTATTTTTCTCTCCTCTTTCCATTTCCAATTTTTCTCTTGTTATTGTTTCTTACCTTCTTATTCAAATTTCAACTTTGTATGCTTTTATTTGTTTGTCACCTCTTTATCCCTTTCTCTTTTCTGCACAACTTTATTCTCCTTGGTTTTGTTTTCTTGGAGAGGATTCTTTGTTTGTGGGTTTATGATTGCTCATGGGATGAGAGCTACCAATTCCCTTTCTTGCATCCACAACCTTTGCAACATTGTAAAAATTATTTACCTTGCATTCTTCCTCATCAATGGTTGGGAAATATAGTCATCTGTAATTTATTTGTTTACAGTGTATTGTCATGATACACTTGGAATCATATCTATGGAAGCTTATTTCACTAAATTTAAAGTGTTCTAGATCACTAGCTTCCACCTCTACTTCTATAAAACTTCAAAAATAATATGTTCCTACATACATTGGAAAAGTAGGCTAGGGTTCCTTCTTTACATGGAACGACATGCTCGTATATTATTTTGTGACTTGGTATGCAACTTCCTACAAGACTATTTTATCTTTAAAAAACATAGGAAGTTAGTGAGGAAGCTTGCAAGATCTAAATACCCTAATATAAATTGAAAATGTTGGTGTGAACCAATTTTTCATATCCTGTAATGTTTCTCCACCTCTATCTGATATACGTGGAGATTATGTGTCAAAGTGTATGTGATATATGGGTGAAATAAAATTCACAGCAATTTGATGATACATTCCCCTATAGTCAGTGTCCTGTAAAATCCTACAATAGATGTGAATAGGTGGTATGTTTGGAGAAAAGTTCCACCTACATCCTAATGACTCAAATTGACACCTTATACGTATGGCATCTAAGCGATATGATTCCATGTAAAATTTAGGATGGTGTGCCTATGGTGGTTTATGGTGTCCTTTTACATTTTCCATGATAGAGGTTGCTATAATATCTTCCCAATTAAATATACTCCCATCTTGAGTATAGGTGTACATAATTGGTACATGATTCACTTTGAAGAGTTATGCTTCTTTCCTACCATAAATTCTACAACACATTGTTGCTACCATTTTATATTCCTTTCTAAATAGCTTGGTCTTATATATCTCATCAGATTGGTATTAAAACTTACAAGGATCTTGCCACCAAGTATTAAGGATATCTTTGCTAGCCAGAGGAAAATTAATAAGAAATTAGCTACAAGGGACACCTGGTAGCTTGGTGTCTTGTAATATTCGGTGATATAGGGATATATGTGCACTACTACATTTATATTGGTTTCCCATAAAATCATGTCTTTTGTATCTATGCGCTTGATTATCCATTGAATAATTTTGTCTCATGGTAGGATGATAGGTTGCGATACTATTTTGTGGAGCCAAGATTTATTGAAATTATGATACACTTAACTATCCTCTTCATCTTCAAGAACCTCTTTTCGAGAAAATGATTGATAGATACCAAACCAATTCATTGGTATTGATTTTTTCACATGGAAAGTTCTGTCAACATATATGGGAACTGAGATTATAGAACTTTCCATTCCCCTTCTTCACTACTTTCTACAGTCTCCTTGCCTGCTCTTTGCTTCATGGGAAGGGCCATATATCCCATTGATTAGGAGATGATAAGGAACTCGTAGTCTATGGTACTTGTCATCTCAACAATATTCATGATAACCAACAATGTTAAGAAACCAAAATCAATTTAATTTGTTGGACAAACTATGTTAGGTTGGTGCCTTGTTTAACTAATAGGCTCTTTGTTTAGTAGATCAATGGATTGTTATGCATGCTATAGGTGGAGGCTATGTTGAGAGGGGAATGTGCTAAAATGGCGTGCCAAGATATATTAGCACAAGGAGATAAGGTGGGTCACCATAAATATATTATGTTATTGTGAAAATAAAAGGGGAATCTAGAGGTTTAGCTCATGCCATAGTGCATAAAAAAGAGGAATAATCCACCTTAGCACATAGGGAAGACTATCGACGATGAAGAAAATCACAGTAGAATTTGGTTTCAGAGCGTCGTTATACAAGGAGATGGTAGATATCTAATGGGAAATATTGTGACACTGCACAAAGGATTTTGATGGGATTCAGCTGAGCTCGACAGTGTTGCATAAGATTCTAGTAGAGTGGGTTCCATTGCACAAAGAGTGGCCTCATTATGTTCTATGAGATCATGAAAGAGGGAAAATTACTAAGAGTGGAGAAATATAGGCTTAAAGGGAAAGGGAAATTGTGAAGGATATGAAGAGGTTAATGCATAAGGGTTTATAAAAATGTAAGGGAATATGGAAGGTCAATAGACAGGAAGTCAAGAAGTTATGCAAAAAAAAATGAGAAAAAGAGGAAATGACACAGGAACGCATGGGGACCTACTTGATATCTAACATGATGGTTCGACTCCTAGCAACGGCGGGATCCCCAACAATAGAGCATGAACTAATATGCTTTCTTTCACTGACAAGCTGAAGGCTTTGGTCACAAGAGAGAAAATTAACATTGAAATGTCTTCAAGTCCTTATATAGGCTTATCGCACATGTGAAGTTCCTTAGGCACTTTAAATTCAATTGCGTGATAATAATTTCTCATGGATCTAAGATGGCATAATGAAGCTTGAATTGTGTGCTACATAGAGGGGATTGCACTGTCGAGATTTACATTTTGGAGCATCACACTAAGGAAAAATGATGTGACACACTAACAAATATTGTTGTGTTATGCCAAGGATGAGTGTGATCCACCAAGACATAAATACACGCTAAGAAAGACACATATAACATTTTTCATTGAAAATGACCTTACCTCATTGGTTCAAGATTAAACAAGGATGTTTATTCATTGAAACAAAAAACGAGGGGGACTCCAAATTTTAGATATGTGCTAAAAATTTGGGGTCTCTACATCTTCTAAAACACAATCATAGGGAATCTAATATATTTGGATGGGAGGGAAGTCCTTTGAATCCCTACGAGTTTAGAGATGTGAATACAAAAAAAAAATCTATGATTTAACAATATTGATAGAGATTCAAAAATAATTAGATAAGTTATTAAATATGGTCTTGAAGGAAACAACTTCCCAAAAATATATTACCCCATTAGAAGAGTGTCATCTATGAATTATTGATGGGTAGAAGGGGAATTAGAGATACATGTAGAGATACCCTTAAGGATACCTACATGAACAATAAATTTTATGGCTCAACATAGTCCTTCCACCACATAGAGAAAAAGGTAACGACAAAGCATATCCCATTGCACAATGCCTCTTGAGAGGAGAAAAGTGGGGGATATGGATCCATTAACAAGGATAGCAAAAAAATATTTGGCACAAGGTCCATAACCTAATGTATTCTTATATCTAAAAAACCAAAAGCCTTGAGTATGTGAAAGATAAATTCCAAGCTAAGATGATCAAAGGCTTTAAATATATCCCTTTCAATGAACATCTCAAAGCATTTAAAACATTTGAATTAGAAAATGTGTTAATGGGTTAAGAAAATGCCATCCAAAATTGTCCTACCTTTAAAGTAACTAGTTTATTTAGAAGATATAACAAAAGGAAAGAGAGGTTCGAATTTATTATCAATCACTTTAGAAATAATTTTATAAATAACATTAAAACCAACTATGGAAAAAGTATGAATGAGAGTCATACTAATATTTTTTATGGATTAGAGAGATAAAGTTAGTGTCTAGAGTTAAACTGATAGAAGAGGATGATTTGGTGTCCTCATCTAATCTCCAGATATCATCTCTAGAGATAATATCCTATTATTTTCCAATAATCTTGAAAATAATTAGTAGTAAACCATTTAGCCTTGGATATTTTCTCCTCGACATTCCTATAACTATTTCTTCTACCTTCATCATGGTAATTTCCCTCAATAACATTGTTTCTCTCTTTGGGGTGACTAACTGTGGTATATGTTTTGTTATTTTTCAAATGGAATACCTTCTATCCTAGATTGGGTCCATTAAGATGTCTTGTTATGGTCCATTATTTCCTTTTTAATCTCCATATGCTCTTCAAGATTTTGATTTTTAGAGTTCTTTATACTTAGATATTTGTTGTTTTATTCACGTTGAATCATGGATCTACGAAATAATTTGGTATTATTCTCCCCTTCCTTGAGCCATTAGACTCTGGGATTTTGTTTGCATAAAATATATTCTTGTTTCAGATGTTCTTCTAATTGAAGTTGAGTAACCACTTGTTTGTGGCTTAATTCTTCTCATCTCCCTCCCTTTATAATAAGTTTTTGAAAAAATTTATTTTCATTTTCTGCCCTTTTTTTTCCTCGTGAATATTACCAAACTCCCGTATATTATATAATTTAATATTCATTTTAAGATCTTTTAATCTCCATTGGAAATGGTACATAATGATTCGTTCAATTTTTTTTTATTCTTTTCACTAGGATTCAAATCTACATGATATATTTTTTAAACTCCATGTCCAATGTAGCAAAATAATGATTGGTGAGTGGTATGACCCATGACTTGGCAGATAAAAGGCTTCAAATTTAATCCTTGGCAAGAGAAGATATTTTAAAATGAGGAATCTATCCAAAGGGTAGCAAATTTGTGAAGAACCCATCTTTTTTTATTCAAGGTGAATATTACATTATTAGATTCCGTATCTATCAAATTTGATTGGTTTAAGAATTATGCAAAAAAAAAATGAATCTTCATCTAGTCTTCTTATATCATGTTGAAATCTCCTAAACAACATGTGGTTTATCCCCAACCATATTAGAGATATTCTTAAGATTTAAAAGAAAAAAAAGGTTTTGGGAAAATATTGGCCCATGTACATTAGTGATGGATCCTAAGCTCATGGAACTTATACGATGAAATAGAAATGATAGTGGTCTAGGAAAATCAAAGGAATCCTTTAAAGAAATGGGTGGTGGATTCCAAAGAATGGCTATTCCTGCAAATCTCCATGAGAATCATTGGCTATCATTATGCAATTAAATTCTCTTAGCCTTTGAGTATCAATACTCCACATAAATTATAAAACACTCATAAGATGACTCATTGGAAAATTTCTCAAATAATTTCATAGATGGATGATGATCAATAGTCAGGGAAAAGGAAAAGAACAATGGAACAGGAATGAGATAGAAAAGTGTTGGGGCATATTGCAGAAGACGCATCATCAAGCGAATTTATATTTTTTTGGGAATATGTGCCATCAACGATTATATCAAGTCCCATTGATCAAAATATTTTAGGATCAACAACATCAATAGAGCTATAAAAATAAAAAAGAATTTTCTCTCAAGACCTTAAAATGAAGAATAATAGGTGAAAGTCAAATAATAATTATTTTCACAATTGTGGAAACAAAGGCCATCTCAAACTAGATTATTGTTGGCCCTTTCTTTTAGGAAGGGGCAACTAAATATGGCTATTCTAGAACCAAAGAAAAAAAATATAAAAATGGCTACTCATTACATAGAAGTGAATTCTCCAATGAATTTTCATAAAATCAATATAGTGCATAAAATGGATTTGCACGGGAAAACATGTGACACAATATTTAGAGACCCCATATAGACTTCTTTAAGTGCATGCAAAGTGTAGGCTATGGTACATAAAATTGATAGTCAACTTAAGAAAGAGAAGTTTCTCAACAGAGAAAAACATATAAGGATTGATGAATTAGAGTCATGGATCATATAATTGGGAGGTGATCCCAAGGATATAAAATGAATTCAAGCATTGATAAAATCCAAGGATATTGATATCCTTTCATTGAAAAGAGGCTTAAAGTCCCAAATATAGAGCATGTTCAAACTCCTGAGCTACTAGTTGTATAGCAGGAGAAATCAATTGCATAGCTAGATGGTATAATTAAATAAAAAGATTGACAAATACGAAGAGTAGATTGAAATATTAAATAAATAAAGGACTTAACATCTTTGTCAAAATTCTTCATATGTACTTGCAGTACCAACAAATCCACCAGAAGAGTTAGAAAAAACTCCAGATGATTTAAGACTGAGGGAGGTTGAGCTCGAGAACCTAAAAAAAAATATTACAGTTAAGGATGATGAATTGCATATTCTAAAGGTGTAGATTTTAGAAAAAGATGATATTATCATAGTTTATAAAGAAATAAAGGCCAAATATTAATAGGATATGCAATAAATGCAAAACAAATTGTTAAGAAGAACATAATTGGAGGGAGGCATATTTTTGGGATTTTATCATAGAAAAATGTAGAAATTTCTTTATAGATCAGCTAGCTCTGATACCATGTAGAAATTCTCACTGTAGATTAACCTAATTATGCAATATAACTAAAGAAAAATACTTAATCTACTTCTACAATCAAATTTGCGGAAGCTTAACAGATTTGAGCAAGATCAAGAGGAACACATATAACAAGAGAAGAAGAATCAATACACATGAAACATAGAAGAATACTTTGGGGAAAGCCTCAACTAAAAACCCTGATATTTGTACTATCATACAAGGTGGAAATACATCAAGATTATACAAAGCCTTAGCTCCCATAGCTAACCGGCTCTCAGTACAATCCTCTTGGATGCTCACAGGAAAACAAGGCTTCTCACAAATCTTCTCCTTTACCTTCCAAGCCTCCTATTTCCTTGCGCTGTTTCTCCTGGGTGATCCTATTGTTATCAATTGTAACACTGATCTCACACCCTGTAAAACTGTGCAATCCTCAAGGAACATTGTTCCTTCTGCATGGATGAGTTTCCTTTATAGGAAAATTCCTCCAACTAATAGTACAATGTCCTTGTCTTTAATCTCAACTGGGTCTTTGTCTGAACTGACATGCATGAGTTATTTATGATAGAATCCTTAGTTATCTGGAGTACACTAGTTGCATGTATGCATGCATTAACTGACCGAACTCACAATTAGTTCCTCAAACTGTTTGGAACTAATTTAACTGGACTTAACTCAGTTAACTAAGCTAACTAATTACAACTCAAATACAACTCATCCTTATCTCCTTAATTAAGGGATAATCTTCTTAATTTAAGGGATAATTGTTGCATGACTTTAGAAATACTTCTAGCTTGAATTTCTCCAACTAATTAACTCAAGATGAATTAATTAATTATTTTTCAAGCAGCTGGTGAGACTAAATTCGAATTTTAATTCACAATTCTAATTCAAGGACAAATCAAAATCGGAATATTTTGAATGCTATTTTTAGCATTTCTTGTTGTTATTTTCAAGAAAAAAAAATATATGAACTTTAGAATTTTTTAGGTTGATTGGTGATGAGTATGCATTGACATATTACACACAACAAACCATCTAATACACATGGGATGAATTGGGAAATAAACAACACTTAGCAAATAAATTTACTAAATTCCTCAGTTCCAAGTCTGCGGAGAAGTTGAATGCATTGGAAGCTATTGATAGAATATCAGTAATAATGGAGACCAACAAAGTTTTTGCTACGAAAAATTTAACACAAAAGCCTTAAAAAATGTGATATAATAGAAAGAAATGTTGAGAAATTCATGAACATGCTTATGATTTTGTTTAAAATGGGTTTAGCATGTTGGAAATGGGTTTACCCACATGCTACTGAGATAAAGGTATCTAATTTCATTTTACAAGAAGCTTAGAGAGAAATTCTACTAAAGGAGAGAAATAAGAAGGATAAATTTTCATATATCACTGGAGCTTTAAAAGGTTAAACACTTATGGCTAAGTTTATTAATGATTTCTACCTTTTATGGCATTGAGAAAACATGTTTTCTAGAGTCCCAACATATGACAAATATACTAAATTTGACATTGCATACAAAAACATAACTATATACAATTATGTTATCGATTAAGATTGTAATTTATTAGCTTGGTTTTTCCTATGATGTCTTAGTTAACAATTGGTCAATGGTACTTGACAACACATCACAACAACCTAACTAATTTCTACAATTTTATAGTTTATGTCTATTTTTGTAGTTTTGGGTCCAAGAAACTTAGAAATAATTATGGTTAGAGTCCATTTTTGTACAAAAACAAGGAAAAACTTGATGCAAAAGGATCTAAAATTTTTTAGTCATTAAGGATTGTAATTGGACAATATTAATTTTTGTCACAATTAAATGATGGTTGGAAAACATGTAATTGTAATTTGTCCTTAAAATCGATGTCTTGGCATTGTCCTCTGACCAGAACATCTCAAATAACAATAGGCTGACTACTTTCACATTTATATTATATCTATGTTATATAACATTTGAGTTGTAGTGTTTGTCCACTCTATCTTACAACAATGACTCAATTAATATTTTAATTAACATGGTTGAAAAAGCATTAATAACATTTATACTACTAATTGACTGCATACCATATATACAATATGTGACTTATTTATAAGTGAATTAATATAATTTAAAATAAAATAAATTTAAATACCATAATGGTTATTAATAGATAAATTTTAAACAAACCTATTAAAATAAAATAATATAAATTTTCAATTAATTTGGATCTTTTTTTTTTCTTTCCCGAAGGTGGCAAAACCTATCAAACTCAGGTGTCAAACCAACAGTGAGGACAACCATCTCTGGCTGCTATCCGCGAATGTCGATTTGACTCATCACCGTTATCAAGGAAAACCACGCCACCTGTAATAACCCGTTGGTGGTCCGTAAGGGAGCAGGGTTTCACTCCTGCCAAATCCTGTGGGTCTTGGGCCGTTAACCTGTTTCCTTACATCCGAGGAAGACGAGCTCTTAGCCAAGCAGAAGCAGTTTTACGGCATACTCCAGGCCGACAATTAATTTGGATCTGCCTCTACAGTTGGTCTGATAAATTAAATTATAATAATTTTTATAAATAAATAAATAAATATATATATAAAATTAATTAATAAGGTGGTAGTTGAAGGAGAGGTAGATAAAAGTTTGGAAATTCCTGTGGAAGCTTCGTGACCCGCGTTCGATCAGGTATGACTGCCAAATCGAACTAGTACTCATGAGTCATCGTAGTCATTAAAGAAAAAAAAAGACTTTGGACGAGGTGTACAGCTGGATGGAGATTCTAATCTTTGATGGAGGTATCAAACTTTGTTAACAGGTTTAGTTAAACCCAGTGAATGCCTGGTTGGAGGCTCCAATGATATTGGAAAATGACACTAAACCGAGGTCGTACCTGATTTCACTCTCTCGGAGGCAGTTAGTCTTATCAAACCTTTGATCAAATACTTAAAAATTGGGCGAAACTTCTCATACATAAGAATCGCGTGAAATTATTTTAATATTTGTGACTAATAATAAGAATTTTTTATTAAATAATTAATAAAGTATCAATTATTAATTATTTCTGTCTCTGTATACACTGTCCTATCTATGATTATATTATTTGATAAAGTTGTCACCAGTCACACTATATATATCCGCCCTTCTCCTATTCATCGGCCACCTAACTGAAAACGTTGTATTCCTACCTCATCTATACATTTTCGTGCTGCTTTCGTCGGATAGGTTGGCCAGCCGATAAATCTCTAATTAGATGACTGATCTCGCAGCCACAATAATTCTCTATCATGATTTAGGGGTTGAATAGTAATTATCTCTCTTTGACTCGAGATCACTTGTCTAGCACGGAATAGATTAAGTATCAAACATGGCTCAGCACTTGATTATCGCTTCGAGAGCAAAGAGGGTCAACAATCTTGTATTATATTGGTGCATAGTAAAAATAATTATAAAAATAGCGCTTTATATATATATTAAGAAATTAATATAAAATTATATTATAGTTTGAAATATCATTTACTACTATATTGTAAATAACGTTTTTTTATTATAGCTTAATTAATTCATACTTTATACTATATATTTTTTTATTTTCAAAGTTTATATAAAATAATGTTTTATGCAATAATATGTAAGAATGTCTTACTAATATGTAATGTCTTAAGATAAATTTTGTTTGGTTAAGAGTTTGTCTTTCTCCAGCTTAAGAAAGTATGTTAACACCCAAGACACATAGACATCAACTAGGGACGAAAACCTACCCCCTTATGGACCACGAGAACATCATTCAGGTGGCATGGTTTTCCTTGAATAACGATAATGAGTGAGCCTACATTCTCAAATAGCAATTATAAATGGTTATCCTCACAATTGGTTTGACAACTGAGTTATGATAGATTTTCCCATTGTTTGAAAATAGAAATAAAAATTTAAGAACAAATATTGAGAACCACATGGTATTGATGTAAAAGCATAATGCACGACTTTGGGAGCTCCCCAACTATGTCCTGAGTTCAAATTTAAGTGGAAAAACTATTGGCTGGCCTAATTCAGGTTCAGAATGGATGGTAACCTATTAGAGGAATTGAAGAATTTTAAATCAAAGATACATCTAAATGGAGTTAGACTAAGCAGTTCTAAGGACCATCTGACTTGGAGCTAGGATACATCGTCTGAGGAGGTAAAAGATTGACTTACATATGAAGCAATTGTATATTTAGAGGTGGAGCCAAATCACATATGGTGGAACAATTATGTTTGGAAATAGCACATCACAACCAAATTAAAATGCTTCACTTAATTGGCCCAACATGATAAAATTTTGTCCTAGGAGCTTCTCCAAAAAAAAAGGATTTGGAGGACCAAATAGTTGTAGCCTTTGTAGATAACAAGAAGAAATTGTGGATCATATATTCACAAAATGCTATACTACACAAGAAATTTGGTTCACAGTTTTACAAGATATAGGCATTCACACAATTCTAAGGTGGTCCTCTTTTGAGGAATCACTTTACTTATGGGCCAAGAAATCCAATCATCTCGGTATTCTTCCCATATTTGTGGCATGGGGCATTTGGCTTCTTAGGAACAAAATAATCTTTAGAAATGAAGAAACTTGTATCCTTACTCAATCTTCAAAGATCGTTGATCAGTTTAGAGAACATTTCCTCATGCGATATGAAAAAGGCCCTAAAAGACATAATTTTCCTATGATACTTCCTTATGCTCTTATTGGATTCTTTGATGGGGCTACACAAGAGAACCTTACTTGAGAAGGGGGACTTATCAAACTGCCAAAGAACAAATCTATCCACTCCGTTATTGATATTGAATCTAAGACAAACACCAAAGAAATACTTATAGCAACATGGACTCTCTTGGCAATGGAAAAGCATAAAAACATTAAAAACATTATCATACTTGGTGACTCAAAATGTGTAATTGATTAGTTGGTAGGTGCAACATAATTAATTGTTTTAAACCTTATAGCCTGGAAACAAAGAATTGGAGAAATAAGATGTTACTTCTAGGAGATGAAGTTCCAACACATTTAAAGGGATTTTAACAAATATATTGATAGATTATCAAAAAGTGCAATATCATTAGACCTTGGGCATATTTTAATTAAAGAACTTGTGGGTAGTATGTTCCAATGTACCTACCACTTATCCATAGAACACTTCTATTAACTCAAAATCTTCTAGCAAGTCAAAATGAAACTTCATATTTCAGTTTTTCTAGATCAAAGACAAACCCTTTTAAAAGATCTGAAGAATATCAAAAATGCAGACTTCAATATTTCTCTTTGTTTATACATCATTTTAATTCCTTTTTGAAAATCTGATGTAATATTCATACTTATGTAGGACAATTTTTATAGTAAATGCATTACATAGGGATAAGTATGTTAAGTATTCATTAGGATTTTTTTATAATATGAAGCTCACGACAAAACTAAACTTATGTAGATGCATGTGTAATACCATGTTGCCCTCAGTTCAAAGAGGAAATATCATATGGCACTAGACAAAATGTTTTTTTTTTTTATTCATATGAATAACAAAAAAGTAGCTATTTGAATGACAAAAAAAACTTTGGTTGGATAAAAAATTCATCCAAGATGGGAGTGGATGCATGCAAATTAAAATGTACATAAAAAAAACCATTTCAAATATATTAAATTATTCAATGCATAACCAGTTCAAATAGAATATGGTGTTCACTGCAAGCATTAAATCCAAACTAGAGCTATATTTATATATTTTAAAATACAAATCCACAACCTCACTGAGATGGTTGTATTTGCATCGAATTTTAAGCATAGTTATCAAATTAACTAGAATTGGCGAAAAGGTTTGAAAAAATCGTGAATTTGATTCGAATAGAGAATGATTCAATAAAATTCGATTTGATTTTTGCATGGATTTGATCGTTGGGGCACATCCTCAATAAATAAATAAAAATACTTCCTCATGAAAGTTTTTAGAGTTAAGAGATGACACACCATGCTCATTAGTAGGGTTGGACTTTGGATTCCTCCTTACTAGTCAAGTGTAACGCCCCACCCCATATACCCACTTTTACAAGCTCTCCAGGGTAAACATGAGCTGAGAGTTACTATGCATGACCTGACATCCACATTCCAGTTATAGGAGTGGGACCTAATATCTTTAAAACTTTACTACAACCTCCGGGAACACCTTATCACCTAAATGTGAAGCAACATCTACTGATCAATGTTTCCTAGGCTAGAACTACATTCTTGATTCACTTTATTGCTAAGTCGCACGAATGCCAAGTTATGCATGTGGCTAGGAGGCTCAAGCCGCACTCATAAGCATTCCTCCATGAAGATACAACAAAAATTTCTCAGCTAGGAGATTACTGGCAGAAGACCTTTTTAGGATTTTCAGGGTTAGCTATAGACCAACTGACAAAATTTCCCATAACTTTCCAAAATTACCTTAATCATATATAAATGTATTCATTCACTATTCTTAACTCAATTCCTCCCCAGACTTGTCCAATACATAATAATAATTGAGATAAACACTTTGTAGGCAAAGTTCTTGTAGATCATAAATACATATTTGTTCACTGATTCAATAAGTTCATAAGAGAATCATCAAGAAGGCTTATTTCCCTCTATTACTAGCTGCAACAACAAACATGAACTCATGCATTCATATAAGATAACTAAGAGCCCATCAAACCATGGAATGTATCCATAACAAGAACACATCATATAATGAGAAACATACGATGCATGTAACCAACATTTAGCCAGAATAGAACCATGACAAACCAGTCATAAAATCATACATAAAATTAGAACTTGTGCTCATTAATATTAATATGAATCAGCACATAATAATATATGCAAATTCTAACCAAGACAAATAATTCCACATACTACCCAACCATAGATTGGGATGAACCAAATATTTCTTTTAGCCAACCAACCCATGCCATATTCCAAGCATAAATGCAGGATCTCATTGAATAAACAAAATACAGCCGAACCTGGACATTAGAGGTTAAACCTGGTGGGCACCAGTATTGCAGCAACAATGCTGTAACTCCTGGGGATTCCTAATTTACTTTCATCAACCCGGTAGTTTGTAACAAACTTGGAAGCGATAGTGTTGTATGCACAAGTACTAGTTCTTACTACAGGCTGTCATTTGGTTAGCTAGTGCAAGATCACTTGGAGCTCAAGCCAATTTCTATGAATTCCACAAGGAGATTTAAATGTGATGAGAGAAAGGAAAGCTTACTCTACAGAGGCTATTCTACTTGCAGAAAGAGAAAGAAGATTGGAATGTAAAGCAAAACCTAGCAAACCCTAATTTACCGACTAACCCTACTTTCGTAGAAAGAGAGATGAAAACCTACGAAATGAATGCTATTATTTACTGAGGAAGTAAACTACACCTATTCAAGCTATTTCTAGAAGGAAATGAGGAAAAATTGTCTTTTTTGGATTTTTATGTATTTTATGTGAAATTGTTATGCATGTAATTTATTTTTTTGTGGATGTGGCAACGATTAGGTGATGATGGAAGGTGACTTTGGGATTTTCGGAGGTGTAGGAAGGTGTGGAGGGGTCCTAAGAGGCCTTTGGCAACCTTCTGGAGGCTTTCCCTGCAACCGGAATTCAAAAAGTCACTTACACGAAATTCTACAGGAGGCTGTAGGGGATCTACATGAGGACCTACAAGAGGGTGCCAAGGGCCATTTTAGAGGTTTTAAAGGTGGAAAAAATGGTGGGAAAGGGTAGTTGAAGACTAAAGGGATGTGTTAATGTTTCTAAAGTTCATCAAAGATGATTAGGAAAGAAAATGATGGTTGCATTTGTTCAAGATACGAGAGGAAAGCTTATGAGAAAAGTGCAGCAATTAGGGCAGATTTGTGAAGGGCTATGAATGGCCTGTGAGACATGTAGAAAAAGAGATGGTGATGGCTGCTTTATTGACTTATTATAAGCAGAAATATACTGTAAGAGAGCTACAAATCAAAACACTAAAACTGAGCTAGAAAAGAGCTATTTGCACCAAAAAACAGAACTATATCTCATGTTAACCTAAATTCTGATCTAGGAAAATACAATGTTGAACAATGCTATATGGAAAGGAAAGCATGGAAAGAGATTTATTGTAGAAACATAAATGAGGATGGCAAAATGGACCTGAAGCAAAACATTAACCTCTGAATCAAACTGTAACACTAGAAAATTGCATGGAGGAAGCAAAACTGTGCTTTTGTGGTAGCAGGAGTGTCTTGACCTCAACTCATGGTGTAAGGTCCTCAGGTTGATGACTCGATTGGGCACCGAGCGGACCAGGCATGGGCACGGGCACACGGGTGAGATGACGGGCGTGCGAGCGAGTTGGAGTGCACGGGCGGGCGCGCGGGCGGGCGCACACGGCGGGCGCTCGGGTGAGCTCACACGGTGGGTGCGCGAGCACGCGGGCGGGTGGATGCACACGGCAATGCGATGAAAGGCCGAGCTGCTTGCGACAAAACCTGCAAACTTGCAACAAAACGATGGACAAATAGCTGTGCGATAGAACGGTTATACCCCATGGAGCGTGGGCAAGATGACTAAAAGCCAACCTATGATAATGAGCAGGCTGACACATCTTGAGGGCGTTCAAAGGGTGTGCAACTATGGGATGGGTGGTCGGCTGGGCAGCCCCACCCACACGTACAAAGGCTATATGTAAGTGCGTTGGAGCACTTGGAAATCATTCTTCACACACAACTTCGCTCAAGAGGAAGAGGCGCAGGTCTAAGTGCGTAGAAGACAAGGAGGGAAGGCGCATACCTCATGTGCTAGTTCTTGGTTTAGCCGCACGATAGAGAAGTGTCGTTCTTGGAGTTGGGTGAAGGTGTTGGGCAAGGTGTGCCTGATGATCGGTTGAGGTGTGCACGACGGTCATGCAAAGTGCCGGTTTGTGCCAGGACTTGGCGTGGGTGTCTTGGTGGCTCGGGTGAGCACCCGCCCATCATGCAAGGTGTGCATGAAGGTGAACGGAGGTTCACCTTGACAGTAAAATTGACTAGTGTAAATTTGGGGTTTCCCAAGATTTAGCTTGTACATTGTAAAAGTGATGATTATATAATATATTAATTTGGGCAGACTCATATTGCATGGAGTTGCCCCTCCCCTTTATACTATGCAATTGTCTTCTTGTTTATAATTGCTGTTGATAATGAATGAGTATGGGTGTTCATTGGTATAAAGGATAAACATAATAATACTTGGTTGCGAAACATAAACTAAGTAGGAGAAAGTGAATTAGGCATAGGCCACGAACATAAGTATTAGTGAAAAGAAAGTGTTCAGTGGTGCCGCACCTCGCTATAAGCGGTTGAAAGACTACCGCAGGTGTAGGGGCGTGACAGTTGGTATTAGAGCTCGGTTGGAGTTGGTGTTAGAGCAGGGTTGCTTGTGACGAAGTGCAGGTGTGGGTACAGTTGGAAACTTGACAATTGATGACAGTGGAAGCAGGTACTTGCAGGTGAAGGAAGCTAGTTTCACATACAAGTGGAACAAGGGCCGGTTCATGGTTGCAGGAAACTTGGTGAAGCTGGTGAATGGTGAAATAGGTTTAGCAGGGGTGAAGCTTAGTGCTTGGGCCAAGCTGAACGACAAGGCATGGCAAGTTTGGAAGAATGCGAAGAGAAGCTCTTGCTTACCTTATACAGGTTGGAGCGGTTGAAAGAAGAGAATCCCTGAATTCGAAAGGAACTTGAAGTCTTGGAAAAGAATGTTGAAGACGAACTTTTTCAACTTAGTTGGACAATGGAGCAAGATGAAGTTACAGATTGTGCTGACAAGGAAGAGGAAGCCATGATGATTGAGGATGTTGCAGATGTGATAATGATGGACGATGAACTTGAGATTGATCAAGTTGGACCAGGATCGTGCAGTTTGCAGACATGGATGGATGAGGATACTCACATGGAGGAGCCTCATGATGATGATGAAGAGCAAGGATTGTTGATTGTTGCAGGACTTGTTGGGGTTGTTTGTGACCTTATGGTAGAAGGTACAAAGGCTCATGACAAGGGAGGAACATGATGATCGTTGTGGAGGATTGGGTCATGCTTTAGCCACTTTGGCTAAGTGCCCGACATGACACATGAACAGGTTGAAGGGCACACACTTGAGATGCTTGGGTGGACTTCTCATGGCCGAGACCAAGAGATAGTCTTGGTGGAACCTTTAGTGGAGGAGCTATGATGGAGAGACTCATGTGATGATGATATGGTTGGGTGACCGAGTTCACTAGACCGAAGATTGCAGCTTAGATGAGGATGACCAATTGTTGTGATGGGTCTACTTGGTTGGACTACATGGGCAACTTAGTCATGGACATCAGGTTGGAGACATGGAGCATGGCAGTCTTATGCAGGGACATTGTGCAGGAGCACTTGTAGAGGTGTCACTTATGGGCATCCAATGAGGAGTGCCAAGGCAGGGGTTTTGTGCAGATGGATTTGCTGATGTGACATGGAGATGTTTTACTTATGAGCCGATGGAGAGGTTGTGCACTTTTGTACAACAAGGCCATGGACGTTGATGGAGTTGTGAGCAGGCTATGGAGCATTCCTACTACATGGAGAGTTGAGGCATCTTGCAGAGACCTTTGGGCCGAGACTTGTATGTTTGCGAGATGTTGGTTGGGGGATGGTTTATGGAGCTCATGATGACATGAGATTGTTGTGACTTTTAGGGACTTCATATACGATGGACTTAGAGGATCTAATGCATTGAGGAGCTGAGGTCAGAGACTTTGATGCAGGATGGGGTGCATACTTTCAAGTACATGTATGGGAATGGCTTGAAAGAGTGACTTGATGTGGAAGATCGATATGAGACACTTTGGGGTGATGGAGTTACAACGTTGATGGTGCTTCGGTGACTACACTTGAGCATGGGTTGAGCCGAGACTCAACTACCTTTTGACATGGGAGTTGATTGATCTATGATCATGGGCAGCACATGGATAGATGAGACAGGTGTATACTTGTTTCTATGGCAGACTTGAGGGATGACACATTGCAGATATGATGGAGGTTGTTTCATGGACCTGGATGTGGCACACCGAGAGTTGGAGATTGATGAGATGATCTCTTAATATGGAGGAGATACACACATAGATGATGTTGGGATAGATGTGGCTAATTTCATGTAGCACATTGACACCAAACATCATGGACAACATGTTGTAGATGAGATGAGGACTACTTCATGGACCTGAGCATGGCTTACACTTATATGGAGATGGATTCTTGATCGAGTTGAGGATGTGGCAGGATGTCTTGAGAAACAACTGATGGTGGCATGAGGATGTGCATTCTCATGATTGAGCATGACAGTTGGACTGGCCATTCGACTAGTTCAGACATGAGGGCCGGCATGTACAGAGATGTGTTAGCATTATGTTGGAGTACCATGGTAGCAGTTCACATGATGACACATCATGAGGTCGACACAAGATGTTGTAGTGGGCATGTAGCATGGATGGAGGGACCAGCCTTCCACGATAGGGAGCAGCATGTGGAGATTGTGACAGTGTGATTGATGATCATGGATTGAGATGATCTCTGATGTATGACATACCGATGAAGTTTATACCTTGGTATGGTGATCTTGGTGACAGATGGTTGCCGAGGCGAGACATGGTGGAGACGGTGGTTCTACATATGATGCAGAGATGGTTGCAGTATGTGGAGGAGTTGACATCATGGATATTGATGATCTTCGAGGATGGCTACCAGGATGGTATGTTGTCGAGGACGACAACGATTTCAAGTGGAGGAGGATGTAAGGTCCTCGGGTTGATGACTCGGTTGGGCGCCGGGCGGACCGGGCACGGGCACGGGCGCGCGGACGAGATGACGGGCGCGCGGGCGAGTTGGAGTGCACGGGCGAGCACGCGGGCGGGCGCGTGGGCAAGCACGCGGGTGAGCGCACACGGCGGGCGCACGGGCGGGCGGACGCACACGGCAATGTGACGAAAGGCTGAGCTGCTTGCGACGAAACCTGCAAACTTGCAACAAAACAATGGACAAATAGCTATGCGATAGAACGGTTATACCCCATGGAGCATGGGCAAGATGACTAAAAGCCGACCTATGATAATGAGCAGGCCGACACATCTTGAGGGCATTCAAAGGGTGTGCAACCGTGGGATGGGTGGTCAGCTAGGCAGCCCCACCCACACGTACAAAGGCTATATGTAAGTGCGTTGGAGCACTTGGAAATCATTCTTCACACACAACTTTGCTCAAGAGGAAGAGGCGCAGGTCTAAGTGCATAGAAGACAAGGAGGGAAGGCGCATACCTCATGCGCTGGTTCTTGGTTTAGCCGCACGATAGAGAAGTGTCGTTCTTGGAGTTGGGTGAAGGTGTTGGGCAAGGTGTGCCCAATGATCGGTTGAGGTGTGCACGACGGTCGTGCAAAGTGCTGGTTTGTGCCAGGACTTGGCGTGGGTGTCTTGGTGGCTCAGGTGAGCACCCGCCCATCGTGAAAGGTGTGAACGAAGGTGAACGGAGGTTCACCTTGATTATAGAATTGACTAAGTGTAAATTTGGGGTTTCCCAAGATTTAGCTTGTCCATTGTAAAAGTGATGATTATATAATATATTGATTCGGGCAGACTCATATTGCAGGGAGTTGCCCCTCTCCTTTATACTACGCAATTGTCTTCTTGTTTATAATTGCTATTGATAATGAATGAGTATGGGTGTTCATTGGTATAAAGGATAAACATAATAATACTTGGTTGTGAAACACAAACTAAGTAGGAGAAAGTGAATTACGCGTAGTCCACGAACATAAGTATTGGTGAAAAGAAAGTGTTCGGTGGTGTCGCACCTCGCTATAAGCGGTTGAAAGACTACAGCAGGTGTAGGGGCATGACACATGGTCCCGAAGGGAGGAAAGGAGGCAAAGGCTCTGTTGATGGCATTTTCGTATCTTTGCCCATCACTATTTAACCTACTTCAGCAACTGAAATGGAAACAACTATGTAAATCACCAAAAACAACCTATTCTAACTAAGGGAAAAGAAAATATATCTAACAACAACTAATTCATGAACTGAAACAAAACATATAAACAAAAAACAAGAAGTGTTGGGTAGCTTTGGTTAGGCCTAACCCAAGAGCTTCAGCCCTTTGAAAGAACTCAGTGTTGGCTAAGAAAATATTTCATCTCCATTATCAAAATAATAGTCACATTACATAAAATTGTTCACAAAAGTAAGCTTGAAATTAACTGAGCAAAAGCTGCAACAAAAGTGCCAAAATTTGACTAATATTCAACAACCTAATGAGACCCTAAGCCTCTCTATTTATACCACTGGAGCTCCCAACATCTCTTCTAAAATCAAGGAGGCATGGCTCCCAAGATTTGAGATAGACAACAGTTCCCCTTCACTTGCTCGGCTGCCCCTTCGATGCATTGATGTGGCTACTTGTGCTCTAAGCCTTCTGAAGGAGGATTTAAAGTAAGGGGGCATAAATGAGGGGGACACCCTCCTACAAATCCTCTCCCTTGTTTTCCTCGAATATTGGTCGCCAAATGCTCATTAAACCTTTGACTTTGTCTCAAAATTGACCAAAAATATACATAAAGCACACATTAGACTTCATGGAATAATGACTAACCCAATTCACTTTATTAGCATAATTATAATAAAAAACATGCAATAAACTAATGATAATAGTGGATTAATCTGATTTAGGAGGTAAAATGAGCCCATATAATTACCCATTTATGGGGCTCATCATCACCCCCCTACTGAATGTGTTGCTCATCCTCTAAGCAACTAGTCCATCTCTTCATCTTTGATGGCCCTGATGGCCTCCCTAACATCCCATGCTACTGATGTGAGATCCTCTTCCTTATCATGGAATCCAGCATTTCTGTCCACCTCCTCCCACTGCTGTTTTTCTTCTCCCTCTTTTGTGCCCTCTAGTAGTCCTAGCAACAGTGGGGGACTCAATTTAAGGCCAATCCAATTGACCTTCAAACTTTGTATAGAGTGCTTGTACAGTGGCACTCTCCTCAATGCTTCTTTCATCGTGTTTGGGGAGTGATACTCCCTGATCTGTAGGCTATGTGGCAATGTGTTCCACCTTCTCATACAGACATGAATGTAGTCATCTCCAAGCAATCTTTCCATGTCCTCAAAATGTGCAATAGCCTAGGCCTGATCAATGATGTACTTAGGGGCACTTTGAGGATCATTTGCAAGTAGCTGGTGTATGCTAATGAGAGCCATAGGGTCTGATGGCTCTGCTCTAATCATCAGGGGCTCATTTTGTTCTTTTTCCATCAACTTCGTGATTTCTGTTTCCCTTTTCTCCTCATGAATCATCCATGATTCCATGGCCATCAGCTGTAAGTCCCCTAATCTAGAATTGGGGTCCCATAGATTCATATCACTGAGGGCCATGTTATGGAAATAAAACTCTGCTATCTTTGCCTTGTCTTCTGCTGAACTTTGGTCACATAGGTATGTAAAATGTTTATAATCCTAAAAAGGCATGGTGCCTCTCTATTCCAAGGTCTTGATCTGAAACTGTAGCCACTAGTCTTTGAGGTATACTCCATATGATATTGCTGGTTGCTTGCACTATAGTTCCTCCATATACCAACTAGCCATGCATGCCAATTGTGTGTCCTTTTCTTGCAGTTGTTTTCTTAGCATTTCATTTTCTTCTTCCTAGTGAGATCTCCTGATTACTTCTGTATGTCTTACAGTGCTCAACTCCTTACCCATTTCTCTCAGGTTGTTCTCCATGTGGCCAATGTCTTCCACCTGTTTGGAATTAGAAATTTGCATCCATCTATGGCTCCTTACTCTTTCTTTCTCCAGCTCAAAGAAAAGTGGGACTGCAAGCTTCTATGGGATGATTTTTCCCCCCTCAAGGAGATTGTAATAAGAGCCCAAACTAGGTTGGGGGTCAGGTTCTTGAATCTCTGTTGTTTCATCCTTCCCCTTGGTCCGATCTTCTGCCCTTTTCTCAAGTTTCTCAGTCTCTTGTAGCTTTGTTAGGGTCTCCTATAGAGCATTTTGTGCCTCTTGTAGGATTGTTTTTTAGTTTCGTAGTTTTATTCTTTCCTTCCAAGTGGAAGATCTAGGACTTCCTCTTTCATAAGTAATGGGGGTTTTGGATGGATATTCTTCCCTTTTGATAGTAGGGTAATCTTCAATTATGATAGGCTCTTTTGAGGATGGTTGTGGCTTCCCTATTCTTATTCTTGTGCTTTTTCAAGCCCTGAAATACATTGATGGTTGCCTTTTTCTCATTGGCTTGGTTTTAACTGGGGTGCTGAGGGCAGCAAGAACAGTTGTTTCTTCCCTTTCTATTGTCTCAGAAGACACTTCTATCTTCTTTTCCCCTTTTTCCTCTTCTTTTGTCTTTTCTGCCTCTGCTAGCCTTGTTTCCTCTAGCTCTATTTTGGCTTCCTTCTCATCTTGTTTAGTTTCTGCCTTCTCTGTTTCAGTCTTTTTCTTCTCTGGTTTAGGCTCTTCCTTCCCTATTTTAGGTTTTTCCTTCTCTGTTTTGGTTTCCTCCTCATCTTCCGCTTTTTATTATTCCCCCTCACTTTTATAAGGACTAAGGTCATATGTCAGGGATTTTATATCATATTCTCTTGTCATATTTCTAAAGACCTCCCAGGCTATGGGGATTGTGAAGGTGTGGAGGGCTTCTTCCACCAGTAGTTTAATTAATCCATGGTGAGCCAATTGATCTGGACCTCCTGCCTTCAATTTAATGTTGGAATCTATAAGGGACTATAGGAAAAAATGGGAATACTGAGTTTTTGGGGTGTGGGAGTATCCATGCCATATCTTAGCTCATGCATAAGCCTGAAATGGTAACCATAAACTATGCTATACCTCCCTTCACAGGAAATGTACTTGATAATTTGGTAACTGACCTGATCCCAAGGGTAAGGTATGCTTCTTCTTCTTATGCCATTTTTGTCCTCTACAGGATGCTCATTTGGTTGGAAGAAGGTTTTCATGGCAACTTGACCCAGTGGTTTTTCTTCTTTGCTCCAGGGTAGTCCAAGTGGAAAATTGGTAACCCTACTAATAAAATCTAGGGTGATTTCCATGGTGAGACCTCTAAAAGTAACAGTGACATTGGTCTTTGAGTGGGGTATCAAGGAAAGGGCAAACTCCTGAGTCAACTCTTCATCATACCCTCGAAGTTTTTCGAAAAACGACATCCAATTGGCTCTGGTAAAAATGGCTACTACCTCGAGATGTTCATGGAGCCTGACTGAGTTTAGGGGTTGCTTCCTCATGAATCCCCCTGTCATTATGTTTATAATATTTTGGAATACCTCAGGCGGAGAAGGAGACAATTTTTTTTGCAGAAACAGGAAACAGATAAAAAACTGTGTGTTTTTTTTTAAGAAATAGGCATAATTTTTTAATGCAATTCCTCTTCTTTCTGAGGCTTAATTATTCCTTAAAATTGCATCACTGCTTATATATATGAATATCCAAGGTGTTTTTGTATGTAGCCTACCTCTTTAGGCCCAATTTTGAGCAAAAATCCTGTGTTTTTTCTTGTAAAACTGCTTACTGGCCCTCCTATAAAAATGGCTGGAGGTTCTCTGGTAGAACCTGTTACTGCTCCTATAGAACTTGATAATGCTCTTGTAGAACCTGATAAGAGGAGGAGGACTGAAAATGATAGAGAATGGTGGTTTCAAGGCTATGGAGGTGGTATGTAGCTTTCTGTAGCTGCAGGGATGATGATAAAATGGAAACAAAGGTGGTGAATGAGTTCGAGGAAGAGTACTTATGTTTACTGGAGATATTTTCGGTGATGATGTGAGGTGGAAAAAAAGGGTTTGTTGTCATTATTCAAACCTTTGGTCCCCACTGCTATGTCATCATGAGTCTTCATGCCTTTTGCCCGCAATCACTTCCCATCATTTGCGTTGGAGTTTAAACATCTGCCACTACTTGTCTTTTTGGATTTTTCTGTGAGTTGACTAGGCACACGTGTGTGGGATCTCTGGATGAGTGCAATTGAACTGGATGAGGGTGGCCAGTTAACTGGCCACCTTTTTGGTTTAATCCCTACCATTTCATTCGTTCATGCAATTTTTGAATTATACAGATGCAATAGAGGAGAGGGTTAGACACTTACTTGTAGGTCGAATGCTCGTGCTACAGTGCTGCTAAGTTTTGTTGCTGCTACATGCTCGGATTTCAATGTTGCATGCCTGTATCCCTTCTGATATATTCTTTTTGCTTCTTTATATGTGCTTGGTTTCTTTGTACAGGTACCCTTTAACTGAATCTTTCTTCTAACATCCCCTGCATTCCTATGGCTACACCTATTTTGCTACTAGAGCTTGATTTTAAGGGGATCAGCTGCTACAGGAAATCCTATAGGAGCTCCTATAGCTACTTCTCCCTCTAAAATTTTTAGCGGATGCTTGTGCTGGGAGCTATGAGGATGCTACTAAAGATTCTGATGGCAATTGAGAGGGATATGGTAAGCTACAGGTGAGTTGTGGAGGTGTTGTTCTTTTTATTTCCTTATTTTTTTAAAACTGGTTTCTGTGTTTTTTCTGCAGGAAGGGAAGAAATAAGTGGAAATGAGGTGGTGCAGGAGTGGGATGGATGGTTAGGATGGTGGATAGCTGTCAGATGGCCTACATGCTCTCTATGAAAATTCCCAGCTCTTCAACTATTTTGTAAACTTCATTTCGAGCTCTCTGTGATTTCTATAGGAGCCTCCTGTATAACACACAGGGCCTCATGTAGGATGCATAGTCTTCAGAAAAAATGCAGAGAGGTGGAGAAAAAAATCAAAAATGATGGAGAAGAGTATAGAGGATGTGTAATAGCCTTTGTGGCATGTCCCCTTGCTTCCTGTGGTCCATCTCTAACCTGCAATGCATTTTAAAAGTCAATTTCCTCTTCCTTTTTCTCTCTGTTTTTTTTTTTTTTAAAGACAATTAGGGTGCCTCCAGGAGTTTTTCACCCTACTTGCCTGCCCTGGGTGCCTCAAAGGGAGGTTTTCACTTTGGGATCTTACTCTCTCTTTTTTCTTGATTTTGTCATCACTGGGCTGCCTCGAAAGAGGTTCTCAACCCAATCATGGGACTCAAGCGCCTCATAGAGTTTTTCACTTGAGTCCTTATTATTTTTCTTTTTTTCTTCAGTGAGTGGGTGGAGTGGAGGCTGAGACTTGCTCCACTACCAACACTGTCTTATTCAGATCATCAATGAACTCTCGCTTGGAGAGGGACTTCTTGTAAATTTTCAACCTGTGCCCGTTGAGAAGCATGGGAATGGCTTCCTCATCAATGGCTTTGATTAGAACTGAACCATTTTCATTGCATTTTTCTACAGTGTAGGGTCCCAGCCAACTTGTCCTCAGCATGCCCTTGAAATCTTTATACCTTGAGTCATAGAGCAGTTCCCAATCACCTTCTTGGAATTGATCCCCTTGATACTTTTTTCATGACATATCTTCCTCTATAAGCTGGATTACCTCTATGTGAAGAAGGTCCTGCAATCTTTGTTCATCCAATCCATTGAGCTAGAGAAAACTTTCCCTTTGTGCATGGCTGAGATCTAGGTCCAGCTGAGCTGCCGTCCTTAGTGTATTGTATTCAAATTCTATTGACAGCAAAGCCTTCTTCCCATAAACCATTTCATAGGGTGTGAACCCTATGGTGGTCTTCCATGTGGCGTTGTAGGCCCAGGCGGCCTCAACCAATCTATCTGCCCAATCTTTTCTATTGTTGCTCACTACCTTGGTCAGAATTCCTTCCAAAAATCTATTAGTGACTTCCACCTACCCATTGGCTTGTGGATGGTAAGGGGAGGAAGTCTTGTGCTTGATTTTATGATGTGTGAGCAAGTATTCAATCAAATTGGAAGTGAATTGACTGCCTTGATCTATAACCAGTTCTCTTGGATACCTGAACTTATAGAATATGTTCTCTCTTAAAAACTCAGCTACTTTTTCTTCTGTTGCTACCTTGATTGTCTTTTTCTCTGCCCATTTTGTCAGATAATCAGTGCACACAATGATGTGTTGTTTCTGGTTTGAAGGAGGGTTGATAGGACCCACAAATTCCATGCCCCACTTCTCAAATGGCTCAAAAGTCACTTGAGGTTGCATAGGCATCTCATCCTTTGGAGTAGGTTTCCCCATCCTTTGGCACCAATCACATTGGCTAATATATATCTTCACATCTTGATGAATAGTGGGACAATAGTAACCTGCTTGCAGAATTTTGAAGGCAATCCTCTTTGCTGCAAAATGGTCTCCACAAGGCCTGTCATGACAGGTCAGGAGAATGTCAAAAACTTCCTCCTCCTCGACACATCTTCTCAAAATCTGATCTAGGCCAAGTTTGAAGAGATTTCCCCCAATCCAGGTGAAAGGGGCACTTTTCCTCATAATCTTGCTCTTCTCTTTGGAGGATAGGTGTTGTGTGAACTGTGCTAAAACCAAGTAATTTTCTATATTAGCAAACCATGGAGAGAGTACTGAGATACCAAATAGGTGCTCATCTGGCATTTGATCAATCACTTTCCTTCCCCACATGCAGGCAAATCTATTCTAGACAAAAAGTCAGCAACAACATTTTCTTTACCAGGCTTATCGACAATGGTTAAATCAAACTGCTGCAGTAAAAGCAACCATCTAATAATGCGAGCATTCACATCTGGTTTATTCATTAAATATATACTTGTAGCATGATTGGTGTGTACAAAGGTTTGATAGCCTATGATGTAATGTCTGGACTTATTTAAAGAATGCACTACAGCTAGGAGTTCCTTCTCGGTGACTGTGTAGTTTAACTCTGCCTTGGACAAATTTTTACTTATAAAGTATATGGCATAAGGTACCTTTCATCAATCTGCCCCAAGGCTGCTCCTATTGCTTTGTTTGAGGCATCTGTGTGAATTTGGAAAGGTAGGGCCCAGTTTGGGCCTCTCAAAATTGGGGCAGTCACAAGTTTACTTTTCATGGTGTGTAGGGCTTCTTGACAGTTGTCAGTCCATATGAACTCGACATCTTTTCCCAGAAGACCAAACAATGGAGAGGGTAACTTACTGAAATCTTTAATGAATCTTCTATAATATCCTGCTAAACCTAGGAAACTTCGGACATCTCTCACCTTTTGAGGAGGTGGGACCCTTTGGATGATGGCGACTTTGTTGGGGTCCACCTGCAATCCTTGTTGAGATATTGCATGACCTAGCATGGTCCATTCATTCATCAAGAATTCACATTTTTCTAGACTGAGGGATAGGTTCATTTCAATACACTTGTCCAAAACTTTTCCTAGGTTAGATAAAGCTTGCTCAAAGTTAGAACCATAAGGAGTAAAATCATCCATATATATTTCCATTGCATCATGAACCAGTTTAGAAAATGTACTCAATACTGTCCTCTGGAAAGTGGCGGGAGCATTGCACAAACCAAAAGGAAGGACCCGATATGCAAAGGTACCCCAAGGACAAGTGAAGGTGGTATTATCTTGGTCTTCTAGGCTGATCCGAATTTGATTGTACTTGCTAAACCATCTAGGAAGGAGAAAAACTTTTTCCCCGCCAGACCATATAATACTTGATCTATGAAAGGCAAAGGAAAATGGTCCTTTTTGGTGGCCTTGTTCTGTTCCCGATAATTGACAGAGATCCTCCACTTACGATTTTTCTTTGGCACTAGCACCAAAGGAGAGACCCATTCACTATCAGAGATGGGGTAGATGAATCCTGCATCCAATAATTTTTGCAATTCTTCCTTGAAAATGTCTTTAAGGGCTGGATTGATCCTCCTTTAAGGCTACCTAACTGGTTTGCAATCTTCCTTAATGTAAATGTGATGAGTACAAACTGAACGGCGCACTTCCTTCATCGCCTTATAGCTCCAGGCGAAGGCATATAAATGTTTTCTCAATAAGCTACACAGTTCCTTCTCATGGGAGGTGGATAGGGATGAGTTGATTTTCACGGTTCTTTCAGGGCCGAACTCTATATTCTTAACACGGAGTGAGTTTAGGTTGGCCCCACAGATATCACTTAAGGGATTATCTTGTGTTTCTTTCACTAGATCTTCTAATGGAAAAATACTGGGGGGTGGATTCTAAATTAAATTTTCAATGATATCATCCTCATTTTCTACTACACACAGTGGTGTAGAATAGACTTCATCCTCATCCTCCTCCTCTAACCAGAGAGGTAGATCATGTTCTAGCAAGGGTTGCACAGGAGGGTATAAGATTAGTTGCTTGGACATATGCCCGTTCTTGATAGTCATGTTCCCAGCGCGACAATTGATGTAAGCATCGGCAGTGGCCAACTAGGGTCTTCCCAGGATGAGAGGATACCCAGTGAGCTTTTCTTTCGCCTAGAAAATCAAGAAATCAGCAGGGCACTCCCAAGAATCAATGGAGACCATCACATCCTCCACAATCCCTTCAAGGGTCACGGTTGAGTGGTCTACTAGCTACAGTACTGTCATCGTCTTTCTCAAGGAGCCCTTGAGTTTGAGCTTGAGCATGGTGTCCTTTGTCATCATATTAATGGCAGCTCCCAAATAAATCAAGGTATGTGGGATCATGGTGCCATTGATGTGGACATCAACTACTGGGCTTCTAGGATCTAAATATTTCGGACAGATTACTTGCCCCAACATCAGGTTGAACAATTGTCCTATGACATTGATGGTTGGGTCATCTCTCTTGCACCTGCCTTGATGCCTGAAGCACTTCTCTTTGATCATCTTATTGTATATGAGCACATCCTTTATGGCTTGGAGAAGTGGTATCTTTACACATAATTGTTTCAATTCTCCCAAAAGTTCAATTTCTTCTAGGGTGGGTTGTGTTGTCCAGATAGTCTCTTAGGAAAGGGTGAATTTGCTTTTGGTTCACTTTCCTCTTTATCTTCTTCAACCTCCTGAGGGGAAGGCTGGCTATCTGGGGGGACCTTCCTAGATTGTAGGTTAATCTCCTGAATCTCCACAACATAGGTTGGGCATGATGGTTCCCCACTATATACTTGTTGAGCCTGTCTGTTGTTTGGGTTCGGGTTCGGTTGAGCAAGCATTTGGGGTTTCCTTGGTGGAGTAGGAGGCAATGGTTGTGGTTGAGCAGGTGGTGGAGGCAAAAGAGTGAGAGGAGAGTTGTAGTGGGGCCTCCACCCCTGATGAGATGCATTCCATTGAGGTTGTGGCTGAGTATAAGAGTGAAATGAATGAGCAGCTGGTTGGGCATGATATTGAGATGGGTATGACCAAGGAGGAGGTGTGGACCAGGAAGGATGAGAAGGGGGACCCCAAGAAGGTATGGAAGTGGCTTGATTGGGGTTGTAGTATGCCTGAGACATCCCTTCCATTCCCTGCTAGTATGGTCTAGGTCCATGCGGTCTCCTTTGGTTCATGAAGTAGAGTGGTTCAGTGGCTCCTGCAGCCCCTTGGTATACATCTTTAAGTCCGGGCAAGGAAGGGCACTTATCTGTAGAATGATCTTCTTCACAGACTGAACAAACCTCTATATAGTTCAATGGACATTCATTCCTAGGATGCCTTCTGGTGCACCTAGGACAGAAAATGGCCAAAGCCCTCTCTGCTTCCTCGTGTTTCCTTTTGATATGCAAGGTATCCATTTGCATGGAAAGAGTTTACAACATCTCGCTCTTGAAGTCTTCCAGCATGTTTCCAATTTCACCTTTGAGGGACTAAATGGATGAGGAGGTACTGGCTATGGGTTGACTCCCCCTACCTCTCTTTCTGGCTGCCCTAGAATGGTTTCTAAAGATAGCCTTTATGTCTTCATAAGGTAGTTGGTAGATGTCTCCCCCAACCAGTAAATGGCGGGTGACTAGAATGTCTTCTGGAATTCCCTTGAGCAAGACAAACTTCAGAGATTTAGGGTCAATTGTGCACCTGGCCCTTTTATAACTGAGATGGAACCTCTCTTCATAATCTTCCAAGGATTCATCACTTCCCATGGTCATTCGAAAGATTTCTTCCATGGTATATTTTGACCTACAATAGTCCTGATATTTGTTATTAAAGGCTTGCTCCATTTGAGCCCAAGTTGTGATGTTGTTTCCAGGTAACCCCATGAACCAGCACAATGCTGCATCCTTGAGAGTAGAGGGAAACAATTTCAACTTCTGCTCATCTTTTGGATAGTCATAGGTTTGACAGATAACAACAAACTCAAACAAAAAGGTGTCAGGATCTTCTGTAGTCAATCCATGGAAGTGAGGTAGGGCTGAAGGGCTTAAGTTCTTCATTTTAGTGTCCCCATTGGTCTCTTGGATGGGAAAGGTACCCTCTACTCTTTCTCCATTCCCCCTAGCATTTTGGTTTTCAGCCATTGTCTCAGGAGGGACGGTTTCTTCTTCTTCTTGTCCTATAGGTTCTCAAATATCTCTCGTTGTTCACCTAAAGGTTCTTCTGGATCACTGCCACTGAAGAAGACAGAAGGGTGGCTTTGTGATGTGGTGGGGGTGTTGGGTAGGAATTTCCCTGAATTATCTCTGTTCCTATGAGGCATGATAGGGAATCTCTTTTTTGGGTGATTTTTGTTTTTCTGCTTGTACCTGCAAAACTGAAATTGACTGAACAAACAAATTGGAACTACTAAAATGAACTTGCTGAAAGGAATTGTAGAACTGAAATGAAAGCAAGGAAATGACTAATCTACTTTTGCTGAAATGGAAATTGCAGAATTGAAAGTGCTAATCTACTTTTGCTGAAATGGAAACTGCAGAATTGAAATGAAAGCAAGGAAATGCAGGAATTGAAAGAAACAACGACTCTACTTTTGCTGAAATAAACTATTTAGCAGAATGTTGCAGTAGAAAATAGAAGAACAACAGTAATTACAAAATACTCTAACACTTTCCCAGAAATGGCGCCGAAAAGTGGTGGGCACCAGTATTGCAGCAACAATGTTGCAACTCCTAGGGCTTCCTACTTTACTTTTATCAACTCGATAGTTCGTAACAAACTTGAAAGCGACGGTGTTGCATGCACAAATACTAGTTCTTACTGCAAGTTGTCACTTGTTTAGCTAGCAAAAGATCACTAGGAGATCAAGCCAAATTCTATGAATTCTATAATAAGCTTTAAATGTGATGAGAGAAAGGAAACCTTACTCTACGGAGGCTATTCTACTTGCAGAAAAAGAAAGAAGACTGGAATGTAAAGAAAAACCTAGTAAATCCTAATTTACTGACTAACCCTACTTTTGCAGAAAGAGACATGAAAACATTTGAAATGAATTCCACTACTTACTGAGGAAGTAAACTACACCTATTCAAGCTATTTCTAGAAGGAAATGAGGAAAAATCTTCCTTTTTGGATTTTTATGTATTTTATGTGAAATTGTTATGCATGTAATTTATTTGTTTGTGGACGTGGCAGCGATTAGGTGGCGATGGAAGGAGAGTTTGGGATTTTCAGAGGTGTAGGAAGGTGTGGAGGGGTCCTAAGAGGCCTTTGGCAACCGTTTTGAGGATTCCCCTACAATCGGACTTCAAAAAGTCACTTACAGGAAATTCTCCAGGAGGCTATAGGGGATCTACAGGAGGATCTACAGGAGGGTGCCAAGGGCTATTTTAGAAGTTTTAAAGGTGGGAAAAATGGTGGGGAAAGGGTAGATAAAGACTAGAGGGATGTCTCAAGGTGTCTGAAGTTCATCAAAGATGATTAGGAAAGAAAATTATGGTTGTATTTGTTAAAGAGACGAGAGGAAAGCTTATGAGGAAAGTGCAGAAATTAGGGCAGATTTGTGAAGGGTTGTGAATGACATGTGAGACATGTAGCAAAAGAGATGGTGATGGATGCTTTATTGACTTATTATGAGCAGAGATATACTATAAGAGAGCTGCAAATAAAAACACTGAAACTGAGTAAGAAAAGAACTAGCTGCATCAAAAAACATAACTATATCTCATGTTAACCTAAATTCTTATCTAGGAAAAAACAATGCTAAACAATGCTATATGGAAAGGAAAGCATGGAAAGAGATTTATTGCAAAAACATAAATGAGTATGGCAAAATGGACCTGAAGCAAAACATTAACCTCTAAATCAAACTGTAACACTACAAATTGCATGGAGGAAGCACAACTGTGTTTTTGTGGCAGCAAGAGTGTCTTGACCTCATCTCATGGTCCCAAAGGGAGGAAAGGAGGTCAAGGCTCTGTTGATGGACTTTTTATATATTTTCCTATCACTATTTAACCTACTTCAGCAACTGAAATGGAAACAACTATGTAAATCACCAAAAACAACGTATTCTAACCAAGGGAAAAGAAAATCTATCTAACAACAACTAATTCATGAACTGAAACAAAACATATAAACACAAACAAGAGGTGCTAGGTAGCTTGGGTTGGGCCCTAACCCAAGAGCTTCAACCCTCTGAAAGAACTCAGTGCTGGCTCAGAAAATATTTCATCTCCATTATCAAAATAATAGTCACATTACATAAAACTATTCACAAAAGTAAGCTCGAAATGAGCTGAGCAAGAGCTACAAAAAAAGTGCGAAAATTTGACTAATATCCAACAACCTAATGAGGTCCTAAGGCTCTCTATTTATACCATTTGAGCTCCCAACAACTCTCCTAAAATCAAGGAGGCTTGGCTCCCAAGACTTGAGATAGACAACAGTTCCTCTTCACTTGCTCGGCTGCCCCTTTGATGCATTGATGTGGTTGCTTGTACTCCAAGCCTTATGAAGGAGGATTCGAAGTAGGGGGTCATAAATGAGGGGGACACCCTCCTATAAATCCTCTCCCTTGTTTTCCTCAAATATTGGCTGCCAAATGCTCATTAAACCTTTGACTTTGTCTCAAAATTGACCAAAAATCTGCATAAAGCACACATTAGACTTCATGGCATAATGGCTAACCCAATTCACTCTATTAGCATAAATATAATAAAAAACATGCAATAAAATAATGATAATCGTGGATTAAGCTGAGCTAGGAGGAAAAATGAGCCCATATAATTACCCATTTATGGGGTTCATCAAAACCACCTCCACCCTCAAGCCACTGTGATCTCACCTAGACCAATCTAGAGATCACCAAGACAAAACAAGCTTGGATGTCTTAAAATTCATTCACTATACCCAGAGGAATTTTCCTTTATCCACCCATATGCCAAGGATTCTTGGATAAAACCATCTCTATCCATGACCCTTGGTATTTTCTTGAGATCACCTCACCTAGATCCAAAATCTTATGGAAATCCAAAGCTCAACTGAGAATGAATCCCAACACACCATCACTATCTAGGAAATGACCAGCAAAATATGAATGCACTTTCAATCTAGGTAATCCCATGCCATTGACATAAAATAATCGTGTAAACCAAATTCATGCACCATGCATTCAAATTTTGGCAAGGAAATCACGCTGTAACTTGTTATCTACAAAATCCTCTTGTTGTAGTTTCTCTTCCAACCTTCTCCTTACACTTACTTGTTTTTCCTTTTCTTTTCTTTTACTTGCTTCTTACTTGGTTGTGTCCAAGTGGTCCTTTCCTATTTTCCTCCAAGTGAAAGCTTGAATGTCCAAGTCTGCTCAAGAGAGAATTCTCATGCTAGAATGCGACCAAAAGTGATCAAGAGTAACTAAGAGTGACTTAGAAGAGAGTCATAGAATGGTCTCCCTCTCCCTTTTATTTTATTTTCCTTCAATTTCATTTATGTTCCTTTGCAGGCATATTCTTGTCTCATCATCTTCCTTTTCTCCTATTTTCCTTCATTTCTTGAATTAATTGTCATTTATTGCCTGTTTCATTTTGCCAATGCCAATTCCAATTTCTATTGCTAATAATAAACCACAAGTGATACCCACTTAAATGTTTTTTCCTCCATTCATCCTGGAATATGTGTCTGATAACCTTGGTCTTACTTTTTCCTTTGTAATGTCTTCCATGTACATGGAAAATCAACCCAAGCCTTTTACAAACTCCTACCCCTTGAGGGAACACCATCTTCAGTGTTATTGTGACTCTTATGACCAACAACCATTGAAAATGACAAACATACTTCTTATGGAGTTTTATAACACAACTCGATGCATTATTTACAATGAGAAACATACTAAAAACATAACCATTATACTTCTTATTGGAGCTTTATAACACAACTCAATGTTATATTTACAATACACACACACACACATACCAAACACATTTTCTTCAACCAACAAATAAATAAGGATATAATGGCTGCATTTGATCAGCCATCTCCCATGTAGCTTCATAAGACTTAAAGTGCTTCCACTATGCTTTAAATTTCTATATTTCTTAGTTATAGAACATGATCTATTTTCCTTATAATATGCATTGGGGCTCTCGCTAGAACTCTCCCTTTGGTTTCACCTAAAATATAGAACAATCAATCACCTGATCAACATCCTCTACATGTCTTTTAATCAATGAAACATGGAAAACATCATGTATTTTCATTGATGGAGGCAGAGGAAGTCTGTAGGTCACTGATCCAATCCTCTCAAGGAGCTCAAAAGTCCCAAAATACCGAGGTGCCAAGTTGGCACATGACACAATCCTCGAGGAACACTTCTTGGGCTTGATGTGAAAGTACACATTCTCCCCAACCTGAAAATCCTTGAATGATTTGTTTTGATCCACATAACTCTTATGTTCGTCCTGTGTTTCCTTTAGATTCCATTTAATAAGCTGCATCTTCTACTCCATCTCTGCCAACATATTCGGTCCTATCAACACCCTATTCACTGGACCACTCTAGCTAATAGGAGTATTACAATTCCACTCGTAGAGAGACTCAAATGGACTCATCTTCAAGGATTCATGATACCCATTTTTATAGGGAAACTCCACGAGTGGAAGATACTCCTCCCACTTCCTATGCTTATGCATGACATACATCCTCAACATATTATCAAGGCTCATGTTAACCCTCTATGTCTACCCATCTATCTCTATATGATAAGTTGTACTAAAAGATAACTTTGTCCCCAAGCTTGTAAACAACTCCTTTCAAAACTTGGATGTGAACTTGACATATTTTTTGATATAAATTTCTTGGGAACTCCATGCCACCTCACTATCTCCCTTATGGATAAATGAGACACTTCACTAGCCGAATTAGTAGACTTTATTGAAATGAAATGAATTACCTTTCTCAACCTGTCAACCACAACCATGATAGAGTCATGTTGCCTCGATGTCATAAGAAACCTTGTAATGAAGTCCATGGAAATTACCTCCCATTTCCATTCTGGAATCAAAATATGTTACTATAGATCATCTAGATGATTGCATTAAATTTTCACTTGTTGTCAGTCCAAGAACTTGGCAACAAACTCAACCATCGTTTTCTTCAAGTTTCACCAATAATAGAATTTCTTAATAGTTTTCATAGCCTTCTGGTATCCTGGGTGGCCTGAATATGGCTTGACATAAAACTCTTTCAAGATAAGATTTTTCAACTTGTTGTTTTCTCGCAGATAGATCATACTACTGAATCTAACCGAGCTATATGTTGTGAGGTGATACTCCTCATCCTGATCACCCTCACCCTATTGATGTAATATTATCTTCAGTTGCTATTACTTTTCATCATGCTACCCTGCAAGTAAGGTCTACTCCTATAAATCTCTCCCATCGGAATTCACATCTAGAATATGATTGTCTTGTACTGTCTAGTTGAGAGCATCCACAACCCAGTTCTCCTTGTTCTTGATGTACCTGATCTCAAAATCAATCTCACTAAGAGTAGTCAACCATCTAGATTTCCTTGCATTTAGATTGGATTGGTCAAACAAATACCTTAGTCCACTATGATCACTCATTAAGACAAACCTCCTATCAAGAAGATAATTTCTCCACAAATTCAATGCATGAATGATAACTGCCAACTCAAGATAATGAGTTACATAATTCTTCCCATGTCCATTCAAATTACTTGATTCATAGAAAGCCACCTTCCCTTCTTGCATGAGGACTTCACCGAGTCCATCCTTACATGTGTTTGTACAAACCAAAAAATTCTTATTAGGATCTATAATCTTCAAAATTGGAGCATTGGTAAGGAAATGCTTCAACTAATCCAAGCTAGTTGCACACTCATTATTCCATTCAAGCTTCTTTTCTTTCCTCTAAAAATATGTGATAGGATAAATAATCTTAGAAAAGTTCTTGATGAACCACCTGTAATAACCTGCTAGTCCCATGAATGATTTGACCTCATGTATGTTCCTTAGAGTTGGACAGTCCATGATATTTTTAATATTTTCCAAATCCACTGCTATTCCTTCCTTGGAAACAACTCATCCCAAGTAATGAATCTGAGATTGAAAGAAACTACACTTGTTGATCTTAGCATATAACTTATACTCTCTCAACCATCTCAATACTATTTCCAGGTGATATGCATGTTGTTCCTCATTCTTTGAATATACCAATATATCATCAACATAGACTATCACAAACTTATCTAGGTAAGGGCACAACACATTATTCATCAAACACATGAGGGTGGTTGGAGCATTAGTAATACGAAAAGGAACCACTGTAAAATCATAACGCCCATACATTGTATGTAATGTAGTCTTGTAGATGTATTCTTCTTTGATGCACACCTAATGATATCTTGATCTTAGATCAATCTTTAGAAATATAGTTGATCCCTTATGCTAATCAAACAAAGCATCAATTTGCAGAAATGGATACCTATTCTTGATAGTTACCTTGTTCATCTTCTTATAATCAATTCACAGTCTGAGAGTACCATCCTTTTTCTTAAAAAAAAAATTGTTACACCACAAGGAGACACACTTGGCCTTATGTATCCCTTATTAAGCATATATTTAAGCACCAAATCCAATTGCACCAACTCGAGAGTGCTCCTCTGTACAGTACCTTAGATGTTGATCTCGCTCCTGGTACCAACTCAATAGAGAAATATGCATATTTTCTAGGAGGAACCTCTAGAATATTTGCAAAAAAACACATATTGAAACTCTTTCAAGACAAGATACTTCCTCGGGACTTCATCATCCTCCTCTTCCTTCCCTTTATCACTGGAAACATGAACTAAAAACAATACACACCCTTTCTTGTGGCTGCACTTCGCTTACATAGTTGTAACCATTCTCACTAATGTAGGCTTATTCTTTCCTTGTAAGACTCTCTTTTCTCAATCATCATCTAGGCACTCATTGGCCTTGTCATAGAAATCTACCTTGTTCATGTGAATAAACAACTAGTAGTTTCCCAAAAGCATGTTATATTAACCCAAAGGAAAGATGTTTAGGTGTGTTGTTGTTAGCATGCCATTAAGCTCAAATCCATAAGATATCACCCAATGATGAATTGTTCTCTTCGTCCCTGTATCCAGCTGCACCAACCAAGATTCTGCATGCACTCATTTATTCAAATGACAGTGATCCATGAGGTCAAGACTAACATCGCTATAATTAGATCCATGATCAATAAAATAGAAACAACTTGATCATGAAGCTTACCTTCCATCTCAATGATAGATTCATGATAGTAGGTCTTCCTGTTATCAAGTGTTGCATAGATACGAGGAATTCTCTAACCCACATCCCCAACTATCTATGCCTCCTAAGCACTAGACTTTTGTTGCTTGCCACCTTGGTACAATGGACAATCCTTCTTGTGATAGTCTTTACCACAAATCCAACACTTCAATGGTACCCTACCACTGCCTTTATTCTGCTACTCTCTAGGTTGAGACCACTGTCCTTTCTCAGATGCATTAAACTTGAGTATTTTTAGTGCTCAGAATTTTCATAGTAGCCATTTTAGTGTCGACGTTTCGAGGCTATAACAAATGCATCATCAAGAAAAATTCCTACAGAGAAGAATGAGAAAAGAAGGGAAGAAATATGGGATGGAATAAAATGAAATGTGAATGAATTGACCAATTAAACTAAATGAATTCTTTATAACTTTATTAAATTTTTATTAATAATTATTATTAGAGATGAATTTTAATAGTTAATATAAGGGTGAAAGTTATTAATAGGTTAATGATTAATTTTTATTGTTAATAATTGATAATATAATTAATTATAATTATTATTATCATTAAAATTTATTATTATTATTATTAATTACTTAATTAATATTAATAATAAAGCTAACTAATAATAATAGTAATGTTAATAATATTTTAAGTTAATAATTATTATTATAAACCTATTAAGTTCATAATAATAATTGTTATTATTTGTATTAATTTTTATTATTATTAATATAATAGTTATTAAAAAGGATTAGGGTTAATTATTTAAATGATATGATTATAAGTGAGGGATAGAATGGAAGAGAAAGGAGAAGGGGATGTAGTGATAAAATTTAGAGGGGAAAGAATATGATGGAGAGGGGAAGAGCAAAGGTTTAAATGCAGAAAAAGACAAAGGAGAAAAGAAGTTAAATTATGGTTGTAAGATTAAGGTACTTGAAGAAAAAAACAAGAAAGAGAGCCTGAATTAAGGTCGTAAGACTAAAGTACTTGGCTTACTTAGTAAGAGGATCCAGTCCTACTTACTTCAATACCCAATCTCTATTAATATTATTTCGAGGATGTGACATTTCAATTCATACAAATCCTTGTCAAATTATATATGGTAAGTGGAATCTTCAAATACAGAGGGACAATAAAAGTTTTTGCGCCTGTTCGGGATCCATGTCTGTGGCTGTTGTGGAGGGAGTTAACGAGATTGGGGGATGAGGTGGCCGAACATAATCCCCGGCCTCTCAGTGAACTGCCACAAAAAAGTATGTAGAGCAAAATAAGGAATCCTATATTTGGCATGTCAGGTTTAGATGAAAACATAGTCATAAAAGCTACAATCCGTTTTAAACAGGAGCTGGGTATTAAAAAAATGGTTTCCCCATGTTTTAAGTATTTTGGGGATTTTAATGTCTTTTGATGATGATGATGACGATGGTAGTTAACGTCCACTGAGACCAAATTGGTCTATCGGACCTATAATTTCTTAATTTCTAATTGTCTCGCTCCTCGTCTTTCTTGGCGAGATTGGTCATGTAGCTTTCTTTTTCTTCTCTACGGTCTTCTAACTTTCTTTATCTTCCATCTCCTTCATCTCCTCTGGTTCTTGGGACATTGGTGTCTTAGTTTCGTGATCTATTGTGTTCGTCCTTTTGGAGATAGTCAGAGAAGAAGTTTGGTCTAGGAGATCTGCTTTGCTGTTAAATGAAGATTTATTTTGCGCGTTATTCAAAATGTCGATGTTTGAGGGGTTGTTGAGTTAACTTTTTTGTTGTTGGGCGGGGTTTCCCCCCTGCGTTTCTTGAGAGTTGTTTCTATCTTGCCCGTTTTCTTGTAATTTAGAGTTTTGTCGAGAGTATTCTTCTTGGATGATAGTGTAGTGTTCTTTTTGTGCTCCTTTCGACCATGTAGATCTATGGTGATTTTCTCTCGCAGAATTTTTCTGGGAGGCTTCTGGGCAATTTTTGGCTAGGTGGCCTGTCTCAAAGCTGGATCGACATCTGAATAGGGCACTTTTGTAATCGAGTTTCTGGTTCCACACATAGTCTGTACTTGTTAGGTGTATTTCAGTTGGGAATCCGGCACTAAAGTCCATTTCCACACAGATGCGTGCATAGGTGGTTCTGGCATATTCCTCTGTTTCTGGGCACCTGCAGTGAAATTTCCCAATTGCATTTCCAATGGCTTCTAGCAAAGAGAAATTCCAGAGATGCAAGGGTAGGTTTGGCAATCTCATCCAAACTGGTGCTGAAGTTATGACTGTTGAGGGATCGAATGATGGGCTCCATGGCCTCATGAATAGGCCTAATTTATCCCAAAACCAAGGGCCGGAATCTAGAATACATTGTCTATTTTCAGGGTTTTCAAAATCTACTATAAAGAAACCCTTAGCACAAGGATATATATTAATTGCATCATGTATTAGAGGCTTCCATACCTCCGAGATTCAACTGTGAAGAGCTATCAGCGGCGGTCAAAAACCATTGAATTGGCATATTAGGGCACTTTCAGAGAACTTCAAAGCCTCACCGAGTGAGGCATGGACCACCTGGACAGTGGGAGTTGGGCTTCACTAACAATATGGGCAGGAGCTTGCCTACCAGAGGTGGACGAAACTCAGCCAGCAGCGATTTTCGTGAAGCTGGAAGCCATCTAGATAATGTTCTCCTGCTGAGTATAAAAGATCGCTGAAGAGAAAAATTATAATAGTGTTGAATCCAGACAAAAAAAAAATAATTTAACACAAATCAAAATTTCACATCAAAATTTTCAACGAATTTAGACCCAAAAAAAAAAAAACTCCAAAAAATATATATAATTTCAATGCTGTCTCTAAGCACTAGATTCCAGAGATATCCACGTCTGTCCCATGTAATTATAATCGTCTCTGCAGAGTTATATACCAAGTATATACCACCAAGAATTTTATTCCTGTACCTCGATATAATTAATTATATAGTTATATACCAAGGATATACCCCGAAGAATTTTATTCCTATACCTCGACATAACTAATTATATAGGTTTCCTCGAATCCATCGACTCCTCATGTGAAATTTCGATATATATTTTTTTCTCTGCGGAGTTATATACGAGCAGAGAGTTATATACCAAATATATACCACGAGGAATTTTATTCCAATACCTCGACATAATTAATTATATAGGTTTCCTCGAATCCATCGACTCCTCATGTGGAATTTCGATATATATTAACGTTTTATTTCTGTGTGCGGTAGACTTTATCTATTTGGATATAGGATTATAAAAATTAACAATTGAAAGAGGCTAAATTTGTACAAAGCAATGCATGAGTGGTATTTGAATTCTTTACATCTTTCCCTTAGATTAACACAACCATTAAAACCGGTATTTCTATGTATTGCAATTTTAATAATAATTTATTTATTTGCATTTGAGATTGATTAATTTAAAAACAGTGTTTCTATGTATTACAACTTTAATAAATTAATTTTAATAATAATTTATTTATTGGCATTTGACATTGATTAATTTAATGATTAATACTTATAAAGAAAATGAAAATCTAATATTTTATAAATTATATTTTAATAGAAAAATGGTTATTAATTTTTTCTTTTCAATAATAATAATAATAATCATATAATTTTGAATTCACTACCAAATTGGGCATTAAATTGGTGTCTAAAATTTATTGTTTATAGGACAAGGTACCCAGCTCTACAGAGTGATTTGACTATTTAAATTTACCAAGACATATATACTATAACCCTCTCTGAATTTGAACCTTTGACCTCTTAGAAAAAAACACATTCTCTTAATTATTAAGCCCACTTCTTATATATATATATATATATATATGATGACACTTAATAAATCTTTATCAAAAACTAAATTAAAGATATAGTTGAGACTTTTATTATTATTATTATTATTATTATTATAAATTTTCTTATGTTATGAGATGATAACCCATTTTAAGTTACTTAAATGAAAAAGATATATATCTTTTTATTATTGGAAAAATTGGTAATTTTATATTTAAAAAAACAGTCACTTGTCCCTAAAGAGTAAAAAACATCAACTTTTCCATGACTACATATAAAAAAAATAATAACTGCTTGGAATTGATTATTAAAAACAAATAATAAATCATTAACTACATCGAACTAATATCTAGATTGCCATGTATAAATATACATGATTATCATTGTGTTGGAGGTTTATAATTTGTATTGTCTTATAAAAAATATGGCTCATGTGCTGACTATTCTCATAAAGTGTTTTGGCATTGTCCTTGTATGGTGTATTGTGAATTCCTTTAATATATTTGGTATATTATTGTTTATCTTTGAGTTCATGGTGCATTCTTTTTTATATATTTGAAGTTTAAATACAAGTGATATTAGAAGACTTTTATCATAACAAAATGAAGGAATTTGTGAGCATAAAGTTGGAATTTTTTTTGGTTTTGCTGATTTTTTTTAGAAGAAAGAAAAAGAACATCAATATTCAAGTCACTTTTTAAAACTTTTTGTGTAGCACATGAATAATCTAATTTGAAAGCCAAATTGATATAGAAAATATATATATTCAATAAAAATATCATCTAAAATTGAGTCCATGAAGTGAAAATATTGACAATTTGAAATAGGTAAGTTTTTATTATTTTTCGATGATATTTGCAAATTCAAATTGGATATCTTTTGATAGAGTGCAGATATTTTCGTTAAAATAGTGACAATAGATTTGAATAAGTCATGACATTTAATAGTAGGAGTCCAATAGTCAATCAAAGAAGTATAACCAAAATTATATCATTTTATATTTCTAGCCTCAAACCCCCACTACATAAAGGAGTCCCATTGAACAGTAAATTATTTCTTCAAAGCTATATTTTTTCTTTTTGAAAGAAATGTATTTTAGAGAAAAATATAATGATCCTAGTATTGAAGAATTGATCAACTGGATGAGATTAAAATTTACCACAATTTAGATATTTGATTTGTTACCTAGAGGATGATCTTGTGAGACAAGGGCACCTATGTTGGAAATAATACTGAGAGGGGGGGTGAATCAGTATTATCTAGCAATTTAACAAATCTTCCTTATTTGATCTTTGAATTATTTTTGCATGTCAGTACCATAAAATAATGAGCATGAACAAAGAAAACAGATAGTCACACCAAAGAACACAAGATGTAAGGTGGAAACCCAATGTGGGTGAAAACCACCTGCTGCAATATGTCTCTATCTTCTTTCAAATTAGAAACTCCTTTTACAATGATTTTGTACTGGTGCAGTCCTTTACCAGTACGCAGGCTGCAACCTGCAGAGAGCTACAACTCTCTCTCTCGTTTTCCAGTCTTCTCCTGAAAGGGAGCTACAACCCCCTACTTCTTTTCATAAGGCATCAAATGATCATCAAGTACATAACAGTTACAGTCCACTACAGTTATCAGATCAGTAATAACAGAACTAACCCAGAACACCTTATCAACAGAGAAATTCAATCAACAGAACATCTTAAGACAGAGACGCAGTTTTCCCTTCCGTGGCCTGCGACCAGACGCAGCTAACCTTCTTCTCCCCTGCGTCCACACGCAGAGATCCTTCTGCTGCGCTGCGTGCCCGCGCACTGTTCCTTCAACTGCACTGCGTCCTGTTGTTGCAGGGACGCACCCAGAAACACTGTCGCGCCGCGTTCTTTTGCTGCAGGGACGCCCCAGAAATACTATCGCGCCGCGTCTTTTTGCTCAGAGACGCACCTGATCCTTATTCTGCTTCGCGTCCCCACACAGTGCGCCTGTCACTGTACTGCGTCCCGAACGCACCTGAATCTTGCTTTGCCCTGCGTCCCCACGCAGGTCTCTTCTTACTGCACTGCGTCCCGGTGCACTTGCCTTTCACTGAACCTGCGTACCTTCGGGTATGAATGATTTCAAGACTTTAAGAATAACCCAAACAGTCAGATCTACAGATCTGATCATGCGCCAAAGAGATCTCAGTCTTTCAGAAGATTCGCCTTTTTAGATCTAGACCAGATCTAGCCTCATAAGATATTCAACCAAAGACATACTCAGACCAAATGATCTACTTTGCTTTATATAGGCAAGCTCCTCCTCAAATCATGGAACAATACCACGAGCCGACACCATAATAACACAATACCGTCGGCTAGATACCAAGAGTAAAACACAAGAAACCCCCACGTGACCTTGAAAAGTGTGCACTGGGTGGACGCACCTCCTGAACGGCTGGCCTGCGTCTCTGGATGCGGCTCCTGCATGGTGTACCTGCGGGTACGCACCTTCTGAACTGATTTCCTGCGTCCTTCTTAATTTTTCAATAAAATGAGAGCCTTGTCATGGGAGTTGCCATCAAGTACAACATCTGTAACATATAGCCATACCAGAAAACATAATGCCAACAATCTCCCCCTTTGGACTTGATGGCAACCTTACAATCTTCAGCTTCATTCTCCCCCTTTGACATCAAGGGCAAAGGGGTATGCTCCCCCTAAGCTCATGCTGCCCCTGAAAAAGGAACCAGATCTGCAACACAGAACCATAATCCACCATGAAAGAGATAGAGACATATTGCAGCTATTTCCAAGATCTCCTTCTGACCATCCTCCATAATGCCAACAATGCATTATATGCTCCCCCTGAACCTGTACCATCAATCAGAAAAGATTCAACAATAAGATGATGCATCAACAACCCCCAGCTTTTGCCTGAGGTATTCAAAAGTGTCCCTGGGCAATGGTTTGGTGAGAATATCAGCAACTTGTTCCTTAGATGGAACATACTCCAACTTGACCTTCTGTTCAAGCACTTGTTCCCGGAGAAAATGATACTTGATTGGTATGTGCTTGGTTTTTGAATGCATAACCGGATTCTTTGAGATGCTGATTGCACTTGTGTTATCACATAAGATGGGGATAGGTGGTGTACAAGTGATTTGAAAATCCTGCAAAGTCTGCATCATCCAAAGAAGTTGAGTGCAATAAGATGCAGCAGCAACATATTCCGCTTCAGCTGTAGACAAGGCAATTGAACTCTATTTCTTGCTGAACCAAGATACCAGTCTGGAACCCATAAAGAACGCACCACCACTTGTGCTTTTCCTGTCATCCACGCTTCCGGCCCAATCTGCATCTGTATAAGCATGAAGTGTAAGATCCGTATCTCTAGGATACCATAAGCCATAATTTTGAGTCCCTTGAAGATATTTGAAAATTCTCTTCACTGCCTGAAGATGAGTCTCCTTCGGATTTGCCTGAAATCTTCCAACTATTCCAACTGCATGCATGATGTCCGGTCGGGTACCTGTCAAATATAGTAAACTTCCAATCATAGATCTGTAGGTTGGTTGATGTACTGCTGCAGATTCATCATTTGCATTGAGACTACATCCTGTGACCATGGGTGTACATACTGGTTTTGCATCTTCCATGCCATATTTCTTCAAAATCTGTTTGAGATACTTGGTTTGAGATAAAAAGATTCCTCCTTCTTTTTGTTGGATTTGCAAACCAAGGAAATATGTCAGTTCTCCTAGCAAGGACATTTCAAATTCTTTCTGCATGACCGAGGCAAAGCTTTGACTCATAGCTTCTTCATTGCTGCCAAAAATAATGTCGTCTACATACACAACAAGTATTAGTAATTTGTCATTTTCAGCTTTTATATAAAGATTGCTATCTGCTGAACCTTTTGAAAAACCTTGTTGATGAAGATATTTGTCCAAACGGTAGTACCAAGCCCTTGGAGCTTGTTTGAGACCATAGAGAGCCTTTTTCAATCTGCATACAAGATTTGGATCATTTCCAAGAATGAACCCATCTGGCTGTTCAATGTATACTTCTTCTTCCAAGTCTCCATTCAGAAAGGCTGATTTCACGTCCATTTGAAATACTTTGAAGTTTTGAAAACTTGAGAGAGCAAGGAACATTCGGATGGCCTCAAGTCTTGCAACAGGAGCAAAGGTTTCTTCAAAGTCTATTCCTTCTTGCTGCGCATACCCTTTACAAACAAGTCTGGCTTTGTTTCTAATTACTTCTCCATTTTCATTCAATTTATTTTTGAAGACCCATTTTGTTCCAATAACATTCTTATCCTTTGGTCTAGGAACCAGCTCCCAAGTGTTGTTCTTTTCGATTTGCTCAAGTTCTTCATCCATTGCTTTCACCCAACATTCATCTTTGCATGCTTCTTTCACATTTTGTGGTTCAGTAGAGGAGAGTAATGCCAAATAGCTTGAGGCTTCTGCAACTGTTCTTCTTGTTTGTACACCTGCTTCTTTCTGCCCCACAATCTGAGATTCTGGATGATTCTTCTGAACATATCTGGATGGAGTCTTTTCTTCTATTCTTGTTTGCTCCTCTGGCTCTTCTTGAGGTTCTTCTTGAGGTTCTTCTTCTTCATCATTCTGTCTTTGAGGGTAGCCTTCATCTTCTTCGATGTCTTCATGATGGACTTGCCTAGGAATGTATCCCTTCTCATCAACCACTACATCAATGCTGTCAACAATTCTGCCAAGTCTTTTATTGTAGCACTTGTATGCTTTGCTATATGGAGAGTAACCAAGAAGAATGCCTTCATCTGCCCTAGGTTCAAGTTTGCCAAGCTGCTCATCAGTATTCTTGATATAGCATTTGCTCCCAAAGATTTTGAAGTGCTTTACCGAAGGAGTCCTGCCACTCCAAAGCTCATGAGGAGTTTGAGTGCTGTTCACCCGGACATTTGTTTTGTTGAGAATAACAACCGCAGCATGTGCAGCTTCACCCCAGAAAGTTGCGGGAGTTCCTGATTCATCAAGCATAGCACAAGCCATTTGTTGGATTGTTCTGTTCATTCTTTCAACAACTCCATTTTGCTGAGGAGTTCTAGTTGTAGAGAATTCTCTCCTTATCCCATGTTCATCACAGAAATCGAAAAATTCATTTGAAGTAAATTCCCCACCTCTGTCGGATCTGAGGCACTTAATTTTGTGACCTGATTCATTTTCAACCAAGGCTTTGAAGGATTTGAATTTTTCGAATGCTTCATCTTTGTGCTTCATAAGTCCTAACCAGACAAACCTGGAGAAATCATCAATAAATAATATCAAGTATTCCTCTCCTCTAGGTGTTCTTTTCCTGAATGGACCACATGTATCTGTATGTACTAGCTCAAGAGGCATGCTAGCTGATCCTTGTTTCTCTGGAAAGTTAGTTCTGGTTTGTTTTCCAAACTGACATGATTTGCATATGGTGTTGTCAGGAATTTTGATATCTGGAAGATCGCGAACTGCCTGATATTTGCATGCTTTCCTTATTTGTGAGAAGCTTAGATGTCCCAACCTTCGATGCCATAACCAGTGCTCTTCATCCTTGCTCAGATAGCATTGTTGTTGTCCTTCTTCAAATATGTACAGATTATTTGGAGTTCTTTTGCCTTTGAGCACTGTTTTACCTGTATCAAGATCACGAACAAGACATCCATTCGATCTGAATATAACCTCGGTTCTTTGATCACACATCTGGCTGACACTTAGAAGATTATGCTTCAATCCATCAACATACAAAACATTTCCAGCCTTGACCTTTTCTTTTGACTGAGCAATGCCTTTTCCTTTTATAGTTGCAGGAGTATCATTTCCAAAAGAGACTTTCTTGCCCTTTTCTAGAGCAGAATAAGATTCAAGTTTTTCTTTATCACCTGTCATATGCTTCGAACATCCACTGTCAATGTACCATAGATTTTCCTGTCCCTCTGCATAAAATGCTATCCCACATCTTTCTGTTTGAGGTTCCTTTATTCTCCATGTTTTGGTGCTTGAGGCTTGTTCCATTTTCTGCTGGAACCTGCTCCTGCATTCAGAGTCTTCATGACCAAAGTTATTGCAAATAGAACATTCAACTTCATTTTCAAGAACCGAAAAGTTGTTATAGGTCCTTTTTGTAATCCCTGTCATACTTCTTTGTTTTTGAGCTTCCCTAGTCATGATTGTTTTATATGCAACACATTGAGCTACTTTGTGACCAAAGTTATGGCAAGAAAAGCATTGTCCATTGAAGAAACTTCTGCGGTTATCAAATCTACCGGCCAAATGATTGTAACTTCTATTGTCATCCATTCTTGAACCAAACTGAGAAGATTTTACCTGTGGCTGGTTGTAGCTTTTGTTCTCCCTTAAGATGGATTGCCCCTGATAGTTTCTGTTTGTAATTCGTCCCTGCTTTACCTGATGATCTTCATTTTGCTTTTGCTCATTTCTTCTTGCTGCATCAAGATAACTTTTTGAGGTGGATGCTTGAGAAGTTTCTCCATTATAGCCCAGACCTGTCTTGTTTAGAGGAGATCGTTGCACATTGATAATCTTATCCAAAGTTTCAGATCCTTTGACAAACTTGAGATTAATAGCTTTTGTTTTCTCATCTCTTTTCTAAGACCAACAATTTCACCTTCTAATTTTTCAAGATGTTTTTCCTTTTCATCAATTTGAAATTGTAGAGTATCAATGATCATGTTCTTTTCTTCTATACATCTCTTGAGTCTAGTAATTTCATCATAAAGGTTATCCACATCTACAGCATCCATATAATCATCATCTTCAAATGCCATTAACAACTTATATTCATTACCTTGTTCATCTTCATCACTGTTTGATAGATCATCACTATCTTCATGGGTGTAGTAGCTTTTCTTATTTGCACTTTGTTTCTTGTTCCATCTAGCAGGTTCCTTTCCTTTATCCTTATAAGGACATTTTGCAGCATAATGACCTACTCTTCCACAAGCAAAGCATTTAAAAGGTAACTTACCTCTGAACCTTCCAGAACCTCTTTGAAGATTTCTGACAAAATTTGATTCTTCTTCCTCTTCTTCTGGGACGTGGCTTGCTCCATAATAATCTTCTTTACCTGATGCCTTGAAAGTAGCTTCTCTTCTGTCTGATGGACCTCCCTTTCTCATTTCATAAGCAGTTAGAATTCCATGTAGCTGAGACATAGTGAGAATTCGTAGATTTTCCTTTTCTTCTATAGCAGATACTTTAGATTCAAACTTGGGGGACAATGATCTTAGAACCTTTTCAACCACTATAGCCTCTCTTATTTCTTCACCCAAATTTTTCATACAATTAACAATCTCATCTACCCGAAGAAAATAGTTAGCCACACTTTCATCATTATACATCTTGAGAGTCTCATACTGAATCCTGAGAGTTTGAAGTTTAGCACGCTTTACCTGTTCATCTCCTTCATAGCTTGTGACAATTTTGTCCCATATCTCTTTTGCGGATTTGTAGTGCATTACCTTCATGAATTCCGTTTGGGATATACATCCTAACAGAGTACTGACTGCTTTTGCATTTGTTTCATACTTCTTTTTCTCTGCTGGATCTGTAGGAGTAGCTGAAGGAAAAGCGTAGCCTGTTTCTACAATGTCCCAAACTTCTGTACCAAGAGATTGAAGATATGCAGTAACTCTTACCTTCCAATAATTGAAGTTTGTCCCATCAAAAACCGGTGGCCTGATTGATGCTTCTCTCTCATAGTTGCTCATGATGAATGATCTACCTTCAAGCGATCAAGCTTCTCTGAAGGACCTGCTCCGATACCAATTGTTGGAAATAATACTGAGAGGGGGGGTGAATCAGTATTATCTAGCAATTTAATAAATCTTCCTTATTTGATCTTTGAATTATTTTTGCATGTCAGTACCATAAAATAATGAGCATGAACAAAGAAAATAGATAGTCACACCAAAGAACACAAGATGTAAGGTGGAAACCCAATGTGGGTGAAAACCACCTGCTGCAATATGTCTCTATCTTCTTTCAAATTAGAAACTCCTTTTACAATGATTTTGTACTGGTGCAGTCCTTTACCAGTACGCAAGCTGCAACCTGCAGAGAGCTACAACTCTCTCTCTCGTTTTCCAGTCTTCTCCTGAAAGGGAGCTACAACCCCCTACTTCTTTTCATAAGGCATCAAATGATCATCAAGTACATAACAGTTACAGTCCACTACAGTTATCAGATCAGTAATAACAGAACTAACCCAGAACACCTTATCAACAGAGAAATTCAATCAACAGAACATCTTAAGACAGAGATGCAGTTTTCCCTTCTGTGGCCTGCAACCAGACGCAGCTAACCTTCTTCCCCCCTGCGTCCACATGCAGAGATCCTTCTGCTGCGCTGCGTGCCCGCGCACTGTTCCTTCAACTGCACTACGTCCTGTTGCTGCAGGGACGCACCCAGAAACACTGTCGCGCCGCGTTCTTTTGCTGCAGGGACGCCCCAGAAATACTATCGCACCGCGTCTTTTTGCTCAGAGACGCACCTGATCCTTATTCTACTTCGCGTCCCCACGCAGTGCGCTGTCACTGTACTGCGTCCCGAACGCACCTGAATCTTGCTCTGCCCTGCGTCCCCACGCAGGTCTCTTCTTACTGCACTGCGTCCCGGCGCACTTGCCTTTCACTGAACCTATGTACCTTCGGGTATGAATGATTTCAAGACTTTAAGAATAACCCAAACAGTCATATCTACAGATCTGATCATGCGCCAAAGAGATCTCAGTCTTTCAGAAGATTCGCCTTTTTAGATCTAGACCAGATCTAGCCTCATAAGATATTCAACCAAAGACATACTCAAACCAAATGATCTCCTTTGCTTTATATAGGCAAGCTCCTCCTCAAATCATGGAACAATACCACGAGCCGACACCATAATAACACAATACCGTCGGCTAGATACCAAGAGTAAAACACAAGAAACCCCCACGTGACCTTGAAAAGTGTGCACTGGGTGGACGCACCTCCTGAACGGCTGGCCTGCATCTCTGGACGCGGCTCCTGCATGGTGTACCTGTGGGTACGCACCTTCTGAACTGATTTCCTGCATCCTTCTTAATTTTTCAATAAAATGAGAGCCTTGTCATGGGAGTTGCCATCAAGTACAACATCTGTAACATATAGCCATACCAGAAAACATAATGCCAACAACCTACTTGACGATGTTAAAATAGAGGAGTTTATAAATGAAGCATATGAACAAGAATTTTATCTATGTGATCTAATGTTGAGAAGAAACATCAAAAGAGTAATAAGAATTTATTTTCATGTGGCAAGTTCTTCTTACAATTTCATGGTTTTATTTAACAAGAGAGGGCCAATATTTCTTTTAACTATAGATGTAAACATAATTTCATCAATACTAAGTTATTTAAAAGATTAAATTTAACTTTGAAAATATTCAAAACATACAAGTTGAGGGTGAAAATGATTATTTTTTTGAATTTTGGAAGGTCGTTAGGGATATACATGTTTTGTTTTGCATTCAAACTTGTATGCTGTAGATATGGATGATGTGGATACTATTTTGGGATATCCTTAGATGAACTCAGTTGATAAAATTAATTTTAATGTGTAGATGAAATTTTTGAAGATTTTTTACAAGAAAAATGAAATTACACTATAAATCATTTCTATTATTAAAGAACAAGGGCCCAAGGGGGCACATTAATTATAAGTAGTTGTAGGAAAAAAAAAATTGGAGCAACTCATTATGTTAGTTCCCTATAATACTAGTGTATCCCCAATATTGTTACCATATTGTGACCCATAGAAACCCACTATTGTTATTGTTGTTCCCTTACATTATTATTTTTATACAAACCCTAATTATGTTTTGACCCTTTTGACTCCTATATATACCAAGGAGGTCCTCTCATTTCAATAATACAAGAAATTTTCATTTAGGTGATGTAAAACAAGGTTGTCCCTTTACATTGGATTATTTTCACATTGTTGATCTATATTTTCTTATGTTTCTACATTATTTTGATCTGGATACATAAAATTCGGTATCAAAGCTCTTGATCCTAGGGCTTTTCTTCTTCAAATGGTTCATCATGGAAATTTATCTATAAAAAAAATTTGTGATGCTTCAAACCATGAAATTATTACCACATGGATGTTAAATCTTGATGAACATATAGCTAAAATTTTATACCTTGGTTTGTTATAGTTTCATAGATATGGCCCAAGAAAGTTAAGGATTTTGCATGCTTCAAAACTCAGTCTGAAACAAGTGTCTGAGGGAAATTTTCCATAACTTTCTCTTTGAGTATTGAATTTGAATTCTGTAAAGGTGATTAAAATCACATGGATTTTAGTTTTTTGGGTAAGATTTCGAAGGCTAAAGGTTAAAATAGTGAGTTGCGGCATCCCATACAAGTTCACTCTACTGGACCAGTCTGTAATCAGGTCATCATGGGAGATTTAGAATAATTTTATCTTGATGAATATAACCTTGGTCTAATTTGTGCGGCTGGAAAGAAGACGCAAAGAGCTCCCTTGAGATGAAATTTCAGGTATTGGGAGACCAAATTCATGAAAATACTATGATTTCAAGGTCATTTAGATCCACAAACTCAAAATCAAGCTCTTAAAAGCTGTGTATTTTTAAATTTTCATAAATTGTGTTTGAAAAATTAATTTGAAGTGATTCAAAGGGAATAATGAAGCATAAATTTCATTAGTTGGTTCCAAAATTCCTCCCAAACAAAAAAATTCTACACCCATTAAACCCTCAGAAAGCTCTACTGTGATGCAGGAAAAAGAGGAGGAAATGCAACATGATATATCAAAATAACAAGACCAAGTGCAACAAATTTCGATCTCAAAAAGAGAAACCAAATATGAATTGGAAGAAATGATGAAGGGATTAAAAGAAAACATAAAAGAGGACATGGAAGGTTTAAAAGCATACATAGAAGTAGACATGGAAGGTTGGAAGGAAGGTTTGACAAAGTTGCTACAAGAAATGCTTTCTAGTGGCGACAAGGTATTACAAGAAACTCACGATGAGAGCAAAAGTAATGTGAATCATGATTTTAGAGACTCTAAATTTCGGTTGAAGACTAACCATATTCTAAATATCGATATGAGGTAGTTTGATGGCAATGATCTGATAACATGGATACTACAGATGGAGTAGTTATTTGATCTACACAATGTGCAACACATGCAAAATTTATGTGTTGCATATTTATATTTAGAACCCAATCAATTTTTGTGGTATCAATGGATTTGTTCTCGTAAATCACTTATCACTTAGAAAATTTTTATGGAGGAATTGATAACACATTATGAGGATACAAAGAGAAATACCTTCTTTATCCAAATGATAAATCTCAGACAAAAGGGTTTAATTATGGAGCACATTGAGAACTTACAAAGATTGAATATCAAGTTAACTAATATTCTATAGGATACTTTTGCTAATGTATTCATAGGGACTTTAAAGGATAAGATCCAAAATGAGGTTCGCCTCTTAGAACGTAAGTCGTTGGAGAATGCATTTTGGGTGGTAAGAAATGTTGAAAGAAAAATTATGGCAACAATGAGGTCTACCACTGACAACTATAAAGATGGAAGTCTTGCCACTCATAGCCTCCCACAAAGTACAAGTTTGAAAACACAACAACTGGAGGGAAAAGGAGAAAAATGGTTTTGTTACAATTGTGATAGAAAATGCACTAAAGGTGATGAGTGTGCCGAGAATAAATTGTCTTACATAGATTATAAAGAAGAGGAAGAAAAGGAACAAGAAATATCAAAACAAGAATATATACACTGAGAACCAACCCTAGGGGTTGAAAAGGAAGAAATAAATCTGACCATATATTGTAATGCATTGGAGGGAATTACCACTCCTCAAACCCTCATGGTAGAAGGATATATCAAGAAGAAAAAGATAATAGTTTTGGTTCATTTGTATAGTACCCATAATTTTATTCATTGTAAGATAGCCAAGGATTTGAATTTATTTCTATATCTAGCATAAGGGTTTCAAGTGATGGTTGCAGATGGAGACACTATAAATTACTCAAGGCAGTGTCATAATATCAATCTAACCATGGGGGAATATGTATTTAATAATCCAATGTTTTCCATTCTAATGGGTGGTTTTGATGTTGTATTAGGAGTCCAATGGTTACAATACTTGTCAACAATAGCTTTTAATTTCCAAGAACTTAAATTTTTTCTAGGAAGAAAAGGAAATTTAATTAAGGGGTATCATAGGGAAATCTAGGAAGATAATCAACTCTAATGGCATGAAAAAACTTTTGAAGAACAAACATTGAGGGTTAATTGTAGAATAATACTCACTGGATGTTCAAAGATCTAGGTCATCCATTTCTCTAGATCCTCAAAGAGTCATTGATAATCATTCAAATGTATTTGAGACCCCCAAAGGTATCCCACCTATTCACGATCATAATCATGCTATTCACTTGATTCCAAGAAGTGTTCCTGCAAACATCATAACTTACAGATATCCCTATCCCTAAAAGAGTGAAATTAAATATATGGTTACAAAAATTTCAGAGGTAGGTAAAATTCAACCTATACAAAGTCTTTATGTTCTTTAGTAGTATTGGTACACAAGAAGGATGACTCATAGCATATGTTTTATGATTATAGAGAACTAAACAAGCTCACCATTAAAGATAAATTCCCCATTCCTATCATTGATTAATTTTCGGATGAATTACATGGAGAAATTTACTTCACCAAGTTGGATCTTAGTTCAGTATATCACAAAATTAGAATGAAGATAGAAGACATTATGAAAATAACATTCAGAACTCATGAAGGTCATTATGAAATTTTTATCATGCCTTTTGTCTTTACTAATGCACCCTCCGCATTTCAAGGTTTGATGAATTCCACTTTAGAACCCTTCCTTAGAAAATTTGTGCTAGTAATCTTTGATGATATACTAATCTACAACAAGTTTTGGAAATATCATGTTCAACAAGTTGAAAGGGTAATTAAACTATTGTAGGAGAAACAATTATATGCAAAACCCTCCAAATTTTTCTTTGTGGTATAAGAGGTGGAATATTTGGGTCATTTTATATGTGATGGGGGTGTTAAAGTAGACCCTAACAAAATTAAATCCATGAAGGAATGGAAAATCCCCACAACCTTAAGGCATATTTCAAGATTTCTCGGGTTGACAAGGTATTATCACAAGTTTGTTAAGAATTATGTGAAAATAATAACACCTCTAACAACATTACTAATGAGAGCTACATTTATTTGGACTCCAGAAGAAACTAAGACCTTTGACCATCTTAAAGAGGAAATATTCCAAGCTCTGGTCTTAGCTACACTAGAATATACAGACTCATTTATTGTGGAATGTGATGCCTCGGGAAATGGCATTGGTGTTGTTTTAATGTAAGAAGGAAGACCCATTCCTTTTGAAAGTCATCCAGTCAAGGGAAAGAATTTACAAAAACTATTTATTAGAAGGAAACGTTGGAATTACCAAACACACTAAATAAATGGTGCCCTTACCTAATGGGAAGACACTTCAAGGTAAAAACATATCATGAAAGTCTTAAATACTTCTTGGAATGAAGATTGTCTTCAAAAGAGAAATACAAATGGGTCATAAGGATGTTGGATTATGACTTTGAAGTCATCTACAAAAGGGGGAGAAAAATTTTGTCACATATGATCTCTGAAGAAGGAATGAGGATGGGGAGGCATTGCTCTGTGTCATTTCTATTATCCAACCTGATTGGCTAACTGAAGCAAGGGATGAATGAAAGAATGATGAAGAGGTGTGGACACTCATTCAAAATTTGCAGCAATATCTTAGTACATATGATACATTTATTTGGAAAAATTATTCTCTACGGAACCAAGATGGCTTATATCTATGTAAGAATTCCCAACTAAAAAAACAGTTCTTTTGGAATTTCCCACCTCTCCTATAGGGGGGAACTTAGGATTGTTTAAAATTTATGATAGGGTCAAGAATGATTTTTTTTTTAATGTCCTTAAATATAATATTTAGAAGTTTGTGGTTGAATTTTCGGATTGCCGACAAAATAAAGTCAAGAAAATTATGACCTCGGGTCTTTTACAACCCTTAGCCATTCCAAGTTAGCATGGGGAGAACATCTCATTGGATTTTATCAAAAGTCTACCCAAGTCCAAAAGAAAGAGTGTCATCATGGTGGTAGTAAATAAACTTACCAACTATGAACACTTTTGTGCACTATCTCATCCTTTCAAAGCCAGTAGAATTGTGACTGCCTTTGCGGAAATAGTTCAAAATCTACATGGAAACCCGAAGATTATTCTAAGTGAGAGAGATCCCTTTTTCACTAAAAAAAATTGGAAAGAATTATTTTCTTATCTTGGTATTCAATTAGCTCATAGCTCATCTAATCATCATCAATCTGATGGGAAAAATGTTGGAAACTTGATCACTACAATGGGGGAGTGGGGGGTGAATTAGTGGTGATGGCCTTTATATCAATTTTAAAACTTTTTTTCCACAATCTCAAATAGCCATGAAAATTCACAACATTAACTTAACTCAATATGAAAGAAGAAATAAACTCAAAGCATAATAACCATGAGAAATATTAGCACAAGCATGCACACATAAGAACAAAATGATTTTTCGTGGAAAATATTTGGGGATAAAACCACCCCTACTGCCTTTACTCTACTCCGAATCTCTATTAGTCAAGAAATTTGTATTTTACATAGTTAGTTGACTTCAATCAACTTGGAGACTCGACCTCATATACAATATGCCAACACTCATCGACCAGGAGACTTGATACCACTGATCATCTCAAAAGACTCTATTCTCACATGGATCTATGGATTACCATCTACTGAAGGCCACCACGATTAATCGATCCTCGCCCAAATCCAATTGGACTATCCAACTATGATTAGATGGAGAAATTGTTGCTTTTGTTGAAGCTTCGATATCACTGCTCCTATCTCATGAATTCACTACTCCTTTACACTATGAGGACCTTGTTTCATAAATTTTTAGTCTCAATCCAAGATGATCTACTCAACAATAATTTGGCTTTGCAATCATGCTCTCATCATCAAGACACCATAAAAAAACTAAACAAAATAACACTGCAAACATGCTCTCAACACCAGAAAAATAGTGGCTCACATCCATATAAAAAATATGGCCATCCAACATCATAACCTCCACTCCAGTCCTCCAAACAAAACCTCTAAACTAAATACTGAATAACTACGTTAGAACTCTACTACAACAATTCCATTTCCCTCGTGCACTGAAGCATCTATCCTCACAACTTGATCTAAATACTTATTTTCATACCTCTCACTCACACACACACATAACCAACGAACACTCATCTCCAAAAATGATGCATATAAAATGTGTTGGGAAAAAATCATCTTAGGGCTAGGATCAAGAGTGCACAATCTTGAAAAAATCAATCCACTAACATCACTACTTGTGCACTAAATTCATTCACACCTTTTGGAGGACTTAAGCAACCATTTCTGACCTTTATCGATTGATATAGAAGCCCCTAGTAATTTCCATTCCAATTTTCGTCTGACTTGTGTGAGGAATGCATAGAAAAACTCGTGAAAAAAGTTCATTTTCATGCACAACAAAGGCTAAACTTGACTGGAACCTTCAGTCTCTTGCATAATCATATATCTCAGCGACTAGAGACTTTTAGTCACTCTCATAAACTTGCAAGGGAGAAATTGAGGCAGAGCATAAGGAAAAATCAATGAGCTTCAGTCCCGAATCTCTGCCAGCTATTTGGTCACCTACTCCAGCTCCTTTATAAACCTCCACACCTATGTCAAGTCCAGTAACACCTCTACAAGTGGATAAAATAATTCCCCCAAGTTTCACTACCAAATTTAAAGGGCCAATAAATAAGGTGTGCAAGTTTTCGAACAAGTCCACCACTTCTCCAACAAAAATATGCTCAAGCTGCAACACCTTTGATAAACCTATGTAGCTCCTTTGCAACATCATCATCATCATGATTCCAACCAATAATTGTAACAAGTCATCTCCATGAGTATAAGCATGAATACCTTGATGAATACCTAGTTTCCAACTCACCTGCAAGACATTCTACAAGGTTGACATCAATGCCAACATACACAAGCTTCGACTACACAAGTCATAATGCCAACAATCTACCCCTTAGCATTGATTCCAACCTCACACAACCTCCAATAAAAGTCTTTTTCCATCACTCTCCCTTTGGCATCAATGGAAAAGGGACAACCCCATATAATGAGCCAACAAAAAAATAGATTCATGTGTTAAAGCATGTGACCTCCAAATGGTTGAAGAATGATAGATTTCAACCAATGATCATACTCTCCACTTCAATAGTGGTAAAAAACACATATAACCAATTTACATTCAAAGCAGTATATCCAATCAAACTCCTCTAGTAGCAGTAGTAATATGCCAACATGAGGAAACTATACAAGCATCATATGTGGCACCATACGACAACATGCACATAATATGCACATCAGAGCATCAACTGATATCTCCATAAAGCAACTACGTAGCAGCAACACCAATGACCATAATCAATCTCTCTGCTCATAACATGAGGCCAAGAACCCCACAATCATAACATATCATAAGGCACACCATGAGCACCTCCAAGCAGATCATAATGCCAACAATGATGGATGATGTAAATAAGACAAAATAGATGCTCCCCCTCAACACGTGCCATCTCCAACATCATATCCATCCTGAAGTGAACGCTTTCACTACAACATTGCTTCCTTATGAAAGGAAAGAAGCAAAAAGTGGACCAAGAATCCATATGACCATGACTATATGGCATATACATTACAATTACATTGTTGTCATAGTGTCATAACACCTCATATATGACTTCATATGACCGTAACATGACCTCATGACTCATGACTATATGACCCAATGATACATAAAATATAAGTACATGGCTCCATGAGAATTTTACATTGATATATGAAGATCAATAAATAAATGGCTACCATGATCAACTTTCACAAACCAATGACAAAAATACATAACATATCATGATGTTTACATCAACATTATCCCATACATGTGGCTAGAAAATAACTCCAGGAAATGCCTCCATAACATGTCTATCAACATAATGACTAAAACCACTAATGAATGGACCCTCTGCCAACATAAAATGATGAATCAATGATGAGTACATGGTATAATAAACTGCATACAACTACCTATACATGGATAATCCATGTCAAGTTACATATGCATGTCATTGCCACATTGTCTCCATGCTAGGATAGTTGAAAGATGATCAATCAATGCTGCAACAAGGCTATTATACATATCTTTTCCACTCATACACATCAAATACATCAGCTGCAAAAATAATGAGTGAAAAGAAATAAACATAAAGAACAAGCCTTGAAAAACATAGCTCCCCCTGAGCATAATATACCTCATGATCATGTTGATCCTGTGGACTTGAATATGCATTGTTGAACTAGATCAAAAAATCATTGTTGTTGGTATTCCTCAAGCTAACGATACTCCCTGTAAGACCATGCTAGTCTCATACGTACTGTTGCAGTCAAATAGATCTAACATGCAAGAATGGAATGCAGTAGGGGTCGATCTCTCCTACTCTGAATCTGATGGGGAATATTACTCCCTTGGTCTCTTCTTACTATTCACTCTTCCCATCAACACATACACATTATACAGTGTCTTAACTATGTTTGCAATCACCCCTTTTTATCCTTCTTTCTAAATGATGCAACCTTTTGGGTTGAATATCATTTCATTTCCTCCATCAACCATTTGGATCACACTCAAAATATTATGCCTTAGAATTTTAATAAGCCAAATATCATATGCATTTGTCCTCTTCTCACCAAGATTGGCTTTACCTCTTCCCAAAACTCTTGTTGTTTCATTTCCTTCAAACTCAACTCAACGAATCTTGGTTTTATTGAGAAAAAAAAAAAATTCTCTTATATCCTGACATATGGTGTGAGAATCCACTAACAATATACCATATTTCATCCTCATCACATGAAAAAAGTGCAATGCCACATCTTCCTAGTTGTTGCTCATTCTTCCACATGTTCCTTGGTTAGTTTCTTGGTTGCACATTCTCCCTTGACTGCTACTTTTGAACAAATGACCTTAATGATCTAGGAATCTTACAATCCTTAGCCATGTGCCTAAAATTATGACACACATAATACTCTATATGACCAAGATACGTATCCAAATTATCTACTCCTTTTATGCTCATATTGGACCTCCATCTTCTCACGCTAAATCTGCAATCAATGGCTTTATGCCCAAACATGTTACAAGAAAAATAATCACCATTGAAAGAACTTATTGAATTTAGGCTTCTATGATCCATATCATTTTTTGAAGATTCTTCGGTGAAAATCACATAGAGATACTTTTGTCGACACATTTTGAACCAACTAGTGTGGGTCATCGTCAGGACAAGTTGAATGAGTGTCGCAATTCCATCACCAAAAATTTAGGAAAGCCCTTGAGATTGAAAAAAGGCCGAACAATCTCAATAGAGAGGATGGCTGGAAGATTAGTAGCTCTCCTCCTAGTCGTTTTCTTCCTTTCTTCCCCTCCCTTAAATAAACTATTAATTAATTTTTAATATGGTAATATTTTTCTAACACTTGAATTCTCTAATATTTATATATTTAAAAACTCTTTGACTATTAATTTAAACTTAATTTATTTTATAATTATTTTATAAAATTAATTTAAAAATTAATCTATTTTATAATTAATTAATTTGAAACTAATATACTATTTTTTACCCTTAAATAGACTATTAATTAATTTTTAAATATTGTAATATTTTTCTAACACTTGAATTCTCTAATATTTATATTTCTAAAAACTCTTTGACTATGTATATAAAATTAATTTATTTTAATATATATTTATAAATATATGTTCCTTTAACTTTCATTTTAATTAAAATATAATTAACTATTACTCTATTTTTAATATCTATATATAATAACCTTGATATCTAACAATTTGAAATTAATTTATTTTATGATTTACTTATTATAATATATTAATTTACTTATTCTAATATATATTTATAAAATGGTCCACTTACATTTACTTTTATTAAGAATATTAATAACCGAATTAACTTATTTAAATAAATATAGTTTATACCCCTTATCAAAGTCAAACTAGTCATTTCCCGGTCAAATCTAGCTGTTGTCATTTTAGCTGTTACCTTGTCTAGAAAATTGGGTCATTGGATATTCTGCCCTATCTATTTAATGTGCAAAGCGAGATCTGCTCATTCAACTTGTCCTCACGATGAACCACACTGGTTGGTTCGAAACGCGTCGACAAAAGTATCTCTATGTGATTTTCGCCGAAGAATCTTCAAAGAATTGAAAGAACTAGTATATCTAAATGTAGGTCCTCTTCTTGGTTGATCATACTGCTGCATGGATGTATGCATTATCGTCCTACAATAAGATGCTACATGACCAAAATTATGGCATTTTAAACACTCGATCTCGTCCATCAAGGGGGAAAAGGAGTTTTTATTTCTCCTCTCAAATATTCCACCATCAATCCTAGGAGTGAATGGTATCCTTGGTTATCCTCTTTGCTGCTGTTGGTGGATCTATTTTCTCTCTCCTTTCTCACTAGTCACATTCTTTATTGCATTCTTCTTTGGTTTTGTTTTGTTATTCTATCCTACATGCAAACGTGTGTCACTATTTTGAATATTGTTGCTTGATATGTTCACTGCTATGGTCCTCTTCAGTTTCTCCAACTATTAGTTCTTTTCTTCAAGCTCGTTTCTCAATTTGTCAATCACACCTTCAAGTGCTTCAACATAATCCTTACTATCTTTTTTCTTGTTGCAATTGACATTTTCTATTCTTTTTTGTTCGACTAGCTGTGTCCTCAAGGTAGTGATTTCTTGTTTGAGACTCTTCTCCTTTTCATCACAAACCTGCAATTTATTCTCATTCTCCTTCCATACATCTATTAGTCTACCAATCTAATTATAAAATTTTTCAGTAACAACCATGGCAGATTCATATTTAGCCATAAGAAGCATGTAATGACGATCATCAATTTCTTCACTAACCAGATCTAAATTATTATCACCACTGCTATTAAAAGTATAACTCAAAAGTAAATCAATGTGGCTTATACCCTCATATCTATTGTCCTTTTGCACAGTTGGTTTAACTCGAGCTTCCTTCTTCATGGATCTCTTCTTCTTCTTCTTCTTATTTTTTTTTGCTCTTCTCAATCTCTTCATCACTTCTTTTGCAACTTGCTCCAAATAACATATGAAATCCATCCCAAATCTCCTTGGCATATTTTAAATCTACTGCTTTCTCCAAATCTGCATTATGGAAATTTTCGAGAATAATTCACCTATCTTGAGAATTTAACTTCTTTTCTTTAGATCAAGGAAAATCATCATCTTATCCTTCACAAACCAAATTCCACAACTTATATCCATAAGAAAATAACTTATACTTCACATTTTATTTCCATACCTTGAAATTTGGAGCAGTGCGAACCGGTATTCCTTGAGAATTTATTTTGAAAAAAATGAAAATTTCTCCCAACAAATCCCAGATCTACTCTCCAGCGATCAAGTTGCAACTTAGAGCCCTGCTTTGATACCGATTGTTGGAAACTAGATCAGTACTAAGAGGGGGGGAGTGAATCAATAGTGATGGCCTCTATATTAATTTCAAACTTTTTTCCACCATATCAAATAGACATGCACATTCATAAAATTAGCTTAACTGAATATGAAAGAAGAAATAAACTCAAAGAATAATAAACACGAGAAATATCAAAACAAGCATGCACACATAAGAACACAAGTATTTTTGGTTGAAAACCTTTCGAGAGAAAACCACCCCTGTTGTTGTTGTCTTCTCTGAATCTATATTAGTTAAGCAATTTGTCTTTTACATAGTTAGCTGACTCCGATAATATTTGAGATTCAACCTCATATACAATAGACCAAGATCGATTGGCTAGGATACTCGATACTATTGATCATCTCAAAATACTTTGTTCTCACATGGATCTACAAACTACCATCTGCTGAAGGGCACCACAATCAATCGATCCTTGCCCAAATCTAACTAGACTATCCAACTCCGATAGGATGGAGAAACCATTCCTTTCACTGAAGCTCCAATATCATAACTCCTCTCTCATGAAGTCACTTCTCCTCTAAACTATGCACACCTTGTTTCATAAATTTTTAGATTAGATCCAAGATGCTCTGCTAAATAAGAATTCATCTATGAAATCATGCTCTCAGAAATAAGACACCATCAATAAACTAAAACAAATACCACCAAAAACATACTCTCAACACCAAAAAAATAATGGCTCGCATCCATATAAAAACTATGGTCATCCAACATCATAATCCTTTTTCCAATCCACCAAACAAGAACTCTAAACTGAAAATTGAAGAACTACTTCAAAAATATACCATAACACTACCATTTCCCTCACAGACTAAGGCATCTATCCTCACAAATTTATCTAAAGCATTCTACTACTTCTATGTAGCCTTCTCACTCAAACATACACACAGCCAACCAACACTCAACTCTAAAAATTATGTATATAAAATGTGTTGGTCAAAATTCATCTTGGGGCTGGGATCAAGAGTGTACAAAATTGACAAAATTAAGCCACTAACATCACTACTTGTGAACTAAATGCATTCACACCTTTTAGAGGAATTAATCAACCATTTCTAACCTTTATCGATTAATATAGAGAACCCTAGGAATTTCCATGCAAATTTTCATCCGACTTGCATGAGGAATGCAGAGAAAAACTTGTGAAAAACCTCAGTTGCATGCATAAAAAAGGAAAAAATTGACGAGAACCTACATTCACTCACACAGGCCTATCTCCCAACATCAGCAGACTTTCACTCATTATCACGAGGCTGCAAGGGAGTGACTGAGGCATAACATAAGGAAAAATAAATGAAGTTCAGTCGTGAACCCCTACCAACTATTTGGTCACCTTCTATAGCTCCTCTACAAACCTCCACATCTGTGTCAAGTCCATTAATACCTCTACAATTGGATCAGATAATTATCCCAAGTGTCACTACCAAATTGGCCTTAACAGAAAATAAACAAGGTTAGTAGTGGTGCCAAAAAGTCCTCCACTTCTCCAAGAAAGTTTTGTTCAAGCTACAATACCTATGATAGACCTATGTAGCACATCTACAACATCACTATCATCATGATTCCAACCAATCATTGCAACAATATCTCTACATGAGTATAAGAATGAAGACCTGGATGAATGCCTAGTTACCAACTCACCTGCAAGACATGCTACAAGGTTGACACCAATTCCAATACACACAAGTTGCAACTACACAAGTCATAATGCCAAAAACATTAAGATAGTGAATAATTATTTGGAAGGATATGTGCATTTCTTTGTTATGATAAACAAACAAAATTGTTCAAGTGGTTAACTCTAGTAGAATGGTGGTATAACACTTCCTACCATACTGCAGCAAAAATGACCCCATTTATGGTACTTTATGGATATAATCCACTGTAAATCACATCATCTCGAAGAGACAATTCTAAGGTTCAAGCAGTGGAAGATCACATGAAGCATCAACAACAATTTCTCCAACTCTTAAAGGACAAATTGACTCTGGAACAAAATGAAATGAAATAACAACCATATAACCATCGCAATGAAAGAAGTTTTGAAGTGGGTCATTGGGTACTTTTACGGCTACAATCATACAAAAATATATCGCTCAAGCAAGCTAAAAAGGATAATAAATTATCACCCAAGTACTATGGCCCTTACAATGTGTTGCAAAATATTGGTACTGTGCTATACACATTGGACTTGTCTTCATATTCATGAGTACACCTAGTTTTCCATATTTCATGCTTAAAGAAGGTTATAGGTGAAAATATCCTATTTCAAACTACATTGACAAAACTTTATGAGGAAGGAAAAAACATATTGGAGCCTAAAGAAATCACGGAAATAAAAATATTATAGCTACGGAATTGATGAATTTTAAAGTATCTTATTAAGTGGAAGAACTTACCCTTCTAAATATTCCACATGGGAGAATGAGTATTTTATACAAAAGCATCCATAACTACTTAAGCTTTGAGGTCAACACTTTTTTCAATGAGGGGCATGTTAGGTCCCTATAATACTAGTGTAGCCCCTATATTGTTATTGTTGTTCCGCATAGAAGTGCACTATCGTTATTTTTGTGCGCTTACATTATTATTGTTATGTCGGACCTAATTATAATTTTATCCTTTTGACTCCCATATATACCAAGGAGGCCTTTTCATTTGAATCATCCAAGAATTATTCATTTATGTCATGTAAAAGGAGGTTTCCCCCTCAAAGTGGCTTATTTTCAAGTTGTTGATCTATCGTTTCTTATGTTTTTTTGTTATTTCGATTTAGATACATAAGTCATTGCATAGTACATGAAGAGTGTGGGGTTGAATCTTATAGAAGGAACTAAAGAGAATCCAAAGGAAGGGCATCAAAAGGAAGAAGTATCTGACAAACCAAATGTCTCAAAAGAACCACATGTTGAAGAATAAAATAAATAATATGTAATATCTAAGGTTACTATATATCTCCATTCATACCACTCAGAGAAAAACTAATAATCATGAGAAGGGCATGGGTATTAGAAAATTTACTATAAATCAACATGGAATCAGAAAGGAAATTGGCATGGAGGAAAAAGGAGAACTAAAATAAATGTATGTGAATATCAAATACGTGTAGTGATGACATGGGTCCCGAGAGGAAGAAAAAATCAAGATTGAGGGAAAGCTATAGATGGAATGCATGCCCAAATTTAACTAGGATGGATGGATATTTCTACATGGTAACAATTGGCCACATTACTTTGTTGGTCATATTATATGGCTTCTTCCCATGTTTTGAGGACAAACATGCTAAGTGTGGGTGGAATGGAATATGAATATGAAGGATATCATAGGGTACTTAGGAATGTACCTAAGGGGATAATGAATATAATATTTTCTTTATAGGTTAATCTAACCATTATGTAATCAAAAGAAAATCATGTAAAAGTATAGTGTATTTGGTGTAAGATCCTCGGAATATTCATGAGAAAGTATCAATATATATGTGTATCATTGTATTGAAGGCGTGTTGAATTGTATATCGTTTTTGCAAGCATGCCTTATGGAGTCATTCCATCCATAAGAAATATTTGATCATGTTACCATACCTTAAGGGTTCTCTAAATATTATTATGCTTACAGTGAATGCTTTGGATACCTTTGGTGTTTTAGGCTTTATATTGAAAGTTTTATGGTGTATTCCCTCATATATATTTGAATTTTTACTACATGATAAGAGATATTAAGTGAGTATATGTTTGGGATATTTATATTAATATCTATTCTCCCTATGTTAAATGAGTTTTGACTCTCTAACTTTTAAGTTCTTCCTAAAATTCTATTCACCATCATATTATGTTCTCTAAAAACATGTCAAGGATTGTCTTTGTTGAATTTATTTCCATAAACATAATTTGATGTAGGGTAAATGAGGCTAGGATATATATTATGTATCCTTTCAAGCCCTTTGATCCATTATATTATTATCTTTGAAGTAGCATACACCTATATGCATTCAATATATTATGCCACCACAATCCTAGCTAAGGGAGCCAAATCATGTATCTAAACATGATTATTTGTACCCATTTATTAACCAACATTGAAGGAAACACCCTTTTATTTAATAAGAAAGAAAAATCCCCCCCTACACAATATAATTTAGGATTTCCTTGGCTTGCTCTATTAAAGAATGTTAAAGAATGTGCTTTATAAATATTAAGAGACCCTATGTGCCTCATAGATTAATACCTTGGAGCCATCTTAATTCCATCACAAATAGATTCATTTTATAATAAACTTGTGAGGGAGAGAGGGCTTTCCCTTGAAAAGGGATAACATTTATACTAATCTAGAGAACCTAGGAAACCGCACATGATTCAAGTTCCTTGTGATCAACTACAATTGATTATTTTTCATACCTTTCACAATACTTCAATTAGATATCTCACCCCCAAAGGACCAATGATTTCCTCCAGATAAAATAAAACCTTTCCTCCACAATTTGTTTCAAAAGGACAAGAAGGTTTTCTCCATCATTATTTCATACGGCACATAAACTTGGCCATTTATAAACCTTACTTTGAAGAGATGACTATAAGAATATCCTACATTTAGATCTCAATTTCAAAATATTTATAATAATATTGGAATCCCTAACCTTTTAAGCCATCAAAAATATCAAGATTTAGTAAAACTTCTTTGGATTCTTGTTGAGTATAGAAATATAATTTTAAAGTAGGATGAGTACTTCCTTACCATTTTATATTAAAGTTTTATAAATAAAATCTAGTCTTATTCGATGTTAACAAACAACATCATCATCACCACCACCATCATCAAATGAAGTGATTAGGATTAATTACGATTCTAACAACACTAATTGCTTTTCATAATCCAATGAGATAAAAAAAAAATTACAACCAAATAATTACTCTTCTTAACCTTCCCAAAGGAATAAATAAGTGATGAGACTAAAGATTTTGGATTTTGAGTCATTTTTATATCTATGTCTACATCAAAATACTCAGTTTTCAAGGAAAAAAACATTTTTTATAAGTTTTATATGCATATTATTATGAGCCTCTATTTGACTATAATAAACAAGGATTCATTATAGGTTCCTTATACCATGTACGATCCATAATAGATAATTATATTGTTTTTCATCCATCTTGATCATTTAAGAGTGGAAAAGATGGAGGAATCAACTCACAAGACTATTTTTATAGGTGGGAGCCAGTTTGGAAAATGGGGGTCTAAAACTTTCCGGGACCATTTTGAGGCACAAAATAATGTTTTTTGGAAAATTTTCTACTTTATTACAACACATTTTAAACATATTCTATAAATAGATACCTTTCCAACTGTGTAATAATCGCATCAATAAGAGTCTATATGAAAAAGTTATGCCACTCACAAGTTCACCTTCCCGTTTTCACAACCATAATTCAAGAGGATGCCACACTAGCCCCCATTATTCATGGAAAATTGGAAATCCATGTGATTATGATGTAGAAGAATCTAGAAGAGTCCATATTGTAACTCTGGCTAAGAGTTGAGTAGTCAAACCTAACCATTAGTAGGCTATGGGGCTATGTTACAATAGGGACACTAGGAGCAAAAAGTGGTTCTATTCATTCGATTTCATTTGTTCCATATATGAGAAAAAATTACTTAGAGATATAGAAGATAGGGAAATCAAAGAGGATTTATGCACTATATTATACCACAAGCCACATACCATACTTCTATGTACTTGCAACCATTTTATATTCATAAAAAGAGAGCAGAGGGACCTCACCTTCTAGCTAGGTTTTCTCTTGAAATGTTTTCCCATGTCATATCCTATCTCAATCATGGCTTGTGAGTTTTTATTTTGCTATTATCTATTTTCTACAAATTTTAATTTTCATGTATACACAATTAGTTGTAATATGCAGTTGTATAAATCTAAATAAAAATAAAACCCTAATAGTTTAGATTTATGATTTCTAAATATAATTTTCTTAAATAAGTTGTGATGAACTATCCAATAAAATATTCATAATAATTTAGATAATATTGATATCATAATAAGTTTTTCATATATATTTTAAATATTTATAAAATATTTCTACTTAAAGAATTTATGCTAATGAAATTTTTGTGTATATTTTTACTTTTTTCAGAAGAAAAATTAGTATATATATATTGAGGTAATATAAGCAAAAAACTTGATAAGGTACATATTGAGGGAACTTGTGGTTCCCGAAACAGAGAGAAGAAGAGACAGAAAAAACTGTAGATGGACAAAAATTACAAATTGTGAGAGGTGCACATGAAAACCACAACACATAAGACCATCCATATAGAACCGGAATGCACAAAGTGGACGCAGTTGCGTGCTAATAGGAAGTCTGACAGCCCAGATAGAAAGGGCATAACATAGACAAAAACAAAAGATAAAAACCCAATCCATGCGAGCTCTCATAACTTATTTCGACAACCTTCTAGGGATCATATCATGGAGAGCTGAGATATTGAACACTACAGACTTGAACGGGAGCTTTGAGTCTTCAAAGATCTTGAGATTCCTCCATATTTTGAAATATTTTTACTTATTTACATATTTTGAAATATTCTAATCATCAAAAAGCTCAAGCCTCTCTTCATCCTTCGATTTTTTATTACGCTATAGTCGAACTCCTTATTCTTCTAGTTTTGTATACTGCAAGCATCCTCTATTATAAAAGTTGGTTTTGTAATACCAACCTTCATATTTCTCAAGTCTTTGGCCGTTGTGAGGTTAACTTTGCCTTTTTGTTTTTGTTTTTAATAATGTTCAAAGTTTTTGACGCCCATTTAGTATGATTAGTACCCTTACCTTCCATGGTTGAATAACCAATTTCTAAGACGATGACCATATAATGTGTATCTCTTCATTCAAAATTATAAATTAGGCTAAAATATATAACTTATCAATATTCAAAAATAAAATTAAATCGAAGTCCATAATATTTCAATAAATTAAAATTTTAAAATAATGTAATATTCTAATATTATATTTACAAATATATATATTATATATAATTTTAATAAATTCATAAATTAAATATTGAAATTAGTTTTTATTTGGTTTATATAGTTGAGTATAAGAAAAATGTATAGTTTTTCCGGTGTTTAGTTTCTAATTGCTATATATTTTTTTAAAATAAGAATAAATATTCTCTAAATAAAAAGTAATATTAGTATGTTTGGTTAGTTTTAATTAAAATTATTATAAAATATCAATAATCTTACATTCACTCTACTCACTTAATTAGTTATTGACATTACCATCAAATTTAAAATAGAATTTGTAGAAATATGTCACTTTTACTCTTAGCCATAAATAAAATATTTTGATGTTAATGTGAAGTAACATACTTTTATATAAAATTTAGAGAAAAATAACATATTAAAAAAAAACTATTATATTGTGAGATTCTTAGACTTTCAAAAAAAATTAATAAATGATATTAATAAATTATTTAAGTTATCTGAATACAAACTTTATATATATGTATGGATAAAGAGATGAAAACATACTTTGATGTTAAGCATAATAATGTATTTAAATGTTCAAAAATAAAGAAGTAATTGAAAAAAATTAATAAGTATAATAAATGGTAGATGTGTATTCTTGATGGAGGCATACAAGGCATCATCACTCTCTCGAGAATTTTGAGGTTATTCAGTGCTACCACAAGGATGGAAATTAATCAGGGTAAATCCACTATCTCCTTATCATATTGTACTCAATAGGAAACCAATCATGCCCTACAAAACTTCCCTTTTCAGAATAGAGCCCTGGAGGATGGACTAAAGTACTTGGGATTTAGGATCAAATCACATTGATACAAAATAGCAGACTGGACATGGTTGATTGCAAAGATAAAAATAATATTAAACATTTGGAGCCATAGACTACTATACAGGGCTGGCAGACTGGTGCTTAACAAATCAGTACTTGAAGCCACACAGATTTATTGGATGTCCCTCACCTAGATTACACAAGGAATTATGCAAACGATATGTTAGAATATGCTACAATTTCCTATGGGAGGGGCATAAGGAGGGGAAACTCTATGCTTGGATCAAATGGAGCAGCATTATTATTCCCAAAAAATGGGGAGGCTGGGGCTTGAAAAACCTATCTGCCTTCTCTCAAGCTCTAGTGGCCAAACTTGGATGGCTACTCCTGAAACACAGGAGCCTATGGTCGGAGGTAATCACATACAAATACATCTGGCCGATCTGAGTGCTAAATTGGCTAAGGCTACCAACTTGGAATAGGAAGGGTAGATAAGTAATCTAGAGGGCTACGTTAAATATCGTTCTCACCCTTAGAGGAGGCCTCATGTGGAGGATTGGCAATGGAGGGTCAGCCTGTATTGGGATTGACCCATGGATTGGATGCGGGAACTCCCACCTCCTCCCACCGGACCTGATTGTCATTGTGAACCAAATGGATATTTTTAACATTGCACAAATTGGGGACCATCACAACAAAACAATATATCAAAAAGCTTGGTTATCAGGGACAACATTCGACATTCAAGCTCAGTGGCAAATGGAATGGAGGACCTACTTGATGGCTTTAACAGAATCACATGTGAGATTAAGGGATGAGCCGAATGAGCTACTATGGGGATTGGCACAGCATGGGACCTATTCCCCAAAGGACGGATATAAAACAATACATGCAAGACACAAACCAAAAGTATTGAAAAGTTGGTGGCGGAATATCTGGAAGCTACATGGTCCTCCATGCACCTGATTACTCATTTGGAACATCATTTCAGACAAAATCCCGACTGTGACAAATCTAACGAAACAGGCATTCCCAAGACTTACATGGTGTGTACTCTACAAAGCCGTGGAGGAAACAACCAATCACCTATTCCTCATTTGCCCCACTACTTAGCATGTTTGGGCACAAGTCCTACAGATTCTTAATATCCTTAACACATGGACCAGGGATGACTTGAATACAGCCTGGAACAGTTGGTGGGATACTACAACACACTCGAAAGCTAGGAACTTGCCCCTCATAGTGTCCTGGCACATTTGGATTTGCAGAAACAATATTATCTTTCAGGGGAAACAAATTGTTTAGACTTAGATTATCCCAAAGATATATAAGAGCTACCTAGAAATCCCGGAAGAGGCACAAGTTACCCAGACAAGGAACATTATACCAAAAATCATAGATAAAGAGAAACCTTGGGCCTACTTTGATGGAGCAGCACAAGAATAGGGCTCTAGTGGAGGCATCATTCTGCACATATCCGAAACACATTTTTACCATATATGCCTGGGGCTTGAGGTGGCACCAACAATCATGTAGAGCTCATTACCCTTCACCATATCTTACATTTTGCTACTTCCAAGAATTGTAGAAAGCTACAAATATTTGGGGATTCTAAGATTGTCATAAACTGATTCAATTGCACTTCTACATGCCATACATACATGCTCAAAACAATTTTGGATGATGTATTATTTCTAAAATCATAATTTGATTTTTTTTTTTCATGTACTCATGTCTACAAGGAACGCAATGCATCCACAGACAGGTTATCAAAAGAGGCAACGCATCATCCTCGAGGAGAATGACTGATCAAAGATCATACTCCTGCACAGATCTATCAGTACTACCATAGACCGTATATGGACCAAGATATATAGAGGGAAAACAAGCCCTAGAATCAACACTTTTTTGTTTTAAAAAAATTATGAATCGATTTTGGATGTGTAAATAATATTGTATATGCACTCTATCAGTGTACCTACTTTGGGATTTATGTAGTTTTTTGCTTTTGTATTTGTTTTTTTTTTTTTTGCAACAATTCATAGTTAACCGTGGTCACTTTAGAGCATATGCCAAAGGCATTTACAACATGTAATTTTCTAGTTAATAGAAATTACAATTTGTCTTTCCGGGAAAAAAATGGTAGATGTGTAATTTATTTAATTTTTAATATAAAATTAATATGTAATATTTAAATAATAAAATTCAATGTGGGTCCTAAATAAAATATTCTAATATATAGGATTGAACAATATTGTAGTATAATTAAAAATACACTAATAAGAAGAAAAAAAAATTAAACCAATGTTATCTATAAATATAATATTTTAATGCCTATGGTTGATAAGATATTTTAATGTCAACCAGGTATATATTTTTTAAAAATAATATATTATCTAAAGTAATTAAAGAAATAAATTGTTTCCATATTTTTGGTATTTTTTCAAGAATAATTTTCTAACATGTTTATCTAAAACACATCAAAAAGTCACTTAGACTATGTAATTTACACAATCTAAGTTTCCAATAGGACTTTCAAGGCATTGAATCTATTTTTGAACTTAAAAATGCAATTTAAATAATAAAAGATTAGCCACATTGTGAATATCATAACCATGAATCTATCAAGTGATAAAAGAGATCAAATTTTTAGAGGTACAAACCTCTTTTCAATTTTTACACTCTAAAAAAAGCTTACACTTTGAAAATTTTAAAATTTTTACAATTATAAATCCATAATTAAAATAAAATTATACTAATAATTTAAATAAATATTAAAAGAAAATATTTTTCTTAAATTCTAATTTATTTCTATAAAAATCATAAAACTAAATTAATTCTTCCAAAAAAAATGTAATTATATTAAAAAGGCTAAAATCTAAATATTCTTTAAATTTAAATTTTTTATGTTTTTATATTACAATATTGATTTAATATATTTTTAAATGTATAAATAAATTTAAAATCTTAAGTAAAATATTTTCTTAAATTTTAATTTATTTATATAAAAATCTGCAAATTGAATTAGTTTTTCTTTTATCTTAAACTACAACCAAACATAAACCATTAAACAAATTAAAAATAAAATTGTAATTATATTAAAATAACTAAAATTTATTTATATAAAAATCATCAAATTAGATTAGCTCTTCTCTTATTTTAAACTCCAACAAGCATAAACCATTAAACAAATTAAAAATAAAATAAAATTTTAATTATATTAAAATAACTAAAATCTAAATATTCTTGAAATTTAATTATTTTATGTTTTTTTTTTACAATATTGATTTAATCTAATTTTATATGTATAAATGAATTTAAAATATTAAATAAAATATTTTCTTAAATTTTAATTTATTTATATAAAAGCATAAAATTAAATTAATTCTTCTTTTATTTTAAACTCCAACAAACATAAACTATTTAAAAAAAATTATACTTATATTAAACCAATTAAAAAAAATAAAATTTTAACTATATTAAAATGTCTAAAATCTAAATAAAATAAAATTTTAACTATATTAAAATGTCTAAAATCTAAATATTCTTGAAACTTAATTGCTTTATGTTTTTTATTACAATAGTGATTTAATCTATTTTTATATGTATAAATAAATTTAAAATTCTAAAAAATTTGAAGACATTATTTTTGGGTAATCTAATATTGGGGAAGATATTGTAGTGCCTCTCATATAATTTATTAAATTCAACAATACATAATATTTGTTCAATCGAAAAAATAATAAATTAATAACGAATTTTTTTTAATAATAACGGTAAATTGAAGTAAGTTTAGATGTATTTTATTATATATATTAATTATGAATAATTTATATTTATAATTATTATTATATTTGAAAATTTTATATTAAAATTTAATTAATAAAAATACAAAAAATTTAATGTATATTTTATATATGATAAGTAAATTAAACTAATTATAAAATTAGTTAAAGAAAAAATTTCAACGGGACTCGTATAAGGACGCTCAATCTTGGTTTTATTATTGAAAGATAAAGTAGGAGATTGTCTTGGAGAAGAAGGATAATATTAAAAATACTATAACTTCCAAATTTAAAGATAAGTTGTGGGAGAATAAAGTGCTTATCTTAAAAAGGAAGCTAAGGTGGTATTATAAAGATGATCAACCTCACTCTTGTTAACCAAGATTATATTTTTTCCTTAAATAGTGCTAATAAGAAAAATGAACATTTTGAAAATAAGAACTAATTGGCATGAGCTTACAAGTGAAACAGGGAGAGAGCAGTTTGGGATGAAGGAATTTATCACCTCTACCATACTAACAAGGTTGAAGATGAAAAATACTCTCTTGAATTGTATGGCTCTTATGAGCGTTTGTCACACTACCAAACTTGTTGACTTCTTAATTGAGAGAAATTATAGTGATCTCGGAACAATTTTCTTTTTTATCATAGAAATAAGATATTAAAGAGTCTCAATTAATTTCTTATCTTAAAGTCCTATAGACCACATTGGTTTTAATGGAAGTTAATCATCATCATTATCAATAAAATTAAAAAGAAACATATTTCTATACTTTTAACTTTAAATAAACATCATCATTGCCAATAAAATTAAAAAGAAAAATATTTCCATATTTTTAGCTTTAAATAAACATCATCATTATTACTAAAATTAAAACAAAAAATGCTACTTAATAAAATAGAATTAAAATTAAAATACAATAATCTAGATTTAACAATTCAAATAATTATTTTAATAAAATTTTAAATAAAAAATATAAACAATATAAATATTTTAAAGAGTTTCTTTTCTTGGTTAAATTTTCCAAATCAATCTCTCAAACTCACTCTATCTACAACGAAATCAAGTATGAAATAGGAACCATAGCACTGAACATGACAATACTCAAACATAATCCAGTAGCTTTGAAAGTGAAAGTAGTCACCATCTGCCCACGGGGCTTTGGATCGATGGTCAATAAGTGCACTCTTAAGGTACTCCTTGCAATAGGTCGCTAGTTCAAATCCCCATGGGTACTTACCTACCAAAAAAATAATCACTATCTACCTCGCCCTAATTATCAAACGGTGTGATGGACAACCCTGAATCCCTGCTTTATAAGGTGGCGTACGAAGGACCAACAACCCCCTTTAAAACTGTGTGACTGAATATCGCCTTGACAGTGAAATCACATGAATCCCTGCTTTGGACTAATGAGGACGCTCTTTAAGAAATGGGATAGAGAAGTAGATTATAAGGTGGCGTACGAAGGACGAACAACTCCCTTTAAAACACTGTGACTGAATATCGCCTTGACAGTGAAATTAGCCACCATGCGCCTTTGACTAAAGAAGGCAATCTTTATGAAAATCTGGTCGACAAGTAATTTGTAAATTGTCGTTTGACTGTAGGGGCCCAGCATAGCGTGTTTTCTGATATATATACAGCCATTGCAGTTTTGTTATATATATAGCTTAACGCATTCACACTCTTCTAACCTTAGCGTGCGCTTCATGTATACCGTCTTATCTAGATCGCAGGTGGGACCTAGACTTCTTGTAAGTTTTGTAAGTTCAGGTATTTTGTTAATAGATAAAAAAACTTTTAACAAGAAATCATTGAGGATTTTAAACACCCACAGCCTTTTTCTTGCCCTTTTATGATTTTTTTTTTTCCCAAATTGGAGATGTGGTATTCAATTAACGAAAGAGAACAATATACAGCAGCTTATGGATCCGAACACAGGATTGGGCTTTTATGATCCGGGTGAATAAGGATATCAATAAGATCATAACGAATTTAGTAAGTATACAAGTATTTATATAGCATAATTAAATGTTTTATGTTATGGTTTATGGTGTTTTTTTTATTGAATTTGTATATTTAAATGTGCATATTTGAATGCTTAAATATTTATAATTTTAATAATATAATATGTTATGGTTTATGGTGTTTTTTTTATTGAATTTGTATATTTAAATGTGCATATTTGAATGCTTAAATATTTATAATTTTAATAATATAATTTGAAATAGAGTTGTGAATATTTTAATTTAATTATCAATAATTAGTAAGAAAGGGATTTAACTTCGAAAAAATATTCTAGAATACTTTCTTTTATAGTAATCACAAATCGAAGTTGAGATTTATCTCAAAAGTGCTCACTTTCAATATTAACATAAGCATGTCAAGTCTCACTAGCACAATGGGTCTCCTTAGCAAGGCTACCTAGGATCAAACATCAAGGAGGTTGTTTTTCGGTGCTAGTGAGGAGACACAATGAAATCTAGTCAGCTTAGGGCTGGTGTGGCCTAGGCCAGGTGTGATCTCAGTTGACTTTGGGGACTTAGATACGTGTGGGTGGCGGTTTCTCAAGCCACACGTCTAAGTCAACTTGACAAACAAAAAATATTATCATAAAGATAACAAGCACTCGGTTTAAATATATTTATATAGTATACCTTTTTTATTTATTTAATATAATTTTCTAATCAATTTTATTGGAATTGTATATTTAAATTGTTAGATATGTATAATTTTAATGGTTTATTTCGAATAAAGTTCTTATTTTTTAATTTGATTATCAACAATTATGAGTGGACGGTACTAACGTCCACTAAATATTTTACAACATTTTTAATTGTAGAAAATGGTCTTTTGGGGATGTTGTATTAATAAGTCATGACATTCGGCCATAATATTGTAACAAGACTTTTTTTATAGATTAAAAATTTCTCTTAAAGAGAGTGAATGTTCAAAGTTAAGAATCTTGTTAGACATTTTATTAAAAATCTTGTTACATGTTTTATTAATAATGTAATTATTTACTTAAAAAAAATATGAAAAACTGTAAAGAATCAATATTTCGGTAGCTAAAGAAACTCTAGCCACCATCGAACCCTGTTGCGTCTAGATTTTGTGGTTAGACACCGTCGACGTGTTAAATGTGAAACCGACATCGAGTGACGTTGCCTGCAGCCGAACCTACCACACCACTCATTTGAATATCCAAAAATCACATGAATTTCACATTTAGATAATTCTAGATCAGCTCTGTCCTCATCTCTAAATTTGTATTTTCCTCTGCCTGAGTAATACAACGAAGGAAAAGCCCTCTCATCTAATAAAAGTGTGTGATTTCTTCCAGTTTTTATGATCATGTTGTCCTGTCTCTGAATTTGTGAAGTCTTGTGTTCTGTTTGTGCTCCTCTGTGCTCTTCTAATCCCATCAACTCGTATCAGAGCCTCGTTTGTGAGGCCTGAATTGAATTATGTTTTTCAGTGAACATTTTTGGAGCTTCTTGTGTGGAAGTGTTGGCATAAAGGAGTAATCAGCATAGCATTGAGGGAGCCTGTAGGATGTACGATGTAATGTTTGTGGAAGAATGTTGAGTAGCAAAGCTTTCGTAGCACAGTGGAAGCCGTGGCTCTAGTGATTCAGTTCTTGGTAAGAGTAGAAGGACAAAAGTAGAAAAACGCCCAGAGCAGAGGTCACAAAAAATGTCGGGAGCGGAGTTCCTTCTGTCACATACAGGACAATGGAAGCTGGAAAGTTAATTTGTCAGTAACAATGGTTTCGAATTTCAACTTAATGAATTTCATGCTTTTGAATTTGTCATAAGTTTTCTTTTCGCTTTTTAATAAGGAAGTGGATACATTTTATTAAAATGCGAAATCCATTCTTTATATGTTTTATAATTATATTATGAAACACATATAATTATATATATGGTCGATTTGTTATGTTTGGATAATAAATTTTTAAAGGATATTAATTTTGGCTTTTCAACTTAAAAATTGGTAAAGTTGTAATAATTAAACATTTATTTTGAAAGTGGCTATTTGATTTTTTGGGGTTTGAATTTTATTGAGAATGGAGACAACAGTAGTAATTGACATGGAGATGTTGAGTGGGGCTAATTTTTCCCTATGGTAATCATAGGTGGAGGATATACTGAGTTTAAAGGATTAGTATTTTCCGATTTAGGGAACAACAAAGAAACCCGCATCGATGATGGGTGAAGAGCGAAACAAGCTAGATAGAAAGGCGATTGCAACGATCTACATATATCTAGTAAAGACTATGTATTTCAATGTGTCCGGAGGAAATATGACAGATGAATTATGAAAGAGGCTCCATGATCTATATGAGAAGAAAAGGAAATTAAACAAAGTATTCTTGATGAAGAAGATTTATAATCTCAAGATGAAGGAGGGTGCTTCAATTGCTGAGCACTTGAATGAATTCAATATTATTATTAGTTAGGTTACCTGTGTAAAAATAATTCTAGATGATGAAATTAGTGCTATCATGTTAATGTGTTCTATGCTAGACAACTGGGAAAAATTAATTGTGTCTATGAGCACTTAAGTGCCTGTAGGAACCCTGAAGTTTGATATTGTTAGCAGTAGCTTAATGAATGAGGAGCTATTATTCAAGTCAATTGCAAAAAACTAGGGAGATGAAACTCTAGCTCTAGTTGATCGTGGTATGAGAATTGATTAAGGCCAACAAGGGCATTCAATATCAAGAGTTTGATTGAAATTAAGGAGGGGTTGGATCATCTGCTTTCATTGTGGCAAACGTGGGCACATGAAGAAAGAATGTTGTGTCTAGAAGAAAGAAAAAAAGGATCAGAAACTGACCAGTACAAATCACAAGTCATCTAACACAAAAGAAGCTGAGACTAATATTGTAGTCACAAATAGTAATGTGTGTGTGTTGTTTGAATAGAGATACATGTTTGTACAAATCTATCAGTAGATTTGATTGAATCCTTGACTCCGGGGCATCTCAACATGTAACCCCATGCAAATATAGTTTTGTTGCATATAATCCTGGTGATTATGGTAGAGTGCATTTGGGGAATAATCATTTTTGTAGTATTGTTGGAGTGTGAGATGTCAAGATCAAAATGAAGTATGGACAATATATATTGTTGAAATAGGTCAGGCATGTACCAGAAATGTGCATTATTTTGATCTATATGGGATGGCTAGATGATGAAGGATATCCACAAGCTTTGGAAAGGGATGTTGGAAAAGTAGCAAAGGAACATTGCTTATGGCCAAAGGACCCAATATAGGAACATTATATACATTGAAGGCAATGATGGGAAAATAAAATTTGGTTGCTATGACAAAAGATAGAAATTAATCATATCCGTCGCATAAGCATTTGGGTCACATGAGCAAGAAAGTCTTAAAAATACTTGTTGATAAAAATTTACTACCAGGTTTGAAATCCTATAATCTTGATATTTGTGAACATTGTATACATGGTAGACAAAGAAGGGTGGAATTCCTTAGAGGTGGTCATGACAGAAAGAAAAAATTGTTAGAAATGATACACTCAAAAGTGTTTAGGCCTATTAACATCAAGTCATTAGGAGAAGCATTATATTGTGTAACATTTATAGATGATGCATCCAGGAAGGTTCGGGCCTACCCTATGAAAAGTAAAAGTGAAGTGTTTGAAATATTGAAAAAATGTCATGCTATTGTTGAAAGAGAGACTAACATATTTCTCAAGTGTTTAAGAATAGATAATGGTGGTGAATATTTCTCAAAACCATTCAAAGAATACTATATTAAGTTTGTCATAAAGCATGAGAATAGTGTGACTAGCAGTCCTCAACATAACAGTGTTGCAGAAAGGAAAAATCACACCATTATGGAGAAAGTGAGGAGTATGTTGTCAAATTCTGGTTTGGAAAATCATTTTTTGGAAGAGGCTATAAGGACAACTTGCTATCTTATAAATTGATCTCCAACTACAACCTTGAATGGCGACATCCCCGAAGAAGTTCGGACCCGTAAGAAGTTGAATTATTCTCATTTGAAAATATTTGGATGTGAAGCATTTGTACATATTCCCAAAGAAAATAGAACTAAGCTAGATGAAAAATCTATGAAATACATTTCTCTTGGGATATGTGGATGAAGAATTTGGTTATTGTCTGTGGGATCTAGTCAAACATAAAATTATTAGAAGCAAGAAGGTTATATTGAATGAGTCAGAGATGTTTAAGAGGTCTGTAGGTGAGGTGGAGGTCAATAAAGTTATTGAAAGGTTTGAATAGCAACAAGAAAACATCCCACCAATACAAGAAAATGGGCAGCAAATTCAAGAGGAGGAAGGACATCAAGTGGAAAGTGATGAACATCGAGAAGAAGGAACCTTGTAGGAACCTTTACAGTAGGTATAACATAATAATGCATCACCACATTTGGTTCGCAGATATTCTAGGCCTCATAAGAATTCACAAAAGGTATCCTCCTTCAAACTATATACTATTTACCAATGAAGGTGAGCCTATTTGTTTTCAAGAGGGTTATAAAATTGAGCACAGTAAAGAATGGAAGAAAGAAATGGAGGAAGAAATGAACTCTTTTGTTAGAAAATAAACATGGGAGTTTTTAAATCTCCCAAAGGGTAGAAAGGCTCTACAAAACAAATGGGTTTACATGATTAAGGATGAAGGTGACAAAAAGAAGGAGAGCTATAAATCAAGGCTGGTGGTGAAAGGATTTGCCAAAAAAAGAAGGTATTGATTTCACTGAAATATTTTCACCTGTTGTCAAAATGTCATCCATCAGAGTCATTCTTGGTCTTGTTGTTGCTTTCGATTTAGAATGTGAACAATTATATGTAAAAATAAATTTCCTTCATGGTGAATTGGAGGAAGAAATTTATATGGAGCAACCAGAAGGCTTCATAGAAAAAGGAAAAGAAGACCTAGTTTGCAGGTTGAAGGGTTGAAACAGACACCTTGACAATGGTAGAAGAAATTTGACTCCTTCATGTTGGAAAATGGTTTTCATAGGTTGGAATTTGACCATTGTGTCTATATCAAGAGGTATGTTCAAGAAAAATATATCGTATTATTGTTATATGTGGATAACATGTTAATTGTTGGGCACGATAAGAATATGATCAATAGGTTAAAGAAAGAATTTGGAAGCAAATTTGCAATCAATGATTTAGGTCCAGAACAACAGATATTGGGCATGAGAATCATGTGTGACAGGAGAAAAAAAGTTTTGGTTGTCACATGAAAAATATATCAAGAAGGTCCTTGATAGGTTTAATATGAAGGATGCCAAGCCAGTCGGTACACCCCTTGCAGCCCACTTCAAGCTAAGTACTGAGTTATGGCCTAATGATGACAAGGAGAAGGAATAAGTGAGAAATATTCCCTATGCTTGAACAATTGGCAACTTGATGTGTGCCATGGTATGCATAAGACCAGACATTCCATATTCAGTGGGAGTAGTGAGCAGGTTCCAGCAACATTGACAAGAAGTACAATGGATTTTGAGGTATCTCAAGGTTACTCGTAATTATTGTTTATATTTTGGTCATAATAAGGTTGTGTTTGAAGGATTTAGAGATGTAGATATGGATGGATATATGGACACCAGAAAGTCTACTACATGTTATTTGTATACATTTGTAGGAGAAGAAGTATCTTGGGTGTCAAGGCTACAAAGAATAGTAGCTCTCTCTACAACAGAGGTAGATTACATAGCTACAACATAGGCTTTTAAAGAGATGTTATGGATGCAGTGATTCCTAGGAGAGATAGGAATAAAGAGGAAAAGTATGTGCTACGTTGTGATAGTCAGAGTGCCATTCACTTGGCAAAAAACTCAGCATTTCACACAAAAATCCAAGCACATTGACTTAATATATCATTATGTCTGGCATGTGTCAGAAGAAGGAAAATTATCCTTGGAAAAGATCTATACAGGTAGGAACCCTGTTGGTATAATCACTACGATTCTATGAAGTAATAAACATGAGTCAAGTAGAGGCATGCTAGGAATCGATGTGAATTGATTCAATGTTATTCATTTGACTTCAAGTGGGAGAATGTTAAATGTGAAGCCGAATTCAAAGATGATGATGCCAACATCTCACCCACTTCTTTGTCCACAACCGACAACTAATCAACGTTTTCTGCAGCCGAACCTACCATACTACCCATTTGAATTTCTCGAAATCACATGAATTTCACACGTAGATAATTCGAGATCAGCTTTGTCCTCATCTATAAATTTATATTTTCCTCTTCCTGAGTAATCCAAGCAAGGCAAGGCCCTCTCATCTAATAAATGTTTGTGATTTCTTCCAGTTTTTATGATCATTTTGTCTTGTTTCTGAATTTGTGAAGTCTTATGTTTTGTTCATGCTCCTCTACGCTCCTCTGATACCATCACGATGTTGTCCCTACCACAATGGCTCTCTGTGAAGTGTCTTCTTACTCATGGATTATCATTTATCAGCCCACCTACTCGTGGTGGTTGTGAGGGTTTTGCAAGAGTTTTGATCTGTCATGTTGAAGCATGATCTTCTAACCTCTCCTCCATGATGTTTTTGCTCAGCTCTAGGCGAAAGCATTAGCCGTGTCAAATGTAGTTTTTTCACATGTTTGCTTGGTAATTCCATTTTATTTCCATCATATGGTCTAGTGATGTTTTTCCAAATCTTGAAGGGTTGAGAATATTTCTTGTTCAATGGATTGCCACAACAAATTTTTGAAAATGCTGAGTCAATTCTCTCTCTTGATCTTGAATTTTAGTCCTCCACAAAAAGGAATGTGACTTTATTAATGCTTTAAAATATTTCTTAATTTTATTTTTATGAAAATTAGTATAGAAAATCATTATTTAAAATATTTCTTAAATTGATATACTTAGTATAATATTTTGTATGACATATTCATTATGATATAAAAATGCTTTCTCAATCATTTTTTATAATAAAAAGAAATGATCAAACAATTTGAAATTAAAAATGCATCATGAATAATTATTTTTTTTTGTGCATATTAATTAAAATTGTTTTCAAACCCTAATTAAATTTTAACTTCGTATATAGGGATCATTTCAAATACAATTTTTCTCATTCTAATATGAGAAATGAAAACCCTAATACGATATATTTTACATCCACTAGTAGAAAGTGGTGAAATTAGTGACTAGGTGACTAAAAACGTTAGTCACCACAACGTTTCCAAGTGAAATACTACGAAAAATTAGCAATCTTAAGAGACCCAACTAAAAATGACGAACATAAATTACTATTTTAGTCACTAGTTAAAATATATGACTAGCTAATAAGTAATACTACTAAAAATGACTAACAAAAATGACTAATTTAGTCTAGGAAAAGAAATATGACTACCTAGCAAAAACTACAATAATATGAATTAGTCCTTTATGTTAGTCATTTTAATTATGTCACTTCAATAGTGTAAAATTACAAGTCATAGGGGATTCAAAGGTTGTTTTAGATTGGCTGAAAGGTTATACTTCCTTGTACACTTTTTTATTGGATCAAAGGATGATTAAAATTATGGAGCTTATTAGAATCTTTAGGGTCATATCATTTGATCACATTCACAAGGAATCAAATTCAAAGGTTGACAAATTATCGAAAAGGGGAGTGGGCCAACACCTCCTTTTGCAACATGACATGACCACCTATGTATGTTACAACAACCTTTCCAACCTGTTTAGTTCGTTGCACATATATTTCACATTTCTTCTTCATCTTGAAAAGTGGTAGTGCTAAGGAGAGGGTATGAACTTTGATCAAAGAATTTTCACTTAGTACCACTACCAAATTTCCTTTATGAAACTTTAATGATAATAAATGGATGACATTTGAATGTTACAAACGTCTAAGTAGTCCACATTCAACTTTGTTGTCTTCATTGTCCTTAGTAACAATGACAAGTTTGAATATTTCCTTTATTTATCATCGCAAACATATAACTCTTTGTTGTCCCAAACATAGTTAATATTGTTGGTGTATGATCTCCTAATTGTGGAATGGTCTCTTGATGATGATAATAAACTGTCAATCTCCAATGCTCATGAATACAATGAATGAATGATCTAATGCCTTACTTGCACAGACAATTTATGAATCATTTTCTATTTTTATTGTGCCATTGTATATAGGCTTCACTAGCATCTCATGAATTGAGCAAGCTTTATCTTTAATTTTTCAAGTATAATTTGGTTGCATGAACAAGCATAGTTGTGTAATTAAAATCATTCAAAATTTGTTAATAATTCATGGTTTGTTTGACCATTCACACACTTATCCCTAACCTTATACTTTGAGAGTGAGTAGTGTCAAATTACTAGTCTTCGTTAAGGAACTTCCTTTCATTACTCAATGACCTAGCTTAGCTCGATATTTAAGGATACCCCCCTAGATAAGGATATCCTTCTTGTAGTCTAAAGAGTGAGAGAAGACCACCAAGGTGACATTGGGTGGCTTGCTTGATGGGTGGGGTCAAGACTTTTTTTTCTATGAGATTGTTTGAGTGGAGATATAATTTAGAAAATGCTTACAATAAAATTAGTTTCCTTTATTTCCATCACCGAAACTACTTCCAATAAAATCATGTGCTTTTAATAAAATCTAATTTTCATAAATAATTAATTCAATAAAATTTAAAAAATAAGAATATTATTATTATTGTTATTTTTTTGTATATGAGATAATAAACAAATATAGCATGTTTGTACTTAAGGATTGATTCTATCCACTACCACAATCACCTCCAAGTGTATCAACATTTCCTCACCCATGGCACACTGAGCTAATCAAAGTTTAAACCAACAACATCATAAGAAATGCCTTAACAACCCATTCTATCATCAACTAATCTACACCATGGGGAAAATTAAAATTAACTTTGAATATTAAAAAATATAGTTAATTTATTTTATTTGAAAATCAATTTTAGCATCTAATTTGAGGAAACTTCGTAAAATAAAATTTAATGTGAAAAATGTTAAGCAAAATAAAGTTGGGGTGAATTATAAAAATAAAAATAAGTAAAGTAAAATATAAAATTAATAATTGTAATGATAATTAATAATTCAATCATATTACTCCTAATTTACCAAGCATCAGAGGCATAAAATTTCTTCATATCAAAGTGAGAAGAGATTTGATCCCAGTTGCCCTTGGTAAATCAAAAATTAAGATCTAAAATTAAGATATATCAAAGCTAGTTTTATATCAATTATGTAATTGAAAGTAAAGAATTATTATTTTAATGAAAAGTTACTTTCAAAAATATTTGTAATTTCGTCAATTTCAAAATAAAGCCAGCCTAGTTCCATCTCAACTCTAGATCTATCAAGTGATGAGAGGGATCACATCTCTTGAGGTGCAAACCTCTTTTTTGAGTGCAAAACTTGAGGAAAGGTTTGTACCTTGAGAGATTGATCCCTCTCAATGCTTGATAGATCCAGAGTTAAGATGGATTTAGGTTGGTTTTAGTCATGTGCATCCAAAGAAAATCAACAAGCATATGATTAATTTTATCAATAATATGTAAATTCATCTAATATTAATATAATCATTTTAAATATGCTAATATGTCTTAGATTAATATGTATATTTTAATTTTAAATTTGCTTAGTTGCCCCAGTTTGTTGTAATGATAATAACTTTAATGATGAAAAATGATGAAATATAAATTTTGAATGTAAAGGGACAATGTAATAGTGTTGAATTATAGAAAATGTGAATAATAAGAATATAGTCAATTACAAATAGTCTTCATTGTGGTTAATCTAAAACTATTTTCTTCTATTATTCTTATTGTCACCCTTTTTACTTTTGTCATCTTTTCGTATTGATTGTCATATTTTCATATCGACTATATGAAAAGGGCAGGTCAAACCATAAACCATTTAAATCTTTAGCTCTATATATTGTAGTAAACATCATTCCTTGTCTCTCCTTCTCTCTAATATTAATAGATTGAATTACTATAACACAAAAATCAATGTACATTGTTAATAATTTTTTTTTCTTATGTACATTGTCAATAAAATTTTTTTCTTACACTGAAATCAATTCATAATGTTAATCCAACCAATTTAAAATTAATGTACCATCATACATCCAATTACATCAAAACAGAAATCAACATTTACATTGAAATTGATGAATCTAATGCAAGCAATTAAATAATATTAGAAAATAACATTTACACTAAAATCACTGTATCTAATGAAAGCAATCAAATAAGATTAGAAATCAACATTTACACTCAAATCAACTCATCTAGTGCATGTAAGAAAATTGGATTAAAAACCAACATCTACACTGAAATTAATGCACCTAGTGCAAGTAAGTAAATAGGATTATAAAGCAAAATCTACACTGAAATCAATACATCTAGTGTAAGCAATCAAGTAGGATTAGAAATTACCATCTACATTGAAATCAATGCATTTAGTGCAAGAAATCAAATAGGATTGAAATCACCATCTACATTGAAATCAATCCATCTAGTACAAGCAATCAAGAATTATTAGAAATCAACATCTACATTGAAATAAATGCATCTAGTGCAAGTGATCAAATAGGAATAGAAATCACCATCTACATTGAAATCAATGCATTTAGTGGAAGAAATCAAATAGGATTATAAATCATCTGCATTGTAATTAATGCATCTAGTGAAAGCAATCAAATATAATTAGAAATCAACATCTACACTAACATCAATGCATCTAGTTCAAGAAATCAAATTGGATTATAAATCACGATCTACACTGAAATAAATGTATCTAGTGCAAGAAATATTCTTCCCTCCCCCCCCGCCCCCCAATATATATCTATATCTTCCTCCATCTCTCCTTATTTTCCACTCTATCTCAACCCCCCAAACACACATGCTATTTCACTTCATATCTATCAAGCTCTTTGTCCCTCCGTCCCTCTTTCCATCTCTCTCCTTTTTCCTCTCTTCACTTCCCATCTATATCTCTATCTCCATTTTCCTCTCTATATCACCACGAAAAAATACACTTTATTTCTTCAATCTCTCTCTCTCTCTCTCTCTCTCTCTCTCTCTTCCCTGCTTCTATCTCTCTTCCCTACTTATTTCCTCTCTCCCTCTCTCTCCATCCTCTTTATCACTCCCTCTCTCTATCTCTCCACCTTTCTCTCTATATTTCTTTCTTCTTACCTCTCTCTCTCCCCTTCCAACTCCATCTCTCTTTCCCTCCCTCACTCCACTCTCTCCCTCTCTCTTTCTCTCTCTCTCTCTCTCTTACTCTTTAGCCTCCAACTCTGTTGCTATATCCCTCCCTCTCTCCTTCTCTTCCCCATTCTCTCCATCTCTCCTTATTTGTCTTTATCTCAACCCCAAACATACACACTCTCTCTCCATCTCTCCTTCTTTGTCTTTATCTCAACCCCAAACATACACACTCTCTCTCCATTGCTACTCCCTCTCTCTCTCTACTTCTCACTCTCTATGTATTTCTTCTTCCCTCCTTCTCTCCCCCTCCAACTCCATCTCCCTCTCCCTCCCTCTCTCTCTCTACTTCTCACTCTCTATGTATTTCTTTTTCCCTCCTTCTTGTTAGGATATTCCGACACATAGGAAATAGTTAAGTTCAACTTGGTCTAGTATAGAGTTAGGTAAAGTGTGTTTCTTTACCGTTGTACATTTTGTAACTTACAATCCGACGGTCACGATATGTAGTGATCCGACGGTTAATTCTCTCCTCGGTATTACCGACACTTGATCTGTGGCTTGACACCCGATTGGTCCATGAATTCTATTTAAAGTGCATGGAGGGTCATTTGTAGAGTAATCCGTGCATGAGAGAAAGCTTATGTAAATTTTCATTCTTTGATTAATAAATTGCCTGAAGTGGCCACGTTGGCTCAGGCCGTGGACTATTTCCCTCTTTGAGGGTTTTAACCACGTCAAAAATACTGGTGTATTGATCTTTGATCTGGTTGTGAGCGGTGTCCTTTTGGTGTTCTTTCTGAGGAACTTACCCTGAAAATTCCTACATGGTATCAGTGCTATTTGAGGGCCGCGTCCGTTGGTGATCCAAATCTGAAGCCGGTAGAACTGCATCCGACTTCCGTTTCCTAGATCTGCTGGTTCTGACTGCTTTCGGGCCGAGAGGACTGCTCTGTTGTGTTCAGAGCATCTGTTTCAGTGAGGAACCCCTTTCGTTTCACGCGAAAAGGTTTCCGGTAGCCCTAGCTGCGTCATTTTTAAGATCTGGAGGTATATAGTGTTTATTTGTAGTTTACTGTTATTTTCTCTCTGCTTATTTCAGTTTCGGTTTATTTAGCTTTTTTTTAACCGGATCTATACCTTTCATTTTTGCGTATGCTCTTTGCCCTACGACTCTATGTGATCTGGGCAAATCAGAAACAGAAAGGAAGGATTTTTCTCATGCGTATGCTCTTTTCCCTGCACCTTAGTGTGATCTCGGAAAATCAGAAACATTGAGAAAAATATTTAGTTTTTCGGCTAAAGCTAACTTTGAGCCGCAAGGTTCAATTTTTGAAAATTTTTATTTTTTTGGGTAAAGCTAACTTCGAGCCATAATGTTCGTTTTTCTTTGCATATTCGTGTTGGGTTTTGTGTTTTTGTTTTGTAGGAAAAAAGAGCTTTCTCAAGGCAAGCACGCAACCCAAGGCCCCCCCCCCCTCTCTTTCTCTCTCTCTCTCTCTCAAATTTTTTGTATGGCTCAATTGGTTCAAAGCTATTTTAAGAGAGTAGAGGTCTTGGGTTCAAATCTCCATTTTGTGGGGGCGTTTTTTTTCATTCCCGCACATTCGCGCACATTGCCGGCAACTTCAACAAATTTTTTTCAAAAAGCCATAACTTCTTCATCCGGAAGCCTTTTTCAGAGCCACTTTTTTGAAAACAGCCTAATTTTTCGAGATCTATCCATTGGAACACTTACTTTCAGAATCTTCAGCTTCAGTTTTTTTTAAAATGGAAAATCCATGCCAAGTCATTCTTGACAGCACTAACTACTTCCAATGGATATCCTACATGGAAGATTTACTTAGAAGTAAAGGTCTCTACAGAATAGCCACAGGCCAAGAGAAGAAACCAAAAGATGAAGACAAGGCTGCAAAATGGGAAAATAGACAAGATCAAGCACGTGGTTTGATAGGGATGTCTATTTCTCCTGATCTTAGATTCCATATTGCAGAACTTGATACTCCTCATGAAGCATTGGAACAAATCACTAAAGTTTTTTGGATTAAAAATGAAATTAGAGCCCATCAACTTGAAAATGAGTTGCTTACATTGGATCCTAATAATTTTTCTTGCATTGAAGATTTCTTGTCCAAATTCAAGACCCTTAGATATCTCTTGGAAGGTGTTAAGGTTAAGAAAGAAGATAGTAACCTTATTTATTCCATCCTTACTAAGTTGGGACCAGCCTACTCTGTATTTGTTTCCACCTTCCATTCTACAAGGGAAGCTTTCATTTGTCAAGGAAAAGACTACAAGGCCCCTTCCTTTGACTCTTTTTGCGATTCTTTAATAAGAGAACAAGAAAAACTCTTACACCTTGGTCTTCTTAATCTTGGAAACTCTTCCAAGAAAGCATTAGCCGCCCAGCAACAACCAAATTCAAAGAATCCTAAGAAGTCATATCCTAAAAAGAATGATCCTAAACCAAACAAGGGTCCTAAGCAAACTCACCCTCAAAATGAAAGATCATTTCAGCAAAATGATAAGACCAATAAAAACAAATGGAAGAAGACTGATAGACACTGTAACTTTTGTAATCGAGATGGCCACTTAGAATCTAAATGCTTTAAGAAGATCGAAGCCTTGGAAGCTGCAATGAAGAAACATAACATCCATGTGGAGCATTCTTCAACTTCAACTTCAACTTCATCTTCAGGAATGGCACCTTCTGCATGTTGTTGTCAATCATCTCAGTCTGGTTATGCATTAAATGTATCTTCTTCTTCTCATTCTCATGAGTGGCTCATTGATTCTGGAGCCTCTTATCACATGGCCAAAAACAAAGCCATGTTTTCTTCTTTAAATGATTGTAACACCAAAAATATATATGTTGGTGATGATAGATCTCTTAATGTTGTAGGGACTGGAACTGTTCATCTAGACAATGGTCAGTTTAATGATGTATTATGTGTTCCAACCTTATCCTGCAACCTTCTATCTGTATATCAGATAACTCATTCAGGTGAAGGTAAAATTGTTGAATTTTCACCTCATGATGTTGTAATCAAGGATCTAAGAGATCCTAAACAGATTCTAGCTACTGGTATTGCTGATGATTCCACAAGGTTGTATAAGTTTCACAACTTTGGGTCATCAAATCTTCCCTCAGTATTTGTTGCTCATAATGATGAAGTGAGCAAACTTTGGCATGAGCGATTTGGTCACTTAAACTATCGCTCCCTTCAGCATCTATGTAAAGAAAATATGGTGACAGGTCTTCCTCTGGTATCTTGCAGAGATGGTGTTTGTTCTGAATGTGTACTCGGAAAACATCATCGGGACAGTTTTGAAAAACGTGCCTCTTGGCACGCCTCAGCCCCTTTACAGCTTGTGCACAGTGATTTATGTGGTCCACTTCCTGTTGCTTCATTCTCTGGCTGCACGTATTTCTTAACTTTCATTGATGATTTCTCCAGACGCACTTGGGTATACTTCTTAAAACTCAAGAGCGAAGTATTTAACACTTTTTTGGCCTTCAAAGCCTTTGTTGAAAAACAATCTGGACATCAAATTCTTAAGCTAAGAACTGATAATGGTGGAGAATATGTTAAAAACACATTCATCAACTTTTGCACCGAAAATGGAATTCAAATGCAACATACTGTTCCATACACTCCACAACAAAATGGTGTAGCTGAAAGGAAAAATCGTACCTTAAAGGAAATGGCTAATTGTATGCTGCAATCTAAAGGACTCAGTCTTAGTTTTTGGGCCGAAGCAATTAATTGTGCAAATTATATAATAAATTGCACTCCTACTAAGGTTCTAAAGAATATCACTCCAGAAGAAGCTTGGAGTTCCATTAAACCAGATGTAAGTCACTTTCGTGTTTTTGGAAGTGAAGCATGGGCCCATATTCCAGATGAAAAGCATAAAGCTTTAGAACCTAAGAGTGAGAAATGTACTTTTGTTGGATATTTTGAAGATGTAAAAGGTTATAGACTTATTCCATTTAAGTCCAAAAATGTTATCATTAGAAGAGATGTAAAATTTGATGAAAATAAATCGGCCTGCGAGCCTAGTTCGGCGGATGTGCCACCTCTTCCTATCTCTTCTACTTTTGAAAACATTTCTTCTTCAGATGATGAAAGTGAGGATGACAATCCTCCCCCACCTTCTCAGGATCCTCAACTTCCAAGATGGGTCCGTGCTACTCGGGATGCAGCAGGTGATCTTGCCGGTGATCCTACAGATCAGCAACGTACACGTTCTCAGTTTGAAAGAGCCTCTTCTTTACTGGCTCAAGCTCCAGTAAATCATGATCCTGACACTTTTGCAAAAGCTTCAGGCCATCCACATTGGGAAGCAGCTATGAATGAAGAATATCATTCATTGTTGAAAAATGATACATGGGATCTTGTTCCTCTACCAAAGGGACGCAAACTTGTTCGATGTAAATGGGTTTACAGAACCAAGTATGGACCAGATGGGAAAGTTGATAAACATAAAGCTCGTCTTGTTGCTAAGGGCTTTTCACAGGTTGAAGGCATTGACTACACTGAAACCTTCTCCCCTGTTGCCAAAATGAACTCTATCCGCCTTGTTCTTTCCCTTGCTGCCTCTTTAAAATGGGAAGTCCATCATATGGATGTTAAATCTGCCTTCTTGCATGGGGACTTGCATGAAGAAATCTATATGGAACAACCCATTGGCTTCATCCAAACAGACTCCAACCTTGTATGTCGACTTAAGAAATCTCTTTATGGTCTCAAGCAAGCTCCTCGGGCTTGGTATGCCAAAATGGATAGCTTTCTTTTAGAATCTGGATTTTCTAGGTGTTATTCTGACAATACTGTCTACACCAAGAAAGTGGGCAACTCTCTTATCATCCTTGTTCTTTATGTTGATGATCTTATTCTTACTGGTAGTGATCCCAACCTTATAAACCATGTGAAGTCCAGCCTTAAAAAGAAATTTGAAATGACAGACTTAGGACACTTACACTATTTTCTCGGTCTTCAAGTCTTGCAATCCAAGGAGGGTATTTCCCTTTCCCAGTCCAAGTATGCTTGTGATATTCTTCGTCATTTTCACATGGAAGACTGTAAGCCAGCCCCTTCTCCCTTTCAGTCTGGAGTCAAACTTTCAGTCTCTTGTACTTCTCCTGAAGTTGATGCTACCTTATACCATCAACTTGTAGGAAAACTCTTGTATTTAACCCATACTCGTCCTGACCTTTCCTTTGCTGTTGGCCTTGTTGCTCGTTTTATGCAAAACCCCCATGAAAGTCATTGGAAAGCAGCTAAAAGAATACTTCGTTATGTTCGAGGTACAGTACAGTTTGGGATTCATTACAGTGCCAAAGCAGCTCCTCTATTAGTTGGTTTCACTGATTCTGATTGGGCTGGTGACCCTTATGATCGAAAGTCTACTGCCGGTTATGTCTTCACTCTTGGTTCAAGACCTATTACATGGGCTTGTAAGAAACAGGCTGCCATTTCTCTTTCGTCAGCAGAAGCAGAGTATCGTGGTGTTGTGGAAGCTAGTAAGGAAGCCTTGTGGCTTCGTCAGATCCTATCAGAGTTTGGCTTTGAGCAGCAGCATCCAACCACACTTTGGTGTGATAATCAAAGTGCCATTCAGCTATGCAAAGATCCAGTCCAGCATCAGTGCAGCAAACACATTGAACTACACATGCACTTCATCAGAAAGCTCATTCATGACCATGTTCTTGAAGTGCAATATTGTTCAACAGATGATCAGGTTGCAGACATCTTCACAAAGGCTCTCACAGAGGCGAAGTTCACTAAACTTCGATATATGCTTGGAGTTCAGGAAGTTGTCACTAAGGGGGGATAGGCTCTAGTGCCTCCTTCCTTCTCCTATTGTGTCATATTTGTAAATCCTTCAATCCTATCCCAAGTTGTTCTTAAGGGGGGATGTTAGGATATTCCGACACATAGGAAATAGTTAAGTTCAACTTGGTCTAGTATAGAGTTAGGTATAGAGTTAGGTAAAGTGTGTTTCTTTACCGTTGTACATTTTGTAACTTACAATCCGACGGTCACGATATGTAGTGATCCGACGGTTCATTCTCTCCTCGGTATTACCGACACTTGATCCATGGCTTGACACCCGATTGGTCCATGAATTCTATTTAAAGCGCATGGAGGGTCATTTGTAGGGTAATCCGTGCATGAGAGAAAGCTTATGTAAATTTTCATTCTTTGATTAATAAATTGCCTGAAGTGGCCACGTTGGCTCAGGCCGTGGACTGTTTCCCTCTTTGAGGGTTTTAAACACGTCAAAAATACTGGTGTATTGATCTGTGATCTGGTTGTGAGCGGTGTCCTTTTGGTGTTCTTTCTGAGGAACTTACCTTGTAAATTCCTACACTTCTCTCCCCCTCCAACTCCATCTCCCTCTCCCTCCCTCTCTCCTCCTCTCTCTCAAATATTCTCTCTTGTACTTCCTCTTTATCCCTTTCTCTCATACCTCCCTCTCTCTGCCCCCATCACACACTCTCTCTCTTTCTCTTTCTTCCCTCTAATCCTATCCCTTACCCATCACTCTCCTTCTCTCTCTCAAGTATTACCTCTCTCTCTCTCTCTCTCTCTCTCTCTCTCTCTCTCCTCTCTCTCTACTTATGTTAATATATCCCTCCCTCTCTCCTTCTGTCTCCTTATCTCCCCCTCATCTCTATCTCTCATTATTTATCTCCTTATCTCACCCCTAAACATACACTCTTTCTCTCCATCTCTCCCTTATCAGTCCCTCTCTCTCTCCACTTCTCACTTTCTATTTCATTCTTCTTTCATCCCTCTCTCCCCCTCCAACTCCATATCTTTATCCCTCCCCCTCTCCTCCTCTCTCTCACCCTTTCTCTCCTACTTTTATCTTTCTTCCCCCGTTTCTCTCTCTCTCTCTACCCTCCATTCCTCTCACTATTTCCCTCCCACTCTCCTCTCCCTTCCCCCTCCATCTTTGTATCTTCCTCTCCCTCCTTTATCCTTCTCTACCTCTCTCTCTTTTAATTCCTCATCTCCCCTCTCCTTGAGTTTATCTCCATCTCTCCCTTGTCACTCCCCGTATCTCTCCACCTCTATAACTTTATGTCTTTGTTCTTACCTCCCATATATATAGAGTTAATATATATCATGATATATTAATATATATTATAATATAACAAATTTAATATTTGATTAAAACAAAGTTATTATATTTAATAATATCAATATTATGATATATTAATATGAATATTAGATTTAATAATAATAATAATAATAATAATAATAATAATAATAATCTTTTAATATTAATATTATGGTTAATAGTATTTTTCTGCATGGTATTAATAATAATTTGGCCCATGGTATTTTTCCCATAAGCTTCACCTAGATAAAACCTATTTTTTGAGTGTTAGTAAGTGTAAAGATGTTTATGGAGCAAATATAAAAATAGGTTTATTTATTTACCATACCTCTTGTTTATTTATATTTTTATTTATTTATCATATTTCTTCCATTTACAATGGTATTTGACCCATAGGCTTGGTATATAATTAGATGTTGATTTCTAATCTTATTTGATATGATTTTATTTATTTACCATACATATTTATACCTCTTTTATATTTATTTATTTATCATAACTCTTTTATAAATATGATAATTGGCCCATGGTATTCATAAATAGAAAGAGGTTAAGGGAGTAAAGATAAAAAAGGTTATATTTATTTACCATACCTCTAGTTTATTTAATTTTTTTATTTTTTTACCATACCTTTGGAGTAAATATAAAAAAAATTCTTATTTATTTACCATACTTCTAGTTTCTTTATATTTTTATTTATTTACCATAGCTCCTTTTTTAATTATTCTTAAACCTCTTTATATTTTAAATTTATGTTGTGTTTATACATGATAATAATTAGATTGATTTTTAAATAAGGCCGACATTAGATTCACAATGTTAAATGTTAAATATTACATTTACTTTTACATTTACATTTAAGTTTACATGTTTACGTTTTTGCGCAAGATTTACCCCAACATTTACATTTACATTTAAGTTTACATGTTTACGTTTTTACGCAAGATCTACCCCATGGGCGCAATAACTATTTTATTTTTAATTTGAAATTACAAATAACTTTGAAAAATACATATAAATAACCAAAAACAATTTTATATTAATTAGAATAAAATAAATTTCAATTAATTGAAAGTTAAAATAATATTATTTAAATTGAAAATTGCTCTCTATTTTCAAAGAGAGTAAAGAAATTTGTAATTATTTTAATTCAAGTTTGAATTACAAATAATTTAATAATTTAAACTGGCGTAAATTTGGGGTTTTGGGTGATTTTTCCCTACACCGTAGGGGTTATAGATCATCTTTCCTTGATAATTGGCAATGTAAAGGCATTGTTTTACATCCCTATCCAAAAATAAAACTGATCTAGATCATGGGGCTGATTTTCAGTGGATCTATGTGTTTGGTGCCCCTGAAAAGCGACATCTCAACCATCAGAGTGATTTTAGATTCTATGGACATTGAGCTAGCAACAAATAGTTGGGAACTAGAGAAAGAGAGATGCAGTGCGTTGCTAAAACCTAGAAAAAAACTAAGAGGTTTTTAGATTAGAAGTTCCTTGTAATGGAGACATGGTGGGTACTTCAGATGTTGGTTACATGTCTGGTAGTTCAAACCGTTGCCGAAAAAACAATGGATGCTAAGGTTTCTTCGAAATTCAGTCTTTGACAAAGTTGAGGAAACATTTAGATCCGCTCGATTACTCTCACATTGTTGTTGAGCTAAATCAAATATTCAGCTTGCAGAATGATTGACCCAATAGTTACGCACTATGGAAAAGGTCAACTATCTTGCTTCTTGGTTGATCCAGATACTATGCTAGATCTGGTGAGTAACTCTTAAAAAAGTGTGAAAAGGAATTTCGTAGTTAATTTTAGATTTTCTGGAGTATTTCCATAATAATTTTTTTTTATTAGATTACGTTTTTCGTCTATATCTGGAATATGACAGTGGATGGTTCCAAACTTAGATTTGACATTTTTTAGTTATTTAAATCATATTTATTTGATTCTTTTTAAAGCTTCTCTACATTACTTATTTCTCTTGGGAGATCAGATCTTCCATATATGTCTTCAAAACTTCGACCCAAAAAAACATTATCCTTTTTCTCCTAAATGTGTTATTTTTTTTGGTTGAATTCAAATTGCAGATATCGGTAGACATGGTTGTGAATGAAACTTTAGCAGCCATGGACAAAAATGCAGGAAAACATGGCTTAAAGGTTTATGAGGTTGCTTCTTCGGTGGTAAATCCCATAACAATTCAAGAACTTTTAAAAATAATATTTGAACATTTTAAATGTAATCCCTACATTGATCGCAAAGGAAACCCAGTAAAATTGTTGAAGCAATCGACCTCTCTTAATAATATTGATAATTATAACAACATAAGTTGTAAAGATACTCTGTGTTTCCTACTCAAAATTTTGATGAATATAAGTGTAATTTGAAAAGTTAAAAATTTACCCATGTAAATTTCACTTTTAATTTGCATACAATTTTTGCATATAATCTTTGTTCAAGAATTAGATTATTTATTTAATCTAAAGAATTATTGAGTTACCATAATTATAAAAAAAAATATACATAAAATGAATCATTGCAAAGTGATAGTCATATTGCAGATAGCTGGGTTATCAAGATCATCTACAAAATATATGTTACAACAATTGAAGCACTTGGAAAAAATCTACGAGCCATATGCATCCTACGAAGGAAGGTGAATTATGTGCAATGTAGATGAAATACCAATTTATTGGTGTTGTATTGTTTTAAACATTTTGATTGGTAATCAAGCAACATACATTAATATTTTTTTAATATATTTGTGCAGATTCGATATAATTATGAAAAAATGTTTCAAGAGCTCTCTGAAGATGAACGAGACAATTTCGAATTTGATGTGAAGATGAACGAGATAGTTTGGTATTTGATGTTAAGATTATCAAGTGGAAAAATTACATTGGAAATATTCATATTCCCTAACTTGGTGAATATATCTTAAATGGGTGAATATGTATTAGTGGATCGTAATGGTTACAATGGCCATGAAGACATCAATGTTCACTTTAGTGGATTCACTATTTTTGGGAGAGTGAAGGGGGATGTTGGAGCAGAATGGTGTCTAGATATAATTTGAGGTTGTGCCATTGTGAACGTGGAAATAATTTACACTAGCAATGATCTCATTAATGATGTGTTTACGTCGCAAGGAGGTAGTTACATGTTTAAAATATTACTTCGAGGATATATAGGTTGGTTTCTTCCCATCATGAATACATAAACTTCATCAATCCTCGAGAAGTATACAAATATTAGGTCATATCAAATCCCACTACAGATTTTTTCAAAAAGGAAAGGCCATGGTATTTTTCTCTATTTTCCTTCATTTGATACACAAAATAAGTTTGGATATTCCTTAAGGATGAGTGTCCAGAGGACACAATAGACCTCCATGAAATTAAACATGAAGAAGTGGAAAGAGCGGGCTCTGTGAGTCAATTGCTAAATAGAGGAAGAAGATACAAGGTCACACATAATGTCGATCATAGCTAGGATGGCACTACGCATGAGGTACAATGATTGAAGTTTATAGAGTACATTTTTTATAATATTCTCTTTCAAATACATGATTCTCATGTTCTATTAACAATTGTCCAAAGAGGCTCTCGAGAGATGGAGTTGGGCTTTGGAAATATGGTAGTAGATGACATCGTTTATGTCCCAAGTTATGATAAGGATGGCTTATTTGTTTCTCAGGGTAACCCTATTTTAGGTGTTCATGTATACCTTTATTGAGATGATGTCCATGAGGTGAAGTGCCCTCAAAGAAGCTCCTTGGCCAAAAATAAAGGTTGTTGGCATTCTACAAGGGTGAGAATACAATATTTGATGTTTCACTTCCATCTATAGAGGTTCTTGTTGAGCACATCCATGTTAATATATCTCAGCCATTTCAGGTCACGGGTTTCTCAGTTGGAGGAATTCTAGTGACTTCTGAAGGAGTCAGTTTTTAAGGTGTTAAGATATTAGTTGATGGACGAGAAAGAGCTACAACAGATGTCTAGGGACATTATGAACTTGATCATGCAACGTCAACATGATACACAATCAAGGCTGAGAAGGATCACTTTGAGTTTAGCAGTTTGGAGAATTTTATGGTTGTGCAAAACATGGCCTCAATCCCAAAGATAGAAGCAACACATTATAATATTTGTGGTTCCCTAAAATTAGTGACAAATGGCTATTATGGCAAGTATCAAGTTGGCTTGACACATGGGCTATACAATGTTAAGCCTCAACTAAAGAGGATTGATGATATGGAAAAATTCTACTTCGATGTTCAACCATGTTAATATCGAATATCCCCACTGACCACAACAATAGAACATGATTCTGATCATCAATTTTCACCATCACATATTGATGTGACAGTAACTAGACTAATGTTTGGCATTGAATTTATAAAGGGCCTTGTTGGTATCCATGGATCAGTGATATGCAAGGAAGGATGTGACTCCTCAGTTTCTATATCACTTACTTCTCTGATTGTTGAACTGTAGGTTCATAGAAGCTTAACTCTTTAAGTTTAGCAAATTAGAGCAGTGACTACATATTTGAGAAAGTCCTACCTAGTGCATTGCGTCTTGAGGTAAATCATGGACCTTCATTTGATTTTTTAGATTGGGATGATGAATGGTGTTGAGAGGGAAATGTTATTGATGTCAATGTTGGTGTTTTTGATCAGTCAGAGATAGTGTTTATCCAAAAACGATATTGGTTGTGTATTATGTCTACTCATCCTGCGGCTTCTTACATTGTACAGCGAAACAAAGAACCAATGAATTTGTTGATTGAGAAAGGATGGTAGTGAATCTTCTTAGAAGCTTCTCATGTGCACATGCTTCATTTCTTAAAGTCGTGCATTTTCTTTGGAATGTCTTCATTAGAATTCAATGTATTGAACCATAAGCCTACATATTTGACTAGTGAAAAATATCTACTGAGTGGTGAAATACATGCTGATTCAAGTTCTTATCCCAAAGAAAATGAGTTGTCTCGAAGCATTATTGTAGACAGATGGCAAACAGAGGGTGCATTTATAGATATGATCAATAACGTAAAACTTGTTTCAAGTGCTAATGGACGAAGCAACATTGTTGTATATAAGTACACTCATTGGGCCAATATTAAAGATGAAATGGTCTTTGTTGTGAGAGATAAAATGAATGCTAGTGAGAAAAATAGTTTTGAAAAGCTCTTATTTTATCCAAGAAGTCGACATGTTGTTGTTCAAACTGATGGGTGCCAACTTGATATTCCTTCTTTTGTGGGGTGCCTAGGAAAGTATATTTAGGGTCAGTGCTGCCAGCAATCCCAAGTGTTGACATTAAAATAATTTCTCAAAATGATAGTAGCAATTTGGTCTTCTAAAAAGGGTGACTCGGTTCTTCAAACTTTGACACAATCAGATGGTCTGTTTTTCGTTGGTCCTTGGTATGATGATACTAAGTACTATGTTGAAGCTTCCAAGGGATATCATTTAAAAGCACTTGAATAGGACCCCTTTTGAAGCTTAGCTCTATGATCATCCAATTTGATCAGATGCCCCACTCGACTAGCCAAACCATAAAGAATATTTGATTGTCAATATTCGACCTTCTGTGCACTCCCTGTGTTTGTGGTCCTCAGTAGAGGAATCATTGAATTTTTGTCAAACAGCCGCTAGATATGGAAAATACCTCTTCAATCGCATTTCTTCGAACTACAACCATGTAAGTCTGGATTTTACTATTACTTTCAACGCTTTACAATGAAACCATTGTAAATGCAAGTTGTATGTGGATAAAACATAAACCAATGTAAACGTAGGTTGTCTTGTATGTGTATGCAGGGGCATACATGATAAATTATTTGAGAGTGAATGCGATACTGTTTCAAGAGATTTCATGCTCTATCTTGAGACTCAATATGAAACATGGAAGTAATTTGATTGTACTCGAAATGGACTCATATCCTAATAATGCATAAAATTTCTTTGTGGACATATTGATTGAGATGATGGGGAGCTTTAAATCATTAAAGGAGCTTGTCATATGTGTTGTGCCTTTTCTTAAAGAAATATGTGTCTTCTTAATTTGTTGTTCAAGAGGCTTCGTAATCTCCAATATTTGTTAATGGGTGACAACTTTATCTTGGTAAAAACAGAATTTCTACTTTTCTTTTACACGTGTAATGAACAAAATGTTTCAATGTTTAAGAATGTTAGCATTTTCTACTTAGTTGTTAAGTATAGCATAAAAAAAAATTATACAAAGCATATATTGATGTAGCTTAGGTTGACTATTATGTTTTGGTTCATTATTATGTCTAGTTTGCAGATTCAGTATTTCCAATAGATATGAAACAAAAATAACTAACGACTTTGTTTCATATATATTCCTTAATGAAAATCTACACTACCTAAATTAAAAAAGTTCACCTGGTATAGGATGTGAAAAGACAATAAAATTCTTCCATGGTTTTTTTCCATGATGTTCATAATGAATATTTATGTCTTTTACCTCGTAAATGAGTGCAGAGTTGGCTTATTTTGGTTTTGAAATGTAATGAAGGAACTTTCAAAAGATCACATACCTCAACGTCTTAGATCCCCACTCTTGCATCCCTGTATATACAGGTTTATGTAGACATAATTGAATTTCATGATAGGGAAATCAGTGTATTAGGTTGCTTTCTTTAGATCACCCCTGCTCTGGAGATGATAGAACTTTGTTTAATTGATGACTTGAATTATGATGATCCATGATATGTAAAGTTTTTGGAGGAAGTGATGTATTTGAATAGAGTTTCAAAGAAAGCAAGGATATTGGTATCAGAATCTTGTTTTTAAATACACGCTTCAAAATCTTTAAACCATTGACAAGTAAAAAGGCTTTCGGGCTTCATTTTCTTTTATTTTTTCTCTACAGAAGGGTATGACCAATGCAGGTTGTATTTGCATAGGAGGATGAATTCTACTATGGTTACGAGGATGTGGACACCAGTGGAATGACCTGCTTAGTCTTGGGAAACATCGAGTATGGAAGCGGATGGTAGTTTCATGGAGAGGGTATGCGACATTTTTCCCCATTGTCATTTTCTTTTATAATTCATTGTTTGCACTGGTTCCAATAGTCAGCTTTAATTATTTATCTTTTTGTCATTTATATCATTAACATTCCAAGTTTCCTAGGCAAGGTAACATATTTGGTTGCTTTAGATGAGCAACCTGTAGTATTAGGATGTTCCCAATTATTTTTGAACATTTGTCGAATATCTCTTATCGATTTTGGATTTTCATTGTGCGTTATCGCTTTAATTGTTATCTGGCTTGACATTTGAATGACAATGAAATTCCATGCTTTTATAAATTATTTGTATGTTAATTTTTAAAAGTATTCAAGAAATTTGTCTTCAGTAGCCACACTTCAAGCAATGGATTTCACACTACTAGGTTTAAGGTTTAGGTTTTGTATTTGGTTAAAATTTCCCAAGATTTATATCATATCTCAAGTGTCAAGTTTGGGTTATTTATTTGGTCAAAATTCCCCAAGATTTATATCATATATTGGCCTTTTGAAATTCATGCATTCATGCCATTCGAATGTAACACATCACAACAAGGATGAGCCCTATTAAGCTCACCAACTCTGTTATTATGCTTCATGAATAATAATCCAAATGGACTCTGAATTTGGTTCTTTTCCTTGAATAAACAGTATTAAGCAAAATCCGCTCATTCAAACTTGACCCCAAGTCATACTCAAAATTTTGACATGTGAATAGCATTGGCTTGACAACAAGTTTGATACCCAAGTCCTTGCATGTCAGACAAGACTGTCCATTTAAAAAAAAATGATCATACCCTTGAATTGTTAGCCCTTGGACTCTTTCATTAAATAAAAGATAATTATATGATCTTGATAATTGTTCTATCAAAACGTGGATGGGGCGAAATATGAGTTAAGGAGTAGAGACAAAAAGTTTCCTTGACATTGCCTAGAATATTTTGAACTTTTGGGGGCACATCACGTGACACTACCATCCTAACACCAACATTTTTGGTAATGTTCCACTGCAATAGGCATCCGCTGATTCACGTTCCACAACCCGTGACCATAAAGATGATTCTTCCTGAACATTTTTCCTAGATGATGATAATGATATATAGTCCTTATCATCATAAAGTATGGATTTTATTTCTTCACCCGTGCTCCACCTTCCCCCTCCCAATTGCATATAAGCATCAGTTTCTCTTGCATGCTTCCCTCTGATTGTAAAGTTATACTGATACCTGAAATACACATCTTGATCTTGGTTCTTATGCTTCTCTTCTTCTTCTAAGCTAAGAAATTGGAAAAACATTACCTCCCTACCACCACAAATAGATAAACCGTTTTTCCTACACTATCTTTCAAGATCCACGAGAGGAATACTAAACAATTATCGAGTTGTTGCTCCCTCTCCGATCACCATAACAACATCTTAATTTGGACTAGATCTGTAAGATTGGATTTAGAACTATCAAGGTCCTTCAATGGTGGGGCATCTCCACATATTGAATGAAAGGGAGGGACACTTGAATGTTTAAAATGAAGAAAGGTAGCTCTCTGTCCATTCACATAAGCATATGAAAGGAGAAACCAGTCTAACCAAACATGGAGAACTTTCATCACTCTCTCCTGCAAGGACGCCATAATATAAATGTAAAAAAATCACAAAAATATCCACATAGTCGTTACACTAATTATGATTTTTTTTTTTACAAGTAAAAATTACCAGCCGCCTTGCTAATTCATGACCAATAAGGGGCTTGATCTTAATACATGATATATTTTCATCATTACTCTCCTCAACATGTTCTATTATTTAGAGTGAGATTTCGTGAATTTGCAGGTGTGTTTTTCCACATTTTGTTTTTATACCCCACACAATTGGAATCGTGTTACATTTGGCCTCCTCTACTTCCCTAGGCTACATGTGTTAAAGAGCATACAAAACACTAATGATATGTTGTTTTTCCATAAGTTCTTCTCATTTTTTGGATGAATTCTGTGGAAATTTTATTCATGCCAATTATGTGGCAAGGAATAATGTTCCATTATTTTTTTTATCATCTCTTTTTTATGAGTTAACATGCTTCTATTGTACTATTTAATTATGACTATGTCATGTAAATATCAAGTTGAGTTCGTTTTACATTTGATTTCCACTGTAGTAAAAAACTAAATATATAAGTTTTCTTTTAGGTTCAATGATGGGACAACACACTTTGATTTCCACTGGGGCTCTCTTTTTCGTATACTATCACAAGTTCACAAATACAAGCTCACTTTTATTTTTACCTGGATAAGAAAATGATGACAACTTTGTATTTTGTAGTGACAAGGATAACTATGTATTGGAGATAGATCTTGAGCCCTTCAATTCATCCTTGCCTTACACAACAAGACCATCTCCTATTGGTAACAGAGTTAAATTTGTGAACCAACAATTTTACTATTTCATGATAAAGAAAGAACATAACCATTGTTGGATTTACTTCGAGCACACAAATACCAAAGCCATGTCACTTTTCCTTCCTTGGTTAATATATAGCATCATTGTGTTTGATAGTTAATTCATTATTATTCTATGCCAATAAATCTCTATCAAATAGCAGAGAAGGATGACCTGGATATTTTAGAGATATATAACATGAATTAATTAAAGATTCATAGGGTTATTTCGATGAGAATTCATAGGGTTATTTCGATTCTCATCTTTCTATTTCACTTCTTTAGAAAAAACTATATATTAAAATACCAACTCAACTAAAACCAAACTAAAATAGAGAATCCTAGTTATGAAGATGTTTTTCTCTCCATACCTTATAATGACATTATTTTTTTGAATTATACTTGAAGTTCACTGATAATAACTTGGATTTATATATTTCTTTTAGCACCAAATTGAAATCATGGTAAAATTATGAATATACCATTAAATATGACCTAAACATTATTCAAAGAATATCACCTTTAGTCTGAGCACGTGGCAGAGTAATTTTTGAGGTGTGAATTTTTATTAGAGGCATTATTTGTTTATTTTTTTTGGTTAGAGAATTGTTTTCTCTTGCTTTTATGTGACTTTTAATTTATCATATCTAGCATGTTGAGAAATGGGAAAGAATAATGTGTGACATTTATCTTGCAAAAATTGATGTTGAATGAAAAGATAAAGAGTTTAACCAAGATACAATCTGCTTTGGTAAAGATAGAGGGACATCTTACAAATTTACCTAAGAATACACTATATACATAGTTTGAACATAAGTAATATATGGCTTCTTTGTTTGCAGATATGTTCTTTTTTCTATCCAAGATATCACAACAAGACAAATATTGATATTGTACAAATTGTTAGAGGACCTCATTGAGGTCAATTTTTTTGATGTTCTACTTGATTGATACATTCTCATGATAGGAAGGCTTTAAATACGAATTAATAAGTTACCAAAACAAATTATATTCAAAGTTTATACATATAAAAGATAAAAAAAAAATGTCAATTCCTTCATTTGATTGTTACTTGACTTTGGTGTGGGTAGGTTACATGAAATGTGATTGGAAAGAGGATGGGGAGACAATATAGAGATCATGTCTTGGATATGATTCATTTGTTGTTGGAGATCCTTCAGGCACTTCAGCCATCTAGTTTTGAAATATTTCTAGTAAGTATTCATATGGTTTTTAATGTTGTGATTATTTCACCTCATGGTTATTTTGGGCAAGAAAATGTTTGAGGAATGCATGATAACATATCGATAGATAGGTAAGCAATTTTTTTATAATTTCAATATCCATTCCATGATATCCTCTCTTTATTTTTTTATTGTACTTTGAATGTTTATTTCGATTTTTCTTTGTATTTTAACTATGAAATTGAAAGTACTTGCTATTATGTCTATTTAAACAACAACCAAAGCTTGAAGATGAAATTAATATTACACAATATTGATTGAAATCCTTTTAACTATTATGTATTGAAATATTTTCATGATTTTTAGAAAAGTTTACTTTCATGTTGTTATTTGAGAACATGTTGTTTATATACTTGACCAATTTCATGCATTAGACAACAAATTGTTGTTGTGAATCAAATGACAAGGATTAGACATCACACCTCAGATTATTTGTTTGAACAAGTTATTTACATCTTGATCTTTTTAGCATATAACTTATTTGGCATGATTATGCCAAACCTTTCCCTATAGGTTGAATACTAAGTTACTAAGGTGTTCTTTTCTGTGGTGACTTTAATTTGTTTATACAAGTCATCTGGCCACATAGTGGCCATTGTCACTCAACTGAAGAAAACTTGTTCACGTTTCTTTCTTTTATGGGGCAGAATGGATTTAACATTGTTGATGTTGAGGTATATGTAATATAAATCCTTTATAGTATACTTTCATTTATATTCTATTGTTCATCGTATTTCATGTCTTACACTCTTCATTCTAGGTTCTTTTGTTTTCAGAAAATGAACTCAGTATTGATGGTAAGCAACAAGATTTGAAGATAGAGGAGAACACTAACACTAGAGCAACAAATGAAAAAATAGAGAGAAGGGAACCAGTCTAGTGGTACCCTTAAAGCCAATATCCCACATAAGACACACATATAAATACTGATGTTCAAGTCTTCATAGCTGGTAAATTCACCTACAATGACTTGACAACACAATGATAATGTTTTATAGTGATGGAACAACATTTCATGTGTAAATTGTAGTTCAACCAATGTTAGGTTGGAAACTCATATTGTAATACTCGACGTTTCACATAATATAATTTCTGTGCTTGAAATTATTTATAGTTGCACTTGATATTGTTTAGTATTTTAACTAACATATGTAATTTTGAAATTTCATATTAGGTGAACCAATTCACATTGTATGATGTTTTTTTAATTTAGTTGCAAAATCATACTAATTAGTCTATGTTGATTAATAATGAACACATAAAATCAATCTAAAATTACCAAATTAGAAGTTTATATTGATTAATGATGAACACAAATAAAATGAATATACGACTAAATTAGACGTTTATAATGATTATTAATGAAAATAAATGAAATGAATATAAACTACTAAATTAGTCGTTTATATAATGAATATGAAACTACCAAAAAAAATATAAATGACTATTGCAAATGATTAATTTTTCATTACAAATGACAACTAAATTTTGCATGTATATGACTGTTAGTAGCTAATCTATAGTATCTTATAACACGACAAAAATTTAGTCATATTTCTTTAATCATTAATTGGTTTGAAACGACGGCTAAAATTTGCATATATATGACTATTAGTAGCTAATTTACAATATCTTATAACACAACCAACATTTTGGTCATATTTCTTTGGTTATTAATTGGTTTTCTCATATGATCATATAGTAATATATTCTGTTGTATATTTGGTCATTAATTGTGGCAATTAATGACTAAATCAATAACTAAATTAATGACCAAATTTATGACTAAATATACTGCTAGATGATAAAATTGAGACAATCAATTAATGACTAAGCTAAAAATAACTAAAAGTTGGTCGCGTTATAAGATATTGTAAATCAGCTATGGTCACCAACTGAAAATTGGTCATTTATATGCAAATTTTAGTCATTATTTTAGTAACTAATTAGCCATTTTGTATTAGTGATCATACATTTTATTTGTTTTAAAAATGTGTCCCTTCCATATTTTGGATCCGGATCTCTTCGTAATAAATATAGGTAATTTTTTCACTCCATCTCCACATCCCACTCCACTTAATTTTGAAGGTGTTCACAATGCAACTTGCTAACATACCAGAGTCTCTCACATATTATTATGTAATCTATTTTAACATTCATCAGAATAAAATGGTTTTCTCTCATCTGGAGGTCGATTCCTATAATGAAATCCAAACCTTCAATGCCGAGAAAAATGTCATCCATTTACTTAAGGGTTCCTTATAGCTCATCATCAGATGAAGTGGAAATTTTCTGTATTTTATGACATGAGTGACCTGAAGTGTTGAGTCTAGTTAACCAAAATTCATCAGACACCACTGACTCATCATCTTAATTATGATTCCAAGTCCAATGTGTGTGTGTGTTGCATTATATACTATAAGTTCACCATGTCCAAAGCTCGCTTCCTGAAACATAGACAATTCATATTGTGCCTCCTTGAAACTGTGAATGGATCGTTTAGCCAATGAATGCATCATTATGATCATATAATAACAAAAGAAAATGAAATATGCATAACTTAGAAGGCAAGAATGGTGGTTACTGGACATACTCTAAATCAAGTCCTTCACGGTTTATGCCATCTCCAACGGTAATGTAAATTGGTTCACAAGGATCAACTGTGTTATTATACACATGAGTCTACAACATTAAGAAGTTATGCAAAAAATCAGACGAATAGAGTGAAAACCTTTCTTTCCTAGAATCTAGAAAATACATTTAACTAGATTGTATTTTGGAATCTAGCAGATAAGAGTTAAGTAAATAAATTATTTGATCTTATTTGACCTTACTCCTCTCTATCAATATTCACAAAATCTGTAATCAAAATAAAGAGGACAATGGAGCAAGTCAATCACCAAAGAAGTTATGTTATGTAGCTCAAAGAAGACCATGGAAGCCTAGTCAACCTAATATGTTGCAAGAACCTAATTCAAAATTTCAAGGTTATGTACATCCATCTAAAAATAATTGGAACACACCCTTTCCTTGGAAACCCTGGTCATCTTAACCCTAAAATGAATCTTGGCAACAAGGTTGGCAAGAACCTTATGGGAGAAATCCACAATATCCTTAATATTTTCCTCAATATGCTGATCCATACCATCCACCTCCACCAAAAACATAACCTCAACCACATCCATCTCAAGTATCGACTCCCACTTACAATGTTGAGGTACAATACTTCCAAACAACTCCTCTTGATCTAAATGGTATTCATCTTAGTTCAGGAAGAGTATTGTAAAAAAGAGATTATCCAAATGTAATTGAAGAAAAACATCTAGAAGAATAAGTTCCAAAAGAATCATGTATCACATTTTATGGAGAGCAACCATTGAAACCTGAGATTGAAGAGTTTATGTTATGCTTACCATCAAATCCTTTATGTGTGCAATGGACTAGTTTGCAAAAAATAGAAGAATTGAATGGCATAGAAAAATAAGACATGAAGAATGGTCTAGATGAGAATGTGAACCAAGGGCATCAAAACTAGATTGAGGTATGGTTCCAACAAATTGACAAGATGGAGCATCACTCTCTTCTTCAATAGTTCTTGATATCATTAAAGTCAAAGAATTTTGTCTCTAATATCCAGGTGCATGTCAAAGCATTTGATTCGATCCTACACATGAGTTTATATTTCATCTTGTTATGCACATGGATCCATTGGAAGTATTCCTACCCTCAAAATATATTCTGTTTTTTCAAGTAGGGTAGGATAGAGGAATAAAAGGAAAAAAAATGAAAAAGAGGAAAAGAAAACAAGGGAAACAATAAAATATCAGATGAAAACCTCTTTTGAGGCACCTAAGATTGAATCACTAATTGAAAACATCCTTGAGGTGGTTAGTGGTTTGGAAAGAATTTTTTTTTTAAAGATCCTAGTTGAAAACCTCCTTTGAGGCGCCTAGGCAGACCTACTAGTGGAAAACCTCATTGAGGTTCTTAGTAGACCTAAAGAAAAGGAAAAAGAAAAAAGATAGAAAAAAATGGAAAAAAATATGAAATAAAAAAATATTTGTTTTTTAGTTGCATATATGTTTGCATGCGTGTACTCCTCCACCTACATAAGGAGAAGAAACAAGTTAGCACCACAGAAAGAGAAAAAGGAACAAATAAGCAATGAGGCAAGAAAAATGTCAAAAATAATCAACCTTGGGCTTCTTACCTTCTGAAGGACCAAGGAAATGTCAATTCATCACCCTCATCCATTTCTAACATCCACACATAATTCCCAAGACTTTCCCATTCATTTTCCTCGTTGTACTAAAATGCTACAAGAAGGTTTTGTTTTGCTACAGGAGGCCAAAATACGCAAGGCATAAATTACTTTTACAATATCTCAAAAAATTTTCGTTCATTAGCCAATCCATTTGATGGGGAGATGTATATGGATGACGGTAACATGCTTAAGGAATTTCAGCAAATTCTAGTGCACACTTTTCGAGAAATTGTACTCCATCACCTACAACCATTTTCATTTTTTCTCAATTTTCGTGCATCCATTGGCCAAGATTTTTAGTGGGGGAGATGCATAAGGATTATGGAAATATATCCACCAAATTTCAGGTCAATCCAATATACCATTTGGGAGATATGGATAAAATAATTTGGCTACAATAACATTCCATAATTTCTACGGCAGTGTGATTGGCATGGAAAAAGGGTTCATATAATATGTGTTTCATCTAGGAACAAGAGGATAGGTCCACCATATCATCATCATTCATTTTCCACACCACTTGACCTCTTCCCCACTCTCATTTCAATCTCTTTCCATGAAAATAACCCATTTTCACCCATTCTTCCATCCCTTCGACCACAAAAAAGGCCCTTGATCCTTGTCAATAGATTACTCATGAATTATCAGTATTTTTGAAGGTATCATATCCAGGAAATAATGATCCTAAGAGGGTTTATGTGACTGCTACAAGAAGAGACACAGTCCTATAGTAGTCTACACAAATCCTCCAAAACCACAATCAAAAGAACTTGGAAGCACCAGAATGAAGAATTGACCAAACTGAGGCATTGAGGGTTCATCTCCTTGATCTTGGGAAACCACAAAACTTCTACAAGGCTACTATAGGGTCAATGATCATCTCCAATAGTAGCAACTTGATCCACCATCAACAAGACCTATAGTCCAACTTTGATCAGTAAAGCACATTTCAAAGCCAATGCATGGAGTAATGAGCATAATAAGTTGGCACTTCAAGGAGGCAACGGATAAGCCATTAAGTTTATTCAGAAGCAACATGCAACAATTAAAGGATCATCACTAGAAGCTTTAGAACCACCAAAGGTAACTTCAACAATCATATCAACAACCTTAATATCACTTGAAAAAATACATCAAGGCTAAGGCCCAAGTATGAAATCCTCAAAAGCTCTCCTACAGACCTATTTTATCTCAAAAAATGTTGTAAGTGTATCAAGGAAAATGTTTTTATAGCCAAACATAGTAGCAGAGAAGCCTTGGCCTTATCTAGAAGTTAACTTCATTTTTCCATCACAACACCTACACATGGGGGAGAGAAAAAGACATAAGTGAAGAGGACTTGAGAAAGTGGGATGTAATAATTTAGTCATGATGGAGGACAAGGAGTGCGAAGGGGTAAGTGAGGGTCAACTTAGTTAACAAAAAAACGCACTGAGTTTATTTTTCATGCAATGAAAGAAAGAAAAAAAATTGGAAGAAATTAAGAAAAATAATAAGAAATAAAAATAAAAAACAAAAGGTAGACCCACTGCCTCTTCACATGCAAAAATTAGCTGCTACAAGAAGAGAATTTTTTTTTAGGAAAAACATAGTTGTTACAGGAAGAAAAAAATTGGTACAAGAAGAACAGAGTTGCTAAATGAAGCTACCAAAGTGCTACAGGAAGATAAATTTTATATAGAGCAACCACTAGAGCCTTGGAGAGCAAGGAAATATTCAAAGGAAATGGTAAGGGTGTGAACAAAGATGCTACAAATGAAAAAAGAATTGCTACAGGATGAATAAAAAGTGCTACAAGAAGGGATAACAACAAATAAAGAGGAGGGAGAATGTCCACAAGCACTCCAAGAGCCCACTCCACAGCTTGGTATTGGATCTTGTTACAAATCTATTACAAAAAGAGACAAAACTCAATATTGGATGTAAATTGTAAAATTCAAGGAGGTAGAGGATGTGGGCCTCATGGAGGAAAAAGTGAAAGAAATGAGCAAGGAATTGAATGATTTAAGGTTAAGGGCATATGTCATGAAAGAGAAACTACAGTTAGAAAAAAATAGGAAAAGGAGGTAAAAATTTCCCATGGAGGCCATCGAATGTAGTTAACCATGAAAATCATATTCTGATGAGCTAAGGAAGAGAGTTTTATGAAGAACAACAAGGGAAGAAGATGGATAAGTTTCTAGGAGGATGAGCAACATTTTCAGTAGGGGGCATGATGGGCCTCCAAACTAGACATAAATTAAGGCCCATATAACCTTTCCTATGCACATAAAGACTATATTAAATCTCTCCTTCTATACTTAATAATGTTTTTATTAGCTTTAATATGTTGTAAGGAAGTTTTAGAGGTAATTCCATATTATGATCCTAATATTATTTAGTTTTGCAGAATATTGAGAGAATATGGAGTAAATTATGAATGAGATAATATAGAGACTTTCTCCCTATTATAGAATGGACCAATATTGGATAACAAATGATCTGAATATCTTGAAATTATTGAAAAACTCTGGAGCTCCACTAATTGAGAAAATTTAGGAATGTGTTCCTATCATTTAATGAAGATTCCTAATGTTGGGAACCAAATCCATTTTTTGAGGGAATTTGGAGGGGAAAGTTGTCTCCTATCAAGGAGAATGCTTCCTCATCTATTTGTATATGTACCAGTTCAAATTTTCCTCTAGGGGCATGTATTTATTAGTCTTCTTATGGAGAAAACTTGTTATTTAGTAGCTCCACTTTCATTTCTAGCAGGGATGTACTTGGATTGATTGAAATAATGAAGTTTGGTGCCATTTTTAGCTTCTAAAATTTGGGTTCCTTCATAGGACTTTGTTTTTCCCTGCGCTTGGCCATCCTAGGAGCCTCATAGCCCTCTTTTACAATTTATTTATTTCCTTTGAATGTATTTTTCACTTGCATCTCTTATTCCTGCATTTACTATTCATGCCTCTTTTGATGTAGGTTACATTAGTTAAATGATTGAAGTGAGTTGTTTTGAAAGTTATTTACAGAATCCCAAGCATCATGAAACATTATAACAACTTTTAATATTCATATTCATCATTGATCTACTTAGATTGGTTTACTAGTTCACAAATCTAGAATTTATGGAAATCCCTTGTATAGAAATGTAGTAGTAATTTTCTGCTATTTTTAAAAAAGTGTTAAGGAGATTCATTTGAGTTTATTCCATTTGCATTGGTTTACAAAAACATTCAATTTAATGATAAAAAATTACCGCAAAGCATTTTTTCTTGATTAGGTTATAGGCATTTGGTAGGTTAAATAGCTCACTAGTTCTTGAATTTCCGGGTTTTAGAGTAATATTTTTTTTTTATATATTTTAGCACACGTTAAGAGAGGTATTTTGGAGTGATTCCACTTGGATGGAGTCATAATAAATCCTACTTAATAAAAAAAAATTCCCCACCCATTTTCATTTGATTTATTTGGGATTCGACAAGTTATCAAAACTTAAGGGCTTCTTGTAGCACGTGTAAACTTAATGAGATCTACTCCAAAAACTTACTTTTGCCTCTTAGGCTTGAATCATGATCCCTAGGATATGAATCCATGATTGAGTAAGACTAAAACACGTCTTAAGCCTTGCCTCTTATCCATTGCAATTCACCTCTACATTTTGGATTAGTGGGCAGATTCATGACTTGAAGAGCATAATGATGATTTTCATGAAGCACCTTTGAACTCTATTGACAAAATTTATCTTGAATGTAGTGATTGAAGAATGACATCAGTTTTTTTCACACATCTTAATCTATGGTTTCCATTTCCAACAATTTTTTTCTATTTCATAAACTAGGATTCCTTTTGATGTACCATTTGCACTCTACAAATAGGTTAATGTTTACATTTATGCAAATAGGATTAACATTTACATTCATGCAAAGTAGAATGGTCATTCATTTCTACAAAAGTAACTAGGATTCCCTCTTTGCAAAGTAGTTAGGTTTCCTTTCTGCAAATAGAATAACATTTCCATTTCTGCAATTAGTTTAGACTTGGATTTCATGGCATTCACTTCATTTCATTAGATCAAAAAAAAGAAGAACACATTGCATGCTGCACATATAGTGTCCACACCTCTTAAGTTTATACATCTGTACACACCCCAAGTTGATAATTTAAGTTGGTATCCTTGGGAGTTGCAACGTTCTTGTTGCAATATTGGGGCTCATCACTTATGATAGTTTGTTTACATGCACGTGAAATGGTGCTTAGAAATAACTATTTTGACAATTGTTTTTCCTCAAAAGAGTGTGTATATAATTATAGCTATTATGACAAAAAATGTTGGAAAATAAATATAATTATTGTGTTATTTCTTGGGAATTAATGGAAACATGCATAAAAGAATAGTTATTTTTCTAGATCCCTTAAAAAAAATTATATTTATATGCACAAAAAAATTCCACATGAATACCATTTGCATAATAAGATTTGCCACATTGTTTCCTTGGGAAAGGAATACACCATATAAGGTGATTAATTGTGAAAATATTTCAGAAAGGAAAACATACGAATTCTAGTACATGAAATAACAAGAGTTAAGATTATTTTCTTGAAGTTTGTGTACAAATCTTGTGCATTAAATGATAAGAAACATGATTATTTTCCTAGAAACCTTATCATGAAACTTGTGCATATAGAAAGGAACCCATGTTTGTTTTTAGAAAATATTGCGTGTTTGTACGCGTAGAAGGAATGATGATTGTATTAAAAGAACACATGTTTCATGAAAAAATAGATTTAAGAAGTCATGTGAGCTTTACCTGAGAAAAGATAATGAAAATTTTCTTGATGAGAAATGTGCAAAAAATTAGAACTATTAGATTTGATATTTCTTGAAAACAAATACGTTATTTGATTGCACAAAAAATAGAAATATATTTTTTGATATCTTGAAATGAAATATGATCTTTGCATCCATGAAAAATACAACTATGATGTTGGATTCTTTGAAAAGAAATATGCATGCAAAAAAAAAATATTATGAATTCTTTTGAAAATGAAGTATGAATTTTCTTACATTAAACTAATAAGTAATTATGGTACAATTATCAAGAAGGAAATATGTGTTTCATAGACTAAATAAGAGCTATTATGATAAGCTCTTGCATGCACAAAGAATAGTCATGGTGTTATAGAGATACATTCTTTGCATGGATAAAAAAAATATTGAACTATACTTATTTAGAAAAATTATATGTGATTACTTTTAAGGTATCATAACTATTATCTTAGTTTATTTTGGACTAAGATGTTTATCCATGCAAGATTTATATTAGCATTTATTTGGAAAAAATATACATTTGCATGTAGGAAATGACAATATGTTGTGTTAAACCTACATTGCAAGACATCATTTTTGAAAGTATAAGCATTTGCATGCATAGTAGCAACATTCATTATGTTAACTTTCTTTATGTATTTGCATGCACCAAAAGAAATATCTGAAAAGCTAGTTCTTTTGACCAAGCTTATGTAACCCGCATGCAGAATGTGTCAATTTATTTTAAAAGAATTTATGGACAGTTGTAGTGATTTTTCTTCTGAGAAAGTGTGTGTGCGAAAAAGGTCATCATAATGTAGTATTTATTTTGACATGTTTGATAATTATTTTCTTATACTTAATGCATCAGTAGTGTTGTTAGAAGAAGCATGTTGTGATATTATATTTACATATCATGCATGCACATGAATATATGCTAAATGATCACTTTTAAAGATTGATTATTGGTTGATTAATTCTTTACCTAATCATGAATCAAATATTGTTGATCACAACAATGACCAAAAATGATGGTGACTTGTGCAAATAATAGATTATGTTTAGCATTGTGGTAGGTAAAGAAATAATGGTCCATGGAGATGAGTGTGAGTTGTACGATGGTCCACTGATGGAATAGTCAGGCCACAAAGCTATAGATAGTGGAGATTTGTGGGTAAACAATTTTATGATGATTGTAATATATTTTGACTAGATATCTTGTATTTTAATGGTATTTTTTGTAAAATTTTATGACAATGGTTAAGTGATGGACTCCCTTATAATAAATTGAGTGAGAGGTGAATACACATCGAGCGTTTAATAATAAAATTAAACATTTGTTGGTTTTCATCCTACTGGGTTTTGAGGGTATCTTAGTGTTCAATGATGTGATTGCTTATTGTGTCAGTTTGATGATGTTGATTTCGTGCATGATGTGTCATTTATAATATCAAGTATGTAATTAACTAATATAGTTAAATGATACATTCAGTTTGATGATGTTGATTCCTTGCATGATGTGTCATTTATAATATCAAGTATGTGATTAACTAATCTAGTAAAATGATACATGCAAATGATTCAAGGTTCCATAAAAAAGTTTATATTAATATGCTACAACAATGGTTATTATTGGTTATGTAACTTACTATTCCTTTACTAAAGTTACTCTATGTAATGATGAAGATTCTATCTAATAGTTAATGAAGAATCTCGAATAGTAATTTGGATAGTTACCCATGGATAAATTCTGTAAACTTTTTCTAACTCCATGCATTTTCATGGAGGTTATTAGATGTTACAATTGTAATGTTGTTTTTATTAATAAAATTATGAATTATTTTTTAGATAAAGGAAAATCATAATATACATTTTTATTAATAAAATTATGAAATATTTTTTAGATAAAAGGAAATCATAATATACATATATTACATTAAAGTATATAACTTACATGTAGCCATAATAAGTGAAGATCCATTTTACCATATAAAATAGAATAATGATTCTAGACTTATATTTAAAGTTAATTAATAAGCACATCAAAACTATATAAACTTACAATATAATAATATTTTTCCATAGATATTATTAACTTGTGAATAGGCTTCGTTACAATACCATGGGGCCAATACCATGGCTCACCAATACAATACGCCAAAATATTTTATAAATATTTTATTTGAATTTAATTTTATACCATTTTTTTAATAAATCTAAAAAAATTATAGTTACTTTTGAGATATATCTACACCTCTATCACATTAAAATAAAGCATATATAAATAATAATGCCATACCATGCACCGATATGATCAAAATCACCTCTAATTTCACAATCAACATATTTTGTAACTATGTATATCTTTTAATTTAATTTTATTACATTTTTTGGCCAAAGACACTATTATTAACCATACCATACCATGGCTCATCAATACCGCATGCCAAAATAATTGTGAATATGTATATTTTTTTAATTTAATTTTATTACATTTTTTGGCCAGAGACACTCTACTCACCATCCCAGTATGAAAGACATGTTGTGATGTCATGTTTATGTATTATGTTATATAAACATTTTGACCCAATCAAATTAGATTAGAATAAATGGAAAAAAAATATTAATTAAAACATTTTGACTTAGTGAAATTACATAAAATATAAACTAAAGTAATAATAATATTAATTAAACCAGGTGTAGATCCAGGTTAACCTCAAATCTATCAACCTCCATGAGAGATCAAATCTCATGGTGTGCAAACTTTCTTCAAGTTTTAAACTCAAAAAATAGATTTTCACCTCTAGATATTTGATCCCTCTTCGCTTGATAGATCCAGAATTAAGATGAATCTAGGCTGGTTTATACAGTATAAGTTTCCAATGAGATTTTAAGGCATTTACTCCATTTGTGCGTTAAAAGATACAATTTAAATAATGAAATATTATACACAATATGTAAATCATAACCATGAATCTATTATGCAGTAAAAAAGATCAAATTTTAAAAAATGTAAATTTCTTTTCTATTTTTATGCTTAAAAAAACTTACACTTTCAAAAAATTTAAATTTTTTTACACTTACTAAATTCAAAATTAAAATGAATCTATACTAATAATTTAAATAATTATTAAAATAAAATATTTTTCTTAAATTATAATTTATTTATATAAAATCAATAAAATTAAATTAATTCTTTTATTTTAGACTCCAACCAACATAAACCATTAAATCAATTAAAATTGTAATTGTATTAAAATGGATAGAATATAAATATTCTTTTAATATTTTTTCAATGTAGAAATTTAATTGTTTTTCGAATTTTTATACCATATTGGTTTAATAAAAATATGTATAAATGTATTTAAAATTCTGAAAATTTAAAAACATTACTTTTGGGAATTTAATATTGGGAAGATATTGTAGTGTCTCGAGTATAATTTATTAAATTCAATATTCATAATATTTGTTGAATTGAAAAAATAATAATAAATAATAAATTAATTCAATAAAATCATATATAGATATGTATATAAAATTTAAACAAAAGGTAAATAATAACTATAAATTAAAATTAAGATGCATTTTATTATATAAATTAAAATAATAATTGATATTTATAATTATTATATTTGAAAATTTTATATTAAAATTTAATAATAATAATAATATAAAAATTTAATCTTTATTTTATATATGATAAGTAAAATAAAGAATTTACAAACTATTTAAATAAAAATGCCCAAACAAGAATACTTGATTATTGGAGGATAAAGGAGGAGATCATCTTGAAAAAGAAGAATAATATTAAAAATACTATAACTTCCACATTTAAGAATAGGTTGTGAGATGATAAAGAGCTTGAGGGGAAAAGAAAGTTAAGTTATTATAGGCATATCATCAGCCCCTCTTATTAACCATGGAGGATAAAGGAAGAGATCATCTTGGAGAAGGAGAATAATATTACTATAACTTCCAAATTTAAGGATAAGTTGTGAGATGATAAGGAGCTTGAGGCAAAAATGAAGGTAAGTTATCATAAGGACATAATCAACCCCTGGTTGACCAAGAACATATTTTTGCCTTGAATAGTGCTAAGAAAGAAAATGAACATTTCGAGAATAAGAACTAATTCTCACTAGCTTACAAGTGAAAATGGGAGTTGGTCTATTCCCAGAACACCTTGGGATGAAAGAATCTATTGACTTTGTGATACTAAGAAGGTTGAATATGAAAAACACTTTCTCTTGGATTGTCGGGCTCTTGTTCACAGTTGTTATCAGTCTTTGGCATGCTACCAACCTTGTTGACTTGTTAAGTCAATAAAATTTAGTGATCTAGGAATAATTATTTCCCTTATTTTTTATCATAGAAATAAGATATTAAAGAGTCTCAATTAATCTATTAGTCAGATATACCACATTGGTATAATTGGATGTTAACCATCATCATCATCATTATAAATAAAATTAAAAATAAGAATATTTCTATATTTTTAACTTTACATTTATCTAGAGGAATCAAATGTGTAGACTTTTCCTCAGATTTTAATTGAAAAAGAAACATTGCCTATTTGAATAATGCTTACATTAGTAAATTCATATATTAATTTTGTTAGCTTTTGGAGTTTTGTTGAGAAATTTTCTTGACAATATTATCCATTTTTGGAATTTGTTGGATCTCATGATCACTATTTATGTGACTTGTAGTTTGGTTTTGTGAGTAATATACGAATTGTTTTGTGTGCACAATGTCTACTCTAGCAATTTCTTTGTTGGTATCAGAGCTTGTATGGGCTTGACTCCCTCAAGGGAGGTCCCAAAGAAATGAAAGAGATATGAGGTTATGTTCTCTATACATAAATTAGCATAACATAGGTGTGTGTTTTTTTTTGTGTTAGAAATATTTGTGTCGTTGTCTTTGTAAGTGTGATAAGTGCGTAGTTTGTTAACCGCATGAGGTGCTCATTTATTTTGAAATTCATTGCCAATGTGCTCGATTTGGTTGAAGCTGTAGAAGAAACCGTTGAAGAAATATTAGAGGATCCAACTCTTCCTGCACACAATTAAATGTAAAAGAAGTTGCAACCAAGATTGAAACATAAGTATAGTTTCCTCACACTTGAAGACTCTAGAGTTGTTAGGTCCCTATACTACTAGTGTAACCCCTCATTGTTATTAGTGAAAACCCCTTATTATATTGTTGTACCCATGTAGTCCCCATATTGTTATTATTGTGCCTCATAGAAGACCACTATTGTTGTTGTTGTGCCCTGACATTATTATTGTTATGTCGATTCTGATTATATTATGACCCTTTAGACTCCTATATATAGCAATGAGGCCTTTTCATTTGTATCATCCAAGAATTTTTCATTTGTGTAATGTAAACGAGGCTACCCCTTGAAGAGGTTGTTTTTTAAGTCATTGATCTATATTTTCTATGTTTCTGTGAGCTGATTTCATAACATTTGGTATCAGAGCTTTGGATTCTAAGGTTTTGCTACTCCAAACAGGTCATCGGGGAATTTTTTATATAAATTTTTCTCTACAAAGTTTCAGAACCTAAAAAAAACCATTTGACTCGAAATCATTCTGAACCTCGATTCTGAATTTTGGATCTTGTCTCGCTATATTTTCGGAGATATGATCTGAGGAAGTTATGGTTCTTGCAAGCTCCAAAATACCATCTCAAATAGGTCATCGTGGAATTTTCGCTATAATTTTTTTTATATGAAGGTTTAGACTCTACAATTAAAACTCATTTGAGCCAAAATCATGGTGAAGCTCGAGCCCAAATTTTAGATCTTGTCTCACTATATTTTCAGAGATACAGTCTAAGATATTTAGGGTTTTTGCAGACTCCTGAATTACATTCCAAACAGGTGACCTTGGGAAAGTCATCATAACTTTCGCTCTAAGAATCAGATTGAAATTTTATAAGAAGTTATAGAAATATGATAGAATGTACTTTTCTGTGTATTTTTTGTTGGTCAAAAGGTTGAAAATGTGACACATGGTAGGTCATACAAGTTCGCTCTACTAAACTAGTCTATAATCATGTCATCATAGGATATTTGGCATAAATATTTATTGAAGAATCCAATATTGATCAGACTGGTGGGGTTAGAAAGAGGACTCAAAGGGCTACCATAGGCCAAAATTTTAGAACTTGAATATTTGAAATTATATAGTTACAGTTGTTTAAATATCGAGCACCTAAAAAAAAGAAAAATAGTGACTGAAATCAAGAAAATAGAAACTCCAAGTAAGAAAAATTGGATGGATGATTTGAAGAATGCCATCAAAGCTGAGATAAATAGTTTTATTTGTTCCATGGAAGCTAATATTAATGGTATGGAAGTGGATTTGAAGAAAGGTATGCAAAATTTGAAGAAATACATGGAAGGTTTGAAGGAAGGTGGGACAATGATGCTACAAGAAAAGCCTCATAATGAGGGAAAGGTAGTAGAGGAAAGTCATGATGAGAAAAAAATAAATGTTAATCATGATTTCATAGAATCTAACATTGGATTAAAGACCCACCATATTCCAAATATTGATATGAGGAAGTTTGATGGAAAGGATCCCATAACATGGATACTATAGATGGAGAAATATTTTGATCTACATGATGTGCAATTTTTATAAACGGTACATATTGCATCTTTATATTTAGAACTGAATAAATTTTTATGCTATAAAGGGATTTGTTCTCGTAAATGACTTTTCACTTGGTCAATTTCATGGAGGAAATGATAGCACATTTTGACAATACAAATAGAAACACCTTCTTTAGCCAATTGATAAATCTCAAACAAAATGGTTCAATGGTAGAGCACGTTGAGGACTTCCAAAAATTGAATATAAGGGTAAATAATATTATATAGAATCAGAGGATTGATATCTTCATAGGGACTTTAAAGGATAACATTCAACATGAGGTTCGTCTTTGGGAACATGATTCATTGGAGAAGACATTTCGGTTGGCCAAAAAAATGGAAAGAAAATTTATGGCAACAAGGAAGCCTACTACTCACAACTATAAAGATCGAAGTGTGGTTTCTCCTAACCTTTCACCACCTACAACGTTGACACCACAAAATTTGGAAGAAAAAATAGCAAAAGGGCTTCGTTACAATTTTAATAGAAAATACACTAAAGGTCATAAGTGTGTTGGGAAGAAATTAGTTTACATTGATTGTGAAGAGGAGGAAGAAAATGATCAGGAAACATTAAAAGAAGAGGATATACCTTAGGAACCAACCCCTGAGAAAGAAGAAATGAATCCGACCATATCTTGTAATGCATTGGAAAGAATTACCACTCCTCAAACTCTCAAGATAGAATGACATATCCAGGAGAAAAAGGATAAGCTCACTTTGGCGCAGAATACAACCATACAAACAAATGTCCCTCAAACAAGCTAATAAGGATACTAAATTATCACCAAAGTAATATGGTCCTTACAAGGTAGTGCAAAAGATTGGTATTATGGCATACAAATTGGAGCTTCCTGCATCTTCCCAAGCGCTCCTAGTTTTCCATGTTTCATGTTTAAAGAAGGTTATAGGTGACAAGCTCCCGGTTCAAACAATATTGTCAAAACTTGACGAGGAAGGAAAACTCATATTGGAACCCGAAGCAGTCACAGAACCAAGAACCTAACAGCTACGAAATCGATCAATTTTAGAGTATCTCATCAAGTGAAAGAACTTACCCGCTGAAGATTCCACATGGCAGGACAAGAATTTTATACAAAAACACCCAGAACCACTCAAGCATTGAGGACAACAATGTTTCAAGGAGAGGGGCATGTTAGGTCCATATATTACTAGTATTACCCTTTATTATTATTAGTGCAACCCCCTTATTATATTGTTGTGCCCATGTATTTCCCATATTGTTATTATTGTGCCTCATAGAAGCTCACTATTGTTATTGTTGTACCTTTACATTATTATTGTTATGTCGGCTCTGATTATATTATGACCCCTTAGACTGCTATATATAGAAAGTGGGTCTTGTCATTTGTATTATCCAAGAATTGTTCAATTGTGTAATGTAAAGGAGGTTGCCCCCTCGAAGAGGCTGATTTTTAAGTTGTTGATCTATCTTTTATATTTTTTTGTGAGCTGGTTTCATAACAAGACTTGATTTCGTCAAAATGCTTTAAAGTTTGTTTGATTGTTGTTCATCGCGGGTTCTACAGTGGATCGACGCTGTTGTGTTTTTTGTGATCCCTTTATGTCAATCAAGCATTTACGATTCATCTTGTTCAATGTATTAAGGAAAGGATATTACTAGTGATATGCCCACAACCTCTACATCTCATTGTAGGTGATCACCTCACACAAATCACTCTAGAATTATACCTCTATGATTATCCATCTTGTTCACCTTAAATAATTGCGAGCGAGCACAATATACTATTTTAGATTCGGAGATCCCCATCAGATTGTAATGAGTGAAGTCCTCTTTTCAAGACGATGCCTGTAATGGGTCCTTTGCGGTTTCCTAAGAGAATCATGATTATTGGTGACTGTGGTTGCTTTCCTGGTCAACTAGTTAGGAAAATGACAAACGGGTTGGAATGATTGCCAGAGATGTTTAGAATGGTCAACTCTCTTTTATCTAGTGTGCACATAGTGTTGTGTGTTGCCCTCTTCTTCTATCCATGGGGCTTTAATTGGATTTTGAAATTGCATCATCAAGGATGGGTTCCACATTTACAATGAAACTGACAAAGATTGATTATGCATATCCAGGGAGTTGGTTTGGATTCATTGGCATAATTCTCCCTTTATTTTACAACGCGACTATTTGTTCAGGCTATTTGTTTCAATCAATTTTCTCCAACTACATAGTTTGAAAAGAAATGTTCGCATTACGCATAGTGGAATAGCGGAGAACGTGATGGGTTTTTTTGTCCTCTTTGCTAAGTCGTTTGTTTGTTTGTTAAAAAAAAAAAAGGGAGTTCAAAACCAATCAATGAATGGATTAACATAATTGAAATTAGTGGTTCTCAATGTTCTTTGGTGCAGAGAGATTGTATCGCTAATTGGATTGTGTGAGTGTGTTATAGATTGATGGGTTTTGATGTGCTTCAGGCTTCAGAGCATCATTTACAGGTTATGCTATGAGATCCATGTGTGTAGATATGTTAGTTGCATAATTGATTGTTGGATACAATGTAATATTGATACTATGCTTCAAGAGATCGAGAAGCGTCAATTATACAAAGTTCATCAAAGATGATCAGAGGCGGTTATGTATTAAATGAGTTGAATGGGAAGCTCAAAGATTGTGGTGTTGAAAAGAGTGTTGTCCGAGAGACTTCAGAGTGGGGATAAGTGCCTAGGAAGACCAATCTAATAGATGTAACATCTGGCTTGTAATTTGTCATTTTTGTTTTAATCTTTGTAATAATGTAATATAATCCTTAAAGGGGGACTTGGAAAAATGCTTACATTAGTAAATTGATAGATTATGTTTGTTGGTTATTGAAGTTTTGTTGAGAGATTTTCTCGACTATATTCTCCTTATTCTCCTTATAAGAAGTATTTATGTGAACCATGTCTACTCTATCAATTTCTTTGTGAATATAATCACTATATTAATAAAATGAAATTAAACTAAAAATACACTAATACAGATTTAACAATTCACATAATTATTTCAATAAATTTTTAAATAAAAAAATAAACCATATAAATTATGTTATACCATTATTTTGGTAAAATTTTCCAGATCCATTTCCTCAAACTCACTCTATCTGCAGAGAAGTCAAGTATCAAATAAGAAAAATAGCACTGAACATAACAATTCTCAAACATAATCCAGCGGCTTTGAAAGTGAAAGTAGTCACTATCTGCCTCACACTAAAGAGTGTGGACGACCGTCAATCCCTGCCTTGGACTAAAGGGGACGATCTTGAAGAAAATGGGATCGAGAAGTGAATTATAAGGTGGCGTGTGAAGGACCAACAACCTCCTTTAAAACCGTGTGCCTCAATATCGCCTTGACAGTGAAATTAGTTACCATGTGCCTTTGACTAAAGAAGGCAATCCTTAAGAAAATCTAGTCGATAAGTAATCTGTAAATTGTCAAAGTTCTATTCAATTTTGTTTGGTTCAGATTGTCCAAAACATTTTACTGACTACTTGGAATTTCCTCAGTTTTTGCTACGGAACAAATTTGTGATAAGTTCTCGAGTATAATACATTTTCTCAGCGTTTGACTATCGGGTGCAGAAGATTATTATTACTCAACTTTGATTTGAGAATGGATTTTTTTTTAAACATTTTAGATTTTCTTACAGCTGTGTGGATTGGATTACTTTTGATTGAGCCTAGATTATTTTTGATTGAGTCCACAGTCAAAAAAATGTTTGGGTTGTTTAATTAAAATATAATAAAATATCAATAATTTTATTTTTATGGTTTATTATAAAAAGTAGTAAAAATATTTAATTTTTTTTTTTTAAATAGAAAAAATATTTTAGTGTATATATAAAATAATATAATCTTATATAATTTTATAAAAAATAAAAAAGTTGAAAAGGAACTCTGTATATAGATTATATAAAGAAATTAAAAATATAGTTACTAAATTAGATTCGATATAGAAAAAAATTGAGAATATAAATCTTGCAAATATTAACTTATAATTTTTTTTCTTTTTAAAATTTAAAAAAATGAAAATAAATTATAGTTTTATTCAAAACATCAACTGACATTCGCGGATAGCAGCCAGAGATGGTTGTCCTCACTGTTGGTTTGACAAACTGAGTTTGATAGGTTTTTCCACCTTTTGAAAAAAAAAAAAAAAAAAAAAAAAACATCAACTAAAATTCATTTAATCTTTTAGTGGCAATTCTTATATAATTATTTATATTTAGTATTATTGTGAAATAACAAGGGACAAAATGCATCAAATTTATTTATATTATAAATTGAAAAAAAAGGTAAATAAAATCTAATAATATGAATAACAAAAACTCAATAATAAAGCTCAATGTAAAAATTAAGACATTATATATTACAAGTAAGTTTCAGATGATTTCCACATACCAAGAATTTATGTGCCGATCAGAGTCTCAAAGATAAACATGTGCATACTAACCTTTGTGGTGAACCACAAAAAATAAACCCCTATTTAAATTCCACACTAATAATTTTTATTTTCTATTAAATTACAATATCTTCTAACATTGTAATCACTATCATCCAAATGAATTATAAGAATGAAAAAAATATATCTTAAAAATTTTGACACTCTTTAAATATAAAACTAACTTTTCCTCTCCATAATTTTTACATAAAAAATTTACTGGGGGTGCAAAAGAGATTTTTTAATATATAAAGCTTTTAATTTATAAATAACTGTTTTTTAAGATTGTTTTAATACGAAACGAGCTGCCTTTTACAACCGGTAAATTTTTAGTTATAGAATTTAAAATCTTCTTTTTTAATTGAAGGTTGTTTTTTAGTTATAAATTTTTTAATTTAGAAATTATAGATTTTTTATTAATAAGGAAAAACTGAATTGATGAATTATTATGTGAATTTAATGGTACTGGCAAATTTCCGAATTTTAACCAGTAATTTTTTTTACATTCAGAAATAAAAGTATAAATATTTTAATCAAATTTTAATTTCTAAAAAAAATTACGGAAAAAAAATAAAATAAAATGGATTCCTCTAAACTCTTGCTATATCTATGTATTAATATCATATTTCCAAATAAAAGACCCTGGAGTTCACTGTTGGTGTATAGGATCGTTCTGACGTTATGTAGTGTTTACAGGTGGCACAATGAATGGTTTTGCTACGATGATTGCACTTTTGCACTAGCCGATAAATTTGGATATTTGAGGTTTCTGTTTCTTCTGATCGCCGTACTGTTTGAGGATAAGTTTTGCTTTAGGAACTGTTTCACTCTTTTGGGACCACACCAGCTCAACGCCCTAACACTCTTCACGGACCAACCATTGCGTCTTTTTATATATATAGAGTCATTTCAGTTTTGTCATATATAGATTAATGCATTTACACTCTTCACAGGTGCTTGATATATGGCGTTATTGCAATTTTGTTTTTGTTTTGATCATTCTTATCTAGATTGTAGACTCTTGGATTATCTAAACTCGTTGTAATATCAAGTATATTGTTATACATTAAAAAATAATAATAAATCATTCAGGATTTTAAGCACACCACTTTTTTCTTGCGCTTTTATGATCGGGTGAACAAGGATATCAATCAGATCCTAAGGAATTTTAGTAAGTACACATGTTTAAATGTATTTAGATAGCATAACAGAGAACATATGTTATGGTTTATGGTTTTTTCTTCCCATTACATATTTAAATGTGTATATTTGAATGATTAAATATGTATAATTTTAATAATATAACTTGAAATAGAATTTTGAAAATTTTAATTTAATTATTAATAAATAGTAAGAGAACAGTAGAGATTTAACTTCCAAAAAAACATTTTAGAGTATTTTTTTGTAATAGCTATAAATTAAACTTGAGATTCATTTCAAAAGTGCTCACTTTCAATGTTGGAAAATTAATCCCAACCATTGCCTTAAACACTTTGATAGCAACCATTTGTGTGAGTTTGTTCACTGGGCGAAAGTACATCATTGAGTAACCATTCTTGTAAGTTTGTTTGCAGGGGAAATTACATTGTTGACCATTCCGCAACACATCAGAGAGTTTAAGGAATTCAATGAATTTTGGTAAATAGGTATGGGCAAGCATTCACTCCACCACTATTAGCCACACTCCACAACCCCTGCAAGTTCAAGTTCAGAAAATCGTTTATTATGTAAAATCGTCCATATTATGTATTAATGTTTTATTTCTCATAAATTAATGAGTCAAAATGTATGTTTTGGATAAATATGGATGTAAAAGTTATTTGCAAGGTTGAGTGTGAGAGAGGGTGAAAGTCTAAGAGGTAAAGAAAAAATCGTGGAGCGTGAAAACAACAGTTACTGTGTTTTACTGTGTGTTAATATCTTTCTTGTTATATGCTTTTAAGACTTCACCACTAGATTTACCGCAACCATTTACTTTTACTCTGTTTTAATTAAGTCTCCGTGTAGTTGCTTAATTTCCTTAATTACCTTGCCACAACAGAAGAGCCATCATGAGTTTTGTGTTTTAATTAAGCCTCTTTGTAGTTGCAATTTCAAGATTTGCATTGCTCGCAACTAATTTCTAAGCCAGATTCCTCTCCTCTACCCTGGTGAATTTTTTCTAACATGGTATTAGAGCAGGTTAAACTTTGTTAGTGTAAAAACAAGTGTTTTTTTACTAGCAATTAAAAATTGTTTTGAGGGCAGAATTTTTAAGTATATTTATTAGAAAGTTATTTTTCACTCAGAAACGGAAACATCAAGCAGATCATTGGGTTATTACAATGAAGGTACTAATCCTCAGATACCTCACTTTAATGCAAAAATTTATCATTATTGGGCTATTACAATGAAGGTCATGTTTTCTTCTCAAGACATTTGGGATTTGGTGGAGAATGGTTTTCAAGAACAGAAAGGGATGTGTTGGGGAAAATAGGAGGAGGGATGCAAAAGCCCTCTTCTACATTTTTCAAGCAGTTCATGAAAGTATTCTCCCAAGGGTTGCAGCAACAACGAAGTCCAAGCAAGCATGGAACACCCTCCAGACAACCTACCAAGGAATGACAAAAGTCATGACAACAAAACTACAAATGCTAAGGAGAGATTTTGAAACACTTTGTATGAAAGAATCTAAAAATGTAGACTCGTTTTTTACACATATAATTGTGTTGGTTACTCAAATTAAGTCTCATGGTGAGACACTTGAAGAAAGGAGAATAGTTGAGAAAGTTTTGAGAAGTTTGCCAACAAGGTTTGAGGCCATTGTTGTGGCCATAGAAGAGACAAAGGATCTCTCACAGTTTTCAATGGATTAGCTTCACGCATCACTGATTTCTCATGAACATATACTGAATCAAGTAACAAGCTCCTTAATGTAGCATGCCTTCAAGACATAAGTTTTGTCTGGTCAAGGTAGAGGCAGAGAAAGATCATATGATATACGAAGAGGAGGAATCCCACATAGATGCTAAAGAAGAAACCCCTTAAGCTCAAGTGGAAGGGGCAACAATCAAAACCCATGTCAAGCCCCAAGCCAAAATCAAGTATAGGGTCAGAGGTATGATAAATCTCAAGTTCAATGTCATTACTGTAAGAAGTATGGTCATTATGCAAATGAATGTAGAAGGAAGCAATGTGACATTAGTAACAAACCAAGTGTAAATTTCAGAAAATAAAATCAAGACCATGATAGCATGTTTTTAGCTTGTAATGTAGCACAAGAAAAACAAGGTGATGTATGGTATCTAGATTTTGGGTGTAGCAACCACATGTCAGGAAACATAGAAATGTTTTCCAATCTAGATGAAAGTGTGAAATCTAAAGTGACATTAGGGACTAATAGCAAAGTCTTTGTCATGGGAAAATGAAGAGTTAATATCCTAACAAATAAGGGGAAGAAGAAGTACATCTCCAATGTTTACTCTGTCCCAGGTTTGAAGCATAACCTCATAAGCATTGGACAACTCAGGCAAAATGGCTACAATGTCTTTTTCAAAAATGATGAGTGAACAATTTTGGATAGGCCTCCAAGCAGACAGTTGATTGCAAAGGTTCAGATGACAACTAATAGAATTTTTCCCCTAAAGATAAGATTAGATTTGAAAGGAGAAGGTTCACAAGCACAACTATCATTGAACTCACAAGAGGATGGAAGAAAAGATGGAGTTGTCACACAAGTAAACTTTCAAGCACAACACAAAGATGAAAATTGGTTATGGAATGTGAGATTTGGACATCTCAACTTTGGAGGTTTGAATTTGCTGCATAGGAAAGGCATGATGAAGGGGTTGCCACTCATAGAAAAACCAGACAACCTATGTGAAGGATGTATTTTGGGAAAACAACATAGAGAGACATTTCCAACAGGAAAGTTAGTAAGGGAAAAGGCATCTTTGGAGATTGTCCACTCAAGCTTATCTGGACCACTATAGACACCATCAATTGGTGGCATCCAATATTTATTGACCTTCATAGATGAATACACAAGGAAGACATGGGTCTATCTCCTAAAACAAAAAAGTGAAGTGTTTGAGCGCATTTGCCAATACAAGGCTATTATTGAGAAGCAAAGTGGACACTACATCAAAGTCCTTAGGACTAAAAGAGGTGGTGAATACATCTCAAAGGATTTCCTTCGATTTTGTAGGGAGCATGGAATTCACAAGCAATTTACAACAAGGTATACACCTTAGCAAAATGGTGTCGCAGAAAGGAAGAATAAGACCATTATGGAAATGGCAAGGAGTATGTTGAAGGCAAAGCATTAGCCAAATGATTATTGGGTTGAAGTTGTCGCTTGTGCAACATATATCATTAATAGTTGTCCAACCAAAGGTGTGAGGGATGTGGTTCTTGAAGAGGCATGAAGTGGAAGAAAGCATAATGTCACTCACATGAGAGTGTTTAGATGTGTGGCATATGCACATGTCCCAGATGAGTTGAGGAAGAAGTTGGACAACAAGGGGGATAAATGCATATTTGTTGGATACGGTGATGGATCCAAGGCGTACAAGCTCTACAATCCATCAACCAAGAAGGTCATAATCATCAATGATATGCATTTCATAGAAGAGTAAGCATGAGATGGAAGTTTAGAGAAGACAGTCAATGTGAAAGCATGTATGCCACATGAGGATAGAGAGGAATTGACAGCAGCAAGCAATTCCTCAACAGTGACTCCCTCTACTCCTATTCAAGTACAACAAGGAAGGCAGCGAGTAACACCGTCAACAAATAATAGGGAAATGTCACGTAGTCAAGCAAGTGCTTCTCTAAGCATGCTGCAAAGTGAAACACCAAGTGACATGTCAAGCCCATCTTCAACATGCACAAGAAGACCAAAATCCAGAAATTTCAATGAGATTTATGAGAAAGATGAAGTTGATAGTAGTGTTGGCATGAATTCCTTATTTGCATTGTTTTGTCATGTATATGACCCAATCCAATTTGAGGATGTAGTCAAAGAAGAAAAATGGGTTGCAAAAATGGAGGAAGAAATAGAAGCAATAGAAAAGAATGATAGGAGTTAGTGAACCTTCCGCGAGGAAAAGAACTTATTGGAGTGAAGTGGGTCTATAAGACCAAGATCACTGTTGATGACAAGATTGAAAGACATAATGTGAGGCTAGTTGTCAAAGGATACAAGTAGCATCATGGAAGAGATTAAGTGGAGACATTTACGCTAGTCGCAACGATGGAGACATCTGTGCCAGTTGTGGCAATTGTCACGCAACATGATGCAGGAGAATCCTACTCAAGAAAAACATTGTTTATTTGGTTGACTTGGGGGATATTATGTTTCTAATTACTTAATAGAAAATTTTGTATATTTTTAATAATTTGAGTGAGAATTATGGTGTTAGGTATAAACATACAGTCTTATTTCATCACTAACCATAAGGTCTTGACTCTCTTTCAAACAGATAATAACTGGGCAATATTTTGATATCACTGAGCAGAGTTTTACTTCAAATCCAAATGGAGTAGTCACTAGGCATCAATTTCGACCCCAACATCTAATATATGAGCTCGCTTCTTTAAAGCTTTTCAGTTTAATGTTAGATGGAACTTCCTTCTTCCTGGTCCAATTATGTTTCTGACCTGCATCTGTTCACTCTGAGATCACAAGCTAATTGCATAATGACATCAATTAGAATATATACACATATGCCTTTAAATATCTGCACTCCAAGGAAAAGTTGACAAAAAAATTCACATTACATTCACGCTATTTATGCATACATCTAACAATAATTCAAGGACACTCAATTAACTTAAAAAATGACCCAAAAAAGAGACACACAAAGTGGAGTGTGCAATTGATTTTCACTTCAATCCACGAATCTTGCACACGCTTTTCTCACACTCCTAATCAAACAACACCGAATCTTCTCTCCTCACACCTCTACCTCTACATGCCCATTGGGCTTACAATTATAGCAATAATTGCATAGTTATGGATCATTCAGGTTCCTAGTTCTTCTCCATAGATCTCTTAACTAGTTCCTAAAATCTCTTAATGATCCCTTGAGGATCTCAACAACAGTTCTATATCCAAATTCTGTCTTTATGAGTATATTATACCAAATCTCTCAATCTAATTTTAACTCAACTAATTTCCTATTCTAGGATCTCCTAATCTCTAATATTTTTTATGTGATCTTCACAAGTCTAACATCTCTCATATTCTCACATAATTGAGAATATATACATTTAAGACCTCACACATGTATTTTTCACTCAAATTATTAAAACTATACAAAATTTCCTATTAGGGAATTAAAAACATTATGTTATGAAACCAGCTCACAAAAATATAGAAAAGATAGATCAACACCTTAGAAATAAGCCTCTTGGAGGGGGCAACCTCCTTTACATTACATAAATGAACAATTCTTAGATGATACAAATGACATGACCTCCTTTCTATATATAAGAGTCTAAGGGGTCATAATATAATCAAAGCCGACATAACAATAATAATGTAAGGGCACAATAATAACAATAGTGGGCTTCTCCGAGGCACAATAATAACAATATGGGGACTACCTAGGCACAAAAATATAATAATGGGGTTGTAATAATAACAATAAGGGTTTACGCTAGTAGTATAGGGACCTAACATGCCCCTCTCATTCAAAAAGTGTTGTCCTCAACGCTTGAGTAGTTCTTGATGCTTCTGTATAAATTCTTGTCCTCCCATGTGGAATCTTCAGCGGGTAAGTTCTTCCACTTGATGAGATACTCTGAAATCGATCTATTTCATTGCTATTGATTTCTCGGTTCTGTGACTGCTTCAGGTTCCAATATGATTTTTCCTTCCTTGTCAAGTTCTCGCAATACTGTTTGAACTGGGATCTTTTGCAAATTTTGAATGAGTGGCCACACTTCTTCATCTTTCTTCCATTCATACCTTGTTTCGTTTATCCAATCTAGTTGAATAATAGAAATGGTGCACAACAATGCTTCCATATCCTCATCCTTTCTTGAGAGTGCATCTGCCACAACATTTTTCTACCCTTTTTTGTAGATGATTTCAAAGTCATAACACAACATCTTTGTGACCCATTTTTATTGCTCTTTAGAGGATAATCTTTTTTGTAAAAATTATTTAATACTATCATGATCTGTTTTTACCTTGAAGTGTCTTCCCATTAGGTAAGATCGCTATTTCTTAAGTGCGTGTAGTATTGCCAACATTTCCTTCTCATAAATAGCTTTCTTGAGGGACATTTGTTTGTATGTATGTAACCATAAAAATACCCAATCCCCTACATCAAAACTTCTTTCATTGCGAAGTTGATCTGCCTGTTGTTTCATTCGATTCTGCACCAAAGTGGCATTATCCTTTAAACGTTGGAGAACTTGTTGTTGATGCTCGATGTGATCTTTCATTGCTTGAATCTTTTTCTTCTTTATATGTCCTTCTATATTGAGAGTTTGAGGAGTGGTAATTTCTTCCACTGCATTACAAGATATGGTCAGATTCATTTCTTCATGCTCTATGTGATCTTTCACTTCTTGAACAGTTTTCTTCTTGTTATGTCCTTCTATCTTGATAGTTTGAGGAGTGGTAATTCCAACCATTTCAATACAAGATATGGTCAAATTCATTTCTTCTTTCTTGATGTGGTCTTTCACTTCTTGATATATCCTTTTATCTTACGAGTTTGAGGAGTAGTAAGTATTTCCAATGCTTTACAAGATTTGGTTGGATTCATTTCTTCTTTCTCTGGGGTTGGTTCCTGGTGTATATACTCTTCTTTTGACGTTTCTTGATCATTTTCTTCCTCCTTTCCACAATCAACGTAAAACAATTTCTTCTTAGCACAATTATGACCTTTAATATATTTTTTATCACAATTGTAACAAATCCCTTTTTCTCTTTTTTATTCCAATTGTTGTGGTGTAACCCTTGTAGGTTGTGGAAGGCTAGGAGAAACAACACTTCCAACTTTATAGTTGTGAGGGGTAGACTTTCTTGTTGCCATAATTTTTCTTTCCACTTTGTAACAAAGCTCTTTTGCTCCTTTTTCTTTCAATTCTTGTGGTGTTGCTCTAAAGAAGGTGTTGCTCTTTGTATCCTCATAATGTTCTATAATTTCGTCCATGAAAATCAACGACGTAAAAAGTGGTTTACGAGAACAAATACCTTTATACCATAAAAATTGATCTTGTTCTAAATATGAAGATGAAATACATACCTTTTGTAACAGTGGTACACCATGTAGATCAAAATATTTCTCCATCACTAGTATCCAATGTATCGGATCCTTGCCATCAAACTTCATCATCTCGATTTTTCTTGATTTTAGGAGCTCGATCCTGAAACGACTGTAACTCTATAATTTCAGATCTCCATGTTCTGAAATTTCTTCCTGCGGTAGCTCTCTGAGTTCTCTTTCTAACCCCACAAGTCTGATCAGAATTTGATTATCCAAGAAAGAGTTATGCCAAATCTCCGACGGTGACATGATTATAGACTAGTTCAATAGAGAGAACTTGTATGACGTACCACGTCTCACTGTTTCGACCTTAGCACCTAAAACTGATATACATAAAATAATAGGAAGTCATGTTTCTAAAACCTTTGATGAAATTTTAATCTGATGCTCTGCACAAAAGTTATGGCGACTTTCCCCCAATCACCTGTTTGGAATGTAATTCGGGAGTCTACAAAATCTCTAACTTCCTCAAACCATATCTACGAAAATATAGCGAGACAATATTTGAAATTCAGACCCGAGGTTCAGACCAATTTGTTCTCAAATGGGTTTCTTTTTTGCTTCTAAAACATTGCAGAACAAATGTTATAGCGAAAATTCCATGATGACTTGTTTGGAGCAACGAAACCCTAGAATCCAAAGCTCTGATACCAAATGTTATGAAACTAGCTCACAAAATGATAGAAAATATAGATCAACGTCTTAGAAATAAGCCTCTTTTAGGGGGCAACCTCCTTTACATTACACAAATGAACAATTCTTAGATGATACAAATGACAAGACCTCCTTTCTATATATAAGAGTCTAAGAGGTCATAATATAAGCAGAGCCAACATAACAATAATAATGTAAGGGCACAATAATAACAATATTGGGCTTCTTTGGGGCACAATAATAACAATATGGGACTACATGGGCATAACAATATAATAAGGGGGTTGTACTAATAACAATAAGGGTTTACACTAGTAGTATAAGGACCTAACACATTAGATCCCCCAGGTAAATCAAATAAACAATTTTTTTCTTGAGTAGGATGCTCCTGCATCAGATTCCCACAATAGAAAGAAAAAATTATAGACTCCTGTCTATGAGTTCTATCACTTTTATGTAGTAATGTGACAGCTACAAGTCTTAATGACTTGCTACCTCCAAGATCCCAAACCTTAATTTGTAATTGTCCAAATGCTCTACACCTTTGTTGTTGATGCATGTCTGTTGTCTTCTAGTTCATTTTCATTTCTTCAATCAGTTTCAAATTCTTATTGATCATCCCTTCAATTGTTATTTGTCTCCATATGGACACTCTCATCATCAATTTCCACAGTTCTTCAATCACAAAATCAATTTCTTATTTTTGAGGTCAATTTCTAATTGACCTATATACCTACAACAGAGAGATAGTATCCCAAAATAATCCATTCATTCATCATCATATATAAATTTTTAGTACAAAGCGAAACATGAGTCTGTATACATCGTTCACATTGTTCGAGAACCTTCTCAATATTATTTAAAGCTTCATCAAACTCATCACTATATGGTGTGAAATCATCCATGAAAATTTACAAGCAGTCATTTACTAGATCAAAAAATATTTCTAACATAACTCGTTGGAAGGTTGCTAGTGCATTTTACTTTCCAAAAGGGAGGAATATATAAGAAAGTGTACCCCAAGGGTAAGTGAAGGTGGTTTTGTTCTAATATTTAAGGGAAATCTAAATCTAATTATAACCACTAAACTTGTCAAGAAATGAAAAAAATATTTTACCAGACAGGGAGTCAAGGACCTCATCAATAAAACACAATGGGAAATGGTCCTTTTGAGTGGCTTTATTAAGCTCCATATAGTCAACACAAATTACTCACTTTCCATTTTTATTAGGAAGAACAAGAAGTGGAGATACATATTGACTACCAAAAATTGGGTAGATGAACTTTCCATTTATTAATTTTTGAAGTTCTTCTTTAAAAACATCTTTCAAGGTTGGGTTAATTCTTCGCTGAGGTTGTTGAACAGGATGGGAGTCATATTTTAAATAAATATGGTGAGTGCATAAACTAGGGTGAATATACTTCATGCCCTTATAATCCCATGCAAAGTCTTATTTATGTTTTCTCAGTATTTGTACCAGCTTCTTTATATGTGCAAGAGATAGATTAGGATCAAAATAAATTCTGGTTGAGATTGATCCTACAAAGACCTTAGTATCTATTTTGTAACAAGATCATCTATAACATCATCATTACTAGGTTTTGTCCATTATGGAGCTCAATAGATGGGATACTGGTGATGTAACAACAAAGGGATCATTGATAAAATTGTTAGTGGTATCATCCTCCAGTTCATTTTTGAAATAGAAGGCATTTCCAATAGTAAGGAATGATTGTTTATCATATCCTTCTGGTTCAAATTCAAGCCATGGATGGCTATTGTAATCAAATATTGGTTTGGAAGGAGAATAAAGAAAATTGTTATTGGTAGTATTCCCATCCAATATGGTTATGAATCTTAATCTGTAGCTGACAAATGCATTGGCAATGGCTAACTAAGGTCTGCCTAAAATCAAGTAGTGTGATCCCAAACATGTCTTAGTTTGTCACACAAAAAATCAACTGGGTACTCCCAAGAGTCAACTAAAATAAATTTATCCTCTAGTATTCCCCCAAGATGAATTTTAGACCCATATGCAAGTTCCAACATATTAGAGGCTGGTCTTAGATTGGTGAACCCAAAAAATCAAAATTTTCCCTGGTTATTATATTGATTGCAACACCTAGTTCAACCAAAGTATTTGGAATGGTTATTCATCCAATATGAAAAACCACTTTTGGAGTCCCAAGTTCCTCATACTTGGTAGTCAGGATTTTCCCCAAAAATAATTTTGACATTTTTCTGACCACATACATATTGAGTGGATCTTAGGGTTTCTACTAGGTTTCTTGACATAAATATCGCTTATTGTTTTCACATAAATTAGGACATCTCTATTTTCTTGAAGTAGTAGAATTTGAACATGAAAATTCTTTTGTTCTTTTACAAAATCATACTTAGGTTGAGGGGTATCCTTAGCTACAATTAATCTTTCATGATATGGTGGATTTAAAATTGTCGCATTATTGATAGCAACTTTGACTAGTACAGACCCTACAATAGCAGTGGCATCAAATATTACAAGAGATTTAGTTGTATCAATAATTCCAACTATTATAGTGGCATGAGTTGTTACAGTGGTATTCATTGTTACAATGGTATCGATAGTCATAGTATCATTGGATGTTACAGACAGTTCAACCTGTTGCTTGTCCCTTGATCCTTGGTTTGGAGTTTCCTCCCTAAGTGAACTATCATATTCATTTCGATAATGATAGTGGAAACTCTCAAGTTTACTATTCTCCCTTATTGTAATAGTACTTCATTACACCGGACAAGTGAGATATAGTAAGTGGGGAAAATTGGTGTTTCAACTTGTTTCATTTCCTTATTATTTGTAATATGATTAGGTTGAACATGTAACTCGGGTCATAAAGGAGGGTTACTTACTTGTACATTAGAAGGAAGTTGCAACCATTTTTTTTTGCTTTGGTAACTGCATAAGAAACTAGCTTGGAAAATAGGTTCCACGCCATCCTTGAGGCCATGGAAGTGATTGATTTGGAGGAGAAGGCCATTGGGGCCAAGGAACTAGATACAAGACCAGAGGAGGGTTAGGAAACTACCAAGGAGCTACATGCTATTGTATTTGTTGAGAATTATTCATATCGAACCAATAATCAAAAGAAGTCAAAGGTTCTTCAACCATACCTACTGGCCTAGGTTTCCATGGTTTCTTGGAACCAATGAAGTACATTGTTTTAGCCTCCTCCCCTTATTCCTTGAAATTTTCCTTTAGTCCTGCTAATAATGGGAAATTTCCTATAATATGCTTTTGTTCATAAATGTTACAAATTTATATGCTATTAAGTATCCATTCCCAAAGAGGATGCCTCTTTCTGCATTTGGGATAGAATATGGACAAACCTTTCTCAACCTCAATATGTATTTGTTTCACTTTTAACATATCCAACAGAGAGGAAAAGGATATCATAATATCAATGTTGAAGTTTTCAAACAAATTTCCAATATCTTCTCTTAACACCCCATCATTAGCTGAATTTTGTATTCTGGAAAATGCATCGTGCACTGAGACTTTATTTCTTACTGACCCTCTAGAGCTTCTCAATCAAAGTGCAACAATTTTATTGTAGGGCTCCTTAAATATATCTCCTTTCCCCATGATATTTAACATATCCAGGTAGCCTTCATTCCGCTGATGAAAATTAGCTTCAAAATGTCTTTGTTCATATAACTATACTTGGGTCTCTGTAAATTATAATGAAGACACTATATATTATCCACAAAGCTTTCCTCCTCCCTTTGGGACATCATAAATAACTCCTCCCTTTGATCCCTATTCCAATAATAATATTAATGTCTTTCGAGAAAAAAATTATTCATATCTTTCCATGAGGAAATAGATGCACCTCCTAGCCCCATGAACCATCTTAAAGTTTCTCTTTTCAAAGTACTAGGGAGCAATTTTAACTTATGGGGATCTGTGGTATAATCATAAATTTTACACGACACTTCCAATTCAAAAATAAAAGTGTTTGGATCTTCACTTGTGGTACCCTAGAAAATTGGAAGGGTTGAGAAAGGAATATTTTTCATTAGATTCAACCCTTGGACATCTCCAATAGGGAACTCAAAGGTGGTCATCATTTCTTCTGCTATCATTTTCTCCTTCTAATTTTTAGGATCATACAACAAAATCTCCAGTATTCATTGTTCCTTTAGCTTAAATAATTATTACATTGGTTTCTCAAGATGTTTTACAACACCTCCTGAACTTGAAACGTAATGGTTAGGGGGTTGTTTCACAACAATACTTGAATATGCGACAAAATAATAAGGAGTTTGTTTCACAATACTTATTAAGTTTGAAATAGAATGATGAAGAGGTTGTTTCAAAGGACTTAGTTTTTGATATTCAAAATTATGCTCATTTGTACCTCCTTGCCCTTCCAACAAATCATGTTACTCTTCCTCTCCTCGTACTAATGAATCAGAAATCCTTTGGCTTTCTTATGAAGTTGAAGGCTCATAAGGTTCGGCTTCCCTAGTATGTGCTCCCAACACAAATTTTCCTAATTACTCTGACCTTTGGGGAACTATTTTGAGGGATCCTGTCTTCTCAAAATTATTCTTGGGGTAGATGATTAGAACTCAACTTTTGAAATCAACTCCTAAATGAATGTTACTCTTCCTAAATCTTGATTCTTCTTTTCTCCATCACCTATTTTACTTACATGGTTATTATCTTTGGGGGAACCATGTTTTTCCTTCTCTATTTATGTAATGCTATGTGTCCTATCTCCTTATGAATTTAAGCCCACTTCAGTTTGTGGAAGCGATGCATAGGTTCTTACCTTTCATCTTACTTCCCTATCACCTCAGAGCTAGGAACACATATAACACACTTATGACCAAAGCATCAAAATAAAAATTCTAGTCACACTTATGCACCTCTAATATCCTCCCCAATAATTATGCCAAAATATTGGGAAAATTATTTGTCTTTTAATTAAAACCAATTAATCACACACACACACAAATTCTCAACTAGGATAAGTATTTTATTTCAAGGTTATTACACAAATTATATGCAGACAACAATGCTAACTAACAATTTCCAATGTCAAACTTTCTAAGAAAATTACACACAATCAAAACCAAGTTGTTGTAACTACTCACTTTTAGCACACCAAAATTATCCCTAACACACTTCAAACATCCAAGATACTTTTCACATAGTTTTGAATTTAAGGTAACCCTTGAAAAACAAAATCACTCAACCACTTGGAATCATAACTATAGAAAAGAGAATAGGACTCTTTGAAAGAATTGACAAACTCATTCAACTAAAACCTCACACAGTCAATAAAATCATTGCAATTGAATTTAAGCTTCTGTGATCCATATTCTGAGTATTATAGAAATATTTTTGGAAAAATCACATCAAAGAAATAAATAAATAAATAAATACATAAATAAAAATTAAAATTAAAATTGTCGACGCGTTTCGAACCAATGAGTGTGGTTCATCGTCAGGACAAGTTTATCACCTCATCAATCTGCGCAACACATTCTAACAGATACACAATAGTTTATGTAATATTCTACTCTATAGATCACAAAAATTGTAGCATACAAAAAATGAATAACACACACTAAGAAATGTATTGATCTAAGACCTATGTTGTTACACAAGTAATCAAGATCAGTTATCCTACAAACAAATTGATCAGTAACTGCAACAGATTAATGGAAATATATAACAATAACAATTAAATGAGAGGAAATTAAACACACTAATACACTTCCTTACTTATACAATGATGCCTACTAAAGAGGTAGGCCCTTCCTCCTTAGTAGGGAGTTGGTAATGTACATCTCACAAACTAGGTCAGTGAAGTATTATCAAGCCACAAACCATAAGAGTTTGCATTGATCATAGAAAAGGTTATAGATGCACAATCTCTCCAAAAATACAATTGTGTTTCCCTTGTACATGGCAGAGGGCTTCTCCTCTTTTATATTTACATTATGTCTATTCTGGAAACTAGAATTAGCTATGAGAATCTTTTGATTCGCATGCTGTCCAAATCAAGAGTCTTATATAATATATTATGACCAATTTACTAAGAATAAAAAAATGTTGTATCAATGATCCAGGTGGATATCTGTGGCCACTCGCCAATTCCACTTGGACGCCCACCATTTCTTCTTTCATTTTTTTAGTTTCCTTAATTGTAGCATAGTTTACTATTTTTAGCAGCTTTTCGGGTCCTAAACTTTTGGAGCCGTTTTAAGGCCCTAAACGAAGTTTTTTTTGAAATCTAAATCAATGATTTTTTGTCCAAAATTGTCTTTTGCGTCGTAGTTCTCAAAGATATCTTTCCAATGGGTTATCATGCACATCAAACAGAGATAATATGACCAAGTCGTGACCCCGGGAAGTTAGCTATCCAACTGACCCCAACGGGGCCCATAAATTCTTAGTGTTACATCTCCTCGGGATAGGTTTTGGTTGTTGCAAGTATAGTAATCCGAGCACTGGTGACGAGCAGAGGCGATGTTTCAACTCTGTGAATGCCTTCTGTTGAGGTTCAAACCAAAATAATTTTTCTTTCACTCCTCCCTTGGTGACTTGACTCAAGGGCCAAGTGATATGAGAAAATCCCAACACGAACCTACGATAGAAGTTGGCGAGACCTAGAAAGCTGTGGAGCTCTATCAGAGTGGTTGGAGATGGCCAATCCCGAATGACTTAGATCTTGGTTGGATCCACATGCACCCCCCATTCATCAATAATGTATCCCAGATACTGAACCTCGGTCATGCCAAAAGTGCATTTCTCCAAGTTGGCACATAACTTGTGTCGCCACAGTGTTTGGAGAACCTGTCGGATGTGGTGGAGGTGCTCTTCCCAAATCTAGCTAAAGATCAATATGTCATCCAAGTATACCACTACAAATGAGTTGGTGAATGGCCTCAAGGTTTCATCTGTTAGCCTCATGAAGGTTGCAAGAGAATCCGTCGACCCGAAACGCATAACCAACCATTTGAAAAGTCCCTCCTTGGCATTGAAGGCAATCTTCCACACATCGGAGGGTTCGTTTAGTACCTGAGGATATCCTGATTTCAAATCGATCTTGCTGAAATATTTTGCCCCCTTTAGTTGGTCCAGAAGGTCATCAATCCGTGCGATCGGGTACCTATTCCGGATAGTGATCTTGTTCAACGCCCCATAGTCAATACGGAGTCTCCATGTCCCGTCCTTCTTTTGTACCAACACGATCGGGCTCCCACAGGGTGATGAAATCGGTCGGATGTGACCTTTCTATAGCAGCTCCTGAATCTGCCTCTTGATTTCATCGTTCTCCATAACAGAGTGCTAATAGATTGGTCCATTGGGCAGTAGTGCACCTGGAGTCAGGTCAATGGAGTGCTTGAGATGTCAGTGCAGAGGAACCCCTGCGGGGGAGGTGAAGATGTCCTCATACTCCTCCATGACCTTGTCCATTTGTAGTTGTCATGTAGAGGGGCTGTGTCTAGAGGTCGTGGCCACCATCTTCTTCTTTCATTGAGGGTGTATCATTAGGAAAACAAATTTCCTTGCTTTGGAAATGAGCTTGCTGCATTTTTTTGAAGTAACCAAAGAGTTGGGGTAGGCAGTGCTACCTCTGGTATCCTGTACAACCTATTTCCAAAAGTAACAATAACAACATGAGGCCTTGATTCATACACAGCATGTCACTTCCACAAGTATGGTCGGCCTAATAATACATTACAAACATCAAGGGGATCAACGTCACACAATACCTCATCCATCAAGGGCTTCATGTTGTATGGAAAGCAACACTGCTGGCTCATGTGAAGATCTCGTCCTTGGTGAAGCCACCCGATGGTGTATTGTTGTGGTCGGTAAGCCCATCTGCTTCATGACCTCTGCCGAAGAGAGGTTCTTTTGGCTCCTGCTGTTGACAACGAACTATAGCAACAAGCCCTTTACCCACATCTGGAAGTCGAAGAGGCGCTCCTCCTCCTCTGGATCTGCAGGTTCCCCCTTCTAGATCTTTGTGGTGGCAACAGTGGCGTTGGGCTCTACATCGATAATCTGCTTCCCTTTGTCATTCCCCTTGTCAGGTTCTGACTTAGAGTTGGAACATGCATCTAATTCTAAAGCCTTTAGCTCGGCCACTAGTGATTTCTTGATCTGACACTCACTTGTGTTGTGAATGGAGCTCTTATGGAACTCACACCACTTTCTAGTGTCATTTTTCAGCTTCACGATGCTATTATTTTCTTGTGGCTTTGGCAGTTTTTCCTCGGCCGCCCTGCCTTAGCTTTGTCCTTTGTTTTGCGTTTTGGCGGCACCTTTCCCCTGGCTCAGATTCGCAAATCCAAAGTCTCGCTTCTTCTATTTAAACTTTTGCTAGATCTTGACGGCATATCGGTATGTCATACTGAGTGAGGAGATGTTTAGGAATTATATTTCGTCTTGGATGTACCTATGTAGGTAGCCGTAGTATTTGAGTACCAAATGCTGCTCTAAATCCTTGATACCCAACTTTGTGCAAAGGCTATGAAAAAGATTGGTAAACTTTAGAACATCTTGCTCCCTTCCCTATCGCAGCATGGTCCACATTATGTATTGATCCTCATAACTGATAGGGTAGTATTCCTCCTTGATGGCAGCCCGGAATGAACTCCAAGTGGGTGCAACTGAAAATAGTGAGGTTGTGCTTTCATCCTTCTGCTCGTAGTAGATTTTCCACCAGTCCTTGACATGGAGGGTGGCTTTGAGAAGAGCGAAAGTAATCTTTTCCTGACCGGAAAAATAATGAACAGAAAAATACCCTTCTAGTATATTTAACTATTTATCTACAGTGTCTACATCTATCTGACCCTCAAATATGGGAATGTCAAAGTTAGCTTGTACCTTAAAGGGTGTGGCGCTTCTAGAAGTGGATGTGTCACACCTCGGTAGCTGCTGAAGAATTTGGGAAAAGTTGTCCATCATCGCGTTCCTTTGTTGCTCAAGGGCCTCTTTGAGTAAGATTTTGATAGGATCCTAAGAAAGATATTGTGTTCTTGTTTAAATTTGAAGATATTGTGTTCTTGTTTAAATTTGGATCAGTCAATGTTTGTAATTAGTGGGAGGTCAATAACACAAACTCATAATATCCATAGTCGAGTTGGTCATGTTTTAAAAAATATAGTTCACCTCACCAGCACAACAGTCTATATTGGTACAACCAAGTAACAACCCATGCTAAACTTTAATGACATTATCAAGGAAACATGGTATTCTGAGAGAGTATCAACATCATGGAAGAAGTATTAGTAGAACATGTTCAATAACTTAAAACCTAGAGAAACAACATTAGATGCAAATGAGAGTACTCTAGCAAGTTAGGTTATCCTATAACAACCTCCTTGTCAATTCTATCAATAAATTAACTCAAAGAAATCAACCTTCCATTATAATACAGGATAAACTGCATGAACTAAGGTGACATAAAAGAGTAGCATGCCTTAGTCAAAAGGGTGAGTAATGGAGTAACAAATTATGGTTATAAGGTAAAGATGATGGGAAAGATAAGAAATTGAGGGTGGAAAGGATGAAAATTCCACATCCCAATAGCTTCCACCTCTTGAATCAATAAAATTAATATTAAGTTGTTGCCAATAATCAATGATTCCAATTAAAGGAAAATTGAGTTATATGAGGTAGCCAAAAAATTGATTAAGGGAGTTAATAACATACATAACTTAAGAAATTCCTTGTTCTTCTATATCTTAGTATGTAATGCATAAACACATCAATTGGATTGTTGTAGGGAAATGTATTCTTTGTTATAAGTGAATCTAAAGTAGATATGTATTTTTACTCCCATCAGAGTGCGATGGGATAGCAAATCGCCACGCGGATCGTTAACATGTGTAAGAAGAAGGAGGACAGGGCAGGTTGGCAGCCCACCGAAAGACCCCACACGCACATGTAATTAAGAACCTATAGAGGATGGCCACAACTGGCAACTCCCTTGGGAATGAAAATGGTAAGGCAAGGATGTAAACAAGTAAGAAAGGTGGTGAGGGTCGTCATAGTTTGTATGAACGGTTTGTGGAGAAGATTTCCCGCAGGAGATGAGACTGGTAGTAGGGTGGTAGAACTCGCCTATGGAAGGAGAGATCGTCGCCACCAACAGGAAGACACCACCAACATTTCGGCTAGATAAGAACATTGTTACATATTTCAAGCCCTCCTTGTTCTAGATATGGATCATATGATGCAAGAAAGGAGGTTGGTTTTGCAAATATTGGTGATGGTTCCGCATGTTTCTGGTACAATTTGGTTCATTTCACTGTTGTTGATGTCTACAATTTTAATTTCAATGTTATATGGTAATTTTTTGGTTAAATTGGGCATGCACGGAGGGTTTGGGTCTTCTCTTAGCACTCGAGTGGTAAATTTTTCCCCTGCATTCATCAAACCCAGGTGTCTGGGACCTAGATGGGACCGAGTTAGACCTAAAAGCTTGTGGTTTCCCAGAAATTTTCTCGGTCATAAACGAAAGAATGGGGAGTCTAGGGTTCAAAAAACATGTATGTTTTCTCATTCTATTATTTTATGGTCTTTGGGTGATCTTTTGGTCTAGCAAGTTAGGAATCAGGAGTCATGACCCTCTAAAACTAGGGTGTCTGACCTGTCGACCATTGTTCATCTTCTAGGAAAACCTTTGGCTTAGTGGGGCATAAAAGGGGATTCGAGGGATGCCAACCCTCGAGCAACTATCAATTATCTTAGAAAATTATATATTATGGAGCAATGGAACACATAAAATATTATAGAGATATAAACACAGAAAACGCATAAAACAAGAGAGACACAGATATATGTGGTTCACCCAGTTTTCACTACGTCCACCCTGAACAGCTAGTCCTTCCTTTCTATTATCCAGCAAAATGAAGAGACAGAACCTACAGCAGATCTACTATAATATTCTATGTTTTCTCTCACAGTCTCACATCACTACTTCTTGCTCGGAGAATACACATATATTACACAGACTCAATACAATAACCTCATACAAAGAAAGGGGTTGCCTTCTAGGGAAAAAAACCGTAAACTAAACATAAGTTCTATCGTCAGATCATCTGCCTAATGAACAACCCAGATTGACTAGAAATTACTATACTTTTACAAGGCAATTTTACATCTATTTTTAGCTTCGGGGGCGCTACCCCCGAAACGCCCTACCAAGGGGGGGCTCCCCAAAGGTTGCAGCCGCCCCCCCCCGTAGACCACGGGCGGTGTTGCTGCCCCATTTCGAACTGGGGTCCAATGTGGTGATACCTTTCAAAACAGAATATAATCAAGCTCCACACCCAACAATCTCCCACTTGGAGACTGATTATAGCAACTCCACCCCTGCTTCATTTGCTGGACAATGACTCCTCTTTAGACCTGGCTGTTTCTCATCTTCATCGTCATCCTTGAAGACCAATTGAAACTGAGCATATTCTCAGTTTCTCCCTGGTTACAACTTCTGTTAGCATATCTGCAGGATTCTGGCTAGTGTGTATATTTTCCAGCTTCAACTCTCCATCTTCCAACACTGGTCGTATGAAATGGTACTTGAGTTGTATGTGTTTAGTTTTGGAATGAAATGTTGAGTTCTTTGCAAGATGAATGGCACTTTGGCTATCACTATATAACATGCCCATATCATGCTTCTTACCCAATTCATCCATAAACCTTTGTAACCAAATCTTTTCTTTACTAGCCTCTGTAGCAGCAACATACTCTGCTTCTGTTGTTGAAAGTGCAACAACACTTTGGATTTTTGAAACCCAACTGACAGTTGTTCCACCAATAGTAAATACATATCTTGTAGTTCTCCTCCTGTTATCTCTATCACCTGCCATATCTACATCAACATATCCCTGTAGAGAAATGTCTGAACCACCAAAGCATAATGCTTGATTTGTGGTACCTTTCAAATATCTGAGAATCCATTTCACTGCCATCCAATGTTCCTTTCCTAGATTGTTCATGTACCTGCTTACAACTCCCACTGCATGTGCAATATCAGGCCTTGTGCAGACCATTGCATACATTAAGCTTCCAACTGCTGATGCATGTGGAACTTTAGACATATAATCCATGTCTTCTTGGGACTTTGGGCACATTTCCTTACTAAGTTTGAAATGGCTAGCAAAAGGTGTACTAACTGGTTTTTCATTGTGCATATTAAATCTTTTCCACACCTTTTGTATGTACTCATTCTGAGACAATGTTAATTTACGATTTTTCCTGTCTCTAGTTATTCTCATACCAAGGATTTGTTTTGCAACTCCCAAATCCTTCATTGCAAATGAATTTTCCAGTTTTCTTTTGAGCACATTTATTTCCTACATGTTAGACCCCGCAACAAGCATGTCATCTACATACAATAACACTATAATATAGCTGCCATCATTTTTCTTTTTTAGATAAACACAATGATCAAAGTGACATCTGGTATAACCTTGTTCAGACATAAACTTGTCAAATTTTAGATACCACTGCCTTGGAGCCTGTTTTAAGCCATACAAGCTCTTCTTCAACCTGCACACTAGTTTCTTCTTCCCTTTCACTTCAAATCCTTATGGTTGCTGCATATATAGCTCTTCCTCCAAATCCCCATGGAGAAAGGTTGTCTTTACATCTAACTTCTCAAGATGCAAATCTTCAACTGCTACTAGACTTAAAATAGTTCTGTTTGAAGTCATTTTAACAACAGGAGAAAATATTTCATCAAAATCAATACCTTTCTTTTGTGCAAACCCCTTCACCACAAGTCTAGCTTTGTACCTCTGTTTTCCTCCATCTTCCTCCTTCAGCATGTAAACCCATTTATTCTTCAATGTAGTTTTTCCTGCAGGCAACCTGACTAAGTCCCAAGTCTGGTTATGCATTAAGGAGTGTTATAGACATTTTTGGGCACTGCAACCCCAAGCATGAAATGTCCATAAACCAAGGGCTCCTAAGTCCCTAAAAGTGTTGTTCTAACCCCTAAAGGAACAAGGTCAACTGATTACAGCTTCTCCCAGAAGTTCTCCATGAAAAACTGCTCAGAATTGGTCAAAACAGGATCATTTCAGCTGCTCCATAGGCCAAGTGCGTTGCATCTCACATAAGTACATTGTGTCGGTGCGTTTCATTTCAAAAATACCTTCTATGGGGTGCGATGGGTGAGAAATGACAAATGGCAGTGTCATTCCGTGAGGTGGAGAGGCAATGGAAGCTTCCAGAAACTTCTCCTGTGACACTTGCCTCTCTGAATTCAACCAAGGATGAGTAAAGAGATCATCAATCTCCAAGTGGAAGCAAGAACTATCAGAGGGAAGACACTAATCAAATCATAAGCTGACTCATCTCCATTACAGATATCTATATATGGATCCCTCATCCCAGAGATCCAGAGGCTGGAATTTTGCATATTGTAAGGAATTGCTGTTGGTTTCTTGAGACAAACATCAGATTGTTGGGTGATCTAAGCTTTGTATGAGGTGAAGAGGGGCTTCCTTGCTAAGAGGTTGATGATGGGTTAGAACAACTGGTTGTAACTCCTCTTGGCTCTTTCTTGTTTATCAATAAAAGCTATTCAAGTTTTCCTCCATACGCTTGTGTCATTTATGTTTGTTGCATTTGTATGGTCAATTTACATCTGATCCTAGATTGTTTATGATTATAGATCCATGTTCTTGTATAGTGATGTGCTACTGTGATCTTACAGGTACTCTGTTAAGCTAGGCGTGCAAGGGAACAAGTAGCGAAAGACTATCAAGGAAGAGAGGAATCGAACGAGGAGATTAGCGCAAGACAGAGGTTGGTCTTCTTTGTTCCTCTCTATCTATACTTTATTTGTTTCTAAGGTAGCTATCACACCTTAGTGGGATAAGCAGTTCTGAGTAGACACTTTTCCCTGTAACAAAATGGTGACTCTACTAGGGACGAATTAGTTTGTTTGTTTATCTTCCTTGTTTTCTATTTCATAAAATTACAGACAGAGTCTGAAGTTGTGTCAGGTAGCATTCGAATTGCATTTGCTATGCAAATGCAAAGTAGATAAATGCCACTTCAGTCCATCTCCGAAATTTGTGTATGATTTAAACAACTGATTCACAAACTCTCTGATTGCCCTTGTGATAGCTCTTAGATCCTCCTTAGATCTACCCCTGATTGTTGCATTACTGATTACCTTTTGCTCGGCCAAAACCCATGAACTAAACTGTAAACTGTGACCCGGAACCCAAGCAAAGTCTCGTTTCTGGCCCAGTGCAGGTACTGTTCTGAGAATCTGAACTTCAACGCACTTCCCGAGTGGAGAAGGTGTTCTGCATTTCAAATTTCGTGTGTTACAGGTGCGCTGATCAAACTAGGCTTTGAGCAGTGTTGGTTTCTGTGATTCATTCTTTCTATTTCTATTCATGAATTTTGCTGCCAGTGATCAGTATATGTCTGTTTGAAACCCCTTTTCCTTGCTGTTATTCCGCCTCCTTTGTACAAAAGAACTGTAAATGTTTTTGTGTGTTTGTTGAGTCATTATCAGTTCTCCTTTGCAAAAAGTAACATAATCACACTGTCGTCCTTTGATCTGAAAGTGTCGCAAGTGTCGATTTCGATCATAGGAAAGAGTTTGATTGCTGTTGATGGTCGATTATCCTGTTACTATTGTTTTTGGTCTGAATTTGTAATTTTTCTAGTGTCGAAAACAAGTATTCATTTCAAAATCGTAAGGTGTTGTGATCGTCTCCATTTTTTATTTCGAAAAGAAACTTGTTGATATTTGTCGCTTGAAAAGAAATTCAGATTTGTACATCAACTTTCGTTTTATCATTCATATACTAAGAAAGTCGAAAACAAATACATGCATGTGCATTTGCATTTAGATAGTCTGATTGGTTTGATTTAGGAATGTGCATTTAGAGTGTGCTCTTTGCTCTTTGTGAAAGGATTCTATCTTTCTTTCCTTAGTAGCTAGGATTTTCATTGCACAAAGAAGATAAAAAGATTGTTTATCATCTTAGATTGCATTTTAGGAATTACATCTACATCTCGCGGTGAACCCGAAAGGCAAACTTCATAAACAAGATCAACTATAAAATAAATTCAATGAACCTAACAACGCTTTGGAACCTAACGCACAACATTTAGAAGTCTAGGCTAGAGACGTATTCCAGCATCGTAAAGCCTGGTAACTGTTGTTCTCACTGATGGTTGGGTGATTCCTCCACTTTGAGATAATAAGTGCCAGTACGGACTTGTGCTCCCATGTACCGTCGAGTATATTTTGGGAGACCACAATAGGCTTAATCCTTTCTCCATAGGAAGCCGTGTCTGCCGCCCTATCGATCGCAATGCACTGAACACAACATTCGGGAAGATTGACTGCCGTACCGTAAAAATTATTCTGCAGTTTTGCGATTGGTTTGGTAATCCCTCTACCTAGATTTCCAGAGCAGTCCCTTTCGTTCCTTTTCAGACTCTTTAACAGAAAAGGCCCATCTGAGCACTTGTCACTTCAATCTCATTAAAAATCGAAGGCGACTAGAGTCATCTTTTGTTTTTTCTCGACTCTTAAAAATTGAAAAAACAAGTTGTGTCAAAGCGTCTAAAATTTATTTTAAATGGAATATTCATTACCCTTTCCTAAGTTGATCTTGGGTTGAGAAAATGGAATCCACCAACCAAGGAATTCCCCTTGGAGGAAATCCTAGTCCCTTCTCCTCTTGGGGAGATGTTGGTGCACCCCATATGGCCACATTGTCGCTTCCAGGACTGATAATCAGCTTGCCTGTATGGCTCTTCTCAACCTCTGTCGTTCAGAACACCGCAATTCATGAACAATCGAGTCAGCAACCAGACGATTCCAGAGTTACCCACCAACCTTCTACTTCCTCCAATTCTTCCTCTCCTCCTTCCTCTTCGCTTGATGGGGCTGGTAAAGCCAAAAGTCAAGTACCTGAGAAGAAGAAAGAGAAGAAGAAGAAGGAGCAAAAGGCAAATGGGAGCAAACGAGCGTCGTCTAACGAAAATCCACACACTGCACCGACCAGGCCTAAATCACCATGTGTCATTTGCAAAGGAGACCACTATCATAGAGATTGTCATTACATCCCTCAGATCTTAAGGGACTGGTCTCCTCGTTTGCACAATCCGGTGTCGTCAACCTCTGATGATCATGTTGAAAACACACCGTCGACTAGTGAAAGTGAAGCCCCAAGACAAAAAGGAAAATATAGATTTCCTTGTAAACTGTACGAAGGTGACCATGCCGTCCACCGTTGTCCCTTCTTAGATGAAGCTAAAAGAGTTTTGGACGATCGTCCAGTTTCACCATTACGACTTCCTCCTGGATATAAAAAACTCTTGTCGAGTCCGTCACTAGTTGAAAATCCGGCTGGCCCACTCAGGTGGTCGACTGAAGCATCTATCATTGAAGACAAACCATATGAACCCATACCAGATGAAAGTCAAAAGGTTGAGGCGGCAGTTGACCCGGTCTTGCCTTCAAAGGTTCCATCTTCAGATGATACCGTCACCGAAAAGAATAAGGATGACACCGTCCAAATTCTTTTCGTAAGCACAGACTCTAATGAACATGGGAAAAATTTACCCGTTCCTTTACCGCAGGAAGGAAGTTCGTCAAAGTCATACCCGACCGTCTATTCAGTCCCACCTCCGAGCAACCTAGTTGTCTCCTTTGATTGGAATCAACTAGGCAGACCCCGTTTACCAGCTCGCATACCATTCTGAATCATTGTTCAAATATATAGAATGGATATGGCTGGTACCATCATAGATGAAGGGGCTTCTGTGAGTATCCTTTCCTCGACTGCTTGGAAAGAGCTTGGTTCGCCATCGCTTTTGCCTGAGATGAGAAATCTAACAGGCTTTGATAAAGGAACCAGTCAACCATTAGGGATCCTTCCCAATGTGCCAATAACATTGAGAGGGAAAGCCGTTCAAATGAATGTAATGGTAGTCCAAGGACCCCTGGATTATAATCTACTCCTTGGACGAGACTATATTTATTGCATGGGAGCGATTGTCTCCTCACTCTTTAGAGTAATGTGTTTTCCGCACGAAGGAAGAGTGGTCAAGCTCATAGACCAGCTTTTATTTCCCGGATCACATAGAGCAAATAGTCATATACCATCCCTGAATGGTATTTTCACGCAAGAAATGTCTCAATCCCCAGTCCGTCCGCCCGATGAGCGCGAGTGATTCGGGGGACATGACTGAAACCCAGGGGGCATACACCCTGGCCTGCTTCGGCAGGAAAACTTCGGGTATAGGGTAGGTTTCCGTGAGAAAATATGACTAGTCTGTACTCCCATCCGTGATTGGAAGAGGGGGTTATTCTGGAATAAGATTCTCTTGTCAAAGTTATGTGGGTTGGCAAGCAACGCCACTCACCTTTGTTTATTTCGATAAACATCGCCAAAGAAGTGTTTTGTTTAGAACAATCTTTGGTAACCTGTAAGAGTTAGACCTCTCCTGGTAAAACAAATGTTTTAATGGAAGGAGGAAGAGGTAACCTTGAAACTCTGTTTTATACCTGGGGGCATGCAAACCTTTTGGCATGCAAGCGAAGAGCGACTATTTATTTTTTTAAATTTGTAGGTCCTCTAACCCTTTAAACTCGTAGGATTGGCCGTTTCCTAACTTGCATAAAGAAAGGATGTGGGGCAAAACTCTAAAAGTTGCCATTTTTATATATGAGACATTCTTATCACACGACTGGATTAATCGAGCAGTTTTAGCGCGGACTTCATGCTCGTTAAAAAATAAACATAAGCAATGAGCACATGTTCCTCTAGAGTTTAAGCTCATTAAAAAATGAACCAATTCCCAGTAAATAACCATCGTGAATGTAATACTTCAGCCTTTAAAGCCTTGGTCGTGTTTGCACCGTCGCCTCCACTTTTGCATTGGCTGATCATTCACCTCCATTTGATTGTTTACCCATTTTGAGGAACAACTGCGAAGAGTGATCTCACTAGCCATCCTTGTAACACTGCCGTGATTGGAAAATTCCAAACCTTACCTGGAATCAATTGCTACCCATTTTATCACTCGTTCCTCAAAAGACGAGTCTCCTTTAACCTCTTTTCAATTGACTCGTAAAATATGAAAAGATTGCCGAGCCATTGGCCTCTCCAGCTCGTTAAAGGGACTGGAAGTGCTATCCCTCCTCTAAATTTTAATCCTTTTGGACCTGAGGGATTATTACACAAAAAGATCGAGCGCTTGTTTTTTTCGGCTCGTTAAAAGTATCGAAAATTCATCCCTTTTGTATTGTTTTATACTTTTTCAGACTTAAGGGATTAGATGACGAAAAAGGAATTTTGGAGTTCCCTTTACGTTCTTTTTCAGACTCTCTAAAATTGAAAAGGACCGAGTTATCTTTGTCGTTAAACTCGTTAAAATTGTAATAGTGACAAACTTGTCTATAGACGAGAACGAGTTTCACTATCGCTAGGCTCGTTAAAACATAGCGATGGGTTTGCCCGAAGGGAAAATTATAGAACAATCATATGTTATCCTCCTCAAGCTTGATAAAAATAAAGAGGTACTGGTCAGCAATGACTGGGGAAAAATTGGGAAGAAAACTTGAAGAAACTTTGTTGGTAGCATGTCGCTCTTGAACATGACACTTTCACTCCGCATCCAAGTCGGGTTGGGTTGTTTCATTCACTGGTCACATCACCATGGTCCCATCATACCATCCACATTTGGGGTTAATGCTACCAATCCATCACATCAATGTCGCCGATATGTTCAAGAGAAGTCATTCAGAGAATTCACCTGTGTCTCACCCACTACAATACATTTATACTCCATTCTTTCATGACTGCCACCCTGAACCTTATATCACCAGATCATTTTCACCTCCATTAAAATAATTTGCTGCGTTCCATGTCATTGATGTGGGATTCATTAAGGCCCTACTGTGACGGATCACTTCTTGTCGACATCAGCTCATTATCCAAGAAGTTGATCTAGGAACACCCCATTCAGTACTTTGAAGCTTGCATGCCTCAATGGCAAGTTTCTCACTTCCGGTGACAGGTTTACATCAATGACCTTCGACCGAAAGATTTTGCGTGGTGTTCGACGCCAAGTCCTTTATTCACACCACGTGAATTGTACTGCAGTACCTTGAGGGTCATTATCATTATCGGTGATTCCTCTCGCGCTTGTTAACAGCTTATATCATTGGCTGGTAATCAAGCGATGTCTTTCCATGTTCGACTCCAAAACATCTCTCACATGGATAGACTTGTACTTCAAGTGAAGATCGAGCGAGATTGAAGACCCCAAATCTAGTTTCATCCATCCGGGCTACAATATATATTCAGGAAAATAAAGACATCAAATGTACATCATTGCTGCACAGATAATCATCCAATCAAAGGGATGATGGCTCTATCAGAATCATCAGTCTACACTCAGACGATTGTCTGTCTTATGTACATGAAAATGAATTTATAAAGCTGAGCATGGGAATTCCCGCCTCAGCTAGATCATGAGAATATTATGAAGATAATGTATTGTATTGTATCTTATTACAGGTCTCCTCCCAGCTTGAAAGAACTTCGGATCCTCATAATAAAGCATTTCACTCGACATCAAAAGATTAACGACCTCATGCTTTAGGGGGCAACTGTTATAGACATTTTTGGGCACTTCGACCCCAAGCATGAAATTTCCATAAACCAAGGGCTCCCAAGTCCCTAAAAGTGTTGTTCTAACCCCTAAAGGAACAAGGTCAACTTATTACAGCTTCTCCCAGAAGTTCTCCATGAAAAACTGCTCAGAATTGGTCAAAATAGGATCATTTCAGCTACTCCACAGGCCAAGTGCGTTGCATCTCACCTAAGTACACTGTGTGGGTGCGTTTTATTTCAAAAATCCCTTCTATGGGGTGCGATGGGCGAGAAATGACAAATGGAAGTGTCATTCCGCGAGGTGGAGAGGCAATGGAAGCTTCCAGAAACTTCTCCTGTGACACTTGCCTCTCTGAATTCGACCAAGGATGAGTAAAGAGATCATCAATATCCAAGTGGAAGCAAGAACTATCAGAGGGAAGACACTAATCAAATCATAAGCTGACTCATCTCCATTACAGATATCTATATATGGATCCCTCATCCAGAGATCCAGAGGCTGGAATTTTGCATATTGTAAGGAATTGCTGTTGGTTTCTTGAGACAAACATCAGATTGTTGGGTGATCTAAGATTTGTGTGAGGTGAAGAGGGGCTTCCTTGCTGAGAGGTTGATGCTGGGTCAAAACAACTGGTTGTAACTCCTCTTGGCTCTTTCTTGTTTATCAATAAAAGCTATTCAAGTTTTCCTCCATACTCTTGTGTCATTTATGTTTGCTGCATTTGTATGGTCAATTTACATCTGATCCTATATTTTTTATGATTATAGATCCATGTTCTTGTATAGTGTTGTGCTACTGTGATCTTACAGGTACTCTGTGAAGCTGGGCGTGCAAGGGAACAAGTAGCGAAAGAATATCAAGGAAGAGAGGAATCGAACCAGGAGATTAGCGCAAGACAGAGGTTGGTCTTCTTTGTTCCTCTCTATCTATACTTCATAAAGGAAAAACGAAAGTAGCTTTACTTTGTTTGTTTCTAAGGCAGCTATCACACCTTAGTGGGATAAGCAGTTCTGAGTATACACTTTTCCCTGTAACAAGGAGTCCATCTCTTCTTCCATGGCTACCTCCCACTTCTTCCTGCTTTCAACCTGTATTGCTTCTTTATAACATTCGAGTTCACCAGAATCAGTCAACAATAAATAATATAATGAAGGAGAGTATCGTTCAGGGGATCTACTTATCCTGGTAGATATTCTAACACCACTTTTAGGTGTTTGGGGTGCCTGTTTCTGTTGTGGTGGTTGTTGTTGTTGTGGTTGTTGATTATTATTATTTTCAGACACCTTTACTTTTTCAGTGATTTCATCAAGAACTTCGTATTCCTTGTTTTCTTTTTCCAGTTTCTTTTCTTGCAACTGATTCTTATACAAGGCCTTTTCATTGAATATTACATCTCTGCTCCTAACGATTTTGTGATTTTCTTAATCATATAAGTGATAACCAAAATCATTAACACCATATCCAATAATGGTACATTTCTTTGACTTTTCCTCAAGCTTTGTTCTAATTTCTTTATCAATATGGACAAAGGCCTCACAACCAAAATGCTTTAAAAAGAGTAGTTTACCTTTTTACCTGTCCATGCTTCCTCTGGAACGCCACCATCCAAGGAACTTGAAGGCCCTCTATTTATTAGATAAATAGCAGTATCTACAGCATCTGCCCAAAATTGTAAAGGCAATCCTACATGCAATCTCATGCACCTTGCACGCTCCATGATTGTTCTGTTCATCCTTTCTGACACACCATTTTCTTGTGGTGTTCTTGGAACTATCTTCTCTCTGTGAATTCCATGCTCTGAACAGTACCTATCAAACTCTTTACTGCAATATTCACCTCCATTGTCTGATCTAAGACACTTTAATTTCTTTCCTGCCTCAATCTCAACCAAATCCTTCCAATTCTTGAAAGTATCAAATACATCAAATTTATTCTTAATACAATAAATCCAAGTTTTTCTAGTTGCATCATCAATAAAAGTAACATAATAAAGAGATCCACCGAGAGATGATACCTGAGCAGGTCCCTATACATCTGTATGCACAAGCTCTAATTTTTCTCTCTTCTTTTCTTTCCCAACTCTAAGAAATCTGACTTTCTTATGTTTTCCATAAATGCAATTCTCGCAGAAGTCCAAATCAACATTCTTCAAACCCAGCTACAAATTCCTTGAGTGAAGAATCTTCATCCCCTTTTCACTCATGTGTTCGAGCCTATGATGCCATAATGTTGCATTTGCTCCTTTGGAAGTTAAAGCATTAACAGAGTTAGAAATACCATTGCATAAATACAATGTACCAACCTTTTCGCCATTTGTTATTACCAAGCCACCTTTGGTAACCTTCCAAGCTTTATATGTGAAAGTTTTTAGACAACCTTCACCACCTAACTGCCCTGTTGAAATCAGATTTTTCTTTAGATCTGGAACATGCCTTACCTCCTTTAGTAGCAATTGGTTTCCATTCTGTTGTTTTACAAGAACCTTACCCATTCCAACAATTTTACAGGGTTTATCATCACCCAAACGAACTTGTCCAAAATCTCCTTGAACATAGTCATGAAATTATTTCTTATCAGGTGTGGCATGGAATGAGGCCCCTGAATCTACCACCCAGGAATCAGTAATATTTTCGAAAGAAAGAATCAAAGGATCCCGTAACGCCTCACTTGTCACATTTGCTTCATGATTGTTTTCTTGTTGTGCATCTCCTTCTTTTCCCTTTCTGAGATCTACAGTTTTTCTTTAAGTGTCCTTTCTTTCCGCATTTCCAACACACTATCCCCGATCTAGACTTAGATCTAACTTTCCTTGATTTATTGTGATATCCTGAGCTCTTTCCTCTTTCCATTTTTCTTCCCCTAAACTCTGCACTCAAAGCATTACCTGATGTCTCACTGAAGTTTTTCCGTTGCATTCCCTCGCTAAGGATAGCACTGACAACATCATCAAACTTTAAAGTACTAGATCCAGAAACAGAGTTACTAATGGCCATTACTAAAGCATTCCAACTTTATGGTAATGAGCACAAGAATAACAGAGCTCTAACTTCATCATCAAAGTTTACCCCTATGGAACATAACTGACTTGTAACAGTATTAAAATCATCTAAATGGTCTACAACAGATCCACCTTCTAACATCTTCATATTAAATAACCGTTTCATAAGAAATACCTTGTTTGAGACCGAGGGTTTTTCATATAGTTTCTCCAATCCCTTAATCAAACCCTCTGTCATTGTTTCCTTTGAAAATGTTGAAGGTGACTGACACTGCGAGGCACAACTGTACTGTTCCGAGTGCCTTTCTATTGAGAAGGTTCCATTCTTCATCTGTCATTCCCGTCGGCATCTTTGTTTTTCTGCCCAATGGTAGGTACAGATTTTTCTGATACAGATAATCTTCCATCTGCATCCTCCACAGCGAGAAGTTTTGGCCGTTAAATTTCTCAACCCTAAACTTACCATCTTCTGCCATTTCTCCCACTCGAATGAGGAACCCTTCTTTCGTGTGAGTTTATCATCCAAATGGACCTTCGGCTCTGATACCAGTTGTTAGAAAATTATATATTACTGAGCAATGGAACACATAAAATATTGCAGAGACATAAACAGAGAAAATGCATAAAACAAGAGAGACACAAATATACGTGGTTCACCCAGTTTGGGCTACGTCCACCCCGAACAGCCAGTTCTTCCTTTCTATTATCCAGAAAAATGAAGAGACACAACCTACAGCAGATCCATTGTAATATCCTTTGTTTTCTCTCACAGTCTCACATCACTACTTCTCGCTCAAAGAATACACATATATTACATAGACTCAATACAATACCCTCATACAAAGAGAGGGGTTGCCTTCTAGGGCAAAAAACCCTAAAATAAACATAAGTTCTACCATCAGATCATCTACCTAATGAACGGCCAAGATTGACTAGAAATTACTATACTTTTACAAGGAAATTTTACATTTGTTTTTATCTTCGAGGGCGTTGCCCCCAAAACCCCCCGCCAAGGGGGGGGATCCCCAAAGGTCGCAGCTGCCCCCCATGGACACCCCTTGCAGCAAATATTTTATGGGCAATGTTGCTGCCCCATTTCGAACTAGGGTCCAATGTGGCGATACCTTTGAATATAGAAGATAATCAGGCTCCACACCCAACAAATTATGCAATGGTGTGGTTAAATTCTTGGAGCCAGAGGCCTGATAGGGTTGGGGATAGAATGAAAATCTAGAGGGAGGGAATGCTATCAATCCTAGGCACACCCTTTACCAACTTGTCTGCCAATTCTATCAAGGTTGGGTTTTATGGTAATTTTAAGGTCCAAAGGGTCATGAATGGTGATCCATGGTCACCAAACCCCGGTGGGTCTGTTAATTTAGTTAAGGTCTAGTCTGCCACCTGCATCCCAATACCTAGGTGTCCCAACACCTGTGATTTTGTCAAGTTGGTCAAGGAAGGGCTTAATCCAAGGAGCTAGAAGGTTAGCTGGATAGGGGGGAGAATTGTGAGCCATAAGGAGGGAATTCACCTAAGTCTGGGTATAGTGAGGATGAAGGCAAGTGACGATGGGGTTGGGGGGGAATTGGGTTTCATTCCTCAAACACGGAAACACTTTTTAGTAACTACGCTCCATAGGGAATTTCTAGATGGAAACACTGGAATTTGGTTTGGTATTAACTTTTTTGCTTATGCTACTGTTACAGCTCCATCTAATCTTCTTCTCCCTTTGACACTGACACTTCTACACCGGGACAAGGAAAGAGTTTGGGCATTCCCATGGTTAAAGGAAACTTTGATCGAGCATAGCATGGTGAAGGAAGAAGTGGGGTCAGGGAAAATACGGCGTTGCCGCAACTGTAAACAGACTGACAGCAAAAGAAAAACACTGATGGGCTTGATCGAAAAGTCCCAATGGAAGAGAGGCAAGAAAACAAGGGAGGAAAATATGCAAAGCCTCATGCATGCATACGGTGGGGGAGCTCCAGCATAGCTCAAGTCCCTAATTTCATCATGGGAGGAGGAATTGAATGCCAAGGTTGCAGCAGAGCCGGTTGCAGTGGAGGATTGTTAACCCCTACTCTTAGACCCAGGACATACCCAAAGTAGGTAGACTCTCTTCAAATAGAGAGACCAGCTCTACTGGGTCATGAAGAACCTATTAGCAAAAGAAATGACAGCAACCAGGAATTTGGAGGATCCGCTGCAAACCCAGCCAAATGGGCCTAACTTAAAATATATTCAAAGGGAGATCTAGGTAGTACAGGTGCAGCAGTACCACTGAAATATACGATTAGGCTAAATGGAAAAACAAATTAAAAGCCTGTTGCAGAACAAAATGCTAGGGTTGATTTCTAAGGACCTGACTCCCATAGCATCGTCAGATGGCTGAATGCTAAGAAGTTAGGAAGTAATGAAATTTTTTGTTGTTTTGTTACAATGATCTGATCAGATAGAATTACATTGATAGTAGTATGTTTAAACTTATAGTAGACATAGTAGCTTATTTAGCTTGGATGGACATGCTCAAACTGTTTAAGTTTTGGATGACATATGATGTTGATCGGTGGCCAACAGACCTAGTTTCCTTCGGGAAGGTTGAGACCATTGGAAATATTTTTGTTAATTTCCTTATATATGATTAATATAAAATAAAAGGGCTACGAATCTTACACAAAAAACAAAAATAAAAGTAGAAATGTGTTGTTATATGTAGATTATTATGCACTAGTATTATTTTTGTACAATTTAATTAGTTAAAAGAATTATAAAAGTGCATAAGATAACTTAACTCAACAATGCAACCATTGATCTTAGTGTTGTGGGAATTTAAGTGGGTAATAAGTTAATGGTGTTGTAAGTAACTAATGCTAGAACCAAAACAAATATCAAAATAATCAAATACACAAACATTTATCCAACATGAAAAACAAAGCTTTCCTTAGAAATCAAAATGTGAAAAATAACAAAAATTAATTTTCCATATGCATATGAATTTATATAGATTAGATTTATTCACTCTCCAATGGTGATATCATATATTCTTACTCACTAGTGTATTCTTTGTAGATTTTTTGGCTCAAAGGATTCTTTGCTCCTCGTGGATAAGCTAAATATCATATTTTTCCTCCAATCTTTGAGAAGACTTCAATTCAAGTCTTCCTCCTTCCATTATTGTTCCCTTACTCCTAAGCTTCCATTCATTTTCCATCTCCCTTGGATATTTTTTAATTAAGGAAGAATCCTATGTTTTACAACAATCTTGGAATGCCAACCACTAGATAATTAATTTCCTCTTCTTCTAGCCATTGGCCTTTGGTCTTGAATGTAAAAATTGTCTTCAAAATTTTGGAAAGAAGTTTCCTCTTTACAAAGTTTGGAGTTTTATGGATCAATTATATTTACAACTCTATATTCAAAAGTATTTTAGTCACCAAAATCCTCAACTCAATTGTCTGTGACTTCTCATTTTACAACTATGTGATATTGTGACAACCCATCCAGTGATTGGCTTGATCTTGCCATGTAATTACATTATGTAATTGAATTAAAAAGATAATAATAACAACTAAATGGGATGAGTGAGGGACGCTGGTTCCAAAGGGACTAAGGGAGGTCAATTGCTTAGTAAATTTAGCTTACTTGCTGAAGGAAGTGGAAAGTTCTGATAACCATTAATTGATGGTTTTTGAAATCTAAATGCATGTTGGCTTGAGGGGCCCTGACCCAAGTTCAATGTTAAGCAACCAAGAAAATCCCTACACTACTTTCCATTCTGGCATCAATCCACGGAGTGCGGATTGAAGTCTCACCCGAAGTAGTATGGGAGGATGCAGGAACCAAGTTTCCACACCTTGAGATAGTCGTGATGTTGATTTTATATCCTCACTCCTGTCTTCACGCATACTGATAAGCCCTTATGGCTTATCGATGTACTTCATTTTCCGTCTTTCAAAACCTCCACAACGGTACTCAATTTCCCTTTCTGCAACCTTAGACAATGATTTAGGCACTTACGCACCTCTATAACTAGGTTACCATCTTAGTCCCCAAAATTGTCGTAGGTATTACCCAACTTTAGCATACAAGTAAGATTATCCTCGTGTAAACATTGATTATTACTTATGTTCATGTAACATATGGAAACATATATTTTCACGCATCAACTTAACATTTTATCTAAAACTTAACATTCACCATAGCATAATCGCAACATTCATAGTAGCAGTAAAATAATGCTAAATAGATCGAAAGTACATAGTAAGTTCAGAACACTTCTATTTATTGATGATTTAGATTTTCAATATAGACTCTAACCACCCTGCACACACAGCTACAGGGGTCTGCGCACTCAGTTGCAGAATTCTACCCTAAGCCTCTACGCACTCAACTGCAGAGCTGCTTTCTCCACTAAGACTCTCACTCTTAGCTCTCCCAACCTATTACATGAATGACTCATGACTACTGAACTCACTCAGACTCTCTAAGACCCTCATTTTTATATAATCCCGTGGTCCGCAAACTAAGGGCAGATCTCCAAAACTGACACAACCTATCTAAACTAAGGGCAGAAAACCCTTTTTGAATTTAGGTATCTTCACGCTTTGCGACCACAAAATGCGGAGACTTTACATTATTCATACAAAATTCAGGCCTTCTACCCCAAAACTTGGGTTTGTAACCCCAAAATTGACCCCCAGGGGACTTATTCTCAATAGGCCCCAACAAAAACATGGTGACTCACCCTCGAGTCACTCAACTGGCGTGGAGATCTTTTCGCGAAGACCTCCCCACTCGACTTGGGCAACTGCTACCTCGGTGACGCACTGTGTTGCTGCCTGCTTCATTTCTTCAACCAACTGCTCTATCACTAGTCCTCCGCTATCAAATTGTAGCTTCTATTGAGTCTCCTATGGACTAGCCAACTTGCTTTTGATGGTGGTTGTGATTTCATAGGCCTCATCCAACCAAGGCTTCAAGCGAGCCTCCAACACAACTTCCTTGTTCTGAGCTATGTCTACCTATTCCTTCAATGCCTTGGCCTCCTACAGCTTTTCTAGTCTTCGCATGATGGCAATAGTGCACGTTGTCGCTTTAACCTCATCATAGCGTTGTTTTAGTTCCCATGCTTCTATCTCTAGCCTTTGCACACTGGGGTCTTCCTACAGGCTGGTAAGTAGCTCGAGCAACTACTCAAAAAGTGTCATGCAGTCCGTCACTGCACTTGCTACCACTGCTACCGCATCTGCCACAACAATCACGTGCTGCTCCCTAATTTCCGGTGGAATCGAAGGCTAGGCCTTCAACTACAATTCCACGATTTTGATATTTATCTCCAGCTGAACCTTGGCCAACTTTATGTGTGCATCGTTCACTCCTGCAGTGAGTTTTCGAACCCACACATCGAATGGCTCAGCCTTAGGGATGTCCAGATCTGGAACAGTCATGCATGCTTCATCTATGGCCTTAGTTAGGTGTTGATTCTTATCTATGAGGTTGGTAACAAGGTTGATTCTTAGCAGAGTCTCTTTGCACAACCAACTAATTTTTGTTTAACTTTTGCTCATTAATTACCTATAAAGTGCATTTTTCACGAGCCTAAATTTCTACAATTACTCCATCCTACAGAAGATGAAGCACCTCGGTAGGAAGCATAGCCAAGTTAATTCCCACTCCATTGAGGACACTGACAGTGGGCTTGTCAGCTTTGGTCACTGTCGCCAATGCTCCATCTAGCACCACTATGGCTCAGAGGTCCCATGCACACAGCATCCTTGCGGCTTTTGGGGTGCCAAAGGCCAAACTGGTGGTCGCCGCACTATTTTGAGTTAGTGACGCATGGATTTGCAGCTCTTGTAAACCTGTTTCAATGGCCCCCAACACCTACTGTTGCTGCTGCTCAAAATATTGTAGAAGTTCCGTGGTGGCATCCTACACAACATCCCCTATATCATGCAGATCGCCTTATCTCAGGGTGATCAGATCTATAGACGTCTTGCTAGCCTTGGACTTCTTCCGTGGCCCTACCTTTTCTACCTCTAGTGCACATGATATGGAATGAAGTCCTCTACGGGTCTGCTCCTCCCTATTCCATTTGTTCGTCCTCTTCTTCATCTATCTTTGGTGAAGGCGACCTTTGACCTCCATCAAAGCCATGCTCCTCTTCTTCTGCCTACCCACCCAACTGCTGCATGGCAGCACGCTCTTCCTTACCCATATCATCAGCCTCCTTTTTCCTCTTCAGAGCTAGTCGTTCCATCTTCAGCTTGGTCTCTTCCTTCTTGCATTGTGCAGTGGTCTTTCTCAATCTAGTAGCCAAGTCTAAGGGAGTGTGCCACTCTACTGGCCAGCAGTCAAAGACCACGCCAATCACGTCATCTATGGAAAAATAGGGAAAATCGTTCCACTTCTACTCAGGTTCTCTCATGCTTGTATTGATACATGGTGGAAGTCAGCCTTCAATTCCACATACTCCTATAACCTATCAAAATTAGTTGGCGATAACCACGGAATGCGTTTGATGGCCATATGCACGTTCATCTCCATTAAGGTCCAAAAGATCTTGCTATCTCTTATACTCTGAGGATCCTTAGTCACCCACAACAAAGCATACTTCATAGCCTCTGGAAGGTTCGATGCGACCAAAGGAAACTAACTGTCTTCGGGTAGCTCCCATGCTACCAACATTATGGATAACAAGTGTTATGCATGGTGAAATGTCTTGCTGAGATCCTATGCCTCGTGGCAGTTCACGAGGAACTCACCACAGAGGTAGCATGCCTAATTAAATTGAACTCCCTCTCCGCATTGGGCTGCCAAAGCTACGACTGGTGCCAGCACTTCGTCTGCATGACACTTTCGCTTGACCTTCCCTGCTAAGAGTTGTGTTGCCACTTTGATTGTAGGGTCACAGATGCTCAAGATGACATAACCACGCGGCTTCTTTACCATCTTAAATTTTTCCATCATGGTCTTCATGAGGGCATGCTCGCCAGCCTTCCCACCAAACATCATTACCAGATTTTCCCCTGTGTACGATAGTCACGTGATCCTATGGATCAGCATATTAGTGATGGGTATTGGCTCCTCCATCCACAAACACGCATTACTTACCAAGCACAATAGTTTCTTGATTACCACCAATGTGATGGGTGCGCAGTTGTAATGCAGCACCCATAGCAGGTTCATCAGTCCTGCCTTATCCATGCCTCTTAGCCACTCCTGTGGCTCCAACACGTTTACTCCAGTGGTTTTGTGGGACACGCGGTGCATGAGTTGATACATTGTTAGGTGAGGAAACCCCTCTGTGTTTGCTAAACTATTCTTCTAATTTCAAAAGGGGGACATGCCCCAAGCGCGGTCCTTCGAACACAATCTGGTCCAGCAAGAGGGGTGTGTGTAGGGTGACATTACTTTCATTAATGCCTTCGGGCACCTTGGTCTTGCCCCTGCATGGAGAAACATACTCAGGCAACTCAGTGATGGGGTCAGACCCCTCAATCTCAACATCCTCTATTTCCACCCCCACATCCTCATCATCCATTGGGATATCCTTAATTTCTTCTTCTTTTGGCTCTAGGTTAATCGTCTTTCATTTTTCCTGTGCGATGGTCTTATCCTTCTATGGGTGTTTTCTAGGATATGCGCTCCTCAGCTACGGTGGCGCGGCCTGCTTTCCCTTCTTATTCTTGGGACCCTCCTTGGTCGAGGTAGGCCTTGGTCTAGGCGACAGTGGAAACTTCGGTACTTCAGCTAGTATCTTTGTAGGTATAACCTCCAGGGTAGCTCCTTTTGCTGCCATAACCATCTCTCGAATAGCTCCCTCGGTTATCACTACTTTCACTCTCATAGTTTTAGTGGGTGTTGACATAATGCTATGCAATAGCTCTTGAATAGCCTATGGCAATGTCTCAAACATAGAACTTGCTAGCAGAAATTTGAAGGTTTCACGGTTTATGTGAGCCTGAGAGCTCAACAACTCAATTCTCAAAATACCAAATGTTTTTTGTTGGGCAGCCACCTATAATTTATAGGCACTTTCAAATTCAAATCCAACCATTCCCCCCAAAACCGTTTCATTAATGCTAGATTGTCAGCATATTTCCAAAGGTCTTTCCCATAAATTCTGTCTTAAATGCTGCCCACCACTCCATTTGGTTGTTCTTTCATCGTCAAATCATGAACATTGAATTTAACTGTCACTTTCCGGCTGCTCTACGCAGTTGCTCCCCTGGCAGTGCATCCCTCTGCGTGCTATTGTGGACTATGTGACATTCCCTCATTTAGCGCAGCTCTTTCTTTGCCCAACTCTCCAACCCGGGTAGTGTAGTTTATAGTCCTGCGCCTCCTTTCACCTGCTTGGAGTGCTAAGACTATGCTTCCCTCATATAGTCACCTAGATGGATCACCGATGTATGGCTTCAACTCGCTGCCATTCAACTTCCCTGGGAAGGGTTCTCCATTCAATTTGACCAACTAAACTGCTCCACCATCGGTAATCTTCTTGATGACATATGGCCCTAGCAAATGCATCCAAAATTTCCCTGGCAATTTATCAAATTTACTGTCATATAACAAGACTAGATCATTTTCCTTGAAGGAGCACAGTTTGATGTGTTGATCGTGCCATGCCTTTTCGTGCTCCTTTTGAACTTGTTGATGAAATCCAACTAGAAATCGGTCCTCCTCAAGATCTGCTAGCTACGCAAGCCTCTTTTCCAGGGCTCCGTGGTCCGCCATTCTTGTGAGTGCCACTATGCATAGACTAGGTACAATGTATTCCATTGGAATCACAGCTTCTACACCATACGCGAGTCTAAAAGATGTTTTCCTAGTCAACTTCTTGCAAGTCATTTTGTAGGCCCATAGCACCGCTGGTACACGCATATCCTAGTCATTTCTCTAAGCATTGCAGACCTTCGTCAGTGTGTTCTCCAGTATCTTATTGAATGCTTCCACCGTCCCATTGGCCTGCTGGTGATAGGGCGTACTCTTCTGATGATACACATGAAATTCTTTTGTCAACATGCTGATTGTTTCATTAAGAAAGTGTGTACCACGATCACTTATCAAGATATTTAGACAGCCAAATCTTGTCAATATGTATTCAAAAATAAACTTTTGTGTTGTCGTGTCTGTACAGTCCTTCACAGGCTGCGCCTCCACCCACCTGGTCAAGTACTTAGTCACGGTGATCAGGTACAGCGCACCTGTCTTCTTTGCTTAAGGCTGAATTGGATGCACCAAGTTAATCGCCCATTTCTCGAATGGTTGTAATGTCACCTACGACATCAAAGGAAGTTCATCCCTCTACGATGGCTTGCCAGTCCTTTGACATGCATCACATGCTGTACAATATGCTTTCACATCGTTATGCAGTATTAGCCACCATAACCCAGCACACAGAACCCTCTGCACTATTGCTTTTCCCGAATAATGTCCTCCTCCAGCTCCTCCATGAGCCTCCGCGAGAATGTTGCTTCGTTCAAAGTTAGGTACATTACATCGCAATATTTCATCTGAGCCCATTTTGTACAAGTGCCCTACAATGACGGAGAATTCTACTGTGCACACTACTAACTCCTTCTTCAGCTGGCTTGTATTCCATAGTGGAGCAGTTCCCGTCATCAAGAAATGTATGATATCTTCGAAGTGACTTTTTGTGATGCGCACTACAAAGCGTTGTGCGTCAGCCAACCCCTCCTCCAAATTAGTAGGTTCCTCTCCCATTTCAATGAGCAATAGATGATCAGGTCCCGCATTCACAATAAATTCTAAGTAATACTCCTGGAAAAACAAAAACTATCTGTAGATCTTCCCCCCAAACATAGGCTTATTGAACAGGTATTTCAATGCAGAATGATCCATATACATCTTAAAATGTCCACCCAACAAATAGTGCCTGAACTTTTGGAGCACGTACACCATGTCTAGCCCTTCGCACTCTGTAATGGAACAGTTCTTCTAAGCCTTGGATAGCTTCCTGCTCGCGAATGCTATAGGATGGTCCAATTCCCTGTCGCCTGCCTGTGTCAGCATGGCCCCCAGCGCAATACATGAGGCATCCATGTGCACATGAAATTCCTTCTTCTAGTCCGGGAAGACTAGGATTGGTGTGGTGACCATTTTCTCTTTCAGCACGTCCAATCTCTTATGGAATTCATCATTCCAACAGAACATAGCATCCTTTTTCAACAACTTCTCCATGGGCACGATGATCTAGGCATAGCTCTTGATGAACTTCCTATAGTATCTAGTGTGCCCTACAGTGCCGTACAGTTGTTTCACATTCCTTAGCACCTCCAATGTAATTATCACCATGATCTTCGCGGGGTCTACCATCAATCCTTGTCTACATACCACATGACCCAGTAGGATCTCGAAAGAGACACAAAACAGACACTTCTTTAGATTGAGTGTGATCTGGTATCTCCGACATGTATCTGACATCAAGCGTAGACATGCCACATGACTCTTAACGAATCCAAACATTATCCAATCGTCAAAGTATACCTCCATAAACTTATGAATGAAGTCTTTAAATGTCGCAATGACTACGCACGAAAATATTGCTGGCACATTCTTCAACCCAAAAAGCATTATGGTGTACTGAAAACATCTACATTCAGTCACGAAGGTCGTCTTGCTTCTATCCTCAGCCATGATTTTGATATGATGGTACCTAGAGAACCCATCAGTGAAATAATATGCTTCTTGGCCACCTACATTATATAGGACCTCATCAGTGAACGGGGTCGGAAAGGATCATGCATAGAAGCATCGTTCATCTTTTGTAGATCCATGCATATCCCTATTTCTTCTTTCTGTTTCTTTTCCTGAATCGCTATCGGGCTTACCCAATCAGATTCTTCGACTGGTTCAATAATTCATGCGCAAGCATCTTATCTAACTTAACGCAAACCTTTTCCTTATACTTAGGATTAAGGCAGTAAGTTCTTTGTTTTAAAATTTTTGCGTTTGGTTTCGAGGTGATCTTCATGACACCTAGCTCTCCTATTATCCCTTTTAAATTAGAAAACTGCATGGGGAACAGATCTTGATATTCGCAGAGGAGCTCAGCAACCTTGTCTACTGTCGCATCATACCAATGGTCCCCAATATTTACAAATTTCAATTCCACCTCTGTGCCAATGTTGACCTACCTAGTTTTCAGTGGCATGGTTATGTCTAGATCATCTATCTACGAACCTCCAACCTTTCGGTGACCTTCAGTTTTCGAAATATTAATCTTTTTGGGATTCTCATCTTCTTCTTCAACAGTCACGTTATAGCATTCCAGCATGTGACTTAGTTGGGTAGTCCAATCAGGTTGGACCAGGTCCAAAGGATCTTGTGGTATCCTAAAGATCATTGTTTTAACCACCTATAGCACCATGTCAATACAATCAAACCCATCCTCACAGCTGAATGTCATTATAAATCCTTGGCGCAAGATGTCCCATTCTTCAATGCCATGGCAGAGCTCTGTTTCCAAATACCAATTCATTGGTATGACGAAACAAATGCACCCATTCAAGATGGGGCTCCACTCCATAATCCTTAGTCCATTTGGCTAGGTGATCATGCGGATCATCCCTTCCATCATACTTATATGCCATCTGCACTTCTGGCTGCCCAAAATGTATTCTCATCATCCTCCTATAGTCATGCCAATCACTGAAATTATCCTTGTGCGTACCCCACCATCTTACCGGTGTAGCACATAGTACCCAGTCCAAGGCTTGGAAGTGATGTTTCTCTGGCACTTCTCTCTCAAATTCATCCAAAAAGTGATCAACATCAGTTAGCCCATCATAGTGAGGCAAATCCCTAACTTTGAATGACACGCAACGTAGATACTTCATGCAGCTAGTTCTTCTAGTGCTCTAATTCTTCATCTGAATCTGATGTGCAGGAGCTTTCGTGGTCCCATGCAATACATCTGTCTGTTGTCGAATTTACCCAATCTTGGTCTCGCGTCATTATCTTGTAAATCTGGTCTAGATCGTCATCACTTTCATAATCTCGGATGGGTTCTGTATAGCATGGTCCTTTTGTAGGATCAAGAGGCACCATCATGTGGAGTGACTTCTTTTCAAATATCATCCTTCACTTCTTTAGGTTGATTACCCCATTTATGTTAGTGGCCCAATCAATTCCAAGGAGCTTAGGGTAGGGATTGCTATCATCCACAATCTCTATTACTTCAAAATCCGCCAATGTGCTCGCGCCCGCGATGTTAACTATTACCCCATGCAGCCTCCCCATTAGGATAATTTTCTATTGATTTGCCATGCTTAACTGGATCAGAGACCACTGGAGTGCAGGTCTCCCCATTCTTTCCCAAGTGTGTTTTGGAAAAAAAATCCCGTTGGACCCTAGATCTAGGGTAACTTGGTCCATTTCGTATTCCCCTATATGCGCAGTGAGTCCCATTTCACACCCGTTCCTTGTCTTGTGCTCGCCAAGCTTCCTAACCACACGCAGTTCACTAGTAGCACCATCCTTACCAGCACACCGATTGATCAGTTCCTGCAGGCCCTTCACAGCCTTACTATCATGGAGCAATTTCATGCAGGTCTCCAAGAATGTGGTAATCATGGATGGGTCCATTTCTTCAACTGGTTTCTCCTGACTTCCTAAGGTAGAGGCCTTAGCAAAGCTTTTCTTTGCTTCCATAGATGTTTCTTTTGTGTGCTCCAAATCAAACACAGTCCCTTTTTCTGGTGCTTTGCAGACCCATTCGACTTCTGCAGGTTGCTTGCCTTTATCCTCCCCCGTCATAGTTCCACTTCGCAGCATAATGTTTACCTTAGGGTCTTCCTCGAGAGGCTCAGCCCTCATCATTTAGAGGTTTTACGTTAGCTGCGAAGGTTGTGCCCCCTTTTCACAAATCTTAGTCAATAATATTGGGCAATCCTCAGTCGCATGGTCAAACTAAGTGTGGTACCGGCATGAAAATCATGTCAGATTCAGAAAATCCCTCACGTAGTGTCATGGGCCTCCACAATTGTGACAAATCAGTTGTACTCATCCTCTACCAGGCCCTTCTCCACCTCGGCCTCAGCCGCACCCCTAATACACAACTCACGTTCCCCCAATGCCTTAGTCTGGAGGCCATGTTTCTGCCTACACCCTGTATGCAGGTGTCTTGTCCATCGTTATTTCGTAACTACAACAATTGTGCTCATCGTTACCTACTGATTGATAGAAATTGCAAAAGAGTTGTTCTGGTGTTTGTATGAATTTCTGCAACAAATGACAATTATCAGTCGCATGTTTCCCAACCACCTAGCATATAGCACACCATAGCGCAAGCCCTATACTTGGCCTTGTATAGCCTCTGGCCGTAGAGGCATTGGTCCCCCTACTGCAACATAGTTAACGAATACTGGGCAGTGATCCTTGTCATGGCCCCCACCCTTGCATTCTAGGCACCAAACTTCTTCATGCGCCTCTGGCCAAGCTGTTCTATCCTTCTTGAGAATTTGCATTTCAAGACAAAGTTTTTGCAACTACGCATGAATTTGTTGAACACCCAGATTAGAATCCTGCATTGGTGTCATGAAGCCTCATCAAAATTTCTAGAGCTTCTACCTGGGTTCCAATATTCTGTTGTGATAGCGCAACCCTTAGGTGGGGTAGAAGCGAGGCTATGAATCATTCATGGTGCTTCCCATCACTTAGGTTCATGTTGGCCTCATGGATCATACACTTCAACCTTTTGTCCAAATCCCAGGGCATCTCCCTAGGCTTCATCATGATCTCATTGAACCCCACAATCGACTATGCTTGAGACTTAGGTATACTCAGTTCTCTATTCGACGCGGCCTGGATATCTACCAATGCACGCATTGGGTTATCAGTATTGTACTTAATGTACCAGGTTAGTGCGCGGTCCTGCAAAGCACTGACTAGTGTAGCTTTCTTCATCTGGTCATCTATGATACCCTGAGCTTCCCATACAGCCTTCGCGACGAACGAAAACTTGTCCAAATCTTGATTTCCTATGCCCTTGAATACAGGTACCTTTACGAAGTTCGCCATGTTGAATAGTGGTGGAGGTGGGGGTGGTGTGGGAGATGGGGTGAGAGGTGGGGATGAGGATGGAAGCGCTGTGGATGGATGGGATGAGGATGGAGGTGGTGTAGGTATTCCCAGGAACCCTTGTCTTATCAGTTGAACAACTCTCAGTGGATAAGATTGTGTTGCTCCTTCGTCGTCACTCAAAGGAGGCTCAATCAATGGGCTATTCTGAATACCTTTTCTTCCTCCGTCCCTGAAATAATTTTTGCTTTGCGTAGCTCCAAACATCAAGGTAACTGCATAACCCGTTGTTCACATAAGAGCATCTTAATCCAAGTATTTAGTGAATTTAAATACTTACCTCATGGTCCTTTAAAGAAGCAATGCTCTACTTCACTGTAACTAATAGAGGTATCGACCGCGAATTCAGTCACAAATCCTCCTATGATGTGGTCGAGCCAATGGTCGACAGTGTGCATGATCTTATCTTCAGATGCTTCTAATCTCCTTACTAACTCCAATGTCCAAACAATCGGAGTGTCAAGATTTCACCTTCCTTGGTCATCTGCCAACTTCACGGTCCACTCGTATAACTCAACCGGGAAGGAACAAAAGAAGATTTCACGTAATTCTGTGTACATGTATCTGTCCAACCATTGTTCTTTCATCAATTGCAGATTCTTGTTTTCTTGCACCATGAATTCATGGATCATTCTATCCAACCAATTTTCGATCTCTTTCTTAGTTGGATTCCAATGATACAAAATCACACATCTCATTATGGAGATCCCGGTCCCGACAACGTAACCATTTGTTGGCTTGATGGGCCCTAACCCAGGTTCGGCATTAAGCAACCAAGCAAATCCCTACACTACTGGCCCTTCCGGCATCAATCCACAGAGCGTGGACTGAAGTCTCACCCGAAGCAGTATGGGGTGATGCAGAAACCAAGTTTCCACACCCTAAGATAGTCATGATGTCGATTTTATATCTTCACTCTTGTCATCGCGTAGGTCAATAAGCCCTTAGGGCTTATCGATATACTTCCTTTTCCGTCTTTTAGGACCTCCGCGATGTTACCTGATTACCCTTTGCGCAACCTTAGACGATCATTCAGGCACTTACGTGCCTCTATAACTAGGTTACCAACTTAGTCCCCAAATTGTCTTGGGTATTAGCCAACTTTACCATACAAGTAAGATTATCCCCCCGTAAACATATATTATTACTTGCATTCATGCAACAGATGGAAACATATATTTTTGTGCATCAACTTAACATTATATCTTAAACTTAACATTCAACATAACATAATCGCAACATTCATAACAACATTAAAATAACGCTAAACAAATGGAAAGTACACAGTAAGTTCAGAACACTTCTCTTTATTGATGATTCAGATTTTCAATATAGACTCTAATAGCCGTGTGCACATAGTTGCAGGGGTCCATGCACTCAACTACAAACTTCTACCCTAGGCCTCTGTGCACTCGGCTACAAAGCCTATTTCTCTGCTAAGACTCTCGCTCTTAGCTCTCCCCAACCTATTACGTCAATGACTCATGACCACTGAACTCACTTAGACTCTCTAAGGCTCTCCTTTTTATACAATCCCATGGTCTGCAGACCAAGGGCAGATCTCCAAAGCTGACACAACCTATCTAAACTAAGGGTAGAAAACCCTTTTTTACTTTAGGTATCTTTGCACCCACGACCACAAAATGTGGAGACTTTACATTCTTCATACAAAATTCGGGGCTTCTACCCCAAAACATGGGTTTGTAACCCCAAAATTTACCCCTAGAGGACCTATTCTCAACAATGGACTAGAATGGTGTGTGCATGAAATTGATTTTGTGAATTTATGAACTGAAAACAAGGGACAAATCCCATGTAGGATTGGGAAATGCAACATATAGAAAAGGGAAAAAATTGAGTTAATACACCATAGTTATATGGGTGCAATTGGAAAAAAGGATAAATGGTGTCTACTTGGAAAACATAATAGGGGAACAAACACACAAAAGGGAGGAGGGAAAATCAGAGGAAGAGGGGAGAGAAAAAATCTGCATATACGCATACACAAATAGGGATTCGGCAAAGAGAAAGAAAATAAGAAAATAGGAAGAAGAGAAGCACAAAAGTATGTTTACATAGTAGCAGGGAAGGAAGAAATTTATCTAGGGAATGGAAGATGATCTTATGAGTTTGAAGCTTGTTGCACAGGAGGACGTACAGGAGCATCAAGAACTCAACAGGAAATCATATAAGATCTCTTCTAAATTTAACAAAGTAGATATAATAAGTTTCACAACATGGGGAGGGTGAAGATATTGGTTTCTTCCACCCCTCTCAGAATCCTTTCATACTTTTATTTGAGTAATAGGAGCATGGGACTAATATTCCTTCAAGTGAGGGTAAATCTCAGTATACCTTAGGGGGTTCGAAGGTGGAGATGATGTTCTCATAAAATTCCCTTAACAACTTGGGGTAGAGGTTTAGCCCTTTGTTTTTTGGTAAAGGAAAACTATGGAGTCTTCATTGCTTATTATTTTATTTGATAGGGGGTTCTAGATTCTCTTCATTAAGTGGGACCAATATGTGGTAGTGCGTTATCGATCCCCTTGACTGGGCGGAACCATTATGTTGCATGCCACTAGGGTGGAGGTGGATCCTATCAATTTACTGAAGTCTCTGTGTTTGTGATCTTCGATAAATAGAGGATGGAGGAAGCAAGCCTCTAGATTTCCTATGCATGGGTTATACGTTTAGCAACTGGTGCACAGAGGAAGGAGGAACTCTAGAGTCCTTGTGTGAGCAGGCAGTTGGGGTTTTGTTCCTTTGATCAAGACCACCTCATTCATTCGAATTTTACTCGAGGGTGATAGTTGCAAGTAGCTTGGATGCAACTTTTCTATGGTTGGGTGGAGAGTTGAAGTCCCAAAATCAGTTTCCCATCTTCAATATTAATCAAAAATAGGTTTTCTTGTACATACTCTTGTATTGGTTTCATGTCTAAGTATGAATGAATGATATGTTATTGGTTGCATGGCAAGTTATGGTTTACTTGTGTCTATATGCTGAATGGGTAGTTATGGTACTTATGAGGATATATGGCTGGACATGACCATTTCATGGGATTATTGACCTTATGCTAACATGTTTTCGTAGGAATTATTCACCCATGATAGTCTTTGGCTTACATATGTGAAATTTTTAAGCAATGAACTTAATTTTCCCTATAGATTGATTGTCATTTTTGTGATGTTCGAATGCTAAGGGCTGAGTAATCCTTATCAGGGGTTGTTGTGTACTTGTTTTTGATAACCCTCGTAGTTGCATCCTTTCAAATTGAACATGTGTATATGCAAGGGAAGCTAATATCTTGTTCATTTATTGTTCAGCGAGTGAGGCTGATAGAGTTAGTGAAGGTAGAATTCATGTTGTTGAAGAGTTATTTTTCTCTCTGAGTTCATAAGAAGAAATTATCTTAGAAGTGGTTATGTTTTAGTGACTTCCCTTGAGGGAATGTTCATCAAGTATCCTTAATATTTTCTTTGTAGATCAATGGATTTAAGTGCTACTATTGGCACTTGAAAGACTTGAGATAAAAAAAACCATAAATTTTGAGAAGGAAGCATCCTATGGAACTCTAGAAAATGTTGAAATTGGCTTGGAATTCAAGTTTCATAACCCAAAAGTTGGGGGGTCGATAAGTCGAACAAGCAGATTAACTCTCGGTGGGCCTATTTCTGACCTATGTTGGACCGACCGTGCAATTTCGAGGAGCCAGGATGCCGATGAATTTAGGTGTTCGATAGTCGAGGGTCAGGGCTAACCCTGGTCCAACAGGTTATCATGACAAGGATGAGGCCTGACCCCGACATAGGTTGGAGGTCGGGAGCCAAGCCCAACAAGTTAAATAGAAAGGGCACACTAGTGAGTAAGGCTTACTTTTGACTTGTCTTTTAGCTCAACTGCAATGTGGCCTGTCCATGGTGGTGCTTCCTGTAGTCACCTACTACATGGGTCATTGGATGGTTTCAACATGAAGGGTAAGATGGTGTTGAAAGGTGTTAAGGCCTATCTTTAATATGGCATAACTCTAAATCTGTAAACCGTATTGAGGAAAAAATTATATCATTGGAATCGTCTGAAAGAGGCAAACATAACGATGGTGTTTAATTGAATTTTTATGAAGGTTGAGAAAAGTCAAAATTTTAAGACTTTTTCCCATGATGGTACCTTGGGAGTTGGATCTATATAGTAACTACCTCCTAGTAACCCTAGTGTGATTATGGGGTTATGAGGGGGTGTTACACATTGGTATCATAGTGTTCAGTTTCAACACTTGGACTAGATTGGCTCTATCATGAGCAAGCTAGTAGCATATTTCCTGCATAGGAATTTGTGATAACGTATTTTTAGAAAATTTATAAAGCTAATATTTAGGTGTAAAAGTTAGTTCAAAATTAACTGGTTGTGATTTTATATGCATTACAACACTAATGAATAACAATATTGTAATGTTGATTAAGGTGTTAACATGGCCTATTTTGTTGCAGCTAGACTACTATGGCAACTCTAAGGGAGCAAGTTCAAGGATAAGATTTTGTTTATTTCATTATGATATTATGCACCTAATGATTGTGTGTGAATGCCAACACATCACAAGAAAAAAATTATTTAAAGGGTGAGGACAAGAATGGTCTAGCAGAGCTCTGATAGGTCATAGGATGGATATGAAGGGGAATGAATGAATGAGGAAGAAGGAGCAGTGGGAAATAGGGGAGGAGCCAACTCTAATGACTAGTTGGATACTTTGAGAAGCTTGAAGGCTAAGATGAGAAGCTTGAAGATGGATTATGAAAGAATGGTGAGAGCCCAAGAGAGGCAAGCAAAGGTGAATGTAGTCATATTGCAAAGCCTTTCAGACTTAAAGAAGTATAAAAAGCATGAGCTTGAGGCTGGCCATAGGGCCAAGTTGAGCCTTTTCGAATAAGAAGAAATAACAAATGAAGTTGACAGTAGAAGATCTAAGAAGAGGCATAGAAGGGGAAGTGAAGACACCGTGAAGTGAAGCGAACTATTAAGTACCCCATAGGGAAGAATCAACACTCCTAGGAATCTTTTAGATCATCATCACCCTCATTTCCATCATTCTTATAAGAGGAAGAAAGGAAGTGGCTACATGCCCTACAAGTTTAAGAAGGAAAAATCACCTACATTTGATGGTGAGGTGAGAAAGTATGAATATGAAGAAGCTTGGTTGCTTTAGATGCAAAAATTCTACAGAATTCATGACTACTCTGAAAACATGAAGGAAAAGGTAGCCACCTACATCCTGAAAGGAAGCACAAACACATGGTAGGAATATTTGAAAAATGTTAAAGAAATAACAAAATAAACACGGGCTTGGATGAAGTTTGAAAATCTCTTCAGGGAAAAATATATATCAGACAAATATTATGATAGTAAGGAAAAGGAATTTTATGAGATGAAGTGGGGAAAATTGTCAAATGAACAATATATTACAATATTTATTTAGTCGTTGAGATATGTTCCATATCTCAAGGATGAGAAAGCTAAGGTTCAACATTGTATTAGTGGGTTTCCTATGTCATTTAGAGACCACATCAAGTTCTATGAGCCACGAAGCTTGGACAAAACCATCAAGAAATTCAAGTGTTTTTATGAGAAATCCAAGAGGAGGCATAATTATAAAAGTCATAGGAAATCAAAGGGCAGTGGGAGAGATTGGAAGAAATGGCCCAGAAAGATAATTGATAATAAAGAAGGTATCATATCAGCTAGTGGAGGCTGACTTTAACAAAATATTGGTCAAAGGGAGAAAGGAAATGTCTAGTCACTTGTAAGAGAATTACATAGACCAGAGGTAAGAGAGCCACCAAGATGTTGGACATGTGGTGAGAACCACCAGAATATGAATTTCCCATATCAGAGAGGCACAGGACCTCAGATGTATAATGTGAAGGAAGCTCAGATAGTGGGTGACATAGCGAAAATAGTGGTGGATAACTGCCAAAAATACCACCAGGCATCCATCATTGATATGGAAGGTAAGTTGTCCAATAATATTATCTCTATTTTAATTGACCCGGGATCTAACTAAAATTATGTCAATCCGGAGCTTGTACAAGAGTGTCGTTTGCCTAAGGAAAATCATGTAGAATCATGGTTGGTTCAAATAGCCACAAGAACCAAGAGAAATACCAATTAATTAAGTCATGTGCTTTCAAGCTAAACTATATGCCAAAAATTGCACATCTAAAATTGATTCCATTAGGAGCGTATAATGTGCTAGGGCATGGATTGGTTGTACAAACACCACACTAAAGTGTACTATTTTGAAAAACAAATTGAATCCTTAGATGAGCAAGGAGAAAGAAGAGTCTTGCTGAGAAGGAGAAATCCTACTTCAGTGAGGTTGATCATGGCTATGCAAGCCATGCGTAGTAGTAGAAAGGGTGCATGTTGTTTGCAATGCAAATTTCTAGTAGCGGTGATGCAGAGAATGTAGCAGTATGCAGATGTATTTCTAGTGGATGATCTTGGCTTACCTCCTCATAGAGAGATAGATATCTCTATTGAGTCGATACCTGGAGTGACACCAATATCAAAGGCACCATATTAGATGAGTACTCTAGATTTGTTTGAGTTGAAATTATAGCTACAGGGGATGTTGGACAAGGTCTACATAAGGCTAAGCATGTCTCCATGGACAGCACCCTTGTTGGTTTTAAAGAAAAAGGATGGGACTGTTAGATTATGTATTGAATACATGAAACTAAACAAGCTCACCATAAAGAATAGATAACCATGGCAATAGATTGAGGACATCTTTGATCAGCTGTGGGGAGAAGTAATCTTCTCCAAATTGACTTGAGTTCAAGGTATTATAAAGTGAGGATCGAGGAGGAAGACATTCATAATATTGCATTTTGGATGAGGCACAGGAATTATGAGTTTGTGGTGGTGTCATTTGGGCTCACTAATGCCCCAACAACTTTCTTGTGCTTAATGAACAATGTGTTGTGTCCTTCTTTGGACAAGTTTTCCATTGTATTTTTCAATGACATATTGGTGTATTCAAGGACTGAAGGAGAATAAGGGAAGCACTTGGTTGCAGTGCTATAGTTGTTTAGAGAGCATAAAATCTATACAAAGCTTAGCAAGTGTGAATTATTCCATCCTAAGATACAATACTTGGTGCATGTTTTCTTTAAGGAGGAGATATCAGTTGACCCAGAGCAAGTCAAGTCCATCATGGTGTAGCCCACACTGAAAGATGTAAATGAGATCTTATCGTTTAATGGGGTTGTTATGATACTATAGGAGGTTCATAATAAACTTGTCCAAGATAGCCTACCCAATCACATCCTTGTAGAGGAAAGGAAAGAAATTTGAATGGATTGTTGAGTGTGCAATGAGTTTTGAGAAGCTAAAACAGTTACTCACTAATGCACTAGTATTGAGAATTGCAAATCAAGACAAGGATTTTGTGATTTGCACAAATGTCTGTAAGGAGGGGCTCGGTGGAGTCCTAATGTAGGATGCATAGGTAATGTGCTATGAGTCCCAAAAATTAAATGAGCACAAGAAAAACTGTGTGACTCTTGATTTTGAGTTATCTTCCATTATTCATGCATTGAATATGTAGAGGAATTACCTCCTCGGAAGAAGATTCATGCTCATAATAGATCATGGGGGACTAAAGCACATGTTTGATCAACCTAAGTTGAATGCTAGACAAGCTATATTATTGGCTACACTTAGTGAATTCAACTTCAAAATTAAGTACATTAAAGGCAAGGAAAAATGAGTTGTTGATGCACCTAGTAGAAGGATTCAGTTGAATCACTTAGCATCCATAAGTTCTTATGGAGTGGACCTGGTAGAACGGGTCAAGCATGTAGGGAAATATGACGAGAGATGTCAATAGATCAAAGAAGAGCTACAATGGTGTAGTAAGAACGAAGGAGATGAGGAATATCATGTCATGGATGATGGTTTAATCAAATTCAAGAAGAGAATCTATGTCTTGAATAATGTTGATTTAAAAATCCTCATCATTAGAAAGTTTCACACAAATCCATATTTCAACTACCTGGGACATCAAAAGACTCTCATGGCCATTAAGAAATTTTATTTTTGGCCTAATCTAAAAAAGGAGGTGGTTGAATTTGTTGCTAAATCCATAGAGTGTTAGTAGGTAAAAGTTGAATGAAAGCATCAGATAGGTTTACTGTAACCCATTCCCATTCTGGAATGGAAATGGTAGGTGATATCTATGGATTTCATCACATGTTTTCCCAAAACCTCTAAGAAACATGATGCAGTCAAGGTGCTTGTTAACCGATTGAGAAAGGTAGCTCATTTTGTAGCAATAAAGTCCACAAACTTGGCTAGTGAAGTTGCACAAATATTCAGAGAGGAGATTGCGAGACTACATGGAGTACCCAAGAAAATGATTTCAGATAGAGATGCCAAATTCACTTCCATGTTTTGGAAGGAACTATTTGCAATATTGGGAACTAAATTAGCATTAAGCATGGCATATCATCCACAAACGGATGGGAAAACAAAGAGAGTAAATTGAATTCTTGAAGACATGTTAAGGATGTATGTAATGCATCAAAAAAAGTAGTGGGTAGAGTATATTCCACTTGTAGAGTTTACATACAACAATAGGTCCAAGAGTCTTTAAAGATGATCCCATTTGAGGTATTCTATTGTAGCATTTATAATACTCCTTTCATCTGGAGCGATCTAATGTATAGGGCCCTTATCATACTTGATATGTTAAAAGAAATGGAGCGACAGATGCAAGTTATTGAGCATATTTTAAAGGTAGCATAGGACAAGAAAAAGAGTTATGCAGATCATCATAGGGTGCATAAAGAGCTCCAAGTTGGGGAACATGTTTACTTGAGAATTAGACCCAAAAAGAACTCCTTGTAGATTGGGTCATGTGCCAATATGGCACTAAGGAGTTTTGGACCTGTTGAGATCCTTGAGAGGATTGGGTTGGTGGCCTATAGGATGGTCTTACCTCCTTCTGTTAAAATCCATGATGTTTTCCATGTTTCCTTGCTTAAAATATATGTACATGACTCTAATCATGTTATTGATTGGTCTTTGTTATAAATGGAACTAGAGGAAGAGTTCCATCCAAATTCATTGTAATTTCTAGACCATACGAGTTTCATGTTCCATAATTGAGTCATAAATAAAGTCAAAGTGCGGTGGAAGCACTTTGGGCTTAAGGAAGCCACTTGGGAAATGGTTGATTCCATGAAGACAAATTATCCATTTTTTTTCCAATTGAGGAAAATGTTCATATGTATATGTAGATATTATATAGATATGTAAATATAAACCTCCAAGGATAACATGTTATTTTCTTTATTTGGCATGTTTTATCTATGTATACGGGTAGAGAACACTGAGGATGGTGTTCCCCCAAGGAGGAGGAGTTTGTAACAACCCAGCCTATGATTGAATTGATCTTTCCATGACATTACATTATGTAATTGAATTAGAAAAAAAAATTGGTCCGTGTGAGGGACACATATTCACACGGAACTGAGAGGGATCAATTTCTTGGGAAATTCATCTTACTTGCTGAAGGACGAAAATGGAAAGTTTGGACAATCAATGAAGGTTGAATTGTTGAGCTTTAAATGCATTGGAATGGTGTGTGAATGGAACTTGTTTTGTGAATTTATGAACTACAGACAAGGGAAAAAACCCATGTTGGTTTGGGAAACACAACAAGTACAACAAAGGACAAAAAAGGATTTAATGCACCACAATTATGTGGGTGCAATTAGAAAAAAAAAGATGGGAGGGGTTGACCTAGAAAACGCACTAGGGGAACAGACACCCAAAAGGGAGAAGGAGAAAATAGAGGAAGAGGGGAAAGCACAACTCTACAGATGCACACAGAAAGAGAGGGATTCAAAAAAGAGAAGGACAATGAGAAAAAGGGAAGAAAAGCAGCACAGAAGCGTGCACACACAATGACCGGGAAGGAAGCAGTTTCCCTAGGAAATGGAAGATGGGTTGGTGAGTTTGAAACTTGGCACATAGGAGGATGTAAAGTAGCATCAAGCTCTTAGTATGAAAGTGTAAAAGATCTTGTCTATATTTAACAAATTATATACCATAAGTTTCACAATGGGGGGAGAGATATTGGTTTCTTCCACCACTCTCAGAAGGATATCGTAGTTTTGGTTGAGCAATAGGAGCATGTGAGGACTCTTCCTTCAGGTGAGGGTAAATCTCAATATACCTTAGGGGGATGGAGTGTGGATATTGCGTTCTCAGAAAATTCCCTTAACAACCTGGGGTAGAGGTTTAGCCCTTGGATTTCTGGTAAAGGAAAATTCTGGAGTCTCCACTGCTTGTTATTTGATTTGGCAAGGGGTTCTGGATTCCCTTCATTGGGTGGAACCACTATGTGGTAGTGGGTTTTGGATCCCCTTAACTAGGTGGAACCAATGTGTTACATGCTCCCATGGTGGAGGTGGAGCCTCTTGATTCCCTGGAGTGTGTGTGTGTGTGTGTTCTTGGATAGTTGGGGGTTGTAGGCAGCCAACCTCTAGATTCCTTGTGTATAGTTTAAGTATTGAGCAGCTGGTATGTAGAGGAAGAAGGACCTATGGAGTCCTTTTGTAAGATGGAAGCTGGGGTTTCATTCCCTTGAGAAAGACCACCTTATTCCCTGGAATCTGGTTTGGGGGTGACAACTGTATGTAGCTTGGTTGCAACTTGTCTATGGTTAGGTGGGGAGTTGAAGTTGTGAACTCAATTTCCCATATTCAATATGAATCTAAGATAAGTTTTCTTCTACATACTCTTGTATGGGTTTGATTTCTAGGTATTAATGAATGATATTCTATTGGTTGCATGACAAGTTGTGGTTTACTTGTATTTGTATGTTGAATGGCTAGTTATTATCTTTATGAGAATGTATGGTTGAATATGAACATTTCATGCGATTATTGACCTTATGCTAACATATTATTGTGGGAATTTCTCACCCATGATAGTGTTGGGATTTCACTAGTGAAATGGTTGAGCAACAAAGTTAATTGTCCCTATGGACTGACTATCATTTTTGTGATGTTTGAATGCTAAGGTTTAAGTAAGCCTTATCATGGGTTGTTATATAATTATTTTTTTATAACCCTCATATTTGCATCCTTTCTACTTGAACATGAGTATATGCAAGGGACGCTGAGATCTTATTCATTTATTGTTCAACTGGTGAAGTTGATAGAGTTAATTAAGGTAAAATTCTTGTGGTTGAAGAGTTTTTTGTTAGCTTGGTTCATAGGAAGAATTGCTCTTGGAAGTGGTTTTGTTTTAGTGACTTCCCTTGAGGGAATGTTCATATGTATCCTTAAGATTTTCTATGTATATGAATGGCCTAAAGTGCTACTATCATTGCTTGAAGTACCTGTGAATAAGATGATCAACCCCACTCTTGCTAATCAAGATTATATTTTTGTCATGACTAGTGCTAAGAAGAAAATGAGCATTTTGAAGATAACAAATTCTCATGAGCTTAAATTGGGGGTTGGTCTATTCCCAAAAAACCTTGGGATGAAAGAATTTGTCACCTCTGCAATAATAAGAGGGTTTAAAATGAGAAACACTTTCTCTTGCATTGCACGACTCTTACTCACATCAGTTCTTAGCATTTTCCACACTACCAACTTTATTGACTTGTTAAGTGAGCAAAGTTATAGTGATATAGAAACAATTGTTTCCCTTCTTTTTTATCATAGAAATAAGATATTAAAGAGTCTCAATTAATCTCTTACCTTATGGTTAGATAGGCCACATTGGTCTAGTAAATGTTAATCCTTCTCATCATCAATAAAATTAAAAATAAAATATTTCTATATTTTTAACTTTAAATTTATCTAAAAGAATCAAATATGCAAACTTTTCATCAAATTTCATACCAAAATACACACTGCATGTAGAAATGTAATCCTTCAAATATTAATAAAATAAAATAAAAATAAAAATACACCAATATAAATTTAACAATTGAAATAATATTATTTCAATAAAATTTTAAATAAAATATATAAACCATATAAATATTGTTTATACAATTTTGTTTTTCTTAATTCTTAAATTTTCCAAATCCATCTCCTCAAACCCACTCTATCTACACAGAAGTCAAGTATCAAATAGGATTCATAGCATTAAACATAGCGATTCTCAAACATAATCTAGCAGCTTTCTCTAGAAAATAGTGTTGGTCTAAAATCCATGTTTCCATATGGATGGTTGTGCGCTATGTAAATAATTTTCTGATTTAATGGATATGAAGGTACGACTCTTGCTTTAGCAAAAAAGAAAGTAATCACTATCTGCCGTCACGCTAAAAAAGACGACATTAAATAAAATCAGATCGAAGTAAATTAGCCAACGACGTGTGGACGACCATAAAATCAGATCGAAGTAAATTAGCCAACGACGTGTGGACGACCATCAATCCCTGCCTTCGACTAAAGGGGACGACCTTGAAAAAAATGGGCTCGAGAAGTGAATTATAAGGTGGCGTGTGAAGGACCAACAACCTCCTTTAAAACTGTGTGCCTTCATATGGCCTTCACAGTGAAATTAGTCACCATGCACCTTTGACTAAAGTAGGCAATCTTTAAGAAAATCTAGTCGATAAGTAATTTGTAAATTGTCAAAAGTCTATTCAATTTTGTTTGGTTCAGATTGTCCAAAACATTTGTACTGACCACTTGGAATTTCCTCAGTTTTTGTTACGGAACAAATTTGTGAAAAGTTCTCGAGTATAGTACATTTGCTCAGCTTTTGACCAAGTATGTTTTGGATTACTTTTGACTGACCTTACAGGTAAGAAAAATAATTTTCGTGCTTGATTTGTTTAATTAAAATATAAGAAAATATCAATAATTTTATTTTTAATATTCATAGTAAAGAAATGCTGTAAAAAAAATTTACTATTGTTTTGTATAAATAAAATATTTCAATGTACATTTAAAACAACATAATTTTAGATAATTTTATGAAGAAATAAAATAATTAAAAAAATTAAAAAATTTCTAAATATATCATATAAAGTAACTGAAAACATAGTTACCAAATTTAATTGGAAACTGAAAAAATTCCATTGTGTAAAATTCAATACTAAAATAAATAGAGAATATACGTCTTGCACTCAATAATTTTTTTTTCAAGATTTGAAAAAAATAAAATAATTTATAATTATATTCAAAACATCAACTAAAATTCATTAAGTCTTTTTAAGATGCTTGTTTACTTATATCTAACATTAATGTTTTCTGACTATTTAACATTATCCCCAAATAATAACAGACAAAATGCATCAAATTTATTTGTATTATAAATTGAAAAAACAGGTAAATAAAATCTAATAATATGAGTAAGAAAAACTCAATGCTAAAGTTCAATGTAAAAAATAAGATAGTGTATATTAAAAATAAGTTTCAAATAATTTCCACATACCAAAAAATTTATATGCCAACCAATATCTCAAAAATAAATATTAACCTTTGTAGTGAACCACAATAAATAAACCCCCTATTTAAATTCCACGCTATTAATTTTTATTTTCTAGTAAATTACAATATCTTCCAACATTGTAATCACTATCATTCAAAAAAATGGAAAAAATATATCTTAAAAATTTTGCAACTCTTTAAATATAAAACTTACCTTTCTTCTCTATAATATTTTAATAAAAAACTTACTATTTTCTAAATAAAATAAAAAAAATTGTCTAACAAAAAATTATTTTGAATCCCTCCAAACTCTTGCTAAATTCATAATTAAAATAAAAGGCTTTGACGTTCAATGTATGTGTATAGGATCGTTCTGACGTTATGAAGTGTTTACCGGTGGCAAGATAAATGGTTTTGCTACGACGACTGCGCTTTTGCAGTAGCCGATAAATTTGGATAGTTGAGGCTTCTGTTTTTCTCACGGCCGTACTGTTTGAGGATAAGTTTTGCGTTAGGAACTCTTTCACTTTTCTGGGACCACACCAGCTCAACGCCCTAACACTCTTCACGGGCTAACGATTGCGTGCTTCTGATATATATACTGTCATTTCAGTTTTGTTATATATAGCTTAACGCATTAACACTCTTCACGGGTGCTTGATAGAGGGCGTCATTGCACTTTTTATTGTTTTCTTTTTTATCATTCTTATCTAGATTGCAGATTCTTGAATGAGTAGGGATCTAGATTCTCTGTAATTTCAAGTATTTTGTTATACATTAAAGAATAATAATAAATCTTTTATTTTCCTTTTAATCATTCTTATCTAGATTACAGATTCTTGGATGAGTAGGGGTCTAGACTCTTTGTAATTTCAAGTATTTTGTTATACATTCAAAAATAATAATAAATCATTCAGGATTGTAAGCACACCACTTTTTTCTTGCGCTTTTATGATCGGGTGAAGAAGGATATCAATAAGATCACAAGGAATTTTAGTAAGTACACAAGTTTAAATGTATTTATATAGCATAACATAGCACATATGTTATTGTTTATGGTTTTTTTTTTTTCACATTGTATATTTGAATGGTTAAATATATATAACTTAATAATATAATTTAAAATAGAATTTTAAGAATTTTAATTATTAATAATTAATAGGATAACAGTAGAGATTTAACTTCCAAACTATATCTTAGAATATTTTTTTTAATAGTTATAAATTAAAATTGAGATTTATTTGAAAAGTGCTCACTTTCAATGTTAGAAAATTAATCTCAAAGGTTTTAGCAACCATTCCGCAACACATCAGAGAGTGTAAGGCATTTAATGAATTTTGGTAAATAGGTATGGACAAGCATTCTGCACAACACCTGCAAGTTCAGAAAACCATTTATTATGTAAAATCATCCATGTTGTGTATTAATGTTTTTTTTGTCATGAATTAATGAGTCAAAATGTATGTTTTGGATAAATATGGATGTAAAATTTATTTGCAAAGTTGAGCTTTAGAGAGGGTAAAAGTCTAAGAGGTAAAGAGAAAATTGTGGAGCGAATTTTGGTGGGTGTGTGAAAAAGCAGTTAGTGTTTTACTATTATGTGTTGCTCCGCAACCCTAGTGAAGTGTAAATCGCACTAAGATTTTTCTTGTTTTACTTGGAGCAGCAGCCTTCAATTTATCATACGAATGTATTTTGATATGTTTAGAAATATAATCCATAGGTTGGTTGTTGCAATATGATTTTAAGCCTTCACCACTAGATTTACCGCAACCATTTTATTCTATGTAGTTGTGACTTTTCTAACATGGTATCAGAGCAGGTTAAACTTTGTTAGTGTAAAAAGTGTTTATTTACTAGCAATTAAAAATTATTTTGATGACAGATTTTTTAAGTATATTTATGGGTAGGTAGAAAGTTTTTTCAGCACAAATGGCAACATCAAGCACAAGCTTGACTAATCCTCACCATAGTTTAATGGAGAAAATTATGATCATTGGGCTATTACAATGAGGGTCATTGTTTTTTCTCAAGGCATTTGGGATTTGGTGGCGAATGATTTTCAAGAACTAGCAAATGTAGCAGCATACAATGCCTTGTCTCCAACAGAAAGGGATGTGTTGAGAGAGAATAGGAAGAAGGATGAAAAATCCCTCTTTTACATTTTTCAAGTAGTTCATGAAAGTATTTTCCCAAAGGGTTGTAGCAGGAATGAAGTCCAAGAAAGCATGGGACACCCTCCAGACAATCTACCAAGGAATGGAAAAAGTCAAGACAACAAAACTACAAATGCTAAGGAGGATTTTGAAGCACTTTCTATGAAAGAGTCTGAGAATGTAGACTCATCTTTTACACATGTAATTGGGTTGGTTACTCAAATCAAGTCTCATGGTGAGATACTAGAGGGAAGGAGAATAGTTGAGAAAGTTTTGAGAATTTTGTCAGCAAGGTTTGATGCCATTATTGTGGCCATAGAAGAGACAAAGGATATCTCACTGTTGTTAGTGGATGAGCTTTATACATCATTTATTCCTCATTAACATAGACTAAATAAAGCAACAACCTTCAAGACACAAGTTCCGTTTGTTCAAGGTAGAGGCAGAGCAAGATCATATGCTAGAGGAAGAGGAAGAAGCCCACAAAGACGTGGTAGAAGTAGCCCTTCAACCTCAAGTGAAGGGGCAAGAATCAAAATCCAAGTCAAAGCCCAAGCCAAAATCAAGCACAAGGTCAGAGGTATGATAAATCTCAAGTTCAATGTCATTACTATAATAAGTATGGTCATTATGAAAATGAATGTAGAAATAAGCAATATGACATTAGTAACAAACCAAGTGTAAATTTCACAAAAGAAAATCAGAACCATGATAGCACATTTTTAGCTTGTAATGTAGCACAAGAAAAACAAAGTGATGTATGGTATCTAGATTTGGGGTGTAGCAACCACACGTCATGGAACATAGAAATGTTTTCCAATTTAAATGAAAGTGTGAAATATGAAGTGACATTAGGGACTGATAGCAAAGTCTATGTCATGGGCAAAGGAAGAGTTAATATCGTAATAAAGAAGGGGAAGAAGAAGTACATCTCATATGTTTACCTTTTCCTCGATTTGAAGCATAACCTCATAAGCATTTCACAGCTCATGCAAAAGGGCTACAATGACTTTTTCAAAATAGATGAGTGCACAATTTTGGATAGGCCTCTAAGCAGACAGCTGATTTCAAAGGTTCAAATGAAAAACAATAAAATGTTTCCCCTAAAGATAAGATCATATTTGAAAGAAGAAGGTGCACAAACACAACTATCAATGAACTCACAAGAGGATGGAAGAAAAGATGCAACTGTCACACAAGTAAACTTTCAAGCAGAGGTCAAAGATGAGAATTGGTTATGGCATTTGAGATTTGGACATCTCAACTTTGGAGATTTGAATTTGCTGCATAGGAAAGGCATGGTGAAGGGGTTTTTTCTCATAGAAAAACCGGACAGGCTATGTGAAGGATGTAACTTGGGCAAACAACATAAAGAGACATTTCCAGCAGGAAAGTCATTAAGGGCAAAGGCACCTTTGGAGATTGTCCACTCAAATTTATGTGGAACAATGCAAACACCATCAATTGGTGGCAACCATTATTTATTGACCTTCATAGATGACTACACAAGGAAAACATCGGTATATCTCCTAAAGCAAAAAAATGAAGTGTTTGAATGCTTTCGCCAATACAAGGCTCTTATTGAGAAGAAAAGTGGACACTACATCAAAGTCTTCAGGACTAACAAAGGTGGTGAATACATCTGAAAGGATTTCCTTCGATTTAGTAGGGAGCATGGAATTCACAAGCAATTTACAACAAGGTATAAAGCTCAGCAAAATGGTGTTGCAAAAAGGAAGAATATGATCATTATGCAAATGGCAAGGAGTTGTTGAAGGAAAATCATTTGCCAAATGATTATTGGGATAAAGTTGTCACTTGTGCAGCGTATATCATTAATAGGTGTCTAGCCAAAATTGTTAGGGATGTGGTTCCTAAAGAGGCATGGAGTGGAAGAAGTCATAGTGTCACTCACATGAGAGTCTTTGGATGTGTGGCATATGCACATGTCCCGAACGAGTTGAGGAAGAAGTTGGACAACAAGGCAGAGAAATGCATATTTGTTGGATACAGTGATGAATTCAAGGCATACAAGCTCTACAATCCATCAACCAAGAAGGTCATAATCAACAGAGATGTGCAGTTCATAGAATAAGAAGCATGGTATGGAAGTTTAGAGAAGAAATTCAATGTGAAAGAATGTATACCACATGAGGACAAAGATGAATTGACAAGAGCAAGAAATTCTTCAATAGTGACTCTGTCTACTCCTATTTAATCACAACAAAGTAGCCAACAAGTAACACCGTCAGCAAATAATAGGACAACGTCACACAGTCAAGCAAGTGCTTCTCCAAGCACGCCACAAAGCACAACACCAAGTGACACGTCAAGCCCATCTTCAACAAACACAAGAAGACCAATATTGAGAAATTTAAATGAGATTTACGGGCAAGATGAACTTGATAGTAGTGTTGGTCTGAATTCCTTATTTGCATTGTTTTGTCATGTAGATGACCCAATCCATTTTGAGGATGCAGTCAAAAAAGAAAAATGGGTTGCGACAATGGAAGAAGAAATAGAAGCAATAGAAAAGAACGACACATGGGAGTTAGTAAACATTCCGTAAGGAAAAGAATTTATTCTAGTGAAGTGGGTCTGTAAGACCAAGAGCAATGTCGATGACAAGATTTAGAGGCATAAATCAAGGCTAGTTGTCAAAGGATAGAAGAAGTATCATGGAAGAGATTATGCAGAGACATTTGTGCCAGTCGTGAGGATGGAGACAATGTGTATAGTCATGGCAATTATCACGCAACATAAATGGAAAGTATATCAATGAATGTAAAATCAACTTTCTTGAATGGAGTGCTGAAAGAGGAAGTGTATGTTGTCCAACCACCTGGTTATGAGGTAGAAGGCTAAGAAGGCAAGGTGTATAGGTGGAGGAAATCTCCTTATGGGCTGACGCAAGCACCATGTGCATGGTATAACAGAATAAATGCTTACTTGTTGGATAATGGTTTTGAAAAATGTGACAGTGAGCACACTCTCTACATCACATTATTATCGTTGTCTTATATGTAGATTATTTTATTTTTACAGGCAGTGATGATTTCCTCATCGCCGATTTCAAAGAATTCATGAAGAATGAACTTGAAATCACTGACTTGGGGTTGTTAAGGTATTTTTTAGGCATAGAAGTGGATCAAATAGAAAATGGGATTTTTATTTCTCAAGCAAAGTATGTGGCAGACGTTTTGGAGAGGTTTTAAATGAAGAACATCAATCTCGCACCAACTCCAATTGTCATGGGGTTAAATTTGACGAAGAAGATTGCAGCAACAATGTCAATCTGACATTATACAAAAACATGATAGGCAACTTGATGTATTTGACGCCCACTAGGTCAGATATTATGTATGCATTGAGTTTGGTGTTGAGGTTTATGGAGACACCCATGGAAACACATTGGAAAGCAACAAAAAGGATTCTAACATATGTCAATGGGATAAAACAATATGGTATTTTGGATGCCACAACAAGTGATTTTAGGCTAGTTGGTTACATTGACAGTGATCGGGCAGGAAGTGTCGATGACAAAAAAAGCACATCAGGATATGTTTCCAATTTGGGTGTTAGATCCATTTCATGGGCCTCCAAAAAACAGCCAATAGTGTTAGTATCAACAATAGAAATTGAATATGTCACTGCAACAGCAGCAACGTTTCAAGAAATTTGGATGAGAAGGATGTTGAGGGATCTTCTCAACAACCAAGAGAGAACACAACTATTTTCTGCGACAACACTTCCGCAATTGCATTGTCAAAGAATTTTGTCTTTCACAAGAGGAGCAAGCACATTGATGCTAAATATCATTTTATTAGAGAGTTCATTAATAATGGTGAAATTGTGTTGCAACACTGTAGGTCACAGGAACAGTTTGCTGATATTTTCACAAAGCCACTGGCATGTGAAAATTCTGTTTATCTTAGAGACTGTTTGGGAATTGTCAATGGCGGCAGTTGCGATTAAGGGGGAGTGTTGGAAAATTAATCCCAACCACAGCCTTAAACACTATGACAACAACCATACGTCAGAAGTATTTTGCAGGTTGTGATTTTGTTTACATGTGGAAGGACTGAAGGTCTGAGCATAAGTACATTGCTGACCGTTCTGCAACACATCAGAGAGTTTAAGGAATTTAATGAATTTTGGTAATTAGTTATGGGCAAGAATTCACTCTGCGACTATTACCCACATTCCATAATGCCCGATAGTACATCGCTGACCATTCCGCAACACATGAGAGAGTTTAAGGCATTTAGTGAATTTTGGTAAATACGTATGGGCAAGAATTCACTCCGTGACTGTGACCTACACTCCATAATGCCTGCAAGTTCAGAAAACTATTTATTATGTAAATCGCCCATGGTGTGTATTAATGATTTCTCTGTCATGAATTAATGAATCAAGATGTATGTTTTGGATAAATATGCATGCAAAAGTTATTTGCAAGGTTGAGTGAGAGATAGGGCAAAAGTCTAAGAGGTAAAGAGAAAATCGTGGAGTGAATTATGGTGTGCGTGTGCTACTCCATGATTTGATTATTGTTTTACTTGGAGCAGGAGCCTCCAATTTATCATATGAATGTATTTTCATATGTTTACAAATATTATCCATTGTATGGTTTGTTGCTATATCGTTTTAAGCCTTCACCACTAGATTTACCGCAACCATTTACTTTTACTCTATTTTTTGCCATGAGTTCTGTGTTTTAAATAAGCCTCTTTGTAGTTGCATTTCCTTGCCGCAACAAAATATTTGCCTTGTAGAAACCGATAGTTTTTTGTTTTAATCAAGCCTTTTTGTAGTTGCATTTCCTTGCCGCAACAAAAGATTTTCCTTGGAGAAACTGATTTTTGAGCACTCCTCTCCTCTGCCCCTATGAATTTTTTCTAACATTCAATAATATCATAAGGATAATAAGTACTCAATTTAAATGTATTTATATAATATAATTTCTTTTTAATCAATTTTATTGGAATTATATATTTAAATTATTAAATATGTATAATTTTAAAAGATTATTTTGACTAAGATTTTGATTATTTTAATTTAATTATCAACAATAATCATTGGATAGTAAGGATTAATATTCTAGAACATTTTTAATAGTAAAAGTATGTATTTTGGGCATTTTGTATCGATTAGTCATAGCATTAGACCATAATATTGTAACAATTTTTTTTTTATAAATCAAGAATCTTTATAATTAAATATATTCAAAGTTAACAATCTTGTTACATATTTTATTCGTGTTTCTATAATAATTTGTAATTATTTACCTCAAGAAAAATAGGAAAAACTATGTGAATCCATAAAAATATGGTTTATTCGCAGTTAATAATCTTGCTACATATTGTTGTTACATATTTTATTTATGTTCCTATAATAATTTGTAATTGTTTACCTCGGGAAAAATACGAAAAACCATGTAAATCCATCTTTTAGTGGCTAGGGAAACCCTGTTGCGCCTAGATTGTGTGGTTAGATGCCACCGAAGTGGCTCTATATGAATGTAAATCCATCTTTTAGTGGCTAGGGAAACCCTGTTGCGCCTAGATTGTGTGGTTAGATGCCACCGACGTTGTCCCTGCCGTAGTGGCTCTATATGAAGTGGCTTCCTGCTCATGGATTAGCCTGCGTCAGTTTACCTGCTCGTGGTTATTGTGAGGGCTTTAGGAGAGTTTTGATCCATCGTGTCGAAGCGTGATCTGCCATGCTCTCCTCCATGATGTTTATGATCAGCTCTGGGTGACAACATTAGTCGTCTCAAATGCAGTTTGTGTGCATGTTTTCTTGGTAATTCCATTATGCTGCCATAATATGGTTTGGTGGTGTTTTTCTAAATCTGGTGGCGTTCAATGGATTTCCAATCAAATTTGTGAAAATGGTGGAGTCAATTCTCTCTTTTGATTTGGGATTTTTGTCTTCCACATAAAAGAATGTGACTTCATTACAAAAATAAGGATTATTGGTAAGTTTATTGGCCTAGCTATGATTTTGGTCACAAATGAGTTATTGCTAATTGAGTAAATCAAGAACTTGTTGGTTTAGCTATGATTTTGGTCACAAATGAGTTATTTCTAATTGAGTAAATCAAGAACTAGTTGGTTTTTACTAGGGTGGGAATAACTATTACGCTTTTCTTTTTTAAAACTAAAAGGATAGAGACCAAATCTATATGTATGAGCCTTATTTTATGTGTAAAAGATGAATGTTTTTTGCCAATTTCTCTTAGGATTTCAACAATGTGGATCAAATTGCCATGACCCCCTTCTTTGTTGGGGTTAGTGTAATTTAAAAGCTATAGTTGATAAACTGAATCGATTTATTTTTGTTTTATAGAAAATCATAATAACTTCTCTTGTCTCTTAGAATTTGTGTTGAAATAAATTTGTTTTGAAGTGATTCATTTTTTGTTCTATAGAAAATCATAATAATTTCTCTTGTCTCTTAGAATTTGTGTTGAAATGAATTTGTTTGGCTAAAGCGATTCATCTTAGCTTGGATGGATTGTCCTACCTTCATGCCTTGGATTATGAGCAAGTTCCCTTTAAGTGTAATTTTTGTCATGAATATGGACATTTTGCAAAAAATTATCTTAAAGATTTAGCTTCTTATCCTTCCTCAAATCCTTCACCATCTCCTCGGAGTAATAATGGAAAAGAAGCATTCAGGCTAGTAGGTCTAAGATGTAGGCTAGTAAGGTAGATTCTCACCAACAACCTTCCTCCAATAACAAATATGAAGTTTTTGATCCCCTAAAGGCAGAAGTTATGGATGATGAAGTTCACTTTGATCACCCACTTCCAAATCCAATGTTTATGTTTATAGTAAAGGAGGCCCAAGTTGACCAACCAATTACATTTCAAGAGTCTCCAAAGAACAGAAAACCATTCTCTAAGAGAAAGCATTCCTCTGAAAAATCTATCTTGCAAAGGAGAAAGAGGATAAAAATGGAACAAAGAATGTCGAGAAGTCTCATCTCCCCCTGCTTCTTCTTCTTATTCAGATGTGTTAAAGAATAACCATCATTCTTCCCCTCCTTTAAAAAGAAGCAAGAAAGATCGAACAAGGAAAATCCCCAAATATAGTGGTGAGAATTCTCTTGCCTCTCTTGGATCTAGGGGTGAGTCAATTTCTCTCAAATATTAGAAATATTTTGCTTTTGCCTCATCTTGTGTAACCAATTTGTAAAAAAATACTCAAGTTCTCAAGAAGAATTAGGTGCAAGATTTAGAATGTCTAGTGTTGGATCTTTGCCCCCTTCTTTTGTTGGGAAATGTGGCTTTTAGCTGAGACTCTCTTCTTAGACTCTTGGAATATTTTTTATAAAAGTCACTTTAATGTATTTTCTACGTGGAAGAAAGAAACTTGTTACATGTTTTTCTAAATGTCTATTTATGCTGAACTCATATTTTAGTTCTTTTTAATAATAATAATAGTAACGAAGTAATAATTTACTTTTTTTTATGACTTTTCTTAAATTTTTGAAATGTGAGATGTATCATAAATTAAGTTTTTTATACTTATTATGGATTAATGTCTAATTTATTTATTTTTATTTTATTCTATTTTTTTTCCCTGTTTGCTAGTTTATGTGGACTCTAGGATTCTACGTCTTCAGCCACACTAGCCTGGGCTACACTAACCCTAGCCCGGGCTACACTAACCCTTAACATGACTGGATTTCTTTCCACTGAGTTTAGACCTAGTCCTGGGCCACACTAACCCTTAACATGATAGAATTTCTTTCCATTGAGTTTAAAGCTAGTAACTTTTATACCATAAAGTGCCTTAATAAAACACCCTATCACTATATACTCTACAGTCACATTCACTAACTATTTAATTTATATATCTAGGAAAAATTTAATTAATACATTTCCTTTGCAACTTTGTAATATTTTTAATAATTTAATTTCCTGAATCACATTTTCATTCCATGCACTTTTTCTTTGAGATGAGGTAGGCGTGTGAGGGTAATGTTTCTGGATTGAACCTCTAATGGGAGAGTAAGTAAAAGGTTAAACCACGTGGCAAAAGTCTATTGACTGCAATTCAGATTAGAATCCGTATACAAAAAATAATAAAGAAGAAATATCCTGATTCGGTATCTTCACAAGAATATCCCGATCACAGTTACAAAAGTTTTGCTCACACCAAATAAAAATCTGGGAAGGTAACCAGACAAGTAGGGAATATATTACAACTGTAGGACCTTTCATTTTCTTTGCATTATTCTATCGCAGCTGGTCGGAGGAGAGATGAAGTATAAGAATACCAAACATCACTTCGTGTAAGAGTGTATAATATAGGGTCCCATTAAAAAGTGACTAGTTAGAATGTTGCATATGAAACGAGGTATGCCAACCAACTAAAACCATGCCGATTGAATTACCGCGTAGAAAATTTCAAGAAATTTAAGTCCATCAGTACGTGACACAACTCAAACAATAGCAATTGATTTTCCCAATCGAACTATCTAACTAATTGGTTAAAGAAATTTAAATACAAGTCAATCCAATCTTGTATTTACGTTTACTTTGGTTGAATTTTTTTTGTTTGGGGTAAACTGTGGGTTTTTATTTATTTAATATGAGTTTTTGAATATATAAATAAATCTAATATTTTAAAAATATGTAAATTTTATAACTTAAACATGTTATTTCAACTATTCTCTTTCTCTTTAAAATTTAGGTAAAATTATATTTAAGAAAAGGTTTTTGTTTACTCTATATTAAATATTTTTTACAATATTTGTGTAATTTTTTCATTATTCTTTTTAAGTCAAAATTTCCATTAAGCATAAGGAATATACATGGATATCAAAAAACATGTAGTCTTACCTTGACCATGTTTGTTGACCAATGCGATGACCATACAACATACAAAAAACAAAATTACTCGTTGAGAGGTTGAGAGCTTAATAGGTCTAACATTCCAGAAAACTAACAAAACAAGGAATACACCACTGAACATATTTAGCTGTCAGATGTGATGGAAGTGGGGTTGTCCAGCCCACTACATGGGGGAGGTGCAGTTGACATGGTTCCTGAAGTGAGCGAGCTAGGTTTAGAGTTTTTCCACCTTTTTAGTTAGCAAGTTCTGGCTGCACAAAACTACTACCGCCCTCTCACGAATATGGCACTAAAAGTATTGGAGTTGCCCAAATTTCTCCATGACAATCTCGTGTTCCTCTCTACAAGATTGATCATGTGCGTCTAGATGAGAAAAGTGGAGTGAAACAACTCAATAATTGTCGAGGAGGGCTTGCCATGCCTGTGGAACCAGAGAATAGGAGCTTCACATGTGCGTTCGTGGCATACTAAACAATACCCTTAATTTGACTACATATTGGAAAATACCTCTAAAAATCACATTATTTAACCTCCTACCGATACGAACCCAATACACCTTCCCAATTTAAAAAACCCTACTTTCACTAGATATTGTAGGTATCCATTTTTCATTAACATTTTTTATATCCCTTTATATGTTTTCATTAACTTTGAGTTCCATTCTTTGTACCTGCAAATATAAAAACACTTTACCTCGTATTATGTGCTCAATATATTATGTCAAATTGTCCTCAATATATATCCCCCAATATGTATGCGCGTGGTATGGTATTGCTTCCCCAATGAAGCCCCTGTGAGCCAGAGTGACCTTGGCTAGAGTGGCCTCGTGTTGTCCATCCCCAGAGATGCCCATGCCTGCGACTGCCCACACCTTCATGACGACTAAGCTGCGAGACCGTTTGTCGACAACTGCGCGCACTAGAGGCAACAGAGGAGTTGCAACCTCCACGAGCGCCACGACTCCCATGATCAAAGCCTCTCACTTCCGACTTGGAGCTACCTTCTTGAACAACAACGACATCACACCAAGCCCAGACAGAAGGGGAAGCACCTTCCGGCTTTGCCGGAGAAATAAGGCACGAGGAGAGTGATTCATTTTTGATCACCAAAGGGACCTGCCAAACCAAAGATGAGGGATACCACTAGCTACCCAGAAACGACCAAGACCATCTCCAAACCAAAGAGAAAAGTAGAACCAATGCCAAGAGCCCTGCCACCCTAAATTTGTGACCCAAGGGATATCAACTACCCAGAAACAACTGAGACCGGTTGTGGACTAGAGAGAAAAGGGGAATCAAGTTTAAGAGCCTCGCTACCCTAAACGCGCTACCCAAGAATAGCCAGGTTGGGATAGAGAGGATAGAATTCCATGGGGTGGAAGTCGAGTAGAAAGAAGTAGATGCCTAATGTGAGATTGAAGGGAAATAGAAAGGGAGTACCCAAGATGGAGTAGAACGAGGGAGGAGCTAAAACAAAATTCCTCAGTAAATAGAAGCCATAATGCAAGATATGTCAAAGACCATGGACACCCTAAAACCAGTCACCAGCCTGACACCTCTGGCATGCCTCGAATTGTGAAGGCAAGAAGCGTAGCTTCAGCACCAATCAATCCCAAAACTTCCTCGAAGTGACCAAGGCAGAGAACTGTAGGAGCAGAGGGAAATTAAGAAGGGGGCTAGCCAACACCAACGAAGGAGTTTATACTAGGGAGTTTCGAAGGAGGAAAGTTTCTTAGGAAGATGGAACGAGTGAGAGGGCGATGGTTGAGGAATGCCTATGGCGGACCAAACGAACCGCCACCCTGGAGCATACGTCAAGAAGGATGCGAGCAGGAAGGGAGCCATAACACACAACAAAGCATTTGGTAGCCGAGGGGAATGATCTCTAATAGGATATAGCTAGAGTTGTAATGAAACCATCGCGTCAGAGAAAATGCAGGTCAGAGAGACATAACCATTCATATATGCAAACACAAACATAATAACTATGGTGTGAAGGAAGGGTTGTTGCCTTGCCCTCTCCCGCTTTATACCTTTTACACTGAGCATCTGTCATGTAACAGGTGGCTACCTTTATCCAACACCCCCATCAAGAAGGTAATTTTATTATTATTATTTAATATTATATACTTATTTAGTATTAAAAATCATTGTTAATAATTTTTGTAGTTTTTTTTTTTAATTTAAAAGATTTATTAGAATTAATATATATATGTATGTATGGATGGTAGATTTTAAAATTAAAATAAATTTATACTAATTAAACTTTACTCATAATTAATTAAAAAAACTAACCCAACGTGTTGTAAATCATACGACAAATTTTTAACAAATTACCTATACCATTAGACTATATTTACATTTTGATAAACTAATTTGAAAATTTCGTACCAAGCTTGATCATCATAATTTATCAACTAAATTTGAAAAGTTTCTAACCACCTTGATGATAATCATTTATCTGAATACTCTTTCGCTTCAAGTAACTTCAATCTATGTCAATTTTCAATGGGAGCTACGTAACTTCAATCTATGTCAATTTTCAGTCAGAGCTATTAATGAGCTGGAGTATTTTGTAAATCAATTTTCTTAAAGCGATTATTTTTTAACTCTTTCGGAGTATCTTTTATTATATTTCATTATATATGAATTGCAAGGTTTAGTAAAACGTTAGCGGGAGTATTTTGTAAATCAATTTTCTTAAAGCGATTATTTTTAACTCTTCTGGAGTATCTTTTATTATATTTCATTATATATGGATGGCAAGGTTTAGTAAAACGTTTTACATCGTTTTGATCATCAAAAATTTAATTGGGTAAAATTTAAATAGAGTAATGTGAGTGTGAATTTTGGAAATCTAATTTATAATGGTCAAGTTTGAGGATTTTGGATGTTTCATGTATTTTTTTATGGTAATGAATCTATTTGCATTATAAAAAAAAAAGATTAAATATTTTTAATGTCAGATTTTTGATAAAAAAAGCCAAATTATAGTCTCCATAGACCACATCCAATTTATATTATGAAAATTTCAATTATAATTTAATTTATTTAAATATTATTCAATTTATAATAACTTTAAATTGTTTAGTAGAATTTTTTACTTGAAAATTTGTGAGTATTTATTATTTCATATATATTTTTGATTTATAAAATATAAAATTTGTAAATATTTATTATTTAAAATATGTTTTTTTAATTGTAAATATAAATTATAAAATCTTTAAAATACTCAAATTATAAAAAATTTACAACTTAAAATTATTATTCTAACAAATAGCTAGACCCAATTATATTCATTTTAATGATTTAAAATATTTCTTAACTTTAAAAATATATAAAATAATGATTTAAGATATTTTCTTAAATTGATTTTTTTAGATACGTAGTACAATATTGTGTATGGTATAGTTATTATGATATAAAAACGCTTTCTATCCTTGTAATAATAAAAAGAAATAATCAAACCACTTAAAATTGAAAATGCATAATGAATAGTTATTTGTTTTTATGCACATTAATTAATTATATTAAAAACATTTTTGCAAAACCTGATAAAATTTTAACGTGGCATTTCCATTACAATTTTGCGCATTCTAATACAAGAAATGTAAACCCTAATACATTTTATTTTTTTTTTAAAATCAGTCCCTTCCATATTCTGGATCTGGATCTCTTCGTAATAAATACAGGGCAAGTTTTGCACTCCATCTCCACATCCCACTCCACTTGATTCTGAAGATGTTCACTACGCAACTTGCTAACATACCGGAATCTCTCACATCTTATTATGTAATCTATTTTAACATTCATCAGAAGCAAATGGTTATCTCTCGTCTGGAGGTCAATTCCTATAATGAAATCCCAGCCTTCAGTGCTTAAAAAGGACTTCATCCATTTACTTATGGGTTCCTTACAGCTCGTCATCATATGATGTGGAACTTTCCTGTACTTTCCGACACGAGTTTGCTGAAGTGCTGAGACTGGTTAACCAAACGTCATCAGATACCACTAACTCAACGTCTTCATTACGATGCCAAATCCAATGTGTATGTGTTGCATTGTATACTGTAAGTTCACCATGTCCAAAGCTCGCTTCACGGAACAGAGACAATTCAGATTGTGGCTCCTTGAAACTGCAAATGAATCGTTTATCCAATTAATGCATCATTATGGTCATCTTATAACAACAGAAAATGAAATATGCGTAACTTAGAAGGCGAGAATGGTGGTTACTGAACATACTCTAAAGCAAGCCCTTCACGGTTTCCTCCATCTCCAATGGTAATGTAAATTGGTCCACAAGGATCCGCTGTGTTATTGTACACATGAGTCTGCAACATTAAGAGGTTATGGAAAAACAGACAAACAGAGAGAAAATCTTTCTTTCCCAGCAAAGAGTGAAAACCCTTTTATCTGAGTGAAAATTTTCATTAAAATACCCAAGAAATACATTTAACTACATGATATTATGGAATAGGACTGATCATCTAAATAAATTATATTTTAGAATCTGATTGATAAAAACTTAAAAAATAAATTATTTAACCTTACTCCCATCTATCAATATTCACAAAATCTACCATCAAAATAAATATACCCTTAAAATACTTACAAAACGTTCATAAGCGTGCACATGTCCTGCAAAAACTAGATCCACTTTGGCAGCGTATAGCAAAGGCTCCATGGCTACTCTCATCTTCTCTCCCTCACCCTCATGAGCAGCATTTGTATTATACCAGGGAGCATGTAGCAGCACAAAAATCCAGGGCGTTTTCACTCTATCTACCTTTCCAAGATCACCCTACTTTCAACAAATTTTAATCAAGGGTTAGCTGATTTGTTTCCTCATAACAGACGCAGTTTTCTTAAATTAAGAACAGGGACAGTCCATTGATAGAATTATCACTATTAACACTACCTGCAGCCACTTGTATTGGTCTGAATCCTTCCCATAATTAGCGTAGGAACCAAGCATGATAACGTGCACTCCTGCAACTTCAAAAGAGTAATACAAGTTTGAAGTGGAACCGCTTTCTTTATATGGCATTTGCCACCTAGCATTGTAGGATTTAAAGGAATGTTCCATCAGGAGGATAATTGTTTCAACCTCATGGTTTCCTTCTGTGACCATCCAGGGCCTGCTGCTGGCCAGAGGTTCCACCAGCCTCCCAAATGAATCCCACAGAGTCTGGGTGTTGTCAGCATAGGAGAGATCACCAGGCAGAAGGAAAACATCATGATAACTCTCATTAATGTGTTGCAGAGTTGATTTCGTCCACTCAGTTTGTCCCAGATCACCTGGTAAAAATAAAAGCATTTAATTAATCATAAAAACTTACGGTAGTACAAATGAATTTATTTATGAAATCAAAAACTTAGTTTAAACCATGGAAAATCACAATTTCACCCACAATTATATCACTAAATTTCGACCAAATACCCAAAACATAATATAAATACAAGCCCATAATTCTGGAGAAAGAATGTAAAATCAAAAGATTTCACCGTTCCGATGATGAAATACTGTGATTAGGAGCTGATAACTATATTTATACTACTGACTGTCATACATACCTGCGACAGAAAAAACAATGGGTAACTCTGACGGTGGTGTCTTGAGCTTGAAATCCGGACCATGTCCTCCACATCTATAATAGTAGGTAGTATTCGCTTCAAGTGGCCCAATCACAACGTTATGAATGTAGCCAGATTTGTAGAACAAATACCAATAAGTAGAAGAAATCTCCCCAAAAGCAGAAGAAGTGTAGTTTCCCGGAGATTTTCCATATTCAACCAACGAAGGTACGTCCTCCGCTGTCACCCACGTTACCCTCATGGAATCACTTCCTACCAGAGAAATATGAACCTGCCATTGTCATTAATACGAACCCTAATCAAAATGTATATAACAGAAGAAATCATCAGATATAGCTCTCTATATTGAAATCATACAAGACAAATGTTTTTGGAGTATGTGTATTTAGTGGAGGTTCCAGTATATACACAGAGGTACTCTAAAAGCATTTGTCTAATATGATTTCTTTTTGTCAAAATTGTTTTTAGAATATGAATGGGATTATTTGCGAATGGATTTTAAATATATATAATTTTTTGTCAAAATCATCTCTAAAACATGGATGAGATTACTTGTAAATCTATTCTAAACATCAAAACTTCAGAGATCTGAATAAATGATGAAAACATTTGTGCAATATGATTAGTTATCAATATAATTTTTAACCATAAAAAAATATTTTTAAAAATCTAAAAACATTTAAGTGTAATGAACCTGGTGTGTTATCTTTTTCTTCAACTAGATTGGAAAATCAAGCTACATAGCCAATACCAAATTGCACCAAATTATTACAGTAAACCATATATATGTATTTAAAAAAAAAAACATTTCTCCAAATCTTAACTGTGAAACCTACATACAAAAATCATAAGAGAAATATTTTTTTTGTACCTGCTCAGGATCCATGTCCGTTTCTGTTGTGGAAGGAGTAGATATGATAGGACGAGGATGGGGCCGAACGTAGTGCCCCGCCTCTGAATAAATTGCCATACAAGACAAGAACATAAAAATACCGATGCCCATATTTGGCAGGGTTTTAGATGAAACCGGAGCCATGAAAGCTTCAATCCCTTTATCTATCACACAGTGCAATACATGAGGCTGAAATTGAATTGTGTATCATTTGTTGCTACTGTACTTAAATAAGAGCCCAGGCATTAAACTAATGTGTTTTAAAATTAAATTCAAAGCGCTAGTTGCCCGCACGTTTCCACCTATCTCAAGCGATTTCAACGCTCCCTGTGCCCATCATATAACCGATATATAAGACGAATTCCGCATGAAATGATTTTGCACTATATTTTCTTCCCTGGAATTTTAGGATATGAATTTTGGATTAAAAAATCAGACCATTTTTAGAACATGGCTGCAACACGCAAGAATTCATGGTAAAACTTATTAATCTGCATAACCATTGACTATGAGATATCCTTCTAGATATTTTTAAGTGGATATTGTTTGAATGAGATGTTTTTTTAATTAGGATTTTGTTCCAAATTTGATAAAAAAATATTAAATGGTAAGTATAAAATTTAAACCGTGTAATTTAGAATTTGTTTTGTTTGCCAAGTTGTATGTGTTTTTAATTATTTTACAATTGTATCTGGTCTTAGGTATACTATCTCTTAACATGTTAGATTTTTGTCCATAAAATTTCGAAAAAATTACCTTTTACATTATGGACTGACTTAACAGTACACTCTATCACAGTTGGTCTATTTCTAAACCCTACTAACTTAACAGTACACTGTATCACAATCTGTCTATTCTAAACCCACTAACTTGCACTACACACTATCACCATTCTAAGCCCTGCTGACTTAACAATACACTTTATCACACTCTCTTCTAAACCCCATAAATAGTAATCTATTTTAAACCAGATATGTAAAAAAATTTAAAATACCATTCAAAATAAAAAAATTATAATCTAACAACTTTTTTTATCTCTAAATTCACACCAAAAGATAAAAAAACGTTCTATCGTTAATTCACACCGCCACTTGCCTCTGACAACATCATATTTGTTTATAAAGGTGGTCTGCACAAACATATTCTGCGAATATGCTACGATTACCACACATTTCATAGAATTGTGATCCAACCCTAATTCCAAGAAAATACGTTATATTCCAAGAATATACTAGGAATACCATCCATTTGATTCAGATGTGCTCCGACCCTAGTTCCAGGAAAAGTCTTGTGCATTACGAAACGTTGACGTGCAACCATCCATCTCTGCATTACGAAGATTCCCATCGAAGCGTTAAACTTGGCGTATCTAAAGCGATCGCATCTCTCCCTCTGGCGATGCAAAAGAGGAATCGTCCCTTTCACGGGTTTCCATGTGTGGCTGTCCGCTTTCATTTCATTATCAGAATTATCAAAATTTCAACGTTTTGAGATTGTGGACTCTGTCATACATGGCATTTTCTGTTAATAAAAATATGTTTAAAGCATGCAAAACATTGCCAAACAACTCTGCAATGTTCGATGATGACCACACGCCAAGCAATTCTTTTATCGGATAAATGATGATCCCTGCATTTAGTATATAAAACTTCGAGGATTACAGAAGCCACACTGCACGGTCGAGTTCCAAAATTAATGGCAATCAGGAGATTAGAAAGGCAATGCAAAAAGGCTAACACATGATTTGTATGATATAAAAGGCTTCTAAATATATGTTTTTGATTAATATTCCCTTCTGATATAGCCATGCCTAAGATAGCTTCACGTGTCCAGAAATTTTAATGAAATTTTAAAATATAAAATGAAAGCGAAAGATTAAAATATATGTTTATGAGTAATGTTTCCTACCGGGTGCTACTTGTTCAGAAGAATCCTTTCATATACATTGGAAAAGTCTTTACTGAATTTTAAAAGTCATCACGATTATGCATATCATTAATTATTATTTTTATTTTATTACTATCAACTATTATTTATATCAATTTATATATCTTAGTACAAATATAATTTTATATTACAATTACAATTAGTATATTATGTTATACATATCAAATTTTAATATAAAATAAAAATATTATATTATTTATATCAATTTGAAATTGAAAAAATAGAAATATCAACACAGAAGAAAAAATCAATCTAATAAAAATCTCAAAGTACAGATCATTCAAAACTATTTATATATGATATATAATTAAAGAATGGGACACCATTATCTTAAACAATTTTTTAATTAATTAATAATAAAAAATTCCAGATAAGTCAATAACATTTTGGTTATTATTATTAATTTTTAAATTTATGATTATAAATATATTATTTGTTCTTAGTCTATTTATATATGATATATAATTAAAGAATGGGACACCATTATCTTAAACAATTTTTTAATTAATTAATAATAAAAAATTCCAGATAAGTCAATAACATTTTGGTTATTATTATTAATTTTTAAATTTATGATTATAAATATATTATTTGTTCTTAGTCTAATTGGAACTTATAAAAAAAAAGAAAAATGTCATCATATACTCACAAAATGAGTTATCTTTCCATTTATTATTATTAATATTTTTAGACTTTTCTATTAAATGTGAGTTCCATTCCCACTTTACAAAAGCATTTATGCTTTCCTTAACAACCCACTAAGCATCTTAATGCATGAATGATTATCCACATGCTCATTATTTCCCAAAATCATGGAATGACTTGGTAAAAAATGTCATCATATACTCACAAAATGAGTTATCTTTCCATTTATTATTATTAATATTTTTAGACTTTTCTATTAAATGTGAGTTCCATTCCCACTTTACAAAAGCACTTATACTTTCCTTAACAACCCACTAAGCATCTTAATGTATGAATGATTATCCACATGCTCATTATTTCCCAAAATAATGGAATGACTTGGTTCATGTGGGTGTCATTCCTCCTATGGTAGAAAAGAAGCTTTTATTTATTTATTTATAGGGTGATTAATGGTTATCCATATGCTCATTATTTCTCAAAATCATGCAATGACTTGGTTTCATGTGGGTGTCATTCCTCCTATGGTAGAAAAGAATCTTTTTTTGTTATTTATAGGGTGATTAATTTTTAAAAAGTCGATCTATAGCTGTTAAATTTTTTAATTAATAGGAAAAAAAATCAAAATTTGAGGTTACATTCTCCGTATTTTATGTTTGAGTTAAATGGCACATACATCCACTAGTTTGTGCATTAGATCTATAGTAAGTATTGGGTCTCCCCCTCCCAAACATGCACACCACATAATAGAAGGTTCTCTTGGGGGGTGAGGGGGTGTGCATGTCCAAAATGGATATCGGGAAATATAATGCCAAACGTACATGATCAATGATTATTGGGTTCCCTTGCCAAAAATTGTAAAACCACTAAATGGCCACCACCATGCTGTTGATGCTGCCATCTAGTTGATGTCATCGTGCATTGTCTTTGGAGGATGTGACAACCATTTCAACAGGATGATAGACTTTGTTGACATCACAACCATGTAAATTTGTAGGATGACTAGGTAGTTGATATGGCTACCAACTCAATAGTTGCAGAGTAGGTGACATTGCGATGACTCGGTAGGTGATGTGGTAGACGATGTCAGCATGCCATAGAGGGACATGACCCTCAAAATGTTAAGAATTTCAATTGCCACTCAATTTTTAACCTAATAGATGCTACCACATACAAGAGTTTTTAAATAAGGTTAAAAGGTAAAAGTTCATGGAAAAACATCACTTTTGTGATTTTTTTCAAAAGGAGAGGATGCTCGAGAAGATAAAGGATTTCATCCTCCAAAACTTCTCACACTACAAACCCTAAAGAGATGGTTCTTTTGGACTTAGATAATGATATAAATTATATTGTCATCTTTGAGTTTGACCTATATAAATTATATAAGCCATCCTTTCACAGCTTTAATAACCTTTGCGACATCATTCATGCTTTGGTGTCCTTTTTGGCCAAATTCATCATTCTCCTTACTTACGATTTCCTTGAATTTGTAATGCAGTGTTCTAATAACTACATGCCCAACAAATAAGTGGTTATTCCCAAAAATGGCATAATTCTCTTCCAAATAAGACTAAATTCAATTCTTCAAATGTTTAGATTAATTATGTTGCATGATACTCAAACTCTAGCAGAAGAAAACATAATAGCATCATATTAGGAATATTCTATAAAGGAAAAGGCTATTCTAATCCAGTTATGTCTTGCTCTACGTGTGATCCAGATCTTGGAGGGAGGCCCCCAAGATTTGAAAAATTGCAATGCTAGAAAGAAAATGAGAGAACACACAGTAAATAAAACCACAAAGAAACTTTTTATTAAAATGGAGAATAATTGTAAAAGATACATTGTGGTGGACTATCCATCCTTTTCCAAAATGTGACTTGTTACTTATAGTCTTTTTCTGTTACAATACCATGGGTAAATTCCATGGGTGAATCAATACCATGGGTGGATGTCACAATACCATGGGCAAGTACGATGGGTGAATGAATACCATGGGTGGATGCCACTTACAATACCATGGGTAAATTCCATGGGTGGATGAGTACCATGGGTTGATGCCATTTTCCATTCGAATCAATCATCCCTTCTTAAGAAGAAATGATCCCCATTGCATGAAGTTCCCTCCTATGAAGCCTTTGATGAATATGAAGAGCCACTAAAGAGAAGGGTTTTATGTGGTTAACCCATAACCATGGTGAACGAAGATCCGAGGATAGAGATACCATGTAATGCTTGTGACCAATTGTGATAATGACAGTGTGCAACCTAGAAAATGGACTTCGATGAAGTGTGGGTTTGTGGATGACCCATAATAATGATGAATGAAGATCTGAGGATAGAGACACCCTATTATGCTTGTGACCAACTATGATACTGACAGTGTGTGGCCTAGTAAATGGACTTCGATCACAAGGATTTTGTGCAGTTGACCCATAATCGTGATGTTGATTGTTGATGAAGTAGCAGGGGCCTACATAGCCTGGAGTGGGAGGTCATATCTCCAAAGAACCCAAGTCAGATGCTACTATGCTAAAATTGATGAACGTGAAGCAGGTGCCTATTAAAGTGGGGTTGGAGGCCACGTCTCGAGAGGGAACCCGCTCCGAATGCTACTCTAAAATTAAAATGGACATAACTCGGTCAATATAGCTTGAAATATTTATTATAACTTTTTTTTGGAAACAAAATGACCATTATGCATCTTCCCATGTGTTGGAAATCCTTATCTAGACACTCTATAATCTCAGATTCGCACTACAACTGTTTCGTCATAAAAAAGGTTTTGAAAAAATAGCTGATTTTAAATCATCTATATCTCCCACATCCGAACTCCGATTCGATCCATTTGTTTTTAAAATTGGGTGATTTTTCAAGAGGAAATTAGCTTTGTACTCATTGTTATGAAATTATGCACAAAAAATGCCAAAAATTATAGGAGAGTCATCGTCCACTAGTTGCCGCCCGAAAACATTCTACAACATAGCCGGTTTTAAATCAACGTTATCTCCCTCATCCAGACTCCGATTTGGCTGATTTTTTTTTTGAATTTTGATATTTTTTTTGCAAGGAATCTAGATATTTTATTTGTTTTTGTAAATTTTGCACCAAAAGTTTCATAAATGATCTGAAATCTTGCTGCCCAAAAAAAACAATTCTTGCAAAAAAATGAAAAAAACAGAAAAGAAAAATTATTCCTACTTGGCCCAAGAAAGTGCTCGGTGGAGGTCGTGGCACGTCCCTGAAGTTTGTTGATTATTGCTGCAAAAGTTTGAAATTGAAATATGCATTAAACCCTCATTCCCATGGAATCGTAACCTGCTTTGATACCACTGATCTGGACCTTGGGGAGAGGCCCCCAAGATTTGAAACATTGCAATGCCAGAAAGAAAATCAATGAAAACACAATACATAAAACCACAAAAACTATTTATTAAAATGGATAATAAATGTGAAAGCTACATTGTGGTGGCCAATCCGTCATTTTACAAAATGTGACTTGTTACTTATAATCTTTTTCGGTTACAATACTATGGGTAAATTCCATGGGTGAATGAATACCATGGGTGGATGTCACAATACCATGGGAAAATACCATGGGTGTATGCCACTTACAATACCATGGGTAAATTCCATGGGTGGATGAATGCCATGGGTTGATGCCATTTTCCATTTGGATCAATCTTTAGTTTTATGTTGGCACTTTGTCCATATGATGCAACTCTCATAAGATATGATTATACTCATTGCTTAGCGTACTCAATAAATCTTTAGTTACTCCAATTTTGTATCACAAAATAGTTTAGATTTCAATCCTATTTAGTTTATCTATTTCTCTTTTTCCAAGTTGATAATTTTGTCCTTCATCTAAAGCTTTATCATGGGGTCATAAATCCTTCTTTTTTCATATATTGAACTTCTCTGGTTAGAAATCAACCCCAAATTGTAGGTTTCTATGACTTTACCAATAAATTCATGTCCATTGTATATTCTTTTATCTATGATTCACCCCTTAAAATGTTTCTATAAATGAAGAAACTTTTGTAATTTAGTCATGATACTAGAGTTGATGACATCTTTTTTACCTAAAGACTACATTGAAATCAAATTTTATGGATGTGGAGTTCCTCCTTATGATCTACCTGTGCTTCTTACCATGAGAGTGTTTTCCTTTGAATACATAAGACAAAGATTAGAATATGTTGAATTTCATTTTGTTTCTAAGAAGCAATAAGCCACTTTTTGACCAAAAAATGAAGTTGGGCCTTTCATTATGAATGCAAGGAAAATTCTACAAGAAACAGATAAAACTAGCATTTGCACCAAATGTTGCAAAGGAAACGCCGTAAGGCATAAATTGAGGAACAATTCCGACATGGGAATGGGAAAATGTACATAAGATGCAGATATGTAGCATAAATGAGATTCTAAAGATGTATAAATTGAATTTTATTTAGGGTGCCTAAGTCTATATTTTTTTAATTATTGAATTAATATTGCATATAAATCTCATAAAATTCAACAAACTTATAATTGAGGGCTCTGATCTCTAAGTTTGACTTTGGGTCATTAACATGGTAATGCACTGTCTCAACCACTAAACCACATACCAACAAACAAAAGACTACAAAATGTTACGATCATTACTATAGTAAACCCAATGACTCTACACACAATAATTTATTCTTTACTCGAAGAGAATATTGCTTAACCATATCCACAAAAAGATTGCAAGGTGGAAAGCATTATGCAGAACAGAATCTCTGTTATTATAACTTGTAAGTTGTAGCATTGTTCCAACCAATAAAACTATCTTCACATTTTGGAAGATCAAATGGAAATAAGTTTTGAAGAATTCAATAAAAAACGTCCAAGATCATTGGATCACATGATTAATGGTACCCTGTCCTATGAATCTAATATTTTTATGCACTTACAATTAAGGGAGAAAACAAGGTCCAAACAATGTATACCACAGGGACCAATAAATAGTATATTTGAAAATCCTTACTAGGATCAGAAAAAACAACATTACTTCTCCTTAAATCCTTCACAATCAAATTATACAATTGTTGTACAACACAAGGCTCATGCTGTTGTCAATAGTTCTGATTGAGAATGTGACCAGATTCCTTCAATCTCATACAGTGATTAATGCACCAATTATACAATTGTTGTACAACACAAGACTCATGCTGTTGTCAATCAAGCAATAGTTCTGATCGAGAATGCGCCAGATTCCTTCAATCTCATATAGTGATTAATGCACCAAACACAGGTGTACTAGTTGCAACGACTTTTATATCATTTTACTGATGTTGTCATGTCAAAATCAATGTGATACAATTAAGTCACCTTTAAGAAGAACCTCATTGCAATTTCTATACAAGGATGTCTGTCTTATCATTACTCATTCTAATTTCACCTCTTTTATTGTCAGACTTCACGAATTAGCCTCCAAATGCTTGCTTCATCCACAGACCAGTCAATTACCTTTTATAAATATTTTGTTTGAGCATTGGAACTCAATAACAATTACAAAATTATAAAATTTTTATCTCCAATCAATTTCTTTTCTTTTCTTTTTCTTTTTCTGATTTCCACTTATTATTGTTATATAAATATCTAAACTCATTTTATAATACTTTAAAAATAGAAATTTTCAGATATTATAATCCCTAAATCCTTTCTTCCCATTCTTAATGACTTTTGCAATTAGAAATAGGGCTTTGCAATGAGGTTCCCTCTGCATTAAACTCTGCAACTGACCCACCACGGTTAGTGTTAGAGTCCTTGGAGGGGTTTTATTCTCTTGAACAAAAGTCAAGTGACAAGAAAGAGTCTGGGCTCTCGGCTTTACGCCGGGCCTGTACATTATTACTGGAATCTCTTGTACCTGTTTTGGCAGATCCTATTTTGGGTGTTGAACATCTAGTTCTGCCCTTAAATATAAAGGAGCAAGCCAAAAGTATTGCACATGAATGGAAGTCGAAGATAAACCTTGAAGGAGATGTTGCCAATGGCAATTCGTTAGAGGCCCAGGCCTTCTTGCAACTTCTAGCTACTTTTGGAATTGCGTCAGAGTTTGATAAAGATGACTTATGCAAGCTTGTTCTTGCAGTTGCACGGTGCAGGAAGACACCTGAACTCTGTCGTTCCCTTGGACTTGAATAAAAAATGCCAGGTTGGTTGGCTGGTGTTATGTAATGTTAGCCTCAGTGGCTAGGCTGGCAAAATTTCCATCCATTTTGGTAGATAGGCTTTTTGTTGTTTTTCTGGCATTCATGGCTAGCTTGGTTTTTTTGAGGGACTGGTGGATTTTATCAGTATACTTGGTTGTGGCTGATTGAGTTCAAGATAAATTTTTGTAATCCTAGCTGTAGTAAACCTTCCCAACGTTTTTTGTTTAGTCCAGTGAACGGGTTTCTAAGTTGACGGGGTTGGTAGTCTTTTCTTTAGATCTCAACATTTCATATGCAAGGCAGATACTGAGTGGCCTCTACTAGGTAGACATCTTTTTATGAGGTAGAAAGTTGTATGTAAGTTATTTTGTTGATATTAATAAAGGCACCTGAAGATGATCAGCTATGGTAAAGTGTCATAAGGCCTTTCATGAGTGGGGAACTGTTTACTTACGAAAATGGTCTCAAGCTGACATAGTTGTTATCTTTATTGACAAATCCGTTGAAGTTGTCTGTATTGTTTTTTCTTTCACAGTAAACTGTCTTTTGGTATTTCAAATGTTTGTGACATATTCAAATTAACTGAAAATTTTGTGACAATTTCATGCAGATGTTGTAGAAACCCTGGTCAATAGTGGAAAACAAATTGAGGCAGTCAACTTTGCTCATGCATTTGGGTTGACAGAGAAGTTTGCACCTGTTCCTTTGTTGAAGGAATATCTGAAAGATGCTAAGAAAGCTTCTCAGGCAAGTTTAAAAAGTGGGAATAACTCTACTGTTGCACAAGTACGATTGTATTACTGTTATACAAAATGTCTTGTTATGTGATGATCATTTTGGCTTAGTATTGTTGGTTATATCAGAAGTTCCTTTTTTGACCGATATTTTTATTTGGTGCTACAGAATGAAGTAAATACAAAAGAGATTTCTGCTTACAGAGCTATTATAAAGTGCATTGAGGAGCACAAACTTGAATCGCAGTTCTCACCAGATCCTCTTCAAAAGCGTGTAGCTCAGCTAGAGAAAGCTAAGGCTGACAGAAAAAGGTCTGCAGGTGCTATTAAGTCTCAACCTAAGCGTCCTCGTGCTAATGGAGGAAATGCTGGTGTATATATGCCTCCGTTAAGTGCAGATGAAAGAACTCCGACTCTTTATGCTTCTTCCAATGGTGCAGACAGAAGCTTTTATAGGTCTTTGGATAGAGTACAATATTCTGGTGCAGCTCCAGGTGTTACATCCTACAACCTACAGGGCCAAAATGCATATGACAGATCAAACCAAGGATTATATGGAGCAGGCTATGGTGTTGGAAATAGGACTCCAGTCTCGCTCTCAAGGCCATATATGTATCCATCAGATAACATGGGACCTTCGTTGTTGGGTTTCGGTTCTTACAATTCCTCTACTAATTACAGCAACCATCACTTTGGCAGTAGACTGCCTGCCCCTCCTCCAGCTTATCAGTCTTCTTTTATACATTAGGTAGGTACGGTGCTTATCTTACCGTGGTCAAGCAAGTTCTGATCTTATCAGGCCCCATAAAACCTTTTCTATTGGATGTGGCTGGTAGTAAGCACTTAGCTTTGAAGAGGTTTTTTGACTTTGTTTCTGTAAATCTAAAAGATTGGCAAAGTTCATTTGGCAGCTTTTCACAATTTTCAGTGGTGTTTTCTTCTATTAAGGAATCTTCTATTAAGGAATTTTATTTTTTTATGGCATTGAGTGCTTCATCACTTTCCCAGGTTACTATATACTGTAGTGTTTACAGTTCAAAGATGATTCTATGCATAATTTTGGTATTTTTTTATTTGTTTGACAAATCAGAGAGGATCAATCTGTCTCTTTGTGGAAGATTAAAATTTGGTGAATAATATATCATTTGTGATCTTGTTTGGAGCTCATAACACAAGACTTTCAATTGCATTTGTATGTCGAGGGCTTGTCTTGTGCTGAATATGATTTAATTGTCCACTTGCACCTTACCTCATTGGTACCTGTTTACTCTACGCCTATGAAGCAAATCAGATTTTATTTTGATTAGTCCAATTGTAAGGCTATTTTTGAAACTGGACCCCGCCCCTCTTAAGCTGGACCCTGCCCCTCTTAAGCTGCTGCATGATTTAAATCCCCCTTTTTGAGCAGAAATGATTTGTAGTACTAGTGGTATAGTTGTTATACCCTGCATTAATATTTTTGTGTTCTCTATAACGAGGACAAAGCACATTGGAGTTATATGTCCCATCTAGAACTAGCAATTGTCTCGAAAGGTACAAAGAGAGGCCGATAGGATTATTAAATTAGAATTGTTGAATTTCTCTAGAAGAGATGTTGGTTCAAGCCTACAAGGAGCAAAGAGATTTGATGTTTGGATTTCTATGCTTTTTAGACACCATATTTCTTTAAATACAACTTAATTTTAGAAAAGTTCAACCCCAATGCAGTTCTGCCATGCAGACATACACTTAAATCGCTATTGGGCTTATGATATTGACAAATTCAAAGTAAACTAGTATACAAGAGAATGTACCAAACTAAACCACAAGTTACACATCTTCAGACCTAAAAAAGTACATAACAATGGTTTGGCATATCAATAGCGATATCATAATTGCTTTTCCTTCCACATACATACAATTGCTCCAAAGGCAAGGACAAGAAAATTTTCAGCTCTAGTGAGCACCAATGGGTCACCAAAACGAGTGACCACTAATGGCTTTCACATTTATACAAGGAATTGGCAAGGGACTTTACATGGACTCCACTCAACTTCAGACACAACTTCAGCCAATATGGAGAGTGATTGAAATTGAACATAGCTAAGTAGTGGCATTGGCTCACAGTAATACACCAAGTATAAAATATTGAAGCTTTTACAGAAGCAAGGAGTAAGAAAAATTATGAAGCTCAGAGAAGTAGATTTAAATCAATCAAAGCTTGTTGAACAGCTATAATGTCCATAGAAATAATCTTCCAATGTTCTGCTCTCATGTACAAGATTTACACTTTGATCTGGACTACTGTTTGATACCAAATCATCATCAACTCCAAGCATTGCAAGTGATAGATGAGTTTGGATGTCACAACTCCCAGAGTTTTCTCCAGATTCATCCTCAATCAATTCATCTAATTCCATGGACATTGTCAATTACCTCTTGGTCCAATAAGGTAGGTCATCTCCTTCTCCTCGTAGTAATTTCAAAGTCTGCAATAATAAGTTACAGACAAACAATGAGGAAGAATAAGTTCACGTTCTTACATTAACATTTATCCATTGTTTGAAATTTCACAAAGTCAGTTTAATGCAAAGGTTAGCCACTTTATTTGGGGAAACCAAAGCTTTCAATTCAAATCTTGCAATCCAGATTTTAGCTAGGATAGTGATTCTCAGGAAAGCTATATACTCTCTTGATATTGGAGTGAAAGCAGATATGCTGGCTCTTCTTGCCTATTCAGGGAGGGGTAATTTGCATACCATCAACATCTCTTCTGCGGTTTAAGGGTGATGATTTCACAAATTGAACTACTAAACAAATGTTTAGATTACAACCCTAAACACTAGGTCTAAACACCCTTTACTCTATGTCAGAAGGATATCAACTCGATATTTCATGTGCCATTCTTTGTTATGGGAAAAAACAATTCTAGCACTAACTCCTCACAGGAAAGGAAATGTCTTCAAGCAACTAAATTTGACATCAGAAACTGAAACATATATATGCAACTAATGAGAATAAGAGTAATTACTCTGTTCATTCGAGGTCGAAACTGAGCTGCCTGTCTCAGACAACATGCTGCACAAATGACCATTCTCTTCATCTTCCTCATGTCATAAGCATCTTCCAAAAGTGGATCTGCAAGTTCTTTTACAGAGCCAGCTGCCAGTAATGGCCTTGCCTAAATTTTGAAATTTACAAGAGATTAAGATTCTGAACCAAGACAAAGAAACTAAAAGAATCCAAAATTATCAAATACAAAACAAGCAAGGACACTAGAGCCCTACCCACATAACCAAGCTTTCTTTGCCTTTAGGATTCTTGTCATTGATTGGTTTTCTTCTAGTTATTAGCTCTAGAAGAACTACTCCAAAGGAATACACGTCTATTGTTGTTTCCCACCCCCTCGAGAATAGATTCACTAATGGATTCCCATAGTTTGAAATAGAATCCAAGGCATCAAAAGGTAAACCTAGGATACCCACTTATTCAAGACATGTTCTCTAGAGACTGTCACTTTGCATTTAAGTAATTTCATTCATCCTCTTATGCAGATCTCAACAAGTTTCCTTCAACCAATCATCTTGGGTACCTGCTTGAGGTACTGGAGAATAACGAAGATGAGCCTAAGCGGGACAATGATGATCAAGAAAAGTAGAGACCATCATCCACAGTCTGTAGTTCTGTAAAATAAAGAACATGACAAAGATTTTACTTAGAAAACAAGTTGTCAATAATGGGTTCCTGGAAGTAGTTGAATAGAAGCTACTTTGTTTTGTTTTGGTGTTTATTATAAAAAAGTAATGATCAGTGAGTTTCTTTCCTTGCAACAGCTATGGACATAACCTTCCAGAGAGTCCATTTTCAAATCTTAATGGATCCAATGGTATTAAAACAGTATTATATACTACAGAGAAAACAATGGGGAACATGCCCACTATTTCCAAAGTTTTAACACAAGCATCATCAAAATCTGCTATCGATAAGGAACTTACTTGTTCTATATGACTGGGTACTTAGAATATTCATTTTTTTACATTGTTATTTCAATGATTTATCTGTATTCTAACAACAGACAACAAAATCTGAAACTTCTACCCATAAATCTATGTGCAGATGCCGTTGTGGAGCCAAAGCAATTAGCATGTAGCCACTTATTTTGTTTCAAATGTGCGCCAAAGGTGAGATAAACCAAGCACTCATTTGCATTATTAAATCAATATATTTTTGAAAGAACATATATAACTGATTCAGGCTGCCATTTCTGTGAATTCTGTTGGTGCAGGTAATTAAATTGTCTGAGGAGTGCCCTATCTGTGTGCAACACAAGGGCAACCAAGTCTTTAAACTTTCTGCAAGGAGAGATTTACAATTTGATTATTACCCTTGGGAAAGAGAGCCAGTCCCACACCAAATGTGTCGTAGTTATACAAAATATACATTGTGATACTCAGCTTGGTCCATTTCTCAGATGGCACTGGGTCTAAAATATAAAACAATTTGAAAATGGTGCAAATGCAATCCTTTGTACCTATATGAAGATAAAGATAATGTACACAGTGCCCCGAGATACATCAAGGTTCTGCCCTGGGGCCTGATTTATATTTTGTTTTTTTCGACTGAGATCTTCATCCCCACTGAATTGGGATTTTCAAACTGAGCAGGCAGCCAGGAAATTTGTCTACATATAACTATAGAAAATTCAATAGAAAATTCAGAAGATGCCAAGGAAATTGAAACTCCAGTGAAGCCATCACTACTGTCTGCGAAGGGTTTCGAGCGGGTAATCTCTCTAGCATGAGATAAACAGGGAGTTCAACCAGCGCTGATTAAAATTCCAACTATAAAATTCCAACTATAATGATCTGATCCAACGGCACAATCTCTTTTAATCGTCTAACACATCAGATCAATGGTCGAAAATAGGACACGGTGGCATATAAGGGAGTTCTTCCCAAAAGGAAACGCCTTACGGCATAATTAACTTATAAAATATCTAGATTAAAACATATTTTATGATCAGACTAATATTTTAAAAGCTTCCTTAGTACAGGATGGAACATCAAAATAATATTTAGACAAAAACATCAAGCTAATATTTAGATGACGGATAAAATAAATATCATGCCAAGGGTAATTTTAGAAGGAAATTTCCAAACACATACCAACCCACTGCGTATTTTGAATTAAAGGTTAAAAATAACACAGTGAAACATCCATTTTCAGCGTAAAGAAAACGGGAATGACAATTAACCCATTAATACTGCAGTACACTAATGAAGCATCTGTAGTGAAACTGAAGACCGGCAAATGGAGATATAAGTCCTATCTAAAAAGTAAAACAAGGAAGCGAGCAGATAGATACGCTTAAAGCCTAACAATTTTTTGAGGATTCCTGAACCAAGAAAAAGAGTGGAAAGTGTGAAGTTTGATGAGAGATTCCTTTTCAAGCATCTAATCACGGTTCAACTAACCATCCGAGTCATTCCTACCAGTACAGTTGGTAGGATATCGCTGGTCGAGTTGTGGTTGAGATGGACACTCACTCGCAGTCCTCGTGACAGTCCTTATTGGTGTTTGGTAATCCTCTAGTGATCTGTCCAGGTCTGTTGTCATTGTACCAAAATGATCTACTAGCTCTCGACAAAGGGCAACTAAACGAGACTGTCGAAGACAACAATGGCCGCAGAAGCGGTGGTTTTCTCTGGTTTGCCTGGAGGTGCCAAAAATGAACCGTTGCATATTGTCTTCCAGCAACTGCAAATTTATATTTCTGCTCACATTTATTCTCTGCTGTTGTCATCGCTGCCGATTTGGGTTCCTTATCTGTGGTGGATGCAATCCTAGCCAGTTATGATACCGCTGTCGATGTTGCGCCCCTTCCCGCGGGTAATCTCTCCAGCATGAGATAAACAGGGAGTTCAACCAGCGCTGATTAAAATTCCAACTATAATGATCTGATCCAACGGCACAATCTCTTTTAATCGTCTAACACATCAGATCAATGGTCGAAAATAAGACACAGTGGCATATAAGGGAGTTCTTCCCAGAGGGAAACGCCTTACGGCGTAACTAGATGTTATCAAAGCAACTACTCCATTACTACAACTGAAACAAAACTTGGTAATGTTGTAGCTGAAGAGGGCAACATAGACTAAAACTAAAAAGGGTAGATGATTGTCCAAGTAATACTTGAAGTCTGTTATAGATAGTTGAGTTCTGCCCACTCTTCAAATTTCTATCCGTTGCCTGCTGAAAATGGATCAAGTGGGGCATTTCTGAGAGCATTCCTTGTTATGACAGGGATTGAAAAATTTAAGGTAAAGTCCAATCCAGACTAACTCTCTTTAGTTGAAACTTGAAACAATATGAACAAGAAGTCTCGTCTAAATTATCATTCGCAAGAGCATCATGAAAGATAGCATCATGAAATACCTCAAGAGCATTATGAAATACCGCAAGAGCGTCATGAAGATTATATAGCCAAAAAGTCCCCTTATTAAAATTTCTAGATCACACTTTCAAAATTTGTTAAAAGATTAGAATCTACACTGTAATGGTAAGGACCATCAACCATCTCGTCAAACAAATGAAGGAGACGTCATACATTTGGACTACTCATTCACAACATGACTAAAATTTATCAAGAACAAATAATTCACTACATTTTTCATTGAAATGAATTGTTAGCTTTTGCAAAGATGAGGTGTTTACTTTTGCAAACTACAACTGAAGCAAAACTTGGTAACGTTGTAACTGCATAGGGCAGCATAGCCTAAAACTTAAAAACGCAGATGATTGTCCAAATAATACTTGAACTCTGCTATAGATAGTAGAGTTCTGCCCAATATCTTCAAATTTCTATCCTTTCCCTGCCCAAAATGAATCAAGTCATTTCTGAGAGCACTCCTTGTTATGACAGGGAATGCCAAATTTAAGCTAGAGTCCCATCCAGGGTAACTCTCTTTAGTTGAGACCATCTGAACAGCAAGCCTCAATTTTTTTTTAAATTACCAATCATATTGAAATGCCACAAGAGAAATCATGAAGATTATATAGCCAAAATGACCCCTTATTAAAATTGCCAATAGTGGAGCGTTTACCTGGAGTTCTTTGGTGAAAAAATAAAAACTATGAACAGGAAAAATCATATTAAAGATTTATATGGCATAATCTTAGCAAATGTTTTTACTGACAAATTCAGTGCATGTGTCATTTTAATAGGGATTTTGTTCAGATCAGATACAACTTACAATGATGAGCTTTTTATCTACCCCAAATTTTCTCATAAATTTCTGAGACCAATAATTGCAAAATCTGCCAGTTCTCTGCTGAGCTATTCTCATACTAAACATAATATTTCTCGGCTGCAATATCATCTATACAAAAAAAAATAAAAAAAAAGTAATCCACCAAAACCTAACATTGCACTTGGTTACAAAATTTGCTTCTCTATAATAGAGCTTATCTGTAGCCATAGCCATATTTGTCCTCTGGTCACTAAAGAGTATCCATATTATCCCTTGTTCATTCTGACCTATATGCTGACATGTGTAGACAAGCTTGATCTCCATGTTGTTGATGTACCACTAAATCTGAGGAAAGTGTGAGTGATCTCACCATCCGTTTGAAAGCCACAGAATAGATAGATCCCGATCTATCATTTGAGAAATTTTTTTCTTTGAGAAACCCAAACTGCTCAAACACTGTAATCTTTTCTTCTAAGGTTTCTTTCGCTAGATTAAACGTTCCATGTACCGCAACTACAAACTTCTTTGATCCCAGCTTGAAACCCAAATCCTCGGCAATTCTAAATGACTTCATTACCTTTTCCTCTGAAGCCATGAACATATGAGGATGGTTAGCTACTAACTCTGATAATACTCGACCCACAACACCCAATCTTTCCGAAAGAGAAATTGTAGATTTAAGCTTCTTCTCACTGGCTCCAAATTCCCTTGCATACGTAATAATTAGTTTAGAGATATCCTCTTCCTCCATGAAGGTCCCAAGGAAAGTCAGCTTAGACGTCAGGTTCATTTTGGATCTATAAAAAAGGAACCTAGGGTTGAGATAGACCACTCTTTGAAACTGAGCAGGGGTGGTCAAACGACAGCCCTTTAACAATTCCAACACTTCCAAATTTTGAGTCGATTTTTCCCTAAGAAGACTGTTGTGATGTCTAAAGTATTTTGCAAAACAAAAATAAAGGATCTGTAAAATTAACTAGCAGACAGGCAATCGCATTGAAGAATTTCAATCCAACCGACAGTTCATCATTCATGGAGGAGAAACTATGTCAAAGGAAGAAATGGAAGCAATTTTGAATAACACTTCATCTGTGTTTAGGCTTATGTCAGAGCTTGAAGGCAGAGTTGAGACGGTTTCAAAATTACTCCATCTCATCCAATGCCATACTTCCTGCTCCATGAAACAATAATGAAACAATAATCTGAACTAAACCACACACAATTAAAGTAATCCACAATCTACACGTCGTTGATACATTGAATAGATTTCATTTGCACATTTTATGATATTAAAAGAGAGAAATACATGAAACTAAATTTTAGACATTGAACAGTTTTCTTAATGCCTGATAAGGAAAACACATACATATGCATCTGTGTAATTTGGAGGTCCGATCGGTATAAAACTCTGGTTTTGGTAGCCTTTAGCCACCAAACTAAAACCAAAGAAGATGCCGATAATTATGTTCATGAATACATAACTAAATAACAACCAGTAACTATGTTCTTGACTACATAATTAAATAACATCCAACAAACCGAAAGTTGCTGGGTGCAGACTCCACTTCTGTTTTTTCCCTATGAATCGTGGAGATAGCACCTATAACAATTGCCTGACACATTTCAATGCCTTTATTTGCAATTACAAAAACCATGAACGTCTGATTGTTCATGTATCCTCAATTCAAAACAATTTTTACAAGAGCTTAGTTGTCTGTAAAGTTCAAAACTTGTACTCAACTCAGATGCATTGTCCCCTCCATAATGGAATGCATCATGGATTCAAATGGCTTCATCCTTGGAGGGATTAGTTTTTTTCTAGAGAATATTATTCAAAGAAATCATAAATGCATCCTGGAAAACCTTAAATCTTGAATAACAGGTATAATTTCCTGGATTATGGTCTTTCTCATTTCCTTCCTCTGTTCCTTAGGGATTTTCTGAAGAGCCTCTATCACATTTATATTATTTTCTTCAACTGTCTCTTCTGCTATGTAAACTGAAGATGCCATGGATACTTATAATATGCTGTAAAGGGATTGAACAACACATGAATGCACCCAACTTTAAGAGAATCGAACAGGGATCTCCGAGTAGGGCTATCACCAGGAGGCTGAAGGTAGAATTCGGATTGCATGAAGAGCTTCACTTTGTTTTTGGGACCTAGGCAAACGTAGGAATTGCAGTTCAAAAAATTGCAACTCTTTGGTTTGCCTAACACTGTTCAATGAGGACGGAACGAATGGATTTTGTATTGTTGCATCTTGGAGAACCTGCAAAGCTTATTAGATGGGGTCTCTGGCTTATCCTGATCTGCCATTGCCATTGCCAAATATCTTCATCAGAAAGAGGATGAAAGAAAATACAAGCATCCAAGTATTTAAAGTGTAGTAGAGATTCAACAGTCCCATGTGCATGAAAGAGAACTCCTACATTGCCAGCTTGGTTAGCACAGTAAATGTGAAAGGAATCATACCATCGTGGGTTTTTGGGTTCGTCAAGGATCTGAGTTCAACCCACTAGAGCTTTCTCCAGATCGATGGTCGTGTACAGTCTGTTAGCTCCTTTTCCAAACCCCATAGTCTCTTGAATGCCCCTCAATGTCTTGAATGAACTGTAACCATAGACACAAACAATAATAAAAAAATAGACAAAAAAAGACAAAATGAATCAAAGAGGATTCGATCGTTCTATATCTTAGAACTCAAATTACGCCATTTTTTACCTTTCTGAAGGACATGGGAGCTCCTCCCGTCACTCAACCAGGATCACTCAGTGAATCTGCCTCGAAGATAGTTACATGGAGAGTTCCATGAATCAATAGCCGAGCCATTACTGATCACAGCCCATTTAGAGCGATTTCTAAGCCAATCTAAAGATAATCCTTGCAAAAATGGAGCCTTTGTTCCATACACAGGAAAAGGAGCCTCCATAGTTATTAGCAGGTGGCTTACAAAGTCTTCCTCTATCACCACCATTGCTGGTCTACTGAAGCCCTCCTTTACTTATTGTGTGGTTTCTTTACCGTTACAGCTGCTTGGCAGTTAATAAACTCATGGATCTGCCGGGAGTTAATAACCGCATGGATATGCCCCGTATCCCATGGATATGCATAATGGAGTTATCACCGCTGCCGATTTGGGTTCCTTATCTGCGTCGGATGCAATCCTAGCCAGTTATGATACCGCTGTCGATGTTGCGCCCCTTCCCGCGGGTAATCTCTCCAGCATGAGATAAACAGGGAGTTCAACCAGCGCTAATCTGATCCAACGGCACAATCTCTTTTAATCGATTAACACATCAGATCAATGGTCGAAAATAAGACACGGTGGCATATAAGGGAGTTCTTCCCAGAAGGAAACGCCTTACGGCGTAATTATTAGGGATTTAAGTTTGGCAAAAGGTTAATTTTGGTGATATGACCCCATGAAATTATTTCGAACAAAATAGTAAGTCAAGGACCAACACCTTATGTAAATATTACAAAACCTACAATACAAAAAATGGTTAATAAAGATACACAAGAGCATGAGCAATATTTTTCCTCACCAAAACCATTAGAGATTGATCAGTCCTCACAATCTCCTATTCTATAAAATCCTCATTAATAGGAAAAAAAATCTTAAAAAGATGCATTAAGAGACTTCTCAAACACTCTAAAAAATGGATTTGAATAATCAACAAATACAACAAAGGAAAAGAGAAAAGGATTCAAAATCAAACAAGGAAGCATAAATGCATAGTGTCAAGGAATATAAACTAAGAAATCTTATTTTCTCATTGGAATGTATGCCTTATGCACTAATTCCAAGTTCCATAAATCTATATCCTCTAGGTGCTATCAATTGTCACACCATCGTCATCTAAGCTAGCTAAATAGGATAATCTATTTTCCAAATATTTGGAAATCAAGGATAAGAATTTAAAAATAAAGTAATATATATTTTCTTAATTTTGGAAGTAAGTACCGTCCACGAAAAGGTTACTCTCAACCATGGCTTATAGAAAAATGCAATTTAATGTAGTTATTTTAGATCCTAAATCTCCAATTTCGAAGACAACCAATGATTACAAATATTTAAAATTCCATGGTTGTGGAAAGCATCAACATAGAGGGAATTTTTAGGCCTAAAATAGACCTCTTAAAAAATAATAAAGTAATAAAATATGAGTTATGAATTTTTAAATGCAAAGAAATAAAACTATTTTTTTATTTCATTTTTGGCTTATCTCCTTGTATGTTTATTCAAAACCAATATGTATACACCCATTGGATGTGAAATTAAATTTTTCATCCAAGGAGTATCCACTCTCTATGCTTTTCAGAACATCCACAATGAAAAGACTTGAAAATACATGAAAATATTGTTCCAAACACATTTTTTCATTTATTTTCATTTTTTGGTGTTTCTCTACTCAAAAGTATGTAGAGTGGGTACTCATTTCGTGTGGAATTTAATCCCATATCTAACAGGTGTATACACTTGAAATTTGAGCAAACACATAAGGAGAGAAGCCAAAAAATACAATTAAAATAGTAGTTTCCTTCTTTTCTCTCCAAAAATTATTTACCCATAGGATGGCATCATCATATTTAATCTTATTGGTGTAGAATTATGATGTATAATTGCAACTACTCAAGAAATTTGATATGAAATCAAGAGACACAATCCTACAACAATCTCAGGAATGCAATAAGAAATAACACACATGCACAATGATTTTCGAGGGGTAAGAAACTGCTAAAAGCCCTTTAAGCCTACTTGCATTAAATCAGATGACTAGAGATGTATTACAATTGCATGCTTGCTTTGAGAACAACCTACAAGTGAATATCCTATCTCTCTACTCTATGAGAAGCTCTGACCCAAACATAGTCAAATTCTACCTCATATTCAGCCCCTATGATCCATGTGGATATTGGTGGCTACGTGCCTATTCCACTTGGAACCCCACCATTGTTTCTTTCACTTTTTTAGTTTCCTTAATTATCACAATTTACTATTTTTGGCAGTTTTTCGGGTCCTCGACTTTTGGAGTTGTTTTGAGGCCCTAAACGATGTTTTTTGGGAAAACCACCGATGGTAACAAATTTTAATCCTTGGATAGATCTTTCTATCGAGGTACGATGCATGTCAAATGAATATTGAATGCCAAAGTTACAACCCCGGGAAGTTGATGTACCAACTTACCCCAACGGGGCCCATAGTTTGGTGTTTCATCTCCCAGGGTTAGGTTTTGGATGGTTAGGGTTTTCCATTGTCTCTCAATATTAAATAGGCCTTCAAGCCTCATTGAAACACAGTTGAGAGACATGTAGTTGCCACATCTCTTCTCAGAGATAAGCTACCATCACCTGAGCTAGTCTTATTTCCATTCTATTTGTAAGCATATTTCAGTATTTGATATTAATGAAATGAAGTGTTACTTCTGTTGCATCTCTATATTTATGGTTATATATGTAATTTGTTGCATTCACATTTAAATCTGAATCATTGGTATCAGAGTGGTCTTCTCTTTCTTTATTTTTCTTTGCATGTCCCCAATGAGGTCGGGGTATAAGGAGTTAGGGCTCGATCTCATTGAACCTTTGTAAGATCAAGCTCGCAAAGCCCTACGACCACCCATGGGGGAAGAAAAGAAATACGAGGGAGCAGGTGATCCTATCAAAATATTTCTCGAGGAGGCCCTCAAGAAGCAAAGGAACATGATGATGGATAACTTTGCTCATATCCTTCACTGGTTGCCCACCAGTGGTGCATCCACATCCAGTAGCTACTCCGGAGGCACCACTCCTTTTAAGGTAGAATTAAACTTTAACATTCCCATATTTGAGGGCCAAATAGATGCAAACACTGTAAATAAATGGTTAAATCTACTAGAAGGATATTTTTCTGTTCATGAATTTTCCGGCCAGGAAAATATTACTTTTTCTCTTCTCAAAGACACCCCCTATGTCAAGGACTAGTGGGAAACCTACTGTGAGTAGAAGGATGAAAGTGCGCCCTCACTATTTTCAGCCGCACCCACTTGGAATTTGTTCTGGGACTATTGGCTTGAGGGGGCCTGACCCAGGTTCAGCATTAATTAGCCAAACAAATCCCTACACTACTAGCCCTTTCGGCATCAGCCCGTGGATCGCAGACCGAAGTCTCACCCGAAGCAGTATGGGGGGATGCTGGAACCAAGTTTCCGCACCCTGAGATGGTTGTGATGTTGTTTGTTTCCCTTTATCCCTTCCTTCGTGTAGGTTTCTTCGCTTTAGGGCTTGCGAGATGAGCCCTCTATTCCAGCCTTTAATACCTCCGTGAAAGGGTATTGTTGACCTTCATGCAGCCTTAGCCTGCTGCTCAGGTACTTTCGCACTGCTATGGTAATGTGATGTGGAGATTCCCCAATTAATCTAAGTGAATTGCTTATCTTATCAAACAATTATAGTTAGCACCGCGTAAACAAATATGCGTAATGGCATTTAGTTATTCAATGTAATTGCATTCATTCACGCATCACATAAGCATAATAAAGGAAATTCATATATAACATATCAAGATGCATCAACAGAACAAAGACATAGAAATTGCAGAATATCTCTCCTTATTAATATCTTCCAAGTATTTACAAACTCTGTCCGCCCTGCGCACACAGCTATAGGGGTCTGTGCACTCAGCTGCAGACTTCTACCCTAGGCCTTTGCGCACTTAGTTGCAGAGCCTCTACCTATGCTACAACCCAAGACTTAGACATATTACTTCAGAGATATGGCTGTCTTACGTTATTGATCATTGTCTTTCTCTTGATTATTCTAGCTACTTAGAGCTTCGCTCTTTTTATACAATTCCATGGTCCGCGGACCATGGGTAGATCTCTTAAAACCGACTTTACTTTACAAAACTAAGGGCGGACTACCCTTTATGACAAATGACACCCTCGCGGTCCGCGACCACAAAATGCAGAGTCTTTATATTTTTATTACAAAATTTGACTCAAACATGGGCTTTTAGCCCCAAAACTTCCCTTGGGGGATCCTGCTCCCAACAGGCCCCCAAGTCACTCTGTTGGTGTCGAGATCTTCGCACGAAGCCCATCCAGCTTGACCCGGATGACTACAACCTTGGCCGTTCACTAAGTTGTCGCCTGCTTCGCATCTTCCACTGTCTTCTCGGTCACTGCTCCTATGCTATTAGCCTGAAGTGTTTGTTGCGTTTCTTGTAGAGTTGCAAGCTTACCTTCAATATTTCTTGTGACTGCGTAATCTTCCTCCAGCCAGGGCTTTAGTCACGCCTTCAACACTTCTTCATTGTGCAGCATTGTGTCGACCTGTTCCTTCAACTTCTTGGCCTCTTGTAACTTGGCTAGCCTCTGTGTCATCACGACAGTTCACGTTGTGCCCTTAACTTCATCATAGCGCTATTGTAGCTCGCGCGCTTCCATCTCTAGCCTCTGTATTTTTGGTTCCTCCTACAAGTTTTTAAGGACCTCAAATGATTTCTTGAACAAATGCGTCCAGTCTGCTATTGTACTTTCCACCGTCGTTACTACCTCTGCGACAGAAATTGCCCATTGTTCCTTTACTTCTGGTGGTGTTGAAGGCTAGGCCCTCAACTGTATCTCTGTAATTTGTAGGTTCAACTCCAACTGAACCCACACCATCTTAGTCTGAGTGTCATGCACCCCTATTTCCAACTTGCAGTTGCAGATCTCAACTAGCTCTTTCTCCAGAATGGCCAACTCTGGGATCATTCTGCATGCCTCCTAACCGACCTGCATAATCTTCTTGCGCTGATTGGTTGCCTTGGTCTCAACGGCGATGGCAGCATTTCTGTGTAGAGCCATCTATTCATTGTTGATCCATTGTTCACTGATCACCTGGAGGGCGCGGTGCGCTTGGACCCTCAGTTCTACAATTACTCCATCCTATAAGAGGTGGAGTGCTTCACGCAGAAGCGCTGCCAAGTTCAGCCCAAATTCGTTCAAGGCACTGATAGTGGGCTTGCCAGCCTCATTTTCCATGGTCAGTGCTCCATCCGTAAGCACTATCACACTAGAAACCTTCATGCACAGGATATCAGTAGCTTATGAAGTGCCAATAGCCAAGCTGGTAGACACTGTACCAGCCTGCGACGCGTAGGTCTGTAACTCCTGCAACCTGGTCTAGATGGCCCCTAGGATGATCTGCTGTTGTTGATCAAATTGCTGCAGGGCCTTCGCGGTGACATCTCCGACTGTGTCACTGATATCATGTAAGTTGCCCCCTGTCAACATGATAGGGTCCAGCAAGGCCTTGGTCACCTTGGATATCTTTTTGGACCCTCCTTTCTCCAGCTCTCTTGGGTGCTTAATGTGGGTGGACATCTCCTGAGGGTCCGCGTCATGTTGTTTTGTGTCTTCCTCTTCAGTCTCAGGTGAAGGCGACCTCGTGCCTTTGTCAGAGCCCTACTCTATGCCACCTATCTATTTTCTTGCCTGCTTTCCTACCTGTTCCGCCCGAGCCCTCTTAGTGGCCTCATCTTTCCTCCTCTCGACCAGTTGTGCCATCTTCAGCTTGGCCTCCTCCTTCTTCTTCTATGCGGTGAACTTTCTTCCACCCACTACCAAGTCCGTGGCAATGTGCCACTCTACCAGCCATTGATCAAGCACTACATCAATGGCATCATCCGTGGCTAGATACGTTAAGTCGTACCACTTCTGCATAGGGTCCTTTCATGCCTTGATGGAGACTCGATGGAAATCATCTTTGAACTCGGCATAGCTCTACAAGTTAGCGTGAACCATGGGCGACAATCGCGGCTTGCGATTGATGGCCATCCTGATATTCATCTCCATCAAGATACAGAATATCTTACTGTCCCAAACTCATTGCGCGTCCTTGGTCGCCCACAATGAAACACACTTCACTACTTTAGGGAGGTCTGGCACAACCGAAGGGAACTGGCTATCCTCTGGTAGCTCCCATGCTACCAGCACAATCGAGAACAAGAGCCACACATAGCGAAATGTCTTGCTGAGCTATTGTGCTTCGCGGCAGTTCTCCAGGAACTCTCCGCGAAGGTAGTCTGACCTGTTAAACTGGACTCCTTTCATGGACTGTTGTGCGAGTGTGACGATAGGCACCGATACCTCATTGGTGCAATACTTCCGCATCACCTTCCCTGCAAGGATCTACGTTGCTACCTTCATAGCGGGGTCAAAGATGTGGGAGATAGCATACCTATGCGACTTCTTCACCAGCTTAAATTTCTCCTTCATTGACTTTGCAAGAGCCTACTTGCTACCCTTGCCGCCAAATATTATCATCAGATTCTCACCTGTATACTCCAAGTGCATTATTTGGTGAATCAACCGATCCGTGATGGGTATCGGCTCCTCCAGCCGTAGAAACCCATCATGCACCAAGCACAGCAGTTGCTTGATGACCAAAATTGTCACCGGTGTGAGGTTATAGTGTGGCACCGAGAGTAGGTGAAGCAGTCCTGCCTTCTCTACCCCCTTGAGCCACCTTCATGGCTCTAATGCTGTCATTCCCATATTTGTATCTATGATGCGATGCATTAGCTACTCGGTCGCCAGTTGTGGGAACTTCTCATGGTTTGCCAAGTCCTAGTCTTCAAGCTTCAGTATCAGCACCCGTGCCAAACACAGATCGTCGAAAGTAATTTCATCCAGTAGGATAGGGGTTTGCAGGGGAGTCTTACTCTCATCAATGTCCTCTGGGACCTTGGACTTAGGCTTGCGCAGAGGGACATACTCCGGAAACCGCATAATAGTGTCCGCACCCTAGGCTCAACCTCCTCCACTTTGGCTCCGACATCCTCATCATCCATTGGGATGTCTTCAATGTCCTTCTCCTTTAGCTCTAAGCTTATGAACTTTCCCTTCTCCTATGCAGTGGGTTTTGGTGGGTTTCGCCTTCGCGATGCACACATTGGTATGGCAGGTTGCTTGTCCTTCATGTCCTTCCCGATTTCCTTGGTTGGGGTTGGCTTCGGTCTCGGCGTTCTTGGTGACTTAGGGACCTCTGCCAATACTTCATCCACCTCTAGAGCAGCTACTTACACTTCTTTGTCCATTTCCTGTGCCGGCTCCTCTAGTGCTTTCTCGGTATTTATAACTTCTTCAAGTGCTGACATAATGCTCTCTAACAGTGCTCACATCGTCACTAGAAAGTTTGCAAACTAGGGAGTCTCTTTGAAGGTCTTGAAGAATTCTCGGTTCATGGATGCCTGGAAGCTCAACAAAAGAATGCTCAAAATGCCAAGTGTTTCTTGCTGGACAACCACTTGTAATTTATAGGGCATTTTGAATTCAAATCTGACTGTTCCCCCTAAAATCGATTCATTAATCCTGGATTAGTGGCAGATTTTCAAGGATCTAAGCCATAAATTTCATCTTAAATGTCGGCCACCCAGTCCATTTGGCCTCACTTCTGTCATCTTTTCATGAACAGTGACTGTAACAGTCACTTTCTAGCCGACCTGTGTGATTTCTCCCTAGATAGTGCATCTCCCTTTGCACTGTCACGGACCCAGTGACACTTCCTTGCTTCACACCATCTTCCCATGCGTAGCCCCCCAACCTGGGCAGTGTAGTTTATAGTCCCACACCTCATTTCAACTCCCTGGAGCACTAAGACTATGCTACCTTCATTTAGTTAGATGGCTAGACAACCGGTGTATGGCTTCAAGCGACTGCCATTCACCTTTCCTGGGAAGGGTTCTCCATTTAATTTGACTAGTTGTACCTCTCCTCCATCGGTAATCTCCTTAATGATATAGGGCCCTAACCAGTGCATTCTGAATTTTCCTGGAAATTTATCATACTTACTATCATATAACAAAACCAAGTCATTTACCTTAAATGTGCGCAGCTTAATATGTCAATCATGCCATGCCTTTTCATGCTTCTTTTGGACCTGTTGGTGAAATCTTGCGCAGTTAGTCTTCCTGCATAATGTCCTCCTACAGCGCCCCCATGAGCATCTTCGAGGATGCTACTTCTTTCAAACTCAGGTACATACCATTGCAATATCTCTTCAGTCCCCATATTGTACAGATGCCCAACGATGACAAAGAAATTTGTCACGTGCACTACTAATTCTTTCTTTTGCTGGACAGTGTATGCTTCTGGTGCAGTACCTATTGTTAGGAAATGCATTATATCCTCAAAATGACCATCAACAATGCGCACTACAAATAGCTACACGTTAGGTAATCCTTCTTCCAGGTTAGTGGTTTCCTCCCCTGTTGCGATGCGCGACAGATGGTCTGGTCCCGCATTCAGTCGTCCATGCTTCACAATAACTTCAAAATCATATTCCTGGAACAATAAGAGCCACATGCAAATTCTCCCCCCTAGCACAAGCTTATTGACTAGGTATGTCAGCATGGAGTGATCTGTATAAATCTTAAAATAGCCTCCCAGCAAGTAGTGCCTAAACTTTTGGAGCGCATACCCCATAGCTAACCCTTTGCATTCAGTGGTGGAATAGTTCTTTAATTTGGATAATATTTGGCTTGCGAATGGGATACGATGGTCCAAGCCTTCTCTGTCAGCCGGTGTCTGTACTACTCCTAGCACTATACATGATGCGTTGACATGTACATGAAACTCCTTCTTCCAATCCGGGAAGACTAGAATCGGCATGGTGACCATCTTTTCTTTCAATATATCTAAGCTCTTCTTACAGTCATCGCTCCAGCAGAGTGTGACATCCTTCTTAAAAAATTTCTCCATAGGCACGGTGATCTAGGAATGACCTTTGATAAACTTTCTGTAGTATACTGTATTTCCCAGCATAGCGTGCATCTATTTCATACTCCTCAGTGCTTCCAAGTTCAGTATCACTGCGATCTTTGCGGAGTCTACCTTCAGTCCTTGTCTGCAAACCACATGCCCCAACAGGTTCCCAAAAGGAACACAAAATAGACACTTCTTGATATTGAGCACGATATGGTATCTTCGATAGGTATCCAGCATCAGGCACAAGCTTGCTACATGGCATTTAACCAGCCCAAACATAGTCTAGTCATCAAAATATACTTCCAAGAACTTATGAATAAATTCCTTAAACACAGCCACGACTACGCGAGAGAAGATTGCAAGCACATTCTTCAATCCAAACGACATTACAGTGTACTGAAGACAACCCCACTTAGTCGCAAATGTTGTCTTGCTCCTGTCCTCCAGTGCGGTTTTGATCTGGTGGTACCCAGAGAACCCATCAATGAAGGAATATGCTTCCTGGCCACCTACATTGTCCAACACTTCATCAATGAATGAAGTCAGGAAAGGATCATGTACATTCAGCTTTATAAGATCCACACATATCCTTATTTCATCATTTTGCTCCTTTTCTTGTACCACCATTGGACTTACCCAGTCAGATTCTTCCACAGGCTCAATGATGCCTACCGCAAACATCTTGTCTAGCTCTAGTCGGACCTTCTCCTTATATTTCGGATTGAGATGGTAAGGTATTTACTTAATCGGCTTCACGTCAGGCTTCAATGTAATCTTCATCATTCCTAGGTCCCTGATTATCCCCTTCAAATCCTTGAACTTGGTAGGGAATAAATCCTGGTATTCGGGGAGCAATTCAACAACCTTATCCACCATTGCGTTGTCCCAGTAGTCTCCAATCTTCGCAAATTTGGGTTCTGCCTCCGTACCAATGTTTACTTGTTTTGTTTTCAATGATGTGGTTATATCAGGGTTCTCAATCTGTGGTCCTTCAACCTCGCAGTGACCCTCTGTTTCTGGAATGTTAATCTTCCACAGATCCTCGTCTTCTTCCTTAGCAGTTATGTTATAACATTCTAGCGCGTGACTCAGTTGAGTATCCCATTCAAGCTGAATTAGGTCTAAAGGATCCCGCAGTATCCTAAATATTGCTTCTTTCACCTCTTGTAGTGCTTCATCAATACTATCAAATCTGTCCTCAGAACTGAATGTCGTCATGAGTCCCTCACACAGGATATCCAATTTGCCTATCCCATGGTGAAGCTCGGTTTCTACATACCAGTTCATCGGGACGATATCTAGGGTGTGACAGAACAAGTGCACCCATTCAGGTTGGGGCCTTTCTCCATAATCCTAGGTCCATTTGGCCAAATATGTGCACGGATCATCCTACCCATCATACTTGTCTGCATTCATATCTTAGGCTTCCTGGATCGTGTTCTCATCATCCTCCTACATTCGCGCCAATCATCAAATATTCCCTTATGCATACCCCACCATCTTGCGAGCGTAGCATGCAGTGCCTAGTCTAACGACTAGAAGCGCTACTTTCTAGTACCTCCCTTTCAAATGCATCCAGAAAGATATCTACCTCATGCGGACCATCATAAATAGGCAGATTTCTTACCTTTGAGGACACACAGTGCAGGGATTGGGTCATCATGTTGCAATTCAGCGTAGTCACTTCATGTAACCAGTTCTTCCAGTGTTTTAACTCTTCATCAGAGTCCGAAGTGCAAGAACTTTCACGATCCTAGGTAATCTGCCCATCCATGGTGGGATTCATCCAATCTTGATCTCGTGTCATTATATTATAGATACAGTCCAAATTGTCATCACTCTCATAATAGCAGATTGGTTCCATAAAATGTTATCCCTCAGCAGGATCTAGAGGTACTATTACGCGTAGCGATTTCTTCTCAAAGATCATCTTCCGCTTCATCAGATTGATTACCCCATTCATATGAGTGGCCCAGTCAATTCCTAGGAGCGCTGGATAAGGATTGTTGTCATCCACTATCTCTATTACTTCAAAATCAGCCAGCGTGCTTGCACCTTCAATATCTACAGTCACCCCCTGCAGCCGCCCCATGGGGATGATCTTCTGTTGATTGGCCATCCTTAGTTGAATCAGAGACCATTGCAGTGTGGGCCTCCCCATTCATTCCCAAATCTGCTTCGGTAGGACGTTCACATCTGACCCTAGGTCCAAAATAACCTGATCCATTTCATACTCTCCTATCTCTGCAGTCAGTCTCATCTCATGTCCTTTTCTTGTTTTATTCTTTCCAATCTTTTGTACTATGCACGGCTCACCCAATGCAGTTCCAACACATCTATTGATGAGCTCTCGTAACCTTTTCACAGCCTTACTATCGCGCAGTAACTTCATACAGGTCTCCAGGAAAGTTGTGAGCATAGAGGGGTCCATCTTGTGCTCAGGCTTATCCTTGCTTCCTGAGGTGGAGGCCTCACTGAAGCTCTTCTTAGATTCCATGAACGTTTCACGTGCATGCTCCAAATCGAACTCAACCTCCTTCGCTAGAGCTTTGTGAACCCATGTATTGTCTTTTGGCTATTTTCCCTTGTCATCTCCTATTGTGATTCCACTCCTGAGCACTATATTTACATTTGGATCCTCTTCGCGTGGCTCAGACCTCATCATTTGCAGGTTCTGAGTTGGCGAAGGCAGTAGCGCCCCTTTGTCATGTATCGTCATTGTCAGCGTAGGACGGTCTTCCATTTCATGATCAAAAACATGCAATACTTGCACGACGGACGCATTGGATTAGTGCAATCACGAGCATAGTGTCCCAGTCCTCTGCAATTGTAGCAGACAACTATCCTCAATCTCTGCCATTTCCTCCCCCGCCTCGGTGTCATCTACGACCTTGAAATCTGGTCCACGCCATCCCTGCGCTCTGGTAAGGGGGTCACGTTTCAGCCTGAACCCTATAGGCCAGAGTTCGATCCATCATTAATTCATAACTCTTGCAATTACGCTCATCATGCCCTACTGACCTACAAAAGCTGTAGAACAGCTGTTGCGGTGCTTGTACAAAATTTTGCAGCAAATGATAGTTATTTGTGGTTTGTTTTCCTGCGAGCTGACAGATAGCACACCATAATGTAGGCCTTGCACTAGGTCCTACTTGAGCTTTTGGCCTCAAAGGCATCGGTGCTCCTCCTGCAATATAGTTTGCAAAGACCGGGAAATGGTCTTTGTCATGTCCTTGACTCTTGTATTTCAAGCACTGAACCTCCTCGTCCACCTCTGGTCGAACCGTCCTGTCCTTCTTCAGACTTTGCATCTCAAGGCATAGATTCTTCAACTGTGCATGGATTTTTTGAACTCCTAGATTTGGATCTTGCATCAGAGTTTCATGTAGTCTCATGGAAATCTCCAAGGCCTTCACCTAAGTGGTTATCTTCTGCTTCGATAGCGCGACCCTTAAGTGTGGTAGTAGTGAAGCCACAAACCACTCGCGATGTTTTCCATCTGCCAAATTCATGTTGGCTTCGTGGATTGTACACTTCAACCTCTAATCTAGTTCCCAAGGTGTCTCACCTGGTTGCATCGTGATTTTTTTGAATCCCACAATTGACTATGCTTCAGATTTAGGCCTACTGAATTCTCTATTCAGTGTTGTCTGGATGTCTTCTAGTCCAACATTCGAGTTATCATTAGAGTACTTAATATACCACGTTAGCGCACAATATTTGAGAGCACTAACAAGTGTCGCCTTCTTTATATGATCATCTATAACACCTTGAGCTTCCCATACAGCCCTCACAATGAACCATAATTGGTCTGGGTCTTCATTCCCCAAGCCTTTGAACAAAGGAAGCTTCACTGTACTTTCCATACTGAACTATGGTGGAGGTGGAAGTGGTATTCACGGGAATCCTTGTCTTATGGAACTTCACAGAGAAACCTTCGCTATCTCTTCCTCATCACCTCATGGAGGAGAAATCAATGGACTATACTGTGGACCCTTTTTTCCTTCGTTCTTGTAAGTTTTCCCGCTTTGCATAGTTCCGAACATCAAGGTAGCTACGTAACCTGTTTTTCGCACAATAGAATTTTAATCTAGGTATTCAAAGATTTTACGTACTTACCTCATGATCCTTTGAAAAAGTGCCACTCCACCTCACTGTAGCTGATTGAGGTGTCGACCGTGAATTCAGTCACAAATCCTCTGTCAGACCAAGAGGTAACTCCTCAAATGTAATCATATTATTCATTCACATTGTTCATTATTATATACAAGAGGGAGTGACTATTCAGTTCATCTCCTGATGACTATCCATTTTCTCTATTATTTATTTACACTAATTATAGTTGTTCACCCAATCCCTATGATTAGGTGTCAACATTCCCCCCTAATTTGAAGGGATGTTGGTGAGTCCAAGAATCGTTCTGAATCTTTCAAGATTTCTCTTCCAAGCACTTTGGTGAAGATGTCTGCAATTTGCTCATTAGTGGAACAATGGTGAAGATGGATTGTTTTGGCCTCAACATGATGTCGAATGAGATGATATTTTGTATTGATGTGCTTCATTCGATCATGGAACTTTGGGTTCTTGGCCAACTTTATTTCCGAGGTATTTTCAATCATGAGTGGAGTCGAGACAACTCCTGATCCAAGACTCATAGCATAACTCAAAGTAGATACCCCAGTTTATTTCTCTCCATTGAAGTCTGAATCAGAGTATCCAATCAAGTTGAAGCCGCCCAGCTGTGTATACTTGATTCCAAAGTCTTGAGCTCCCTTTAAGGAATTTAGAACTCTTTTTACAGCAGACCAATGTCCCTCACAAGGCTTTTGTATAAACCTGGAGAGGTTTCCAACAACAAACGAAATGTCTAGTCTGGTAGTAGTTAGGTAGTTGAGACTTCCTATAAGATGTCTATACATTGTTGCATCCTCAAATTATTTTCCTTCAATGGATGTGAGCTTTAAGTTTTGTTCCATTAGAGTAGTCAGAGGATTTCATTTAGTCATGCAAAACCCGTTCAACAAATCGCCAATTTACTTCTTTTGAGAAAGGAATATGGACTTTGGATGTTGAGTTACTTCAATACCAAGATAGTAATGAACATAGCCCAAATTAGTCATTTCAAAACCTTTCCTTAATTCCTTCTTCATGGATGGAATGTAGCTCTCATTGTTCCCAGTCATCAAAAGATCATCTACATATACCACAAGATATACAACTATTTTTCCAACCTTCTTGACAAACAAAGTTTCATCATCAAAATCATAATGTTTGAAATTGAGTTTCAGAAGATACTAAGTTAGTATTGAGTTTTAGAATATGCTCAGTTAGTTTTTCATACCAGGCTCATGGTGCTTGTTTGAGGCCATACAAGTTTGCATACTTTATTTTCGTGTCCTTTTACAGTAAATCCTTCAGAATGGGGACATAAGAACATTCTCTTTTAGATCTCCATTCAAGAAAGTAGTTTTTACATCCATTTGATGGACTTTCCAACCGTTCTGAGCTGCTAGGGAAAAGAGTGTCTAGATGGTAGCCCATTTTGTTGTGGGGGAAAAAGTCTCCTCATAATCAACCCCTTCCTTCTATGCAAAATCTTTTGCCACAAGCCTAGCTTTTTGCTTGTCAATTGAGCCATTAGCTTTATACTTGTTCTTGTATACTCACTTGCATCCAATTGGTTTGGTTCCCAATGGAGGATCAACCAGCTTCCAAGTGCCATTCTTTATCAAGGACTTGTACTCCTTTTGGAATGCTTCTTTCCATTCATCATGAGAGGTAGATTCTTTGAAGGAAGTTGGTTCAAAATCTATGGACAAATTCAATTCAAAATCATAAGAAACACCCATATCAACAGGTGAATCAAAGTCGTCTACATCACCTCCATTTTTCCAGGTTGAATTTCTAGTTCCTGTCTTTCCAACCTCATCAGGATGAACACTTTCAAATGTCTTTGTCAACCACTTTGGGGGACCTTTCTGTGATGGTCCAGGCTGCTCCGTTGATTGAGTTGGGGCTGAATCAAGATTGAGTCTCCCAATTCTTTCAATCACATCACTCAAAGTATCATCTGTTGTTGGAGTTTCATGCGGGGGAGAGAGTGCTTTAGAAGAAGATTCCATAGGTTGATCTAGTATAGGAATCCCCCCTTCAAGATGTGGAATTTGATTATCAAATTTTTGAAATGATTTTTCATTTGCGAATCTATCCAAGTGATTAAATTGCCACTCAGCAACATTGTCAGTTTTGGATGATTCAGGAAAGATTACCTCTCTATATACAACAAATTTTTTATTGACTTCATCATAGAGAGGGTATGATTTGGAGGTGTTTGAATACCCCAGGAAGATACACTTATAACTTCTTGCACCAATTTTTTCTCTATGTACCTTTGGTATCAAGGCATAACATGTGGAACCAAAGACCTTGAGATTCTTTACCGAAGGAATGTGCCCATACCACATTTCATAAGGAGTTTTGTTTCTAATAGGATTAGATGGACATCTATTCTTTACATATACAACACATAGCTGCATCAGCCCAAAACATCATTTTTACATTTTTGAAAAACATCATGGAGTGCACCATATTTAAGATTGTCCTATTCATTTTTCCAGCTACTCCGTTCTGTTGGGAATTATAAGGAACAATTGTTTTATGTTTGATCCCATGTTGCCAAAGATATTTTTCAAATTCATTTGAAGTTTATTCTTTTCCATTATCAATGCGAATATAACTGATATGAGATTGTGCATCATTTTCATTCCATGTATGAAAGTTCTTGAATGTTCGAAAAGCATTAGAATTGTTCTTCAATAAATAAACCGAACACATTCCGGTGTAGTCATCAATAAATGTCATCATATATTTATTTCCATTTGTAGAAGGAACAGGCATTGGACCACATAAATCTTAGTGAATGAGTTCAAGTTTTCTATGTGCTATGGAATGTGAATCATGAAAAGGCTATTTGTTATGCTTTCCTAGAATGCAAGCATCACATTGCTTAAGTTTCCTAGGAATTGTAGGCAAATAAGTAACACCATTTTTCTTCAACAAGCAGAGGCTGTCATAGTTCAAGTGTCCAAATCTAGCATTCCATAATAAACATGATGGAAATGTACCTTCTTCATAATGAGAATTGTATGAGAAATTTTGTGCACGAGCAGAGGTACCCTACAGCTTGAGAAGCCTTTCTTCTTCTATCCACGTCATGACAAGTGAGTGGTCTGATGCTTTTCTCACCTCAAGATTTCCACCAAACATATGAATGGAGTGTCCTTGCTGGTGGATGTGGACTAAGGATAACAATTTTCTCCTCAGCTGTGGGAGATATAAAACATGATGCAGAAGAAAGTCTGGAAGACTGGGCAATTTAAGCCTGATTGTACTAAGCCCTGATGGCTTGAGTTTTGATTTTTCTACAAAGTATACTGCTCCATCAACATTGTCAGTAAATTCTTCAAAAAAATTTCCTCTAAAAGTCATGTGGCAAGTTTCTCCTGAATTAATCAACCAGTCATTTTTCCAAGAAGCAAGTGAAGCATTAAATAACCCTTCATTTACTCCAATATTACAGTGTGCCACAACATAGTGAGCAGATTCAGGTGCTATACCTTTCTCTTGTCATTAGTTTTACCTTTGGGTTGGTTTATTTCATGCTCAATTTTGTCCCAAGGAATCTTTCATGTGGATGCATCATGTAATCCATCTCTTTTGTTGTGTATGCAGTGCAAACCTGACTTTTCTCCTTGAGAGTGTCTGCCCCCCCGCCTCTGAAATTTCTTCCTCTTCCTCTTCGACCACCTCTTCCTCTCAAAGAATCTTGAGCAAGATTCTTCTCTCTATGTGCAAGGCACACAACCTCTTCAGAAGATTGAGGAGTTGTCTTCTTCCCAAAAGCTTTCTCTCTTTCAACAATTTTTTTCACAAGGGAGTCAAAGGTAATATCTTTGAGGTTTCCATTTGCTTGCAATGACTCAAGATAATTTGAGTAAGTGCGATAAAGTGCCTTGAGAAAAGCTATCAGAGGAATGTCCATTTTAGCATTAATGACTTTGATATCATGCATAATAGATTTTACTTCTGATGTAAAAGAAAGAGGATCATCATTTTGTAATTGAAGGGTGAACAATTTAATCATGAGTTGAGCAACTTCATGTGTAGAGTGTGAGTCATAGAGTTCCTTTAGTTTTTGTAAGGCTACAAAAGCATTTGAAAATGGAGAAATATGGTGACTCAACTCTTCATTTACTGATGCTTCAATCAATGAATAAGCCTTGTTTTTCTTATTTTCCCAAATGGTGAATTCCTTGTCTAAGGTAGGTTGTTCTGGCTCTTTGCCTCCGCTCCCAACACACACTCCTTTCCACAACTCATTAAAAATGAGAGTGTGTTGGATTTTTCGAGACCACTTAGGATAGTTCTCCTTCCCATTGAGAATGACTCCCACAACAGATATCAATGAGTGCATTTTAAAAATGTTTACTATGTAAAAAAATCGCTCTTCTACTGGTAAAAAAATGACGTAGGAGGTGGACGAAAATGAGGTGGTAGTCTATAAGTTGACTACTGGTTAACTTTATAACCAGTCAACTTTGCTAAAATCTGGTTTTGTACGTGGATTTTCCCCTTGAGTTTCCCTCTTATTTGACTAATCAATGTCAGTCCCTTGTTGACTTCTCCTTTTATCAAGTGTTTCAATCCACGCCGTTGATATCACTTCTCCAGATCCAACGTACATCACATCGTCCACTCACCAACTAACCTGGACGATCTCCACCATCGATGTGACCCATCTAATTGAATGGTTGTTGCGCAATCTTGCATGAAATCTTGCACGACTGATATCAGGTCAAGAGCATGCAAGAAAAGTGGTTTTCCCGTGCTATGTGTCGCCCACTAAGGTTAATCACACGAATTTTAGGAATATCGTTTACAGCCTTTAGGGCACGCAAGATACCGCTTCCCACTTATTAATACCACCCACGTGCTTAACTCATACTTTTAATAAAGGTGCTTAAGGAAAGGTTTAAACTCAGTATTAATGCCTAAACTTAGTATTAACGCTTAACACTAATTGACTGTGATTTATAAATAAAATGTGTGAACAGAGAAAAATACCTGATTAGGGTCCAGAACATCGATACACAGTCATAAGAGAATTTCATTCCTCGCACTTGTGTTTAACACTATGAAACCAAGAGAGTAATGAAACCATGAGAGGTATATCGGTAGGCAGCATGAATGCAGGTGTGGGAGTGATACCTCAACTGCACTTGTGGAGCAGTTGCCTCACATAAATAGCTGAACGTCTGTAGAGGGGCAACAATTGCAAGAGATCAGTTCTGCAAAATAGGCAGAAGGGAGTTACAAAGCAGAGAGGGAAGCCAAAAATGGCACTGGCTCTGATACCATGTCAGACCAGGAGGTAACTCCTCAAATGTAATTGTATTATTCATTTAGGTTGTTCATTCTTATATACAAGAGGGAGTGACCATTCAGTTCATCCACCGATGACTATCCATCTTCTCTATTATTTATTTAAACTATTTACAGTTGTTCACCCAATCGCTATGATTAGGTGTCAACATACTCCTATGACGCGATCAAGCCAATGATCGACAACATGGGTGATCTTTTCCTCACATGCTTCCAATTTTTGTATTAGCTCCAGGGTCCAAACAATAGGACCGTCAAGTTTCCACCTTCCCTGTCTATCTGCTGGCTTCGTGATCCACTCATATAGCTCAACCGGAAAGGAGCAGAAAAAGATTTTGTGGATCTCTGTGTATAGGTATCTGTCCAACCATTGTTCCTTTGTCAGTTGCTGGTTTCTGTTATCCTATGCCACGAATTCATGGATCTTCCTACCCAACCAGTCCCCAATCTCCTTCTTAGTTGGATTCCAGTGATACAACATCACACATCTCTTATGCAGATTCTAGCCTCGGTAACGGAACCATTTGTTGGCTTGCGAGGGCTTGACACAGGTTAAACATTAATTAGCTAAAGAAATCCCTACACTACTGGTCCTTTCGACATCAGCCCGCGGAGTGCGGACTAAAGTCTCATCTGGAGCGGTATGGGGGGATGCTCGAACCACGTTTCCACACCCTGAGATGGTTATGATGTTTCCTTTTATCCCTGCTTGTACGTAGGTTGCTTCACTCTAGGGCTTGCAATATGAACCCTCTATTCCAGCCTTTAATGCCTCCATGAAAGGGTACAGTCAACCTTCGTGCAGCCTTAGCCTGCTTCTCAGGTACTTTCGCATTGCTATGGCAGTGTGCCGTGCAGATTACCCACTTAATCTAAGTGACTTTCTTATATTATCAAACAATTATATTTAGCACCGCGTAAAGAGATATTCATTATGGCATTTAGTTATTCAATGTAATTGCATTCATTTGTGCATCAAATAGGCATAATAAAGGAAATTCATAAATAACATATCAAGATGCATAAAAAAAACAAAGACACAAAAATTGCAGAATATCTCTCTTTATTAATATCTTCCCAAATGTTTACAAACTCTATCCACCTTGCACACACAGCTGTAGGGGTTCGTGCACTCAGTTGCGGACTTCTACCCTAGGCCTCTATGCACTCAGCTACAGAGCCTCTACCTATGCTACAACCCAAGACTTAGACTTCTTACTTCAGAGCCACGACTCTCTTACATTATTCATCATTGTCTGTCTCTTGATTATTCTAACACTTAGAGCTTAGCTCTTATAATACAATGTCATGTTTCGCGGACCATGGGTGGATCTCTTACAACTAACTTTACAAAAATAAGGCAGACTACCCTTTATGACACATAACACCTTCATGCTCCGCAACCACAAAATGTGGAGTCTTTACATTTTTGTTACAAAATTTGACTCAAACATGGGCTTTTAGCCCCAAAAATACCCTTGGGGGATCCGCTCCCAACAGGGACACCATAAAGGAGAAGTTCTACCATGTTGGGAGCTACGAGGATAAATGCATAAAGTGGACCATGTTGCGGCAGGGAAGGGACCAAGACGTGCCAAAATTTACCAATGTTTTTCATACACTTCGCATGAAGTTGTGTATCAAGGATTCTGAGAAACATTTGGTACTCAAGTACTGCAACTGCCTACACAGGTACATCTAGGATCAGATGGAGTTCCTGGAAATCTGCTCACTCAGCACAGTGTATCGATACACTATCAAGATCGAGAAGAAGCTTAAATAGAAAAAATGAGACTTTGGATCTATGAATCTGGTGTAAGGGAAAAGTGCCCCCAAACCGTAGAACAAAGGACAAAGCCAATGCGGGGTGGCCCAGGACAACCTGCTAAAGCACAAGAAATGAACAACACCATGAAGCTAAAGAAGGACACAGGAAAGTGGTGCGAGTTCCATAAGAGCCCCACTCACAACACGACTGCTAGGCCAAGCAGTCACTGGTGGCCGAGTATGCAGACCCCAAAAAGAGGAATGACTGATAGGTCCCTATAATACTTGTGATTCCCCCACTACTATTGTAATTGTAGCCCTTATTGTTATTGTTATGCCCCTATTGTCCCCAGATTGTTATTATTGTACCCCATAGAAGCCCACTATTGTTATTTTTGTGCTCCTATATTATTATTGTTATGTCGGCTTTGATTATATTGTGACCCCTTAGATACTATATATAGAAAGGAGGTTTTGTCATTGTATCATCCAAGAATTTTTCATTTGTGTAATGTAAAGGAGGTTTCTCCCTCAAAGAGGCTGATTTCTAAGTCATTGATCTATCTTTTCTATATTTTTGTGAGCTGGTTTCATAACATTTGGTATCAGAGCTTTGGATTCTAAGGCTTCGCTGCTCCAAAACAGGTCATCGTGCAATTTTCGTTATAACTTTTTTTCTGCAATGTTTCGGATGCAAAAAAAATAAAAAAATTTACCTGAAATCTGAATGATCCTTGAGTCTGAATTTCAGATCTTGTCTCGCTATATTTTCGGAGATATGATCCAAGAAAGTTAGGGTTTTTACAGGCTCCTGAATTACATCCCAAATAGGTGACCTTGGGAAAATCGTCATAAATTTCTCTCTGAGCATTAGATTGAAATTTCATAAGACTTTACAGAAATAGGATGGAATGTAGTTTTCTATGCATCATTTTCAGGTCCGAAGGTTTAAACAGTGACACATGGCACTTTGTACAAGTTCGCTCTACTGAAAAAGTGTATAATTAGGTCATCTTGGGAGATTGGGTATAATGCTTTCTTGGAGAATCCAATTTCGATCAAACCAGTGGAATCAGAAAGAGGACTCATATGGATACCACAAATCAAAATTTCACCTTGGAGATACGAAATCTCAGAGATACATCAGATAAAATATCGAGCTCCTACAAAGTGAAAAAAGGTGTGTAGTTTTTTTTAAATTTTGCATAAGTTTGGTTTCAAAAATTAGTTTGAAAGAATTCAAAGGGTATAGTGAAACATAATTATCATTAATTTATGCCTCGAAGAAATAAAATGGAAACACCTAGTAAGCAACATTAAATCTCTAGCATGACTCATGAAGAAGAGAAAGAAATGCAACATGATATATCAAAATTATGAGACCAAGTGAAACAAAATTCACTGTCACAAAAAGTAACGGAAGCTAAGATGGATGGTTTAAAGAAATGCGTAGAAGCTAAGATGAATGTCGTGGAAGCTAGTATGGATGGTGTGGAAGCTAAGATGGATGGTTTAGAAGAAAAACTTAAAGTTAACATGGAAGAATTGAAGAGAGATTTGACAAAGTTTCTACAAGAAATGGTTAATAATGGTGAAAGGGTAGTAAAGGAAACTCATGATGAGAAAAAAATAAATGTTAATCATGATTTCATAGACTCTAATGTTGGATCGAAGACCCACCATGTTCCAAAGATAGATATGAGGAATTTGGATGGGAAGGATCCCATAACATGGATGCTACAGATGGAGCAATATTTCAATCTCCATAATGTGCAAAACACACAAAAGGTACACATTGCAACTTTATATTTGCAACCAAATTAGTTTGAATGGTATTGATGGCTTTGCTCTCATAAAAAATTTTTTACTTGGGAAAGTTTGATGGATGAAATGATAGCACATTATGAGGATATAAAAAGAAACACTTTTTTTTAGCCAATTGATAAATCTCAAACAAAAGGGTTGAATGATGGAGCACATTGAGGACTTCCAAAAATTGAATATAAGGGTAAAAGATATTCCAGAGGATCATAGGATTGATGTGTTCATAATGAATTTAAAGGATAACATCCAAAATGAGGTTCACCTTTGGGACCCTTATTCATTGGAGAAGGCATTCAAGTTGGAAGGAAAAATGGAAAGAAAAATTATGGCAACAAGGAAGCCAACCACTCACAATTATAAAGATTGAAGTGTTGTTTCTGCTAACCTTCCACAACCTAAAAGGTTGACACCACAACAATTGGAAGAAAAAATAGAAAAAGGGCTTTGTTACAGTTGTGATAACAAATACACTAAATGTCATAAGTGTGCTGATAAGAAATTATTTTACATAGATTATGAAGAAGAGGAAGAAAAGGAATAAGAAATGTCAAAAGAAGAGGATATACACCAAGAAAAAACCATAGAGAAAGAATAAATGAATCCGACCATATCTTGTAATAACAATGTAAACTTTGAAACGAGAAATATAAACTCAAAACGGGAACTCTGGCCAAAAAACCCCAAAAAAGCATAAAAAATAGTGCTCAAAACGAAAAGTGTGTATACTGGAACGATGTTTTTATTTTTTACGCGTCAATTTTGAACATGTTTTAAAATTGGCAGTGACTACAAAATTTACTATGAAATTTTCGTGCAAAATATAGCTTCAAAATGAAAGTGATGACACTAGAACAACGATTGTTTTTTTAGGGTCAATTTTCAAAATTTAAAAAAAATGCTAATAAAACCAAATTTTTATGTGCCAAACAAAGTTGTTTATGCGGGAAAAAACACACTAATGTTTTTGGTAGAATATCATTTTTCTTTCCTAAGTATAAATTTAACATGTTTTCAACCATAACATGCTAGATACAAAAAAAATTGAAATTTTTTCAGCTATAAAATTAAAAAACCATGACATTATGAACAAATTACATCAATAAATGCATTCAAAAGTCATTATTTGTATATTGAATAAAACATATTTTATATCTCTAATTTAATATTGCATTGTAGATATTTTAAACAATAAAATTTTTCATAATTAAGACATATAATCCAACAACATAAAAATGCCTCATAACTTCTCATTTAACACCATATGGAAAACATTAATTTTATTTGAAGATACGATGCATACATCAGTTATATAAACTGTCTTAAACAATTATTCAAAATCACTCATGTTTTCTGGCACACCATCAGAATTCACATCTTCAGATGAGTGACTGGATGCTGACGAAGATGTTCCATATTCTTCTCTTTCATCAACTAGTGCCCCATCTGAGTCCACATGCATGCCCAACATTTCAGGTTTCAAAATTCTCCTAGATCTACGACTGGATTCAGGTGACTCCCATGTCAACACTGTTCCTTCTGGTAACAACCTTTTCAGAATCTCTATCGTCTTGAAGCGAAGAGTTCCTCTCTCTGTTAAATTGAAGTCATAAACAAGTATGTCTACATCCTCCAATTTTAATATGTTTGTGCGGTGGCGATTTACATTTTTACCCTTTCTTTTTCTTTTTCCGCCATTTTTTTTGTCAACTACCATCTCTGGCTTATACACACCACTGTATGGGTGTGTATTTGTGGCATACCAATGTACTTCAACACTTGTAACATCCTCATTTTCTGTAAAGACCTTTATAACTTTAGCAACCCAAAATGGATAGTCATTGGGATCTCCATCTGCTAGCACTGCAATCATGCAACCCTCCTTAATATCCTGTACTGAACCCATATAAAGGTCTTCCATGGCTTCACGTTGTGCACGAGATCTTCTGGAACCAATATACATCTCTCTTTCCACTGCCTATGAAGAATTAATAATACCTTGAGATTGTTGCTGTTCAACAATGTTTACTTCCTCATGTTCATTCAACACATTTTGTGGCCAAATAAATGGATTTTTCAGAGGTATATCTTCATTTATTGTTGTCGAAATGATATCACTTTGATTATTGAAAAATGACTCCCACCAAACTGAATCAGCAATGTCAAAGTACTCATATGTATATCTAATACATTTTTTAATTTCTTCCAGGCAATCAGAATAATTTATAGCCCTGTTCTGTCTACGTGCATTCTGAACTTCACCAACTGATTGTAATAACAATATTTTTGATGCAAATATTGGATGATCTGGAATGAACTTCAAAAATTGCAATCCTGATGACGGTGCCCATTCTGTAGTAGTTGAATACTTCTTGCCCCATATTAGTGTCTTCCCATCAATTTTTTTGATACGAAATTGATGTTGGAAGCTAATGTCATTAAGTTGTTCAATGCATTTCCCCTCACCATATGATCCCAGAATAAACCTTCGCATGTCAACAGTTTCTTCCAACACATCAAAAGTAGGCTCTGGCATGTATGATTTCTTAATACATTCAATTAGTGATGGCAAGCTCCCAACTTCCTTCCTCCTCAATGTGACTGAAAAATGACTGAACATCTGATCAATATGGTCATGGGTGTGCCCAACAAGAAGGAAACCAACCTTTACCTTTTGAAAAATTCCCAATTCAACAAGCATGTTTAGATATCCAAAAACAACCTGATTTTTGTTTTCACAGCAAGTGTTGTCCAATTGCAGATACAAAACTTCAGGAAGATTACCAGACCATTGAGAAATCACATCATGAATTATGGTTATGGTCAGATTTGCATCATTATGAATATTTGGAGCTGTGAAGTACACCCTTGGCAACATTTTCCCATTGAATACCATACAACCGACCAAGTGAAAATGAATAAAGTTTTCCTCCTGTAAATTTTTGGGTGTGCGAACAAAATGTGGTAAAAGTGTTTTCTTCTGGTCCATACCATCAATTATCAAACCCAAATATTTATTCGGATTATCATAACACTTCTTTTGATGCTTGTACAACTTCTTCCTTTCATTTGTTTGTTGTTCGCGATGCTCTTGAAGTTGTTTGACAATTAAATCTACACAACATAGAAGAGATTCATTAAGAAATATGTTTTCATAGTTGATGACTATACAATTTTAAAAGTTAAAGTTATGAACGCTTACCTCTTTCTGAGCCTTCACATTTGTCCCTTTTTGATTTAAGAGAAGCACATGTACTGCAAATCCCCATCCTTGTCTTCTTAGGAATACGGGCATTGTTGAATTCTTTCTTCCATACCTTCACAAAATATTGATATGTAATAAACTGGCCATTTCCCTCAGCACCTTCTGCATATTCTTTGTATAAGTTGTAGATTTCTCGTCTTGAAAAATTATCTGGAATATGTATTGTCTCTCTATTTGGCATACACTCTCCATGCTTTGAAAAGAAATCTTTCATCCATGACATTGCAGTATTTGATAATGGACCAAACTGTCTTTTATGACGTACTTCTGAATAAAATGTGGGATCCTTTTCCAAATTTTCTTGAATTCTCGAGAGACGAAAATTCCCAATCGAATGAAACATTTTGAAACCTTTTCTACAGATAAAAAAAGTCCCAATATGATAATCATAACCTGACAATGTAGATTCCATGCACCCAACTAAATATGAATTTTGCATGCTTTTATTCATTGACAAATATCTCTTCTTGCTTTGTAATGCAAATTTGAAATCCATATGTTTCAAGCAATCTTTTTGGCAACATTCACTTGAAATGAGAGCACTGATAGAACTTCTTCTCGTCAGATATTCTGCTCTACCCCTTGTATAACTAGAACAACTTACATTGATACGAAAAGGTCTGCTCCTACTCCTTGATACAATATTTCTTGGAAACATCTCCATCATTTGATCATCATTTGTATAAGGCTTTTCATCATCATTAAGAGGAACGTTATCCACACTATGATCAGCTCTGCTTTTCAAATATTGACTTGGAGGATATTCTTCATCTTCCGCTTCTTCAGTGCTACTATCGTAGTCCTTAGAATTCAGACTGAATGGAAAATCTGACTCAATGTTTAATGGATATTCTTCCTCATATGTATTGCCAGTGCTACTCTCATAGTCCATAGAATTAGGACTGCGTTGAAAATGTGACTGTTTACTTATTGAAGATGCTACATCCCATCCTTTGTCACTGCTACCGTTATACTCATTAGAATTAGGACTAAGTGCATCATCCTGTCCTTCATCACTGCTGCTCTCATAGTCCTTAGAATTAGGACTAAGAGAACACAGTGATACTCCATTCTTTTGAAATTCATCATCATGCTCTTCATAACTATTGCTCTCATAGTCCGCAGAATTAGGACTAAGTGGACAATATGGTACTCCAATCTTTTGAAATTCATCATCCCACTCTTCATCACTGCTTCTCTCATAGTCCTTAGAATTTGGACTAATTGGACACCGTGACACTCCATACTTTTGAAAATCAACATCATGCTTTTCATCACTACTGCTCTCATAGTCCTTAGAATTAGGACTAAGTGGACACTTTGACACTCCATACTTTTGAAAATCAACATCATGCTTTTCATCACTGCTGCTCTCATAGTCTTCAGAATTAGGACTAAGTGGACACCGTGACACTCCATTCTTTTGAAATTTGCCATCATGCGCTTCAAAACTGCTGCTCTCATAGTCTTCAGAATTAGGACTAAGTGGACACTGTGACACTCCATTCTTTTGAACTTCACCATCATGCTCTTCAAAACTGTTGCTCTCATAGTCCTCAGAATTAGGACTAAGTGGACACCGTGACACTCCCTTCTTTTGAACTTCACCATTATGCTCTTCAAAACTGCTGCTCTCATAGTCCTCGGAATTAGGACTAAGTGGACACCATGACACTCCATTCTTTTGAACTTCACCATCATGCTCTTCAAAACTACTGCTCTCATAGTCCTTAGAATTAGGACTAAGTGGACACCATGACCCTCTATTCTTTTGAACTTCACCATCATGGTCTTCAAAACTGCTGCTCTCATAGTCCTCAGGATTAGGACTAAGTGGACATCGTGGCACTCCATTCTTTTGAACTTCACCATCATGCTCTTCATCACTGCGGCTTTCATAGTCCTTAGAAGTAGGACTAAGTGGAATCTGTGACTCTTTATTTATTTGAAATTCTCCATCCCCTCTTTCATCAGTGCTGCTCTCATAGTCCTTAGAATCAAGACTAAGTGGAAGAATTGACTTTCTATTCATAGTGGAAGAATTCCCGCTATATTCATCAATATGAATAGAGTTATTACGCGATGAAGAAGTTGATGGTGTATAAATCGAAACTTCACTATCAGAACAATCCATCCCTTTCAAATAGAAGATGTTGAATGATACAAAGGGAGAGTCTCCTAAAGATATTATATAGCTTAAAGAATGAAATTTTCCCTCCAAAAAATTTCGCGAAAATATTTCCCTCCAAAAAGTTTCGCGAAAATATTTCCCTCCAAAAAGTCTGTTAAATTTATTTACCTTCATTACTTTGTTCTACAATTTATTGAAAAATGTAAACTAAATTTTTTTATGAAATCATAATTAAAATTGTACTCTACAACTTCTACATTAATTATTATAATAGTTAAACCATATAATATTCGCTTTCCAATACTACAATATTCACTTTATAATATTTTAAAACAAATTATCCCACATTCAACCCATTGTAAAACAAATCTATAATATTCACTTTATAATATTGTAAAACAAATTATCCCATATTAACCGTACAGTAAAACATCTCCGTAACTTCACTTATATATTAAAATTTCATTATCACTATTACTCACATCACATCCAGGCTTTCTGAAAATCGTTGAAAGACTCGTGAAGACTCGTGAATTTGTGGAGTAGCTAAATCGCTATCAACAACATATTCAACGAAGAATTCTCGCAATTAAAAGGTAAGTTAATTTTTTTTCCTTGAAAACTTTTATATTAAATTAGTTTAATGAAAAATATATATATTTTTTAAATTAATAATTTTCCTGAGCCAAAATAACAATTACATCCATCGTGAGCATGGTGGGCCCGATCAACCTCATTTGCTTAATACCCGTGGGTACGCCCCACCCCCCTCACCAGCCCGCCTGCCCGCTCACCCCACCGGGCGCCCTCACCCGCCTGCCCGGCCCCTCCGGGTGCCCTACCAGCCCCCCCGCCTCACCTGCCCGCCCAACAGACCCCCTCCCCTCACCCACCTGCCCGGCATGGGCGCCCTCACCCGCCCACCCCACCAATCCCCCCTTACCTGCCCGCCCAGCCCAGGTGCCCTCACCCACCCGCCCCACCCCTTCGGGCGACCCACCCACGCCCCCCTCACCCGCCGGCTCGGCAAGGGCGCCCTCACCCGCCACCCCTCCTGGCCGCCCCACCCCTCCGGGCGACCCACGCACGCCCCCCTCACTCGCCCGCCCGGCCCGGGGGCCCTCACCCGCCCGCCCAGCCCAGGCGCCCTCGCCGGCCCGCCCCACCCACCCGCCTCCTCACCCGCTCGCCCCACCCCACCCCCCCCCTCACCCGCTCGCCCCACCCAACCCCCCCCTCACCCGCCCGCCCAGCCCGGGTGCCCTCACTCGCCCTCACCCGCCCACCCGCCCCACCCCTTCGGGTGCCCTCACCCGCCCCCCCGCTCGGCGCCCTCACCCGTCCCCCCGCCCGGCGCCCTCACCTACCTGCCCGCCTCACCCGAACCCCCCTCCGCCCGGGCGCCCACCCACCCACACTCCGCCCTTGGCCCCACCCACCCTCCCTCGGCCCCATGAGCGGGGCTCGTGCAGGGGCCACCCGGGCCGCTCGGAATTGCCCTGCCTGCCGAGCGGGGCCGCTGGCGGCCCTGGTGGCGCCTGCATGAGGGCACCCGGGTGGCACCTGTACGAGGGTGGGAATCGCCCTACCTGCCGGGTGGGGGCACAGGCGGCCTGGGTGGCGCCTACATGAGGGCGCCCTCATGCAAGAGCCACTTGGGCCGCCCGCGCCCCCGCCTAGCAGGCCCAGGACAATTCCCGGAATCGCCCTGCGCCTGCTGGGCGGGGTCGTGGGCGGCCTGGGTGGCCCCTGCACAAGCCCCGCTCATAGGGCCGAGGGAGGGTGGGTGGGGTTGAGGGCGGAGGGTGGGTGGGTGGGCGCCCGGGTGGAGGGGGATTCGGGTGAGGCGGGCGGGTGGGTGAGGGCGCCGGGCAAGGGGGCGGGTGAGGGCGCCCGAAGGGGTGGGGCGGGCGAGGGCACCCGGAGGCGTGAGGGCGCCGGGAGGGTTGGGGCGGGCGGGTGAGGGGGTGGGGGGCGGGAGGGCGCCCAGAGGGGTGGGGCTGGTGGGTGAGGGGGAGAGGTAGGGTTGGGGTGGGGGAGGGCACCGGGCAGGATGGGGTGGGCGGGCGGGTGGGTGAGGGCACCGAGCGGGGTGTGGCAGGTGAGGGCGCCCAGGCCGGCTGGCCGGGCAGGTGTGGGGGGGGCGGGAAGTAGGGAGGGTTGGGGCGGGCAGGTGAGGGCGCCTAGGCCGGGGAGTGTTGTGGGGGTTGGGCCGGGGCGCCTGGGCGGTGGGGCGGGTGAGGGTACCTGGGCCACCGGGGTTGGGGGGTTGGGATGCTTGCAGGGGGTGAGTGGGTGAGGGCGCCCGTGACGTGCGGGGGGGGCGGGGGGGGGTTGGGTGAGGGCGCCCGAGCAAAATGTTTTATTCGTGCTTTACTTTTTTTACATTGGAATGTTAATGCATGTCCTTTTGGAATATGAGGGGCGGTGGGTGGGGCGATTGTTGATTAAAATTTATGATATATTTTCGTTGTTAATTTAAGTTAATATGTTTTTATTATTTACTGATTTATGTGTTTCTATTTTTCAGGAAAATGGCATCAAAAAGAATTTCAGTGAATCTTTCTGGACCAAAGACTCATAAAGGTGCATCTAAAAGAAACATTGGTGAACGAACTCCACCTGAGCTCATGACTACAAATCTTTCAAGTGCCTCAAGTGATAAGAAGATGATTTCAGACTGGAAGAATTCGAAAGAGGTGAAATTTCCATCAAGAATGTGGTATGTGAAAGAAAGAGAAAGCACAAATGTGAATATATATCTATATATCAATATACTAAATGATAATGGAATTTTTGAGGTGATGGGAAGAGTCGTAGATATGTGTTCGGTACCGGACACTGAAGTTGTTTACGTACTTACAAAAGCTCCCAAGTCACATGAAAGGGTTAAATACCAACTATCATATTCATTGTATGACACGAGAGAGGTATCTACAAAGTTGTGTAGTCAAATCGTAAATGAGATGACACAAAACATCGTAAGTATTGTTATTTATATTTGTATTTTGCATTTTTGAAAGTGTCTCGCTATATTTTTTAACTTTGATTTTTATTGACATATGATATTTTGTTTGGTAGAATTTCATTGAAAGTTGTTCAATTAGGTTGGGAGGCATTCATTTCATTGAGAATGATATCATAAAAGTTGTCAGCAGTTTTTACTCAGTGTCAGAAGAAGATATGGAAAATAGGCAAAATGAAGTAATTGATAATGCTTCAAAACTACATCCAAAGAATAAAAAAAAAAAGGTCTCTGGTGGATAAATCTAGCAAGGGTAAACAAGTTACTTTTGAGAACGATGAAGTTGAAATTGACAATGAAACATATGTTGTCATTACTGAAGATGAAATTGGAACTGAGAAGAGCCATAAAAGTCCAAAAGTAACAATGCCCAAGAATAACTCTGTTGGGAATGTTATGACCAAGAAAAGTAAAGTTGATGATTTTGAAGCAGTCATTACCAGCAGTCAAGAACCTAGTGAAACTTCAAAAGAAAGCAGAGAAATCATTACACCAAGAGCTGATTTAGAAGATGGCATTATCAAAACAAAACAAAATGTCATTCGAGAGAATTTGACAAAGAGAAACTTAATTGATGGTGGTCGCACATTTCAGCTTAATGTCAGGCAAACCTATAAAGCAAGTGAAGGACAATGTCAATATCAAGTTAGAAAGCCACATCATCTGCATGTTCACAACTTGAAGACATTGATGAGGTACAATCCATATGCTCATGTGGTTAGTTATGTGCTTCTTGTTGATCCACTTCAAATTCCCAAAAAATAAGCATTTTATAAGTCAAAATGTTTTGAATACAATTATTATGTGCTTGGGGGGGAACCATTCTGTAGAAGCTCAAAGACAATTGATGGAGGAATATCCTAATAACCCACGTTTTGAAACAATGAAATGTATCATTTACGCTGGTTTATCTGATACAGAAGCAAAGTTAGTGGCATGGGATCATAATTCAGATAATGAATATAGGATGTCTATGACTTTCATCCAAAGGGTTAGATTTATTCATAGTGAATTTGAAGAAAAATGTGGTGGGGATAGGACAAAAGTTACTGCAAATTTCTTAAAGGAATGTTGTATGGAAATAGGATATCAAATTGAAGAGAAAACCAATTCAAAAGGTGGAAAAGGCAGCAAACATAGTGATTAATTTAGAGGTGTTGATAACATTTTCTAATTGGCATTTAGAACTGGAGATGTTTGGAGGTTGATTGATGAGATTTTTAGCATGTGGGAAGACATTGCCATTAAAAACCAGAAGGTCAAAAAGTCTAAGCCATTCATATGTGGCAATAGTAAATTAACTCCTGAAATGAAGCATCTTCCAAACGATATGACTATCACACCTTGGAGGGCGATGCAAGGAGTGAAAGATGAAAAAATTGTCAAAACAATATTATCTCATGTGAGGTCAGGGGAATTATCATTGGAGGAAATGTCTGAAGAATTTCAAAATTAAGTTTGTTGAAATATTTTTATTTATTTCTAGATTATAATTATATTTTAAATAAAACATGTTGTTCTTGGTAGTATTTGTTATATGTATCATTATATTAACTTTTTGTTACTTTATCTATGCAGTCACAAAGTTTACATGAAAATTCAAGAACAAATGGTTAGATTGTTGAATGAAGATAGTTGGGATGATTTCGTATGCAACTATCCAGATTCAAGTTCTACATCAACATTAAAAGATTTTTATCTTGCATTTAAAAAGGTATCTTGATTTATACATTCATTTTTATTCACCTGTGTACTATTTTTAATTTATAACTTACACATATATTTGTTTACTTTATAAAAGATGAGGAAGGATGATAATGGAGTGCTAGATAGTTTCAAAACCTTTATTGAAAAAATAAAGATCGAAAGACTGAGGAAGCAACGTATTAAGGATATTCAACTTGATCCAACTCTTAATCATTTCATTTGGAATGGGCTAGACACTATTCAATATCAAGTAATACAAGGCGACTGTGAAGACATTTCTAAACTCATACCTAAAAGGGATTATGCCCTAGTCATTGCAGATATTCCCCATGGTTTCAATATTCCAAACATTGAATATGATAGTGACGCTTATACTTATCAAGCTTTTAGTAAAGTGGTTGCGGGATTTGTAGAAGTCACGTCATCACCATTATGGAGATTTGTGACATTTCATTCAGACACACAATTGGCAATGATATTGTCAAGCTTCAAGGGGAAAACAAATTCAAGGATGCAGCTTACATGGTAAGACGTTTAAAATGTATATTTGATTAATGTTGAAAACTTTATTTATGTACAAGTTAATTGAACTTTTACTATTTCATGTTACAGGGAAAAGTCAAATCTTCTTCACAATGAAGATCAACAATTTATAAATGATTGTGAGTTCATTCATATTGATAGTTGGGCAAAAGATGATAGCCATATGTCTATGATTTTTAATCAGGTAGACAGAAAGAGTCATAGCCAAATACTGACTTATGATGATGTTGTGAGAAAACTAACATATGAAGACAAAGAAGCAAAATGAGAGATAGTTAACATTTATTAAAAACCACAATTATTGATTAACTATCTTATAGACATTTGTTCAAATGAAGGAGATTGGGTTTTGGATTTATTTTCTGGCTCGGGTAAGTTTTATTATATGGAATTGAATTTCAATATGTTATTTTTTTAATTAATATGTCATTGTACTAATTTAGTTCATTATTTCTTTTGTGCTTGATAATTAGGTACAACACTAGCATGTTGCCTTCAAAAAGGAAGAAATTGCATTGCAATTGAAAAAGATCCAGTACAGTGCAATTTCATTCAGCAAAGAATTAATGCTCTTCAATTTCTTCCAGATGCAATGCAAGAAATTGGGTTGAAGAAAGGGGACTTTAGTGAATCACGTGTGGCCAAAAAGGCAAAGGAACCCCAACCACCATTACATGGAATGTTTGGAAAGACATACATTGGGAGTTTCACAGACATCAAAGACCCATTAGAAGAGGAAAATGAGCAAAATGAAATAGAAAATATTGTGGAAGAAGACAATGATGAAACTCTAGAGGATGAAGAGTTTGGATTACGTGACATTGTTGATTAAATTTAAGTTATGCTTGTAAATCAAGCTTTGCAATGTTTTGACTTTGACATTTTATGAGAAGAATAAACACTCAATTAGGGTTGTTATACGTTCAATATTGGTAATATGTGATTTTTGCATTGATTTTTAAGTTAATCATTATTTTTTGAAAAAAAAAGTGATTTTTATTATTTTTTTGACATGAAATTCATAGAAAAAGCTATTATTTAACCATTTTTAGTTAAAATTGTCGTATAAAAATTGTGATTTTGACATGTCAATTCTAGCAAAAAATTATCAAAACGTGTAGTTTTTTAGTTATATTTATGTTAAAAATGGTTATTTTTATGTCCATTGTTTAAAAATATTGTTTTTTAGAAACAATTATTTCATGTGGATTGAAAAATTAATTAAGGATGTATAAATATGTAGAATATCGAAAAGTCTAAATATCGACCTTCTAATTTAAAAATGCAAAACAATAAAAACCTCACGAAAAAATAAATTAAAATTAAAATAAAAAACAAGAAAATGTGAAGAAAATGACCACTTCAAAAATTATCAAATTTACTAAATAATTATTTACATTTTATACATTAAAAAATTTAAAGCCAAAAAACAGGGCTTTTAAAAAAGGAGTGTGATGCAGAATGTTCACTTTTCAAAATCAGCATGAAAATCACTACCATTCTAAAACGTGATGTACATAAAAAAAAAATAAAGTGCCAAAAACTATGCTCTAAAAAAAACATGTGTGTTCTGCATCACCCCTTTTCAAAATCAGCTCACTTTTTTGCTATCTCTACGAAACAGGTAATAGTATCAGTTCCCATTTCAAATTTTACATTGTTTAATGCATTGGCTGGAATCACCACTCCTCAAACTATCAAGATAGAATGACATATCAAGAATAAAAAGGTAATAGTGTTGATTGATTCGGGTAGTACCCATAATTTTATTCATTGTATGATAACCAAGGAATTGAATTGCTTCCTATATCTAGCATCAGAGTTTCAAGTGATGGTTGCAAGTGGAGGAGCCATAAATTTCTCTAGAAAGTGCCATAATATCAAGCTATCCATGGGAGAATATGTATTGAATAGCCCAATGCTTTCCATTCCAATGGGTGGTGTTGATGTTGTACTAGGAGTCCAATGGCTACAATCCTTGGGTACAATAGCTTTTAATTTTCAAGAATTTTTCATGATGTTTTCTTCAGAAGGAAAGGAAGTTGAATTAAGGGGTATTGCAGGGAAACTGGGAAATATAGTCAGCTCTAACGGAATGACAAAGCTTCTAAATAAAGAACAATGAGGCATAATTTCACAATTATGTTCATTAGAGGTTCCCACATCGAAATCATCTATTTATCTAGATCTCCAAAAAATCTTGGACAATCATTCCAGGATATTTGTGACTCCCAAAGGCCTCTCACCTATTCGTGATCATGATCATTCTATTCATTTGATTACAGTAAGTGTTCCTACAAACATAAGGCCTTACAGACATCCCTATGCCCAAAATAGTGAAATTGAATGTATGGTTGCAGAAATGCTAGAGGCTGGTATAATTCAACCTAGTCAAAGTTCTTTCTCTGCTCCAGTAGTATTGGTTCACAAGAAGGATGGATCATGGCACATGTTTCTAGATTATAGGGAGCTCAACAAGCTCACTATTAAAGATAATTTTCCCATTCCTCTCATTGATGAATTATTGGATGAATTTCATGGACCAATTTACTTCACCGAGTTGGATCTTCATTCAGGATATCATCAAACCAGAATGAAGACTGAAGACATTCCCAAAACAACATTTAGAACTCATGAGGGTCATTATGAATTTTTGGTCATGCCTTTTGGCCTTACCAATGCACCTTCTACATTTGAAGGTTTGATGAATCCCATTTTCAAACCCTTCCTTAGAAAATTTTTGTTAGTATTTTTTGATGATATACTAATCTACAACAAGTCTTGGAAGGATCATGTTCAACATGTTGACAGGGTGCTTAAACTCTTAGAGGAGAAACAAATATATGAAAAAATATCCAAATGTTTATTTGGAGTACAAGAGGTGGAATATCTGGGTCATATTGTATATCATGAATGTGTTAAGGTAGACCTTAGAAAAATTAAAACCATTAGGGAATGGAAAATCCTCACATCCATAAAGCATATGCAGGGATTTCTCGGGTTGAAAAGGTATTATCGCAATTTTGTTAAGGATTATGGGAGAATAACATGACATCTAACAACATTATTGAAAAAATATGCATTTTCATGGACTCCAGAAGAAACGAAGGCCTTTGAACATATTAAAGAGGAAATGTGCCAAGCATCCATCTTAGCTACATCGGACTTCACAAAAATGTTTATTGTGGAATGTGATGCCTCAAGAAATGGAATTGGTGTTGTTTTAATGCAAGAAGAAATACCCATTACTTTTGAAAGTCATCCAATCAAAGGAAAGTATTTACACAAAGCTATTTATGAGAAGGAAATGTTGGAAATACTACATGTACTTAAGAAATGGCGACTGTACCTAACAGGAAGACACTTCAAGGTAAAAATGGATCATGATAGTCTTAAATACTTTTTAGAACAAATATTATCTTCAAAAGAGCAACAAAATGGGTCACAAAGATGTTGGGTTATGACTTTGAAATCATCTACAAAAAAGGGAAGAAAATGTTGTGGCAGATGCACTCTCAAGAAAGGGTGAAGATGTGGAAACATTTCTTTCCACAATTTCTATTATCCAACTAGATTGGATAAACAAAGCAAGGGATGAATGGAAGAATCACAAAGAAGTGTGGGAACTCATTCAAAAGTTACTACAATATCCCACTACATCTAATACATTTAGCTAGAAAAATGATTCGTTATGGTACAAAGATCGCTTATACCTATGTAATAATTCCCAACTCAAACAAAAGATATGGAATTGCACACCTCTCCCTTAGGAGGCACTTAGGATTTCTAAAATCTTACCACAGGGTTAATAAGGAATTTTTTTGGGATGGCCTTAAATCAGACTTTCAAAATTTTGTGGCGGAATGTTTGGTTTGCCAACAAAATAAAATTGAAACAATTAAGGCCTCAAGTCTATTATAAACTTTATCCATTCCAAGCTAATGTTGGGAGGAGGTTTCAATGGATTTTATTACAGGTTTACCCAAGTTCGAAGGAAAGAGCATTGTCATGGTGCTAATTGATAGACTTACCATGTATGCACACTTTCGTGCATTCCATTTAAGGTGAGTACAGTTTCTACTGCGTTTATGGAAACAATTCAAAAGCTACATGGAAACCAAAAGATTATTGTAAGCAACAGAGATTCGATTTTCACTGGAAAGTTTTGGACACAATTGTTTTCTTGTCTTCATACTCATTTAGCTCATAGCTCAGTTTTTCATCCTCAATCTGATGGGAAAACTAAGATAGTAAAAAAATGTTTTGAAGGATATCTTCATTGCTTTGTATGTGATAAATAGACACAATGTGTCAAATGGTTGCCTTTGGATAAATGGTAGTATAACACTTCCTTCCATACTATAGAAAAAATAAGATTCTAAGCTTCAAGCAGTGTAAGATCACATCGAGCATCAACAACAAGTTTTCCGACTCTTAAAGGATAACCTCACTTTGGCGCAGAATAAAATGAAACAACATGTAGATCAACATCGCAGTGAAAGAAGTTTTGATGTTGGTGATTGGGTATTCCTACAACTACAAACATATAAATAAATATCCCTCAAGCAAGCTAAGAAGGATAATAAATTATCACCAAAGTATTATGGTTCGGACAAGGTGTTACAAAAGATAGGTACTATGGCATACAAATTGGAGCTTCCTACAGCGTCTCAAGTGAACCCACTTTTCCATGTTTCATGCTTAAAGAAGGTTATAGGTTACAAGAGCACAATTCAAACATTATTTCCAGAACTAGATGAGGAAGGAAAAATCCTATTGGAACCTGAAGAATTCACATAAACAAGAACTCAACAACTACGAAATCAATCAATTTCAGAGTATCTCATTAGGTGGAAGAACTTACCCATTGAAGATTACACATGGGAGGATGAGAATTTTATACAAAAGCGTCCAGAATTACTCAATCATTGAGGAAAACACTTTTTTGAAGAGGGGTAAGATAGGTCCCTAGAATACTAGTGACTCCCCCATTACTATTTTCATTGTAGCCCTTATTTTTACTGTTGTTCACCTATTGTCCCCATATTGTTATTATTGTGCCCCATAGAAGCCCACTATTGTTATTTTTGTGCCCTTATATTATTATTATTATGTTGACTTTGATTATATTATGACCCCTTAGAATCATATATATAGAAAGGAGGTTTTTTCATTTATATCATCCAAGAATTGTTCATTTGTGTATTGTAAAGTAGGTTTCCTCCTTGAAGAGGTTGATTTCTAAGTCGTTGATCTATCTTTTCTATCCTTTTGTGAGTTAGTTTCCTAACAATGATAAAGTGAAGCATATTATCGATGCGAAGCCTAATGCCAATGTTACCACGACAAAGATCCAGAAGGAGGAACCTAAAGATACAGAAGAGGAGGACCACCTCTTCCACTCTCAGATATGGGTAAAGGGTTCCCTGCTACAATTCATTGTCGACAGTGGGAGCCAAAAGAACCTCATTTCAGTAGAGGCCGTGAAGCAGCTAGGCTTACCGACCACAACACACCCACAACCATACACCATTGGGTGGCTTCACCAAGGATAGGATCTGCACGTCAGCTAGCAGTGTTGCCTTCCATACAACATCAAGCCCTTCACAAATGAGGTATTATGTGAAGTTTCTCCTCTGGATGTTTTTGATGTATTATTAGGCCAACCATACTTGTGGAAGTGACATTATGTGTATGATTCAAGTCCTTGCACTGTTATTATTACCTTGGGAAATAACTTGTACAAGATACTGGAGGTAGCATTGCCTACCACCATCTCTTTGGTTACTGCAAAACAATGCAGTAAGTTCATTTCCAAAACCGGGAAATTTGTTTTCTTGATGATATTCCCTCAGGGAAAGAAGAAGATGGTGGCCACGACATCTATACGTGGCCCCTTCGCATGAAAACAACAGATGGAAAGGTCATGGAGGAGTACGAGGACATCTTCAGCTCCCCCCCAGTGGTGCCTCTCCATTGTCAGGTCAAACACTCCATTTATCAGCCCTTTGTTGTGGAAAATTATGAAATCAAGAGGTAGATTTAGGAGCTGTTTCAGAAAGGTCACATCTAGTCGAGTTCATCACCCTGTGGGAGCCCGATCATGTTGGTACAAAAGAAGGATGGGACTTGGAGACTTTGTATTGACTATCGGGTGTTGAACAAGATCAATGTCCGGAATAGGTACCTGATGCCACGGATTGATGACCTTCTGGGCCAACTCAAGGGGGGGAAATATTTCATCAAGATCGACTTGAAGTCTGGATATCACCAGGTACCAATTTAACCCTCTGATGTGTGGAAGACTGCCTTCAAAGCGAAGGAGGGGCTTTTCAAGTGCCTGGGTATGCCTTTTGGGTTGACGAATGCTCCTGCAACCTTCATGAGGCTGATGGATGACATCTTGTGGCCCTTCACCAACTCATTTGTAGTGGTATACTTGGATGACATCCTCATCTTCAGCTAGAGTTAGGAAGAGCACGTCCAGCACATCCGACATGTTCTCCAAACACTACAGCAACACAAGTTGTGTGCCAATTTGGAGAAATTCACTTTTGGCATGACCCAAGTTCAGTATCTGGGATACATTATTAATGAACGGGGGGTTCATGTGGATCCAACCAAGATCCAAGTCATTCGGGATTGGCCAACCCCAACTACATTGACAAAGCACCGTAGCTTTATGGGTCTTGCCAATTTTTATTGCAGGTTTGTGTTGGGGTTCTCTAATATCACTTGGCCCTTGAGTCAAGTCAATAAGGGAGGAGCGAAAGAAAAATTCTTTTGGTATGAATCTCAACAGAAGGCATTCAAGGAGCTGAAACATCACCTCTGCTCTGCATCGGTACTCACATTACCAGACTTGCAACAACCATTTGAGATTGAGAAAGATGCCTCTGATTATTATATTGGGGTAGTCCTTACTCAAGAGGGGCATCTAGTGGCATATCATAGTGAGACACTTTCATACACAATCCAGAAGTATCCCACTTGTGAAAAAGAGATGTATTCGATTGTGTAGGCCTGTCGATAATGGATGCATTACATTTTGGGGAAGGAAGCAGTCATCCACACAGACCACCAACCCCTGTAGTTCATACAAATGCAAGGGAAGTTGCAAAATGATCACCATAAGGAGTGGTCCACATATGTGCAACAATTCCATTTGAATATCAAGTACAAGAAGGCAAACACCAATAATGTTGAAGACTGCCTCAGCCAATCCCCAATCATGGCGTTAACCATCGTGCTCAACTCTTATGGGCATGAGACTTCTGATTGGCCACTTCTGTACAAAAGCGACCCATAATTTGGCCACACATACCAGATTCTCTTGGACGGTTAACAAGTGCCATATTTACACCACCAAGATGCACTGTTGTTCCACATGGGACACCTTTGTGTTCCTTCAAGCGAGTGTGCCAAGATGATTTGGGAAGCACACAACAGTCAAGTCGTTGGACATTTCAGGTTCGAGAAAACAGTGGTAGTACTGCAGAAGTATTTATACTTGTCAAATATTCGACAGGATTTCAGGAAGTACATCAGATCCTGCATTGCCTGTGCCATTTCCAAACTGGCCATCAAGAAGCAAGGTCTCTATACACTAGTTCCTACCCCTAGTCGACCTTAGGAATCCATCTCCATGGATTACATGTCAGACCTTCCTTCTATTAAGCATGGGAATGACTATGTTTTTGTGGTCGTCGATAGATTCTCGAAGATGGCCATTATGGTGGCCTGCAATAAGAATATCATAGGAGAATCCACTGCTAAACTCTTCTTTAAACAAATGTGGGTACACTTTGGGATCCCACAGTATATCATTTCAGATTGAGACAACAAGTTCTTTAGTACATTTTGGTCCAGTCTCTGGTCGATGCTGGACACGAAGCTCAGTAAGTCTACAACTTTCCATCCCCAAACTTATGGCCATACAAAGGTCATCAATAGGATGATTGTACACATTATAAACATGTACAACCCAAAGCATTCATGCACATGGGATGAGAGCCTCCCCTATATCCAACACATCTATAACCGATCTCTACACAGCTTGAATGGCCACAACCCTTTTCAGGTGGGCTTGGGATTCCAGCCACTATGTCCCATTGATGTGGTCATACCATTTGCAGCTACTCAGGTAGATTTGGCTCATGTTAGTCTAAAGACAAAAAGGAAAACAACTTCATTGAGCACATTCAGCACATCCACCAATAGGCCCATGACATCTTGGACAAAGCCAATGATAAGTACAAGTAGTGGCATGATCAACATTGGGTGCCACATAAGTTCCAGGTGGGTGACAAAGTTTGGCTACATTTGCAAAAGGAGCACCTCGTTGGGCCCCACCACAAGCTTCGCTCACATTGATATGGGCATATATCATCACCAAGGAAGTAGGAGACAATGCCTTCAAGCTCAGTATTCCACCATTCCTTGTTCTACACCTAGTGTTCAATGTGGGCCTCCTTCGTCCCTACTTTCCACCATTGTTGGACACATCCGACATTTCAAAACAACTCACACCAACATAGTTAAACCAAGACTGCATGGAACAAGCCACAACTGATTGGATCATGGACACACAGACTAAGAAAACCTGATAGAAAAGGATCCAACTATATCAAGTTGTCAAAGCAGGCCAACTCCTTCATGAGGAAAAGTGGGTCACTAGGGACCAAGTTCAATAGAATTTTCCTCATCTCATGGAGGAACTCAACGTAATGGGGACCATTTCTTCCTAAGGGGGGAGGAATGATCCAAGTGGATATTGGTGGCCACCCACCTATTCCACTTCGACACCCACCATTCTTTCTTTTAGTTTTTTAGTTTCCTTAATTGTAACAGAGTTTACTATTTTTGTGATCTGAAATGGGGACCTAAAGGCTCCTTGTCTGCTTACAAGAACCTCTCCCATTCCAAATCTTAAACAATTTCCAAGATCTATCTTAGGTTGACAAATGCAGAATTAAGAACTTGAAATAGGTGTATGATTTTTGTTTGCCTTTAACTAACCAAATGCCTTAAGTTCATTTTCTTTACTGATATTCACACACATATAAAAGTAAACAATGCAGCACATAAACAAACACATAAGGCAACACGTTTAATTAGGAGTTCACCCAAACCTCTTGGGCTACGTCTCCATGACCTCTAGTCAACTCAACTAGGCTCTTTGGGATTATGGTAAACTTCTTTTACAAGTTCCACACTCAACTCCATCGGTTTACAACTGAACCTATGGGTTTAGAATACCATCTTATCTCGCTGGCTGTCCATACTCTACAGACAGATCTAGGCTTCTCTGGACTAGATTCCTTCAATTAGCACTCTGGGCTATCTTCAGCTCCTGGCTTGCACCAACTCCCTCAAAATTATATTACTGTCTCTGGAATTCCTTCTTCTCTCTTCAACACACATCAGACACCAGAAATAGCTTGATCATTTGATCTCTTTGTTGCTTTGAAACTTCATTACAACCTCATGGCTCTTAGAAGTTTGTTTTGAGCTTTCTGGCTCTGTGGCTCTGCATCCTGTTAGCTACCTATACCAATAGGTTTCATGTTTCATGATTGGCTATGGAAGGTCCAAATATGCTCTGCTTTGATGATTCAAAGATCACATATTTCCCAGAGAGTCTGATCTGTGCTTATAGCTTGGTATGGACTTAAAATTTTGATGGATGGTCCAACAGTCTAATCTGGATCATTCCATGGTTTAAATTTGCAGTTGTAGAATAGAGAAAGGAAGTCTGTCCAAACTGTTTAATCTTGGCAGACAAGTAGTTCAGGTAGAGAAGAAAAGGCTCCCAACAGCTTAATCTGGGACCTTGGAAGTAATAAGGGTAGAAGTAGATAGGAAAATCAAAGAAAAAGCCAAAGAAAAGAAAAGGCAAGTAAGGGTTTGCAAGTCCAAGTGCACCCTCCAAGGAGAAATAAAAAATGCTAGGTAAGTAGCTGGGTAAGTAGTTGGGGTTGCAGAAAGGTTGTCTTTACCATTGCACATATGTTAACTGTGTTTACCAGTGTAAAGTCAAATAATTGACAAGATGTTCACCTCCATCAAGTTACAGCAAGGAGCATGACTAACCTCCCTCTTTCCCCCTTCCATTTCATTCCTAACATTCCCTCATCAGCTGAGATTCATGGAAGAAGATCATGGTTTCATGGTGGTTCTTGTTCATTCAAAAGCCACATTTCTTGTCTAAAAATCTTTTCATTTTGATCTACTCTCTAAACTAAGTAAATTGCAAATAAGCTTAGTGGTTTCCCCTCCATTTACCCCTTCATCCATATTAACTCTAACACTATTATGTAAATCCCCTACATTACCTTTTCCCTTACTAATATCTAACACCATGGTGTATAAACCCCAAATTTTGTATAAATATCCCTCCCCTTGGTATTATAGCCAATAAGTTCTGTATCAGGGATCAAATGGCATCTGGTCACTTTGATGAACCTAACCCTAAACTCCTCCCCTCTTCTGAAGTCATTTGGCCCCTTGGAAAGCTTCATTTGCCAAAAGAAGCCCCACAAATAACCTTGTTTTACCTATACCCCCTTCATTTGCAAAGATAACCCCTAAATACCAACCTTGCTCTTGTCCAAAGTCTCGGGCCTGCATTATTGCGCATTGAAAACCTTTATAAATCCCCTTTACCCATAAACCCCTTTCAAATCACGAAAAGACCCAAAAAACCCACTTCTAACCGCATAAACCAAAGTTGGCGCAGGCATTTGGTTTATTTTTGAAATGCATTGAAAACATTGTGAAAACCCATGTCCGAAGGTTTCCGCCCGCATGCATATCCCCCGAACATATCATTCCCCCGTCCACCGTCGGATCAGATCCAAGAGATCCGACGGTCCGTATCAATATCGGAGCAGCCCCCGCGGCGGACGTTTAGCGCCCGAGAAAATCACGTTGCGTCACGTCAGGGCGCGGCCACGCGTCGCCCGTTCAGGACTCTCGGAGCGCCTTCTGACAAGACCTGCTCCGTACCCTAACCGCCCCGAGAAACCGTGGCGGCTATCCTTAACCGTAACCGCTACAACCCTAACCGCCAAGTTGCTATCCCACGTCATGCCCACGTCACCTCCACCCTGCCACCGCATTACACTTTTGTCTGTATCTGTGCCAACGTGCCCGCCACCTCATTACCCCCTGGACCAATGGCAGCTCGCCACCTCATCCGATGACGTCATGCTGACGTCATCCAAGGCTGACCCCACCCTATGACGTCATGCTGACGTCATCACAGAAAAAGCGCCAAATTGCAAAAACTCCATATTTAGCCAAAAAAAACGCGTTTTTTTGCACTTTTCGCTTGTTTGCTACAATTTCCTTTGCATGCTGTTTTTACGTTCTGAACTGCGCCACCTGCGGGAAACGTCCGGAAGACCTCCATAGCACCAATTCCACCCACAGCTACGACCTCTGTTCGCGGTTAGCCAAGTATTTCTCATAGTTCATCCTCCATACGCCTGAAATTCACTGTAAATTGCTCAGAACGCTTAAGGAACACTGAAACTCACTATTTCACCGATAGCTTTCCTCTGCAAGCACTTTTGATTACAAATGCAACCTTGAAACCACCAGCCGAGCCTTCATTTCCAGAGTTTGGGGTCAAAAACTGTAAACTGCTCGCGCAAACGTGAGACAGTTGGTCAAAGTTACTTAAAAACTGCCATAGAAGACAGAGGGAGACCAGGCATTGGTTTTATATATAATTCGAGCAGTATTTCAATTGCTGCGTGTCCACTCCACCCTCTGCTCCCCATAAATCACAGTGGCATTGCAAAAACTCACCTCTGTGCTGTACTGCTCACTTGAAACTAATTCACCTGCAAGACAGAAATTGAATAGACCATGGAGACTCCAATTGCACTGAACATCAAGCCTCTCAATGCCCCTCACCAGGAATTAGAATGGAAAGCCCTGGGAGATATGGATTATCAAATGTTAGACTGGTTTCCATTGGGCTCCAAATATAATATTCAGATGCTGAACGAGTTGAGAGCCCAGCACCATAGTGGAGCAGACATCTTCGGGATTTGGGACTCAAACTTGCCCATCTACAACCTCCCACAGGTAAATCCTATGCCAGATTTGATCTACAGATGCCAGGAGTGCTATGACCCAGGCCAAAGAGCTGTCATCAGCCCTACAGGCTCAGTCCTGTTCCATATCACCCCAGAGAGTATAAATGAGATGCTGCACTTCCATACTGCAAAGCCATTGACCCCCCTCCACATGCAAAACTTGATAAAGAAGGGGAACAAGTTGTCAAATGACCAAGTCATCAAAATCAACCATCTGTTTGTAAAACCAGGCTCTGAAGCCATCAGAACTCCTCCTATTGGATATCAGTACTTGAATGAATTGGGGAGAATTATAGTAGATTTGATCAGCTATGTCCTAGGGTTCAAAGGGCTGGAGGATGTGGATGAAATCATAATGGCAATGCTGTCTATATTTTCTCCTGGTAAGCCCCCAGCTGTACATTATGATTATGCTACATTCATTGCAGATAAGATCCATGACCAGCTTATGAATTTGAAGAGGGAAAGACTGTTCAGGTATACTTCATACATATACCACCTATTCTTGTTTTATCAGCCAGCCAGCTTCTCTATTCCCTTGAAACAAGTCAATGCCCAGGGGAATCCAAGGTCAGTTGTGTTTTGGACCTCTATCTTTCATTGTGCCTCTGTATCACCATATACATACTCTGAGTTCATTGACTTATTCATTCATCTAGCCATGACAGTATTGTATGGTGTTCCTCCTCCAAGGTTAACTGATGACATGAGGAGAATTCTCCACCTGAACAAAACCTACAGCATTGGTAATTGGTACCTCTACCAAAACCACACAGTCATCAGAATATATGGCTGTGAGTTGAAGCCTTTTAGGTTGCCAAGGTATGTCCCCATGAGGCTTTTCGCCTTAGAATATTTCAGGCAGATTGGGAATGCTGATTACCTCCACTTTCAAAGCAAGAACAAGAAATCACAGTTAAAGGTAAGGAGCCAGCTGGGCCCTTTCCTATACAACAGAAAAGAGGAGGGGTGGAAAGAGGCAAACAGTATCCTAGAGGCCCTCAAACTGCAAACTAGCTTTGAATGGATACCCTATGACCCCAATCACTTTGTCTCCCTCAAAAGGATAAGATACAAATTGGGCAGCTATTCACACGTGAGGCAGCCTGAGATTGAGCAGTATGCCAATGCATTAAGCTGGGAAGAACGTACCCTAGAAGAGGAAATTACTAGTGAAGAGCTGCTAGAGAGAGAGGCTAGAAATATTCAAAATGAAGATGACTTAGAAACTTGTGGACAGGTTCCCCTCTCATACAAAAAACAACTTGGAGCAGCTACTTCATCATCGACAACACATCAGCAAGCTGTCGGGAATACTGCAGAGACAGCCAGCAAAGGCAAAGAAAAGCAGGTGGAACAGCCACCTCCTTTGACAGAAGACCAAGTGGAAACATTGCTGCAGCAACAAGAAGAGATGGAGCAGTAGGGGGAAGGGCAGTGGCAAGAAGGAGAGCAACATGACAGACAGCAGCCCCTGCAACAAGAAAGAGCAGTTGATACTCCGAGTTCCACTGAGCAACAGGCTCAAAATATAGTGCCTCCTAGGCCAGAGACTACCTTTGATGCCTCGGTCCTCCAAACTCCCCAAAAGGAGGATACATTTGTTTTTAGAAAAAGGGATAGAGAAACTCCCCTGACATCACCTGTAAACCAGGGAGAGAAAAGGCAGAGGTTGAATGACTCTTCTGAAGATGACATAGCAACAAGGCAAGCATTGGGCATGGGCCCACCCAGCAGAGAAGTTTCAGTCAGTTCCTTCCAGCAGGAGCAGGACAGAGCTATAGGAGGAGAGGTCAGCTCCTCCAGCCAGCAGAAAGAAGGACAAGTAAGCATCAAACAACAATTTATAGACATCAAAAGGAGGAGTGATCCTATCAAAATACAGCTGTACAACCATCTACTAAACTTGGCTCCCACCAATCAGCAAAGACTCATGTCTGCCTTTGATGTAAGTGAAGGAAAAATGGTCATGAGTCATTTTATGCCCACAGCACTGCATCCCCAATCTGCCTCAGATTACCTCAGGACCAACCTGGAAGTCATGGCCAAAGACATACACCCAATGGACAAAATTGAACTACATAAACAGACTGGTGAGATGGTGTATGCCTCCTTGGCAGATGAAACATTAGAAAATTACCAACTAAAGAGCAGCCTTAATGCTACAGCCTCTCAGCTAGAATTGGAGAGAGCATCATCACAAGCTAAGGACAACAGAATCAAATCCTTGGAAGATATAATTATAGAGATGGGACATGATCCCAAGGATGTTAAGGGTATCCAAGAATTATTGAAGTTGAGGGATGCAGATATGGCGGCCTTAAGGAGGAAAATCAAACTCCCAGCCACAATCCACCCTCAAACAGATGATGTTGCCCAACAAAGACTTGAAAAGGATGCCACAGATCTGATGATATCTCTATACAAGGAGCTGATCCGGACTCAAGACAAACTAGGAGAATCAGAGGCTGCAAAGGCAGCACTACAGGCAGCATTGAAGCAAAGAGAAGAGGGTCAAACCTCCCAGCCTCCTCCTGAAATAATCAATCTTGAGGAAGCTCCTCCAACAACTGCCCCTCCTCCTCAGCAAACAGGGCCTACAGCACCAACTACATCAACAACTGCACCAACAACAGAGCAGACTCATAGTCTGGATATGCAGAAGCTCCGAAATGAAATTCAAGTCCTGGAAGCTCAAATGTTGGAGCTCGATTCAGCCAAAGAATCTTTGGCTAAAGTAAATGAGAGATATGATAAGAGCAAACAGAATGAAGATGTAAAGGAGCGAGAAATAAAAGCTCTAAAGAAGAGGATAACTGAGCTTGAGAAGGAGCTCACACTGGAAAAGGTGATAGCAGAGCTAAAAGCAGTCCTTTGGGGCAATATTGGCCGGTCTATCACCAATCAGTGGCAGTATATTGAGACTATGGATGAACAATCAGTACTCATTGCAAAGGCAAACAGGGAAGTGCACAGAGCTAGAGCAAGCCTCGGCAACATGCCTGATGCTGCCACCAGAATGATCAATATTTTAAATAATAGGACAAGCTCTCAACTGGCCACCATGGGAATTGCTCACAGGACTGAGACAATCTCAATGGTTAAAAGGGTCCTGACACTACGAAACCTGGTTGGAACATTGGAAAGAAGAACCCAGGATATGCAAACTGAAATCAACAAGTTCATGGACAGATTTTAGGCATTACAGAACAGAGGCCTCCCCAACATATTAAGCAGTGTAGGAAGACTTCTTACCCTTGAAAACTACACTAAGAGGGTTGATGCCTATGCCGCAGAACAAATTGCAAGACAGCCCAGCACTTCAGCAGAATCAGGGCCAGCATCAGGGCAAACTTTGTACAATAGGGTGGACAACCTATTTTTTATTATGAATGAGATCAATCATCTGTTTGATGTGCCTCCAAATTTCTTTAAGTATACAGAAGCAGATGAAACCATAGAGGCAATTGTGAAGCACCAATTGCCCCCACAGGAAGTCTGGAAAAATTTGACACAGATAATATTATCAAGCCAGAACCTGTAAGTGATAATTTTTCCAGTTTATAAGTAATTCATACACAGGTAGAATTTTGATAGATAAGCATACAGAGCAAAGATGTAAGGCTGAGCCAACTCAGCAAGGCTATTCGGTCGCCACAGCAGCAATCACAGTCACAGATGGCAAACCTGAGAAAATACAGCGCAACAGATATAAAGACGCGTTCGCCAGCATTAAAGCAGAGCGGCTCAACCGACTCAATGATCTCCAAAGGTCAAATTATCCTCTGACAGACATAAAAAGCATTTATGAGGCATTTAAAGTTGTAATAACTTCTTCTCTACTTTCTGAACAAACTTATGAAGATATTTTCTCTCTAAGATGACTCAATGCCTGAGATATTTTGTATACGCATTCCTATAAAGACCCCTTCGCATGAGCTTGCAAGGGTTGTTGTTGATTTCTCCTGAAGAAGTTCTTATGCTGTAATCCTTTCAGAAGTTAATAGAAAAAGCAATGGAATTTCTTGGATTTCTGAGGTGTTGGATGCGTTCTGGTGTCTGTTGATAACTGCTGGATTCCTGTGTATTTCACCATACAATAAGTCTCTGTATCTCTCTCTATTAATTAGTTGTTTTGTTAAAATCCATATATGTTATCTAATTTCAATACTAAGCAACAAGGAAAAAGAATAGCTTTCAGGATTTATTCACTGAGTACCCTGAGTTCAATCTGTGTTGTTTATGAATGTTTTCTTCAGTTGTAATCTAGATAAGTGTAATTCTTAATTGCTGCACTTTCAGAATACATCTTTCACAGTGGCCTTTGTCACAGGAATTCAAGTTTTGCTCCTGTGCAGTGTGCTCACCTTCACCCCACCAACTTAATAGAAAATTCTTAATTGCTTTCTGTTGGTTGACATACATCACTATTTAATCTAATTTTGTTTGTCTAAAATACACAATAGGCCCTGCAGTTCGAACACCACCAATTCAGCGTATCAGATCATTTCACAACTCCAGACTCCATTGCCCAATGGTATTATACTATCTAAACACTATATCATAAGACCTGAAAGAAATCCTTCAACCAAAACATAAACCAAAACCTGAGCATAATAGCTAGCCTAAAACACCATCATAACAGAGACAAATCATAAAGAGAGAGCCCTCTCTGATCACAGTTTGGCTAGAAGCTGTGATCCAAAGATTGGTTAGTGGTTACCCTGGCCGTATTCCCTTGGGAGTCATAGGGAACAACCTGGGTGTTAACATAATTGGCGACTCCACTGGGGAGTGCTTGAGTTTTTCAATTACCATATATTTTCATAGCTACTATCAAGCCTGGAATCAGCCAAGAGGCCTTTAATCTGTTTCTGCATCACATTAACAGCTTTAAGGAGGAGCTTGTTTAGGGAATCTTCATCTTAGCTCTGAGAATATATAGCCATTTTAAAATCTCCACTCAGTCCTTGCAGATATAAAAACTTCCTACAAAATCCCAAAAAACAGGTTGGAAGCTGGCTCCTAAGAAAAATCCACGGCATACTAGGGCAAATCCTGACCCTAATCCACCCATCATTGTCGATAATCCAAATACCATCCCTAGAAATATTAGAAGGCAGCAAAGGCAGGAGCAACCTGCTGATTTAACCCCTCGTACAGTTCATCCCAACCCCATTTCTACTCCAATAAAAGTTCTTTTCCGGTCCACCCCTAGTTCCCCTAGTTCACCATCCACTTCTCACAGTCCTCCTCTCACATCTTCATCCACTGCACATATCCCCTTGAACCACACTTTAGGTTCAGCTTCACCTATTACCCCTGTGGTACCCATCGTTCCTATTATCCCAGCTGCACCTGCTAATCCTCTAAATCCTGTAAATATGGCTAACAGATATGCACCCTTGCAGATACCAGCTAATGCTGCAGCTTTACCTCAAGATTACCAAAGCAAAATCTCATATTTTGACTCCAATGGCTCTCTAACAGCTGTCCAGCATGGCAAGAAGATGCAAGACCATTTCGAGACCTATGAAATAGATGATGACAGTGTCCGAATGAGGATGTTTGTTCAAAGCCTTACCGGGGATGTAAGAACTTGGTTTAGATCCCTAAATGCAAACTCCATTGCAACTCCCGATGATCTGTGTTATCACTGAAAATTCTGTTGCCAAAATTTTTTAGCCTAGCTTAAGGACAGGGTGTTTTTGCAGCGCATGAGTCCTCTTTTAACAGTTTCGCAGCACAACATGCTTCAAGTGATTCCGTAGCGCGCTACGAAATTGGGGATTTGCTCGGGTTTTCAATAGAAGGTTCATATACTAAATTTAGATGATGAGCAGAGTGATGCAAAGGCCCAAAAGGGAATGCAGTGGTAATGTATAAAGTTGGTGTATTCTACTACTTTGGTTTGAAGGGGGTTCCCCGTGACCATGCGAAAGCATTATCATGGTTTCTTAAAGCGGTTGAGAAGGACTCATTCGTAGGCTTACATCTGTCATTGTGCACCATGAACCAACATTTTGGAGATTAGCTCTTTCGATATTCAATGGGAAGTTTGCTAAGGTAGGTTCAACAAATGGCACTCCTGGTTCAGTGAAACTTGAAAAGACTGCTAGACAAAACTCCTTTGAAGACGGCCTTGGTGATGTAAAGGATTCAAATCATTCCTTGGAGGAAGTTGCTGGAATGGTACAGGACATTATATCTGTTTATGAAACTAAGGGAAGGACTGCGCACCCTTGAATGCAGTGCAAACATTGTTTGCATTACGAACCGAAGTTATGAAGGTGTTCATATTGAGGCTCTGCTCTTGGATGAAAATGACTACATCAGATATTGTCAATGATGAATATTGGGTGCCAGTATCTATTCTTGAACGCAATGGATCATCTTTTGCGATTTCTTCTTTGCCTCTATCCTTTGTAGCATGGAGAATGCGCGTAAACTGTTTGACAATATTAGCATTAGAATTTTCTCTTACGGAATGCAGCGATTAAATGCCATGTGTCAAGTAGTCTTTATGAGGATCCCCCTTGCTATATTACCAAATGTATGGAATGAGTGAAGAGGCCAAATGATGGTAAGGATTTGATTGCCACAAGGTCGCCGTTATTAGTGACACCGGGATAGAGATGTGGCATTTCTGATGGCCACCTGCATTAGTGAAATCACCAGAATCGCAACACCAGAGGCTCCTTACAATGATGATGTGTTGAGCGATGTCTTTCATTTGATTGTTACAGCTTTCCGTGGTTTAGATAATATAAATAGTCTCCTTGCAAGCTGCTTACCATGCGATTATTTATGATCTATATCAGTGTTTTTTAAAGCTTAAAGGTGGCAATTTATATTATTTGCAATTTCAAAGTGTACAACTGGATAGATGAATGCGAAAATGCTGTGAATTCAGTGATGTACGACTATCAGGAGTAAAGACGAGAGACAAGCTTATAGTTTCACAAAATAAGGTCTCGAGGAGGGTATTGGGGTTCCTATACGGTGGATATGACCCCTGTTTTGAACTATACACAAATGAATATTTCAACAGGCCTGATGTTCAAGAAGCTCTTCATGCAAATGTTACAAAGATTCCTTTCTAATGGGCAGTCTGCAACAATTCTGTGTTCAATGCATATAATTACACAATATTCTCAGTTCTTCCAATCTACACAAAACTTATCAAAAGTGGTCTAAAGATTTGGGTTTACAGTGGAGATATTGATGGGAGAGTACCTGTAACTGCCACGAAAGATAACATCAATGCATTACATTTGCCCATAAAGCAACAATGGCATCCGTGGTTCCATGACAGACAAGTAGCAGGATGGTTTATACAATACCAAGGATTAACATATCTGACATTTAGAGGAACAGGGCACGCAGTTCCCTTAGACAAATGTAGCGAAACATTGATTGTGAATTTTTGTGCCCTGTTTGTTCCATAAAGTGTGATCTATTTCCTTTTTGAAAGATAAGATTAGAAAATGCATCTGACACAGGAACACAGTGATACATGCAAACGAAGCTGCATAGATGAACATTGGAAATGCAGGGGGTTTTCTCTGTAATACTCTGTTTACTGAAATGCAGGGGTGGTTGCATAGGAAAGAGAAATGAATGTTTTCAGTCCATTAATATTTTCAGTTTCCTGGTGTTGAAGGTTTTACTTTCTATGTTTGTTGCAAGACTTTAAATTATACAGCGGGTAACCTTGTAAAGGTTTTGTAAGATGTTCTAACCTAATTGATCTAGAATGTATTCCATATCAATAGTGTTTGTTAAAGACTATGAGCACATCTTGCAGAGGCACATTTATGCCTTGTTTAGTGATCTTTGGAAAATGGGTTCTGTGAGAATAAGGATTCCCACTTAAAGCTGATGTGCTCGATTCAGATTAAAGAATGTGCCATTGTTTTGTGCACTTAAGGAATCAGAAATGGAAACAATTTCAGATGGCAGAGCCAAACATGAGTTTGATTCAGATTTCAATTCAACACATAAGGAAGCAGGTATTGAAACAACAGGACAGTTACATGAGAAGGATGGTCAGTGTTCGGACCTTGCTGATGTTGAAGCTACACACTGGCAATCATTTAGCTATGAGAGGAAGATTGTGTTTTTTAAATCACACAGCTGTTTCGTAGCGTGCTACGAAACTGCTGTAGGTGAAGTTTTCAATACAGAATAAACAGTTTGACCAGGAATGTTAGAAGAAAGACACCTGTACATCAATACAGCCTACAGCTCATCTAGAGACATGGTGTTTGGTAGCAGCGTTCCATACTTTGAGTTATTAAAGATTTGGGAACATGCCTGCTACATTTTCGGAGGATGGTAGGAGACAGGGACCGTAAAAATAGGGTGTTCATGTTTACTAATTAATGAGCCATCTACACAGCTAGCACCCGAAGGCCAGCTCGTTCAGTGAATGTTCCTCAACATATCTCAGCCACAACAGAAATTGTACAGATGTCAAGGATCCAAGAAGAATCATGCATACGAGGAGATAGAGTTGGACTTTCAATGTAATTAGGACTCTATGTATTTACAGCACAATACCTTATGTATTTAATAAGTTTGTTTAGAAATAGATAAGGTTAATAAATGGTAGATCATCGAGCTCTCCCCTCATGCTTGTTGAGGAGACTCAAGATAGTTTTAGTTTTGGTTTTCTTATATATAGTAAAAACTCCGATGTAATAAGGGTTGGGAGATTTATGAAAAAACAGAGTTTCATTTTGGCTGATGTAAAAGACTTATTACAGTAATAGAAAAACAGCTGTTGTTTCTTCTCAAGATTCTCAATAGATCATATTGTTCAAATGTATGGTGATTTATTCTCTTAGTGTTCTTTTTACAGTATTGTTACAGCATAATCACTCAGAATTCATGTTTAATGCTCTGACTTCATGTATGCTTGGCAATCTGTGGTTTATGTAAAGTATGTTTGAACATCTGATGTAAAGAGCCTTGACTTCCATGAAAAGACAGTGCTTTTGTTTACTGAAATGGGTGAGACTCCATAAGCCCAATGAAGACTAATTTGATATTTGTCCAACCATCTTATTTTTCATGTGTTGTTTAAAAGAGTTAGCCATCTTTTCTTGCCCTTAATGCATATCAAAAATCTGTGAGAGAGCCCTCTCTGACTAAGGAGGCTAAACCTTAGTCTAAAGCCTGGTCTGAAACAGTTACACAGAGTCTTGCTGATTGGCAGCCTTCAGTACACGATTTTGTGATAACATTTTTGGTGTGTCTGCCGGGAGTCTGAAGATTATTCATTCCCGAAATCAATGGTTGAACTTCTGAAGGTAGCAGGAGCTCAGACATCAATTTGAGGCTGCAAAACTACCTTGGCGACTCCACACAGCAAATAAAAATTAGAAGGTGACTCCACTGCTAGAAGATCAGTAGCTTGATGAAGTCTCAAGATGGATTCTACTGCAAGAATGAATGCCAGGTATGCTCCTATGGATCGGTCTCATATCCCTGGTTTTCCAAATCCTATGCCAAAGGTTGATTGGTTAGATGATCTTCCAATATTCAAAGATGAAAAGAAGGACAATGCTGCTCTTCATTTGGTTAGGTTTCATATGCATGTACGCAGTCTTAAGGTTCACTTTCCTGAGGATTGTCTCATGAGGATGTTTATGGCCACTTTAGAAGGAAAAGCATGGTCTTGGTATAAAAGTCTGGAAAATGGTTCAATCTATTCGCTTGCTAGTTTTCATGATGTGTTCTGTGAAATGTATAAAGAATGTTATCCTTCTTTGTTGTTGCTCAAAGATTGCTGTGGGCATTCTTTAAATATTATTCAGTACTTGGAGGATTGTTATGGTGATGATGAATTTATGGATGAAGAAATTTTAGAGGCTCTCCATAACAATGCATTCCAGCACCAAGGAGAGGGTATAACATCTCATGAAACGCAGCATGAGGAGCAGCAGGGGTTTAGTTATGAAACCCATGTTTCATCCTTTGATATTGATGTAGAGACACAGCAGATCGGTCCGGCTTCAGATCACGATGAAGATGAAATTGATTGCACCCAGCAAGAAGAAATATTGGAGGAAATTTTCTATGACCCTCAGGCAGAGGAAAAGCTTGCTCAATTTTGTAATTCCTTGCAGCAGCTTACTTCAAATAATGATCATAGTAGTGAGGAAAATTACATTGTTTGTGAGCATCATTCAGAAAGGCAGTTGGATAGCATATCAAATAAATTTGGTGTGGCTGAAGATAAGTTGTCTAAAGATACAGAAAGTTTTGAGAATCAGCAAACTAACCATGTGTTTTTTAACCCTATAGCTGAATACATGGAAAAGATTTACTGTTCAGGCGGCTTCCAGTTATATTTTCATGTTGAAGAACAGTTACACCTCATGCTGCCTCGGTTACTTCAGTATCTGATTTATTTTTGTTTCAAGCACAGCCAAAGGACTCAAATGTCAGATAAGATAAATGATTGGCTACATTGGAAATATCATGTTGCTTGAGCTACAAGTGGAGCTTGCAGCTGATAGGGTAGGTAGGTAGAGGTAAATGCAAATAAGCTCAAGGTTAACTGAGCATTTTTTTTTTCAGTAGATGTAGTTTTCTTTCTCCTACAGTTATGCTTGTCAAGCAAATTTCTGTTTGTCACAAATGGATAAGGCACTGGAGCTGCATGTTCTTAGTGCACCACAAGGGCACACTATCCCAAGTGGAGCCACTGTTATCACTGAAAATTCTGTTGCCAAAATTTTTTAGCCTAGCTTAAGGACAGGGTGTTTTTGCAGCGCATGAGTCCTCTTTTAACAGTTTCGCAGCGCAACATGCTTCAAGTGATTCCGTAGCGCGCTACGAAATTGGGGATTTGCTCGGGTTTTCAATAGAAGGTTCATATACTAAATTTAGATGATGAGCAGAGTGATGCAAAGGCCCAATGGGAATGCAGTGGTAATGTATAAAGTTGGTGTATTTTACTATTTTGGTTTGAAGGTGGTTCCCTGTGACCATGCAAAAGCATTATCATGGTTTCTTAAAGCGGTTGAGAAAGACTCATTCGTAGGCTTTCATCTCTCATTATACACCGTGAACCAACATTTTGGAGATTAGCTCTTTCGATATTCAATGGGAAGTTTGCTAAGGTAGGTTCAACAAATGGCACTCCTGGTTCAGTGAAACATGAAAAGACTGCTAGACAAAACTCCTTTGAAGACGGCCTTGGTGATGTAAAGGATTCAAATCATTCCTTGGAGGAAGTTGCTGGAATGGTACAGGACATTATATCTGTTTATGAAACTAAGGGAAGGACTGCGCACCCTTGAATGCAGTGCAAACATTGTTTGCATTACGAACCGAAGTTATGAAGGTGTTCATATTGAGGCTCTGCTCTTGGATGAAAACGACTACATCAGATATTGTCAATGATGAATATTGGGTGCCAGTATCTATTCTTGAACGCAATGGATCAGCTTTTGCGATTTCTTCTTTGCCTCTATCCTTTGTAGCATGGAGAATGCGCGTAAACTGTTTGACAATATTAGCATTAGAATTTTCTCTTACGGAATGCAGAGATTAAATGCCATGTGTCAAGTAGTCTTTATGAGGATCCCCCTTGCTATATTACCAAATGTATGGAATGAGTGAAGACGCCAAATGATGGTAAGGATTTGATTGCCACAAGGCCGCCGTTATTAGTGACACCGGGATAGAGATGTGGCATTTCTGATGGCCACCTGCATTAGTGAAATCACCAGAATCGCAACACCAGAGGCTCCTTACAATGATGATGTGTTGAGCGATGTCTTTCATTTGATTGTTACAACTTTCCGTGGTTTAGATAATATAAATAGTCTCCTTGCAAGCTGCTTACCATGCGATTATTTATGATCTATATCAGTGTTTTTTAAAGCTTAAAGGTGGCAATTTATATTATTTGCAATTTCAAAGTGTACAACTGGACAGATGAATGCGAAAATGCTGTGAATTCGGTGATGTACGACTATCAGGAGTAAAGACGAGAGACAAGCTTACAGTTTCACAAAATAAGGTCTCGAGGAGGGTATTGGGGTTCCTATACGGTGGATATGACCCCTGTTTTGAACTATACACAAATGAATATTTCAACAGGCCTGATGTTCAAGAATCTCTTCACGCAAATGTTACAAAGATTCTTTTCTAATGGGCAGTCTGCAACAATTCTGTGTTCAATGCATATAATTACACAATATTCTCAGTTCTTCCAATCTACACAAAACTTATCAAAAGTGGTCTAAAGATTTGGGTTTACAGTGGAGATATTGATGGGAGAGTACCTGTAACTGCCACGAAAGATAACATCAATGCATTACATTTGCCCATAAAGCAACAATGGCATCCGTGGTTCCATGACATACAAGTAGCAGGATGGTTTATACAATACCAAGGATTAACATATCTGACATTTAGAGGAACAGGGCACGCAGTTCCCTTAGACAAATGTAGCGAAACATTGATTGTGAATTTTTGTGCCCTATTTGTTCCATAAAGTGTGATCTATTTCCTTTTTGAAAGATAAGTTTAGAAAATGCATCTGACACAGGAACACAGTGATACATGCAAACGAAGCTGCATAGATGAACATTGGAAATGCAGGGGGTTTTCTCTGTAATACTCTGTTTACTGAAATGCAGGGGTGGTTGCACAGGAAAGAGAAATGAATGTTTTCAGTCCATTAATATTTTCAGTTTCCTGGTGTTGAAGGTTTTACTTTCTATGTTTGTTGCAAGACTTTAAATTATACAGCGGGTAACCTTGTAAAGGTTTTGTAAGATGTTCTAACCTAATTGATCTGGAATGTATTCCATATCAATAGTGTTTGTTAAAGACTATGAGCACATCTTGCAGAGGCACATTTATGCCTTGTTTAGTGATCTTTGGAAAATGGGTTCTGTGAGAATAATGATTCCCACTTAAAGCTGATGTGCTCGATTCAGATTAAAGAATGTGCCATTGTTTTGTGCACTTAAGGAATCAGAAATGGAAACAATTTCAGATGGCAGAGCCAAACATGAGTTTGATTCAGATTTCAATTCAACACATAAGGAAGCAGGTATTGAAACAACAGGACAGTTACATGAGAAGGATGGTCAGTGTTCGGACCTTGCTAATGTTGAAGCTACACACTGGCAATCATTTAGCTATGAGAGGAAGATTGTGTTTTTTAAATCACACAGCTGTTTCGTAGCGTGCTACGAAACTGTTGTAGGTGATGTTTTCAATACAGAATAAACAGTTTGACCGGGAATGTTAGAAGAAAGACACCTGTACATCAATACAGCCTACAGCTCATCTGGAGACATGGTGTTTGGTAGCAGCGTTCCATACTTTGAGTTATTAAAGATTTGGGAACATGCCTGCTACATTTTCGGAGGATGGTAGGAGACAGGGACCGTGAAAATAGGGTGTTCATGTTTACTAATTAATGAGCCATCTACACAGCTAGCACCCGAAGGCCAGCTCGTTCAGTGAATGTTCCTCAACATATCTCAGCCACAACAGAAATTGTACAGCTGTCAAGGATCCAAGAAGAATCATGCATACGAGGAGATAGAGTTGGACTTTCAATGTAATTAGGACTCTATGTATTTACAGCACAATACCTTATGTATTTAATAAGTTTGTTTAGAAATAGATAAGGTTAATAAATGGTAGATCATCGAGCTCTCCCCTCATGCTTGTTGAGGAGACTCAAGATAGTTTTAGTTTTGGTTTTCTTATATATAGTAAAAACTCCGATGTAATAAGGGTTGGGAGATTTATGAAAAAACAGAGTTTCATTTTGGCTGATGTAAAAGACTTATTACAGTAATAGAAAAACAGCTGTTGTTTCTTCTCAAGATTCTCAATAGATCATATTGTTCAAATGTATGGTGGTTTATTCTCTTAGTGTTCTTTTTACAGTATTGTTACAGCATAATCACTCAGAATTCATGTTTAATGCTCCGACTTCCTGTATGCTTGGCAATCTATGGTTTATGTAAAGTATGTTTGAACATCTGATGTAAAGAGCCTTGACTTCCATGAAAAGACAGTGCTTTTGTTTACTGAAATGGGTGAGACTCCATAAGCCCAATGAAGACTAATTTGATATTTGTCCAACCATCTTATTTTTCATGTGTTGTTTAAAAGAGTTAGCCATCTTTTCTTGCCCTTAATGCATATCAAAAATCTGTGAGAGAGCCCTCTCTGACTAAGGAGGCTAAACCTTAGTCTAAAGCCTGGTCTGAAACAGTTACACAGAGTCTTGCTGATTGGCAGCCTTCAGTACACGATTTTGTGATAACAATCTGTATCAAGCCTTTACTACCAGATGGGAGAAGAAGAAAGATCCCCTGCACATACTTGCTGAATATGAAACAATCAAGAGAGGTCCGCAAGAGACCGTTCTGGAATATTGTGCTAGATTCAACAATGTGTACAATGCAATACCACAAAACCTAAGACCTCCTCCTGATTTGGCCTTGTACAAATTCCCTAATGGATTTGATCCTGACATGGCATATCAGTTGAAGGAAAGAGAACCTGAAACCCTTGAAGACGCTCAAAATGCTGCTGTCACAGTGGAGGCAAACCTGATTGCCAAAAGAAACAGGGCAAGGTTAGAAAAGAGAAGCATATACAAAGAAGAACCTACAGCCCTTGATCAAAAACTTGATGCAATACTTAATGGTATGAAGAGATTGGGTGATAGGGTAGAATCGGTTGAGAGAAAAGCATCATGGGAAGCACCACAAAACAATCCTCCTAGGAATCCAAATTTTAGGAGAAACCCAAACCCAAACATTGGCAAGGCCAGTGCTGACTAAGACATAAGACCCCCTTTCCAAGAAAATTATGCAGAAACTTCCACATCAACTGAGCCCAATGAAGATCCTGAGATTAATTTAATGGGTCTGGATGGTGAAAGTCAAGTTTTCTTAACACAAGAGGATCATGAGGATGATGAAATCAAACTATTCCAAACTAAATCAGGTGAATCCTTTGACTTCAAACAAGGCTATGACACTGCTGTTTATGAAGTCCATAAACAATACAAGCTGAGGAGCAGAACTGTAAATGTTAACCAGCCTTAAAAGAAAAAGGATAATCAGCAGCCCGAAAGAGTCACAGGCACAGAACCTAATGACAAAATGACTTCACATACAGAAGAAGTGATTGTTGAAGAGATCACTGAGCCACTGTCCTTAAAACAGCAGCCTATGGTCACTCCCCCCTCCCATCCTTATTCAACTATTTCCCCTCAAGAAATGAGTAAAAAGGATAAGTCCCAAAATCAAGATAAAAATCAAGAAGAAGATTTAATGAATAAGGAGAGGACTGTCACCTATAACCCCAGGACCCAATCTGAAAAATCCTTTGATCTAGAAACTGAAATTGGAAAAATAAAGATAGCTATTCCTCTCGTGGAACTAGCCAAGAATGACATCTATAAACTACAGATCAAAAAGTCCCTTCAACTCACCAGCAACATAGATGATGTCAATGTGCTGGATGACACTCCAGAATTGTTATTTGGCCCAGAAGTGGATGGAAAAACAATAGTCACAGGGGTACTACCGTTTTATGTCAGCCTACATATTCATGACAAAATACTACACAATGCAATGTTTGATTCAGGTGCTTCTCACAACCTTATGCCAAAAGCAGTCATGGAAAGACTGAATTTGGACATAAGAAGACCATACAAAGACCTGTTTTCCTTTGATTCCAGCCAAGTCAAGTGCCTAGGTCTCATAAAAGATTTATGTGTGTCTTTGGTTCAATACCCAAACAAAACAATCCTAATGGATGTGGTAGTTGCTGATATCCCACCCAAGTATGGGATGCTGTTATCAAGATCATGGGGAGCTAAACTCCAAGGTTCCCTACAATTAGACATGTCATATGCCACCATCTCTGTTTTTGGGCAACCAAAAAGACTGTATAGAGAAACACTGATGAAATACATGGTCAGCAGTGAGGAAAAGCCTCAAAACTTTCCCATATATGCTATCCATTCAGACATAGACTCATACATTCTCTTCAATGACACCACAACTCCCTCAAAAGGTGAGGTGGAAACCAAGATATTCATACAAGAGAAAGACTCAAATGAAAGTATCACCACCCATGAAACAGCAGTTAAAGAAACACTAGATACTGCTGCTGTTCTAAATCCCAAGCATACCCAATCAAATGATGAAACTGTCCTAGAAGACGACCTAAAGGAAAAACCACAACTTCTACTCACATTGCGAGCCCATGAAAAGATCATTAAAACTCCTTCCCAACAGGACATTCTATGGTTCCTTGAATTTGATGGTGCACTTAACAAATTAGGAGCAGGGGCTGGAGTTTGGGTACACAATAAAGAAAATAGCTATGCAGAAGGCAGAGCCTACAGATTGAATTTCAGATGTACTAATAACATGGCTGAATATGAGGCTCTCTTACTAGGTCTCAAGTTAGTAAAGTCCCTACAAGCGATAAAAGTGTCAATCCTAGGAGACTCAGACCTAGTTATCCAACAAGTAAAGGGAAATTTTGTCACCAATGATAAAAGATTGAGGTCTTATAGGTCTGCTGTTGCAGATGTACTAAACTCCTTCTTTGAATTCCAAATCACTAAGATTTCTAGGACCCACAATCTACATGCTCATAGTTTAGCTACCTTTGCAAGTACCTGCAAGCTGCCTTTTGAGCCCCATCATTGTTTTACAGCTGAGATAAAACACAGGCCATCTGTCCCAAACAATATCATTGATTGGCAAGTGTTTGATGATGACAAGCAAATAAACAATTTCTTGACTTTGCAGCAAGAATTCTCAGGACTAAATATTGACAATGACAAAGCAAGTCAATCACAAATACTTGAGACAGCAAGTCAATCACAAATATTTAGTGGAGCAAGTCCATCACAAATACAGTTTCAGGAGATTACTCACCCAATATCACCCAGGACAGCAAAACAAATGCTAAATCCAACTATTTTCGACAAGGACAGCATTCAGCAAATTCAATCAATCCATTGTGAGGAAGTGGCCAATGCTGAATCTGAAATCATAGAGCTGAAAGACAACTTTCTACCAACAGGCCTAACTCCCCTAGAGGACATCTTTGATTCAAATGATATTCCTAGAAAACCAAAAATGCAGCCCTTAAATGCAGCCATTGAAGAATACAACATAGGTACAATTGACAAACCCAAAATAATTAAATTGTCTGCATCTTTACCTCCTGATCAAAAGCCAAAATACATTGACCTTTTTAAAGAGTTCCAGGATGTCTTTGCATCGAGTTATGAGGACCTAAAGTCCTATGACACCTCTGTTATCCAGCATACTATCCCTCTCAAGCCTGATCAAAAGCCCTTTAAACAAAAATTGAGGAGAATCAATCCTATGCTTCTCCCAGCGATGGAACAAGAAGTACAGAAAATGTTTAAGGCAGGCATAATAGCACCAATCAGATTCTCCGAATGGATCTCCAACTTAGTCCCTACAAGAAAGAAGACCGGTGAAATTAGGCTGTGTGTGGACTTAAGGAATCTGAACCAAGTATCCCTCAAAGACAACTATCCCTTACCTAAGATGGATCATATTCTCCAAAGAGTGGTAGGGGCCTCAAGGATCTCATTACTTGATGGATTCTCTGGTTTCAACCAAATCCTAGTACATCCTGATGATCAAGATAAAACTGCATTTACAACCCCATGGGGAACTTTCAAGTATGTTAAAATGCCTTTTGGGTTGAAGAATGCCGGGGCAACATTTCAAAGAGCAATGGATATTGCTTTCACGAAGGAGATTCATGATTTCCTTGTCATTTATTTAGATGACCTCACACCTTTTTCCAAGTCTGACCAAGAACATTTGAAACATTTGAGACAGATCTTCCTAACATGTAGGAAATATGGAATTTCGTTGAATCCCAAAAAATCCCTGTTTGGTTTAGAGGAAGGTAAACTATTGGGCCATATCATCTCTAAAGATGGCATAAGAATTGATCCAGATAGGATACAAGCTATCCTACAAATGCCCCACCCAAGAAATATAAAAGAATTGCAAGGATTCTTGGGAAAAATCAACTTCTTAAGGAGATTTATCCCAAATCTGGCCGAGTTGATCAGATTGCTTAATAATATGCTAAAGAAAGATTCAAAGGTGAAATGGACAGTTGAAGCAAATCAAGCCTTTGAAGGTATAAAGCCGGCCCTCACTCAAACCCCAGTGTTGACCAATCCTCAGTTTGACAGAGAATTCATCATCTTCTCTTTTGCCTCCCAGCATACTATTGTTGCTGTTTTATTACAGAAAGATGACCAAGGAAATGAGAAGCCTATTGCCTTCTTCAGCAGGGCTCTTAGAGATGCACCTCTAAAATATCAAATCATGGAGAAACAAGCCTATGCTTTGGTCAAGGCCATTAAAGACTTTAGGATTTATATCCTTTACTCCCATGTTGTGGCTTATGTACCAAGTCCTATTGTCAAAGACATTCTCACCCAAGAAAACTTAGAGGGCAGAAGAGGAAAGTGGATTGCCAACATATTGGAATTTGATATTAAGATAAAACCAACTAAACTAATAAAAGGGCAAGGTTTGGCCAAGTTGATGATAGAAGCAAATTTCCAAGCCCTAGATATCAATCAGCTGGACAGTGAAACAGAGCTGGCGACTCCAAAGATTAGTGTAGCCTTTGAACAATCTCCTTGGTACTCTGATATCTGTTATATCTTACAAAACCTGTGTGCTCCCCCAGGACTGTCCAAAACTAAGTGTAGGTTCTTAAAATTGAAAACATCAAGATTTTGTGTAATGGATGGCAATTTGCTTTGGAAAAACCATGAAGGTATATTGCTGCACTGTTTAATTGAAAATGAAACTAACAAAATCATGGAAGAATTTCATACAGGTGACTGCGGTAGACACTTGTACTGGAAGTCCACTGTGGATAAGATACTAAGGGCTGGATACTACTGGCCCACCATGTTCTCTGATGTCAAGAAATTCACAACCTCATGTCATAAATGCCAAGTGTTTGAGGGGAAAAGAAAGCTACTGCCTCTTCCCTTAAAGCCCATTGCAACGGACAGACCTTTTCAACAATGGGGCTTGGATTTCATTGGGGAAATTCATCCCTCATCTTCAGGACAACACAGATGGATTTTGACAGCCACAGACTACTTCACCAAGTGGATTGAAGCCGCCCCATGCAGACAAGCAAATGATTCAATAATCATTCAGTTTTGGGAGAACAACATACTGGCTAGATTTGGCTGTCCTGACAAAATAATAACAGACAATGCTGCTGCTTTCAGATCCAAGAAAATGGTGAACTTTTGCCATAAATTTCATATTACTTTGGGCCATTCTACTGCATACTATCCCCAAGGAAATAGCCTTGCTGAATCATCAAACAAAAGCCTGGTGAACATCATAAAGAAGGTGTTAGAAGAAAATAAAAAGAATTGGCATAAGAAACTGGTCAACGCCTTATGGGCAGATAGACTAACGACCAAAAGATCAATTGGGACCAGCCCATATGAGTTAGTTTATGGATTAGAGGGCAAGTTCCCCTCATCCTTAGGAGTGCCTGTTATGAAGCTTCTTCAAGAAAGCCAAGCTGAACCAAATGATATGCAAAGAAGGATTAATCAGATCATATGTCTGCAGCAAACCAGAGATTAAGTTTTCAGCAGAGTTCAAGTATTACAAGAAAAACTGAAGAAGGCCTTTGATAGAAGAACCAAAGCAGAAGATTTTAATGTTGGTGATAAAGTCCTCAAGTGGGATGCAAGAAGAGAAGAGAAAGGAAAACATGGAAAATTTGATTCCTTGTGGAGAGGACCATTTGCTGTCCAAGTAGTACAAGGTAACAACACTTATTTCCTTAAGAGTCTCAATGAAACTGATTTGGATGAAGGTCCTGTGAATGGCAGGATGCTGAAGCACTATTTTGACTATTTCCCATGAGTGCAACCTGAGGTTCCCTTGTATATATGCAGATGTATATATTATTTTCTGTTTAGATTGTAAAAATGCGGTTTTTTGAAGATTATTGACTATCAGCAAAAGGTAAATAGAATCAGAGGTCTACCAAGAAGAAAAGCACACAATTTGGCACTTCAAAGCAGCAAAGTTCAAGAATGATATGGGCAGCCAAAGAGTAAGGCAATTTGACCTGCTGTTCTTGGTCTTTCAAATGAAAAACCATCCCCATGTGGAGCCACTGTTAGCTACCTATACCAATAGGTTTCATATTTCATGATTGGCTATGGAAGGTCCAAATATGCTCTGCTTTGATGATTCAAAGATCACATATTTCCCAGAGAGTCTGATCTGTGCTTATAGCTTGGTATGGACTTAAAATTTTGATGGATGGTCCAACAGTCTAATCTGGATCATTCCATGGTTTAAATTTGTAGTTGTAGAATAGAGAAAGGAAGTCTGTCCAAACTGTTTAATCTTGGCAGACAAGTAGTTCAGGTAGAGAAGAAAAGGCTCCCAACAGCTTAATCTGGGACCTTGGAAGTAATAAGGGTAGAAGTAGATAGGAAAAGCAAAGAAAAAGCCAAAGAAAAGAAAAGGCAAGTAAGGGTTTGCAAGTCCAAGTGCACCCTCCAAGGAGAAATAAAAAATGCTAGGTAAGTAGCTGGGTAAGTAGTTGGGGTTGCAGAAAGGTTGTCTTTACCATTGCACATATGTTAACTGTGTTTACCAGTGTAAAGTCAAATAATTGACAAGATGTTCACCTCCATCAAGTTACAGCAAGGAGCATGACTAACCTCCCTCTTTCCCCCTTCCATTTCATTCCTAACATTCCCTCATCAGCTGAGATTCATGGAAGAAGATCATGGTTTCATGGTGGTTCTTGTTCATTCAAAAGCCACATTTCTTGTCTAAAAATCTTTTCATTTTGATCTACTCTCTAAACTAAGTAAATTGCAAATAAGCTTAGTGGTTTCCCCTCCATTTACCCCTTCATCCATATTAACTCTAACACTATTATGTAAATCCCCTACATTACCTTTTCCCTTACTAATATCTAACACCATGGTGTATAAACCCCAAATTTTGTATAAATATCCCTCCCCTTGGTATTATAGCCAATAAGTTCTGTATCAGGGATCAAATGGCATCTGGTCACTTTGATGAACCTAACCCTAAACCCCTCCCCTCTTCTGAAGTCATTTGGCCCCTTGGAAAGCTTCATTTGCCAAAAGAAGCCCCACAAATAACCTTGTTTTACCTATACCCCCTTCATTTGCAAAGATAACCCCTAAATACCCACCTTGCTCTTGTCCAAAGTCTCGGGCCTGCATTATTGCGCATTGAAAACCTTTATAAATCCCCTTTACCCATAAACCCCTTTCAAATCACGAAAAGACCCAAAAAACCCACTTCTAACCGCATAAACCAAAGTTGGCGCAGGCATTTGGTTTATTTTTGAAATGCATTGAAAACATTGTGAAAACCCATGTCCAAAGGTTTCTGCCCGCATGCATATCCCCCGAACATATCATTCCCCCGTCCACCGTCGGATCAGATCCAAGAGATCCGACGGTCCGTATCAATATCGGAGCAGCCCCCGCGGCGGACGTTTAGCGCCCGAGAAAATGACGTTGCGTCACGTCAGGGCGCGGCCACGTGTCGCCCGTTCAAGACTCTCGGAGCGCCTTCTGACAAGACCTGCTTCGTACCCTAACCGCCCCGAGAAACCGTGGCGGCTATCCTTAACCGTAACCGCTACGACCCTAACCGCCAAGTTGCTATCCCACGTCATGCCCACGTCAGCTCCACCCTGCCACCGCATTACACTTTTGTCCGTATCTGTGCCAACGTGCCCGCCACCTCATTACCCCCTGGACTAATGGCAGCCCGCCACCTCATCCGATGACGTCATGCTGACGTCATCCAAGGCTGACCCCACCCTATGATGTCATGCTGACGTCATCACAGAAAAAGCGCCAAATTGCAAAAAGTCCATATTTAGCCAAAAAAAAACGCATTTTTTTGCACTTTTCGCTCGTTTGCTACTATTTCCTTTGCATGCTGTTTTTACGTTCTGAACTGCGCCACCTGCGGGAAACGTCCGGAAGACCTCCAGAGCACCAATTCCACCCACAGCTACGACCTCTGTTCGCGGTTAGCCAGGTATTTCTCATAGTTCATCCTCCATACGCCTGAAATTCACTGTAAATTGCTCAGAACGCTTAAGGAACACTGAAACTCACTATTTCACCGATAACTTTCCTCTGCAAGCACTTTTGATTACAAATGCAACCTTGAAACCACCAGCCGAGCCTTCATTTCCCGAGTTTGGGGTCAAAAACTGTAAACTGCTCGCGCAAACGTGAGACAGTTGGTCAAAGTTACTTAAAAACTGCCATAGAAGACAGAGGGAGACCAGGCATTGGTTTTATATATAATTCGAGCAGTATTTCAATTGCTGCGTGTCCACTCCACCCTCTGCTCCCCATAAATCACAGTGGCATTGCAAAAACTCACCTCTGTGCTGTACTGCTCACTTGAAACTAATTCACCTGCAAGACAGAAATTGAATAGACCATGGAGACTCCAATTGCACTGAACATCAAGCCTCTCAATGCCCCTCACCAGGAATTAGAATGGAAAGCCTTGGGAGATATGGATTATCAAATGTTAGACTGGTTTCCATTGGGCTCCAAATATAATATTCAGATGCTGAACGAGTTGAGAGCCCAGCACCATAGTGGAGCAGACATCTTCGGGATTTGGGACTCAAACTTGCCCATCTACAACCTCCCACAGGTAAATCCTATGCCAGAGTTGATCTACAGATGCCAGGAGTGCTATGACCCAGGCCAAAGAGCTGTCATCAGCCCTACAGGCTCAGTCCTGTTCCATATCACCCCAGAGAGTATAAATGAGATGCTGCACTTCCATACTGCAAAGCCATTGACCCCCCTCCACATGCAAAACTTGATAAAGAAGGGGAACAAGTTGTCAAATGACCAAGTCATCAAAATCAACCAGCTGTTTGTAAAACCAGGCTCTGAAGCCATCAGAACTCCTCCTACTGGATATCAGTACTTGAATGAATTGGGGAGAATGCTAGTAGATTTGATCAGCTATGTCCTAGGGTTCAAAGGGCTGGAGGATGTGGATGAAATCATAATGGCAATGATGTCTATATTTTCTCCTGGTAAGCCCCCAGCTGTACATTATGATTATGCTACATTCATTGTAGATAAGATCCATGACCAGCTTATGAATTTGAAGAGGGAAAGACTGTTCAGGTATACTTCATACATATACCACCTATTCTTGTTTTATCAGCCAGCCAGCTTCTCTATTCCCTTGAAACAAGTCAATGCCCAGGGGAATCCAAGGTCAGTTGTGTTTTGGACCTCTATCTTTCATTGTGCCTCTGTATCACCATATACATACTCTGAGTTCATTGACTTATTCATTCATCCAGCCATGACAGTATTGTATGGTGTTCCTCCTCCAAGGTTAACTGATGACATGAGGAGAATTCTCCACCTGAACAAAACCTACAGCATTGGTAATTGGTACCTCTACCAAAACCACACAGTCATCAGAATATATGGCTGTGAGTTGAAGCCTTTTAGGTTGCCAAGGTATGTCCCCATGAGGCTTTTCGCCTTAGAATATTTCAGGCAGTTTGGGAATGCTGATTACCTCCACTTTCAAAGCAAGAACAAGAAATCACAGTTAAAGGTAAGGAGCCAGCTGGGCCCTTTCCTATACAACAGAAAAGAGGAGGGGTGGAAAGAGGCAAACAGTATCCTAGAGGCCCTCAAACTGCAAACTAGCTTTGAATGGATACCCTATGACCCCAATCACTTTGTCTCCCTCAGAAGGATAAGATACAAATTGGGCAGCTATTCACACGTGAGGCAGCCTGAGATTGAGCAGTATGCCAATGCATTAAGCTGGGAAGAAGGTACCCTAGAAGAGGAAATTACTAGTGAAGAGCTGCTAGAGAGAGAGGCTAGAAATATTCAAAAGGAAGCTGACTTAGAAACTTGTGGACAGGTTCCCCTCTCATACAAAAAACAACTTGGAGCAGCTACTTCATCATCGACAACACATCAGCAAGCTGCCGGGAATACTGCAGAGACAGCCAGCAAAGGCAAAGAAAAGCAGGTGGAACAGCCACCTCCTTTGACAGAAGACCAAGTGGAAACATTGCTGCAGCAACAAGAAGAGATGGAGCAGCAGGGGGAAGGGCAGTGGCAAGAAGGAGAGCAACATGACAGACAGCAGCCCCTGCAACAAGAAAGAGCGGTTGATACTCCGAGTTCCACTAAGCAACAGGCTCAAAATATATTGCCTCCTAGGCCAGAGACTACCTTTGATGCCTCGGTCCTCCAAACTCCCCAAAAGGAGGATACATTTGTTTTTAGAAAAAGGGATATAGAAACTCCCCTGACATCACCTGTAAACCAGGGAGAGAAAAGGCAGAGGTTGAATGACTCTTCTGAAGATGACATAGCAACAAGGCAAGCATTAGGCATGGGCCCACCCAGCAGAGAAGTTTCAGCCAATTCCTTCTAGCAGGAGCAGGACAGAGCTATAGGAGGAGAGGCCAGCTCTTCCAGCCAGCAGAAAGAAGGACAAGTAAGCATCAAACAGCAATTTATAGACATCAAAAGGAGGAGTGATCCTATCAAAATACAGCTGTACAATCATCTGCTAAACTTGGCTCCCACCAATCAACAAAGACTCATGTCTGCCTTTGATGTAAGTGAAGGAAAAATGGTCATGAGTCATTTTATGCCCACAACACTGCATCCCCAATCTGCCTCAGATTACCTCAGGACCAACCTGGAAGTCATGGCCAAAGACATACACCCAATGGACAAAATTGAACTACATAAACAGACTGGTGAGATGGTGTATGCCTCCTTGGCAGATGAAACATTAGAAAATTACCAACTAAAGAGCAGCCTTAATGCTACAGCCTCTCAGCTAGAATTGGAGAGAGCATCATCACAAGCTAAGGACAACAGAATCAAATCCTTGGAAGATATAATTATAGAGATGGGACATGATCCCAAGGATGTTAAGGGTATCCAAGAATTATTGAAGTTGAGGGATGCAGATATGGCGGCCTTAAGGAGGAAAATCAAACTCCCAGCCACAATCCACCCTCAAACAGATGATGTTGCCCAACAAAGACTTGAAAAGGATGCCACAGATCTGATGATATCTCTATACAAGGAGCTGATCCGGACTCAAGACAAACTAGGAGAATCAGAGGCTGCAAAGGCAGCACTACAGGCAGCATTGAAGCAAAGAGAAGAGGGTCAAACCTCCCAGCCTCCTCCGGAAATAATCAATCTTGAGGAAGCTCCTCCAACAACTGCCCCTCCTCCTCAGCAAACAGGGCCTACAGCACCAACTACATCAACAACTGCACCAACAAGAGAGCAGACTCATAGTCTGGATATGCAGAAGCTCCGAAATGAAATTCAAGTCCTGGAAGCTCAAATGTTGGAGCTCGATTCAGCCAAAGAATCTTTGGCTAAAGTAAATGAGAGATATGATAAGAGCAAACAGAATGAAGCTGTAAAGGAGCGAGAAATAAAAGCTCTAAAGAAGAGGATAACTGAGCTTGAGAAGGAGCTCACACTGGAAAAGGTGACAACAGAGCTAAAAGCAGTCCTTTGGGGCAATATTGGCCGGTCTATCACCAATCAGTGGCAGTATATTGAGACTATGGATGAACAATAAGTACTCATTGCAAAGGCAAACAGGGAAGTGCACAGAGCTAGAGCAAGCCTTGGCAACATGCCTGATGCTGCCACCAGAATGATCAATATTTTAAATAATAGGACAAGCTCTCAACTGGCCACCATGGGAATTGCTCACAGGACTGAGACAATCTCAATGGTTAAAAGGGTCCTGACACTACGAAACCTGGTTGGAACATTGGAAAGAAGAACCCAGGATATGTAGACTGAAATCAACAAGTTCATGGACAGATTTCAGGCATTACAGAACAGAGGCCTCCCCAACATATTAAGCAGTGTAGGAAGACTTCTTACCCTTGAAAACTACACTAAGAGGGTTGATGCCTATGCCGCAGAACAAATTGCAAGACAGCCCAGCACTTCAGCAGAATCAAGGCCAGCATCAGGGCAAACTTTGTACAATAGGGTGGACAACCTATTTTTTATTATGAATGAGATCAATCATCTGTTTGATGTGCCTCCAAATTTCTTTAAGTATACAGAAGCAGATGAAACCATAGAGGCAATTGTGAAGCACCAATTGCCCCCACAGGAAGTCTGGAAAAATTTGACACAGATAATATTATCAAGCCAGAACCTGTAAGTGATAATTTTTCCAGTTTATAAGTAATTCATACACAGGTAGAATTTTGATAGATAAGCATACAGAGCAAAGATGTAAGGCTGAGCCAACTCAGCAAGGCTATTCGGTCGCCACAGCAGCAATCACAGTCACAGATGGCAAACCTGAGAAAATACAGCGCAGCAGACATAAAGACGCGTTCGCCAGCATTAAAGCAGAGCGGCTCAACCGACTCAATGATCTCCAAAGGTCAAATTATCCTCTGACAGACATAAAAAGCATTTATGAGGCATTTAAAGTTGTAATAACTTCTTCTCTACTTTCTGAACAAACTTATGAAGATATTTTCTCTCTCAGATGACTCAATGCCTGAGATATTTTGTATACGCATTCCTATAAAGACCCCTTCGCATGAGCTTGCAAGGGTTGTTGTTGATTTCTCCTGAAGAAGTTCTTATGTTGTAATCCTTTCAGAAGTTAATAGAAAAAGCAATGGAATTTCTTGGATTTCTGAGGTGTTGGATGCGTTCTGGTGTCTGTTGATAACTGCTGGATTCCTGTGTATTTCACCATACAATAAGTCTCTGTATCTCTCTCTGTTAATTAGTTGTTTTGTTAAAATCCATATATGTTATCTAATTTCAATACTAAGCAACAAGGAAAAAGAATAGCTTTCAGGATTTATTCACTGAGTACCCTGAGTTCAATCTGTGTTGTTTATGAATGTTTTCTTCAGCTGTAATCTAGATAAGTGTAATTCTTAATTGCTGCACTTTCAGAATACATCTTTCACAGTGGCCTTTGTCACAGGAATTCAAGTTTTGCTCCTGTGTAGTGTGCTCACCTTCACCCCACCAACTTAATAGAAAATTCTTAATTGCTTTCTGTTGGTTGACATGCATCACTATTTAATCTAATTTTGTTTGTCTAAAATACACAATAGGCCCTGCAGTTCGAACACCACCAATCCAGCGTATCAGATCATTTCACAACTCCAGACTCCATTGCCCAATGGTATTATACTATCTAAACACTATATCATAAGACCTGAAAGAAATCCTTCAACCAAAACATAAACCAAAACCTGAGCATAATAGCTAGCCTAAAACACCATCATAACAGAGACAAATCATAAAGAGAGAGCCCTCTCTGATCACAGTTTGGCTAGAAGCTGTGATCCAAAGATTGGTTAGTGGTTACCCCGGCCGTATTCCCTTGGGAGTCATAGGGAACAACCTGGGTGTTAACACATCCAACCTCTAGTGGCTCTACCTCTATCAAGCCTCCAACCTCTGGTGGCTCTCTACGACTCCTCAGCTCTATGGCTCTCTAGCTTTGCAACTTTGCTGCGCTCAATCTCTCTAAGGAATCACCCCTTTGCCATCACCCCCAACCTCTCGTGGCTTCTCTAGATTTCTCGAGAACTGCAGCTCTACGACTCTGTGGATCTCGACTCTATCAGCTCTCGGCTCTATGGCTCTTTGCCCAGTTGTGAGCTCCCTGAAGGGAGACTTACTCTCTCAGCGGAAAAATTCTGAAGGGAGCCCCTCTTCTTCACTTAGCTCTCTGGCCCTTGAAGAATGCTTCGACTCTGCGGCTTCCATCCATTCCTCTATGTGCAATCATGAGGAATCATTCCTCCATGGCTCTACATTCAACCCTCTGGATCTCTGGCTCTGTGGCTCTGCGTCTAGCCCTCTGGCTCTGCGTGCTTCATAATCCATTCCTGTTACAAAAATGTCTGCTTATAGCATGGGATAGGTGCGATGGACTATTTCCAATGGGAATGACACAGTCAGTGGTTCTTTTGCCTACATTCCAAAAATGGCAGCATAATGGAAACACATAGGAAAACTCATGAAAAACACATCATGAGCCTTTAGGTAGGAATCAAATAACATTCAATCGCCCCTATAATCCTTTCGAGTTCGTAAAACATATTCGTTCATCGTCCACCATCCGATCAGTGATCGATAATCAATGGTTGACGATCATTTCGACGACCCACTTGCACGAAGATTACCCGCCCGAAAAAGCAGTTCTCTCTCTCCTGCGGCATGCTACGTTTCAGCTGGTGTATGGAATCGAGTGAAGCCCTTTCAATACCACTTACCACCTGAAGTCTGCCCGAAATACCATTTACATCCCTCCTTCCAGAACTCAAAATACATACAATCTCACCTATAAACTCATCAGGTCCATCCTGTCATTGCAAATTGCAATTGCACAAGCGGGAGGTCCAAGTCCATGGACTTAACACAACAACGATGCAATATTCTCCGTTAAATCTCCATTGTCCGATCGATCTTGTGATCCAACAGTTAGAATGTGATTGCATCATCGCTCATCGCACTATCGCAAGTCGCTTGTCACATGTATAAATGGCCCTTTGTATTTGTTGCGATCTCGATTGCTGATCCGTCATTCCGACTCACCGCCATCTCAAGTCACTCTGTCTGGGGCTCTGATATCGCGTGAAGGCCTACCTCTGATCTGATATGCCGGAGGTCAAAATCAAGGAGTCCTTCCATCTCCGCTTAAGTCCTCCTTTTAACCTCTTCTGATGTGATTTCCCTTAAATAGCCTTTTAATTGATTTTTATAATAAATTGCCTCCTTTTCTAAGGATAATGGGCAATCTTCTTTTTACAATAACTCCTCTATCCGGAGTCCATTTTGGTCCATTGAAATTGCCTTAGGTACGGAATGAAGAGATCTATGCAATGAGACTATTTCCAAGAGCATCCTTTGACTTTCACTTTCCTCTGTGAGGAATATTTTTAGACTTAGAGTCTATACTAGATCCATTTTGGAACACGCCTTCCCACTAAAAAGCTTTTGGACTCCAAAAGACTGATATATTGATCTGAACAGTAACCAAGAGTACGTCACCCTCTTCTTTCAACCTCCATACACTTGCCTTGCATAGTGCCTTTGAACCAAAGCCTTTGAACACTTTCCTTCCTAGATGTGCTGGTCCTACTAGGAAGAACTGTCTTCCTCCTTGACTTCATGCAAAACTCCTGCTGAGAAGGTTACAGAAGGTAGTTTGAACTTCTCTTCCTCGATCATTGATCCAAGGTGGCTTAAACAAATGTGAAGTTACATATTCTTCACAAAAATTTACATTTGTATATGTTTGACATATTGTCAACAACAACTGTTAACAACAACAAAATTACAGACAACAACTGGATGGCCTAAACTCTTGCTTCATCAAAGAAATAGATTTTACATCTTTTGAACACCTCCATGTCTTTACATCTGCATACAAATGATTGACTAGATAACAAGCCAAAAAAACATGCCTTTAAGACAATTGACCCTTCCAGTCAAGCATGTAGAAAAAGAACTATAGGATTCTTTTTTTTCAAAGATGAAACACTTCATCATTATCTCCATCTTGGAGACCAAATCAACTTTTTCCAAGTCAATATTACATTACATGCATGTTTAAAAACAAAGCAATCAACCCTTCAAGTTAATTACACATACATGTTCAAATACAAGGAAATCATCAACATCCCTATGGTCATGCATATCATGCTTATGCATGCATTTCATCTTTCAACTTTCGCTTAAGCACACTGTACTTTCGAAGCTGAAATGAATATAAGGTTGCAGCAATAAAGTGAGTCTCCTACTCAACCTTTCCATTCACCTTCTTGGTAGAATCTTGCAACTTGCATCTCATTAACAAAGAAATGCAAATAGATGTAATACATTTCTGTTTTCATCAAAAGATATGTAACTTTAATTGGATAAGAACTCTAACCATTTCTTACCAATCCATTTCAGAGGTCCTTCCTTTGTCCGCACATCAACAACAACATGTGAATCATCTTGAAACACATCATTTATGGAAACTTCCTTTCCATTCTTGCCATTTTCTCTTTCCACCTTCTTCAAGTTTCTTGGAAGCATTGTTGGATTCAAAGTCCAACACCTTTCAGCAATATGTCCTTGCTTATGGTAGTAAGTGCAACACATGTGCATCTCCTCAATAGCTTGATTTGCCTTGTCCAAGGTACCTTTGGCTTCTTGATTCTTTTCCTTCCAAAGTTTCCTGCATGTAGCCATCCTCTTCCAATAGCTAGAAACATTATGGTTATCCCAACCACAAAAGGAACATGCAATTCTTTTCCCATGCTTATATGGAAATTTACCATGCTTTACATAATCAAAAGGAATATGATTAGAACCGGATTTATACCTTTCTTTTTCACCTTTATTACCTTCATGAGGAGGTGAATCAAATGATGAAGTGTCTCCCTTTGGAACACCATCAATCTCTTCAAGTCTTTCAGAGTTTCCACGACTCTCTGGTTCAAGTGTATGTTTATGAACACCTTCTTCCTGCAAATGATGTTTCAAGCTATTGCATTCCCCATGAATACAATCTTTACACTCTTGAGGTAGAAGACCTGAAATGAAACTCCTTCTTGGAACTATTTCAATTGTCTTCATGGCAGCTTTGGAACTTTCTCCATAAGATTAGCCATAGCCAAGACCCAAGTACTTAGGCCTTTCCTCAACTATTATTGGTTCAACAATACACTGTGCATATTTTCCCAATCTTTTTCCTTCATAGCCCATTTTTAACATCAACTTGGACCCTATACCTCTTTTATGTTTTTCAAAAGAACCAACATAAATATTCTTAGAGGATTTTGAAGACAAACTGGAACTGTTTACCTCTTCTTCAAGCTGATACTTGACTAACACTTCTTTGGTAACAAGGAGCCATGTCTCCAACTCATGCACCTTTTCCAAGTTCATATTTGCAATATGAAGTTGGCCTTCCACTTCCTGCAATTTGTTAGAAATCAACTGCTGCTCTTCCTTCATGGAATTCAACTGCTCTCAAAGTCCAACACTAATTTCTCTCACCATATCCATCATGATGAACAAATCTTGCTTTATGCCTTGATCACAGAATCTTGTGATGAAGGAAGAATTTGAGTACTCACTTGTAGAAGTAGTCATTATCAAAATGAACAAAAGAACTTCAAACAAGATTAACAAAGAGCTTATTCAAGCAACATTTTCCATCAAACCTCTTGTACTTCAAGGATTGCTTTGACATCCTTTGGGATAAGAAGAATGCCTTCATCCCTTCTTCCTTCTTGTCCTTTCCTAGACTTAGCTATCAATAGCTTTCCCTTCACCTCTGCAAACTCAAACAATAGTCAGTTTACAAATCAAACACCTTGCAAGTCAACCAAGCACATGGATTGCTCTATCAATTAAGCATTCTGATTTGATACCACTTGCATCATGATACAACCTGCTTCATGATACAACCTACTCTGGTATAACTTAGCTCTAATATAACCTTCTTTGAAGGTGGGGTTAATCAACCTGATGCTCTGATACCACCAGATCTGAAATGGGGACCTAAAGGCTTCTTGTCTACTTACAAGAACCTCTCCCACTCCAAAGCTTAAACAATTTCCAAGAAGTATCTTAGGTTGACAAATGCGGAACTAAGCACTTGAAATAGGTGTATGCTTTTTGTTTGCCTTTAACTGACCAAATGCCTTAAGTTCATTTGCTTTACTAATATTTACACACACATAACAATAAACAATGCAATGCATAAACAAACACATAAGACAACAAGTTTAATTAGGAGTTCACCCAAACCTCTTGGGCTACATCTCTGTGAGCTCTAGTCAACTAAACTAGGCTCTTTGGGATTATGGTAAACTTCTTTTACAAGTTCCACACTCAAATCCATTAGTTTACAACTGAACCTATGGGTTTAGAATACCATCTTATCCAACTGGCTGTCCATACCCTGTAGACAGATCTAGGCTTCTCTAGACTAGATTCCTTCAATCAGCACTCTAGGCTATCTTGAGCTCCTAGGTTGCACCAATTCCCTCATAATTCTTTCACTGTCTCTGGAATTCCTTCTTCTATCTTCAACATACATCAGACACCAACAACAACTTGATCATTTGATCTCTTTGCTGCTTTGAAACTTCATTACAGCCTCATGGCTCTTAGAAGTTTGTTTTGAGCTTTCTGGCTCTGCGACTCTACCTCCAACCTCTGGTGGCTCTGCCTCTATCAAGCCTCCAACCTCTGGTGGCTCTCCACGAATCCTTGGCTCTATGGCTCTCTGGCCTTGCAACTCTGTTGCGCTCAAGATTTCTAAGGAATCACCCCTTTGCCATCACCCCCAACCTCTGGTGGCTTCTTTGGCTTTCTCGGGAACTACAGCTCTATGGCTTTGTGGCTCTTGACTTTATCAGCTCTCAGCTCTATGGCTCTTTGCCCAGCTGTGAGCTCCCTGAAGGGAGACATGCTCTCTCAAGGGAAAACTATTGAAGGGAGCCCCCTTATTCACTTGGCTCTCTGGCCTTTCAAGAATCCTCCGACTTTGCGGCTTCCATCTGTTCCTCTATGTGCAATCATGAGGAATCATTCCTATGTGGCTCTGCGTCTGGCCCTTTGGCTCTCTGGCTCTGTGGCTCTGCGACTGGCCCTTTGGCTCTACGTGCTGCATAATGCATTCCTATTACAGAAACGCCCGCTTATAGCATGGTGCAGGTGTGATGGACTATTTGCAATGGGAATGACACAGTCAGTCGTTCTTCTGCCTACATTCCAAAACTGGTAGCATAAAAAAACACACAGGAAAACTCACAAAAAACACATCATGAGCCTTTAGGCGGGACTCAAATAACATTCAATCACCCCTATAATCCTTTCAGGTTCGCAAAACAACTTGTTCATCGTCCACCATCCAATTAGTGATCAATAACCAATGGCTGACGATCATTTCGAGTGGCCCACTTGCACAGAGATTACCCACCCGAAAAAGCGGCTCTCTCTCTCCTGCGGTGTGCTGCGTGTCGGCTAGTGTATGGAATCAGGTGAAGCCCTTCCAATACCACTTACTGCCTTAAGCTTGCCCGAAATACCATCTATAGCCCTCCTTCTGGAACTCAAAATACATACAATCACACCTATAAACCCGTTGGGTCTGTCCTGTGATCACAAATCACAATCGCACAGGTGGGAGGTCCAAGTTCATGGACTTAACACAACATCGATGCAATATTCTCCGTTAAATCTTCACCGTCTGATCAAGCTCACAATCCAATGGTAAGGATGTGATTGCGTCATCACTCATCACACTATCGCAAGTCACTTTTCGCATGTATAAACAACCCTTTGTATTTGTTGCGATCCCGATCACCGATCGCCGATCCATTGGTTCAACTCACCACCATCGCAAGTCACTTTGTCTGGGGCTCTGATATCCCGTGAAGGCATACCTCCGATGTGAAATGCTGGAGGTCACAATCGGGAAGTCCTTCCATCTCTGCTTAAGTCCTCCTTTTAACCGCTTCTGATGTGATTTCCCTTAAAGAGCCTTTTAGTTCATTTTTATAAGAAATTGCCTCCTTTTCTAAGGATAATGGGAACTCTTCCATTTACAATAACTCCTTCATCCGGAGTCTGTTTTGGTCCATTCAAATTGCCTTAGATTCAGAATGAAGAGATCTATGCAATGAGACTATTTCCAAGAGAATCCTTTGATTTTCATTTTCCTATGTGAGGAATATTTTTAGACTTAGAGTCTATACTACATCCATTTTGGATCATTTTAACAGTTTTTCGAGTCCTCAACTTCCAAAGCCGTTTTGAGGCCCTAAATGATGTTTTTTGGGAAAAACATCAGTGGAAAATGACTAATGTTATCCTAGTATTTGTTGTTGTTAGTTGTAATCCTTGGATAGATCTCTCTAACGAGGTACAGTGTGCATCAAACAAATATCTTATGTCGAAGTTACGACCTCGGGAAGTTGATTTACCAACTTACCCTAATGGGGCCCATAGTTTGGTGTTTCATCTCCTAGGGTTAGGTTTTTGGATGGTTAGGGTTTTCCATTGTTTCTTAATAATAAATAGGCCTTCAAGCTTCATTGTAACATAGTTCAGAGGCATGTAGGCACGACATCTCTTCTCAGAGATAAACTACCATCGCCCGAGCTAGTCTTATTTCCATTTTGTTTGTAAGCATATTTCAATATTTTGTATTACTGAAATGAAGTGTTATTTCTGCTACAACTCTATATTTATGGTTATATAAATAATTTTTTGCATTCTTGTTTAAATCCGAATCACCCTGTTTCCTTGCACAATTCCTGAGGAATTAGGCCCCTATTATTTAGGAATTTTCCTCCAATTGATTGCACAATTTGGAAGGTTGATCATCTAGTTACACGTAGCCCATGTATACTTGGAATAGTCTACAACTAATGTTACACTACCTTCGAATCTCCATCATATATGGGGAAGTCAATTTCTATGCATGCACTAGATATTTTATGTTGATTGATCAATTAACTGGATGATCATTGAGTTAGACTACTGTCACACTGTACAGCTGACATTCAACTTGTTCTATCAACAATTAGAACTAGTTTAACTGAAAACAAATTGAAATAATTTACCTTGATTGCTACAAAATAGCAATTATACATGTTTAAATGAACTCCAATTCATCTAACTTGAATCTACTGAGTAAACTGAGTGATACAGGCCATGTAACACACGTAAACTACATCTAAGTTTTCAGTTGATGTGGAAATTCAAATTTTTCCAATTTGACCAAAGAAAAATCAAATTAAGACTTTCTTTCTGCACTTCTCAACACTCCCTCCCAGTTATAAAGGGATTATCAACCACCCCTATCCTACATCTGTGGATCTCAAACATCCCTCTTGGCAAAGCCTTTGTCAAGATGTCAACGTCTTGTTCCTCTGTCGAAATGTATTGTAGCAACATTATTCACCTATGCACATAGTTTGGTAAATGATGATACTTGATATCTACATGCTTGGATTGATCGTGAAATACTAGATTCTGAGAGAGCTTAATGAAACTAAGATTATCACAATAGATCATTGTTGGATCCATCATCTAACCAAATAGTCCCACATGTATCTTTCTCATCTAGATTGCCTCACATGTTTCTTGACTTGCAACAATGTATTATGATTCTTACGAGGTAAGAGCCACATATCTTTACTTCTTTTTGTACCAGGAAACAATTACTCACCCAACACTGAAAATTTCACCTGATGCACTCTTTCGTTCAGATGGAATCCCTACCCAATCTGCATCTGTGAAGCCAAATAGTTTCACTCCCTCTATTCATCAATACCATAATCCATACTGGGTAGTGCCTCTAAGGTACTGTAAAACATTCTTAGGTGCCTTCCGATACAATTTGGTTGACCTAACCATATCTTGGCTCATCTGGTTGAGTGCATAGCACATATCTGGTCGTGTGTTTACAAGATACATCAATGAACCCACTAGCTATTAGTAAATGGTAGCATCAACCTCTTCACTTGAAGTGGCATTCTCCTTCCTCTAGTTGGTTTCTAGAGATGTCTCCATGGACTTACAACTCTCCTTGTGAAATCTCTATAGTATCGCAATGGCATAATTTTTTTGAGACACGAAAAATTCCCCATCACCTTTCCATACTTCCATCCGGAGAAAGTAGTGTATGAGACCCATGTCTTTCATCTCAAATTCCCTTGCAAGATCCTCCTTTTAAGAGTTGATCAATTGGTCATTACCTATTAATATTAAATCATCAACATATAAAAAAATGATAAGAAATTTAATTTCTACCAAAATATGATATAGGTTGGCATCCGCTTCACTTTTGGTGAAGCCCTGTCTTGTGAGATAATTATCGATCCCAGTGTACAAAGAACACGGTGTATGTTTGAGACCATGCAATGCTCGCTTGAGTCTGTACACATGAGAATGCCTATTAAATGTCTCAAAGCCTTCTGGTTTCTCTATTTACACCTCATCCTCAATAAAACCATTGAGAAATGTTGTTTTTACATCCATCTAGTGGATCTTCCACCCCATTTTCATAGCTCGTGCAAGAATTGATCTGACAGATGAATACCTTGCTATAGGAGAAGAGGTTTCCTCATAGTCAATTCCCTTAACTTGATATAATTCTTTGGCCACAAATTTGGCCTTATATTTCTCTACTCTTCTTTATGTTGCATGCTTAACTTTGAAGATCCACCTCGAACCCACAACTGAATTATCTTACAGCCTTAGGACCACTTCCCAAACACTGTTCTTCATGTTGGATTCATATTCTCCACCATTGAATCAACCCAAACATTTTTCTCTAGTACTTCCTCAAAAGAGGATTGCTCAATCTCTATAAGCTCCATCATTAGAGCCATATAGCCAGTGTACCTCTCAGGTGACCTCCTTTTCTTGTGAAAGTTTGAAGGAGCTCCGACATTCGCCCTCACATCATGCACAAGTTTATCAACTTCCTTGGTTCTTTTTCTTCCTTTTTTGTATGGTTCTTCTTGAGTGGATGTCTCCACCCTCAATTCCTTTATTTGTGGATTCTCCACAACTTACTGAGGATCCTCCTTTAGAGATAAAATCTCCTCTTCTGGTGGGATCTGAACCTCCCTCTCAAGAGAGCACCACAACACTTTCTCCTCATCAAACTTTACTATTGGTAAAAATACTAGGAGGGGGGAGAAGGGTGACTTAGTATTTTAAACTCCAAATTTTCAATTTCTTATTCTGGATTATGTACGTTACTTTTATTTAAGAAACTAGCGTATGTATGTGACTTCAGTGAAAGATAACCACATATATCCAATTAATCAATTCTTCATAAGTTCCATCAAATCTTTATCTTTAACCAGTGAATTATTAATTTCATCAGACATAAGTATGCTATAAAGAGAAGAATAAATCATGATAGATAAGCAACATAACAACACATAAGGATGCCAATATTTTTTGGTTGAAACCCAGTGTGGGGGAAAACCATTGTTTTCGTTATCTTTGTCTTCTGATTTTATTGTAAAGGAAAATATATTACAATCTTGTACTGGCACAGACACTTACCAACACGTCGGAACCCACCTGCATAAGGATACAACCTTCTCTCATTCTCCAACACCCATTGGAAGGGATCTCCATCCCCCTAATCTCATTTACGTGCTCCTACCAAAAGGGAGCACCTACCCGTTACACAAATTTACTAGCTACCACTAGAAGGAAACTTTGACTCCCTTACTGAAGGGTCTAACCCTCAGCTCCTCTTGTGGACTATGTTTCATAATATTTCATACTAGATCCACCTGACCCAAAACATGAAATCTGTATGTTATCGGGAAAACTAGTGTCTATGCAGAGCTGCTAGTCCCACTAAGGCTGGTAGCTACCTTAGAAACAAACAAACTAAAACTACTTTCATTTTCCTTTATGAGAAATAGATAAGAGGGGAATAAGGAGACCAACCTCTGTCTTGCTCTTGGTTCCTTGCTCGATTCCTCTCCCTTCTGATAGATCTTTGCTACTCGCTTCCTTGTCTAGCCAGCTTCACAGAGCACCTGTAGAATCAAAGCAACATAACACTATCCAAGAACATAGATCTATTATCATAAACAATATAGGACCAGACATATATTGACCACACAAATGTACATAACATCAATTATACAAGAATGTGGAGGAAAACTTGAATAGCTTTATTGATAATCAAGAAAGAGCAAAGAGAATTACAACCAATTGTTCTGACCCAACATCGTCCTCTCAGCAAGAAAGCCCTTCTTCACCTCATGAAAATCTTAGATCACCCAACACTATGATATTGCACCAAGAAACCAGCAGCACTTCCTTACAAGATACAAAATTCCAGCCTCTGGATCTCTGGGATGAGGGATCCATATATAGATGTTTGCAAGGGGGGTGAGTCAGCTTTTGAGAGTTGATTAGTGTCCTCTCTTTGATAGTTCTTGATTCCACTTGGAGATTGATGATCTCTCACTCATCCCTGGGCGAATGCAGAGAGGCAGGTGTCACAGGAGAAGTTTCTAGAAGATTCCATGATCCTCCACCTTGTAGATTGACCCTGCCATTTGTCCACTCTCGCCCATCGCACCCCATAGAAGGGATTTTCAAGATGCATCGCACCTACTGTGTGTATTTAGGTGGGATGCAGTGCACTTTGACCATGGAGCAGGTGAGATGGTCCAGTTTTGACTAGTTCTGAGTAGTTTTTCATGGAGAACTTCTGGGAGAAGTTGTAATCAGTTGACCTTGTCCTTTTAGAGGTTGGAACAACACTTTTAGGGACTTAAGAGCCATTGGTTTAGGGAAATTTATGATTAGGGTTGCAGTGCCCAAAAATGTCTATAACAATTGCCCCCTAAAGCATGAGGTCGTTAATCTGTTGATGTCGGGTGAAATGCTTTATCATGAGGATCTAAAGTTATTTCAAGCTCGAAGGCGACCTGTAATAAGATACAATACAATACATTATCTTCATAATATTTTCATGATCTAGCTGAGGCGGGCATTCCCATGCTCAGCTTTATAAATTCATTTTCATGTACATAAGGCAGACAATCGTCTGAGTGTAGATTGATGATTCTGGTAGAGCCATCATCCCTTAGATTGGATGATTATCTGTGCAGTAATGATGTACATTTGATGTCTTTATTTTCCTGAATATATATCGCAGCCCGGATGGATGAAACTAGATCCGAGGTCTTCAATCTCGTTCGATATTTACTCAAAGCACAAGTTGATCCATGTGAGGGATGTTCTGGAGTCGAACATGGAAAGAGATCTCCTGATTACCAGCTAATGATGTAAGCTATTAACAGGTGCGAGAGGAATCACCGATAATGATGATGACCCTCAAGGTACTGCAGTACAATTCACGTGGTGTGAAAAAGGGACTTGGCGTCGAACACCACGCAAAATCTTTCGGTTGAAGGCCATTGATGTAAACCTGTCGCTGGAAGTGAGAAAATTGCCATTGAGGCATGCAAGCTTCAAAGTACTGAAAGGGTTGTTCCTAGATCGACTTCTTGGATAATGAGCTGATGTCGACAAGAAGCGATCCGTCATAGGAGGGCCTTAATGAATCCCACATCAATGACACGGAATGGAGCAAATGATTTTAATGGAGGTGAAAACGATCTAGTGATATAAGGTTCAGGGTGGCGGTCATGAAAGAATGGAGCGTGAACCTATTGCAGTGGGTGAGACACAGGTGAATTCTCTGAGCGACTTCTCTTGAACATATCGGCGACACTGACATGATGGATCGGTAGAATTAACCCCAAATATGGATGGTGTGACGGAACCATGGTGATGTGACCAGTGAATGGAACAACCCAACCCGACTCGGATGCGGAGTGAAAGTGTCATGTTCAAGAGCAACTTGCTACCGATAAAGTTTCTTCAAGTTTTCTTCCCAATTTTCCCCAGTCATTGCTGACCAGTACCTCTTTATTTTTGTCAAGCTTGAGGAGGATAACATATGCTTGTTCTATAATTTTCCCTTCGGGCAAACCCATCGCTATGTTTTAACGAGCCTAGCGACAGTGAAACTCGTTCTTGTCTATTCGGACAAGTTTGTCGCTATTCGGTTTTAACAAGTTTAACGACAAGGATAACTCGGTCGTTTTCAATTTTAGAGAGTCTAAAAAGGGACGTAAAGAAAACTCCAATAATCCTTTTTCGTCATATAATCCCTTGAGTCCGAAAAATTATAAAACAATACAAAAGGGATGATTTTCGGTACTTTTAACGAGCTGAACAAAGTAAGCGTTCGATCTTTTTGTGTAATAATCCCTCAAGTCCAAAAAGATTAAAATCTAAAGGAGGGATAGCACTTCTGGTCCCTTTAATGAGCTGGAGAGGCCAATGGCTCGGCAATCTTTTCATATTTTACGAGTCAGTTGAAAAGAGCTTAAAGGAGACTCATGTTTTGAGGAACGAGTGATAAATATGGGTAACAGCTAATTCCAGGTAAGGTTTGGAATTTTCCGATCACGGAAATGTCACAAGGATGGCTAACAGGATCACTCTTCACAGCTATTCCTCAAAAGGGTAAACAATCAGATGGAGGTGAATGATCGACCAAAAACAAAGTGGAGATGATGATGAGAACACGACCAAGGCTTCAAAGGCTGATGGTAATACATTCATGATGGTTATTTACCAGAAAATGGTTCATTTTTTAACAAGCTTAAACTCTGGGGGAACATTTGCTCATTGCTTATGTCTATTTTTTAACGAGCTTGAATTCCGCGTTAAAACTGCTCAATAAAATGGTCATTGATTGTCTTGATTTTACCATTGACAACTTTGTTCTTTCAACGGTTGTACTGCTTGCTCAATTGCTTCATCAAACTAGTTTGAAATGAACAATATATGTTTGAAAAATGAGTGAAAACACTAATATTTTACTTGAATTACGTGAAAAGTAATTTAAAAGTGCTTTTTACCTCTCATTTTACCATTTCATTTGAACTTTGGTTTGTTGGAGCTTTGGAGGTGCTTTCCCCCTTGATTTTCACTCGCTGATTCTGGGAGATTCTGTAGACGGTTCTCAGTGCCGTCTGGACCAGGTAGGAGCTAAACTTGAGCTCTTTAATTTCATCCTTTCCATTTTGCATTCTGAGCATGTTTTCTGGTTTTAATGAGCCTCTAGGGTTTGAAAAACTTTCCCTGGCTCCATCGCACCTCTTCTACATCGAAAGGTGTGATGCATGCTGGCTTGGCCATTGGACAGTTAGCATGCATCCCACCTAGAACACTGTTGGGGGTGCAATGGGCACAAAGAGGGCCATTTATGCATAGTTTTTCATGGAAATTTTTGCCTGTTTCTCACCAAATCAGGACCTTGACTCTTCTCTTGCTTGTTTCAGAGATTCATTTGAGCAAAATGCCTATTACATGGCGAGAAGGTGAGCATGAAGAAGAGGAAATGCTTGCTTTACATGATCCAGTTACGGTAAATGCACTATGGAATTGTGGCCTATTCAAGTTTTTCCGCATCTCTTGCATGACGCAACAAATCAACTTGTTGCAGTATTTCCTTGATGCATGGGATCCTACCACCCAAGTGTTCCAGATTAGGGACAAGTCCATCCCCTTGATTTTCATGGACATCTATTTTTTGACCAGCTTATCGAGGCAGGGTGCCCCTATCTCATTATCAGGTTCGGCCCGTGGGGGTGAATCTGTGAGAGATTACATTTGCAGGTATTGCATAGAGGGATCTCAGCCGAGTAAGGATGGTAAGATCATTATCCGAGATGTCACTGATAGGTATTTGAGGACCATTCTGTTCACTTTTGCTAGACTGGCTGGTAGTGCGGCACTTCACGTGGCCAATAGATCTTATATGCAGTACGCCTCGAAATGCCTTGAACCAAAGGTGTTCAACTGGTGTGATGCAGTACTCTCTCTGATGAAAGACCAACTCACCAAGGTGAAAAATGGAAGATCGAAGAACTTTGGATATGGTTCTATCTTGACAGCTTTTGCCTTGGAAAAGATCCCTCTGATGCAACCGCAGTATGTTTCACTTGGTTTACCTCCACCGACTGAGCCACGGATGCAGAGATGGGTCAACCTTATGGCCAGACATGCTGGTCAGTCCCAGATTTCTTTCTCTGATACCTTTTTCGAGTGGTTCAACCATCAGGAGATGGTTTTTTCCGAGTATCCATATGCTGGTAAGGACTTCCGGGGTGATCCGGATTTAGTACTGCCTGCTGGCGAGCAGTGGGGTGTCATCGGTAAATTATTTGACCATATCTCTATTTATCATTTCTCTTTATAATGTTCTTGTTCTTTCTTCTATTAGGACTAATCAAAACTCATGTGCTCATGCAGATGTTGGACTAGTTCGACCAGTAGTACGCCTGAGAGTGCCAGCTGCCGCTCCAACAGGAGAGGGTGCGGGAAGGGCTATCCTTCATGACCTTGATGTGGTCGAGACTCATTCAGCATTGCAAGATCAGGTCGAGGGCCTTACTGTTGGTATTCTAGACGTGAGGACCGAAGAGCTACCCCTGAGGTTGCAGCGACATACCACTGGTCTGCCGAGTCTGTGGACTAGGCTTTTACGCATGACTGCACAGGCGATGACTTGTTATCACCAACATCATTAGACTAGGGTGCCCCCTAGCATTTTGAGTTTTGGGTCATTTGACCAATTTTGTCTTGGTTACAGAACATTATGTGTAAACCATAAATAGTTATATATATATTTTTGATTTTCGGAGTTTTATTTTGGTTAAGTTACATGATCCTGATGCAAATACTGATGAAATGCTTCTTTTTATAAATGTTGCAAATGTTTATCTAACAAATAGTTTGCCAATGAGTCTATTAATGTGTTTAAGTTTCTAGAAATATGCTGATATTGAATGAAATCGAATTGTCTTTCCAAAATCTTAACCCTTAGGAACATACGATAGATAGCTGGATTTCGGACCGAGTAGATACCAGTGAGTTGTAGTATGACGAGCTGTGAGTCTAGCCTGACGACAAGTCGGCTTATGCCATGTGTCATGGGATCAGAGAGAAGTTCTATCAACGTGCTATATTCAGCGATGTTATTCGTTGACCGACCAATACATACCCCTCTGAAACTTACTAACTCGCCGCTTGGATCAAAAATGGCCCAGGCCGCAGAAGATAGGTTTCGCAAACTACGACTCGCTCCGTCAGCATATCCAACAAAAGATTCCAATGGGTCCGACATCTGCGACAAATGTAAAAAGTGGATTACTTGACCAAAACAATTACTCTTAGCGAAAACAAAAATGTAACAAAAGCACATAGGTTACCACACTGAATCATGCGTAGTAACGCTTAAGGTACAACCCGTTACGGGGTTGCACCAGTGGAATCCCGTCATAATCCATTAACTCATAGGCTCCTTTTGCTAACACTCGCTTAACAATATAGGGGCCCATCCATAAAGACTTGAACTTACCTACTCCCAAATTATCGGATGCCTGGTCATAAAGTAAGACCAAGTCACCTTCTGAGAAGACATGGGGTTTGACATTCTTGTCGAATTGCGCCTTGGCTCGTTTCTTATGGGATTTGTTAGCCAAAGCGGCATAACAACGGGTTTCATCCAATTGGATTAGTTCCATGAAACGAGCCTCCTCTTCTGAAGTTCCGGGGAGAAGGCCGATTGCGAGTTTGAGGGACGAGATTTCACACTGAACTGGTAAGATTGCTTCTAGGCCATACACCAGTTGAAAAGGTGTAAACCCGGTTGCATTTCTTACCGATGTTTGGTATGCCCACAAGGCTGAGTACAGGATTAGGTGCCAACTCCTTTTGCGGACTCCAATCATCCTTTGCAACATCTGCTTCAGGACTTTGTTGATTGCTTCAACTTGTCTATTGGCCTGCGGGTAATATGGAATAGAGTTGTGGTGGGACAACCCTAATTTGGCAACCAATTCAACCATCATGTGATCGCGAAAATGCAATCCACGATCTGTGACTATAGCCTGTGGAACGCCGAATCTGGCGACTACATGATTAAAAAAGAAAAGGGCAGCTATTTCGCCAGTGTTATCTAATGTAGGCATCACCTCGGCCCATTTGGTAAAATAGTCTACGGCAACTATGATATCCCATGCCCCCCGATCGAGGTGGGGTTACATGTCATGAAATCAATGCCCCATTTGGCGAATTACCCAACAGCAACTATCGGCTATAGAGGAGCGGGTGGTTTTCTGGTTTTGCTATCGAAAATTTGACATGCATGGCAACTTCTGACTGCGATTATGCAATCTTTGAACATTGTTGGCCAGAAGTATCCTGCTCATAATATTTTTTGCACTGTAGCGTAACCAGATGGATGCCCCCCACACGCTCCTGAATGGCAATCATTTAGGACTTTTTCGGCCTCCTCGTGGGTGAGGCACCTCCTCAGAACTGTATCGACACCACGATGGTAGAGCGTATCACCAACGATCATGTAGTCTTTTGATTGGTATCGAATACGTTTTTGTTCTGAGCGGGAGGTATTAGACCTATATTTTTGGATTTGGAGATAGATGATTATATCTCCATACCACGGATTGCTTGAAGATATCAGAAATAATGATTCATCCACGATGGTTTCTTCAGATGTTTCATCGTTGGACGATGATGGGAGTTCGCATAGTAATTCCGCGAAAACCAGGGATTTATTTGATTTGGATTTTACGAATTCCATATCAAACTCTTGGAGAATTGCTATCCATTTTGAATATTTGGCCCCCAGCAACTGTCGCAACAATATATAAGTCATGGGGTTGCAATCTGACAAAATGGTAGTTTTTCGAAAGAGGACATAGTGTCAAAATCTTTGTATCGCTTGAACAGCTGTGAGAGCCAGCTTTTCAACATAAGAATACTTGCTTTCTGTATCATTTAAGTTTCTACTCAAATCATATATAGGATGTTCAATTCTGTTGTCTTCTTGAACTAAAACCATTGCGATGGTTGTATCCACTGCAGCCAAATACAGGTTAAAGTATTTTTGATAATCAGGAGCGTATATTAATGATGCTTTCATTAGGGATTCTTTTAAAGCATCAAAGGAAGCTTGTGCGACCTGATCCCAAATGAAGGGTACTTCCTTTTTCAATAGACGTGTATAACCTTTAGCAAGTTTGACATAATTTGGAATGAACCTCCTCAGAAAGTTTGCTTTCCCTTGGAGTTTCTGAATCTGAAGCAAATTTGAAGGTGGAGGAAAATTTATGATTGCCTAAACCTTGCATGGGTCGAGACAAATCCCGTCTTTTGAGACTACAAAGCCAAGCAAACGACCAGAACTGACACAGAACACACATTTGTGTGGATTGAGTCGTATCTTGTAGTGTCGACAACGTAGAAATATCGCTCTCAAATGCTGCGGATGATCGGTCTGCTTTCGCAAATGAGCCGAAAGGTCATCAAGATATGGTTGAACGATGTTTTTGATGTCATGGAAGGCATAATTCATTGCCCTCTGAAATGTTGCCCCTGTGTTCTTTAAACCAAAGGGTAATTTGCGATATGCAAATGTGCCCCATGGACAAATAAATGTAGTCTTTGACTGGTCCTATGGGCGGATATTTATTTGATTATACCAGAGAATCCATCCATAAATGAAAATATTTCACATCCGGTGCATTCGTCAATTATCTAGTCAATAAAGGGTGTAGTGTAGTTGTCTTTCGTACAAGCTTGATTTACATCCCTATAATCGACGCACACTCTAATTGTTCCTTGTTTTTTCATCACAGGAACAATGTTCGATACCCAATCGGTTAGAGGAACCGGGTAAATAAAACCAGCATGGAGAAGTTTCTCAACTTCTGCCTTGATGGCAGCAGCTTTCTTGGGGTGCACCTGCCGCAGCCATTGTCGTACCGGTTTGACATCTGGATACATCTTGATTTCATGTTCAACTATACTCGAGTCAATGCCTGTAATTTCATCATATCACCAAGCAAAGACATCTTTGCATTCGTGAAAAAGAGCGTTATATATTTCTAGTTTTGAAGGAGAACAACATTTTCCAACATAAATATTCTTTACAACATCCGTTTTGGTCGAGATATTTATGGCTATAGTCTCTTCAATATTGGACAAGTTTCGCTCGGAATCCACCGTGTTTACAGTATTTGATAGGAGATCAAAAACTGAAGGATGATGCAGGTCATCAGGAGTATCTTCTTGACGATCCGGAAGATGGGAACTATGGTGGTAATCTTCCCATGGCGCCCCTTCAATTGTCATTGATTGAACAATTCCTTCGTCGGTGTAATGCACTTCCGACCAAGGATCTGAAGGGGTGCCATATTCCTTAGACCTCTCTATCCAAACGCTCAATGAGCGTTGATTTGGGTTTGCCTCCCATGCCAAAAACATTGATTGCTACAATATTTCTATTGGGCTTGGAGGCAATACCTGTGGATGATCCATGTTAATATCATTTTTTGAGATCTTTTGAGTCGAAGATATCATATTCCAGGTTTCTACCATCACCACTTTCACCAGATTGATTGGAGGCGGGAGGGAAAAAGTACCCATTAATATAGGGTCTTTTAGTAGGCCTACTCCGATATTTTGAAGTGAATTGGGGCTTCCATGGATCATCGGAATGCTTCCCGTAACTTGAGAACTATTGAGGAGAAATGTTTGTTGGCAACGATTGTAATTCCTCCTTGAAAAGGAAATGCAATCTTTCTAAAGTAGGTCGACACAACCGCAACCATAGCATATAGCCATGGTCTTCCCAGTAGGATGTTGTAATCGAGGTTTCCGTTGATTACTTCGACATCTATTTCTACTGTTTTTCCCCCTAGTTCGACTTGCAAGTTACTTAGAATACCATACGAGGTATATGTTCGTCCGTCAAATGCTTTTAATGTCATAGAAGATTGCGACAAGGTAGGAGATCCTAAAGTTTTCCAGAAACTCATCGACATAATACATGTAGATGCCCCCTCATCAATAATTGTTTGATGAACAGTTTTGTTGAGGGCTTTCACATGAATGAGGAAAGCTAGTTGAGCTGGTAACTGAGGATCGTATCCTTTGTGATTAAAGGACACAAGATTAGAATCCTTTGGGTCTATCCCACCTATAGCTGATAATAAAGCCTACTTTTGGGATGGGAAATTTTGTAGTACTTCAAGTGTCGACATAGCAGATGGCGATTGGGCCAGATCTTCCACTATGTTATAATGTTGTGCTACTCTGGCACGAGGATTAAATGTCGACTTGTGTACTACTCCCTTTGGCGGTTTTATTGTTAGCTCTGGAATGATGGGCAGCGCAACTTCTATCGAAGTTGTTGTCGAACTACTAGGTTGATCCTTATCCTTGTTTTTCGATAGCTGTGGATTCCCGTAATCTTTATTCCTTGTCGATATCAAAGCATAATTTTTCTGTTTTGAAACCGACAACATCAGCACTTGGGACGGGGAAGCATTTTCACTAGCAACCATATTTGTCCCTGGATTTGGAAACAGATCAATCAATACCACCGAGGTTTTTGAATTCTTGAAGAATCTTTTAAGCTCAGCTTTATGTGGACATTCTCTTATCTAATGATCCTCATCACATATTAAGCATGGAATTTTTGGTTTCCTATCTCCAGGAGGGTTTGCAGAAGAATTTTCAGGTGATGATTCCTCCTATTTCTTCTTCTTCCCTTTGTTTTTCTTCTTGCCTCCTGGTTGCTTGGTTTCTTTGCCTTTATCAGTCGAGACGGCATTTACTTCCGAGGCGAGAAGTTCTTCTTTTGCATTTTGACTGGAAATCTTACGGGCCTTTTTAGATGTAGCCTTTGTCGATTTCGTGTCTGTCGTACCAATCACGCCATCGCCGGCATGAGAGTCATTGTTTGATTTAGGAGGAGGAGGGACGGAAAATTCCGGTCTGGGAGCGTCAGGGATTTTATCGTAGAGCGTGCTAGACTGGGTATAAATCAAGTCTAAATATTGCGCACGAGCAATTACTTGCTCTTCAGTGACGACTCCTCCTTTTGCCACATCTTCTGTAATGGAAGGTAATAATGACTTAATAAACCATTCAGCTAAAAGCTGATCAGGAACATACGTTTTTACCATTCTACAATGACATCGCCACTCATGAATATGATCGGATATGTGAGTGGCCGTTGTTTGCTTGAAATTTGTAAGAAGTTCTGTTCCCATTTCGTACCTTATCGGTAACTGAAAATGGGTTAAAAAGGTTGTGGCTAGGGCACTGAAGTTGTCAAATGAAGCTCTGGGTAACTCGATATACCACTTTGCTGTCGGACCAGTTAACGTCCTCTGAAAAAGGCGAAGCCTAATCGAATCATCATTTAGGGTGTTTGATGAACACCACAGATGAAATGTCATCACATGATTCGACAGGTCTTCACCCGGATTTCCATTAAACTTAGGAATATTTGATGGAAGTTTATGCGGAATCGCTGGCCACCAAGGGGCGTAAGCAATTGGATCGTTTGTTAGCCGATTTAGATCTGGTAACTCTAAAGTTGCCACGAAGGGTAACTGTTGATTCAGGTTTGGCGAAGCATACCCAGGATATGACGGAATTGCTTAAGCAGTTGGTCTTTGCATACCAACATAATGCATTTGATGCTGGTAACTTTGGTAAGGTTGATGGGCATAACCATTATAGAATGGTTGATTTTGACCATTTTGAATATATGGCTGTCCACTATTTGCAAAGATTTGTTTCTCAGATCCTTGGTATACTTGTTGGAATTGCGGTTGTTGGTATTGCAGTAGCCATGGTTGCGAAGCCATGTGCTGTTGTCCAATACTGACCGTTTGACCAAGATGAGGGGTAATTGTACCTGTTTGGGCTTGTGTCATTCCACTAGTTGGTGATTGTGGTTGAGTCGTAGGGACAAGAGGTTGTTGCATTACAACCTGAGAAACCTGAGGTTGGCATACAAAAGGAAACGCTTGTACTTGTGACATCGTCACGATAGCCGACGTAGTTGGTACATTTGACATAGGTAAACATTGTTGCATCGAATATACAACTCTTGGTTGTTGAGGCAGTATTGGCACCCAACCGCTAGATGTAATTCCAACATAACCTGAATTTTGTTGTGAACTCACGTATGGTTGTCCTCCCGGAGGTGACAATGAAAGGGTATACTGCCCCCCATACGGCGGTAATCCAGTACTCAAAGGAATTGTTTGTCCTTGAGAACCGGACTGCCCAAATTGACACCCTCGAGGATCAATTTGCTGAGACTCAACATAAGAGTTCCCGGATACTATTCCGGATGAACAAACATGAACGGACCATACTGTCGAAATAGCCCCTAAGTGGGCCCCTTCTAGCGATTGAGAGCTAGTTGCGACAGATGGTATGCTGACGAACATTCTTGGAGTGACAGCAGGAAGTTCTGCCGTCGCTGTGTCAGATGACATAGTCCTAGATGTCGACGGTTGTTCAGACATTTCTAGTCTATCCAAAAGATTGCCTAGCGATTCTACAGGAGCTTCCGATAACAGTAAACTAATTTTTGATGAATAAGGATATAGGGTGATCCCGACTCCAAACTGCAATGGGGTACTAGATGGAGGATCCTCCACAATCTCTTCTATAGCAATCAGACCAGGTGGAAGAGGTAGACCGTCAGGTCCATAGAATATTTCTGGTGCCGAAGAAGGTATAGAATCTGCAGCGACAGATGTTTGGGGAATAACACCTTCTGAATCAGCTGTAGATGGAGCTGGTTCAGTAATACAAGTGTTTACCTTCACACTAGGATCAATTCTACTATCCTTTGGTGGCTGCTGAACTTCTTCTGTAAAGGCAGGGATACCAGAAATGTTTGGAGTAACCGGAGTCTCCGATGGTGTTGGAACACTTGTTCTAACTTTACCAGGGAATTTGGAACTGGTTAAACGAGATCACTTTGTCCGTAATAGTTTTGATTTTGGGGACAAAGACAGTTGACTCGTAAGCCTCCACGAACGACGGGGTTTCAATTGACTTTCTTCCACGATTGTGGATTACTCGATCAACTAAAAATCAAGGGGAAGTATGTTTCCAAATTAGATGAATTTTAGACACTTTGACACAACTTGTTTTTTCAATTTTTAAGAGTCGAGAAAAAACAAAATATGACTCTAGTCGCCTTCGATTTTTAATGAGCTTGAAGTGACAAGTGCTCAGATGGACCTTTTCCTTTAAGGAGTCTGAAAAGGAATGAAAGGGACTGCTCTGGAAATCTAGACAGAGGGATTACCAAACCAATCGCAAAACTGCAGAATACTTTTTAATGTACGACAGTCAATCTTCCTGAATGTTGTGTTCAGTGCATTGTGATCGATAGGGCGACAGACACGGCTTCGTATGGATAAAGGATAAAGCCTATTGTGGTCTCCCAATATGTACTCGACGGTACATGGGAGCACAAGTCCGTACTGGCACTTATCGTCTCAAGGTGGAGGAATCGCCCAACCAACAATGAGAACAACAGTTACCAGGCTTTATGACGCCGGAATACGTCTCTAGCTTAGACTTCTAGATGTTGTGCATTAGGTTCCAAAGCGTTTTTAGATTCATTAAATTTATTTTACAGTTGATCTTGCTTAAGAAATTTGCCTTTCAGGTTCACCGCGTGATGTAGATGTACAATTCCTAAAATGCAATCTAAGATGATAAACAATCGTTTAATCTTCTTTTTGCAATGAAAATCCTAGCTACTAAGGGAAGAGAGATGGCATTCTTTCAACATAGAGCACAGAGCACACACTATATGCACTGTCCTAAATCAAACCAACAAATAGTCTAAATGCAAATGCACGCGCATGTATTTGTTTTCAGCCTTCTTAATGTGTGAATGATAAAAAGAAAGCTAAGCGCAAATCTGAATTATTTTTCAAAGCGACGTTACTAACAAGTTTCTTTTCAAGACAAAATTAGGACAATGACGACACTTTGCGATTTGGAAATGAAAACTTGCTTTTGAAACTTGAAAAACTACTAATTCAAATCAAATACAAGAGTAACAGTGTAATCAACTATCAAGAACAATCAGATTCTCTTCTATGACTGAAAACGACACTTGCGACACTTTCAAATCAAGAGACAACAGTACGATTATGCTACTTCTTTGTAAAAGAGAACTGAAAATGGCTCAAAATACATAAAAACATTTACAGTCCTTTGCACAATAGAGGTGGAATAATGGCAAGGAAGGGGGTTTCAACAAAGGTGTACTGACTACAGGCAGCAAAACTCTTGAATAGAGCTGAAAAGAGTGAACACAAAAACCAAATCTAGGAGCAGGAAAGGCCTTGTCTGATCAGCGCACCTATAACACAGTGAACTGGAGATGCGACGCACCTACTACACTCGGGAAGTGCGATGCATCTAGAATTCACAGAAGAGATAGTGCATTGGACCAAGCACGAGACTTTAACTGGGTTCCGAGTCACAGTTTGCAGCTCAGTTTAGGGATTTAGGCCGAGCAAGTGGTAATCAGTAAATCAATCACAGGGGTAGATCTAAAGAGGTCACTAGAGCCACCACAAGGGCAATTAGAGAGCTTGTAAAACAATTGTTCAGTTCATAAACAAAACCCGGAGATAGACTGAAGCAGCATTGATCTACTTTGCACTTGCATAGCAAATGCAGTTCGAAGGCTAGCTGGCTTGACTTCAGGCTCCATCTGTAAGTTTATAAAGTAAACAAATGCAGATAAACAAACAATCTATTCACTCCCCAGTATGGTCGCCATTTTTTTATCAGGCAAACTAGTGTCTATGCAGAGCTGCTAGTCCCACTAAGGCTGGTAGCTACCTTAGAAACAAACAAACTGAAACTACTTTCGTTTTCCTTTATGAGAAATAGATAAGAGGGGAATAAGGAGACCAACCTCTGTCTTGCGCTTGGTTCCTTGCTCGATTCCTCTCCCTTCTGATAGATCTTTGCTACTCGCTTCCTTGTCTAGCCAGCTTCACAGAGCACCTGTAAAATCAAAGCAGCATAACACTATCCAAGAACATAGATCTATTATCATAAACAATATAGGACCAGATATATATTGACCACACAAATGTACATAACATCAATTATACAAAAATGTGGAGGAAAACTTGAATATCTTTATTGATAATCAAGAAAGAGAAAAGAGGATTACAACCAATTGTTCTGACCCAGCATCATCCTCTCAGCAAGAAAGCCCTTCTTCATGTCATGAAAAGCTTAGATCACCCAACACTATGATATTGCACCAAGAAACCAGCAGCACTTCCTTACAAGATACAAAATTCCAGCCTCTGGATCTCTGGGATGAGGGATCCATATATAGATGTTTGCAAGGGGGTGAGTCAGCTTTTGAGAGTTGATTAGTGTCCTCTCTCTGATATTTCTTGATTCCACTTGGAGATTGATGATCTCTTACTCATCCCTGGGTGAATGCAAAGAGGCAAGTGCCACAGGAGAAGTTTCTAGAAGATTCCATGATCCTCCACCTTGCAGATTGACCCTGCCATTTTCCACTCTTGCCCATCGCACCCCATAGAAGGGATTTTCAAGATGCATCGCACCTACTGTGTGTATTTAGGTGGGATGCAGCACACTTTGACCATGGAGCAGGTGAGATGGTCCATTTTTGACCAGTTCTGAGTAGTTTTTCATGGAGAAATTTTGGGAGAAGATGTAATCAGTTGACCTTGTTCGTTTAGAGGTTGGAACAACACTTTTAGGGACTTAAGAGCCCTTGGTTTGTGGACATTTATGATTGGGTTGCAGTGCCCAAAAATTTCTATAACACTGTAAGACACCTTTCATCATATTTCTAGATTGGACCCACTCCCAACATTAAGCCAATACAAGTAACAATTCTGAAACTGAACATTAAACCCAATGGATCATTGTATTACAATCAAACCAATCACTAAATCTCAATAAACCATTGTAACAAGATCAAATCAATCCATAACATATATGGAACATTAAATCATACTAATGCACAACCACTCATCATTATGCCAAACCATGCATTGTTCATCATCACAAAAACATAGTGTTGTTCCTGTAAACCCTAAACAGACATACATTAGAATGTATACAATATTGTCCTGAAGCACACCCTCGTATATATGTGCTTCCCCTTTATAAAACCTATGTACAGATCTCAAATCAATGAAAACTAAATCTGAATCACTGTAACAATGAAACAACCTTTGAATCAATTGCAGATCATTAAATCAATTTCAGATCACCGCATTGTATCATCATCACTAATCAACACTCCATTCCATAGCGAATTTAGCCCAACCAATACTGTCAAACATAGATTATCATGATAGAGACATCATCGACAAACAATAACAAATAAACCATACATCATCAACTATAAACACTAATCGTTAGTTTAAACCCTAGTTAGTATACACAACTTCCACAAGGAATATCTTTTTATGTACATGCTTACCATACACAACACCCACATACATATCTCAACGTATACTATAAATTCATAGAATTTATATGCTGCCCTACAAAGGTAGATCCGCGTATGTACACGATCATTCATAGGAATACTAGATTAGATATTTGAAATCGTTGACTTATACTTTCGATGCATAACATGACATATGTGAAACCCAAATCTCAACATATATATTGTTAAAACCACACAAAATTATATGTATATTCATACCATCATCATAGACCTATCAAAACAACAAATCAAGAAATATGTATTTTTTTCAGATATATCATATTTGAGCCATCTCCATGCTCCCTGGTGCACACTTATTTCAGATCAAATTACTCTTGTACAACCAATAACTTGCACACCTAACACCTTGATCTCCATCTCCTTGTATACTTTTAGCCGTAGCCAATACCTTAGGCCAATTGCATCGTAATGTCACTGGTATTATTTGACGTGCTCAAATAACCATTGTCGCTCCCATTACAATGGGTCAATAGCATGGTAAAGACCCTTGATATCCAAATTACCATCGTGTGGATTATGTGTGTAACTTTTCTGCACAATTCTTGGGTAGGTATGTGACCCTTCTTCTCAGGACTTGTGTATACTTTCTCAACCTTTACCTTTACCATCCATCTATCTCTAAACTAATATTCCTTTGTCCATATCACCTGTAGCATATGTATCACTCTGTATAAACATCATGTTATCACAATGTTGACATCTTTATTAAGTAGGTTTCCATCAAGGACAACACATTTTCCATAATGCCAAAAAGCTACCCCTTTGGACTTGATGGAAACCACTTTGGTGTTTTGGCATCACTTGTAAACACCTGCAAACACACCTCCAAATGCTAAGACTTCTTACCAAGCTTCTCCAAGAATTCTTCTCCTAACACCAAGCTTCTCTCCCCCTTTAAACTCAAATGGAAAAGGGTTGACCAATGTTGAATGAACACTGCTCTGCCCCTTTATAGACGGGATCATTGTAGGTCTAATCTGCTGAATATGAGAATTTCATACTGACAATGGTCCCCCTAAGGATATGTTGAACCTTATGAAGATATTCAATAGAGTACAAGACTTTATGACTCAACCAAAAATGACCTTTCCTATGACCAATGACTCATGATTACATCAATCACCCAATACAATGGGGTTACATATTTGAACCAACATTACATCAATTTCCAAAAATAATGGGACTGCATACAAAGCATCACTTGATCCCAATAGCCCATACATGACTAAATATTACAATGATTACAACATGGGTATTTTTCATGACCTTTAGATCAAGATACATATATGACACTTATAACCAAAGACAAGAACCTCAACCATGAGGTAGCAAGACCATAATAGTCATCAACAACCATCATTCTCCATATAGGAATTTGCAACATAAACCTCTGATGGCAACAACATGTAAGATAAGACAATGTGGCTCCAATATCGTCAACTTGTGACCAAGTTTGTAGTGTGTCAAAGCTTGACCAATCAATTGTAGTAGCAACATGTAAATAAACATCCTCTTGACTTTATGTAACGTGATTTTTCCACATATCAATCTCTTGATCCATAATGCCATCATATTGTCTCTATGCATCCATCAAAGACTAGGACAGCCATAACATATACTTCATCAAGTGTATCAAGTAGAATTATCACACCATAAACATCTTCACCAAAATGTAACTCAAGAAATCATCCATAAGATCACTATCTGCAATTCATCCATCATTAATAACCCATGACATAGTGACAACAATATGTATATATATTCTCATAAATGAGAGATGCCAACAACAGTGAGTAAATCATGAACTCATGATCATCAACCAATCATAGCATAAGATTATGAGATCAAACTCTATTAGTAGCTCAGTAACTCATCTCCTAGATCTCATATCATCAAGATCAACCTACTCTCTTCACACATAAGAAGAGCCACAATCCTCAAGCAGCAATATCAAACACCAAAGCTAGCATGTTAATGCGTCAATGACATATGTGTAAACCAAGAGAACCTTTGTCATAACAACATACCCAACATCTTCATAGCATATATATATATATATATATATATATATATATATATATATATATATATATATATATATATATATAAAGATATATATAGATATATATATCATTCATGTCAATATGAAGCAGGAATAATCAATTTTCACTGAGTGCGAGTCATCATCTATAACTTCATCTCATGCAAACCATGCATCATTGATAACTCATGACAGCAACATGTGTATATTCAGCAACAACCATAGTAACAACCATACATAAGCAATGACATGTACTCATCATAAACCCAGATACAACAAGAAATGCTCAAGACACCATAATTCCAACAATGGACCATTGGAAGCATAAAAAATGCTCTGCTTAAGCCTATGCCAACTATTCATCATCAACTATGATCATATCAAACTTATAAATCAACTAGTGTATTAAAGAACCATGTCAACAATAGTAATAGCATAAGACTTGCAATAACTCATAACTTCATCATTCCTAAGCATCATATACGCATCACCAATAGTTTATAATAGATCACTATCAAAACCAAAAAGCCAATAATAATATGATGGAAGAATATTGGAAGCTCGCCCTAGATATGTGCCAGTTTTATCTATCTCAGAGAAACATACGTGACTGTCTAGATTAAAACTTGTGTATATACATGAATATCCTTCATGAGATCCACATACAAAAAGTAAACTATTGATTCTTTATCGTCACATCTCCCCCTGAACCTATACTGACTATTCCTGTTCACTTTTACTTCATCAGATGCAATGTTAGTAACATAAATATCACCAAAAGAATATCAAACATCAAGATACACATGTATATCTCCCACTGAGATCATGCATCTCTAATCCTATGGACCTGATAATCATCACCTGCTTTCCATGACGTTATATACCTCACATTCACTTCTATAGTCACTGATAGAGGTATGCATTAAGAAGAATATATTGTAGCTGGAACCATCTTCTTTTACCCTGAATCTGAAGAAGGAGAGGAGATATACCTATTATTTCTACTTGAATTTTTCTCTAGTAGCTCATATCATTTTTTTGGATTTATGTATCCTATTTCTATAACCTTTCTTGTTTTTTCGTCTATAACATTACATTTATTTCATGTAAATACAATTATACGTTAATTTTTAGCTATTTGACCTAAACTTAGAATATTTTTCTTTAGCCCTTGAACTAATAATGCATCAACTGCTTTTGCATACTTCTCAAGTTTGATTCTAAATTTTCCCATAACTTTTGCTAGAGCACTATTTACAAATATCACCTTACCATATTTGTTTTTCTTGAGAAAATCAATCTTGTCATTATCTCTATGCATGTGATGAGAGCATGTGATATCTATGTACCATTCATCTTCATGTGCAAATGAAAAAAGAGTAAGGCCACACCTTATATTTTCTTCTTCTTTCTGCTTATTATGAGAAGTGTTCGTGGATCCATCTTTCTCAGGTCTCTTGGTAAGAATATTCTTATATAATTACTTTCCATGTTGTCTATGGAGGTCCATTCACTTTTTCTTGCTTTCTTTTGATACATTCCCAAACTTGTTACAATTATAACATCTTATATGACCAAAAAAGAGAGTGGAGGAAATATAATATTTCTTTTTCATTTTCCTTCTATTGCAATCAATAACTTTGTGACCAAATATGTTGCAAGAAAAGAAATATCCCTTAAAGAAACCTGAGTACTTGGAAGATGATGATATTCTTGTGAACTGGCTATTTGCTTGAGATTGAAATAATCTACTTGTACAATTGGCTGAAACATGTCCATAATTATGACATATAAAGCATTCAACATTGTTGATCAGAGAAGAGAATCAATGCATGTTTCTATTATTGGGAGAAAATTATTTCTTTTGAAAATTCATCTTCCTTGGATGTTGATCTGGTTGAATTCTTATCTCTTTAATAGGAATTTCAGATTTCATATTGTTATCCTTCAAGATCCTTGCACAAGCCTGTGAACTAGATTCTCCTTTTACAGATTCATGAAAACCAAGACCAGATTTAATGGAAGGAGATCTTTGGCTACTATGCATGTTATCCAAAATCTTAGTACTATCTTGAAATCTCAAGTGTTTATCGTTTTCTTCTAATTTACCTTTTAAAATGTTTACCTCAACCTCCATTCTTTGGTATCTTTCTTCGTCCAATTTATCCCTTAATTCAATAGTCTCTTCCTTCAACCCATTCTCTTGTTCTTCAAATACTTGAATTAGCTCTTCATTTATCTTCTTTGACTTTTAAAGGTATTCTCTTAGAGAGATGATCTTAGATTTGAGTCCTTCACAATATTGTTTAGATTCTACTACAACATTTAGCAATTTAACATGATCCCTGTTATCATATGCCTGCAACTTATCCTTAAGATTGTTAATCTGTTTTAAGGAAAAATCAAGTTTTCTTCTAAGATTAAGAATTTCCTCTAACCTGTCTTCTTCTGAATTAGTAACTGCATATGACATAACATATTTAGAAACAATATTACCTGATTTTTCTCTTGATGAACAATCTTCCTTTCTTTTCCTTCCTGAGTGACTTGAAGATTATCCCATACTTCCTTTGAAAATTTATAGTGCATAACCTTTCCTAATGCTGAATCAAGTATGTTACCAATGATTTCCTTTAATGCTGCATTATTCTTTTGCAATTCTTCAATTAATTGATGAGTGTTAGTGCAACCATTACATACCAAATTACAAACATCATATCCGAGGTTCATTAACTTATACTTCATCTTTTCTTTCCATTCCTAATAGTTATCATCACTTAGCATAAACATATTTTTGTTTTCCATTGTTTCTGACTTGACTTGTTCTTTTGCTGCAGATTTCCCTTGACCCATAAATGAAAATATTGCCATTGCATAAGATGCATCATTGTCATTTATCTCATGAATTGACTTATTCCTTTGAGCTACCTTCTTCTTTTACTTCTTTCCCATCAATATTGATCCACTTCAAGTAGTTAAGATTTAACTGGAGTGACCTACACTGATACCAATTCTTGGAAAAAATACTCTTGAGGGGGGTGGTGAATCAATATTTTAAACTTACTTCCACTTTCCAATTTTGTATTCTAAATTACGTATGCTATTGTTATTTAAGAAACCAAAATATGTGTGTGACCTAAGTGAAAGACAACTGCATATATCCAGTTAATCAATTCTTCATAAGTTCCATCAGATTTTTATCTTTAACCAATGCATTATTAATTTCATCAGACATAAGTATGCAGTAAAGATCTAAATAAATCATCACAAATAAGAAACACAACAACACATAAGGACACGAGGATTTTTAGGTGGAAACCCAATGTGGTAGAAAACCACCACTGTCATCATCTTTTTCTTCTTATTTTATAAAGGAAAACATCTTGAAATCTTGTTCTATTGTAGACTCTTACTAGCACACAAGAAACCACCTGTAGAAGGATACAACCTTCTCTCATTCTCTAACACCCATATGAAGGGAGCTCCAATCACTTCATCTCTTTTTCCGGCTCCTACCAAAAGGGAGCACCTACCCCTTGCGCAAATTTACCAGCTACCATTGGAAGGAAGCTCTGACTCCCTTACTAAACGCTTCAATCCTCATCTCCTCTTGTGGACTACATTTTATAATATTTCATACTAGATCCTAACTTAAACATCAAACCTATAGACCACCTTTCATCATATTTTCTGACTAGACCCACTCCCAACATTAAGCCCAATACACGTAACAATTCTGTAACCAAACAATGGACCAACTAATTCACTATATTACCATCAAACCAATCATTGGATATTAATCAACCATTGTAACTAGATAAAATCAATCCATAATAGATATGAAATATCAAATCATACTAATGCACAACCACTCATCATTATATTGAACCATACACTGTTCATCACCACAGAAATAGCGTAATGTTCTTACAAACCCTAATCAGACATACATTAGAATGTATACACCATTTTCTTGAAGCACAGAAGAATATATACGTGTTTCCCCTGTATAAGACTTGTGTACAAATCTCAAATCACTGACAACTAAATATGAATCACTATAAAACTCAAACAACCTATGAATCAATCACATATCACTAAACCATTTTTTGGTCACCACAATATAGCATCATCACTAATCAACATTCCATTCCATAACTAATTCAACCCAACCAATACTGTCAAACAAAAATTATCATGCTAGAAACATCATTGACAGACAACAACAAATAAACCAGAAATCATCAACTGTAAACATCAATCATCAGTTCAAACCCTAGTTAGTATATGTAACTTCCAGAAGGAATATTTTCATAAGTACATGCTTACCATACACAACACCCGTGTACAGACCCCAACATACAGTATAATTCGTCGAATTTATATGCAACCCTGCAGAGATAGATCTGCGTATGTACACGATCTTTTAGAGGAAGTCCAACGTATATATCTAAAATCATTGAATTATACTTTTGTTGCATAACACAACATCTATCAAACCCAAATCATGACATACATATTGTTAGAAACACACGCCATTATATGTAGATTCATACCATAATAATAGATCTATTAAAACATAAATAGATCAAGCAATATGTATTCATTTCAGATCGATCAGATCTGAGCCATATCCATGCTCCCTAGTGCACAACTATTTTAGATCATATTACTCTTGTACAATCCATAACTTGCACACCTAACACCTTGATCTCCATCTCCTTATATAGTTTAAGCCTTAGCCAATATCTTAGGTCAATCCCTTAGTAATGTTGCTGGTATTCTTTAACAAGATCAAATAATCATTTTCGCTTCCATTACTGTGGGCCAATTCCATGGTAAAGACCTTTGGTATTCATATTACCATGGTGTGGATTTTGTGTGTGACTTTTCTTCACAATACCTCTGTATGTACGCGACCTTGCTTCTCAGGACCCGTGTATACTTTCTCAACCTTTACCTTTACCATCCATCTATCTATGAATTGACATTCCTTTGTCCATATCACCTGTAGAATTTGTGTCACTCCGCATAAACATGATATCATCACAACAACATGTTAGACATAATGCCAACATTTACATCCCTTCACACAACTGTCATTCTGAGGGAAGGTAAGTACACCCAGTAATTGTGTGGAGTTTAGGTGTAATCCACAAAAAATCCCAACTTTGTTGTCGGCTCAAGATTCTTCCTTGAATCCCTAGAGACATGGAAGTAAATAGAGGCTCCAAGAATACTGAACTGGGACACATATGACTTTCTCTCCAAGAAAGCTTCCTCTGTTGTAATCATACCAAGAATATGATGAGGACTTGCGTTCTACAAGTAGACAGTTGTGTTACATGACTTTGCCCACAAATGTAGTGGTAGGCCTTATTCTTGTAGCATAGCTCTCATAGCTCCAACAATGCTTCAGTTCATTCTCTCAACTACCCCATTCTTTTGTGGGTTGTGGGGTGTTGTCATCTTACTTTGAATCCTTGAAGTCATTCGAAACATACTCACTTCCATTGTCGCTCCTAAGAACCTTCACCTTATTTTCAATCTCTATCTCAACTAGTGCGTTGAATTCTACAAACTTTGAGAATGTCTCATCCTTCTTACGCATGAAGAAGATCCAACACTTCCTTAAGAAATCATCAATAAAAATAACAAAATACTTATCTTTGGTAGTGGAGGTTGTCAAGCAAGGTCCACAAACATCAAAGTTGACTCTTTCTAAGACTGCATGTGCTTTGTTGTCTCGATCATGGAATGTGGATTACACATACTTCCCCAAGGTACAACCTTTGTAGATATCATGTTTCTTAAATTCTCCTTAGGGAGGCCATTGGTTATTTGCTGCATAATTATTAGGGCACCATGATGCAAATGGCCCAATATCGCATGCCAAATTTTACCGACATCACAACTTTGCATTTTCTCTGGCTTACTGCTTAATGCAATGCAATCTTCCAGATACCCTAATTTGCTTCACCTGTCCAATGGCTATGTGTCTCAGGAATGCTTTCCCCTTATTGAATATCACATCATAGCCGCGACATTCCAAAACTGTTGTAGAGATGAGGTTCTGTTACACAAAAATATCGTCACCATGATTATTTGCAGTCAGTATGGGTCTATCATCACTTGTACTATCCTCCTAAGCAAGTCTCAGACCTCAGCTCTTCAAGTCAAGATTTGAAAATGGGAGAAAGACATTGAAAATCAATGAGACTCTGGTTCCGCACTTTCTCTCACTATCACCTGCGGTCCCGCACCTTCTTTTTACAAAAACTGCGGACCTGCACACTCTGTCCCTAAAGGTTTGGGTGCGGACCCCTGTGAAAGTCAAAAGGCGCAAGTTTTATCTTAAAAAACTCACTTTGGGTTAATTATAGAGGATTCTAGAAGGAATTTTGACGTGGATTGTTCGCTCTGAGGTGGTTCATGCATCCCAAAAGAGAAGGAGCTAATCCCTTGATGAGAGGAGCTATCCCTTTGAAGGAGGGCTTTATCCCTTTGAAGGAGGACCTAGTAACCTCCCTCCATTGCACTATAAATTCAAGCATTGGGCTGGTTGCTAAGGAGGTTAGAAGCTGAACATTTTTGAGGGTAAATGTTGGTGAAATTAATACTTCCTAGTTGAGCTTAAGATGAGAGATCACATACCTTTTTGGCTTCATTAGGAAGTGAGTGAAACTTGTCAAAGTAGAGGAGACTTCTTGCTGGACCCTGGGAGGAGCTTGTACGGCGTCAAGGCACAGGTTGTAAAGTTCTTCTTCTTTTGAATTAATACAATAAAACTCATTTTTCTCAACAAGTATCTCATGTTATTTGTTTCATGAACTCCTTGACTTTCATGTTAAATATGTTTTATGATATTGGCTTTTCAGGTGCTATTTAATTTGTTTGCCTTGTTTGTGTTTGCAGATTCGCGACAAAGGAGCTCATTTGGATTGAAGGAGTGAGGGCATCCACAAACTTGCGTTGGACCCAAGGTGGGCCCTAAAAAAACACTTGTTTGCCATTGTTTATAAAAGCATATTTAGAGAAAGATAGCATCTGGTTGGTTTGCTTGTCATTAGGTCTTCTTTAGATTCTAGGAAGGTCTATCTTGTCCGCAAGATCGACTTATTCCGTGTGACAAAATGGTGACTCCGCTGGGGACTTGATTGTTTTCCTTGTTTTTACTTTGACCTGAGAAACTGTGTTTTTGTTTCTGTTTTTGGCTTGTTGTGTGTAAAATTGGGTAGAGTTTGTAGATCCAGTGTTATTTTTCGTTTTTCATAGCTTTGGGAGAGGACCGCACCCTAGCCTTTTGACACAGTGCGTACTTATCCGCACCTTTGCTTTTAGCACAGAGCGGGACCGCACCTGTGTTAACTGTGGGCCTACGGACCCTATCAAAATTTTGAGAAACCTAAGATTTCCTCTGTTAGTCAGCTTAGTTTTTGTTTAGAAATTGTTATCCACTGCCCAGACCTGCATATAACTTGTCAGAAGCTTTCCTTAGGTTGATTCAATTAGTGTTAGGGTTTTAGGTGAAATTCCTAGGAGTTTTGCTTGTTGGGTTTGTTTTTCATTTTGGTTGTGTAGTGGCTCTGAGCTTAGAATCTGTAGGGACTTCAGATCACCTTGGTGTCTACCAGCCTTCTTATGAGTCTGACCATTTATGAAATCTCCCCTTGTTGAGGAATCCGCTTTGAGATTTCTCTTTACAAAACCTCGAAAAGCTTGTGTTTAAAAGTTTGGATTTTCATTTTCAAAAAGAAAACAAAATGGTTGTTCTTGACTGATTTGTGATTCTGCATAAATTGGTCCTTAGCTTACATCTAGCTAAGTAAAACATCCTTAAAAAAGACATCTTGTAGGCTTTGAATTCAAATAGGTTTTTATAATTTATAGATCTCAAAGTTAGTCATTTCCATAGTTTTGAGTGTTTTATAAAAAAAATTCTCTTTTGAAAAAAAGTTTGTTTTTTGTAGTGGTTGAGTGCTTTGAAACGAAAAAGGGAAATTTTTGTGAAATAACTAGTTGTCTTGTTTTGAGTGCATTGGAAAAGGCAAAAGCTCTTCTTTTAATTTGTTTGATTAAGAAAGATTTGTGTTTACAAAGTATTTGCATTCTCAAACTCTTTCTTAGGTAGAAGTTCATCGAAGAGAAAAAGATTGTTTAAATCATCTTAGGTGCATTTTTAGTGATTTTGAGTCGAGTCTTCATACCACGAGTTTCATCTCCGCACCTTTTGACTTAAACAAAAACCAATAAAAATAACGCTTAAAGTAAAATTCATCTAGTAACATTTTTATTTCTAGGGCTCTGATACACCAACTTAGCTTAGGCTAGTGTCTTGGAGTAGGAGAGTAATTAACTCTCTAAGACAGTAAAAACAAACAAGTAGCTGTATCTTGTGGTAGGGAAGAAATCCAATTGTTGCATTTATGCTCTAGGAAAGCTCCTCCTAAAGGAGAAGCACGAGATCGTGTCCGAACCAGTGTGGGAATCAATCCTTCCTCATTGGGAATGACGCCAGATATTCACGTATTAAAATCGGTAAACCTCGGATTAACCATTGTCGAGGAGCCTGGGGTCACTTGTTGGTAAACCTTGATTTATGTCAAGGAGCCTTCAAGGGGATTGAGCTTGCTACTCTGCCCTTGCATGTGTATCGGATCGTAGACTGTTCCCCCAGGTATATTTGTTTCAGTTGGTAACCTTAGTGGCCATATTCTTTAGGATTCTTCCTGAGGTGACAGTGGTGGGAAGATCCCACTGTACCTGGAGCAGACGTCGGCTAGACTCACTTGGATTTTCTGGGGGGTTCTCTTCACTCGAGATGGTTAAGTGGAGGAACTTGTGCCAGTCTATTCATTAAGCAGGTTGCCGGGGTAACTGTTCCAACCACCATTTCTGTATTGAACTCTGCGACGTTGGATTTCATCACCAACTAGTGTTTTTAGTATGGAAAGTACCGTTTGTGTGTGTTTGATCTCCTAGATTCTTTAGGCGTGTGATTCAAATTTGTTTGGTTCTTTAGAGACTTTAGGTGGTTTTCATTGAGATTTTACTTTGTTTGCATGTGAAGTAGTTAAAAGTTTTTAACCGTGGCTGAATTACCAAGGAAGTCTCGTAGAATTCGGGGCCAACCTCCTAAGTTTTTATCCGTGGCTGAATTACTGAGGAAGTCCCGTAGACTTCGGGGCCAACCTCCTAAGGAAGTCCCGAGCCAGCTTGAAGGCTTGAACGTCCTTGTAACTACTAGAGACAGTAGAGTTGGGTCACCTGAAGAAGGAGAATCTTCTTTGATAGTACATCCTGATTTTCAAACGTTAGTGGCAGATTATAATCCACAGTCAGTGTCTGTTTCCGAAGTTACTGGTAGCTTTTCATCTACTAGTGATATAGGTGAGGAACTTGAAATATCCAAGCCTAAAAGTGAATTTGCTACTACTCCGACATCGGGGTTTGCTTCTCCAACTTCTAGTGGTCCTGGTTCACCTAGGGTAGAAAGAGTAATCACCCAAGATCTTCCTTCTGGACTTATTGCTATTGAAGAACTTGCTACTCCGGAAGAAGTAGGCATCCCTATCCCTGAAAATCAACCTGTTATTGAGTTAAGGGAGCGTGAATCAATTTTTTACAGTCCACCTAGGAGCAGTACTTGGTATCTTTCTTTGACTAATTTGTTAGAAAACCCAGGGTTAAGTTTTTCACCACCTCGCATTCCTTATCACCCAACACCTAGAGGTTATTATCCTCCGTTAAATATGTCAAGGCAATCGTCCATGTTTACTCAATCGCCTGAATTTTTTTTGTACGGCGGTCCTTCTGTTCCCTCCGGGTATCAGTCACTTTCTGGTACTTTTTCGGGAGCATCTCCTCAACCCATTGAGCAAGGGTTATTAACTGGAAGCAATGGTACTAAGCCGTTGAGCGTAGAAGACATTCTCATGATGTCAGGTTCTATTCCCAATCCTCAACCTCAAGGTGGCCAGTTACCGCCTGGGGGGCAGCCTCAATTATCGCCTGGGGGGCAACCTCAAGGTACCCAATTTGCGTCTGGGGGGCAACCTCAAGGACAGTACATACCTACGGGATAGTACGTTCCTCAAGGTCAACCCCAGACTCAATATGTACCCCAAGGTCAACCCCAGTATCAATTTATACCTCAAGGTCAACCCCAGTATCAGTACGTGCCTCAAGGGTATCAACCCCAAGGTCAGTACTCGAACCAAGGTTTCCAACCGCCCTCCGGTCAAACGTATGTTCAAGGAACGGGAAATGTACCTTTAAATTATCAATCCTACCCTAAACCCGGTTATGGTCCTCAATATTCTCAACCTGCTATGGGTCAGTACCCCAGAATGAACATAGTGTGGGATCCATCGCAAACTCAACAGGTGTTGCAGCCAAATGTACAGTTTTCATCTCAAACTGGACAACCCTTAGTTTCTGGTACACCCCAGCAACCAGTCCAGTCTAACATTCAAACTTCTGTACCTTCGGTAGTTTCTTAGCCTGGGCCTAGCACGCCTCGTACTCTGCCCCAAACGACTGCTACAACTGCCGCAACATCTGTTCAATCTACCCCACCTACTTCTGGAGTATCGACAGCTCTGGTTTCTACTGTTCCTGTATCTACTCCTCAGACATCTTTACCACCGTCTGGATCTACGATTCAGACTTCGGTTCAGATGCCTGTAGGACAACCTGGTTCAAGTACGGTTGTCACAAGTCAACCATAATTTACTTATCAACCGTACCAGGGACAGTACCAATTCGGTCCTGCTGTGTAGCAGCCAGTCTATTAGTATCAATCGTACCCTGGGTACACATATCAACAACCTCAACAACCCCAGTATGGTCTGGTTAATCCTGGTTTTCCGGGAGGATACAATATCCCAAACACAATTCCTATTCCTAGTTATCCTAGATATCCTCCTTCTGGGGCTGGTCTCATGACCCAGAGTATTAGGGACCCTAATCGTCAGTTACCGTTTATCGCAACTTTGGACTTACCTGACCTGTCACGCCTAACGAACGATCCCATTAATTATCTTCCATTTTGGCTGCCAATGCCGAATAAGTTGCCCAGTGACATTCCTAAGTTCGAAGGTAAATCAGGAGAGGACCCGTTGAACCATGTGATGATTTACCACCTCTGGTGTGCGTCTAACTCCATTTCAGATGATTCAATCCGTCTTAGACTTTTCCAGCGCACTCTAATTGGTCTCGTGGCCAAGTGGTACATTGAGTTACTGCAAGGCACTTTTTATAATTTTAGTCAGTTAGCTACCTTGTTTTTAACTCATTTTCAGTTGCCAGTCCGATATGACAATGGCACGGAATTGTTAACTTCGTTAAAACAATTGACATCCACTTACATTTCAGATCATATTCATGAGTGGAGACGTCGACAGCGTTTAGTGAAGGTTTTTATTCCGGATCAGATTTTGGCTGAGTGGTTTGTAAAATCTTTGTTGCCAAAGATCACTGAAGATGTAGCTAAAGCCGGAGTTGTTACTAAGGAGCAGGTAATTGCTCAAGCACAGTACCTTGGCTTGGTCTATACTCAGTCAGGTATGTTACACGAAAAAATCCCCGATCTTCCCAAGAAAAATCAAATCGCTGTAGCTTCTTCGGGATCTCATGCCACCGATGGTATGATTGGCACAGTTAACACTAAAAGTAAGAAGAAGTCTTCCAAGAATTCTTCCCCTATCATAACCTTGCCTGATTCCCCAACAGGAGATTCTTCTGCAGAGATTTCTGCCGATATTCACGTTGTAGAGTCATCTACAGCCAAATCAAAATCCGGTGGAAAGAAGAAAGGAAAGAAGAAGAATAAAACGGACAAAAGTTCAAAGGAGAAACCTGAAAAATCGGAATCCAATGATGAAAAGCACAAACCTCATTATCCTTGTCTCATTTGTGATGATGAACATTTTACAAGAGACTACCCTCATCGTGCAGAGGTTGCGAAGATTGTCAAAGGTTCCCAAACTCCTGCTATTTTGAAGGATCCCTTTCCAGCTCAAGACAGTAAGATGATAGGTTCTTCCTCGAGTTCCAATGAAGAACCCATACTAATGATGTCCCATGTTAGGATTGCGACTCGATCGCAAGATTATGGTAGTAAAAGTCCTGTTGATGGTAAAGAAGCAAAATCTTCTCATTCTAATCCATCAACCTCAGCTCCCGGTTCCGATCCACTACAGATCGAGAAACCTAATCCAGACTTGGTAATCAAACCGCACGCCAAGGGTATACTTCGAAAGTCAGCTTTCAATCCACATGCAAGAGCGGCTCAGAATTATAACATTGTTGAGGATTTAGCTGTTTCACCCTCAGCAATGTCGGCTTTGGAAGTGCTGCAATCATGTCCAGCACAACGTAAATTACTTTTGTCGGCTATAGGAGCTGTTGATGTTCAGGACTCGAGCCTAATAATTTTCGATCAAGAAAATAGTACACTGCGTTTGCCTCATCAAATGGCTTTCCAGATTCCAGTGATAGTAAAAAACAAGCCTATTCATCGGACTGTAATTGATGAGGGAGCCTCAACGTGTATTATATCGATACAGTGTTGGAGATCGCTTGGTTCTCCTTCGCTAAATCAATCCCCGACGATTATAAAGGCCTTAGATGGCCGTGGGTTTCATCCTTTTGGCATTCTACAGGATTTACCTATAGGGGTTGAAGGAAAAACCGTTAATCTAGATGTGGAGGTAGTTGATGCCCCTCTAGATTACAACCTTCTCTTGGGTCGAAGTTGGTCTTACGCTATGACAGCGGTCGTTTCATCAGTCTTTCGAGTAATAAAGTTTCCACATAATCGAAAGATCGTAACAATAGACTAGCTGGCTTACTTTTCATCCGACCCAGCCTCTTCTGAAAGTATTCAGCATGTCGGTGAAATGACTATCCCATATAAGGATGTTGGAGTGGGAATAGTTAAAGATGCCGGTTTATTGGGAACTTTTCCTTTTCCTCCGATCAACACATTGTCTTCATTTGCAACCATTCATATGATTACATCAGACACCATTGTTTATGATGATCCTTGGATCATTCCTTCTGAATCTGAGATAGACTCATTTGGTGATGTCATGCCTTTGAGTCCATATGAAATTGCGTATGAGGCCGTGCAATCGTTTACCGACCCATCTTCAACCGAAATTGACTTCATGAATGTGGTCCGTGAGGAATCACTTTTCACATCAACCTCAGATTTAATCATGTTTTCTGAACTTGTTCACTCTGATGAGAAAATTCGTGAAATCCTATGTGTAGATGATTTACCATGGGAAGATCTCCATCACAGATCTTCGTTTTTACCCGAGAATGATCGTTTTGAAAATGATTTCTCATCAATTTTTACGACTGAATATGTCAAGGAACTTCAGAATCCAATGAAACATCTTGATTCAGAGTTAAATTTGGGAAACATCTCTCGAACTATTCCTATTGACATTTCGGTTAAGCCCGGAATTGTTGAGAACATTCATATAGGTGCCTCGTGTACAGATGACGAAATTAAGATATATAAGGCCCTATTTCAAGAATTCCGCGACGTGTTTGCCTGGTCCTATGAGGAAATGCCAGGAATCGATCCCGCGATTGTTGTTCATGAGATCAAGACTTACCTGGATGATAAACCCGTCCGGCAACGTTTGCGTCAGATTCACCGAAGAAAAGCTGCTGCAATTAAAGCAGAAGTTGAAAAATTACTCAAAGCAGGTTTCATTTATCCTATCCCATTAACGGATTGGGTATCGAATATTGTTCCGGTTAACAAAAAGTAGGGAACAATAAGAATATGCATCGATTATAGGGACATTAATCGAGCCTGTCCAAAGGACAATTACCCAACTCCCTATATCGATCAAATTATTGATGATTGTGCCAGCAACGAAATATTCTCCTTCATGGATGGTTTTTTCGGATACAATCAAATCAATATTCTACCTGCCGATCAACCAAAAATAGCTTTCATTTGTCCACGGGGGACATTTGCTTATTGCAAGTTACCTTTTGGGCTCAAGAATGCCAGAGCAACTTTTCAAAGGGCGATGTCTTATGCGTTTCATGACATCAAACACATTGTGCAACCCTGTCTCGATGACATGCCTGCTCATTCATTACATCGAGCTGATCACCTCGTCCATTTACGAGCAATATTTATGAGGTGTAGGCATTATCGGATCCGGTTGAACCCACACAAATGTGTTTTCTCTATAGAAACGGGTTGATTACTGGGGTTTGTAGTTTCAAAAGCCGGCATTTGCGTCGATCCCTCGAAGGTCGAAGCTATCGTCAAATTGCCTCCTCCTTCGAGTCTTCGCCAACTCCAAAGTTTGCAAGGGAAAGCAAACTTTTTATGACGATTCATTCCTAACTACGCCGAGGTTACAAAGGGTTTTACCTAGTTGTTGAAATAGAATACTCCATTCTATTGGGATGAGATAGCTCAAAAATCTTTTGATGCACTTAAACACGCGTTGACCATGCACCGTTATTGCATCCTCCCAACTACAACCAGGATTACTTCTTGTATCTCGCCGCCTCTCACTCCACCATTGGAATGGTCTTAGTTCAGGAAGATGAATTCGGAACTGAACATGTGATATATTACCTTAGTCGAACTTTAAATCCAACTGAGTTAAAATACTCACATGTGGAGAAATTGGCATTGGCAGCTGTTCAAGCTGTCCAACGTTTTCGTCACTACATTTTACTACGTAAAACTACAGTAATTTCGGATTGCAACCCTATGATCTACATTTTGACCAAGAAATTGCTAGGGGGCAAGTACTCTAAATGGATTGTTATCCTACAGGAGTTCGACTTGGAATTTGAGAAATCTAAGTCTAAGAAATCTTTAGTTTTTGCGGAGTTAATGTGTGACTTCCCCTGTGCTAACACGGAAACTGTGGCAGAGGAGCCCATTGCAGGTGAATCCTTGTTTCTAATCAGCACTTTAGATCCATGGTATGGGGATATAATCATTTATCTCCAGACCCAATCCTTTCGGCCAGAAATATCAAGGTCAGAACGTCGGAAAATTCGATTCCAGTCCCAACAATACAGGATTATTGGACATACTCTTTATCGCCGTGGGGCGGACTCTGTTTTTTGACATTGCTTAACTCACGAGGAAGCTGAAAGGGTTCTAAATGACTGTCACTCTGGAGCGTGTGCCGGTCATATGTCTGGGTATGCCACAGCCCAAAAGATATTGCGCGCTGGCTACTTCTGGCCGTCTTTATTTAAAGATTGTATTACGGCGGTCCGAAAATGCCACAACTGCTAAATTTTTGATCGAAAGATGTGCGCTCCACCTGCTCCTCTCCACCCTATAATTGTCGTTGGTCCTTTTTCCAAATGGGGTATTGAGTTTATTATATGTAACACTCACTCGGCCGGGGGGCATGCGTATATGATCCTTGCGATAGATTATTTTACCAAGTGGGCCGAGGCGATGACTACATTTGAGGCAGACAGCAAGACAACTACAATTTTTGTGTTCAATCATATAATTGCTAGGTTTGGTGTCCCGCAAGCGATAATCACTGATCATGGGCGTCATTTTCGAAACGTTATGATGACCGAACTTACAGGCCAGCTTGGTTTACGTCACGATAGTTCAACCCCTTATTATCCACAAGCTAATGGTCTGGTTGAACCCATCAACAAAGTTTTAGTTATCATGATCTGACGAATCATTGGGATTCATCGGTCGAATTGGCATAACATGCTATTTTCAGTGCTTTGGGTGTACCGAACTTCAGTAAAAACATCAACAGGGTTCACTCCTTTCCAACTAGTCTATGGTTTGGAAGCTGTGTTACCCATTGAATGCGAAATCCCGTCACTGCAAATGGCCATCGAGTTACTTCCAGCCACTTCCGAAGAGGAAAAGCATTTGTTATACTTGGATCAATTAGATGAGAATCGACGTGATGCTACATTGGCGATCGAGACTCATGCAAAACGCATGAAAGCTCAGTATGATTGAAATGTGACCCCTCGAAATTTTTCGGAAGGAGATCTAGTCTTAGTTTACGATCAAGCTAATGATAAATTAGGCGCTGGAAAATTCGTTCCTATGTGGCATGGTCCCTACGTTGTCAAGCAAAAGCTAGCAAAATGGGCCTATGAATTGGTAGATTTTGACGGGGACTCTTTGGGTAAACCCAGAAATGGTCTTTACTTAAAGAGGTATTATGCTTAAAGAATGGGTATGGAGATTTTTAGTTAGGATAGTTTTTCTTTCTAGCTGGTGTGTTTTAGTTTAAACAGTGTGCTTAGCTTAGAGAGTGTTTTTTCATCATTATTCCTGCTTATCTTGGTTTTACTCTTGATATTGCAGATGTCGATGCCTCTCCAAACATAAATTGGTTTCGCTGATGGTGCTTGTCGTAATACACGGAACATTTCTTCCGCAGCTTGGGTTATCTATTCGCCCTCTGACGAGTTAGTATCTATGCATGGGGTAAGCCTCGGTCAAACAACGAACAACATTGCCGAGTATAGTGCAGTGATTGAGTTATTATCTGAATTGATTTCATTTGGGATTCGGAGCTTCATAGTGAGGTTAGATTCTGAAATCGTTGTATTACAACTTAATAGAGTGTATGCCATTAGAAATCCAGTGTTATTAAGATTATTTTTGAGAGTGCATCTCTTGGAACGTGAATTTGATTATATTGAATATCAGCATATTCCAAGATCTTTAAATACATTAGGAGATGCAATTGCTTCTCGAATGTTAAATAGACATTTGCAATAATCATACATGTAAATTTAAAACCATTCCATAACATGATTTACAAGATAAGCCGGTAATAGTGATATATATATAGGAGTGTGTCAAAAAATACATCGTCCTCGATCATAGGTTGAAAAACACCTTATGATCGGCAAAATGATAAGTACAAAAAACAAAAATGTCATATGTGCCCACAATAGGCGATCATCCTATCATTGGTGATGATCGCAATAAGAAACCACTACACAGGCCACCTTGCAAAGGAACCTCCTAAAAGGTCCTGGGACCCCAATCACATAGCGCTGAAGTCGACGAGGAATGTCATCTATAGTGGTCTCCGGAATATCTCCTGTCAAGCACTCGAGATGACCCTCCAACTCGGTCAAAACCTCTGCTGATTCGTCCTGTGGGGTTGGCGCGGCTGCAACTGGTTGTTTCCTCTGGTAAGGCCGGAGAGCGGCTGGTCGTTGTGGACCCACATCTGCATTTGAAACTTTTGCTATCAGTTTTGGGATGATGGAAAAATAATAAAAAAAATTTAAATAGGAAAAATGTTGAAAATGATTTTACCTGAGTCATCCCACTGCTCTCCTGGTGGAAGAGCCATGTTTGGGTCACCATGAAAATCTACCCCAGGGTAAGGGAAGTCCTGAATAGAAAAGACCTGGTTTTCCAACCATTGGAAATACTCAGGTTTGAATCAAGCAACCTCTGTCCTCTCGTCCGGGTGACGGGCCATAACTGCAACCCATCGCATCAGTTTGGGCTCTCGAGGAAGCCCAGCTCCAACAGTAAGGTGCTGTGGGATCAACATGGGAACCCTCTCCAGGCCAAAACTCACAACCAAAGCCCCATAACCAAAAGTCTTTAGTTGTTCGTTTTTGGCCCTGGTCAATTGGCCTTTCAGATTGGCCAACACGGCATCGCACCAGTTGAAGATGGTGTCTCGAAAGAAATCAACTGCCATACACATCTGGGATCCGGTGGCAATATGTAATGCGGCAGCCCCGCAAAGTCTGGTGACAGTAAATGCAATCACCATGAGTTCAGGATGGGATATGGTCTTTATGTCTATCCCTTTGTCTCTAGCCTGGCTGTTGCAGAACTCTAGCCGGAGGCTATCGACAGACTGGCCACCTGGCCTAGCCCCAAACAGAGTCAAGTCCTCGCCTCTCTTAGGCAAACCAGTCAAGAAATATATGTCCGCCGGCTCGATTTCGAGCTGGTGGCCACCAATGAAGAAGCACTGGTCTTGTATGCTCCATCTGTCAACCAACCACTGTAAGAAATCCACCTAAGCCCTCATGGCAGGAATGGCCTAGAATTTGTACAAGCCGCACACCCTCAAAGCATCAAGTGAAGGCTGATGATTCCATGCGACAGCATCCACGTCCTCATGCTCTCGTTCACGCCAACTAGCATGATGTACTCTCTGCATCAAGTATAAAGATAAATTAAATTGCTAGAAATTATTTTGTTTGGTCCAATTTTGAGAATTTTTGGGTTAAAAACCCTTGCGACAGGGACCGCACCCTCCGGGTTAGACACAGTGCGTGGGACTGCACTTTTTCTACATGGAAGGTGCGGACCCCTGACTTTTTCCCAATGGAGAAAACGTCGGGGTCCGCAGGCCAGCAGTGGTAAACCTGCGGGCCCCTGCGCGCAGGTTTTAAGCCTAAAAACCCTCCCAAAAATGAAATGAATGACTAAAACAGAAAATGAAACGGTTAAAAATGAAGAGTAGGATGATGTGGATTACCTGGAGAAGACGGCGTTCGATTCCGATGGTTGGATTTTCCGCAATCTTCACGGGAAGTTTTCTGAACAAAAGCACTATTTTCTCACCCAAAACTCAAACGGTAAAAATGAATTGACAAAGGCCCTTTTTATAAGTTTTTTGAGTAAATGAATTGCAAATTTGTTTACGTTTCACTTTGAAAAGGTATTTTTGTGACATTTTTATCCATTTCAAACAGGTATGAGTAATGTTCGCGTTTTGTTTAGGATAATGGATTATTCAGGCGAAATCTATCATTTTCAACGAAAAAACATTTAGAGTCACCTTTAAGCTCTTTTCTGACTCCTGAAACATGAAAAGATTGCCGAGCTTTTCTTTTAAACTCGTTAAAACGGAATTAAAAGATGGTCCACTTACAGCTCTTTTCCGACCGTAAAAACATGAAAAGATTGCCGGATTTTTGTCGTTTCAAATTCGATATTGGTTATAAAACGACGTGTCATTGATCGTTTTTTTACTTTTTCGGGTCAAGGGCACTAATAACGAAAAGTACTCCTTGGTCATAAAAAGATCAAGCGGTTCTCTCAAGTATTATTTTATACTTTTTCGGGCTTGGGAGACACAAATTTACGAAAAAGGTCAACCCTGGAGTCTTCTTAAGTTTTTTCAGATTCTCTAAAATTGAAAAACGCCGAGTTTCTCCTATACTGGACTCGTTAAAATTTCACAGTAAAGGACCTGTTCAATTACAAACAGGAACAAACCACTCCTTCTTAGGGTTCGAATTTAAACTAAGTTGGACTCATTCGAAGGATGAGCTTATAATCAAGCAAATGTTATCCTCCTCAAGCTTGTCAAAAATAAAGAGGTACTTGCCAGAAATGGTGGGGGAAAAGAGAGGAAAATGAGCTTGTTTGTCATACTTTGTAACCACTCTTGAACACGACAATTTTATTCACCTGGGTTGGGAAATCCTTTGCCTAACAGTTAATCAAACCACATTGAAAGTCTTCAGCCAGTTTCTGGGTATTAACTTTGGGTCAATTGTCACCAAGCCATCTGTCGTGCCGTTATGTGTTCAAGAGGTCACTGCCAATAAGCCATTCATCTGCAAAATATCTGTCATCTATCTTGACCATCCCTGAGTCAGTCCTTGCAACTAAATTTCTTCGACTTGATCTATGATTTCGTGTTGTGGGCTTGCCTACGACGGATCGCTTTCTATCAACTTCAGCTCATTATCTAGAAAGATGATCTAGAAATCGTTAGTACCTTGAGATCTGCATGCCTCAAAAGCAGGTTTCTCACCTTTGACGACAGGTTGCATCATTGACTTTCGATCAAAGGATTCCGTGACATGTTCGACATCAACACATTTATTCACATTTCATGGATTGTACTGAGTACTTTGAGAGCCATTGACATCACTGGTGGTTTCTCTCACACTTGTTAACAGTTTACATCATTGACTGGTAATCAAGTGGTTTCTACCATGTTCGACATCAACACATTTATTCGCATGGATAGAATCGTACTGTTTCGGGAAGTAGAAATGAAGACCCTGGATCTAGTTTCCACAATCCAAGCTGCGAGGAATTTTGTATTCATTATATAATGGACTATTCATAAACAGATGGTTGCGTCCATACTGTGTCCACATGAGTCTACACTTGTGATGTTTTACAAGATCATTCCTGTATCAGAGCAGTAGTTATTTTTCTAGTCAGTTTTGATCTGAGTATGGGAATGCCTACCTCAGCGATGATATGATCTCATATATATATCTTGCATTGAATGTTTTTACAGGTTCCAACCGGGCTCTCCACAAGATGATCCTCGAAATGATAAAGTACTTCACTCTTCCTAAATGATAAATGAAATCCTCATCTACTACAAACTTTGCACTTTAGGGGGCAATCTGTTACACAAAAATATCGTCACCATGATTATTTGCAGTCAGTATGGGTCTATCATCACTTGTACTGTCCTCCTAAGCAAGTCTCAGACCTCAGCTCTTCAAGTCAAGCTTTGAAAATGGGAGAAAAACATTGAAAATCAATGAGACTCTGGTTCCGCACTTTCTCTCACTGTCACCTGCGGTCCCACACCTTCTTTTTACAAAAACTGCGGACCTGCACGCTCTGTCCCTAAAGGTGTGGGTGCGGACCCCTGTGAAAGTCAAAAGGCGCAAGTTTTATCTTTAAAAACTCACTTTGGGTTAATTCTAGAGGATTCTAGAAGGAATTTTGACGTGGATTGTTTGCTCTGAGGTGGTTCATGCATCCCAAAAGAGAAGGAGCTAATCCCTTGATGAGAGGAGCTATCCCTTTGAAGGAGGGCTTTATCCATTTGAAGGAGGACCTAGTAACCTCCCTCCATTGCACTATAAATTCAGGCATTGGGCTGGTTGCTAAGGAGGTTAGAAGCTGAACATTTTTGAGGGTAAATGCTGGTGAAATTAATACTTCCTAGTTGAGCTTAAGAGGAGAGATCACATACCTTTTTGGCTTCATTAGGAAGTGAGTGAAACTTGTCAAAGTAGAGGAGACTTCTTGCTGGACCCTGGGAGGAGCTTGTACAACGTCAAGGCACTGGTTGTAAAGTTCTTCTTCTTTTGAATTAACACAATCAAACTCATTTTTCTCAACAAGTATCTCATGTTATTTGTTTCATGAACTCCTTGAATTTCATGTTAAATATGTTTTATGATATTGGCTTTTCAGGTGCTATTTAATTTGTTTGCCTTGTTTATGTTTGTAGATTAGCGACAAAGGAGCTCATTTGGATCGAAGAAGCAAGGGCATCCACAAACTTGCGTTGGACCTAAGGTAGGCCCTAAAAAAACACTTGTTTGCCATTGTCTATAAAAGCATATTTAGAGAAAGATAGTGTCTGGTTGGTTTGCTTGTCATTAGGTCTTCTCTAGATTCTAGGAAGGTCTATCTTGTCCGCAAGATCGACTTATTCCATGTGACAGGTTCTTCTTTAGGCCTGAAACAAACATGACATCTCTGAGGTTAACAGGGGATCCAGACTCCCTCTTAAGGGTTATTGTACCAATCCCAGTGGCATTGTGCCATTTGTCTTCCTCGAGCTCCATATGCACCTGAGGATCTTTCTCCTCCAAGTCACTAGAAAAATCTCTACACCCTGTCATGTGAAACTAGGCACCAGAATCCAAGTACCACACATTTCCCATCACAGAGATGGCCATGCATATGATAAGGGTGAATTCTAGCTCAAACTGTCAAGTGAATGCCTCACCTACCACTCTTCTTGAGTTCTTGTTGCTAGAATTTTTGTGTGGACAGGTTTTAGCATAGTGCCTAAATTCATGACAATTGAAGCATTTAATTTTGGACAAGTATTTCTTCTTTCCCCTTGGCTGGATTCTCGTTTGGTTTGAGATTTCTTCATTTTTCCCTTCTTTCCCTTTTCAACCAATGTCAGATTTTCTTCATCCTCTTCTTCAGATGAAGTTCCATCTTGGTTATTTCTCCTGAACTCTTCTTGTACCAAGTTGGGCCATAACCTTTCCCACTTTGGTAAAATTTCCCTTCCATTTACTGAGCCCTGGTTGCTATGCTAGGATTTTGGAAGGCTTAGAAGAGCTAGGCTTACTGGGTCCTCTTCTGTAATGGGCACACCAACTCCTCCAATCTCATCCCGAAATTGTGTAAATTTGCTGAGATATTGCAGAATAGTATCATTCTTCTCCATTTTAATTTTTTTAAGTTTGTCTTTGAGGGCTAATTTTCTACAATTATTTTTATTCTCGAAAAAATTCATTAGTTTCTTCCACATTGCAAAAGGATTTTGTTTTCCATGGATATTTGAGACAATGTGGTCCCTCACTCCCTCCAATATTTTTCTCATCACCTTGGCTACATCTTTTTTCAATTGGGCTATATTTTGTGCATCGAATGCATGTTTTTTCGCAATATCAATCTTGACATATTCTAGCAAACCATTTTCATCTAGCACCTCATCCATGTGATCCTTCCATGCAATCAAATTCGAGCTACCTTCCAAGGTATACTCTAATCGCAACCCGTTGAAGGTCATCTTCCCAACATTGAAGAAATCCTGTAACACTAAAGATGCAAATTTGAACCTCTTGAGGAACAACTACAAAATTCTTGTTCTAATTTGAATCCTACTCCAATATCATGTAAAATTACAATTGCTCAAGATATTTGATCTAGAATCAAGAGACACAATCCTACTCTACTAATATGCAGAATTTATTTCAAAATTTAGAAAAATAATCTCGGACATGCAATACAAAATAACACACATGCACATTAATTTTCCAAGGGAAAGAAACTGCTAAAACCCCCTTAATCCTACTTGCATTAAATCATATGAATAGAGATGTATTACAATTTCTTTCTCTCTCTAAGCACAACATACAAGTGAATAACCTATATCTCTGATCCATGAGAATCGCTAACCCAAACTTTGTCAAATTATGCCTTATCTTGAGACCCTATTTCCTTATGCAATTACAAAGGAATTAGTCCCCTATTACTTAGGATTTTTCCTCCAATTAATTATGCAATTCCCAAGTTTGGACATGTGATTGCATGTAATTCCTATACACTCAAGAATAGTCTACAACTGAGGTTACACTACGTTGGAATCTCCACCATAGCTGGGGAACTTGAATTATCTACATGCACTAGATATTTTAGGTCTATTAATCAATTAATTGGATGATTACTTAGTTAGACTATTGTCCCACTACACAACTAATATTTCACTAGTTCTATTAATAGCTAGAACTAGTTTAACTGAAAACAACTTGAAATAACTAACCTTGATTTCTACACATTAGTGATCACACATGGATAATTTATCTCTAATCCATCTAACTCGAATTGACTGAGTGAACTGAGTGACATAAGCCATGTCACACAAGTTAATTGCATCCAAGTTGTCTGTTGATGTGGAAATTCAAATTTTCTCAATTTTACCAAGGCAAAATCAAATTGAGGCTTTCTCGTTGCACTTCTCAACAATTGGTTCTTCTAAAGATGATTTTGTTAGTACATTTTTTCCTTTTAGGCTCATTTTTCACCCAAAAATTTCCCTAATGCTTGATTGATATTATGGATTTGCGCAGGAAAACAAGGGACATGGTCGTTAGTGACATAATTAAATCAACATTGAGTAATAATAAAATGTAGTACATCATAACCAAGATGGATGCTTAGTTGAAATAGGGGAATATACAAACTAAAAATACACAAATGAGAGTGGAGGAGATAAAATAGTGGATAGTTCTATTGGCATCTAATCCACATGATATAAATTTCATTGAAGCCCTAGTGAAGCGAAGGATACTGATATCATTTCTTTAAAGAGGAGGCTTAAAGTGCTTAACTTGTCGCATGTACAAATTCCTTAGTTCATAGCCATCTATAAGGAAAAACATAAATTATTAACACAAATGATTAATTTAAACAAACAATTGGAGAAGTATGAGAAGCATGTTAAATTTTTAAATAAATAAAGGGAAGAGCATGTTTTCCAAGCGATTGCATCAACACCATCACTAACATTATCTCCAATGGCTTCAATAGTAATAGGATCTTTGACAAACACATTTGGAGAGTATTGTACTATGTAACAACCCCCCTCCCTCCATTTATATATATAGTAATAGCTAATATAGACATATAAATAGGGACCCTTTTAAAAAAAAATTAGTCTTAGAATAATAAAACCTAACTCTAAGAAATTCCCTTGAAAACTCTTGGAAAACAGCCCAACGATAATGTCCTCATCACAAATCGCAAATCGCATTTTTCCATGTGATGATCATAAACACCTTAAAGAAATTGTGACATGTGATCAAACCTCCCATTTTGATATTCAGATCAAACCTCCCGCTGTGATATTTTGATCAAAACACCTTATGATTTCGCAATCGCATTTCGCAGGGATCGCAAATAATTAAGCCATGCCACTATGACATCCATTAACGACTTGTGAAATGTGATATTGTGATGATCGAAAATGCATTTTTCCTTATAAACAGGAGATGCTATATTACATCGTTTTAAACATTGCAATGTGCGAATAAAGCAGTAAGCGTGTGAAATAATTGCGTTTTAATATAATAATGAATGGTTTAACAGGGTAATAAATGTTCAGCGGCTTGAGGAGAGGTAATGATTTTCCAATTTATGGGTAGTTAACACCGAATATCTCATTTTAACCTTTCCCATGATTCAAAGTCATTTCAGAAGACCTTTCAGTCTTAATTGCCCAATACCACCTGTGCTGATATATCTCATCCATTTCAAGCAAGCTACAAAAGACATTTCATTGTGGAAGGTGATACAAAACCAGAAAAAGTAGAGGATTGCAGAGTCCGAGCTTACAAAAATGGCTCCTATATTCTTTGATACGGTCTGCAGTGCTGACGGTGGAGCAACATCTTGGGAGGTCATATACAATAGCCTAGAGGACGAGTGTCCCAAGATTACTGTCACAAGAGAAACAACTGAATCTTTAAGACCTTCGGTGTAGGTTTTAACCCCATACAGAAACTACCTACATATGAATTCTAAAACATAGAAAATAAACAATGTGAGAGCATAACACATAAAACACATAAAACACATATACACAAAGTTTTTCCCCTGGATCCCAAAATTGGGACTACCAGCTTGATTTTTCATTATGTTCCTTTCAATGTTACAATACATATTTATACATGCCGAAGCATCTAATACCATGGACCGAAAACCATCGCATCCAAAACCATGGACCAAAAACCATTGTGTCCAAAACCATGTGCGAAAATGATGCACAAAACCATAGGTAGGTCCGCCCAACCTAATATGGGGTCCAAAAAACAAAATTTTCTGGGGCGCTGCTCTGGACCCCATAGATGGGGGTTACCCCTCAACCCCCTTGTGACCCCCCCACTACATAGTCGACGCAACGAAGGGGGCCTTCGGCCCCCCTCTAATCCCCCCAGTTAACTACACGGGCTAGTCGTGGAAAGAATATAACACAACCCAACATTCTCCCACTTGTTATTTTCTTTCCACAGGGGGCCACAAGAGATCTTAGTCATTTATCTAACCCTGCAACACCCATTGTTTCTCTACACCAAGATAACTTCTTAGAGCTCACAGATATTGTCAATGCATCTGCAGTATTCTTCAAAGTGTCCACCTTTACCAGCAACACATTTTTGTCTTCTATCATATCCCTCACAAAGTGATACTTGTTAGTGTCAGTCTTTGCAGCCTTCCTCCAGTGATCAAACATGCTCTTACAAAGTGATTTTAAGGTGTCAAGGTCAAATTTGTCATTTCAGTGAGTCTTCAAGCAAAATTTGGTCACTAGGTATTAGGTCTATGGTTTGCCTTTACTCTTGTCAAAGTTGTCCAAATTTCGGTCCATGTCACTATTCAGCTGAGTGTACCATCATTCAGAGGGTTTTCATCGTCATGTCAAATTCCAAAGGGTCATTTTGCACCTTGTTCATGCTTCAGTTGTGCCTAGGTAAGGTTCATTTCCCTCTCCTAGGGTTTTGAGGCTAATTTCTCTTGAATGGTCAAATCATTGACAAAATTTGTATCTTGATGTTTATACACCTTCCCCTATCCTTAATGTACCTTATTAAACACTTTCCATCACTGAGATCCCCCAAATTCCTCATTTTTGCACAAACCCTAGTTTCTTGCTACAACTTGGCAATTTTCTAAGCTAGACCTGTGTTTTGTCCTTTTGGACCCCTTCCCCTCACTCAATCTTTGACATTCGACTTTCCCTTGCTTCCTAACATCCCTCCCTACTTCCAAAAATTTTCTCAAGAATTTAGAAGCCCCTTAACCCCTTCATTTCGCTTCATTTTGACAAATCCCCTGTTCCACACATCAGGGTAGGTTTTGCTCAAATGATGTTTTTGAGCAAGAAAAGAAGAATTTGGAAAAAATGAGAGAGAATTTTGTCCAAAATAGTCCAAGGAAGAAAAACCTCCTTCACTTTTTACACAGGTGTCATGGTTTTAGAGAAAAGTCAGAAATATCGTTTCCTCAAGAGAATTGAATGCACCTCTGAAGTGACCTTGGTAAAATCAATATTCCTCCTAGATTGGTTGGCCAAATGACTTGATTGATGAGTCAAATGATAAATAGACACAAAGATATTTCCAATGAACTATCATGAGCTTAATTTGGAGTTGATGAAGGCATTCAAAAGTTGACTGCAACAGCACTCTGCCTTGAGGCAGCCTCATTTGGCACATTTTGACCAGTCGTGGGAGATTTGACTTTTGATAAGGAAAATGAACTCCGAACTGAAAAATTCCAGTTGGTTTGGAAAGAAGACTCAAATACCTTTCCAACAAGCTATCCTATGTCCACTTTTTACACAAGAAAGGCCTCCAAATGTCTCTTGGAAAAAGTGCTACGCATAGGAAATGCGCGGCACATTGGGCTGCATTTCTCAGTGCAAAAATACACTAGCGCAGCGCATAGGGAAGGCACGACGCATTGGGCTAAAGGCCTGAAATTCATTGAAATCTTCCTCCAAATTAAAAATTCTTCATTCCAGAAGTAGGTAGAGCCTCCATTTTTGTGTTTCATCCAAGTTTGTGCTAGGGTATGGTGGTTGATAGATGGTAATGGTTAAAACAAAAACATCAAACCCTATCTTTTAAAATACCTCAAGGAAACTTGCTGCCTAGGGCTTTGATGACTATTTTTCCACCAATTTTACTCCCTTATCCCTTTTTCATTTATTCCCTTATTCCTTAAGGTCCACTACCCCCCTAAGTTCATTAATTCCCTATCCCAAATTCCGTTTCCCCAAATTTCCAAATGTAAACCCCAAACCCTAATCCTATACAAGAACTCCCATAATATCCCATATTTCCCTAACTAAGTCTATCCCAACAGTCCAAATTTCCCATTAGTTTCCCCTCTCGTAACAATCCCTTGTTTCATTGTTTTCGCTTGGTGGCAGAGATCAAGCACATCACCAAAAACAATCCACCACAGTTTGACACATCAACACCTATTTCTCATCAAGGCAGCTCCAAGACAGTTCATCCACTAGTAGTGATGGCATCTGATCCTTCATATGAGTATGAATAGGGGACACACAATGACTCACCAACAGGAGTGCATGCACCCAGGAGACCTCATAAAGGTGGCAAAGCATTCGGGAGAATCGCCAAGCTGCCCAAAGGAGGAGGGTGGAGTTCATTTGACTTGAGCAGGAGGTTAATGCCAATCGAGAGTCATCGCTTGAAAGAGCCAACATCCACTTAGAGGGACTGCTGGACAAGGCCGACAGAGACAAATCATTGCTGAGACACATGGCCTTCCACTACATGGCATGGAACAAGGTTTGCAAGGCACGAATAAGGAATCTAAAAGCAAAATTAAAGAAGGCAATAAGGAAACAAAAGAGGCAAAAGGAGCTTGATCGTCTTTAGATATTGGCCGAAGCCTCTTTAGCATAGCATGATACTTGATGAAGAAGGTCCAGCTCAAATTTCAAGAAATTTGGAGCAATTTTTGACATTTTGAAATTTTTTGCACTAAAAAACAGGGTTTTCCTCCCTATGTGCCTCGCCACGTGGCGCGCACTTTTTCTAGGGAGCTCCAAATCACAAAAAGTTTACATTTCTAGATTTTTCATGAAAAATCATGGTTTTTGGTGCATGGCCAAGAAATTTGGGCAAGCTTTGAGTCCTCAGGAGGTCAAAAACACTCAAACAATGACCTCATTGCCCCTATTTTGACACACAGGAAGCAGTCTTGGGAGATTGAAGTTTTGGTGGGGCAAATGACATCCAAATTCAGAAATTCCACTTGGGTTGGAAAGTAGAAAGGCAGGTCTTTCCAACAAGCACACTTGGGCTCTTTAGGAGGTGCCTCAAAATCAGCTCATAAGTGGCGCAATGCATAGAGAATCGGGCGCGGCGCATAGAGGAGTTTTGCCCATTTTTCACTATTTAGCTCAGAAATTCGCCCAGTTTTGACCAGTTTTTCTTTTTGATGTTACACTTGACCTTTCATGATGTAACTTGATAAATATGATGTAATATTTGCACATTTTTACTTGTTCTATAGGATTCATTCACTAAAAAGTGAAAATTAAATGAATGAATCAGTTTCCTAGCATATAGGGGTAAGTTGTTTGACTACCTAGATTTTAGTTCCTTGTTTAGAATTAGTTCAAACAGCTCCTAGAATGATAAGCTCGACCCCTAGAGGCAAGGGAATAGGCTTGGCTTGTCTATATTATGTAATTTCTAAGTCATTTTCAGGGTTGGACACTAGGGATTGCTTGGCACTCCATAGTACATTTGATTTCTGCATTTTTGGCTAAGGAAAGACCAGGGTTTTACAGCACTTGTTGGGATCCTTGTGGCTCTGTGCTTTGATGGTGTTTTTCTTCATGCAATTGTAAGTTCATTGATGTTTCATGTATGCCATTTCCCTTCTCTTTGCTTCTGAAATTAAACAAATGAGTGACAAAAGGTAGAATTCATTAGCTTCCTGTACTCTGCCTGTTAGTTTGTTTAATTTTCAATGTTTTCTTCAGTTTGAAGAGGATTCTTGGTACCCTCTTTCCTTGTTCAACTCCTCAGCTGTCTCTTCAATCCATTCATTTAATCTAAAGCATAAAAACTACTGCCTACCTTGCCCCAACCAGAACTCTGCAAAAATTTGGCCTCATCCCTGGACCCAAATTTGCCTTTCCCTTTTTTCCAACAAAACCCTCTAAAACTCAAATCAAATCCTTCCACTTCATACCTAGCCTAAAATTAGTTTGTATTTAATTCATCTCAAGCTCCATTTGATTATCTTTTCTAAGATTGACCCAGAGAGAGCCCTCTCCTGTCCTCGTAGGGCTAGCTATGAGGTTGAGCGTGGTTTGATGTGGACCTAGAAGCTTACCTTTTCAGCCTGAGGTAAATCTAGGCTCTAACAATACTAAACATCAATGTGCTTTGTCTTTGAATGATATGCAGAGTTCTTTGCCAAGAAAATTACACTTTGGCTGTCACACTCTATCCTTATAGCTCCCTGTACTAAACCCATACTTGAACACATTCTCTACAACCAAACTTCTTCCTTGCTAGCATGAGTGGCTGCAATGTATTATGCCTTTCTAGTTGATAGTGCCACTACACATTGTTTCTTACTCATCTAACTGACTACACCTCCAAATAGGTTAAACACATTCCCACTTGTAGATCTTCTCTGATCCAGATCTCCAGCCCAGTATGCATCAACAAAGCCATGAATATCCAACACTTTGTCCAATCCTGGTCTTCCTTGGTGGCACAAACTATAATCATTAGTGCCACGTAAATGCCTGAAAACTCGCTTCACTGTTGTCCAGTGCTCCTTCTCTGGTTTTGACATAAACCTGCTCAATGCTCCCACTGCATGTGCAATGTCTAGTCTAGTACAGGCCATTGCATACATCAGGCTATCGACTGCACTTGCATATGGAACACGAGACATGTTCTCTTCCTCTTCTTGTGTCTTGGGACATTGTTTAGTAGAAAAATTCACACCTACAGGAATAGGAACTTTCATCGGTTTACTATCCTGTATATTAAACCTCTGCAGTATTGTCTCGACATACTTCCTCTGGTTTAACCAGAGCTTCCTCTTTGCCCGGTCTCTTTTAATTTCCATGCCCAAAATATAGTTTACAACACCAAGATCTTTCATGTCGAATTTGGAGGACAATTGGGTCTTCAAATCCTAGATAATTTCATTGTCATTTCCAACCAACAACATATCATCCACATACAAGACCAGATAAATAACAGAGTCACCAATTAATTTAAAATATACATAGTGTTCTGCTTTGCTTCTGGTGAAGCCAAGTCCTCGTATAAATGTATCAAATTTCTGATACCACATCCTTGGTGACTATTTTAACCCATAAAGAGACTTCTTTAACTTGCATACTAGTTCTTTCTTACCCTTCATCGCAAAGCCTTCAGGTTGCTTCATGTAGATTTCCTCTTCTAGATCCCCGTGAAGAAATGTTTTCTTCAAATCCATCTATTCTACCTCAAAATCAAAAGCAGTAGCAACATATTAAAGTAATCTAATAGAAGTTACCTTGGCAACAACAGAAAAAATATCACCAAAATCAATTTCCGGCACTTGGGAATAACCTTTTGCTACCAACTGAGTTTTGTATTTCTCCACCTTTCCTTCTGCATTTGTCTTCTTATTGAACACCCATTTGCTGCTAATGGGTTTCCTTCCAGCCGGCAACTCCACCAGATCCCAAGCCTCATTTTTGTGCAAAGATGCCATTTCATCAACCATGGCCTCTTTCCAGAGTTTTTCGTCCTCTGAATACACTATTTTCTTCATAGTTCTGGGATCATCGTCATTAATAGATAAATAAAAATTTGAGCAGAAAGCAGATGGACTATACCTTTCTAGCTGTCCTCTTTCTCGAACTGATCTTCTCACACCTAGAGTTTGTGGCTCTTCATCTTCTCATTCCTCTTCTGTTGTAGAGTCTGATTCTTCCTCCTTAAGCTCAAACTTTATCTTCTTAGGTTCCTTTGGTTGGACTTCATGTTTAATAACATCTTTTACCTCTATGAACACCACATCTCAACTGTACACAACCTTCCTTGTTACTAGGTTCCAAAGCTTATAACCCTTTAAATCATCCTTATACCCAATAAAGATGCACTTTTCAGATTTACTATCCAACTTGGTTTGTTTCTCCTTTGGAACATGTACATATGCATCACATCCAAATACCCTCAGATGTGAAAGAGAGGATTTCTTACCAGTCCATGCCTCTTGTGGAGTCTTATCATCCAATGATGATGAAGGTGATCTGTTGACCAGGTAACATGTTGTATCCACCGCCTCTGACCAGAATTCTTGTCCTAACCAGGCACCACTGAGCATGCTTCTTGCCCTTTCCATCAACGTCTTGTTCATTCTTTCTACAACTCCATTTTGCTCAGGTGTGTATGGAGTAGTCTTCTACCATGCTATACCACACTTCTTATAGAATTCTTAAAATTCCTTGCTACAAAACTCTCCATCGTTATCTTTCCTCAACACCTTTATCTTCCTCTCTGTCTCGTTTTCCACTAGAGCCTTAAATTCTTTAAACCTGTCAAAGAATTAAAAGTTCTTCTTAAGGAAATATATCCATGTATTCCTTGAGAAGTCATCTATAAATGATACATAGTACACAAACTTACCCAGTGATGGAACCTTCATAGGTCCAAACACATCACTATGCACAAGTTCTAATATATGTTTCGCCCTCTTACCACCAGAGGGGAAACTCACTCGATTCTGCTTCCCATATACATAATTTTCATAGAAATCAAAATCCAGAGAGCTATTACTCATACCTTCTACCATACCTTTACCATGAAGTATTCGAAGGCCCTTCTCTCCAATATGTCCAAGCCTTTGATGCCACAAGATGGTCTTCTCTCCAGAGGCCACTAGATTTTCTGCTCCACTTTCAGGAACCACATAACTATTTCACTCATCAACAATAGTGCTACCTTGTAGCTTGTACAGAGTTCCAATCCGAACACCCCACATCAATACCAGTGCTCCTGAACCATCTTGTAGGTATCCTTCTCGAACACTGTCTTTACACCTGCATCATCCAGCTTGCTTACAAAAATTAGATTTCTAGCCAATGCAGGAATACAAAGAACACCCGGAAGTGTTCTAACCCTTCCACCTTGCAACTTCAACATTACTTTTCCATGACCAATGATTCTAGCCTTCCTATCATCCCCTAAGAAAACATCACCACCATCGTATTTCTCATACTCGCAGAACCACTCTCTATGGGGAGTGAAGTGAAAGGATGCACCTGAGCCAATCAACCATTCCTCATGATCTACATGTGTACTTGAAGAAGCCAAGTACACATCCCCACCTTCATCTGAGGTGGTTTTCAGCTCCGCAGAAGGAGCATCATCAGATCCCTTTCCTTTATCTCGAGCTTTAGATTTATAGTCCCTTTTGTAGTGCCCTTCCTTTCCACATTTCCAGCACACCACCTTTACAGGTTTTCCTAGAGATTTAGATCTCCCTCTAGATTTAGATCTCCCACTCGATGACTTATTTTTGTTTTTTTTTTTTGGGACCGTCCTCGTATAGACAAGGCATCACCATTCTGACTCTCCATATTTTTCTATCTCATCTCCTCTGTCAAGAAGGATGAGACTATTTCATCAAACTACAAGGCAGTTGTATTGCTACCTATTGCAATAACCAGACTATCCCATGAATCTGGTAGAGAACACAACAAACTGATGCACTTATCTTCATCTGAAATTTTAATATCAAAGGATAATATTTAACTTACCACAGTATTAAATGCATTCAGATGCTCTGTCACCAGGTCTCCATCTTTCATCCACATGTTATACAGCCTTTTCTACAAGAACAATTTATTCACTAGAGACTTATATTGGTACAAAGTCCCTAACTTGTCCCACAAAGCCTTCGTCGTAGCTTCCCCTTTTACATTCAAAAATACTAAATCTGAGACACACAATTGTATTGTGCTCTTTGCCTTCCGATCCAACTTCTTCCATTCTTCATCGGACACTCCCATTGGTTTAGTACCTGGATCTACCGTGATCCACTGATCTTTATCCACCAACAAATCCTCCATATTGAGTTTCCACAATTCAAAGCTCTGACCATTAAATTTCTCGATCTCTATCTTTCCACTGCTCGCCATCTTCTTTCACCACCAGAATCGATCTCACAGATCTCCCATTGAACACGGTCTACCACAGGTCTAAGCGAAACCCCTCAGTAATAAAGGCATTCCCTTAAAGCCAAAACAAATCTGATACCAAATGTAGGTTTTAACCCTGTACAGAAATTACTTGCATACAAATTCTAAAACACAGAAAATAAACAATGCGAGAGCATAACACATAAAACACATATACACAGATATTTTCCCCTGGATCCCAAAACCGGGACTACCAGCTTGATTTTTCATTATGTTCCTTTCAATGTTACAATACATATTTATACATGCAAAAGCATCCAATACCATGGACCGAAAACCATCGTGTCCAAAACCATGGACCGAAAACCATCGCATCCAAAACCATGTGAGAAAATCAAGCGCAAAAGATAGGTAGGTCCATCCAACCTAATATAGGTCACTTGCACCCCTCAAACCCCCTTGTCACCCCCCTGCTATGAAATCGGCGCAACGAAGGGGGGCTCCGTCCCCCCTCTAACACCCTTGGTTAACTATGTGGGCTAGTAGAGGAAAGAATATAACACAACCCAACATTCGGGACTCCAATTCAAGGATGCTGCCTGTTCTTTCCTTCATAAGATAGGAGCAAGAGCTAAAATCCTCCCATACAGTGATATGGTTAGGTGGGTGGTGGAAAACCTCACCATCAAGGATAGTCAATACAGGAATTTGAGAATGGAACTCATGGGATCGTTCAAAGCAGAAGACCTCAAGAAAATGTACCATATTCATGACCGTCAGGACATATATGATAAGAATTACATGGCCAGCTTCGCGAAGAAAAATGAGGAACCCTTCAAGATGATCGAGGGATGGAGGGTACTGGATAAAAAATTCAAATTTGAAAAATTGGGTATGTATCCTATAGCCTCTTTGGAAAACCCCTACAACTATGCAACTGATACGTTATGTAGACTATACGAGTTACCCAATAATGCTAAATTTTGCATATAATGGATTCCTCTGATTGATGCCTATGTTAATTCCCACATTATGAATTGGGCCACCATCCTATTTGATAACCCAGCCACCATCATCACCGAATATCAACAGAAGAGATCCTCCTCTCCAGAGAACCTTCCTCCTTTCTATTTTAGTGCTTACATTATGGACGCCATTTTTTTCTGCACTAAGTTTCCAATCATGGGTTGGAAATGGACCTTGCAAGACCCCTACCCTATCCATCTCATCCATAAGAAAATTTGGGAATCCCATTATACGCCCCATTTCTATAAAATATGTCATGTTGTTATTTTGCCACTGCATCAATTAATTTTCAAAAAGAAAGCCCCCAGGTTTTGTGCTATAGACCTTCTGGCTGTCGGAATTTTTTTTTTGAAGAATGGTTCATCTACATTAGGGTTCCTGGTAGCACAGCAGACCCAAATCTCCTCCCCTTGTATGTTTCTGATAAATTGTTAGGAAGAGAAATAGCCCACCAGACCATGGGAAAGGGCCTGACCAAAGTTCTCAAAGAAAGCAAGAAGTTATTATGGCTATCTTTTCCTATCAGGTGCGATTCTTTTTCTTTAGCAAATTTTAATCATGCGAAAAAGGAGTCAGTAAGCCTAGAAGGCCTCAGGCTTCATACTTTTCCGAAAAGGTAATTTGATCTAGAAAAGATAGCCTATAACATCACTACTGTGGTAAATATCAATCCATATAACCATGATGGTAATGATCTGGAAGACCTGTTACAGTCGGTTGAATCCTTCAAAAAATCATTCGAATGGGCAAGGGAAAATTTGATTCCTAAAGATTTTGAAAACTTTCAAGAGTTTAGAAGCAAAAGGATTGAAGTAATCCCAATGCACTTGTTGAAAATCGAGGACAAGCCTACACCCATTGTGACTGTCAATAACAAAGGACCTGATTCTCACATAGAGTCTCAGGTGAATATTGAGAAAACACTGGATACAGGGAAGGCCCAAGACACCAATAACACAACAGAATATAGCAGGAATTCAGCCGAGAAACAAGTTATGAGCACCCCACCTAAAGAGATCAGTTCAGAGGTCAAAAGTGGCAGTTTGGAACAGGAGTGGGATTAGTTTAATAAGAAACTGCAAGACACTCCCAACATGACAGATACTTAGGAAACAATGGAGTGTCAAACTCATTTGCATATTCAGGAAAATATAGATTTCGAGCCAATAGATATGCAAGTGACAACGTCTTAGTAGACTAAAATTATCCCTTCTTTGCCCACATCAGAGATTGTTTTAAAAGTGACTCAAATCCCTCCTCTTGATGTTTACTACAGACCGCTACACAAGGCTGTAGTAAGAAGACAGAGGAAAAGGAGAAGGGTAGAAACACCCGAGCTCCCACCTAGAAATGAGCTAATGGACATAGTCTGGAGAGATGTTCCTTCCAACCCTGTTGAAAACTTGACTAGATTGTCATAGTTTACAGGAGCGTATGCAACGACCACCATGGACAAAGCTACCAAAGTATTTATTTTGTTGATACAAAAGGAAGAGAAAATTTCACAGCTCAAGCAATAGCTCGAAATAGAGAAGGCAAGTGTGAACACACAGGCTCTTGAGCAGTTAGCCCAATTGCAACAGAGCATGGAGGTCTTAAAGATAAACCATGAAGTAGACATATCGGCCAAAAACATGCAACTCCAAGACTTGTAGCAAGCTATGGAAAGATACAAGAATGTTCCTACTATCGAGGAATTCATCAAAAAGGTGCTCGAACTGAATTCCCTCTTGTTGAAAGAGCAAGAACAATTTTACCAAAAGATGTCACATATCGCTCCTTATCTAATATCTAGTGACCAACTAATAGATAAAGTGATTAAATAGAGAACTGAGTTTACTAATTTAAACACAAGAATGTCAAAGTTCATTGAATGGCAAGAAACAAAAGAGGGGAGAAGAGCCAATTTTCTTGATATCGAGGAGACACACAAGGATATTCTTTTCATGGATTGGGATGTGAGAATCAAACAAGCCGAGCTAGCAGTAGAAACCGCAGCTAGGGTGTCGAAGAACATAATCAAAGCAGTAAACCACACTCTATTTTCCACCAACTTGTTGAAATAAATCAATCCAAAAGAACTGCCCGATCTTAATGACTTGCATAACATATGGAGGGAAAGAGAAAAAACTCAAAGGGAAGCAATCACAAAGTTGGCAAAGACCGATTGGGAGTCATATTGGAAATAACTCGTCAGGCCACACAATCAAATCATGACCCTTAACTTCTCTCTCTATTCAACTCAGTGGATGGTGCCACCTCTCACAGATGCGATTTTCACTGGACAGGTCAGAACACATTTTGGGGAACCTCCTCAAGTCAAACCGATGGCTGATATATGCAATTTAATGGACAAGTTGGCAGGCAAAAAATCATGGTCATAGCCTCTGCTCATCAAACCACTATTTATTTTTAGAGTTAGTTAACTAGTTAGGAGGAAGGTTGTTTGAAACCTCCTCAAATTTTTGTATAATCTATTTTTGAACATTAGTTAGAATAATATTTATACCCTTCTCATGCATTTAGAGAAGGGTCCAAAATTTTATGAAAAATATTTGCAAAGAATTCACTATTGTAAGTTTGTGGATGCTTTGGTGAAATTATGGAACATGATCATTTCTTTTAAATATCAGACTACTTTCCTTTGTTGATGCACTTTTGTATACTTGGAAGATAATTTGACCTAAAGAAAGGAGTTGATCTATGTCATATGCCAAATGAGCATAACTTCACATATATGGTACTTCTATCTTATATAATTAAGCTCTATTTCTATTTAATTAGTGACAGTACGCTATTTTCATGAATTGTATATGAGGTATATTCTTTCTGTTAAGCGTTAATTGCACTATTGTATGATGCCTAGCTAAGATTGTTTATTTTCATGTATAAATCATCATATATGTGATATAGTTTATATATTTCTTTGACAAACTATTTAGTCAAAGAAATTATCTTATATGTTATCATCTTTGTTTTATGCGCGATTGATCTTTATTATCACATGTCAAGCAGATATCTTTGTAGATCGCATATCACTCAGAAATACCTGGGTTTATATTAGATTAAGTTAGATAGAGATTTGCATGATAGAATATGTCATTCAAATTATCATAATTCTATTGAAAACAATCGTAAACCACCCACTCTCATTTAAAAACCCATATTGAGAAATTGGTCCCATTATCCCTAGTCGGAGCCACCACTTTAAACGGAAAGGGAGACGTCTTAAGGTTTGAACTGGGTGGTTATCCCCCATGCTTTAGCAGCAAAAATTTGAAGTTTCAACATTTTGGTGCTAGAAGGAGAGCCATCCCACTATGAATGGAATATAAACCTAAAGATCAATTGAAAAAAATTCATAAGAGTCAAAACCCCTCCACAGCTTCTACACCTTCTAGATCTCGTTCAAAATCTCCTGATCAGAAATATGAAGTTGTAGAAACATCTCCATCACTTCCTAAAGTAGAAAGACAACCACTTTCTCCAGATTACACTCTCAAGTCTCCAAAATTCCATTATTTGATACAGAAATTGGCACAGATATCCATTTCTGCCGAAAAGACAGAGAGGCCTGAATCTTTTGAAGAAAGTGTCACTTCCATATTACAAGAAACTGGTGTATTAACTAGATTGCAACGTGAAAGGCTTGACGTAACTCCTTTTGAATTTCCCATCCCCCCACGACGTATGAAAGTTACCTCATCTAGATCTGAATTGGATACCAGTGGGATCACATCACCTTTCCATCCATTCACTTCTTCTTAATCCACAACTTCTCAACTATCCACTTCTCCAATTAGTACTGCTACTAGTAGTACTAACCGAGTAGTAAGTTCTTCACCATCTATAACTACTTCTAGATAGACCTCCCCATTTGTTCAGTCTCCAACTCAAGTCATGGCTAATCAATCCACTCAACCTTGGACAAATCTTCGTGCTGCTCTAGATGCAAATCCAAATGCTCTTCGAGCAAACCCAGAAAAATGGTTACCTAAGTACAATCTTGTTGATGGTCTTCCTGTTAAGGAACATATAAACAACTTTATGTTAGCCATGAATCTTAACGGAGTTGCACATGAAGATGTTGTAATTAGACTATTCTTTTACACTTCTAAGGATCTACTCGATCTTGCTATTTTTCCCTTCCTGTTGGTTCAATAAGAGACTGGGATACTTTTCAAGAAGTATTTCTTGCAAAATTTGGTGATGATAGGACCATTGCATCCTTAATAAATGATCTTTCTAAATTAAAAGCTAATTTATATGAAAGGATCAAAGACTTTAACTCCAGATTTAACAAGTTACTAAATAAAATCCCAGCTGCCTCAAAACCTAAAATAGATGTACAAATTGAATGGTACATATCCTCTCTTCCTTCTAATATTGCAATTTTTATAGATAGAGCCAATAAGTTTACCCTTGTAGAAAACATGAAATAAGCCCTATCTATAGAAAAAAGGATTATTACTTTAGAAAATAGATCACAGACAGAGGAAAGGAAGTCAAAGAAGGTAACATTTAGGAATGATTCGAAAAAGAAAACTTCAAAGGACCCTTTCGATCTTGAAGGCCTTAAGAAATTTTTAAAAACCATGTCTAATGAAATGGTCAAAATCAGGAAACAGGTTGCAGAATCCTCTACTCCCAGGAAACCTTTTCACTCATTTAAACGAAACCCTTCTTCTACATCACAACCACACAATATTATTTCAAATGTTAAATCTGATCCAGACATAGAAGAAGACTCACCAGCTGAAGAGGAAGTCGAAATGGAAGAAGAATTTGAATTAAATGGAATGTGGGATTTCATTCTTCCAACTGAAGAAGAAGCACAAGCTATGCCAGTAACTACAAGAAGTAAAAACTCTCCCAATATGTCTATCACAAATCAGAAACAAAAAACTTTTACTCCTGTAAAGGAAAAAATAGTAAGTAAGAAGTATAAGACTAGTCCAACTGACCCTATTCCACTAGATCCTCCAAATGCTTCCAAAATGTTGGTAATATCAGATATAGAGAATACAACATAGTCAAAGATATGAAAAAGATGAGAGAAAACATTTCTTTGCACAAACTCACTAAACTCAATCAACAACATAAAATTCTATTAAGAGAATTAAAGGCAGTTCCTGTATCCCCTCTACCATCTACTGTTATTACTTAGGTTGCTTACGATATGGGAAAACCCCCCTCATCTTCAAGCAAAGTAGATCCTTCAGATTTAGTGCTGATAGGTGATACGCCTATCTCTCACACTCCTCCATTTCTCCTTACTTATGAGTTTTTCAATAGAAATGTCCATAATTTCCTTGTTGATTCAGGTGCCTCTTCAAATATTATGCTAAGGACCGTGTGCACCAAGTTGAATATTACACCTCAAAAATCTGTAGTACACATAGTTCAATTAGATAGGACAAAAGTAGAAGTACTTGGAGAAATAGCATCAGTTTCAATTAGGCTTTCCTCTAATCCAAAAGTTTCACAAATAATTGATATTCTAGTGGCTGATATCCCAAAATTCTATGGTTTGATTCTAAGTAGGGACTGGTTTGAAAATTTGCATGGTTACCTTGCAACTGATTGGTCTCACATGTGGTTTCCACATAATGGTAAACCAAATCAAATTAGAGTAGATCGAGAAAAGTTCATGAAATACACAGCCACTGATCTTGAGGGAAGAAATGAACCTGTTGCCTTCACTAGTAACATCATTGGAAATTACTAAGCTGAATCATTCTTGGGATCCTTTAATGCTCAGAGATCTCACTTTCCAAATAGTGCCATAGTATCTCAAATAGAAAAAATTTCACAAACAGATGCTTCCAAGTGTGTAAATTTAGTAGATAGAATTTTAAATAATTCTTTGTTCTGGACTCTCTATTTTGATGGTTCCAAATCTGAAGACGGTGCAGGCGCAGGGTGCATTTTGATCAACCCACAAGGAGAGAAAACCATGTTAGCCTGAAAACTTGAATTTCATTGCACTAATAATATCACAGAATATGAAGCATTGATCCAAGGACTGTATAAAGCCATTGGCCTTAATGTCAAGTATTTGCAAGTCTATGGAGATTCTAAAATAATCATAAAGCAGGTAAGAAATACAATTCATTGTGTGTCTGGGCACCTTAAACATTATCAATCTCTTGCCCAGAATCTTACTTCTCATTTCACTGCTTTAACATTTCTTCATTTCCCAGATTGCAAAACGCAAGTGTTGATTTACTTGCTAATGTGGCATTCAAGCTTATACCTTCTGAAGAAATTAGTCCAGACAGATTTTCAATAGAGTTAATATTTTGGCCATCTATTCCCAGTAATGTAACAAATTGGAGAGTGTTTAATAATGATGCAGATATAGTTAATTTACTTACGTCATAAGGGTCGTATGAGGAACAAATCATAGATGAACATCATCATGATCTGCAAATTAAACATAATCAAGATCAAAACTCAATCCCGAAGTTTATGGTTAAGATGGAATATCTCTATGATTTAAAAGATAGATTCAAGAAAGTTACTAACTCCAAAACTCAAAGTTCCACTTTGAGATTTGAAGTAGTAACCCTAGGATCAACTAAAAAACCTCAAAATGTCAACCTAGGTCTTGGCCTATCATCTGAAGAAAGAATATCATTTATTAAGTTGTTGAAAACATACAAAGGTGTCTTTGCTTGGGATTACGTAGATCTCAAGACCTGTGATACCTTTGTAATTCAACATACCATACCTATGACTTCCAATGAGAAGCCAATTCAACAGAAGCTTTGGAAAATTCACCCAAACCTTGAGAGTCAAATCAAATCTGAATTGAACAAGCTTTTGAAAGCCAAAACAATCTTCCCTGTTAGACACTCAAAGTGAGTATCAAATATGGTCCCCGTAAGGAAAAAGGACGGTGATATTAGGATTTGTATTGATTTTAGAAACCTGAATAAAGCTTGTCAAAAGGATAAATTTTCTCTGCCTACCATGGAGAAGATATTGCAATCAGTTGCAGGTTCTGAATTAATGTCTTTTCTAGATGGATTTTTAGGATATAATCAAATTCTTCTACATCCAAATGATAGATTAAAGACAATGTTCCAGACCAAGTGAGAACATATGCGTATCAGAAGATTCCTTTCGAACTTATTAATGTAGGTGCTACATTTCAACGTGCTATGGATATTGATTTTAAAGGTATGATTAATAAATTAGTTGTTATTTACTTAGATGACATCACAGTCTATTCTAATGATAGAAATAATCATTTAAATGACCTAAAGCACATTTTTGAAAAATGCAAGAAATATGGCATTTCCTTAAATCACAAAAATAATTATTTTTCTTTACCAGAAGGAAAACTCCCGGGGATTATAGTCTTCAAGAAAGGGATTTACGTTGACCCTGGTAGACTCCAAGAGATTGAAAAGATTCCTCTCCCACATAACAAAAAGACCATGCAATCATTCCTAGGCCAAATTAAATTTGTAAAACAATTTGTTCCATATTTTTCACAGATCATCCTACCCCTCCAAGCAATGATAAGAAAAAATGCAGTTTTCAAATGGAGAAAAGATGAAAGAGAGTAATTTGAGTTGATAAAAAAACCATTATTAATGCTCCTTCTTTAACAACTCCTGACTTTCTAAAACCCTTTGTACTATATAATTTCTCATCTGAAACATCATATGTAGTAGTTTTAACATAGTTGAATGCTAAAAATATGGAGGCACCCATCTCTTCTTTTAGTTCCAACTTTCAAGGTTAGGAGTTAAACTATTCAGCTGTTAAGAAACAAGCATTTGTTGTTTTTAAAACCTTGAAACATTTCAGACCTTTTCTTCTCAAAACCCATACAAAGATAGTAGTACCTTACCCTGCAGTAAGGGAATTATTAATCCAAAGAGAAGTAGGGGGAGAAAAGAGCTAATAGGGTTACTCCACTTCGATAACATGATGTAGAAATCCAGCCAGCTAAAATTGTTAGGGGCCAAGGTTTTTGCAGGATGTTAACTGGAGCTTCCCACTTATCAGTAGAAGAAGATCAAGGTAATGAAGTACAAATATTAGAGGTAATCCTCAATGATACACAATCACAATATGATGATTTGAAATTTTATTTGAAGAATGGGTATGCTCCTATGCATCTTAATTATAAAGCAAAGCGTGCTTTAAGGTTGAAATGAAATCAGTATGAATTAGTCAATGATGTATCGTTTAGGAAAAATTATGATTCGGTATTATTAAGATACCTAGAAAAACTTGAAGCTGAAAAGGTAATGCAGAAATTACATGATGGACTAGTAGAAGGACATTTCAGAGGAAATACCACAACTCACAAAATCATGCATGCAGGATATTATTGACCAACAATATTTAAGGATGCACATGAATATGCAAGAAAGTGTAAAACTTGTCAAACTACAACCAGAAGAGAAAGGAAGCCAACATTCCCTTTGCAACTAGTAAACATCAAACAACCATTCGAACAATGGGGATTAGACAATTGGTGAGATTGTTCCTAAATCTTCCAAACAACATAGATACATCCTTACAGCTATTGATTATTTTACAAAATGGGTAGAAACTATCCCACTAAACATAGATAATATAGAAAGAATTACAGGCTTCATTGATCAGTACATAATTACCAGGTTTTGCTTACCCTCATCTTTAATGTTTGACAATGCATCTTATTTTTCTGGAAATACAATGGTAGAATTTTCTCTAAAGTGAGGTTTTAAGTTAAAATATTCAGCCAACTTTTATCCAAAAGGTAATCGATTAGCAGAATCAACAAACAAAAACCTCATGAGAATTATCAAAAGGACTATTGACCAAAATCATAGGAATTGGCACAAAGCATTGACATTTGCTCTTTAGGCAGACAAAATTACACAAAAGGCCTTCATTGGTTCTTCTCATTTTTCTTTAGTTTATGAAAAATAAGTTGTTATTACCACAAAAATAGAAATCCCATCTCTTTCCCTAGTGCAATTCATATATTAAAACCCTTCCTATTCTCTCCAGGTTAGACAGTTTCAGATTGTTAAGCTTGAAGAAGAACGAGAAAAGGCTAAAGAAACCCACTTCCATCATAAACAATTAGTCAAAGCCTATTTTGATACAACCTTTTCCAGTCATAAAACTTTTGAAGTAGGTGATTTGGTTTTGAAATGGGACAAAGCACATGAAGAAAAAGGTAAACATACCAAATTCCAAAGATTATGGCTTGGCCCTTTTCAAATTGTTGAGAAAATTGGTCAATCAACATTTATTTTACAAGACTTGTCAGGTAAGATGGATTCCTTGCCCGTTAATGGGAAAATTTTGAAGAAATTATTTTCTTAGAAGATAGCCTGTTCCAATTTTGTATCATATCACCTTTAAGATTCTTAGGAAAATAAAGGTTAAGTAGTATTTACTTTTGGCTTTTCAAAATAAAATCTTTGAGAATATTTCTGATTTTTCGCTTCTATAAGTAGGTAAAAGTTAAAGAAATAATTAGGGAATTTGAGTACCAAAAGTAAACCTGATTTCCTTGGAAAAACTTGATCTTGCTTAAAACATTTATTCTATGAACAAACTCTTATCTTTATAAAGTATGAATGTTTTGTTATTAGTCAAGAAAAGAATATTTAACCTAGTAAGGACTTTCTACAGATAAGTATCTTAAAACTCTTTCATTATCATCCAAAACTCTCAAAAGAGCCAATGATTCACCCCATCTGATAAAATTTTCCTTTTTCAGAGTGATTCTAAAATATGTAAAACTTAGAAGATAAAAAGTCTCATTATGAGCTTGTTTACCATGATCATAGGGAAATAATTAAACTGATATTACCAAAACTACATATTAAAATAGGGTAATAGCCAATGATCTCACTAGTCAGAGGACAAGGGGTCTTATCAAGAGCTATCTTTTTCAATTTAGTTACAATCAATGAATGGCATTGCCATTATTAGGTCACCCAACCTAGACAATGTCTTTTAAGAAACCTAAAATAAAAGATTATATTAAAAAGGAAGAAGGACAAGATCCAAGTGAGATTCAAAGCAAGTGAATATCATTTTGAATTTTGAAAATTGCTTCAGATGGGACAATGAATAATTTTTGGTTAAAAGATAACCCTATCTAGGCTATGAATCCCTGTTGGCAGTAGAGGCTCTATCTGTGATAAATGAGTAAAACACAAAAAAACTAACCTATAGAAGACACCTGCTATATCACTTTAAATCTTATTATTGAATGATGAAAGAATTTGTATTTTTATCACTACAAGAATAAAATAGTTGAGTAAATGGATTGAGTAAGTGATTATGATTCTAGATAAACGTTGTTTACTTTATAACTCATGTAATTATTATCCCTATAACTCTACTTACTTTGAAAGTTTTCGAAATTTTAGAAAACTAATCAGAGATAATTGGTCCTCCCTAGTGAATCCCCAATTTTTGTACTATGTAACAACCCCCCACCATTTATATATATAGTAATAGCTAATATAGACATATAAATGGGGACCCTTTTTAAAAAAATTAGTCTTAGAATAATAAAACCTAACTCTAAGAAATTCCCTTGAAAACTCTTGGAAAATAACCCAAGGATAAGATCCTCATCGCAAATCACAAATCACATTTTTCCATGTGATGATCATAAACACCTTAAAGAAATTGTGATATGCGATCAAACCTCCCACTGCGATATTCCGATCAAAACACCTTACGATTTCGCAATCGCATTTCGTAGGGATCACAAGTAATTAAGCCATGCCACTATGACATCCATTAACGATTTGTGAAATGCGATATTGCGATGATCGCAATCGCATTTTGCCTTATAAACAGGCGATGCTATATTACATCATTTTAAATATTGTGATGCACGAATAAAGCAGTAAGCGTGTGAAATAATTGTGTTTTAATATAATAATGAATGGTTTGACAGGGTAATAAATGTTTAGTGGCCCAAGGAGAGGTAATGATTTTCCAAGTTATGGGTAGTTAACACTGAATATATCATTTGAACCTTTCCCAAGATTCAAAGTCATTTCAAAAGAGCTTTAACTCTTAATTGCCCAATACTGTCGGTGTTGATATATCATGTCCATTTTAGGAAAGCTACAAAATGTATGTCATTGTGGAAGGTGACGCAGAAACAGAAGAAGCAGAGCATTGCAAAGTCTAAGCTTACAGAAATGGCTCTTATATTCTCTGATATGGTGTGTAGTGCTGATGGGGGAGCAACAACTTGGGAGGTCATATACAATAGTCTTGAGAATGAGCATCCTAAGGTTACTGTCACAAGAGAAACACCTGAATCAATAAGACCTTCGGGACTCCAATTCAAGGATGTTGCCTATTCTTTCCTTCACAAGATAGAAGAAAGAGCTAAAATCCTCCCATACACTAATATGATTAGGTGGGTGGTGGAAAACCACACCATTGAGGATATAAATTCAGGAATTCGATAATGGAACTCATGGGATCATTCAAAGTGGAATACCTCAAGAAAATGTACCTTATTCCTAACCCTCAGGACATATATGATAATGATTACGTGGCCAACTTTGTGAAGAAAAAATGAAGAACACTTCAAGATGATCCAGGGATGGAGGGTACTGGACAACAAATTCAAATTTGAAAAATCAGGTATATATCCTATAGCCTCTTTGGCAAACCCCTACAACTATGCAGCTGCTATGTTATGTAAACTATACAGGTTACCCAATAATGCTAAATTTTCCATAGAATGGATTCCTCTGATTGCTGCCTATGTTAATTCCCACCTTATGAATTGGGCCACCATCCTATCTAATAACCTAGCCACCATCATCACCGAATATTGACAGAAGAGATCCTCCTCTCCAGAGAACCTTCCTCTATTCTATTTAGTACCTACATTATGGACACCATTTGTTTCTGCACTAAATTTCCAATCATGGTTTGGAAATTCACCTTGCAGGATCCCTACCCTATCCATCTCAACCATAAGAGAATTTGGGAATCCCATTATACGCCCCATTTCTATAAAATATGTCATGTCATTATTTTTCCATTGCATCAATTAATTTTGAAAAAGGAAAGCCCGCAGGTTTTCCAAATAAATCGCTACAGACCTTCTGTCTCTCGGCAAATATTTTATTGAAGAATGGTTCACCTACATTAGGGTTTTTGGTAGCACAATAGACCACATGTCCTCTGCTTGTATGTTTCTGATAAATTGTTAGCAAGAGAAATAGCCCACCAGACCATGGGAAAGGGCCTGACCAAGGTTCTCAAAGAAAGAAAGAAGTTATTATGGCCATCTTTTCCTATTAGGTGCAGTTCTTTTTGTTTAGAAAATTTTAATCATGCGGTAAAAGAGTCAGTAAGCCTGGAAGGCCTCAAGCTGCATACTTTTCTGAAAAGGTAATTTGATCCAGACAAGATAGCCTATAACATCACTACTGTGGTAAAGATCAAGCCATATAACAATGAGGCAAATGATCTGGAAGACTTTTTATAGTTGGATAAATCCTTCGAACAATCATTTGAATGGGCAAGGGAAAAACTAAGTCCTGAATATTTTGAAAACTTTTAGGAGTTCATAAGAAAAAGGCTCAAAGTAAGCCTGATGCACTTGTTGAAAATCGAGGACAAGCCTACACTGAATGTGATTGTCAATAGAGAAGGACCTATTTCTCACATAGAATCTCAGGTGAATACTGAGAAAACACTAGATACAAGGAAGGCCCAAGACACCGATAACACAGAAAATCTAGCAGGAAGTTAGCTGAGAAACATGTTATGAGCAACCCCCCCTAAAGAGATTGGTTCAAAGTTCAAAAACAACAGTTTGGAACAGAAGTGGGATCAGTTTAATAAGAAACTGCAAGACACTCCAACCACGAAAGATACCCAGGAAACAATGGAGTGTCAAACTACTCTGCATACTCAGGAAAATATAGAGTCTGAGCGAATAGATGAGCAAGCGACAATGTCTAAGTAGACTGAAATTATCCCTACTCTGCCCACATCATAAATTGTCTTAAAAGTGACTGAAATCCCTCCTCTTGATGTTTTCTATAGCACGCTACACAAGACTGTAGTAAGAAGACATAGGAAAAGGAAAAGGGTAGAAACACCCAAACTCCCACTTGGAAATGTGTCGATGGATATAGTTTGGAGAGATGTTCCTTCCAACCCAGCTGAAAACTTGACTAGATTGTCACAGTTTACATGAGCGTATGCAACGGCCACCATGGACAAAGCTACCGAAGTCTCTATTTTGTTGAGAGAAAAGGAAGAGAAAATTGCACAGCTTGAGCAACAACTTGAAACAGAGAAGGAAAGTGTGAACACGCAGGTTGCTGAGAAGTTGGCCCAATTACAGAAGAACATGGAGGTCTTGAGGATAAGCCATGAAGCAGACATATCGGCCAAAAACATGCAACTCCAAGACTTGCAGCAAGCCATGGAAAGATACAAGGATGTTCCTACTATTGAGGAATTCATCAAAGAGGCGTTGGAACTGAATTCCCTCCTGTTGAAACAAAAAGAAAAATTCTGCCAAAAGATGTCACATATCACTCCTTATTTGATCACTAGTGACTAGTTAATAGATAAATTGATTGGCGAAAGAACTGAGTTTACTGATTTAAACAAAAGAATCTCAGAGTTCATCGAATGGAAAGAAACAAAAGAGGGGAGAAGAGCCAATTTTCCTGAGATCGAGGAGACACACAAGGACATTCTTTTCATGGATTGGGATGTGAGAATCAAACAAGCCTAGCTAGTAGTAGCAAGAGTAGCTGGGGTGTCGAAGAACATAATCAAAGTGGTAAACCACACTCTGTTTGCCACCAACTTGGTGAAAGAAAGAAATCCGAAAGAACTGCCTGATCTTAATGACTTGCATAACAGATGGAGGGAAAGAGCAGAAACTCAAAGGGAAGCAATCGAAAAGTTGGAAAAGAACGATTGGGAGTCGTATTGGCAATACCTCATCAAGCCACATAGTCAAATCATGACCCTTAACTGCTCTCTCCATTCAACTTAGCGGATGCTGCCACCTCTCACAAATGTGATTTTTGCAGGACAGGTCAAAACATATTTTGGGGCACCTCCTCAAGTCAAACCGATGGCCGATATATGTGATGTAAAGGACAAGCTTGCAGACAACAAATCATCTTCATAGCCTTTGCTCATCAAGCCACTATTTATTATTAGAGTTAGTTAACTAGTTAGGAGGAAGGTTGTTTGAAACCTCCTCAAATTTTTGTATAATCTATTTTTGAACATTAGTTAGAATAGTATTTATACCCTTCTCATGCATTTAGAGAATGGTCCAGAATTTTATGAAAAAAATTTGCAAAGAATGCACTATTGTAATTTTGTGAATGCTTTGGTGAAATTATGGAACATGATCTTTTCTTTTAAATATCATACTACTTTCCTTTGTTGATGCACTTTTGTATACTTGGAAGATAATTTGACCTAAAGAAAGGATTTGATCTATGTCATATGCCAAATGAGCATAACTTCACATATATGGTACTTCTATCTTATATAATTAAGCTCTATTTCTATTTAATTAGTGACAGCACTTTATTTTCATGAATTGTATATGAGGTATATTCTTTCTGTTAAGCGTTAATTGCACTATTGTATGATGCCTAGCTGAGATTGTTTATTTTCATGTATAAATCATCATATATGTGATATAGTTTATATATTTCTTTGACTAACTATTTAGTCAAAGAAATTATCTTATATGTTATCATCTTTGTTTTATGCGTGATTGATCTTTATTATCACATGTCAAGCAGATATCTTTGTAGATCACATATCACACAGAAATACCTGGGTTTATATTAGATTAAGTTAGCTAAAGATTTGCATGATAGAATAGGTCATTCGAGTTATCATTATTCTATTGAAATCACTCGTAACCACCCACTCTCATTTTAAAACCCATACTGAGAATCTGGTCCCATTATCCCCAGTCAGAGCCACCACTTTAAAAGGAAAAGGAGTTGTCTTAAGGTCCAGACTGGGTGGTTATCCCCCATGTTGGAGTATCAAAAATCTCAGGCTTGAACAGAGAGATAGCCAAAACATTGTCAAATTTTAGCTTCAAAGAGGGAGAAGTGGAAGGTTTGAAAATACTTTTATTGTGAAATATGATAAAATTCCCATCTTAAACGAGTATATTTTAGAAAAATGATGGCATTGTAAAGGCATATTAAGAGCACAAAACAAAATTACAAAAAAAATTAGATCAGTTGCAAAATAAGTTGGTGGGAAAAAACTATTTAATAGGATAAAGACATATTTATGGGACCAAATTATATCTAATATTAAAAAATTATGGAATTATTTTGCACTAGTTAGAGATCAATCCACATTATCTTATTAGACACAATAATTAATTTAGCAAAGCTTAAATAAACTAGGCATTAAACAACAACTGGATAAAAAAAATTATGAACTTACTCAATTGTAAAACCTGGCAAAAATTGAATGAATTAGAGGTTAAGTATAGGACACCACTTATCCTCGAGACAAATAAAGTCCTAACAAAGAAAAATATCACATAACAAGCATAGAATAAATGAAATATAATGAAAAGAATATAGAGTATTTTCTGAATAAGTTCAATAATTTGCTAGAGATGGCTTTTCCTACCTGCTAGGTTAAAAAATGAAATCTTATTTCATAGGAATAATATAAAGAGCTATCACTAAAGGAAAGAAATGAAATTTCTAAATTTATATATATGACTGATATATTAAAGGGATAAACTATTGTGGACAAGTTAGTTGATGAATTTAATGTTTTATGGCATCTTAAAAATCTATTTACCATAATCCTTACATATGAGAAGTATATGGAATTGGGTATAGCATACTGGAAAATGGCTACATTGAATTACCCCACAAGTGCAATCTAGGACTATCTTGCTTGATTTCTATGATAAGGGATTCATCATAATTTTTGGTAGATGAGCACGCATGATATGTGGAAACCTTTCAATCTTTGTCTTCAACAACTTCCTATTCTGGTAACTTCGATCCTATAAATTTTCAAATGTAATTAATAGCCATTAGGATTTCATTTGTATAAAAGAAATCGATAACTCAATACCGAGGGATTGATACTTTTCTATATATTTACTCAATATTCTAATTAAGTATGATAAGTATTTTATCATTTGGATAGATTCATCCTTTCCTTTATGATAATATGTTTATGATTTGTAAGTTTTTCATCTCATCTTATCAAATATTTGTCTACTACATGTTTTTTCCTAATTGTAAAGAAACCTAGAGAGAGATCTGAAAGTGATAATTGGATATTACTTCCGTTATCATATGAGTTTACAATAATTATATGATTGAGTGATTCTATGAAGGGTTTTGTTTGTTTCCAACTTTGTTCCCTTTTCATTAACTATTGCAGTCAAATTTTATAATTTCAAAAAGCATGTTTTGTGACTTCTAAATTGACTTTCTTAGTGAAATTTCTACACTAGATATTTGAAGTATCAGTTTTATATTCTTAACACTCATGATGTGTTTCTTTTATTCTTCTATTCCACTATTCCATTTACTTATTTCCGATCATAATTGAGAGCAATGCCTTAATACTAATAACTTCATAATATTTTCCTTGGGATCATTTAAAGAGTAGTAAAAATTTAGATCATATCAGCTGTTGGATGTATTGGTGCCTTGGCTTAGTTCCCTAGATAAGAACATATCAAGGAACAACACCTCCTTTTCTCACAAATACATGGTATTCCATGTGCTCATTCCACAACTTTGAGAGGATGATAAACAAAAAAAAATGCATTATTTACCCAAATAATTCCCTTCAAAATAACTTGTTATGTGCATTTCATCGATCTATTCAAGATACGATGGATTTCATTCCCCAAATTCATTTGGAACAATTTATAACCACCCATTATGGCTTCCAATGTGGATTCATTGAAACAGTCAACTCCATGAAGAAATTATATCACTGATCAAAATGTTTTTCATGTGTGAAACTTTTAGGGAAAAGAAATGTAAAATCCTACTCGCAATATTGGAAGAACACTCATGAAATGACCATGTGATTTGATATTGTAGGAGGGAATTATTCAAGAGCTTGAAAGAAATCCCAAGTGTTGCAGAGGAATTTGAAGTAATCAACATACAGGTAAGCAAACACAATAACAAAAAATTAAAATGGCAATAAAACTCTTTATTTCTATTGAAGAAATCCCTTGATAGCCTCCAAATGAGACACAAAGGAGAATAATGTAAGACTAGGGGGGCCTTCTTCAATCCCCTTAAGGAAGGTATTTGTTGATCTATTTTGTTGGTACTTTCTCTTCCAATAACGAAGTATGCAAACTCTTCCAAAGGTGGGAATCTTGTCAAGAAGTAGCATGCATGAAATGACTTCATATTTCGAGAAACTCCTAGAAATATTTAGGTAGAATAATATTACTTCTCTTGTCATCTCTAAATGGTCATCCATGGATCATACCTATAGTATTTCTTCAATATTCTCAGAAACAATTTTATGGTAAGAATGGAGATCAATTTCATTGTGGCCTTCCCATGTTTGAGATGAATATGATAAGGGCCTTTCAGTTTCGAAAGTACTTACCAGTAAATGTCCTAGAACTCTGGGTTGAATTATTTGAACTTGGTATATACCTAATAATGATATATTCATGATTTCCTCCATCATTTGTTAATGAACTATTTCTTTTTATGGATCCATGTGGAAGTCAAAGGGACAATTATGTTAATCATGTAAAAGATGAATGGTGAATTGTATGGATATAAAAAGATCCAATTTAGAGTTTTTTAAACTAATTCTAGGTTGTTGATTTAATTTTCATATATAACCTTTATCTTAGTTGTTTAATGACATTATTTTTGGTAATCATTTGTCATGTTCCATGAGTGATTTTTTTTGTGATACATATATTCCCATGATGTGTGAGGTTAGGAGCAAATACATAGTTTAAATATATCATAGTTTACTTGATTTTGTATTGATTTAATGATGTCATGACAAACACACACACACACACACATAGAACAAATAGATAATGAAATCAAGTAGGGGATAGAAAAGGTTCGCCTAGAAAACAAACAACCTAAGAAGAGTTATTTACTATACATAAATGAGGAAAGAATGTACCATGATCAAGATCATGACCGACAAATATAATTACAATTTTTTACAAGATGGTGAATGATATTATTTGAGTTGCCTAAAGGCATGTTAGATAGTGTATGTTGAAGTATAAATTTGCATCACCTTCAGGGGAAATGGTGAGAGTAGAAAATGGAATTAATGATAACATCCCCAGGAGATTGACATGAATAAGAATGTTGAAACTACCAATTGATGTTTATTGTTCAAGTTCAAGGTCATCGACTATAACTAGAGATTTCAAGTGTCATAAGGTAAGAACCACCTTGATGTGAATAGGTGATAAAGTTGAACAATAGGATGGAAATGGAAGTAAAGAGAAAATATGGATCTCTTTGTTCCATCATATATTTATCATTTTGAAGGATCTTGAGAACCAAGGTACTACTTCATTCTTGTAATTTGTGAGTTGGGGTTGACAAGAAAGAAAACACAATGGATAAGGAAAGAGGAACCTTAGAAATCAAATTGTATACAAACCATATCAAAATATGATGTAGTGAACTTTAGTCATGATGGATGATGTTGATAGAGACTAAGTGGAAATTATATAATTCCCTTGGGTGGATCATAGTTGATATATGAGTAGAGGGTAACAACTAAAACGGAATGAGATAGATAAGAATATAAAATCGGGAGGAAAGTTAGAAATGGAACTTGACATGTCAATGTTTGGTTACAAGTGATGAAAATTGAAAAGACACGTGAAATAATGGATTACAATGGTTTGACTATGAGAAATGAAAGTTGGCCATTATGGGGGGGGCAAACAAACATAGGAATATTTGTATGTGAATGCTTCGACCAAGGGTGACTAGGATGGCCTCCAAAAGAAATAAATATGGGAAAGTGGTGTGATGGAAAATGTGCTTTCTTTGAAAAATCATTGTATAGTTACCAAATGAATGAAATATTAAGGGTTTAAAGTGTAAACATGGATATGGTTTTCCTAGTGAAATAATGCCTTTCCTAATGCTACAAGAGGGGACCCCATTAGTTGGTCTCATGTGGGTGGGTGAATCACGATTAATTACATAGATGGTATGTTGATAATGAGGGGAGGAGAGGCCAAATGTGAATGTGGTGGTGCATCAAGTATGATGAAAAAATTTGAAAACTAGAATCTTGAAGGGGTAAGTTAGCAATATGATGAGAAATAGATGAGTCATATTCTCAAAAGATGTAGACAAATAGGCTCCAAACTTGCAAGATGGATTAGGTGGGTGTTAATAATAAAAAGGGTGATAATCACTAAGGAAAACCATGTGGGTCGAGAAACTAGTAATTTGAACAAACCAAATTCATAATGATTGGGCTAAAGTTAGATGCATAGTTGGGAAAGGATGCCTTAAGGATCGATCAGAGGATGTATACTTGGTAATACAAAGAATGGAAAAGGAGTTCTTATCATGGTAGACTGAAGAATTACATACATGAAGGGTATAATAATGCCTACTAGTAGATTCCTCATGGATACCCTTGAGGGAATTACATACATGAAATTGAATACCGAAAGTGAAAGTACTAATGAAAAAACACTTGATTTGTAGTAAACAAAAGTATATATACTTTATTTGATTAAGTGATGATAAAAATGGTCCCAAAGTATATGTTTTATAGTATGGAACACGTTTCTAATGTGTGGAACAAAGCTATATGTCATTGGGATGATAGATGCATGAACTATATGAGTTTGTCTGTAGGTAACATGTGGAGTTGGGTCATGAAAATAAGGACACATGTTTAATCCAAGAGAAAATGAGTAGAAAACTAAATATATTATCTGAGTGGATAAATAAATATAGTAGTATTGTCTAACATTTTGGGTGTTAGGGTTCACCAGAGGAGGGCAGTTACCAGGGAGCTTGGTGGGGTGGGGGTGGGGGTGTTAATGACCTCCGAAGGAAAATTCCCATGTCCCAATTGGAGGATAGGGAATAGTGAGTTTTTTTAATAGGCACTCCTTGAATAATTTGATGTGACCATCAAGGGAGGTAAATAATGAAGCTAAATTTGAAGGGGATTCACCAAATGAAGTGATGAAACTACAATAGTGGATTATTTTGATGAGGCCATGTGGCTTGCAATCGGGTAATGTATAGGGTTACAAGACACCACAAGGTATGATGGTGGTGTCAAAAAAGTGTGCAATGTGGCTAGTGTTGTGTCAACTACTAGGTGTGGGGGGAACCAAGTAGAAAGTGGTATTGTCTATGGTCTCATGAAACAAGGACTAGGGGAATAGTTGGTGCCATATATGTAGGATTATGGATTAAAGGTATAATAGTAAGCAACTTAAAGTTGGACATCCAAAAAAAGAGGATATGAAATAATATATCATATTCATTAGGTTATATAATGTCCATGATGGGTTTCACAGCATTAAACTATCTAGCAACATCCCGTGTAGGGGCATGACCCATAACCATGGAATCTTTATTAGTTAAAAGGTATAATAGTGTATTATATTGCATAGTCCAAAAGGAGAGGGAATGAGAGGGCTCACTAATTGAGTTGTTATGACCCTACAATAAATCGACGAGTGAACATAGGTAGAGGTTATTACTAACACTAGTGAAAGAATTAATCGCCTAAAATATTTTTTCATCCCTAAGGGAGGATGTGGTCGAGAGGCCATTGGTACTGTTATAAGTGGGGGAGGAAATATACATGCATGCCCCCAATGTCCAATGAATCTTCCTAACCTCTTGCCTAAAGTGGTAGTTGTCACTTTCATCTCCCTTGAACATGGAACTTATTTGCATCATTTCCTTAATACTGATTGTAGCTTCCTTAAGAGTTGTTCCATATAGATGAGTCCTTTAATCCTTTGGATTTTTATACTTCTAGTCATTATGGATCTCATTCCAATTTCTCATGCATTGTTGCTTGATATCATGTGGTTCCTTTGTGTCAGTGTTGTAAATACATTCATATCTAATGAGGTAGATTTAATCCAAAGATGGTAATTTTTTATTCTATTAACCTTCCATGTTAGTTATCCCTATGTCATTTGTAACTTGTCATTCTATCTCTTCACATCATCTCTTAGTTTTGTTTACATATTGATTGATGTGGGGTACATCAAGGCCCTAATTTTAAGGATCTCTTCCTATTGGCATCAACTCATTATGTAGGAAATGCATCTACAAACCAGCTAGTACCTTGGAGTTTGTAGATATTAGTGGAAATATTCCTTGTGATCAAAAATGGGTTTAAATCATTGACTGTTAGTTGATTAAATCTTTGCGTTTTCAACATCAACTATTTTATTCACATTCATTAGATTGTGCTAGGTACCTTAGGCTCATTTTCATCATTAGTGTGTATCCTCATCTATTAATATTATACCGCAATGATCAATAATCAAATGGTTTCTACCATTCTCGACATTAGTTCATCTATTTGCATGATGTAGATTTGAAACATTGAGGTTGGGGCTAATACCTTGGGATTGGGGGCTTATCACTCATTCACGTTATCCTTCCCATGTTACAATAGAGTATTTCACTATGATATGTACTTTGAATACCACTTAGGGAACTCTCATTCATTCCCATTGTCTTATTAATGTATAATTTTCCATGGATCCATATTGTATTTGTGTGTATCTATGATTTATTTGTTAATGTAATGGATCCATAGTGCATTCCTTCATGTCTATGTATTGTCATTTCACATCATGGATCTACAGTGTATTGTATTGGTGGCCATGTTTTATTATCTCTTGTACCAAGCACAACTATTTCTACCTTAAGGATGAATCTATATGATTGGTTGATGAGTGCATGTAGGTCTTAAATGGTTCCTTTTTCTCATTAGATGAATTATGAGGTCTAAAATAGGCCTCCTAATGAAAATAATAAAATAATAATTTATGAACTTTTAACACAAAAGAAAGAATACTTTTTTCAATTGTACTTTTAAGTTATCTCCTTATAGCTTTACTCAAATTTTAAGTGTGGGCACTCCTTGTATGTGGAATTAGATTATGCATCCAATGAATACCTACTCTACATACTTTTGAGTATACCCACATTGAGAAAATGAGACATGATCTTTTAATCTAAGTTTATTTTTCTTGGAGGGGGCCTACTCAAAACTATGTAGGGTGAATACTTATTGGATGAGTAACCTAATTCCACATCCAAAGAGTGCCCGGACTTGAAATTTGAGTAAACCTATAAGGATATAATTCAAAAATATGATTAAAAAAATAGGTTTCTTATTTCCCCTGCAAAAATGTTTACTTATGGGGATGACATCCTCATATTAAATCCTATTCATTATTTTAAAGTTAGTTTTTTTAGTACAGTTTTCATTTTTGGTTCCAGTTTTTACCTCAAAATTCGCCTAATGTATACTCCTTTCCTGTGACACCATAGGTGTTGTAGTATTGTAATGTGTTTGGACCATCAATTTTTCCTATAACCTCACACATTACTAGGCATCTATTATAGCCTTATTTTCCACCTTTGTAGTTATTGTGAGAGACCTACATATGTCACCATGTTGAAATGACAATTTTCTTCTTAAGGATACATGATTAAAAGCCTCATTTCTAATTGTCTAGTGACAAGGAGTGATGCATTTCCCATTTCTTGTATAGAAAGAGTGATCATAACCTAATACTCTCTTATGGAAGGTGATTCCATCCATATGCTTTTGCTCCTTACCATTTTCAAGGAGATCAATTCAATAAGGGTTGAATTGCCTCATCTAATGACATAAGAATTACAACTAGAGTCTAAATTCATTAGTACCTACGGGCCTGGATTTAGACTTTACTATCCTCACTATGTTTATGTAATGAAACCATTCCTATGGAATAAATAGTGTTTGGCCTTGTAATTGCTTCATTTCTTCTATTTAACTCTTTAGTTCTTATATCAATTTGTTATCCTTTTTTATCCCCATTTATATTATTTTTCTCATTATGTTCCATATCTTGGAAAAACTCATTTATTTATGAAAATATGTTTTAGTGAAAAGAACAAGGTTGTTTTACCTATAATTGAGCTAACGATTCATGGAACAATACTTTTCTATAAACAAGGATTTCAAAGGTGGACGAAAGGCAGTTGCATCTGAGACAATTCTTAGTTGATCTAGGTGCGATGTGTTCCTATAATAAGTAGTTAGTTGTAGAAGAAGGTTTTGGGTCTCTTTGTCAAAGGTAAAATATTTATCTTAATTTAGAAATAATGTCCTAAGAATCTTTGATTCTCAGGACATTCCTCATTTCACAACATTCTATTGCAATCTAATTTTGTAATAAATAAACAAAGGAAATGGCCTCTAGAAAGAAGATAAAAAAATGTTAAACTTGAGATAGAGATGTGAACTAAGTTCTGGTTGTAATTACTTTCTAAATAATTTTAATTCAAAGATATATTAGTTACATTCAATTCTTGCTTACTCATATTTTGATATGAGTTTCTTTTAAGGGTAGATTGACTCCTGGGTAATTTGGGCCTAGTCCGCTGGATGAATTGTTGCCTTTGCTATGTAAAATACATCAACATAATCTTATAATGTTCCTTCCTAATAAATTTTTGTTTCTTCATCTGTATGGTAAATAGTTTTTGTGTTTTTGATTTATATCATGCACATTTAATATGATTCAGTCTATTGTGTCATTTCTTCATAGTTGTTTCTTTGGACTTGTAATTGTTGTTTCCTTAGTTCCTTATTATTGTCCCTTAAAATATTGTTGTTACTTAGTTATAGTTGTTGGTTTATCACACAATAGTTAAATAGATGAAAACATATTAGATTAGGATTGAGGCTTTCATATGTTGTTCCTTGATTGATCTCTTATTCAAAGTAGTGTGATTGATTAGTTGTGCATTCAAATTTAATTTCTACAAGAAAGGTTTTGATTCATTTTAGACAGAGTTTATTTCTAGTATTATCATTTGATTCTCTGCATTTTACCTTCTTTATTTTACGTCCTGCTAGATTTGAAATATTGTAAGGGTGAGGATAAGACTGATTTTCCTTTAATATAAATATTAGACCTTAGATCATTTCATGTAGAACCAGTATTAGTCTTTGGTAGTTACCTGCATATATTTTCTTACTTCCTTGAAATAAAAAAAAACACTTATTAGGTTGATAATAGTAATATTTAGGTAATTATTTGCTTGATTTAAGTAATTAAAATCCCCAACATTTTTGCGTTGTTGTCAGGGAGGCTATACAAAGTATACTACCATAATAATAGCTATTTTTAGATCTATACCTAACTCTAAGATGGTTTGATATTAAAGACAGAAGGTAAAAACATGTTCACGCATCCTAGATAAGCTTGTGAGTGATTCTGCCCTCAGTTGGTAGTTTTAGTTCATATAGTGTGCATGACTAAAACACGAAATAGAGGTAAAAATAAGAAGGAAATGAATCCAAAAACCACCCTTGTGAGTAAAAAAACCAAAGTCTAAGCTAGCCTTGGGAGACCAACCATTATGGATGATAGCATATGGAAAGTGGAATCTAAAGCTTAGAGTGGCACACTCTTATAATTTGAGAGGAGGAGGTGAAACAAGTGACCAAAACTTTCAAACATTTCAATGAGATCCTCCTACACCACCAATATAGAGGGAAGGGATTGTGATCCCTAACTTAGGTAGTGTTATGAGGCTTAGACATATTCCCTCAGAGTCAGAACAAGTATCGCAACTCTACATGAGTCCTTACCAATTAGTACCTTTTGACTTTTGGATCCTGGAAGGGTATTGGAATTTTTTTAACTAAATGGTGGGATAGGTGAATCAATTAGACACAACAACTTCAACAATAGAATTTACTATTATTGACTCACAAGAAAATGCACCTACAAAAGTTATACCATTGACCCTGGTCTTGTGACTTTCCATAGATTGGCTTCAAAATATCTAGATGCATTCCTGTTTGAATTTGATGTTGTGTATAGGGTGTATGATTATACCACTGATCAACAAAAATTAAATTTATTTCCTTCTACCTTGAAGGGAGAAGCAGTATGATGGTTTATGGGGTCATGAGGTTGTAGCATTAATTCTTACAATGAAATGAAGGAATCTTTTCTAAATAAATACCATGACTAGTGTCAGTCGAGGGACTTGAGAGAAGAAATACTTAAGATGGCTTACAAATAGGATGAGAGTTTATAAGAGTGCATAGAAAGGTTTCAATATAACCTAGAGACATCATCATGTACTACTCTTCCCAAAAGTGGTATTGAAATATATCCTTATTATAGGAATGAAATATGAATGGTTAGAAACACTTAATTTAATGGGATCAAGAGATATTTCTAAGGAAGAGTATGATGATATTATTAATTTGTGTATCAGGAGTTCCCAGGGAATTATAAGGAGAAAGCATGGAATATGAGACCCCTTGAGAAAAACTAGAATAACTACTGGCGGGGGAGTTACTCACGAAGAAATGAGTAATTTATTAGAAGACTTCAAAGTTGATATTCTGAGTACCCTGAATACATAGTTGGATGTCTTGTGGGTGAAAAAAACATGCATAGATGGAACAAGAATTAACAATTTTTTGTCCTTGTTGTCGCCGGAAAGATGGTTACAAGGAATGATCATTAGATGTGATTGATTTTTTTGCAGTCTGTGCAAAACATCATTCAATCGATCATTTTCCATCCCTGCAATGATTAAATGATATCTATAAGGAGGTTGGGGAGGAAGCTAACCCAATGTACCTTGTAGCTCAACAACCATAATCGAAATATCATCCTCTAGGTATGGCCCAAGATCCTTCTATGTTTTATACTGGTCAATATAATCAATAACAATACACTAAACCATCTTAGCAGAATCAACAATACCCCTGACCTTCTTGGTCTAACCAACGATACTCTAGATCCCCTTGGAAAAACTAACAATATTTTGGACCACCTTGGAAAAGTCCAAATATACACAATATCCTTCCCAGTGGACAAATCAGGCCACTCAGGGTCAAAATGGCCTCAAAATTAGCAACGCCCTCCTGGTCCAACTAATCAAACTCTAGGATTGTTACCACAATCACAACACCACAAAAATTACAACCACAACTCCAATTACCCCTAAATACTTCACCCCCATTACACCCATAATTCCCTGCACAACTAAATTTCAATCCAAATAATAGACTTGTTCAACTCATAGAAATATTAGATACTTCTAATTATTTCCTTCCCCCTTTAGAAGGCAATGAAATACAGTTGATATTGGGGTATACAATATTTGTAGAAAATTCTCCAATAATTTCTAAGCAATCATAAAATGAAAGGTGTAATAAAGAGTGACTAAAAATCAACTTGAAAAATTTTCATCAGATACAACCTATGGTGGGTCAAAGTCATCCTTTCTACCAACATTATATTCACCCATTGAACCTATTAGAAACCAAAATTTAACTGATTTTATAGCTATTTTTGTCCCATTTCAAAGATTGACTGTAATAAAATAATTAATATACCCCAAATTTGATTTAGTAGTGGAATTATGAAATATGTGTGTTGAGACTCCTCTCTTATAGGCTGTCAAAGACATGCGTATTTATGTAAAAACTATTAAGGAATTGTGTGTCAAGAAGCCTAAGAGGAATCCTAAGGATCCTCACAGTATCCATGGAATTGGGAAAACGTTTGATTTAATTCTAGGAGAAAATATTCCTATGAAATATGTATACCCTGGGAATCTTTTAGTCACTATACAAGTATAGGGTATCAATTTTTTGAATACTTTCGTAGATTTGGGAGCTACTATTAATTTTATGACATTGAAGCTTTGTGCTTTTCTTGGACTACATGAGTTAAGATCAACCCCTATTATGCTGGAATTAGCTAATAGATATATAGTTAAACTAGAAGAAATTCTTGAAGTTGTAATTGTTTCGATGTAATATTAGGAGTACCCTTCCAATTTCTTAGTTATTAATGCCAAAGACAAGCTAGAAGAACATCCCCTTATCCTAGGTAGGACTTGTACTACTACCGCCAATGCTTACATTGGATGTTAGACTGGGAATATGGCAATTGGTCAGGGAACAATCCTGTCTTAACTATTGAAAAATCCCTTACTTTTAAACAACATATTGAGAATGATACCATTAGTAGCTTCATTATTCCCCCCTCTATAGTAGAAAATCCATCTTGTCGAATGCTTAAAGTTTTAGTGGAAAATGAAGCTCAAGGTAACCCTATGAAGTATCCCACTAGAGATCATATCCTTACAATAGTTGTTAATAATAGAATTCCAATTGAAATTGAGCCTAGTAAAACATTAAACATCAATTCCAATCTTAACGATTTTCAATGAGAACGACTGATACAAGTTCTCCAAAAGCATAAACAATCATTTTCCCAGGATTACACAGATATGAAGGGTATTGATCATGAATTACGTATTCACCATATTTATATAGAGAAATATGCTCATTCTATTCATCAACCTCAAGGGGGGTTGAACACACACCTTAAGTATATAATTTAGCATGAACTTCATAAATTTCTTGATGTTAATTTTATATATCCTATATCAGATATTCAATGCATTTCACCACTCATTTTCATTGCTAAGAAGAATGGAAAGTGATTCATTTGTGTATATTATAGGGAGTTAATTAAGGCTACATAAAAAGACCACTTCCCTCTTCCATTTATCGATCACATCCTTGATACATATGGAAAGAAATATTTTTCTTTTATGGATGGATTCATTGGATATAATCAGATCCAATTGACCAAGATAAAACTACATTTACATTTCCATGGAGAATGTTTTCATGCCAAGTTCTCCCATTTAGTCTCTGCAATGCCCCCACAACTTTTCAAAGAATAGTTTTGGGTATATTCTCTGATTTAGTTAATGATGGACTTGAAATCTACATGGACAATTTCATACATTCTGGTTATGAATTAGAAGAAGCCTTGAGTAACCTACAGAAAGTCCTCATCAAATGCATATTAACCAAACTATTCCTTAGCCATGAAAAGTGTGATATTCTAATGACATAAGGCGTTGTTTCAAGGCATTTTATCCCTATCGCAGTCATCCAGGTGGACTCGGGAAAAATTGAGGTAATCCTCAGGATTATTATTCCGTAGACACGGAAAGAGGTACATATTTTCCTTGGCTAGGTTGGTTATTATCAAAGGTTTATAACACATTTTTCAAAAATTGCAACACCATTACATGTATTAAGAGGAAATGTGGAATTTATTAGGACTGATAAATGTGATAATTCCTTTCGAGAATTAAAGGAACTACTTTCAATAACACCACTATTATGAGGTCCTAATTGGAAACTTCTATTTCAAATATCTTGTAATGCATCAGATGCAACCATAGTAGTAGTACGTGGGAAGGAAGAAGACAAAAAAGCTTATGTTATTTACTATATTATCAAAAACTTGATGCCAACATAACTAAATCATATAGTGACAAAAAAGAGTTATTGGTTGTTGTTTATCTTATTAACACATTTCGTTGTTATATTACTGGATATTGTATTTTCATACATATGAATCATTCTGGTATTAAATATTGGGTGAAATCATGGAGTTGGGATACATTTTTTAGCGAAAGAGGGCATGTTTGGGTGGAAAAAACAATGGCTCGATTGAGCTCCTTGGGTGCTAAAAAGGTAGCTCAATCGAGGGTTGAAAACAAACCCTTGATCAAGCTATAATGCCTGATCGAGCCTTTCTTATATATATAAATACTGCTCCCATAGTCTGCACATACCATCTACATAGACCGCAGGTAAACTAAGAGCTTGACCAAGATTATGACAGTAGCTCGACTCAGAGTATTGGAGATCGATCGAGCAATTGGAGAATGGAGTGCTCAAATCAATCTCATCAACCACCCCGCAAACATCCGAAAGGCTCAAACAAAGGTAGGTATTCTATCTTTTGTATTTCTTAATTGATTTTTTTTGCAAAATTAAACAAATTAATTGAAAAAAAGATCATGTACAAAAACCATGAAAACCAATTAATTTAAGAAAAAACAACCATACAAAAACCACAAAAAAAACTCTTCAAAAGAACTTAGAAAATCGCAAAACCAACTAAGAAAACCATTAAAAAACCTTCAAAACAGCTTAGAAAACCACAAAACCAACCTAGAAAACCATAAGAAAAACCCCTTCAAAACAACCTAGAAAATGCTTCAAAAGCACCAACAGAAGCTATAGTGTAGGTTTTATAGTTGTTTCTTACTTGCAATGTTTTGTTTATTAAATGCACATTTTCTAATTTAGAATGGTATAAACATTTTTTCCAATTATTTTAGGTTTTAAAACAGTGAAACTATAACCAATAAACATACATATATGGAGATTGAGATTGACATGATGAATATGGTTGCTTATAGTGAATCTTTGTTTATAAAATAATTTTATTTTATTTTATTTCGTTATTTTAAATTTAAATTAATTTATATTTTAAATCTTTTTTTAATAATAAATATAGTACAATTCTAGTTTTAAAAATAAAATATTAATCTCTAAAGTTAAAAATCTAAAAAGGACAATTTTGTTATATATATATGATTTTTCCTTGGGGAATATATATATCTATATATATATATATATATATATATATAAAACATAGCACGTTACAACATAACCATAACTACAATTCATAACTATATAACTATATAATTATATATATTTAACTAAATTATAACTTAGTTATAACATCACATAGTTATATATTATATATTGTATTGTTTATAACACCAGCATAGATCCATCTTAACACCGAACCTATCAAGCGCTGAGAGGGATCAAATATCTTGAGGTGCAAAACTATTTTTTGAGTGCAAAAATTGAGGAAAGGTTTGCACCTCGAGAGATTTGATCCCTTTCGGCACTTAATAGATCCATTGTTAAGATGGATTTAGGTTGGTTTCAGTTGTGTGAGGTCATACAAAATTTGTTGAACATCTATTTATTTTGATCATTTAAAAAATGCTAAATATGTCTAAGATTAATTTAGTCAATTTAATTTAAAATTTGCTTAGTTACCTCAGTTTGTTGAGATGAGAGAGACTGTTAGTAACTTGAATGATGAAAAATGATGAAATGCAGATTTTGAGTGCAAAGTGTCAATATAACAATTTGATAAAGAGAAAATGTGAATACTAAGAATATAGCCAATTACAAACAATATTGATTGCAATCAATCTGAAACTATTTTCTTCTACTGTTGCTATTGTCACACCTATTATTTTTTCCATTTTCTCATATCGATCATATGAAAAGAGTAGTTGGAATCATAAACCATTCAAAAATTTAACTCGAGCTATTGTAGTAAACAACATACCTTGTCTCTATTACTATCCAATATTAAGAGTAGTTTTCTCCAAAGTCAATCATTGTGACTTATGGATTGTTAAACCTCAAACAATTTTCAATGGTAGTTATTTTCTATTACTGCATTTGAATGCAAAGTAGTTAACAATGTTGAATGATGGAAAATGGGAATAATAAGAATGTACCCAATTATAAATAGTTTATAGTTTCAAGAAGCAAACATTTGGGGTAAGCAAACACTTTATTTCGGATGAAAATTCAAGTATTGTATTTATGGTTGAATAATTTTTATTTTCTTACATTGAGAGAGTGTGTATGTGTTTTGGGGGTGAGAAGGAGAGACAAGGGGAGATAGAGATATAGATGGGGCGGGGAGAGGGAAGAAGAGAGAGGCAAAGATAGGGAGGGAGGAAGATATCTATCTATCTATCTATATATATATATATATATATATATATATATATATATATATGGAGAGAGAAATGTGAAAGAGAGAGAGGGAGGGGAAATGGAGGGAGGGAGGGAGAGAGATAGGTGTAGAGAGAGAGTGTGTATGTTTAGAGGCAGAGATAGAGAGATAGAGAAGGAGAGACAATGGGAGATAGAGATATCTATGGAGGAGGTAGAGATGTGCTTACATTGAAATCAATGCACAATATTAATCTAATTACTTTGAAATTAATGCATATCATACATCTTGTTACATCAATTCAGAAATCAACATCTACACTAAAATCAATGCATCTAGTGCAAACAATAAAAAAATCAACATCTATATTGAAATCAATGCATCTAGTGCAAGAAACCAACTAGGATTAGAAATGAATATCTACATTGAAACCAATGCATCTAATGCAAGAAATCAAATATGAGTAGAAATCAACATCTACATTGAAATCAATGCATCTAGTGTAAGGTATTAAATATAATTAGAAATAGACATCTACACTGAAATCAATGCATCTAGTGCAAGCAATTAAATAGGATTAGAAACAAATATCTACACTGAAACCAATGCATCCTGTGCAAGTAATCAAATAGTAGAAATCAATATCTACACTTAAATGTATGCATATAATGCAAGCAATCAAATATGAGTGGAAATCAACATCTATGCTGAAATCAATGCATCTAGTATAACGTATTAAATATGATTAGAAATTGACATCCACACTAAAATCAATGCATCTAGTGCAAGCAATCAAATATGATTAGAAATAAATATCTACACTGAAACCAATGCATCTTGTGCAAACGATCAAATAGGAGTAGAAATCAACATCGACATTGAAATCAATGCATCTAGTGTAAAGTATTAAATAGAATTATAAATCGACATCTACATTGAAATCAGTGCATATAGTGCATGTGATCAAATAGGATTAGAAATCAAAAACTACATTGAAATCAATACATCTATTTTAGTGAAAATATCAAATATTCATGACTTTCTAGATCTAGCTTTTATGTCTGTATTTGTCTCTGTGAGACTCTTTCTTCTTCCCTATCTCTCTACCTTCCATTATGTGTCTATCTACCTCCCCCCCTCCTTCTCTCTCTTCCCCTCCATCTCTCCCCCGTCTCTCTATCTGCCTCTCCCTAACTTTCTCTAACGTTCTCTTCTTTCCCCTCTCCCCCTGCCATCTATATTTATACCTCCCTCCATCTCTCCTTATTTGTCTCTCTATCTCAACCCCCTAAACATATGTCACACTCTCTCTCTCTTCCCCCATATCTATCTATCTATCCATCTATCTCTCCCTCTTCCATTCCCTCTCTATCTCCTCTCTCTCTCTCTCTCTCTCTCTCTCTCTCTCTCTCTCTCTCTCTCCATCTATATCTCTATCTCCCATCTATCCCTCTTCCTCCCTCCCTCTATTTGTGTCTCTCTTCTACCTGCTCCCCGGCCCCATCTACATCTCTATCTCCCATTGTCTCTCCCCAAAAACATATACAATCTCTCTCCATCTCTCTCTCTCTCTCTCTCTCTCTGAATCTCCATCTCTCCCTTGACACTCCCGCTCCACATGTCTCTCTCAGTTTCTTTCTTCCTCTTCCAACTCCATATCTTTCTCCCCCTCTCTTCTCTCTCTCGAGTCCCTCTCTTTTTCCTTCCTCTTTCTCCCCTTCTCTCCCAACTCCCTCCATCTCTTCCCCCATCATCCACACACTCTCTCTCCACCCTCCAACTCTGTCACAATATCCCTCCCTCTCTCCTTCTCTCTCTCCCCCTCTCTGCCCCCTCCATATCTATGTCTCCCTATCTCTGTCTTCCCCTTCTTTCCCTATATTTATCCTCTCCTTTTCTCTCTCTTCCTTCATCTCCCTTCTCCCTCATTCCATCTTCATCTCTCCCTTGTCACTCCCTCTCTTTCCCCCTCCAAATCCATCTCTCTCCCTCCCTCTCTCCCCTTCCTCTCTCTTTTCCTTTCTCTCTCCCATTGTGTCTCTCACCTCTATGTCTCTCTCCCACACCCATTTCCCCTTCCATCTCACTCTCTTTCTTAAATATCATCCCATTGTATTGTATTTAAGAAAGTATCTAAATTAATAAAAAACATAATTGGTTGTAAAATATTAAACCTATATTTTGGATCAATCATGTTAAAGAAAATACAATAATAAAAAAATTAAAAGAATCACGTACTATATTTCCTCTATCATTGTTAATCACTTTGCTTTTTCACTTGGCTTGGATCCTCAGTTAAGATGCATCTATCTGTTGGGTCCCTATAATACTAGTGATTACCCCATTACTATTGTAGTTATACCCCTTATTTATATTGTTGTGCCCCTATTACCCCCATGTTGTTATTTATGTGCCCCATTATTGTTAGGTCGGCTGGATTATATTGTGATTCCTTAGACTCCTATATATAGAAAGGAGGTTTTTTCATTTGAATCATTGAAGAATTGTTCATTTATGTAATGTAAAGGAGGTTACCCCCTCGAAGAGGCTGAATTCTAAGGCGTTGATCTATCTTTTCTATCTTTTCTTGAGCTGGTTTCATAACATTTGGTATCAGAGCTTTGGATTCTAGGGTTTCGCTGCTCCAAACAGGTCATCGTGGCATTTTCGCTATAACTTTTTTTTTGTGACGTTTCAGAAGTCACAAAAAAAACCCATTTGAGAAGAAATCGCGCTAAACATTGGGTCTGAATTTCAGAGCTTTTCGCGTGATATTTGCGGAGTTATGATCTGAGGAAGTTGGTCTTTTTGCAGACTCCTGAATTACATTCAAAACATGTGACCTGGGGAAAATCGTCATAAATTTCTCTCTGGGGATCGGATTGAAATTTCATCAGAAGGTACAGAAAGAGGACGGAGTGTAGTTTTTTTTATGTGTGTTTCAGATTCAAAGGTTGAAACAGTGACTCGTGGCACGTCATACAAGTTCGCTCTACTGAACTAGTCTAAAAGCAAGTCACTGTGGGAGATTTCACATAACTCTTCCTTGGAGAATCCAATTTGGGTCAGAGATGTGGCATTGGAAAGAGGACGCAGAGGGCTACTACAAGTCACAATTTCAGAACTTGATGATCTAAAATTACAGAGATACATCAGATTCAATATCAGGCTTCTATAAAGTGAAAAAATGTGTGTAGTTTTTTTTTTTTTTTGTGTAAGCTTGGTTTAACGGAATTCAAAGGGCATAGTAAAGCATTATTATCGGTAACTGATGCCCCGAGGAAAGAAAATGCAAACACCTAGTAAGGAACCTGAAAGCTCTAGCATGACTCATGAAGAAGAGGAAGAAATGCTACATGATATATCAAAATTACAAGAACAAGTGCAACAAATGTCACGCACACAAAAACTAACAGAAGTTAAGATAAGTGGCGTGGAATCTAAGATAAATGGCGTGGAATCTAAGATAAAGGGCATGGAAGCTAAGATGGATGATTCGAAGACAGATTTGAAGAGAGACATGGCAGATTTGAAGACAGATTTGAAGACAGACATGGTAGATTTGAAGACAGATTTGACAAATTTTCTAGAAGAAATACTTACTAATGGTGAAAAGGTTGTAAAGGAAACTCATGATGTGAACAAAAGTAATTTTAATCATGATTCCATAGACGCTAATGTTGGATCGAAGACCCACCATATTCCAAAAATCGATATGAGGAAGTTTGATGGCAAGGATCCCGCCACATGGATATTACAGATGGAGCAGTTCTTTGATCTCAATAATGTGCAAAACACACAAAAGGTACGTATGGCAACTTTATATTTGGAACCAAATCAGTTTGTATGGTATCAATGTCTTTGCTCTCGTAAAAAAATTATCACTTGGGCAATTTTTACGGAAGAATTGATAGCACATTATGAAGATACAAAAAGCAACACTTTTTTTAGCCAATTGATAAGTCTCAAACAAAAGGGTTCAGTAATGGAGCACATTGAGGAGTTCCAAAAATTGAACATAAGGGTAAAAGATATTCCAGAGGAGCATAGGATTGATGTGTTCATAGGGTCTTTAAAGGATAATATCCAACATGATGTTCGCCTTTGGGAACCTGATTCATTAGAGAAGGCATTCAGGTTAGCAAGAAAAATGGAAAGCAAAATTATGGCAACCAGGAAGCATACCACTCACAACTATAAAGATGGAAGTGTTGTTGCCCTGAGTCTTCCACAACCTATAAGGTTGACACCACAACAATTGGAAGAAAAAAGAGCAAAAGGGCTTTGTTACAGTTGTGATAGCAAATACACTAAAGGTCATAAGTGTGCTGAGAAGAAATTATTCTACATAGATTGTGAAGAGGAAGAAGAAAAGGAGCAAGAAAGGTCAAAAGAAGAAGATATACTCCAGGAACAAAGCCTAGATGAAGAACAAATAAATCCAACCATATCTTGTAATGCATTGGTGGGAATTACCACTCCTCAAACCATCAAGATAGAAGGACAAATCAAGAAGAAAAAGGTAATAGTGTTGATTGATTCAGAAGCACCCACAATTTTATTCATTGTAGGGTAGCAAAAGAATTGAATTGCTTCCTATATCCAGCACCAGAGTGTCAAGTGATGATTGCAAATGGAGGAACAATAAATTGCTCTAGAAGGTGCCATAATATCAAGCTATCCATGGGAGAATATGTATTGACTAGCCCAATGCTTTCCATTCCAATGGGAGGTGCTGATGTTGTACTAGGAGTCCAATGGCTACAATCCTTGGGTACAATAGCTTTTAATTTTCAAGAACTTTTCATCAAATTTTCTACAGAAGGAAAGGAAGTTGAATTAAGGGGTATTGTAGGGAAACCAGGAAAGATAATCAGCTCTAATGGTATGACAAAGCTTCTAAAAAAGGAGCAAAGAGGTGTAATTGCACAATTATGTTCGCTAGATGTTTCCACATCAGAATCATCTATTTCTCCAGATCTCCAAAAAGTCCTGGACAATCATTCCAAGGTATTTGAGACTCCCAAAGGTCTCCCACCTATGCGTGATCATGATCATGCTATTCATCTGATTCCAGGAAGTGTTCCTCCAAACATCAGGCCGTACAGATATCCCTATGTCCAAAAAAGTGAAATTGAACGTATGGTTGCAGAAATGCTAGAGGCTGGTATAATTCAACCAAGTCAAAGTTCTTTCTCTGCTCCAGTAGTATTGGTGCACAAGAAGGATGGATCATGGCGCATGTGTCCGGATTATAGGGAGCTCAACAAGCTCACTATTAAAGATAAGTTCCCCATTCCTGTCATTGATGAATTACTGGATGAATTGCATGGATCAATTTACTTCACCAAGTTGGATCTTCGTTCGGGATATCATCAAATCAGAATGAAGATTGAAGACATTCTGAAAATGGCATTTAGAACTCATGAGGGTCATTATGAATTTTTGGTCATGCCTTTTGGCCTTACCAATGCACCTTCAACATTTCAAGGTTTGATGAATTCAATTTTCAAACCATTCCTTAGAAAATTTGTGTTAGTATTTTTTGATGATATACTAATCTACAACAAGTCTTGGAAGGATCATGTTGAACATGTTGACAGGGTGCTACAACTATTGGAGGAGAAACAATTATATGCAAAAAGATCCAAATGTTTCTTTGGAGTCCAGGAGGTGGAATATTTGGGTCATATTGTATCTCATGAAGGAGTTAAGGTAGACCCTAGCAAAATTAAAGCCATTAAGGAATGGAAAATCCCCACATCCATAAAGCATCTGCGAGGATTTCTTGGGTTGACAGGGTATTATCGCAAGTTTGTTAAGAATTATGGGAGAATAGCAGCACCTCTAACAACATTATTGAAGAAAGATGCATTTTCATGGACTCTTGAAGCAACAAAGGCCTTTGAACATCTTAAAGAGGCAATGTGCCAAGCACCGGTCTTAGCTACACTGGACTTCACAAAAACCTTTATTGTGGAATGTGATGCTTCAGGAAATGGAATTGGTGCTGTTCTAATGCAAGATGAAAGACCCATTGCTTTTGAAAGTCGTCCAATCAAGGGAAAGTTTTTAAGAAAAGCTATTTATGAGAAGGAAATGTTGGCAATACTCCATGCACTTAAGAAATGGCGACCCTACCTAATGGGAAGACACTTCAAGGTAAAAACGGATCATGATAGCCTTAAATACTTTTTAGAACAAAGATTATCCTCTGAAGAGCAACAAAAGTGGGTCACAAAGATGTTGGGTTATGACTTTGAAATCATCTACAAAAAAGGGAAGCAAAATGTGGTGGCAGATGCACTCTCAAGAAAGGATGAGGATGTGGAAGCATTGTTGTGCGCCATTTCTATTATCCAACCAGATTGGATAAATGAAGCAAGGGAGGAATGGAAGAATGATGAAGAAGTGTGGGCACTTATTCGAAAGCTACAACAAGATTCCAGTACGTCTGATACATTTAGCTGGAAAAATGATTCATTATGGTACAAAGATCGCTTATACCTCTGTAAGAATTCCCAGCTAAAACAAAAGATTCTTATGGAATTGCACACTTCTCCCTTAGGAGGGCACTCAGGATTTTTAAAAACTTACCACAGGGTTAAGAAGGAATTTTTTTGGGATGGCCTTAAATCAGATATTCAAAAGTTTGTGGCGGAATGTTTGGTTTGCCAACAAAATAAAGTTGAAACAATTAAGACATCGGGTCTATTACAACCTTTATCCATTCCAAGCCAACGTTGGGAGGAGGTTTCAATGGATTTTATCACAGGTTTACCCAAGTCTGAGGGAAAGAGTGTCATCATGGTGGTAGTTGACAGACTTACCAAGTATGCACACTTTTGTGCATTATCACATCCATTTAAAGCCAGTACAGTTTCTACTGCATTTATGGAAACAATTCAAAAGCTACATGGAAACCCAAAGATTATTGTAAGTGACAGAGATCCCATTTTCACTGGAAATTTTTGGACAGAATTATTTTCTTGTCTTGGTACTCAGTTAGCTCATAGCTCATCTTATCATCCTCAATCTGATGGGCAAACTGAGATAGTAAACAAATGTTTGGAAGGATATCTTCGTTGCTTTGTATCTGATAAACAGACACAATGGGTCAAATGGTTGCCTCTGGCTGAATGGTGGTATAACACTTCCTTCCATACAGCAACAAAAATGACCCCATTTATGGCACTTTATGGGTATCAACCACCATCCATCACATCATATTTAAGAGAAAATTCTAAGGTTCAGGCAGTGGAACATCACATCGAACATCAACAACAAGTCCTCCAACTCTTAAAGGATAACCTCGTGTTGGCACAAAATAGAATGAAACAACAGGCAGATCAACATCGCAGTGAAAGAAGTTTTGATGTAGGTGATTGGGTATTCCTACGGCTACAACCATATAAGAAAATGTCCCTAAAGCAAGCTAAGAAGGATAATAAATTATCACCAAAATATTATGGTGCGTACAAGGTGTTGCAAAAGATTGGTACTATGGCATACAAATTGGAGCTTCCTGCAGCTTCTCGATTGCACCCAGTTTTCCATGTTTCATGTTTAAAGAAGGTTATAGGTGACAAGCTCCCAGTGCAAACAATATTGCCAGAACTTGATGAGGAAGGAAAAATTATATTGGAACGGAAGCAGTCACAGAAACAAGAACTCGACAGCTACGAAATCGATCAATTTCAGAGTATCTTATCAAGTGGAAGAACTTATCCGCTGAAGATTCCACATGGGAGGATGAGAATTTTATGCAGAAGTATCCAGAACTACTCAAGCGTTGAGGACAACACTTTTTTGAAGGAGAGGAGCATGTTGGGTCCCTATAATACTAGCGATTACCCCATTACTATTGTAGTTATACCCCTTATTTATATTGTTGTGCCCCTATTGCCCCCATGTTGTTATTTTCGTGCCCCATAGAATTCCTCTATTGTTATTTTTGTGGATTTATATTATTATTGTTAGGTTGGATGGATTATATTGTGACTCCTTAGACTCCTATATATAGAAAGGAGGTTTTGTCATTTGAATCATTGAAGAATTGTTCAGTTATTAATGTAAAGGAGGTTGCCCCCTCGAAGAGGCTGAATTCTAAGGCGTTGATCTATCTTTTCTATCTTTTCTTGAGCTGGTTTCATAAAACTATCCTAGTTCATTATAATATTATTTATATTATATAAATTTCACATATGTATATATAAAAGTATTCTAATTTTTTAATTTATTAAAACCTCCATTTAATCTCTATGAAAATATTGTAGTCGTGAGATGGAGGGTTTAGATATATTGAAAATTAATTATAACCATTTTGATTTTAGATTGAATTAAAAAATGTTATAAAATAAAATTAAAATAAAATATTTGTAAAATATTTTTATTTTTAAATAAGTTATTGTTTTTGGGCATGTGGTAATGATAAGACATGGTATTGACCCATGATATTGTAACAATTAAACTCCTAGATCCATAACATAATAATCAAAAACCATGGTAGTAGCCCATGGTATTATAATTTTCTTCCCTCCTCTCCTTCTCTATCTTTCTCTTGTGGGTATTGGCCCATGGTATTATAAAAAAGCCTACTTAGAAGCTAATAATATCCATGGTAAATATTCATGATAAAAAACTTGTATATAATATAATAAACTCTTTATGAAATATACTTAACTCTTAAATCTATTTTCAACCTCTTAAATTAAAGTAATTGGAGTTTATAAATTTTTGGCTCTTAAATTCTTTTCATTAATGGGCTGGAATAATTTATAATTTGTTCACTTCTAACAAAAGAAAACTAAAGAAGGCACATAAAACTATGCTTTTTAAATAATATTTATAATTGCATAACTGGCATAGTAAAAAGTAAATAATTTTAAAATTAAACAGTAAATAATTTTGAAATTAAACAGAAATGGGTGCAACGAAATATAGATTTACCTCATTATTATTGTTATAGAAATCACAACCTAAGTAAATAATTTTAAAATTAAACAGAAATCACACAACCAAAACCTGAACGCAAGAAATATAAATTTACCTAATTATTATTATTACAAAAATCACAACCTAAAACCTAATTGCCAGGGAATTTACCTTGTTATTATTACAGGATATGTGAACACCACGATATTTACCTCGTTATTATAATAGGATATGTCCAATTGAATCCTCCACTTCCTTTACCTAATTTTCTTCATTGTTCCATCAATAAGCTAATTGATCTCTTTTTAAATTGTATATATATCGTTTTCAAAATTGAGTTTGACAACATCTCCCTCATATTTTTTTATTATTTTTTTTGTAAGTTTTTTTTCTAATGTAACGTTACGGTACATGACAACATCTCCTTCATATACTAGGCTGTAGAGGGCCTCTCTACACAATAACATAGTTTTATATTATTTACTTCATAATATAAAGGTATAACATAGAACTCTATAATTATTTAACATATATAACATAAAGTTATTAAACATAACACACACAGATAACATGGCATGTAAAATAGATATAACTATTTCATAACTATGTAACTATATAACTATTTAAATATAACTATATATATTTAACTAGATTATAAAGTTATAACATATCACATAGCTAGATATGTTATATATATATATATATATATATATATATATTGTTTATAACATCACCTAACATTTTCTATAACTATTTAATATAATATAGTTCTATAATTATTTAACATAACATATAAAGTTATTATATATATATATATATATATATATATATATATATATATATATATATATAGATATAGATATATATATATATCTATCCATATATATATCTATCTATCTATATATATATATATATATATATATATATATATATATATATATATATATATATATATATATATGTTGCCATTATGGCTAATGCATTATCCTCGATGACACATAATAAATATGTCAACATGATTGGAACAGATGTTATAGATGTGATGAATAGAGAAATGACAGTTCAAAGATACATGAATGTTAAATATGAAGTTTGGGAAAGTATACGTGAATCCTATATAAAAGGGTCACGTGCATACACATGTATTGTGAAGTAAAGTTGTGTACAAAATCCACACCATGGTAATTTGGATAGTAGGGGTCTTTACCATGGTATTGGCCCATAGTTTAATCGAAGCGACAAGGGTTATTTGATCTCCTCAAAAGACACTACCAAAGTATTTACCTTAGGTATTGGCTAAGGATAAAGCTATATAAGGAGATGGAGATCAAGGTGTTATGTGTGCAAATAATGAGTTATATATGTGTGATCTAATCTGAAACAGGTGTGCAGCAGGGAGCAAGGAGAAGACTTGGATCTGAAAGATCTTAAGTATGGTGACATATGTTCTTGTTTAATTTACTTAATGAAAAGGTCTAAGTAACTAATCATGATAGATATGTGGTTGAAATTATGTTGTGAACTGAATGAAGTATTATAAAGTTTGTAATTTTGACAGTAAGGGTTGTGGAGAGTGAAGTTGTGTTTTGGAGCGAAATTTTTTCAGCTCTGTACCAGGTGTGTTTGGAACGAGTCACATACATACGTGGATCCATATCTGCAAGGTCGCGTATAAATTCGGAAAATTTATACTATATGTTGAGATCTGCACGTGGGTGTTGTTTATGGTAAGGACATACATACACATATATGTTTTGTGGAAGTCACGTACATATACTAGGGTTTTATAGTATGTCTCGTTGATGACAGTTGATCAAGTTCTGTTATGATTTCTATTGTATGGTAATGATGTCTCTATTATGATGATCTGTATATGACAGTGTTGATTGGGTTAAATTTGGAATGGTATATTGATTGCTATAGTATGGTGATCTATGTTTGGTTCAGTAATCTATGATTGGTTCAAGAGATATGTGACTGATGGGATGGTCTATGTATGGCTCAGTGATTGATGATTCAATGTTCAGCATTATGAGATTTGTAATCGAGTGTGATAGAAAGGAAACATGTACATATGTGGTTGTGCTCCAGAAAAATAGCATATACATTCTAATTAAGGTGGATCAAATATGAAATATTATGAAACATGGTCCACAAGAGGTGCTCAGGGTTGGAGCCTTCAATGAGGGAATTGAAGCTTCCTTCCAGTGGTAGCTGGTAAATTTGTTCAAGGTGTAGGAGCTCCCTTCTGGTAGGATTCAGTAAAAGAGATTAGGGGTTGGAGCTCCCTTCCAATAGGTGTTGGAGAATGGGAGAAGGTTGTAGCCTTCTGGAGGTGGGTGCCTACATACTAGTCATAAACTACGCTAATACAAGATTGTAATATCCCTTACTTTATAATAAAAAGGAAGAAATAGATGACAACAACGTTGGTTTTCTCCCACATTGGGTTTCCAACTAAAACATTTTGAAAATGAACCAAGAAAATCCTAATTTAATTTTGTCCTTGAATTAAATTAGGAATAAAATTGTAATTTCACATGACAAGGCAACTTATACGAGTTAACTAAGTTAATTTGACTTAGTTGGGTCAGTTAATTCAAGTTAAGGGTCAAATGTGAGTCATGTAGAGTGTCTCCTACATTATAGGATCCTTGGTTGAGTTTATTTTTAGTTGTAATTAATTAATTTAGTTTAATTGAGTTAAAATCAGTTAAACGAGTTCCAACTGATGGAGGAATTAGTAGGAGGTCAGACAATGGGGTGTGTTTTCATGTGTTCAACCAGTTAACTGATGATTCACTCATAAATAACTCATGCATGTCAGATATGAGAGTTACCCAGTTGAGATTGGAGTTCAAGGGTAGTGTATTATTAGTTGTATAATCATTTGAATTGTACAAGTGGTGAATGTAGTCAGAGGAAGGCCTATGAGGATTGCACAATTCATATTGATGAATTTACCTAATTAATAGGGGGCTTATTCCCAAGGAAACAATGCAAGGAAATAGGGAGTTGGGAAATCATAAAATTGGTTAAGTATTGGCCTAGGCTTGTCGAGGAAGAAAACATATAAATAGAGATAGTGTAGAGGTTGCTCGGGCTTGAGCAAAGCATTGCAATCTTCTCATATTTTCTAACTAATATGATATATCGATAGCAGGGTTTTTAGTTGTGGCTTTCCCCAGGAAATCATTATGTAATGTGTTGGTTAAATTATTTCTCTTGTATTCTTTGTGATTTCGTGATCGTTTAATTGTTTCAAGTCTATTGTTTTAGTAAATTACAATTAGATGTTTGAATCTATAAGGAATTTCTACATGGTATTAGAGAAGAAAATACTCTAAAAGAGGAGAATACAGATTTTTATTTTTCTTGTGAAATCGAATTTGCATTATCATTCTTCAGAGTTAGCAAGGATGTCGTTTTATGGATTGAGACTCGAATATGCCCTTCAGGGTAGTTGTAACTATATTTCTTAGAAGGACATGATGGAGGTAGAGTTGGAAGAAAATGGGCTAAAGGAATTCATAAACAAATATATTCTTAATCCTCTAATAACGAATGATCAAGATCCGGTAGAGTGGAGAAAATGTGTTTCAAAGGTGTGAAGGATCATACTAGAAAGAGTTTAATATCATATTGTCTTGAACCTCCATGGAAAGGATACACCATATGCAATGTGGCAACCCTTTATTGACTTGTTTCAGAACAATAGTGACCACAGGAAGCTGCCACTAAAGGAAAAGCTTCATAATACCAAGATGGAGAAGGGCGACACATTACCACAATACTTGAGAAGGTTCACAAAATGTCGGGATGAGCTTGGGAGTGTTAGTATTATAGTTTCTGAAGATGATCTAGCTACCTTAACACTTCTAGGCCTTCTCAAGAGTTGGCACAGCTACGAGGATTTGGTAAATGGGAGAGAGCATCTACCAAAGTGGGAGCATTTGTGGTCCAACTTGGTGCAAGAAGAGATAAGGCAGAGAACCAGAGATGCAAACTCATCTAAGAGTGATGATGAGGAGAACTGTGCCTTAGCTATAAAGGTGAAGAAAGGGAAAGGAAATAAATTCCAATCCAAAGGAGATTCTAGTCAGGGGAGCAAGAAGAAGGACTTGTCGAATACTAAATGTTTTCAATGTCATGAGCTGGGACACTATGCCACGAAGTGTCTACACAAGAAGTCTAACAAGAATCCCTTAAGTGGAGTGGAAGGTGAAGCTCTTTCTTCATAATTTGAATTAGATTTCACCCTTATTTCTTGCATGGTGACATTGGTGATAGGTAGTGTGTGGTATCTGGATAGTGGAGCCTCATTCTATATGACCGACAACAAAGAATTTGTTAATGACTTGGACGAGAAGGACCTCAAGATGCACGTCGAAATGGGAGATGATGGAAGGTATAGCGTGACCCTCATCGATACTATTACTTTTCATAGGGAATTTGCTTCTCCTCTCACATTAAAATATGTCGTGTATGTTCCAGGTTTGAAGAAGAATTTAGTTTAAATTGCTATGTTGGAAGATCATAGCTACAATGTGATATTTAGAAAAGTAAAGGCTTTCCTTCATCACATAGCCACAGGACAAGTGAAGCGAATTGGGGTTTGGGTGAAGAACCTCTACATATTGGATTTAGAAGAATGTGTAGCATTGAGCACAAAAGTAGAGAAAGTGCAGAGCCAAGACATCGGTGAATTATGGCATATAATATTGGGCCATATTCAGAATGGAGCTTTTAAGATCACACAGAAAATTTCTATAGTACTTCCCAAGGGTGCACTAGAGCAGAGAGATACATGCAAATGGTGTACATTGGGGAAGTACAGCAAAGCCACCTTTCATGATAAGGACAGTCAAGTGAAAGCGATCCTTGAAATAGTGCACTCAGATGTGTGTGGACCATTCTCGACAACCTCCATAGATAAGAAAATGTATTATGTGATATTTGTAGATGATTTATCACGTAAGTGTTGGATTTTATTCATGCAGAAGGAATATCAGACATTCTCTGAATTTTTTGAATTTAAAGAACTTGTTGAGAAAGACACCGGAAGGAAAGTGAAGTCTCTGAAGAGCGATAATGGTGGAGAATATGTGTCGAATGAATTCAAGAACTTCTGTGCATTGGAAGTAATTCAATTGGATTTAATAACACCCCATAACCCACAACATAATGGGGTGGCTAAAAGGAAGAACATAAGTATTGTGGGAGTTTCACGAGTGATGTTACATGATGAGGGCCTATCGTTGCACTTGTGGGTTGAATCATGCAACACCATTGTATATGTGAAGAACATGAGTCCTCATCAGATTCTCAGGATGAGTACACTAGAAGAAGCTTTTTCAAGGAAGAAACTAGATGTGTCACACTTCAGGATCTTTGGTTCATCAATTTATTTTCATGTTACCAAGGATGTAAGGAAAAATCTAGAGCCTATAGCTGAGTTAGGCATATTTGTGGGGTACACTGATACACCTCACAACTATTGGGTGTACCTTCCATCTCACAAGATGACAGTGGTTCGTAGATATGTGAATTTCAATGAAGAGAAGGCCACAAGATGTTCCCTTGAGAGGGACCTCCATGTACATGCAGATGAGGAGGTTTAAGCTCCAAAAGAAGAACCTAAGGATGATGTGGAGCAGCCACATGTAGAGGAGCAGAGAGTGGAAGCACGCACTCATGCAGAGTTCATAGATGGAAGGAAGTGCACCACAGAAGTTGACAGGTTGATGCATGATGCTAGAGAGAATGTGGTAGCACCCACATCACAGTGCAGGAAGAGGAGGTCATTAGATCAGTACACTAGCTACATGGCTCTGATGAGCAAGAGTGTAGAGACTGATCCATCCTCATTCGAGGAAGCAGTGCAACAACCAGTATGGGTTGATGCCATGGTAAAGGATTATGAATCCATTATCAGAAACAATGTTTGGGAAGTGGTCCCAAGACCAGGAGACAAATCAGTGGTGAGTTCCACATGGATTTACAAGGTAAAGCAAGTAGCAGATGGGAGTGTCGAGAAACACAAGGCCAAATTTGTGGCCAAAGGGTTCTCTCAGATGGAGGGAATTGATTACGAGGAAACCTTTGCTCCAGTAGCAATGTACTCTTCAATCAGATCTATTCTAGTAGTTTTAGTGTAAATGGGATGGAAGATATATGAGATGGATTGAAAGATAGCATTCCTTAATGGAGTGATTGAGGAAGAGGTGTACATTAAACAACTAGAAGGATTTGAGACCTTCAACAGATAGTCTCATGTGTGCAGGCTCAAGTGAGTGTTGTATGGATTGAAACAAGTGCCCTGTGCTTGGTACACTAGGATCAATAACTATTTCACCAGGTTGGGCTTCACCAAAAGTGAAGAAGATGCAAACCTTTAAAATATTGTGGTTGAAGGTAAATTATTGATTATATTATTATATGTCGATGATTTAATTCTAACAAGTGATGAGAAGCTAGTAAAATCTTTCAAAGAGGATCTTGCAAGAGAATTTGAGATGGAGGACGTGGGCTCATGCATTATTTCCTTGGCATGGAAGTATTTCAAGGAGATGAGGAATTATTTGTCTCTTAGGGAAATTATTCCAACGAGATACTGAAGAAGTTCCACATGGAGAGCAACAAATGCATGGAGACACCTCTAGAAGGGAATTGGATGAAGGAATATGCTACTTCAGGTGAGGTAGTGAAGGCTGTTATTTACAGGTAACGTGTCGGTTAACTTATGTATTTCATGAACACACGACTGAACATATGTTTTTCTATTAACCAGCTTAGTCAAGCAATGGTTAAGCCAACCAAACTCTATTAGAAGGTAGCTAAACATGTGTTGAGATACTCAGGGGCACCATTCAATTTGGTCTTTGGTACAGATGGAAATAGGGAGTGAAGATTCAAGGCTTCAGAGATGCAAATTTTGTCAACAATAGTTTCTTGGTACAATAGGAAGAAGAGATTAGTTGCACTCAGTTTGGAAAAATCAAAGTACATGGCTACTATTCAAGCATCTTATGAGGATATTGGGATGAGGATGATCCTTGTTGGTTTATTTGGTCAGCAGATTGATCCTCCAATGATTTACTATGACAATCATAGTTCTATCAAACTCTCTGAGAAGCCAATTTTTCATGATTTGTCCAAGCATATCGACATCCAGTATCGCCATCTACGAGATTTGTGCAAAGGAGAATTAGGTTAAGCCAAACAAACTCTATTAGAAGGTAGCTAAAAATGTGTTGAGATACTCAGAGGCACCATTCAATTTGGTCTTTGGTACAGATGGAAAGATGGAGTGAAGATTCGAGGCTTCACAGATGCAGATTAGGCAGGGAGTCTATCTGAAAGGAAGAAAACATCAGGGGGAATCTTCAGTATTGGGTTAACAACAATTTCTTTGAAAAACAGGAAGAAGAGATCAGTTGCACTAAGTTCAGAAAAAGAAAAGTACATGGCTACTATTCAAGCATCTTGTGAGGATATCAGGATGAGGATGATCCTTGTTGGGTTATTTGGTCAGCAGATTGATCCTCCAATGATTTACTATGACAATCATAGTTCTATCAAACTCTTTGATAAGCCAATTTTTCATGATTGGTCCAAGCATATCGACATCCAGTATCACCATCTACGAGATTGTGTGCAGAGGAGAAGCAGGTTACTGGCGTACATTCATACAGAGGAATAGGATGCAGACATATTGAATAAGGCACTATCAAGTGGAAAATTTTAGCTTCATAGAGGCAGGATTAGGGTATCTAATAATCCGTTTCTTGTTGGGAGGGAATGTTGAAAATGCAACAAGAAAATCTTGATTTAATTTTGTCCTTCAATTAAATTAGGAACAAAATTGTAATTCCACATCACAAGACAACTTGTACAAGTTAACTAAGTTAATTTGGCTTAGTTGGATAAGTTAATTCGAGTTGAGGGTCTAACTTAGTTGGCTTAGTTAATTCAAGTTGAGGGTCTAACTTGAGTCATTTAGAGTGTCTCCTACATTATAGGAGCCATGGTTGAGTTTATTTTGAGTTGTAATTAATTAATTCAGATTAATTGAGTTAAAGTCAGTTAAACTAGTTCTAATTCATGGAGAAACTAGTAGGAGGTCAGATAGTGGGGTGCTGCTTCATGTCTTCAACCAGTTAATTGAGGATTCACTCATAAATAATTCATGCATGCCAGATATGAGAGTTACCTAGCCGAGATTGGAGTTCAAGGGAAATGTATTATCAGTTTATAATCATTTGAATTGTACATGTGGTGCATGCAATCATAGGAAGGCCTATGAGGATTTCACAATTCATATTAAGGAATTTCTCTAGTTAATAGGGGGCTAATTCCCAAGGAAACAATGCAAGTAAATAGGGTCTTGGGAAAGAAGAAAATTAGTTAAGTATTGGCCTAGGCTTGTCTATGAAGCAGTGAGATAGATAGAGATAATGCAGAGGTTGCTCGAGGTTGAGAAAAGCATTATAATCTTCTCATATTTTCTAACTAATGTAATATACAGATAACAGGGGTTTTTCGTTGTGGATTTTCCTAGGAAATCATTGTGTAATGTGTTGATTGAATTCTTTCTCTTGTATGCTTCGTGATTTTGTTTAATTGTTTATGTTGACGAGTAGAGTATATTCAAATCTATTGTTTTAATAAGTTAAAATTAGTAGTTTGAATCTATAAGGAATTTCTGCAAAATCCTAGTGTTCATGTGTGTTGATATGTTTCTTCTGTGCTTCTCTTTACTGCTCATGGTTTTTGTTTAATAATGAAGTAATAATGCATTGGTTAAGGATTAACAATTAATGAAATAAATGATAAATTAGTTATCTGGATATATCCAGTTTTCATTTATTACAGTCACGTACATATGCAGGTTTCTTGAATGACAGTGGCATACATAAATCAGAGTATGAAATTAAAAGTTAAAGTGAATTTAAAACACTGGTTCACCCCCTCCCCCCTCCCCGTCTCTCAATATTTTTCCTAACAATTGGAATCAAAGTAGGTCACTCTAGTTAAAGCTTAACCACTTGAAGTGGATAAGGGATAATAGCTCAAAGGAATAAGCCATTTGAGGAGAGAAGTAATAGTGATGCATTTATGGGTCAAGGATAATTTGCAACGGAAAAACAAGGAAAGTTAGAAACAATGGACAATAAAGGTATGCATATGGTAAGTTAATTCTCTTTCAATAATGGGGATGATGAGTCAGATAGTTCTCAAGAAGATGACTTAATGAAAGCATTGGAAGAAATTTATAGAATTAAAGTTATAAATAGAAATAAAGAAAAGGAAATCAATATGTATAAGGAAAACATTGTAGAAATTCTATGTATATTTAAAGTTTCTCTATAATTTGTAAAACATAAAACTTGAATATACTTTACTCATCTGCGGAAAGCAGTTCATGATCGAGAAATGAAATCATAAACATGCAACATGAATCAATACACAAACAAAAATAGTTATCTAGGCGAAAGAAACTACTCAAAACCCCTTCCCATCTGTATTGCATTAACCAAAATAGGGAAGAAATACAATGCTTTCTTAAGCCTGAGCAACCTCTGCACTAGTATAGTTTATCTCACTGCTTCAGAGAATGAGCCTAGCCAATACTTAACCAATTTTCAAACTTTCCAAGCTCTTATTTCCTTGCATTGTTCCTTGAGGAATTATCCCCTATTAATTCAGGAAATTTCTCATTAGGAATTGCACAATTCCTGGAGGCCCTTCTTTGACTGCATGCACCACCTGTACACTTCATAATAGTCTACAACTGATAGTACACTTCCCTTAAACTCTAATGTCAACTGGGTAACTCGAGTTATTTGCATGCATCAATTATTATGGGCTTAGTTATGAGTTATCTGGTCGAACACTAAGGTACACACCCCACTACTGGACCCTCCACTAGTTCTCTAATAATTAGAACTAGTTTAACTCACAATAACTCAAATTAATTGAAATAGATTGCTAGAAATTAGTAATCAATTATACTAAAATGAACTCAAGTGTCTCCTACTCGAATTAACTGAGTTAACTCAGTGACAAGTTCCATGTCACCTTAGTTAACTACCTCAACATATTTTACTGAAATTGAAATTGAAATTTTAATCTAGTTTCACCAAGGAAAAGTCAAAACTAGATTTTCTTACTGCATTTTCAGCACTCCCTTTGAGTGTAATGTTCATTTTTCCAGTGTTCCTTATGACATGGTTAGGATGGACTTTGAGAGTTGACGGTAGACAGGTCACGGGTGCAGGTTGGTGTCATCAATAGGCCAAGGGACTTTTGGAGGAGTTTTGAGGAGTTTCTATGAGGTCCAATTGCATTTGCTTCGTATATTCCATCATCTACATAGTTTTCCTTTCATACCGGTGCATTTCAAGAATTTAAAGAAAACATAGTTATTATTGGGCCTAACTCGATTAATTACTCATAAGGTGGAATTCTGAGAGGAATACTTGACAAAACACCTTAGTGTAATAGCTCATTGGAATTAGCACAAGAAGATCTATAGAATGGGATGGTTAGAAGTGAGCTTTAGTGACTTGAGGAGACATGGTGGCCAATTTACCTTTTTTCCACATTAAAAAGAATAATTTAATTGCAATAAAAGAGGAAAAATTGTTCCATGATTAAAATAATAATAAAATAGGAGGTTCTAGAGGGGTCCATCATATCTATAAAAAAGGAGGAGGAGGCCATTGGAGGACATATTGGATTTGATATTTCTTCTTGTATCATAGGTTGGGAACTCAGTTCTATACTTCCTTCGTAGCCCTAGGACGGAAATCATTCGGTGATTTAATGGGATTGGGGAAGCACCCATTTCCACTTAGTGAATTCATCCAAAATTCATAGGAGGACTTAGTAATGGCATTTCAGTTCAGTTTTGGTAGTGAATTCATCCAAAATTCATAGGAGGACTTAGTAATGGCATTTCAGTTCAGTTTTGGAGGTAGGTGCACTGCAGTAGATTATCCTGGAGGCCAACTTTTCATCTCAGCTATTTTGTTTGTATATGCATGTAAACGCAGTTTATCCATTCTAATAAAAGCTGAGAATTTTCCTACCCATTGTGTTATTGGATTGTAGTGCTCTATTTGTTTTATTTTATATGGCAATGTTGTGTTAATAGAATGTTGATTTTACGGTGAAATTTTGGTTGAGTAAATTTCTGCATAATTAGCATAATATCCCTTTTGGGACATTATAGTGGTATCAGAGTCTGTGTTCCTGCGAGCCTAAGTGTTTTTATTCCAGAAATTTTTAAACAGTGTTGGAGAAGCCAGATCGTCACTAAAAAACTTTTTATGTTGATCCATTTACTAAATTATCGCACTTTTAATAAGTGACCAACAAATTGGACTGCAAAAATGTGCCTACATAATGTTTGTGCAACAAATCTAAAGCCCAGATTATAATTTTCTAAATGGGACCATTAATTAAAAGTCATATGGACGCAGGGCTGAGGTTTGATTATTAAGAATCCATCCAATTTATTATTAAAGGGGTGAATTAAAAAGGATAGACTTTGTTTTAAAGGGAAAATATTCTAGTTGGTCGAATTATCAACTTTTAATTTTCCATATCTCATGAAAGTTAACCAAGGGTTGATTGCATTGTTTCTATCGGCTGTGAGCCATTTCTGAGCATGCAATAACTCGTGGATTCATAAAATTGATGGCAATAATATTGGCGTCCTTGGATATGGTTTTGTCTGCGAGGGCTCGTTTTGGAGATCATAGCCACCCTGTGCACTCGTGATTTACTATGAGGACGAGCGTCACACACATAAATTGTGGAGGATGTATCAACTTGTATGGGATAAATTATTATTTAGATAAGGGGGTTGAGTTATCTTTTGAAGGCCAAGTCCATCATCTAGCTAGGGGGCTCCACCGATTTTTTTTTTTAAATCACGACGTCAAATTTCCATTGTGATATTATCACGGAAAGTTGAAATATATATTCTAGGCTATGGTTGTTTTGATCCTGCGGAAGACTGGTGTGAATCCGCTATGTATTTTTATAGATTGGGCATATCATGGCATTACTAATATTTCGTCTTATGATTGTGTTTAACATGCATGGAATTTTTTTGAACGCGTGGGTGGAAACACTATTAATTTGTGTTCGGGACGCATAAGAATTTTAGTTTCCTTGTCTGATATTAATATCAGTTAGTATCCAATTGTTTCATATAGTAGCAAGACGTGAATTGCTGTACACTAGAGTATCAAAGAGAGTCGCTACTTTACATCATGCACCAGTCGTCATGGAATATTTTTTCCTTTTCCATAGGGGAGGAAGCCACCCACCCTATCGGCCGCATATTTGACCCAGAGAACCACTCTTGTCAGGGAATTTGCGTCATACCTTGAGTGACTGTAGCTCAACCCTGAACATATGTTATTACAGAGGATTGTGTGGGATCTGAGTCAGCACCAACATTGATTGTGGTTGTGGTCAAACACGTAAGAAGAGAATTACAATCAAATTGTGAGAGACGATTTGGAGCTAAGTTATGATTTCATGTGGCCAAATTTGTGGTTCGGTCAGCAGAAGAGTATGTTGATTTTGGTGCAGTGAATGTTATCTAGAGTTACTAGTTGAAGGGGGTGGAAAATCATTGATTGTTGGGACGTAGCAGGAGCAACATTGTGAAACCAAGAATCAAATTGAATGTCAAAACAGTTGACTGGGACATCAAAATGTAATTATTTATATTTGCATACAATGTCTTGAACTCCCAAGTGAACGTTTTCGGCACGGAAACCAAGGAGGGTGAGCCATAGATTCAACGTCGAATGAGAAATTTGACTGCACATGAAAGGTGAATGTTTGGGAATTGGTGTGGGACCAGGCTACCACAGTGACCAAATGCCAACTATTGCACACATACACTCTAAAATAAGTCATATTCCCTTATTCATTATTTCTTAGTCAAATCCGAGGCCCACTAGAGTCACCCTCTTTCCACCTGCGGATAGCTTGCACCTTGTTGTGATGTGTATGGACAATGCCAAAGCATGATATGTGCATAGGAAAGCAATTAATTGTTGTGTGCACTATTGTTGTGTGATGATATGCTATATAGTAGAGTTTCCTATTCCTGTAGCAGATAAAGAGGAGAAGAGTATACTAATTCTAATCATTGGAGATTTCTTTTCCTAGAGCTAATGGTTAGTTGGAATCCTTTGGGAAAAGTATATACTAGAAAGAGAGAACCAATAGATAATTATAACTAGATTTCTTTACTGTTGTTATTCACTATATATTTTTAGACCAGATTAAGTCTATTTCTCATGATTATCATTTCCTTGCATTAGCATTACATGTAATTCTAGGTTCAATATGGACGTATTATAATCTCTGTACATTTAGAGACATACCTCAAAAAGTCATTTTGTATGCAAACCATTGGTAGAAATTACTTTATAACTTAGTGATAATTAAGGCTTGCATACAAAATCATCTTTGTTGAGGATTAAAGAACACTTTTGAGCCTTTGGTCATGTATATGAGAGTTCTATGTAGATAGATAATCCTCTCATTGTGATAACATTGTTGTGTTGTCGGCCAAAGTCATGTGTAAAAAAATTGATATGCTTTTGATACAGAACATGGATCAAACCTTTATAAACTCCCTTTATAAACCAAAAACAACAAACAGTATACCATTCTCAAAACGGGTATTATGCCATTCTTCAAAGAGAACAACCAAAGGATGTGCAGAAGGGGCAGGAAATAGGGAAGATAATATTTACACTTGGGACAAATTTGAAGCAAATGAGGGTCACATTGAAATTATTTTTTAAACTTGATGAACTAGATGCACTCGTTTCCAAAGTGAACCACTTAGAAGAGAAGAAACCCATTTGGGCTCTAAGACCATTTATACTTGCTCTCATACAACCCAAATTCTTAGAGGAACCTTGTGAATGGGTTAGACTTCCAGTTGTATATTGTCCCAGTAACATCATGAGACTAACCACACTTATACCTTCTTTCAATGATGATGTTATGAGGAGATTTTTCAAATTGATAGTAGATACTTTTCAAGGCTTGGACAATAGTGCAGGTTCTACCTTTGGGAAGATGCTTTAGGTTCTATAAATCAAGGACATGTTTAGAACATATGAAATCATATATGATCTCGGGTGTGATGAATTGATCCATCAGATGTTTTGATGCTTATTTATCATTAAGAAACATCATCCTGACATGTTCAAAACAAACATGTTGTCCATTTTGTCTTGAGTTATGGGATATCGTGATGCCATTTGCAAGAAGATGAAATCTGAGTTCTTGGCCATTTGGAGGAAGGAACAATCAATTTCACATGCTTCTTATGAACTAGCCAAAAGGTTGGAAAAGCATAATATTGTGTTGTTTAGAAGTCAGATGACCAGGAAGGAGTTTCTTGGGATTGGTGGACCATGTAGAAAAATGAGTTAAGGAGGAGGGGCTTTGCTTCATATGCAAAGAACCTTGGGGACATGACCGCTCATTCTTGGGAGATGCAGAGGAGATGGCCGAGGTAGAGCAGGAAGATATTACTTCTGTCTATTAGGATGAGGACTCTTCTTTGGATGAGTCTGTAGGGACATACAAGGATGCCTCTGGGGATCATGAGCAATCATGTGGAGTTGTTGACAGCATGCTAGATTTATATTCAGATGTGTATGGTGATCAGTTAGTAGACCTTATGGGATACATTCAAGATGATGAGTCAAGGATGATGATTCAAAATGAGTAGCATATGGTGGAGAATGAATGAGATGAGGAGGATGATGAGCACAATATGCATGATGAGCCTTTTGGGGAGAGTCAATTGGAGGTTCATGTTGAGCCCATGATAGAGGAGGATGAATGACCATCCTTGGTCTTAGCCATTGATGAGGAGTAGGCAGATGTATAGACAGCTAGTAGGGTGGCAGTGTTTGCTGATATATGACCTCAGGAGGTGAGAGGGTTTGATGGAATAAATATGCAAGAGGTTGGTAGATTGGAGGAGTGTGGATTTCTTATGAAGATGAGGTTGGATCTTTTTGAGATGGGGGTGTATCCATATTTTGTTGGGTGTGGAACCTGATTATCTTATTTATTCAGAGGTATCACCACATTAGACCCCAGTTCGTAATGGGGTGGCAACGTCGCTCGTAATATTTGCGCTACAGCGGGGGTCTAAGGGGGTGTGGCTACAACCATTGGGAGCCCCCACTGGTGGGGGATCGAGGGAAGTGCCCCCGAAGCTAAAAATAAATGTAAAATTACCTTGTAGCATGTTCTATTTTCGTAGTCAATCTAGGTCGTTCATTAGGTGGAGATCTGACAGTAGAAGTTATGTTTAATTTAGGGATTTTTGGCCTAGAAGGAAAACCCTCACTATATATGAGGGAATTGTATTGCATCTGTGTAGATATGTATTCTGAGTGAGAAAGGGAAAGGATATTATGTGAGAGAAAAGAGGGAATTACAACGGATTTGTTGTAGGTTGTATCTCTTCAGTTTGCTAGATAATATAAAAGAAAGGACTGGTTGTTTCTGTGAACCACGTATATCTGTGTCTCTCTTGTTTTATGTGTTTTCTGTGTTTGTATTTCTGCAATATATTTTATGTGTTCCATTTCTCTGTAATATATATAATTTTCTAACAACTGGTATTAGATCCAAAGGTCTATTTGGCTGATAAAATCGTAGGGGAGAAGGGTTCCTGGTTCGAGTGGGACCAATGGCAGAAGATGGTAGTTTTACAGTCGAAAAATTCAACAGCCGAAAATACTAGTTATGGAAGATGCAGATGGAATATTATCTATATCAAAGAGATCTGTACCAACCATTGAGCGGAAAGGCAAAGAAGCCAGTGAGTATGACAGACAGAAAATGGGATATTCTCGATAGAAAGGCACTTGGGACAATACGATTGTGCCTAGTGGTGTCGATAGCATTTAATATTTCAACGGAAACGACAACAGAGGGTTTAATGTTGACATTGGCCAAACTATATGAAAATCCCTTGGCCTCAAATAAGGTATTTCTTATGAAACGTTTATTTGATATGAAAATTTTAGAAGGTGGATCTATTGCTGATCATTTAAATGAATTTAATACAGTTACCAATCAGTTAAGTTCTGTAGGGGTAACTTTTGATGATGAAGTTATGGCTCTGTTATTTCTGTGCTCATTGCTAAAAACTTGGAATGGTTTAGTTATGTCCATTGGTAACTTTGTCTCTAGATCTAGTACTTTAAAGTTTGATGATGTTGTCGGTGCAATCCTTAGCGAGGAAATGCGACAGAAAAGCTTCGGTGAGACATTAGGTAATTCTTTGACTGCAGAGACTAGCAGAAGAAAAATGGAAAGAGGAAAGAGCCATGGATATCGCAGTAAATCAAGAAAAGGCAGATCCAAGTCAAGATCGGGGACAATGTGCTAGAAATGTAGGAAGAAAGGACACCTGAAGAAAGACTACAAGTCTCAGAAGGGAAACAAAGGAGACGCGCAACAAGAAAATAATCATGAAGAAAATGTAACAGGTGATGTGTTGCAAGATTCTTTGATTATTTCATTAGAAAATATTATTGATGCTTGGGTGGTAGATTCAGGGGCCTCATTCCATGCCACATCTGATAGGAACCATTTTCATGATTATGTTCAAGCAGATTTTGGACAGGTTCGATTGGGTGATGATAAACCCTGTAAAATCATTGGAATGGGTACAATTTTCATAAAACAACAAAATGGAAATCAATGGCTATTAAAGGAGGTAAAGCATGGTCCACATATGAAGAAAAATCTAATTTCAACAAGGTAGTTGGGAGGTGAAGGTTGCGTACTTTCACAGATACATACTGGAAGGTCACTAAAGGTGCCCTGGTAATAGCTAAAGGAGAAAAGGTTGCTACATTGTATTTATGCAATGATACTTCTAATTATATTAATGATTTAACCGCTACAGGACCAGATACGGCATTGTGGCATCATAGGCTTGGGCACAAGAATGAGAAGGGGATGTAGATCCTTCACTCAAGAAATTTGTTGCCAGGTTTGAAGCATGTTGATTTGGAATTTTGTGAAAATTGCGTTTATGGAAAATAGAAGAGAGTCGGATTTCTCAATGTTGGGAAAGAAAAGAAGAGTGAAAAATTAGAGCTTATGCATACAAATTTATGGGGCCTGCTCAGGTATCATCTCTCAGTGGCTTTCGCTATTATGTTACTTTTATTGATGATGCAACTAGAAAAAACTGGATTTATTATATTTGAAATAAATATGATGTATTTGATACTTTCAAGAAATGGAAAGATTTGGTTGAAAATGAGACAGGAAAAAGGTTGAAGTGTCTTAGATCAGGCAATGGAGGTGAATATTTCAGCAAAGAGTTTGATAGATACTGTTCAGAGAATGGAATTCACAGAGAGAAGACAGCTCCAGGAACACCACAAGAAAATGGTGTGTCAGAAAGGATGAACATGAGAATCATGGAGTGTGCAAGGTACATGAGATTGCATGCAGGATTGCGTTCACAATTTTGGGTAGATGTTGTAGATACTTTTGTTTATCTAATAAACAAAGGGCCTTGAAATTCCTTGGATGGTGGTATTCCAGAGGAGGCATGGATAGGTAAAAAGGTAAACTACTCATTTTTAGAAACTTTTGGTTGTGAAGCCTTTGTCCACATTAATAAAGAAAATAAAACAAAGCTTGAGGAAAAATCAAAGAAATGTACTTTTATTGGATATGGTGTTAATGATTTTGGTTATCTCTTTTATGATTATAAAAAACACAAAATCATTAGGAGTAGAGATATCATATTCGATGAAAAGGTTTTGTATAAGGATCAGTTGTAGGAAAAGAAACAAGAAAAAGAAAATAGAGAATACATAGTGCTTGATGAGATCACAGAAAAGGTGATGGTGCCTGAAAATCATAATCATAAATGGCCAGAACAACAACCACAACAGCAAAAATCACCTCAAACACCTGAAACTGGTGTTATCAGATCTACTCGAATAAGTAGACCCCGTGAACAATACTCTCCTTCATTATATTATGTATTGTTGACTGATTCTGGTGAACTAGAATGTTATGAAGAAGCAGTGCAGGTATAAACCAGGAAGAAGTGGGAGCAAGCGATGAAAGAAGACATGGACTCCTTAGCACATAACCAAACTTGGGTCTTAGTGAGGTTTCCTGCAGGTAAAACAACATTGCAAAATAAATGGGCTTACAAGTTGAAGGAAGAAGATGGAGGTAGAAAATGGTATAAAGCTAGATTTGTGGTGAAAGGGTTTGCATAGAAAAAGGGTATAGACATTGATGAGATATTTTCTCCTATTGTTAAAATGACTTAAATCAAAACTATTTTAAGTCTAGTAGTAGTTGAATATTTTCATCTTGAGCGGTTAGATGTCAAAACAACCTTTCTCCATGGGGATTTGGAGGAAGAGATATATATGCAACAGCAACAAGGATATGAGGTTAAAGGGAAGGATAAACTAGTGTGTAGGTTCAAGAAGAGCTTGTATGGCTTAAAATATGCTCCAAAGTAGTGGTATCTAAAATTTGACAGGCTTATGTCTGAACAAGGTTATACTAGATGTCACTCTGATCATTGTGTTTATATCAAAATGCAAAATGATGGCAGATATATTATATTGTTAATGTATGTAGATGGCATGCTTGTTTCAGGTTCTAACATGTAGGAAATAAATGTGCTCAAAATAAAATTGGCAAACTCATTTGCAATGAAGGATTTCGGTGCTGTAAAACAAATCCTTGGTATGAGAATAACTAGAGACAGGAAGAATCACAAATTAACATTGTCTCAAAGTGAGTACATAGAAAAGGTATTGAAAAGGTTTAATATGGAGAATGCAAAACCAATTAGTATACCTTTGGCTAGCCAATTCAAATTAAGTAAGGAGGAGTGTCTCAAGACTCAAGAGGAAATGGCTCATATATCTAAAGTTCCATATGCATCAGTAGTTGGAAGCTTAATGTATGCAATGGTCTACACAAGGCCTGATATTGCACATGCATTTGGAGTTTTAAGCAGGTACATGAAAAATCTAGGAAATGAACATTGGATAGTGGTGAAGTGGACTTTTGGGTATTTGAGAGGTACCACAAATCAAGCATTATGCTTTGGTGGTTCAAACATTGCTCTACAAGGATATGTTGATGCAGATGTGGCAGGTGATAGAGATAACAGGAGTAACACCACAGGGTATGTTCTTACTGTAGGTGAAACAACTATTAGTTGGGTCTCAAAAATGCAAAGTGTTGTTGCACTCTCAACAACGGAAGCAGAGTATGTTGCTGCTATAGAGGCTAGTAAAGAAATGATTTGGTTACAAAGGTTTTGATGCAGGAGCATTAAACCCAAGAGAAAATCATTTTAAATACATAGACATAGGGGGTCATGTATCTTTAGAGAAGTAGTTTCCTAAGTCTCAAGTTAATATAATATTTAGGCTTTAAGTGATTTAATTAGATCATGAGAGGAAGTTGTAAATGCTCTCAAATAAATGAGAACATGAGTGGTGAATAAATGACAAGAGTTAGAAGTCAATCAAGACTCTTAAAATAGTTTCATGATTCGAGGGATGAGAGAGAGCTTTTAGGACTTAATTGAAGTAGAAGTGGGCAGAGGATTTAGGAGTTAGTTCAATAGATCTAGGAGTCAAACTAGGATCAGCTCAACAAAACTTTATGGCATAAATGTAAGTCTACGAGCAGAGCTGAAGAGGAGGCCACAATATTGAAGAATAGGCCTGTAAGAGACAGAGGTCTCATTCTGTAATCATTGTTGATAGTTATTAATATAATCAACACAATTTTGAGTTGGAATGCATGTTTTGAGTGTTGAATTGTATGTGAATTCATAGGTTCTGTAACAGGAGTTGCAGGTAGAGTTCTGCAGAACACGCAGAGGGAGAAAATGATATAGAGAATCGTAATGGATTATTGAGTCCATTTGAAGGATCCAAGAGGACAGTGATAAAAAGGGCATGTGAAGTTAAGCCAGGAGAAAGAGTGCGCGACGAAATAACAGAGGACGAGAAACCTTTGAAGAAAACCAAAACCACAGAATAATTGAAGAAATAGTGTAAAAACGCAAGTGAAAGGAAGAATAGTGAAGTGAAGAAAGGAGGAACAACAACCATTGGATCTTGAAGATCAACGGTCTAGATGATGTTGTGTGGAGATGAAGGAATATCGCATCAGCAACCTTTAATGAAGGAAGGTGGTTTTGTAACAGTGAAAGTGGATTTCAGGTGGCCTCAAAACCATAAGCGATATTGAAGGGCGGGCGCTGATTCCACTCATCACACGCCACGTAGCAGTGGAGGTAAGAATGGAATCACTTTATCGGGCAGTTAAACCTTTTGTTTATTGTCTTTCCGAAATCATCGTCAATTTTTGGATCTACTAAGTGTAGATCAACGGTGGAGAACTGTTGGTAACTTTATATCAGGAAAGGATATCAACCATTGGATCGAGAACCGATCAATGGTTGCGATCTAATCGCAAATCGTTAATCAGAGGAGTTAAGGTCTAGCAGGTGATGGACAGACCGATGAGCGATATAGCGATACTCCAATAGCCGATAAGTGGATATCAGAGATCAAAGGTATCGGATGTTAGAATGATCAGCGTAGTGCTATGGTGAAATCTAAAGGTGCGGACTTGATGGAGATATGTGAATGCGGGTGTATAATATTTGAGTTCTAGTTTATATGTTTGGAGCTTGTTTTCCCATTGTTCCTGTGTTTTTTCATTAAAGTGATGTGGCCCCGGCTTTAAAGGAAAATTGCATATCAAAAAGTGGAAGGTGTATGTGTTAAAGACCTGTGGATGAATGATACCCAATTGCAATAAAGGTAACCTCGAGATCTGTGTAGAGACCGTACCGAAAGGCGTAAAAAAATATGTTTTGCAGGGTTTTCCTTTGTAAGAGGTTTATAAAGGAAAAGAGTGTTTTATACATTAAAACATACGTAACTAATGTATTAAAAGTAAAAGGTTATATATATGTGGCCTAAAATCTTAAAATAACGTCTATGGGAATGAATGAGTCCCGATAGGAGGCTTAAAGTCCTGATAGGAAGGATTTAACGAATGACTTCAGTAGAGTCATAAGCAAAGGCTTGAAAGTTGTTTAAAAGTCCTGATAAGAGGTTTTGGTGGGGTGATTGAGTTCCGATACAAGGGAAACGATGATAAAGGGGCCTTAATCATTTGTGGGATGAAGATTTGAATCCTTTGTGAGTTAGATACCTGGGACAGAAGGTCTTATGCATTTTATGCATACTATGGGTGTAAGCGGGGGTAACCCTGCGTCATTAGTGGTATCAGAGGAGAATTGTAATCAAAGAAGAGAAATCTTTCCTATGAAAAGGAGTTTGCACACAGAAGAAGGTAATGTGCATAAGTTAATTGATGAATGATAGAGGCTACAATAAAATATCGTAGGGGAACTTTTGAAGTTCTTGGGAAACTGTAACAATTCCAGCAGAGGCTTGGAGTAGACAGGAACAGAGGATTCCTTGAAGAAAAGTGAGAGCAAGATTGCTTACTACAAGTTCTGAAGGAAAGAGGACTTGGAGACCAAATAGAGGACAATCCATTCAAAGTGCAGAAGAATGGGAGAACAAGATCATACATAGATCTTGCAGGTAAGATAGTGTGTTTTGTTTCAAATTAAAATTGAACATTGTGCATGCAGATGAAGCATCTCAACAAAGGACAACAGGAGAAGCTGTTAGAGGAGAACAAGATGTGTTCTTGAAGACAGAGTAAGGGAAACACTCTAAATAAAAGTGGCAGTGAACCTGAAGAATCCAACAAGAGATTGGACAAAGAGGATAGCTGAAGTGTTCTCAAGAGAGAGTGGGAGATTGCAGAAGCTTAGAAGGAGAAAAGTGTTGCTCAAGAGGAGGTTCCAGACACAGGACCCGTGCTTACCAAAGCGCTAAGTTAGAAGAGCTTAGTGAGGTAAGATTGTAGCGAGGAGGACTAGCTATTGTAGAGGCTTATTTCAGATGAGTGAGGAACTCATGAAGAAAGAAGAGAAGAATATGATTACTGACAGTCATAGCAGAGGTTCAGAGAGAAGCCACAATAGAGGATATGAGAAGAAGAATGCCAAAGAAGATGGCAAGAGACTTAGTCAAGAGGAGATTGATAAGGAGTTGGCTGATATGGGAAAAGAACTTGATGTGTTAACAATGCAGCTAGAAGAAAACTAGAGACAAGGTTGGGTATTAAGGAAGAAGCCAATGGAATGACATGAGATGCAGAGAAGGCTACAACAAAATCAAGTAAAGTGGATACTATGGGTATGTACAGGGGTATCCCTGCGTCAGGTTTCCAAATGAATTGGGTAAGAAGGAGGAGTTGGGCAGGTTATACAGTGATAGCCATAGTTCCATACACCTTGTAAAGAGCTCTGCATTTCATTCCATGACTAAACATATACATCTCAAGTACCATTTCATACGGTCATCATTGGAAGATGGACAGTTGAAGCTAGAAAAGATACACACTAGCCAGAATCCTATAGATATGTTAACAAAAGTTGTAACCAGGGAGAAACTGAGACTCTGCTCAATTTCAATTGGTCTTAAAGTATGTTGAAGAAGATGACAAACAACCAGGTCCAGAGTGGAGTCATTGTCCATCAAATGATTAAGAGACCACCACAATTACCTCGTGACCTGTTAGTGCCCTTATATGATGTGCATTTCTCACGAGTTTACCATTTGACCAACTTTTGACATATACATGTATGTATCAGGATGCCATTCGTGAGACGTGGAGGGTGCACATCCTGCATGACATAGACCAGGTATGTATATATATATATATATATATAGATGAAAATTTTGACTCTCATTGTCAAATTATGCATAATTATTTAGATTAAAATTTCTAGTTCATATTAGATTGCATTTATACTAATAAGTTAATTATAATATGTAAACACATCCTAGCTACAAGGATTATCTTATGAGGTCATCCAAAGGGGCAGTTGATCAGCCATGCCATCCTCAACTAGAACATGTTTCCATGCATTCTCCTCCACCTCCACCTCTACCTCCATCTTATATGTTGACTAATGTGGAGGAGAGTCACTATGTACAACCACATGGACCAACATGTGAGTTTACTTTTTTATTCCTAAGATTTCAACATCCTATATTTTTAAGTTACACATATATGCTAATTAATTTGTAGACTAATTATAATTTTTCCTTTCCATTGTGTACACAAGGTCATATGCAGAGTTTCATTGATGTCATTGTTATGTGGAGACATGAGTGGGATGTTGGATTTAGAGGCATTGATGATGCAATTCCATCGATGCAGGCACCAATCATTGAGCCATAGATAGGGGAGCACCAAACCTAGATTCTTGATCATACCCCCATCCTATTTGACTTGCATTTGGATGTGATTGAGGTTAGTAGATTCATGTATATGTAATTAAAATTGTGGTTCAAAATAAATTATTTCAATATTGTTTATCTATACAAATAATGATCTAATTAGTTTGAATTTGAATGTGTTAGATTGTAATACCTACTTATGGACACTTACTTTGTGTAGCGGAACTCACATGTGACATAGGAGTTTTGATGATAATTAGAGTGTCATAGTTTGTATATTTTCAAGCTCATTTCATAGGGAACATTCACATGTGTAATACAAAATTTGTATATTTTCATACATGGACAGTTTACAGATGTACATCATGGGCAATATTTTAGTTTATGGATGCGTATTATTCCAATTTATGGATGTTCATGTGATATTTGTATTTTGTATATAATCTCACATGGATAGTTTATTAATACATGTATTCACTATTTAACTTTATGGATTTGTATTAATCTTGTTTATGTACGCTCATTAATTTTTGAATTTTATGGATTTATTAAAAATATTTCACTAATTTAATCATTTTTCTTTATACTATAACTTTTATTAGTAAAATATATGTTCAATTTTGATTTGTAGTTTCATACACTAAGAAAATACGTACAATATTATGCTATGATGCAAGTCCCATTAATACTTAAAATAAACTAAAGTGTATCATGTATCAATTTAATATTGAACATGAAAAGAAATTCAATCATGCTTCATATTGGCTTGTAGAAAGTGTCTTTTAGTGCAATCAGTATGTATGTTATTACAATTCATTTTTGAAAATAAATTATTTGAATTATAAAATCATCCATATATATATATATATATGAAATTTTTTATGACCCACCCATATGCCATTGCATGGACAACTTTTTTAAGAATTTCAATCAATTTCTTATCTCAAGGTTCAATTAAAAAACACAAATAGGATTAAAATAAGTTTTATTCAATTTTAATAAAAGATGTCATGAACAACAAATAGGTTTTATTCAGCATTATTTATTTTAATATTATCTATAAGAACATAGTCATGACATGATATAATTCAATCATATTGAAATTTAATATAAGGTCAAAAAACAATATATGACAACATTTCTACAATTTTATATAATTTTATCAACTTTCCTAAATTTACAAGTAGTTATCGAAGTATTTCAATCAATTCCTTATGATGGAAATAAGTTTTATTCAATTTTTAAAAACTCAAATATGATTTAAATAAGTTCTACATTCAAGTTTAAAAGATGTAGAAATGTAAAAGTTACAAATACATCAAAGTTACTGATCAAACAAGAATTATTACCTCAAAACGAGAACTCTAGCAAAAAAAAACCCAAAAAAACATGGAAAAACAGTTTGAAAACAAGAAGTGTTGATTCTGCATCGCCATTTTCTTTTTCGGGTAAATTTTCAACAGTTTTTTAAAATTGACAGTAAAACCATTCTTTTTGGTGCAAAAACACCCTTAAAACAAAAAGTGTTAATGCTGGAATAACATTTTTTCGGGGTAAATTTTCAACATTTTTTTAGCAATGACATTAAAGATAAGATATCATGACTCCGAATACCCTTAAAATTCCAACAATTTTCAGGCATGATATTAAAGATAAAATATCATGACTCTAAAAAACCTTAAAATTTCAAGAATTTGCAGACATGATATTAAAGATAAAATATCATGTCTCTCGAATGCCTTAAAATTCCAACAATTTCCAACCATGATGTTAAAGATAAAATACTTATATTTGTTTTTGACCATAGCAATAAAGATTAAATATCGTGATTTAGGAAAACCTTAAAATTTTGACAAATTTTCAACCGTGGAATTAAAACCAAATATGGCAACAAAAAACCTTAAGTTTTCAATATATTTCAACCATGGCATTATGGAAAAATTATATGACTAAAAAAACTTTAAAAATTAACACCTGAATGAAAGAGTCATTATACTAAGACTAATTTCTTTTTTAAATGCTAAAAGTATATCTATTTTAAAATCTTAGCTTAAGGCAATTCGACACATTGCAACGAAAATTTAAAAATCACCCATCAGATTGGCATGTGGTGTAGGTGAACTCAACCTATTGCAATGAAATCTTAAAAATCAACCATGAAATTGATACGTTGCGGCGGAAGATTTGTCCATTATAATGATGACTTTAAAATAAACTATCGAATTGACAGATAATGAGGTTGGGTTACTAGTTAATGATCAACACGAACCTTGCAAAAAAAATAAAATAATAAATAAGTAGATAAATAAATAAAAATACAAAATACAAAACAAAACAAAAATTAAAAGTAAAAGAAAAAACAATAAGTTTTAAAAATTAACAACTAATAAATAAAACAATATATTAAAACATACAAAAATAAATACAAAATATCTTTTAGAGAAAGCATAAGGTAGTTTTTGGATTGACATGCTTTGAACCCCTTACTCTGATTCATCATCATGACACACACACACATATATAGATAGATAGATAGATAGATATAAAACACACAAAAAAAAAAAAAAAAAAAGAAACATAAAATTTCAAAAAACAAAATTAACTAAAAAAAGATAATAAAAAAAACAAAAAAACAGAAAAACAATTTAAGGAAAAAAAAAAAGAATAAAAACAATTTAAAAAAATTTACTTAAATAAAATATTTAAATCATAAAGTTAAAAAAATTAAAATTAAAAAATATATATTAAAAGGCATTAAAAAAAACCATTCCAACAAAAAATAAAAGTTAAAATAAATAAATAAATACAAGCATAGTAAAAAAATTAAAATTTAAACCAAATATAAATAAAATGAGTAAAATAAATTATTATTATTATTATTAAATTATTTAAAATTTTATAATTAAAAATTATTTAAAAAAATATTAAAATTAATACTTTAAAAAAAACTCAAAAAAACTAAGAATCGAAAAAAACAAATATTATTTTATTTAATATAATTTAGAGAAAAAAGTTAATAGATAAAACATATAAATAAATAAAAATGAATTAGATAATTAATAAATAAACAAATTAAAAATAAATACAAACTAAAAACATTTTTTTTTAATAAATAAAATTAAAATTAAAAAAACATAGAAAGAAATTAAAAACGATTAAAAAACATGAGGCCAAAAAAAAAACATTCTACAAAAATATAAAATATAAACTATAAAAAAATAAAACAATTCAAAAAAATATAAACAACTTAAAATTAAATAAAAATTAATAATAGAAAAATTAAAAAAAGCAGTTGAAATATTTAAATTAAATTCAAATATATATATATATATATATATATATATATTTATTTAAAACTAAATTTTTAATGCAATTAAAATATTTTTTTAAAGAATTGATTTTAATTTATAATTATATTATTCAAACAAAATATTAAACAAAATTATTATTTATATATATATGTATGTATGTATGTATATATATATATATATATATATATATATATATATATATATATATATATATATATATATATATATATTCCACTTGAAAAGTCTATAATTTTCATTAATGTAGAGAAAATTACATATTGTAAATGCTGTTGCATATGTTGTAATCTGAGCCTAACATGTCGGACTCTTAGCTGTCTAGATACACCACACAGGGCGATCTGCCGAAAACACAAAACAACTGTTTATATACTATTATATAAGCCTGTACATAGGCCTCGCAGGGCCCCTTCCAGTATAATATCTCATGTATATATAACATCAAAAAGGTTTCGAAAATTTGAGTTTTTGCAGTTCTTTTACAGAAAACATTTGTAGCTCAGGGACTAGGGTCCCCCTGGTAATGTTGATCTATATACGGTCGATGATAATAGCGGAATTCATCAGTCCCACTCTGCTCTTGTATCACCCATTCTCCTCTGGGTAATGATGCGGCCTCCTTGGATTGTTGGTAAGCGTTGCAGTTATGCTGCCTGTAAATGTGATTACAAGAGATATTGTTGAATTTCGCCTTGAAAATATTCACTTCGTTTAATATGTTGTTAAGTCTGTGTATGTGGCAAACAGATATGTTATTGAACCAGTTAATAATAATCTTTGAGTCCCTAAATATATTTATATTGAAGCACTGATGTCTCAAGGAGAAATGCAATAGGTGACGGAGGGTAATGAGTTCCGTGAAGTTGTTGGTTCCAGCTCCTAATCCCATCTTTACTTTGTACAAATGTTGTTCATTTATGTAAAGAATGAAACCACCTCCACAGCCCTGTTGATTTGCAAACCCATCAAAGAAGGTCCAGGGGGTAGTTTTGTCAATGCTGGGAGGTGGGTAGGTGCGGCGCTCTATAGGAGGTATAGGATCTGGAAATTCATGATACGCAGAGATTATGCCAGCCTCAATGTGTGGCCAACACATGATTTTGTTATCGAATATGTATCGGTTGCGCGCCTACCAGACATGCCAGCTGACAAGCAAGGGAAGGCACTGGACTTTAGATCCCTTGTGTCTACCAGACCAGTCCTCCCATGCGCTGCTAAGATCATTGCCAGTCCATAACCCCGTGGAAGCAATAGATGAGGTTATACTCCACCAAAGAGCTTGTATTGTGGTGCAGAGTAAGAAAAGATGTTCCGTGGATTCCGATTCACGTTTACATAGAATGCACCAGGTAGGCTCGTAAATAACTCTGTGAATTAGATGCTCCCCCATGGGCACTATGTCTTTAAGAATGCACCAGAAGAATAGTCTAGTGCGTGGAGGTGCAGTAAGCTTCCAAATATGACTCCACCAATTCAATGTTTGTTCTGGTTTTTTGTGTTGTATCAGTGAGCTATAACCTGCCTTTGGGGAATATATACCATTCTCTACTAGACACCAAAGTAATTCATCATATCGCTCTTTTATCTTGATGTGGGATTCCGTTAGTGCTTGGATATATTCATTCCATTCCTGGTGCCATCAGGGAGATAGGTCGAGATGTTGTGCCGATTTCCAAGCTTGTGAAAATATATCTGTATTTTGTTGGTCTGTAGTGTGTGAGAATACCCTGATCTCTTGTGCATGAAAATATGTGATGAGGTCTCTAGATAGTAGGTGTCTTCCTCCATAGCCAATCCATGGTTCCAGCCTGATCCTACCCAGGGAGCCATCATTAATTCACCATGCCAGATTGTCTCTTATATGGGGAAGGGAGTGGAGCAATGCCTTCCATACAGATTAACTACCCATCGACGGCCATGTGGGAAGACGAACCCAGTCCAGCATGTTTTGTGGCTAGATATATTTATGATATGAGATATGAGTCCATAGATTGTGACCAGTCAATAAGGTCCAACCCATTTTTGCAGCTAGGGCTTGAGCGAAAAGGGGAAGATCTTTCAGTCCCCATCCTCCCCATTTCTTTGGCATTACAATTTTTTGCCAGCTGATCGAGGCAAATAATCTTTTATCCTGATTCCCATTCCAGAGGCATCTGTTGCATAATTGTTTCAATCGAGATAGAATATTCCTGGGAATCCATGCAAGTGCCATCCAGTAAACCGGTGTAGCTTCCAGGACCGATTTGATAAGCACCAATCTGCCCACCCTGGATAAATATCTATAACTCCAGATGGATAGTCTCTTCTCCAGTTTTGTAACCAACCAGACCCAATCTGCAATTCTATGACAAGTAGGTTTAAGCCAATAACCCAGATATTTGAGACCTCTATCCAAGGGGTGGATACTGTAGGGAAAGACCTGGTGAGCAAATTGGGATTCATGAACAGAGGTACGAGTAAAGGTAATGGTGGATTTGGATTGGTTGGCAAGCATCCCAGTAGCAGATGAGAAGAGGAGGAGAATCTTGGAAAAAGATCTGGAATCCCAAATGCTGCCATCAAGAAGAATAAGCACATCATCCACAAATAGGAGATGTGTAAGGAAGCAGTCCTCTGTAATCTTGAGTCCACAGATATCTCCATCCCTTTTGGCTGATGCAATTAAGCGACTTAGACCCTCCATGACAATAAGAAATAGAAGTGGGGATAGAGGGTAGCCCTGCCTAAGCCCCCTTTCAGAGTGAAAGAAGTGAGAGGCCGAGCCAATATATATATATATATATATATATATATATATATATATATATATATATATATATATATATATATATATATATATATATATATATATATATATATATATATATATATATAATTTAAAAAAAATTATAGTTAAATTTTTAAAAAAATTGTAATTAAAATTCATTTAAATATAATAATTAAAAAAAGTGTTAGAATTTTTTATTAAAATTAAAAAAACGGTCGTCAGCCCCCACCTAATCGAGGGTTGATTCCAAAAATCGACCCTTAGCTAGGCAGGGGCCTTAGGGCTAGCCAAGTGGCCTCAGGCCAGCTCAGACAGCCTTGAGGCGGCCCTTAGGCCCACACCTGGCCAAGGGAATGACCCTTAGCCAAGCGTGGGCCTGAGGGTTGCTTCAGGGCGAGTTGAGCGACCTCGAACACACTTGGTTGACCCTTGGGCCCTTGCCTTGCTAAGGGTTACTGATCTTCAGCTAGGTGGGGGGCTGATGGTCACTACGGGGCTGGCCCTAAGGCGACCCTCTAGCCCCCACTTGGCCAAGTGAACCTCGGCTAGGAGGGAGCCCGAGGGCCGCCACAGGGTTGGCTGAGCGAGCCTCAAGGGCACAGGGTCAGCTCTGTGACATCCCTCAGGCCCCCACTTGGCTGTAGGATTGGCCCTCAGGCCCCCACTTGCATGGTAAATTTTAGGGGCGAATTTTCGCCCTTAGGCAAAATTAAGGGGTTTTAAATTTTTAGTGGGCTAATATTTTGTATCATAATACATTTTTTCAAATCACCTCAAATTTATTTTATAAAAAAATTAGGTATGGAGGTTAGCCCACCTTATTTTAAGGAAGAGGGTAAGAAAGGTAGATTTATCCCTTGAAATTAGGAGTTACAACATTCCATTCACCCTAATTTTCAAGAATTGGTTTTATTTAAGTGAATCTTATGGGCCAAATACTATATTTATAAAATAGGTATGGTAAATTAATAAAAATATAAATAAATGAGAGGCACGGTAAATAAATAAAACATTTTTTATATTTACTCCATAAGTCACCTTATATACATGCAATGGTGTAAACAAATAAAAATAAAAATAAAGTCGAGTTATGGTAAATAAATAAAACTTTTTTTTTATACTTACTCAAAAGGTATGGTAAATAAATATAAATATAAATAAACTAGAGGTATGGTAAATAAATAAAACCTCTTTTTATGTTTAGTCCATAACCCTCTTTCTATTTATGAAGGCTCAAAAAAGATGTTTTATTTAAGTGAATCCTATAGGCCGAATACCATATTTGTAAAAGAGGTATGGTAAATTAATAAAAATATAAATAAACGAGAAGTATTGTAAATAAATAAAACATTTTTTTTATAGTTACTCCATAAGTCACCTTATATTTATGCACACTCAAAAAATGCGTTATATTTAGGTGTAACCTATGGGAAAAATACTATGGGCCAAATGCCATGGGCTATACCATGCAAAAAAAACTTTATTAACCCTAATATTAGTATTAATAAAAATAAAAATGGCACATGGTATTGACCCATGGTATTCACGTGGAATGTAGCCTATTTAAAAGGGGGGAACTAACCCATCATTGATCCATCTTTACTCTATATCTACTAAGCCCCGAGAGGGATCAAATATCGTGATATGCAAACTAGCATAGAGTGAAAAAAATTTGATCCCTCTCGGGGCTTGGTGGATCAAGAGTAAAAATGGATGTTGTATTTTAATGTATGTTAAACATGTTAACTTGGTTAAAATAAAAAATAAAATAAAAATAAAAATAAAATTCAATTATTAATTTTATTAACTTTTATAAATTACTAATAGTAATTCTTAAGCTCTAGGTTTATAAATTACTAATAGTATTCATGTGAGCATAGACTTCTATCATCTTAGATCCATCTTAATTCTGGGTCTACTAAGTGCTCAGAGGGATAAATAGATTTCATCCCTCTAAGAGTGGTAGATGTGGAGTTAAGATGGATATAGGTTGGTTTTTATGATAATGAAGATATTAAATAGACTTAGGAAATTATATTGTAAAAACATCTTAAGGTGAATGGTTAAAGCTACATTTAGTCACTTCACAAAATTTAGTAAAAAAAACCAATATCTCCATTAATATTGGCTTTTTTGATTTAACAAAAAAAAATCAAAATAGTGAAACCTTATCACTCTTTCTGCATCACCCTCGCAGAAGATTTCCCCCCATTTTTCAAACATTTTCAATATGATTTCTTCATGGAAAAGTTTAGGTACTGATGTTGGATTAGTTGTTTGAAAAATAAGTTGGTTTGTACAACCTTTCAGTGCTATTCTTAGTTTGTCCTAATGATCTATAGGGGTTGGAGCCACTACACCATAATTTCCTAAAAGGTGGAGATTGTTCACCAAAAAGAAAATTAATCTACATGTTACAACACTTGAAAAATGTGAGACGTATGAGGGTAGTGAATTATGTTAATAAGCAATTTAGATTGGGAGAGATGTAATTATAAATTTTTTTTTTTTTTCCGAGGAAAAAATACCGCGCTTTTCTATTAATCGAGAAATAAAAAAGCTACAAAAAAGAATGTTTAGACATTCAACTGAGTTTTCTTGTGCCAGAGAGATGTTTACATCTCCACAGTGTTTATCCCTTTACCATAACTTATAAACAAGAGGCTTTTGTAAGCACTCCTGTTCACGGCTTGTAGCAGCCCAATCAAAAAAAAAAAAAATTAAGTTCAAAGACTGTCACCATAATACCTGGGCCTCCTTTTAACCAGGAAAACAGCCCAAAACAAAGTTCATAGGAAAAAGAGAACAAAAAATACAGCACTGTCACTGCTGCCACCGGAGAAAATCAAACAAGTATATACTGATGAGATAAAGGGAAAAACAGTAGCTAGAGATATGGGGGAAGATCCGACACACGGATCTGATCCTGAACTTGCTCCGTTATCCTCCAAGTTCCCAGAGCTTGCTGTAGACCTGTTTTAGAATACCGGTCGGCTTCTTCATTTTTATCCCTGTAAATGTGAGAAATGTAGAATATATTAAAATGGGTCTTTAATCTTTGGACTTCTTCTAATAAAGGCATCAACATATAATTTCTGCAAACAAATTTCTCATTGACCCAGTTAACCACATTTGCCGAGTCTCCAAAAATCTGAACTGTGAGGATATTCCTATGAATGAGCCAGCAGAGCAGCATTTTTAGAGCTGATAATTCAGCGAAATTGTTTGTACCCGACCCAAGGCCAACAGATGCTTTTAGGGAGTGCGAGGGGTTAAGGTGAATGATGATTCCGGCACCAGTGATATTGTTCTGAGCTGCCCCGTCAAAGAAAGCCCAGGGGATGCCCTCTCTGATAGCAACATCCGCTCGCTGATTTTGATGGGATTCCTCCGGTTCAGGTAAGCTAGCTAGAATGGCCGCGGCTTGCAATGCAATGACATTCACGGGTGTGATCTTTTCATTAAAAATGCTACCGTTACGAGTGATCCAAATACCCCAGCAGACGATAGGAGGGAGATTTCTCATGTTTTTCTCAGGATAGTGAGTCCACCAATATTCCCATGCAGCAGATAAGCTTACACCTTCCCAATTCCCTGAAAAATTCAGAATCTTTTTTGTTTCCGCCCATACTGATTTAGTGAAAGGACAACTCACAAAAAGGTGCGAGACAGATTCGGCATCCGATTTGCAAAGAGGGCATCTGCTCGGCCCCAACTGAAAGCGAGCTTGTAGAACATCCCACGTGGGGATTTTGTTCTTTAAAGCACACCAAAGGAAGATCCTGGCTTTTTTGGGGCATTTTAACTTGAAGAGGGGCTTCGCCCACCATACCGGAGCCTCCCACCCCTTGTTTTTCATCAGAAAATCATAACCGGCCTTTGGGGAATAACGACCAGTTTCTGCATGAGCCCAAACCAGAGAGTCTGGAGAGTCCTTTATCCTGACATTTGTGCGATTAAGTTCCTGAACATACCCTTTCCATTCCTCTCTCCAGCGAGGATCCAAGTCCAAGTCTTCAGCTGTCTTCCAGCCCTGCCCCCAGATGGACGATAAGCCCATATTTGCAATCTGATGCAGATGTGTTAATCCTTTATTATCAAGCTGCTCAATCAGACCAGGAGATAAAACAAAACGCTCATTACACCCAACCCAGGGGTCCTTACCAATCCGCACACATTCACCGGTTCCCACTTGCCAAGCTAGACCTTGTTCAATGATTTTAAAAGCTTCCGTGGTTGCCTTCCAAATGACCGAACAATTTCTCCCTTTTTTGTTTGGACTTCTGATCCAATCTTCGAGAGGAGGTGGGTCTATATATTTCCTTTTGACCACCCTGGTCCAAAGGTTCTCAGTTACTACAATTCTCCATCCTGATTTTGCCGCCAAAGATTGGCAGAAGTCCACAAGCTGCTTCACCCCCCAACCTCCCCACTCTTTTGGTCTGGCAATTTTGTCCCAGGCAACCCATGGGAGCACTGAGGTTTCCTTTGATCCAGACCACAAGAATCTACTGCAAATCTGCTTTATTTTATGAATAATTCCTTTGGGGATCCAAGTCAGCGCTGCCCAGAAAACAAGAATGGCTTGAAGAACTGAATTGACCAGAGTCAGTCTACCAGCCCTTGATAGCCACTTGTAGCTCCAATGTGATATCCTCTGTTCGATTTTTGCTACTAACCAGTGCCAATCTTGTTTTCGGTAAGACGATGGCTTTAACCAAAACCCCAGATACTTGAAGGGAAGGTCCATCAAGCTGGTTTCAAAAGGCAAGATGGAAGTAATTGCAGTTTCCTCTTGCCTGGTGAAACCTTCCATAATAAAGTGAGACTTTCTGGCATTTATTTGAAGGCCTGTAGCTTTCAGAAACAGGTCAATGATATCTTTAAGAACTTTCACTTCGTTTAAGTTCCCATTTAGAAATAACAATATATCATCAACAAAAAGAAGATGAGAAATGAACAGATTTACAGCAACCTCCAAACCTGTGAACAAGCCTGAATGCTTTGCTTTTAAGATTAATCTGCTGAGACCCTCAGCTGCCAGGAGGAAGAGGAGAGGAGAAAGTGGGCATCCCTGTCTCAGGCCTCGTTGGCTTTTGAAAAAATGTGAGGCCGCCCCATTTATCAGCACCGCAAAGTTAACATTTGTAATGCACCCCATTATCCAGTTTATAAACTCCACTTTGAACCCAAGATGAGTCAGCAATAATCTGAGAAACGACCAGCTGATCCTATCATAGGCTTTAGAAAGATCAATTTTTAGGACAGCCCCTTTTTTCCTTGCTTTCCTGATACTGTGGATGGTTTCCTGCGCTACCCCAATTGCTTCGTGAATTTGCCGTCCGTCCAGAAACCCAAACTGCTCATTTGAGATGCACTCAGATAGAATAGGCTTTAGACGCAGCGCAATGATCTTTGCTATTATCTTATAGATTGTATTGCACAGGGAGATAGGCCTAAAGTCTTCAAAGGAGACCGGATTCTCAGTTTTTGGAATGAGTGCAATAAAAGTAGAATTGAAAGAACTGAAAATTTCACCTTTTTTCCTGGATTCCTCCACCACCTCCGTAAGCTCATCGCCAATAAGATCAAAAAAATGGATGAAAAGCTCTATAGTCCAGCCATCCGGCCCCGGACTTTTGTCTTTAGGCATAGCCTTTATCGTACGCTCTACTTCCTCCTTATCCACTTCCCTAAATAGCAAATCTGCATCCTCCTCTTCCACAAATCTAGGGAAGGCTTGAGCAGTTCTGATAATTTCAGCTAAAGAGATCCCCCCAGGGTCAGCAAAGAGGGATTGAAAATGATTTTTCCCCAGAGAAGAGATTTCTTCAAAAGATGACACCTCCCTTCCCTCTGGGTCTTTCATCTTCCAGATGGTGTTGGCATTTTTTCGCCCCTTTGCATAATTGTGAAAAAATTTTGTGTTTTCATCCCCTGCTTTCAGCCAAATGGCCCTACTTTTCAGCCTCCACTCCTCTTCTTTATCCAACAAAATCTTTGCTCTGCTTTTTTCTAAAGCCAAGATTTTCTCTTTCGATTCCTGAGAGACATAGGCGTCTGCTTCGGGATCCTCCAACAATCCGAGAGCCTCCTCAATTTTTACCAATTCCTCATTTTGTTTTCTTCTCCTCTCCGAGGCCCATTCAATGGTTGCTCGTTTAAGCCTTTTCAGATTCTCCATAAAATGACCTCCTTTGTTGACCTGAGAATTTGGACCCAGATGTCTCCAAGTGCTCCTGAAAAGTTGTTGATAAGACTCCTCCTGAAGCCAAGAAGCATTGAATTTAAAAGGAGCGGCCGGTTTTGCAGGGGGTTTTGAAAATTCAAGGAAAATTGGGAAATGATCCGAGTTTCCCCCATCCCCCACCCACTGCCTGAACAGAGGGATATATGCAGCCAAAGTTTCATTGATAAGAAAGCGATCCAATCTCTTTGCAATTCTCCCCTCCCCCGTTCTCCTATTCCTCCAGGTCGGCTTTGCCTTTATAATGTTTACATCAATCAATTTTGCATTCTGGAGAGCCTTTAAGAAAAAATCTGTTAAAGGATCTTCCCTCGCACAAGGACCCCAAGCTTCCGCCATCCCCAAGGAGAAATTTAAATCACCCCCAATAATAAGATTTTTGTTAAGCAGAAGTTCTTTAGACAAAAAATCAGTCCAAAAAGGGGCCCTGCCCTGACAAGGCCCATATACATTAATAAACAACAGAGGTTGATCAAAATCAACCGAAAGTACCTCCAAACCAAGAGCATGATTCGAACCCCAACAAGTTTGCACCTTAAATCTCCCATCCTTGAAACCAATGGCAAGACCTCCTGAATGACCAGCAGCATCTAATGCAAAGAAAACCCAACCCGGGACAAGGGATCGAAGAGATGCTTCAACTTCAAAGCTCTTGCCCAAGGTTTCCTGAAGAAAAACTACATCCGGAAAATGACGAGCAATGAGATCTTTTAGAGCTAGTTTTTTAGGCTTACTAGCTAAACCCCTACAGTTCCAGGACAGACAGATCATTTAATAACCATCTCAGGGGTTTTCGCTGCTCTAAGCGCCCCAGGAATCGACATTTGTTTCCCGTCAGCCACATCAAATTTTGCCTTCACTTGTGCCTTCGAAAGAAGGGATTTCCTACCTCTACCTTTCTTTGCAAAGCCCTTAGAAATCTCAGGGCTGAGGCCTCCCACCGACTCCTGAAAATCATTTGAGTGAGCAGGACGCTTATGAAGGGATCTCAGATTATAAGGACGAACGACAGATGGGCTACCCGTTCCCTGACCTTTTCTAGGAGACTCCTCACAGTTCAGATTTAAGGACGGAATAACTTCTGATAAAGATTCTATATTTTGAAGGGGATCATCTAAATTTGGCATCATAGAAACATCCGCCACAAAACCATCACTACTCGATACAGAATTTACAGGGAACAAAGGAGGAGAAGGGGACTGCATACCGGAAGAGGGATCCTCCGATGGGCCGACCGGATCTGCTACAGGAGCTTCCCGACTTGGCTGGTCTTCTGCTTCATCTTGTACCGGGACCTCTTCCTTCTGTTGCACACCAGCTTCTGTCCGGGGAATAGAGGCCTCTTTCTGATGTTCGGCCTTCGAGTCTTCGTCCTTCCTCTGAGCTTCGTGGGGTCCCGACAGATCCTCCCAATCCTCCACCTTATGCTGTGCCCACTTTCTTCTTTTCCCCAACGGGCAATCTCTCGCTAAATGCCCGTATTCATGGCAGCAATGACATCTGAAGGGAAAAAGCTCATAATCCAACAGCTGCTCATATACATAGTCCCTGTACTGTAATGTAAAAGATTCAACAAGCCCATCCGACGGATTAAGCCTAACTAGAATCCTTGCGACCGCCCTTTCATAGGTATGTAAATAAGATCTATCCACATCCAGGAATGTGCCCAAATGGTTCCCGATTGATTTGAAGACAGAGTCCACCCAGAGGAACGGCGGAAGGTTTGGTGCCCTAACCCAGACAGGAATTTCATCAACTTTCTCCTTCGAGGCATCAAATAGAGGAGTCCATCTTTTGAAAAAAACCGGTCTGCTCCCGAACGCCCAATTCCTTTCCTCCACCCATTCCATTGCTTCCTTTGAGTCAAATTTAACCATAAACCAGCCTTTTACCAGGGTATCTGTCCTGAAGGATTTTTCCGGAGTTTCCAGCCACTGACTCTCAGCCCACTGCCTTAAAAATTTTCCAGAAACATATCTCCCTCTAGCCCTGCCGACAAGCGTGAACTCAGCCACTTCCAAAACGTCTTCTACTTGAATGTCCATGCCTAGAACCAGATTTGTGACTCGCTTCTTCTTCCACGACTTCGCCTTTTTTCTTTTGTCCCCTACTTTCTCCTTTGCCGTCTCCGATTCTCTGCCACCAGAGGTAGTGAACGAAACGCCTTCATCCTTCTCTTGGGCAGCCCCATCGTCCACATTGCTTTGCAAACCCTTAACAGGTGGAGCTTCAATCAAACCCTCCACAGGGCTACCCGCCTCTCCAAAAGCCGATGGGCCGCCTTCCACCGGGATCCCAGAGCACTGGGTGTTCGTAGTAACCCCCGAAGACGATAAGTTGCCAAAACCCGAGAAACCCTTTTCTCCTTTAGGGCGATGCTGCAACGAATCATTTGTAAAAAGCTTCCTATTTCTTTCCGGCTGGGCGCTTCGGCCACCCGAGCCCTTCCCAATGCTCTGTACTCCGCCCACCGACCTCCATACACCGTGAGGTTGGGGAAAATTGATTATGTCCTCAAGTCCGCCTGAAGAAACGAAATTTTTTGCAGGAGAGAGCGACTTACCAACAGATGAAGGGCATAGTTTTTCAAAGAGCGAGCTTGGGCTTGAATGGAAGCTTATTTCCTCCGGCACCCTGCCTCCTCCTCCAAAACCACTTGCTAGTTCGAGACTCTCTTCCAAAAGCCCCTTTGCCGGATTTTGACGCCACGAAACTCCACCCGGGAAAAACGCAGTCGATAAGCTGGATGATTGCCCGATAACCTCACTAATGTTCTTCTCCGTGACTTCCTTGCCCCAAACAGTAAGGATATCTTCAGGAGCGGGGTCCAGGTCAACCGCTTCATGTTGAATTACCATAGTTAAATCCCCCGTAATTACTGCAACCGCCTTAACCCTGGAGCCCGAAGAAAACTGCAGAAACCGCCTCCGAGGTCCGTTTCGAGGAGAACCGCTGGTGGAAAGCCGTCACGAGATTTACCTTCACCCAAAAAAACCACGGACGGGGAAACCGTAAAAAACCGGAAAGCTGAAAACCCCGTTTGACGCTGACGCAAAGCCGTTTCTATTCCTGGTCCCAGCTGTCGCCTTCTCCCAAAAAACCTTCCCGATCCTTCCTTGATGGCGAAAACAGCTAAACCTAAGCCCGTACCCCCACTGACCGCTCTGCGCCACCTGCATCACCTAGGCCATAGGCCTAGGGTTCCCGGATCAAACCCTAGCCGAGCCATCCTTCCTTTACATGCTATTGTTTGTTCAGTCTCCAATAATTATAAATTATTATTTAATTGAAGATTTCCAATTAAAATAATAATAAATCTACATTTATATATTCATATATTGATTGGAAGGCTTCTCACAATGGTCACTTATTTCAATTAGATCTCGTTCAAGCCTTTCAGACACCTAATACTTTCTTATATAATATAGTTGGCGCTTGCTACTTGTTGGCGTGTTGGGGTAAACAAACTTGATGTGTTTTTTTATCTCGCAGTTAGAGTCTATGGAATAAGAAATAAATTTGATAACTTGAAAAAAGTGGTAGCTTGACAAAAGTTGTAGAGAAAAGATTGATCTCTCCTACCTTGACAGAACTCATGGTAAATATCAACACCTACAAGAACTTTGTTGTGGAATATTATCAAAACTAATAGAAGGATATGAAAGAGTGTATTGTAAGGACCTTGACAAACACAACCACTGAAACTTGGAACATTGTTTGTAAAAAGAGAAAATTATGTTTCTTTTTTCCCAACATTTATGTTAGTATATTATAATTTAATGATTATGTTTTCTTATTATCATATATGGTTTCATACTTTAACAAAACATTCGCCATGACTTTACAATGTTTTATTATTCAGTAAAAGATTTGCCAAGATCTTAGAAGACTTTATAATTCAGTGAAAGATTCTTTATCACTGTACAAGATAATATAACCTGGTGAGAGATTCACCAAAAAAATTATATATACATATTACATTATTGATAAAATCGCCTCCCATTTTTCCTATGTATCATGGGGATTAGCCCATTTATTACACATATAAATTTAGGGTGGTTCTTAAAATTTTCCTTGCCCACTTAGTTGTAGGGTTGGCTTTGCGGCGACCCTCGAACCCTTGCCTAGTTGTTTGATTGGTCTTGCGGTGACCCTCAGAACTCTGCCTAACTAAGGGTTGATTCCGGGAATCGACCCTTAGCATGGTGGTGGCTGAGGGCCACCTTAGAGCTGAACAAGTGACCTACACATGCTTGGCTGAGAGATGACCCTCGGCCAGGCGGGGGCCTAAGAGCCACCTCCCTAGCCAAGTTGACCCTTGGCCAGGCGGGGGTCTATGAGCCACCCTGGGGTTGGTCGAGCAGCCATAGACTAGGTCAGTCATCCATCAGGCCCCCTCCTAGCTGAGATTCATCCACTTGGCTAGGAAAGGGCCTAAGGGCCACCACAAGGCTCGTTGATCAGCCTCGAGGACCACTTGGCTGACCCCGAGGTGGCCCTTAAACTCTCGTCTGATCGAGCAACCCTCAGGCCCCTGCCTAGCTGAGGGGTGTTGGACGTTGGATAAACCAATGGTCCCTATGTGTTTCGTGACATGGACTAACCACCTCTCATGCATCCTTATCTTTGCCAATGCGATCGTTGGCTAACACCTACGGGTTTTGGTTTAGTGACAATTGCGATTCCCATCAAATGGTATTAGAGTGTAGTTCACAAGTTTGATACATACCCAACTCGTGTCGGGGGACCATTATTGGAAATTGGATAAAGAAACACTCCCCATGTGTTTCATTACATGGACTAACCACCTCTCGCGGATCCTTATCTCTAGAGATGCAATCATTGACTAACACCTATGACTTTTGGTTTAATGACAATCGTAATTCTCAACAAGGGGATGACCCTAGGCCAGGCAGAGGCCTGACGGCCGAGCAGCCTTAAGGCCTACTTAGTTGGCCTGGTGGCAACCCTTAGTACCCCCCTGGTAGAGGGTCAGTTCCAGGAATCAACCCTCGGCCAAGAGGGGGGCCGAGGGCCATTTTTTTTAATTAAAAAATTTTAAATTTTTAAATTTAAAAACAAAACTTTTTTAATTATTTTATTTAAATGAATTTTAGTTTTAATTTTTTTAAATTTTCATTACATTTTTTTTAATTTTATATAATTTGTTTATTTATTTATATTTTTTAATTATAAATGTTTAAATAATTTATTTAATTTTCTCTTTTAATTTAAGTTTATGTTAATATTTTATTTTTTTATAATTTTCCCAGTTATTAATTTTTTTTAATTGTTTTATTTTTTATAATGTTTATATTTTATATTTTTTTACAATTTTTTTTTTTTTTTTTTTATTCTTAATATTTATTTTTAATTTTTTTTTTTATGGTTTTTAATTTTATGGTTTTTTTTAATATATATATATTAAAAGAAATGTTTTTAGTTTATAGATATATATTTTTTTAATTATCTAATTCATTTTTATTTATTTGTTTTTAAATCAAATTTTAAAGTTTTTCTGTTAAAATTATATATATATATATATATATATATATATATATGTATATATGTATGTATGTATGTATGTATGTATGTATGTATGTATGTATGTATGTATGTATGTATGTATGTATGTATGTATATGTTGTTTTTTAGTTTTTAGTGTGATAGTTATTGTTTTTTCATTTATTAGAATTTTTATCTTTTTGTGTTAATTTTGTTTTTTAAAGAAATTTTATGGTTTTTTGTTTCTTTTGTTATATATGTGTGTGTTTTTAAAAATTAGTATACTTTAATAACAATTTTTTTGTGTATTGAAGTATTAATTAGCGATATATAAATTTATAGGAAACCTTAACCTCGAAATATTAATGTCATTATTATTTTTTTTAAATTTGTAAAAATAATTAAAAAATTCATTAGAAAAATTCTTTGCAAAAAAAACAAAAAAATACATATTTGGAAATCCCCTAAAAAAGAAAACATCATTAGGATGGAAAACAAGAAGAGGAATAAGATAAATTGAACAATTGTTGAATAATCAACATTTAAAAGTAAAAATTGTGCATACTTAGGACATCAGAAAATTTCAAGTGTCAAAAATATGCCTTTAAAAAATGATGATTTTCAAAATTCATATGAAAATGAAAAACATTTAAAAAAATTCACACTCAATACATTATGAAATTTAAAGTCTGAAAAATAAGCCCTCTAAAAAAAAGGGATGAGTTGCATCAACAATTTTCAAAATTAGTTTGAAAATCGCTAACATTTTAAAGAAAATGTTCATACTTGATACATAAAAAAAATTAAAGTGTTAAAAATATGCCCCAGAAAAAAAGGGGATGTTGCATTAACACTTTTCAAAATCAGCATGAAAATCACTAACATTTAAAAAAAATGTTCATAAGAAAATTTAAAGTGTCAAAAATATGCTCCAAAAAAATGTGTACTATGAATGAACAGTTTTCAAAATTGGATGATTTTTTTGCTACCTCAAAAATAGGGATATTCTATAATTTTCTCATTTTATCGATAACTATGTTGAAAACGATTATTAATTTAATGCATGCATGCATGCACGCAAGTGCACGCACACACATACACACACATTGTTCGAAATATTTATGTGCATATAATAACATGAAGGGTAAAAAGTTTAAGAAACAAAGTTTTACCTAGAAAAAATGTCATCGGTTTCCTCAAACTAACCTTGGAATGTTTCTAAGCCTAATTCTCCAAACTAGGTCATGAAGGTAAAGCTACTCTTGTGAAAATAATTCTTTGAGTTTTCCACTAAAAAATCATCAAAATGGATGAGAAAAATATAATGATCCCATATTGTTCATACCTTCCCATTTTGGAGGATTTTTGTCCCCAAAAGGTTTTACTAAATGAGGTGAAGATATTTATTTTCTACCTTCTCCCTAGAGTACCATTTGGATTTTCTTGGAAGTTATCCTTTCAAACTCATCAACCAAAGCTCATGCTACACCTATTTTGTAGTTTTGGTCCTCTTCTACAAAATTGTATCCTCTGTCAACTTTTTCTTAGGAAGCTAGAGATAAGTCTTGTTTGGAAGGTATGACTTTCTCAACTTCTTAATCCAACATGGATGTCTCATATAGTTTTATATATTCCACATTCACCATTAAGTAAATTTACATGGATGGGGGTAAAATGAGTAGATATAAATTATCTCAATCCTTTCCCTATATCTTGAAAGGAAGATAACAAAGATTATTGATTTTCTTGCTAGGTCCATGTAACCTCTCCTTATTCAATTATGACCATACTCTATCTCCCACTCTAAATAGCTTCATTGCTTTATCTTGACGATGCTAAACCTTGTACTTTTTGTATGACTTCTTAAGTTTCTCTTATACTTTCATATGGATCTTCCTAATCTTCTCAACAAATTTATTTTTCTTGAAGAATCTCCTATGAGATCCTTTCTCACTGCTCATTTTCCATATGTAATATCCAAAGGTGAAGGCGGTGAATATCCAAATCAAGTTTAAAATGGGGACTTAACATTATATATGCTGACTTATCTATTATAATATTGTTGTATATATACCAAATTTTCATCCCAACTCTTCAAATTCTTATGATTGCAACCCCTCAAAAGTTGCACCAAAGTATTATTAACTACTTCTATTCTATATTATTTATATGCATGGAATTTTGTAGAACTCTTTAAATTTGTGTCCATCTCCTCTTGCATTGTATTCAAAAATGCATTATGAAATCCCATGCCTTTGTCTAAAATGATGCTTCTTGGAATCCCAAACTTCACTCAAGCCTACCCAAAGAACAACTTTTCTACTTCTTGTCCACTGATATAGAGCATGAGAATGCACATATTTTTGAACCTATAAACTACCATGAAAGGATAATCATATATGTTCATTGTTGTTGGTAAACCTCCAACAAAGTCCATGGAAATTCTTTCCCGAGGATGATTATGTAAAATTAAAGGATGATATAGATCCAATTTCTTATTACTAGGCTTGCGAGTACAAGAATCATATATCCTCTTTTGAACCTGGCTACATGTTGCATTTTATACTAGTACACATAACTTTAGAAATTGGAACCATAATGTCCTAAAACTTTGGACATGTGAGTCTCTGTAGTTAGTTGTAGTTTCTCACCTTTAGGAACACACATTTTGTTCAACTTATAGAGTAACCCATTCTAAATATGGTAATCAATTTTTTTGTCACCATTGAGCATATCGATTTGAACCTACATCTATTAATACACCCCTTGAAGTACTCATCCTTTATATATACCTCTTGGTATTCATCATGCGTGAAAGTATCCATGTTCATAAGAGATCCCAAAGCTATGACTTTTGATATGGGTGACCTAAATTAAACTATTGCAAAAACCATCCACTTTTAATGCTTGGTGTACTGTAACTTACTCTAGGCCTATAGGCACTATAGCAAATAGAAATGTATGTTGATGACTAACTCCTTTCCCATAAAATATTGTTTCCACTTACTAGGGCATAGAGCTCATTATTGTCAATAGGTTAGTTGATAAATACCCCATGAAATACTTCAAACTTATAACATTTACACCTTCTTCTTGCATCAAGACTCTTCCCATAACATACCCAATTGCATCTATGTCCACTTTGATGGGCTAATACAAGTTTGGTAATGCAAGAACCCATGCATGATTAATTTTCTTCTTCAACTCCTCAAATGCATTTATTTTACCATTCTCTTATTGGAAACTCTTTCCACTCATTCTTATGGCATAGAGTGGTGTGGCTATTACTAAAAATGAAGCTATGATTTTTCTCAACTAATACGCTTTCCCAATGAAACCTCTGACATCAATAACAACGATAGACACCAACCACTTCATGATGGCCTTCACCTTGGAGGGGTATATGTTGAGATTTGTTCCACCCTCACATAGACTAAATAAACCAATTAATGTTGTGCAAAATCAAACTTCTTGAGATTTGTTATTAGTTGGTGCTTCTTCAATGTCTCTAGTAATTGCATCAAATCTGAGATGTGCTCCTCCTAGGTAGATCATTGTATACCTATATATCGTCCAAATACACAATAAAAAATAGAATCTAAATATGTGTTAGCACTTCGTGAATTCTACTAGGATGAGGATAGATTCATAAAGGTAACCACAAACTGCTTTGGGTTGTGAGACAGGTCTTCTCAAACCGCAGGGGGCTCCCTCACTTGAAAAAATCAAAGGTGAGAGACTTTAAAACACAAATTTTTACAGAGACCAAATCTAAAAAGGATTTAAAAATTTATTGGAATATGAATGGTTAAAAGAGGATGAACATCTGTGAACATTTGATTTATTGTCTCACTGTACGTATGCATGTAACACCCAATAACATTCACAAAGGCTTATCAAGCATGTACTTTGGGTAAAGGAAATAAAGTTGTAGTATAGAGGAGAAGAATCAAAATATGTTCCCTCTTCACATATAACAGAACAACAGGAAATTCATATACTGCCCATATATGAGAAGGAAATTACGAAGTAATAACATATACATGCATTAGATATTGCATTTGCAACTGAAATACTTGACACGACTGGTTTAGAGCAGTCTAAAGCCGAATTCAAACTCAATTGAAGTCATTATACCCATAAACTGTGAAAACTACAGAGAATAATTAGCATAATAACATATACATACAGAATAATAACTTCAAAGCATCATACCATAAGTATCCTGGTGAACAATAACTGGAAAACTCAAACCATAAGCATTTTATTAATAAAATATCAATCACAATCACATTAACTCTGAAAACCAGTTCACAATATTTTCCAACCAATCCATATTCCATCTATTTTTCCAACTTAAATAAACATACAACTGCAAGTGAAAAGGTGTCTAGATGCAATGCATCTTTGATCCATACAGTGGATTGAACTAAACCAAAAAGAGGAAATATATTGTTGTTTCAAGTCTTTTTCCTCTAATGATAAAAAAACAAAAAAAACATCAACTGTTTATCACTTTATCCTATTACACAAAAACTACATCTCTAAAAAGCATGCCTATCTTCAAATCATATCCTTTTGGATCAATAAAAATAGTAAAAATCATGAACAATTGGTTGTTGGTTGTGCAACGACTGGGTAGCGGCTATGCTGGAACATTTTTCTCCCAAGGTGGCATGTGGCTGGTGACTGGTGGTGTGATTTGGCTCCCACCTCTGCTACACGTTCATCCATTCAACCTCTGACAGTTGGCATCTTCCTAGCACTTGTAAAAACCTATAGGCAGGGGTTGCGCAGCAACTACGTAGTGACTTCATAGCTGAACTTCCAATACTACCTCCTTTACACCATCAGGCTTCATCAAATCAAAACCACAGTATCGTAGGCCCTTCAACATGTCCAGAACCATCTCAACATACTTAAGAAAAAAAAAACAAAACAAAACAAAACAAAAAAAAAAAAAAAAACAAAAAAAAACAAAAAATGAAAAAACAAAAAATTGTTAGGCCCCTATACTACTAATGTAACCCCTTATTGTTATTAATACAATCCCCTTATTATATTGTTGTACCAATGTAGTCCCCATATTGTTACTATTGTGCCCCATAGAAGCCCACTATTGTTATTATTGTGCCCTTACATTACTATTGTTATGTCGGCTCTGATTATATTATGAACCCTTAGACTCCTATATATAGAAAGGAGGTCTTGTCATTTGTATCATCCAAGAATTGTTCATTTGCATAATGTAAAGGAGGTTTCCCCCTCGAAGAGGCTAAATCCTAAGGCGTTGATCTATCTTTTCTATCTTTTTGATCACATCAAGAAAGAAGAAATGAATCCAACCATATATTGTAATGCATTGGCTGGAATTACCACTCCTTAAACTATCCAGATAGAAGGACATCTAAAGAAAAAAAATGTTCAAGAAGTGAAATATCACATCGAGCATCAAGAAATGAATCCGATCATATCTTGTAAAGCATTGGAAGAAATTAACACTCCTCAAACTCTTAAGATAGAAGGACATATCAAGAAGAGAAAGTTTCAAGCAATGAAAGATCACATCGAGCATCAACAACAAGTTCTCCAACTTTTAAAGGATAATGCCACTTTGGTGCAAAATCAAATGAAACAATAAGTAGATCAACATCGAGTGAAAAATGTTTTGATGTAAGTGACTGGGTATTTTTACTGCTACATCTCAAGCAAGCTATTTATGAGAAGGAAATGTTGGCAATACTAAATGCACTTAAGAACTGGCGACCTTACCGAATGGGAAGACACTTCAAGGTAAAAGTGGATCATGATAGTCTTAAATACCTTTTAAAACAACGATTATCTTTAGAAGAACAGAAAAAATTGGTCACAAATATGTTGGGTTATGACTGTGACATCATCTATAAAAAAGGGAAGAAAATTTTTGCTGTAGATGCACTCTCAAGAAAGGATGAGGATGTGGAAGCATTGTTTTTTGCTATTTCTATTATCCAACCAGATTGGATAAATGAAGCAAGGGATGAATGGAAGAAGGACGAATAAGTATGGCCACTCATTCAAAAGTTGAAGAGGATACCAATTCAAACAATATTGCTATATCTTGAAGAGGAAGGAAAAATCATATTGGAACCTAGAGCAGTCACTGAAACAAGAACCCGACAACTACAAAATTGATCAATTTCGGAGTATCTAATCAAGTGGAAGAACTTACCCGCTGAAGATTCCACATGGGAGGACAAGAATTTTATACAGAAGCATCAAGAACTACTCAAGCGTTGAGGACAACACTTTTTGAAGGAGAGGGGCATGTTAGGCCCCTATACTACTAGTGTAACCCCTTATTGTTATTAGTACAACCCCCTTATTATATTGTTGTACCCATGTAGTCCCCATATTGTACCTATTGTGTCAAATAGAAGCCCACTATTGTTATTATTGTGCCCTTACATTATTATTGTTATGTCGGCTCTGATTATATTATGACCCCTTAGACTCATATATAGAAAGGAGGTCTTGTCATTTGTATCATCCAAGAATTTTTCATTCATGTAGTTTAAAGGAGGTTTCCCCCTTGAAGAGGCTAAATTCAAAGGTGTTTATCTCTCTTTTCTATCTTTTTGTGAGTTGGTTTCATAACAAAAACAAAAAAACAAAAATGTACCTATGCTACACAACATAGATAAGAAACCTTTCACTCGTGGACAAACTGAAAAGATTTAAACCAAGGACTGTAACCTCCTTTTCCTCTAGATGGGTGCTCTACTAGTGGAGGCTTGAACCTTAGGAGCTTCAAGTGTAGGATCATTGTGTTCAATAGGTCTAGAGGGTATCTTCACACTTTCCTTTTGTTAAGTTTCCTCTCTCAACTCCTTGTTTTGTCTTTTCGAAAACGTTATCTTTCAATGGTACTTAGCGAGAACTTATTTTATTTTTTCCATCTTAGGTATTCTTCTTCAAACTACATTATGTCTTATTCAAAATGCACTAGGTCAATCTGCTCCACTTCTTTCTCTTGTTTGTCATCTGAAATCTCAATAACTGCTTGAGGGACTGATTCATCCATATCCTTCACGACTCTCAACCTATTTCTAGGCCTTATCATAAACTATTCATCTTTAAATGTCTCCTCTGCTACCATTTGAATCTTGGTGGTTTGGGATGGTGCCACCTAAAAATTTGGCTCCTGTGCTTTCTCTTTACGCCTTGTAATATTTTTCTTACCCAGTTTCTTGCCAGGTTTCCATTTGGATTTATTGGTTGGTTGTTCATCCTTTTCCTCAACTGTCTTTGCTTCTTCCACTGTCTAAGTGAATTTTTCTTCATGTATTTCATGTCCCTCTTTCTTCTCTTCACAAGTTTTCACTGGTGAAGATTCTATTTGGGATAATAAACCAAGACTAGATAGAAAATCAGACCAATAAATTTTCTTTTTATCCACTGCAAACTTAACTAGAATTTTGATAAGGGAGAAATGAAATAAACTAGACATGTGGTTGTCCTTTTGAAGTTGAACCTTTTCTGCCATTCTTTCCAGACTCTTGAGTAAGAAGAAAGGTAAATTCATGGGATTTTTATCTGTGAAATGCAACACAAGTCTCAAGTGGTATTGGTAAGCCCTGCTAAATCTACCTTCACATGTAAAATACCTTTGTATTACCTTCAACAACTCACTATAATGGTCTTGAAGATACACAGTGGGGAAGGTTGTGGAATTTTTTTTGCTAAACTCATGTTTAACAAAATTCTTGGAGGTTGAGACATCTAACTCATCACCCTTGAACCAGTTCTCGCCTGCTCTAGGGAGGCCTGTGCAATCTGCGATAAGCTTCTCTATGACAACAATCTCTAAATCCCCCAATTTAACATTGTCATTTTTGAAATTCAAGGAAAAAAGACTAGCCAGTCTTGTGTGAGGGTATCTTCACACTTTCCTTTTGTTGAGGTGCCTCTCTCAACTCGCTGTTTTGTCTTTCCAAAAATGCTATCTTCAGATGGTACTTAGCGAGAGCCTTTTTCATTTTTTCCATCTTGGGGTATTCTTCCTCAAAATGCATTGTGTCTTCTTCAAACTGCACTAGGTCAATATTCTCCACTTCCTTCTCTTTTTTTTCATCTGAAATCTCAAACACTGCTTAAGGGACTGATTCCTCCATATCCTTCTCGACTCTCAAGCTAGTTCTAGGCCTTATCGCAAACTATTCATCTTTAACAGTCTCCTTTGCTGCCACTTGAATCTTGGTGGTTTGGGATGGTGCACCTAAAATTTTGGCTCATGTGCTTTCTCCTTACCCCTTGTAATATGTTTCTTATATAGCTACTTTCCAGGTTTGCCTTTGGATTTCTTGTTGGGTTGTTCATCCTTTTCCTCAACTATCTTTTCGTCTTGCATTGTCTGAGTGATTTTTTCTTCATGTATTTCATGTCCCTCTTTCTTATCTTCACAATTTTTCACTCGTGAAGATTATATTTGGGATAATAAACCAAGACTAGATAGAAAATCATATCAATAAATTTTCCTTTTATCCACTACAAATTTAACTAGAAATTTGATAAGGGAAAATTTAAATAAACTAGACATGTGGTTTTCCTTTTAAACTTGAACCTTTGCTCCCATTCTTTCAATACTCTTGAGTAACAAGAGAGGTAAATTCATGGGCTTTTTATCTATGAAATGCAACACAAGTCTCAAGTGGTATTGGTAAGCCTTGTTAAATCTACTTCACATGTAAAATACCTTTGTATTACCATCAACAACTCACTGTAATGGTCTTGAAGATACATAGTGGGGAAGGTTGTGGAAAATTTGTTGCTAAACTCAGGTTTAACAAAATTCTTAAAGGCTGAGACATCTAACTCATCACCCTTGAACCAATTCTCGCCTACTCTAGGGAGGCCTGTGGCATCTGCAATAAGCTTCTCTATGACAACAATCTCTAAATTCCCCAATTTAACTTTGTATTCAAGGAAAAAAGACTAGCCAGTCTTGTGTGAGGGTATCTTCACACTTTCCTTTTGCTGAGGTGCCTCTCTCAAGTCCCTATTTTGTCTTTTCAAAAATGTTATCTTCATATGGTACTTAGTGAGAGCCTCTTTCATTTTTTCCATCATGGGGTATTCTTCTTCAAAATGCATTGTGTCTTCTTCAAACTACACTAGGTCAATCTGCTCCACTTCTTTCTCTTGTTTTCCATCTAAAATATCAACAACTGCTTAAGGGACTGATTCCTCCATATCCTTCTCGACTCTTGACCTAGTTCTAGGCCTTATCACAAACTATTCATCTTTAACTGTCTCCTTTGCTACCACTTGAATCTTAGTGGTCTGGGATGACATCGCCTGAAATTCAGGCTCCTGTGCTTTCTCTTTACCCCTTGTAATATGTTTCTTACCCAGCTATTTTCCAAGTTTGCCTTTGGATTTCTTATTGGGTTGTTCATCCTCTTCCTCAATTGTCTTTGCTTCTTCCACTATTCGAGTGACTTTTTCTTCATGTATTTCATGTGCCTCTTTTTTCTCTTCACCAATTTTCACTAGTGAAGATTCTATTTGGGATAATAAACCAAGACTAGATAGAAAATTAGACCAATAAATTTTCTTTTTATCCACTGCAAACTCAACTACAAATTTGATAAGGTAGAAATGAAATAAACTAGACATGTGGTTGTCATTTTAAACTTGAACCTTTTCTCCCATTCTTTCCAGACCCTTGAGTAAGAAGAAAGGTAAATTCATGCGATTTTTATTTGTAAAATGCAACAGAAGTCTCAAGTGGTATTGATGACATCCCATCCCTTTTTGCTTATGGTAGGAGCCATTTAACCTAAAAAACACTTGGAAAATTTTCTTTGACTTTGTGGTAGACTACATGTATAGAAAGGAGAGTGGGAGACTTTACATTCATGACAACACAAACCTTTACTACAAAATAACGTTGTGCATTGATGATAGAGAAAAATTATAGTATAGAAGATGAGCTATAAAGCTTTTTGTTCTGACCCATATTTCACCCTAACCACTCAACATTCCACGTTGACTAGGATTCGTACCAAAAAGACATGGCTTTAAGTTTTTTAGAATTGACTGTGTGCGTGGAAGATAGGGTGTGTGAAGCAAGTTTTTTGAAGAGAAAGTAGTATGGGTATTACAATCCTTAATTGAAATATTAAACACGAATTTTAGGGAGTAAGTAATAGACCCCTACCTCACACAAACTAGAATTAGCCTGTGTAGTCAGTAGTAACCTCATGGAATTGATGCACAATAGTTGTGTAGCATTCTATGTAGTGACGGTGTAGCATGATTTTTGCATTCCTTTGAAATCTACTCTTAAAATTGTGATTATCCTTCAAAACTCATGCAGGGCAAGCCAAAATATCTATTAGCGATTAGAACCGATGGAAATGGCAGTCTCCTTGTGAAATTTGAATTTGATCCTTAATCCTTAATGGTATGATTAGACATGATGTTTGGTCGACGCTCCACTTGAATAATAATCATATTAGAGCATGGGAGCGTAGGAGTATTTGGGTAGTAGATTTGAGTATGATGAGGTGGGCTTGTGTATGGGGTATATGGGTGGTATTCGCTCATCATGCACAATGATGGTTTATCAAGGGGAATTAGGCCTAGAGTAGAATAAGGGATATCATAGTTGTGTGTATCAGAAATGGAAAATAATTTTAAAAAGAAATAAAGGGATAGGGGGATAGGATAGGTAGAGTTAAGGGATATAATAAGAGGATAAGGGAAAACAAAAAATAGGAAATGGGGAATTAGTATATAAATGATGTGTCTTGAGGGGAATAAGGGATATTAGAAGAGGGAAAGAAGTGTGATATTTTAAAACCATGCTACTTCAAACAACATCCCTTGAACTGTAAATGAGTGTTCAGGCGAATCTTATAACAGACACTCATTTTGAAACAAACCTCTTGACTCAAAAATTGTGACGACAACTCCCAAAAACACCACTTCATGATTTCAACCAAAAATTTGATGACCAAATTCATGACAACTTACCAAAGAGTGCTCGGTCGAACTCACGGCAATAAAAGGTTATGAGTTTTGACCTATTTCATAACAGAAAATTTACAGATTTGAATACATTCAATGACTCACAAACTATTTGACTCTAACAATATACACAAAACATATCATTCATTAATCTCCTTAAGAAAATAGGTGCATTACATAAAAAATAATGGCATCCACTCATACAAACCTTGTCTAGTTTTGAAGGAATTCTTCCAAGTATCTTATTCTTTAACTTGAACCTAGTGATGCCCCAATTTTAAGACTATCTAAGTGAAGTACTTTTCTTGTTGCAACTATTTTAACATTTCTTCAATCATGGGTAGGGGATACCTATTCTTGAGAGTAATTTTGTTTAATTCCCTTTTATCAATGTACATTTTCCAATTTGTTGGGCCGCTTAGTTGTTCCTGAAGGACCAACTAACCTCTATGCATGAAATCATCAACCAAGAGTTTTGTTTGTTTATTTCAAGGTTTTCCACATGATTTGTGTAATAGGCAATGCTAATATTATCTAATTTGCATGATCCTAATGAAACGTAAGGACATATGAATAAAAGGAACAACTCAGAGTTACTGAAAGAAGAAAATCACCCTCAACTTCTAGACTTCAAGCTTAAACAATCAAGACTACTAAAAGAATCAAAGCATTAAGTACCCTACCAAAAACAATGCAGTAATCCAACTAAATACAAAATTGTTTCCTAGGAAACTGCCTCTGTAAGAAAGGAACAACACTATTACTAGAAATGAATCTGTCGAAAATAAAACCAAATCTTTAGAATTAACAACTCTACATTAATCACAGGAAACAAAAAGTCAAGATAACACTCACAAAATCAATTGCAATAAATATAACTCTATGATTTTCCACTGTGGATGCTGCAAAAACTCATACTGTAACAACAAATCTGATAATCGACAATTAGATCTAGAAAACAATTGAATAATTGTAGAACAAAGGCTGAAAACAAAATAAAAATTTAATTATACAAGAAATGACTGTAGTAGTTCCAAGACTAGTCCCAAGATCATTGGAATTTAACTGCCTCATAGCTAACTCAGTGCAATAAGTTAAGGTTGAACCCCAAAAGTCTCCACTAAATTATAATGAGTAAATTACAAGGAATATCCGTAAAAATTTGTAACATAGATCAAAATGACTATAGCTCGAACTCTACTATCGAGGTTCAATTCCTCATTTTTATATTACAAGTCTATTTTCAATTAGAAAAGAAATCTTGAGAATCTGAAGATTCTTAGGATGCTTTACTCAAATTACAAAATCTCCAATGTTTCTCCAGAATAGCTGGGCCAAGATCTCTTCTTCAACTGATCCATACATGATAAAAATCAATCTCGCTCAAATGGTTATAATTAACTCAAACAACTCCTCATAATCCATTATATCTCAACTATTCCAAGGAACAACATCTACTATCAAATATCCTTGTTTAATTAATGGTTTAAATCGTAAGGAAACAACACCTTTCTTGATTTAAATCGATTCATTAAAGAGATAAAGTAATGAAAATCCATTGACTCCTTTCTAGAATTTGTATCACACAAATTATCATATTTTACACACAAAAAGCTTAGAAAAATAATATAAAGATAAGAAAATAAGGTAAGAAAATGTATCAATTCTGAAGCAAAACATCACCCCCAGCTTACCTATTTGTATGACCTCATGCAAACAAGTGATTGACATGAAGATGAGTTAGGGAACAGGATGGGTAAGGATTTTCTCCATAATGTCGGAATTCATTTCTACTGTAGATTTCTTGAAAAGAAACATACTTACCTACCTCGATCAAGTCATATTCAGATTTTTAATTAGCTTGAGGTCACCAAATTATGGGGCACCTGTATTTGCACCCTATCTAGCTAGGAAATTCTTCCAACACTAGATGAACATAATCCCATGCCCTTCTTACTGCATACTAGAAATTCCAAAAGCTAAAAGGTTCTATTCTTTTAATTTCACTAGATGATGCCTTCCATCTCTACTTGGCTCCTCGGAGATCTTCAACCCTGATGTCTCTCAAGTACTCAAGTACTGACTGCAGAACATCATTGTGAATGGATTCCAAAGCATCAACGAAACCAGATTGTTCCATAAACCTCTTATGACAGATAAGTGTACGCAAAGGGCTCTATGGCTCTCCTCTAACCAAGAGGTCGAGGCCAAGCTCTCTTCTTTGAAATATGTTAAAAGCTTGAAACTACACATCCCCTATAAAAGGAACAGGGTTCTCATCTACCTTGTCTTCTAGGAAGAAGTCGTGCATGTATAGCTAGCGTGAAAATTACTTTGTATTATGATCCTACTTATGAAAATAATTAACAAAATTTGAAACATTGTTGAATTCATATGGTTACCCTGAGCAAATGGCCTTGAATTTAAGTAATAAATATCATTCTAACATAAATAAAGCATAATTTATGGCTAGATATCTGCACAACAAAGTATCAGAATATATAGAATAGACTTCTTTGATTTGTTTTGTGGCCTTTTCAGGATGACCTTTCAGAGACTGAACCTTTTTCTTAGTTGTTCTTAGCTTGGTATAAGTTTCTTCGTCCGTAACTTCCAATGCCTTAAACTTTTGAAGCAACTCTTAATGCTCCTTCTAAGGTACTACCTCTTTTTTATATCGTGTTAAAGTTTCTCATTGTTCCTTCATATTTTTATTCAAAACCTGAATGGTGGCTTCTAAAGTTAAAGTACTATATGGAGGCATATGTTATGTCTGTGCACTTCTCTCAATGAGGATTGTTGAATCTATTTGGATCCCTGCTTCAGTAGTTAGAACATCAATATTTAATGTGTCTGACTCATTTTGAGTTCCCACAGTAAAGGTAACAACAAATTCTTCAAATTTAGTTTGATTTTAATTCTCCCAGACTTCCTTATTCTTATCATTTCTCTTCTCATGATGCCTTTGGGCCTTACTATCTCGTAACCATTTCTTTAGTTTTCAGACCTTCCTTTGTAGCTTCCTGCTCTCTTTTCTCAACAACTTCGTTTATTTACTAGCCTTTATTTTCCTTCTATCCTTCAGTCTTTTGTTAATATTTTGTGTAAAGTATTTTGGAAAAGTAACTGAAGAAGAGAAAAGGGAAGTGATAGTTATGGCCTCAAGACTTTCAATCATGATTTCCTTAGTGGACTCAACTATGGCATCAGTTATAGGTTCCACAAGGTCTCTATAAACCTGGTGTTCATTTGGAAAGTCAATATTGACTTCTTGTCCCATATTTTCTGAAAGAGATTATAAAGCTACTTCTTTAGGGGAGGAGGGTTCCAAGACAGTAACAAGAGAATATGCAGAACATTCTTGAAGAAAAGTATTCTCAGTTTCTCATGACCGTTCTAAAATGACAGTGGTTATGGAATTAGGAGAGGTTGGATAATTAGGTGGCATCTCTTGGTCAAAATGATTTCTTGAGAAACCTACAGCTTCTTCCAAATTAAAAGAATTCAAAAAAAATTTCAATCCTTCCAGAACTTGGGTTGCCTACGTTTGCTTCTCTTGACGAGAATCCTTGTGATGGGTTTCTTGTGTATCAAGAAATTATTTAGGTCCACTTTCCTCTAGTAGAGTTTCAAAGGAGTCTATAAAATTTCGTGACTTAGCAAACCTAGCTGATATTCTCCTTTTTCTAGGTAGGGAGGTCAAGAGGGAAGCCATTCTTTTCTCTTCCCTAGTTAATTGTTGGGGGGATGGAGTTTGTGCTTTTCCCTATGAGGTACCTTCTACCATAACATTTTTGTTTTGACTAGCCTCCTCATTCTCTTCTAGCTACTCATTATTAGGTAGGATGTTTCCGGAATCTTCAATAGGTGCTTCAGTTTTTGGTGGAGCCTCGAGATTTCCTAAGAACTCTTCCAAACTCAGTTATTATTGGTTCAAACCTATGACCACTATAAACTTTATGAGCCATGGCGACTCACCAATGAGGCTTGGTCCTTAGATCTTTTGCATCTTAAAGCAGTTTCATGCAATAATGAATTCAGAAAATAAGGCAGGATTAGGATAACCTTCTATCCCAATGCTCCAGTTAACTTCAAATGTCATCCTCTTACCACATCGTACTAATCATCCACGTAATGCAACTTTTCATGATGCCTACTAATTCCTTCCATGGCTCTAGCAATGAGGCAATACTATACCCTTTTCCCTTTCTGACCAGTTCCTCTCCAGGGTTCGAAAACAAGGACATTGTGCTCTATCATGAAGTATGTATTTTGAACCACTTCTCACCTTCTATGGAAAGGCCTATCACTTTTGCCAAAAATTATTCATTTACCTATATTTTTCTACCCTTTACCATTGTTATTTCATTGCTCAAATTCCTTGTTAATTCGAAGGTGACTTCGATATCAAAGCCTTGTAGTCATAGGAAATAGTCTGACCACCCTACTTGGTCCAGAATACTGTGTGGTTGCTCAGAGATCCACAATTGGGCAGGTTCACTATGCACTGAATGGCCACCCATTTTGGTTGTTCCAAAGGGAGAAATTTGGAGCTAGAAACATAAAAGTTCAGTAGATACAGGGACAAAAACTCTACACAAAGTGGAAAATTCAAACAACCATAGCATGTAATGATGTTAAAGATTTTTAGGAATCCAATTATGTGTTTAGCCTTGCACCCCCATGACGAAATTAGAGGTCTCCCACAAACTTCCATCATGCATTTGGTTTATTAAGACAATTGACATGACTAATTAGATAAGAATGTATTAATTAGACATAATGGAGCAATTGTCAAAAAATAGAAATAGTGGGTGAGGCATGTGACGTAGCTATTGGATGCATTAATCATAAAGCATGCTGATGGAACTAGACGTTAAAGGCACCCCAAAGCATTAAAGAAGGGTAAAAGCATGTGGAGATATTTTGAACTTTGAACATGGATAAGACAAATTTCGTCGAAAGATTACCCTTAGAGAAAAAGAAAAGAAATTTAGAATTGACTTAGTAACTCTTCAAAAAAATATTACATCTGTGATATGTAAAATTAAAATTAATAGTTCATACATAATGATCATTACCTCTTTCCAAGGAAAAATTTAACAAGTTTCCATAGCAATCCAATGATTTTCCTTTATTACTGCTAAGGGAGAGAAAAATAACTAATTTTAGATGGTAATTTCAAAGGTACTTCAATACCATAGGCATGTTCTCTACTACCAGTAGGAATCCATAGCCTCGACTGGGTTGCTTTTAACCCATTGATATGCCAGTATCCCACTCTACTAGAAAATATTCATAACTTTACTTTTCCATTATCAACAAAAGGCCATTTTTCTAGAGTGGTGACCAGTTGATAACAATTCCATTCACTAGAGCTGATGAGACGAACAAGTCAGCATGTGATGAGAACTCTTGTCCTTCGATCCAAAGATGGAAGGTCATTACCCTCGCTTGGTGACTAGAGTGGTAATGTTGCCTCATTAAGTCCAGTGATCATGGTAAGCCAGCACATGATGAGACCTCCTATCCTTTGTTCGATTCTCTTCTTTTGTTTTTATTTATTATTATTTTTTTCTTGTTTTTTTATGACAAAAGATTAGTGAATGGGGTGGCTCATTAACTCCTTAAGAGTTAGGGATGGTGTAAAAAGTATTGTAATAATTACCTTTTTAGCTTGCCAGTTTTCTTCCCAAAATTTAGTTTTCAAGGAGATCGAAGAATTATAAGAAACTAAAAGGAAATAAGAACTCCTCTAGTGGTGATTGAAGAAGTGCATTATAAATATCTTTGTGTATTTACAATAGCAGGGTTGCTAAATTTTTAAGAGGTTTATAAGTCTATTAAAAAATTCTTATAAAACATTCGCTTATGCAATCATTTGGGCAAACTGATTATCTCACTGTGATATCAAAGAAGAGCTTCAAAATCAAACTAAAAGAATAACTATTTCTAAAAAAAAACTATGGCTAGAAAACCACAATCATGAGTAAGGGAAAAATAGTTGTGACTAAGGGAACAACAATTATGGCTAAGGAAATAGAAACTACATCCAAGGGAATAACAATTATGACTATGAGAACAACAACCGCGACTAAGGGAACAATGGTTTTGATTAAGGGAACAATAGTTGTACATAAGTGAACAGCAACCATGACCAAGGGAACAACAGTTGTGACTAAGGAAACAACAACACCCCCTTTTTTTATTAAAAAAAACATAACTTCAGTTACAACGTTTACTAAAAGTATGTACATTATGTACAGAATTAAAGAAATTTCAGAAAATGCTTCATCTAGCTGTAGTTGAGGGGTTTCCTCCCTGATCAACTATAACTTGTAGGGTGGAATCATTACTTACCTCATGAAGAAAAGACTCCCGTGTGAGTGGTTGATGATACATGTGGATTCAATGTCCATTGGAAAGGAAGGAGATGTCAGAACCATCAATCCTAGTAAGGCTCATCATATTGTTTTCATAAATTTGGTGACCTTGTATGGTTCTAGCCATCTTGTTTGGAGCTTCCCTAGGAAATCTTAAAATTTGGAATTATATAATAGTGCCTAAACTTCCTTCTGAAAAGTTTTCTTCTTAATGAGCCAATTGTACCATTTATCCCTTTTTTATTGTGTAACAGTTGTACAATGCAAGGCCAATAGGTGCATTTTGTCTAGTTCATTAAGTTGTTGCAGGCATTGTTTTTGTGCTTCTGTAAAATCCAATCTAACTTCCCTTGTGGTTTTGAGATTCTTAATTTCGAATTCTAATGGAAAAATGGGATCCTTACCAAAATCAAGTTGGTATTGTGAATAGCCAGTAGCATTGTGCACCAAGTTTTTCGATAGGCCCATAAGGTCTCAGGGATTTTAGCAGCCCAGTTCCAATAGTTCACAGATACTGTTCTGGTTAAAATTGCCTCCATAACTTTATTGGTGTTTTCCACCTATCCAATTGATTAAGGGTGCTAAGGAGAAGTAATTATGTGTTTAATGTGATATTTTTGCAAGGTAGCATAAGTTTCGTGGCCAGTGAACTATGATCCCCCATCTGTTATGATCTCTCTAGGCAATCCATACCGCACAAATAGTTCAAACAAAATGTCAATAACTACCTCTTTTGTAGCCTTTGAGAGAGCTACTACCTCCAGCCATTTAGTTACATAGTCTATGAAAACTAGAATATACACCTTTTTATTTGATGGTGGGTTGAAGGGGCCCACAAAATCCAACGCCCGCATTTCAAAGGGTTCAAGTAGGATTTACGGTTGTAGGGGAACTTCATTGGCTTGAATGAGGTGACCCATTCTCTGACATCTATCACAACTTTGGACATATTTCCATGCATCCTTGAATATTGTGGGCCAGTAATAGACCATCTGTAACACTTTACGCCAAGTTCTTCAATTAACAAAGTGCCCACCACAGGGTTTATCATTAAAATCCTTAAGAATATCATAAACTTCATCTTCCCAAATTGGTTTGCAGATTTTAAAATCAAACACTGTATGGAAAAGGTAACCGTCAATCTAGGAGAATTGTGCACTGCAGTGAACAATAAGCTTCTTTTCCAAATATAGTAAATCTGCTAGTAGTTTTTCTGCTGCTAGGTAATTGACCACAACATACCAAGGTGTTTTAATTGTCATGAAAAATAAATGTTCATTCGAAAACTTATCTTCCATAGGTAAATAATTGGCCACAATTAGAACTCTGGACAAAAAATCCACAACATGATTCTCCTTCCCTGGTCGATTCTTTATGGTAATATTGATTCCTGTAATAACAGTAACCATCGAGTTCTTCGACCATTAGTAATAGGTTTATTAGCTAAATACCTAATGGAAGAATGATCAGTATATAAAAATATTGGGTATGGTGTTATGTAGTGACGAAATTTATTGATAGAATAAACAACAACTAAGAATTCTTTTTCTCTCACTATGTAATTTAGCTTTGTCGGTGTAAGATTCTTGCTAATATAATAGATGGCATAAGTCTTTTTCTCTTCTTCCTATCCAAGTACAAATCCTATTTTTGTGTTTGATGAATCAGATGAAATATGGAATGGTCAATTCCAGTTTTGCCTTCATAACACAAGGGTTGTTGAGACTAACTTCTTAAGATATGAAAAAGAAACATCACACATGTTAGCTCATTCAAATTCCACATTCCCTGTCAATAGTTACAATGGCGCTGCTATTTTAAAAAAAATCCTATAAAATGACAATAATAAGTAGCATAGACAAGGAAACTATGCACCTCATTTGGTGTATGAGGAGTAGGTAGTGTAAGAATTACCTCAATCTTTGTTGGGTCTACCTGGATGCCTACAATAGAGATATAATTCCCCAGAACTATGCCTTATGTCATCATCATATGACACATTTCATTACAAATCTATAATCTGGTGGTGATGCCTTATTCAAGAACCATTTCTAGATTCTGTAAGGCTTGGTCAAATTCATTGCCATAGGGAGTGAAATCATCCTTGTATACTTCAAGTCTTGCATTTATTAAGTTGCAAAAAATACACAAGTTTTCCCTCTCGAAAGTGGCTTGTGCATTCCACAACCCAAATAGTAAAACCATGTATGCAAATGTTTCCCATGGACAAGTGAATGTGGTTTTGTCTTGATCTTCAGTACCAATATGGATTTGATTATATCCACTGAAACCATCCAAGAAAGAGAAAATTTTAGTTCTAGCAAGAGTTTCGAGGAACTGATCTACAAATCGAAGAGGAAAGTGGTATTTTTGTGTAGCTTTATCCAATTCTTTGTAATCCACAAAAATTCTCCATTTTCTATTTTTCTTAGGGACTACAACTAGGGGTGAAACCCACTGGCTATTAGAGATATGATATATACAATTAACATCAAAAAGATTTTGCAATTATTTTTTTACTATATCCCTAATGCATGGATTTAGTCTTCTTTGAGGCTCGTGAATGGCATAGACATCTTTTTATATATAGATGTGTTGTATACACAATTAAGGATTGATGCCTCTCATATCAAAATATTCCCAAGAAAAACTTTGTTTATATTTATGGAAGATTTGAATAAATTTTTTACGTTGTAGGTCCTCCAGATTAGCATTAATGTTCAAAGTCTTACCAGGTCCAATTTCGATGGGAACATTATTACAAACTGTAATTGTGGGTATATGATCATTATTCAAAACCTCCAGTGGATCTCCCTAGACCTCATTATCAAGCATAAATTTTAACATTTGACATGTTAGATTGCCAATAGTAGAAGGTTGGTTAATAAAGCCATTAATTAAATCATCATTAGTTTTCCTTTTAAAAATAGGAGCTTCATCTAGAGTAAGAGGAAAACACAAATTTTCTTCCTCATATTTGGGAGGGAATGATTGCTAATTTCCGACTAATAGGCTAGGTCTAGTAGGAAGATATAAGATGATATTTTTAATAGCAGTCCCTTTTCCAATCATAATATTCCATGTTCGACACCCTATATATGCATTTGTAGTTTCCATCCGTGGTCTCCCTAATATCAAGCGGTCTCCATCCAACCTATTTCTAGGATTGATAACCAGAAAGTGCACTATGTACTCCCAGGAATCTATAGAAATGATAATATCATCCAGAGTTCCTTTTGGTTTTACTACTAACCTATTAGCTAATTCCATCATAATGGAGGTCAGTTTCAATGTTGTGATCCCAAAGGTCCCACAAGATTCTATAGTCAAAATGTTTATTGTGATTCCTAAGCCCACTAAGATATTTGGGAAGTTATGACCCTAAATTTGAAGAGTAACTACTGGGTTTCTAGGGTCATCATATTTAATAGGCATTTTCTTCCCTAAAATAAGATCATAAATGTCCCTAGAACATGGACTATAGGAGAGTATTTTGGTTATCTCCCAGGATGTTTGACACACATTTATTTGATGGTATTAGCATAGATCGAGACATTCTGAATAGCCTAGAGAAGAGGGATTTTAATAAATAATTTTTTTAGTTCCCCTATGAGATCAAAATAAGAATAGACCAGTCGTTCGATTACAATAAGTCTCTCGATGAATGGAGGAGAAACATATGTAGTTTTAGTAGGCTCTTATTGTTTGGTTGAATTGTCAAGTGCCTTTGTTTCGGTGACAACTATGGTGGGAGGAGGGTCTTCTTCTAAAGGTTTCTCTTCAATAGGATTTTCATTGTCTGTCTACTCTCAGTTTCATTTATTGACTTTTGGAAAGATAGATTGTCCAAATCTTAGCTACAGCTCATTACATTCAAAGGAAGTAGAACCACAATCTGAGTTTTCAAAAATCTCCAAATATTGGATAGGCCAGTTATTCGGATTTGGATTCGACTACAAATAATTGAGGATGTAATGGAGGTGGGGCATTTTGGGGAAATTGAAGTGGAGCTTGCAATGGTGATTGTGTCTGAGGAAATATTTCAACAAATGGATCAATCAGTCCCACAAGACACTGCTAATTCTGAGACCACATTGGTCCTTATGTAGATGAGTTTTCCCAATGTGATGGGTATGAGTTATTCGATGGATTTTTCCATGAAGATGTAGGATATTGTTGATTTGGCTGCAATGGTCCAGGGAATTGCTTATTTATCTAGCGTAGTGAGGAGTATGGTGAGATTGCCAAGTGGTATTAAAAGGTTGTTGGCCCTACCACTTTGATCCAGAAATCTATTGCTAAGCATATTGCCTAGAATAAAACAGAGAAGGATCCTGCATCATTCCTGGAGGGTGAGCCTGTCACTTCCTTTGTTGTGCCATGAGATACATTGGTTCTAGATATTCCTCAGCTTCCTTGAATACAACCTTAAATCTAGGGAGTGAGGGAAAATGTTTCGTTGAGTGATATTTAGCGCATATGGAACATATTTCAACTATCCAATGGGCACTCTTTATGATTATGCTTCTTTTGACAACGAGGACAGAAAATAGTCAAAGTCTACTCTACATCAGCCTATTTTTTCTTTACTTGTAGGATATCCAAATGTTTATTTAATGTACTCAAAATATCATTTTTAAAATATTCTAGTATATTAACAACTTCTTCTCGAGTTACTTCTCCACCTATAGCACTGCTAGTTCTATTGAGAGGATCATGAATCCCATATTTGATTTATGTACTTCCTCATGAGCACCTAATATATAGTTTTATGATATCATCATATTATTCTTTGTAAATATCACCTTGTCCCATTAGATTAAGTGTTTCTATCCACTCATATTTCATGGCCCTAATCAAATAATTTTTCAATACTTCTCTAGGTAGGGTAGTGTAAGGTGATATTTGTAAATTATATTGAAACCTTTCAACATATTCTTCCAAAGTTTCATCTTATTTTGACATCATTTTAAATATTTCTTCTTTTAAATCCTTGGATCAGAAATAGTCTTGATATTTAGTAAGGAAGGCTTCTTTCATTTGATCCCATGAGGTTATGGTACTACCCCGTGGTCCCATGAACCAACGTAAGGTTGATCCACTTAAGGTAGAAGAAAACAATTCAATTTTTGAGGGTCAGTGGTATAGTCACAACCTCGACATAAAACATCAAACTCAAACATAAATTCGTCAGGATCCTAAGAAGCAATTCCATGGAAATTTGGAAGATTATGTAATGGGATAACCTTCATTCATGCCTTGGCCTATTGATCGACAATAGGATATTTTATGGTTGAAGTTTATGTTCCTAGTGTTGCATTTTCCATTTGGTTAAAAATGTGCCAGTAATCCTTAGGAATTTTGTGATCAGGAGGTACTATCTGAAAAGTAATATGTGGATGGGTTTCAGACCTTGAGTAGGTCTCACAACACTATTCAGATCAGGAGCTTCAAGTTCTTTCCTTTCAATAGGTGTTTCAGGAAATTATGGCTCAAAAAGTCATCGGTATGGCTCACTTGTTTCACCTTCCCCCTCTCTTAAAATGCAAGAATTACCCTCACTTTCAGTAGAAGGTATGAGACGCCTAATAGATGTATCTTTAAAACTTTGCTCAGATCCTATAGTTTTGTCGTGAATCTCAACGTGAGCTACAGAAGATGACCCTGCTACTCAAGGGGAAACAATAGAACCCTTCCTAAATATTGTTCGGGGACCTACCGACACTTCAGACTCTCATTTTCTAATGATCTTGTCTGAAAAGTTCATTCTTCTGAGGCTAGGCTAACCATGGGTTTTGGTTGTTTTTGAGGTAAATTTTTTATCTATAACCATCTGATTTGTAGTCCTAGGTTTGTTCTTAGTCATACACACTAAGCAATCTAAATGTATTGGATGAGGGTAGACAACGTCACAAGATTTTTACTTAGTGTATGCATAGGTTCTTAACTTCCTTCTTTAATACCCAACCCTTCAGAGATACGGCTAGCACTTCTTTGAGAACCCCCCCGGCAATGACGCAAAAATTTTGGGGTTCTTAGTTGTTCCTAAAGGATCAACTAACCTCTACACATTAAATCATCAACCTGCAGTTTCGTTTGTTTATTTCAAGGTTGTCGACACGGTTTTTGCAAATGGAAGTGCTAATATTATCTAATCTACTTTATCCTAATGAAAAGTAAGGACATGTGAATAAAAGGAACAAATCGAACTTACTGAAAGAAATAACTCACTCTCAAATTCTAAACTTCAAGCTTAAATAATCAAGAATGCTAAAAGAATCAAATCATTAAGTCTCCTACAAAAAACAATGAAGTAATCAAACTAAATACAAAGTTATTTCCTACAAAACTATGTTTGCAAGAAAGGAACAACACTATTACTAGAAATGAATATGACAAAAATAATACATAAATCAAAATGACTATATCTCGAACTCTACTACTAAGGTTCAGTCCCTAATTTTTATATTACAAACGAGTCTATTTTCAAATAGAAAAGAGATCCTAAGAATATGAAGATTCTCAAGATGAATTACTCAAATTACAAAATCTCCAATGTTTCCCTGGAATAGTAGGGCCAAGATCTCTTCTTCAACTGATCCATCCATGATAGAAGTCGATCTCATTTAACTGGTTATAATTAACCTAAACAACTCCTCATAATTTGTTCTTTCTGAACTATTCCAGGGAAAAACATCTGATATAGAATGCCCCTATTCAATTAACGATTCAAATTGTAAGTAAATAGTTCCTTTCATGATTTAAATCGATTCATTAAAGAGATAAAGTAATGAAACACCGTTAACCCCTTTCTAGAATCTATATCACACGAATTATCGTATTCTACAAAAAATATATTAGAAAACTAATATAACGGTAAGAAAATAAGGTAAGAATATGTATCAATTCCAAAGCCCAACACAAGTCACATCACTCCTATGCATAATTATGATGGGACATCCACACATTAATGTTCTTAATTGAATAACGCCCTACTTCAACAGTTGTTGTAATTTCTTCTTCACCTTGTTCTCTTCTAGAATGGGCTATCTTTACAACCCAATTTTTGGTAATGCAAAGTCTAACATTAGCTAGATCTCATATTCCACTTCTCTCTTGGGTGCTATCCCTTTAGGCTCCAGGAACACTCCCCTATATGCCTATAGAAACTCTTCTAGTAATATATTTATTCTTTAGCGCACCCCTCCATTAATGCCTTCACTCTCATTAACTCTTCTACAGACTAAATTTCTCTTAAGAATAGTAAAATATACTTCTTGCTAGAACCGATAAGTTTATTTCCTTGGTTAGCACTTATAAGGGACATTTTAGAATTTGTCTTATGCATATTGATGATGAAGTACTTTTCATCATTGATGAGGTGGTACTTATTAGCTCTCACATGAAATTGCATCTCACATGTACATATTGACACTCCCAAACACCTTCCCACAAACATCAAGTGGAATTACATCCAATTCTACTTCATCAATAAATTGAACATTGGTAACAAAATTTATTTTACATTATTTTGTTACCTTAATTTATGCATCCTTATTTATCAATCCCAATGCAAATAGTCTAGGATGTTATCAAACCTCATTTTTGGTTTGTTGACTGTCTATGTTGAAATGAGGTTTCCTATGATCCTCAAACAAATCATCAATTTTTGTTTTCTTAACTTGTATATTGAAGAGTTTGGTCATCTCCTTCTCTTCATTTTATTGAAAAGCTACTCAAATGCACCCCCTTCTTTATTCATGGACATAAATTATTCTCATCCATGTCTAAGTTACTTTCCGCTTGATTGCTCAAATCTACAGCTATGATATTTTTCTTCTTCCTATCCTTCTTCTACTTCTAAAGGTCAAGTTATGGATGTATTTCCAGCACTTATCCTCTATGTTCCCATCAATGTTAAAGGGGTTTATAGGATAATTACACTAGTGTTTTGTCGCTACTATCCTCTTTCCCTTCCCCCCTTTCCATTTCTTTTTTCCCTTTTTTCAAAGCTTCATAGTGTTCCTTCTACTTTAAACCATTCAGCTTCCCTTTCTTTTGGCCTATGTATTCTAGAGACTATGCCGATACAAAAACCTCATCGATTATTAAACCAAAATCACATACTTTTATGGATGGTTGGGATATCAAAAAAATACTTGAGTACCTTTGGGTTGATGAGAGAGAGATACCTAGCATTATTTCAATCTTCCTAAATTCTATAATGTACTTTTCTACACTCTTCCCATGTCTCTACCTAAATGTAATGCCACATGATCCATTGATCATCCACATACATAATAGGGTAGAATTGGGAGTTGATAAGAGTTGTAAAATCCTCGTGCTTAGTTATTGGAGGATATCTCTCCAACCTGTTAGTTTCCATGTGTCTTTCCCACCGGGACAATGCATGGCCATATAATATCAAATTAGTAAATGAAAATTTTTACTCCTGTATATGGTGAACACTAAAATAAACCTCTAATTGATGCAACTAGTGATTTAAATTCAAACTGTACCTTGATACATATTGATATCCACGTTTTTTTTCATCTTGAAGGGAGATTGTTAATTGTTCACTTTGCTCAAACTCAGTTGCTCATTTTTGGGTTTCCAAAACTACTCCGCTATTTTTTTCTATTCACATAATATATCCCCCAATTTGACCTCCACATGGCAACCCCCATCTTCTTCAAACAACTCAAGCTTATTGCTTATGGATTCCATGACAAGGCTCACATTATGATTTATATTTATGACTTGCACATCCAACCACACAAACATATCCTCTACCAGATATTGATGGTTATAATAAACTAATTCATCAACCATGGATATGGTTCTATGACTTTCTACTTAAATTGATCTTATCCCCTACAAATTCATGCAAATTACCTAATGAAACCTATGAGATACCAATTTTATCTATAAATTTCCATAGATATTCCATTGCATAATTTGCCACAATAGTTATAATAAAAACAGATTGAAAATCCAAAATCTATAATACCCATGTTAATTTTCCTTAGATTTCTGGATTTATTCATTATTATTTTTCTACTTATGCATGTAATAGATAAATTGAAAAAACTAAAGAAAACTATAATGCAAACATACACCAAGCACCATGAACACCAATATATGCTCTAAGAAACACTTTCAGAAGAAAACCCATTAGGATGGTAAGGTTAATTTGCTCTTTTTTGTGTGGACTAGAAATTATGTAGATACAAAGGAGAACACACTCTCTATGGAATTGACTAATACCTTTGGCTTGTGGGATACACCTTAACACAAGCTTGCTTCTTTTATGCTCTCTCTATCTCCCCATACTTAGCTATTATGCTCTATTATGGAACAAAATACCAAAAAATAGAATAGAACACCATTTCCTCCTAGGGGCCCAATTATAACACTTTGATAACCAACTAGGAGTTAAATTTAACCCATTCAATCCTCAACAAGAGTTCCAATTCCACCCTTCTAAAATGTTCTTTGTCATCCCCACATGGCTATCCCATTTTGCATGAGTAATAGCAGTTGACATGGCATCCTCTCAAAATATGCTTGTCAAACACAATATATCAACTTATACAAAGCATAACTATTGCATCTAAACTCTAATTAACATATTTCTTAGACCATTAGTGTTGCACTAAAAATTGTCACCTTGAAATTTTGCAATCTATGTGAGTCCATTACCACTCATACTTTCCTCCTTTGCAAGTCTTAAGCCTCAGTTCTTCATATCAAGCCATGAAAATAAGAGAAAGTCTTCAAAAGTCTCTAAAACTCTGGTTTTGCACTTTTTCTTAGCATTACCTATGGTCCCGCACCTAAAGGTCATGTCTCCCTGCACACTTGACCACTCTGTCTTTGTGTTATGGGCGCGGACCCATGTAAAAGTCAAAAAGGCGCAAGTATATTCTTAAAAAGTCACTTTGAGTAATTTCTAGAAGTTTCTCGAAGGGATATTGAGGTGGCAAGTTCAGTCCTTTAAGGTTCATGCATCCCATACCTTAAGGCGCTAACCCCTTGATGTGAGGAGCTTATCCCTTTGAAGGAGGACTCTATCCCTTCATAAGTGGACCTGTAACCTCCTTCCTTTGCACTATAAAATGAAGCATTGGGCTGGTTACTTGGGAGGTTGAAAGCTGAATATTTTTGAGGTGAAATGCTGCTAGAACTTAGTCTTCCTAATTGAGATTTTGTGAGGAGAGATTACATACCTCTTTGATCTCATTTGGAAGAGTGTAAGGCTTGTAAAAGTAAAGGATATTTCTATTTCGGACCCTAGGAAGAGATTGTACAACATTAAGGCACCAAAGGTTGTAAGGTTCTTCTATTTCAAAGTTAATACAAATAAGTTTATTTTTCTAAATAAGCTATGTTTTATGGTTTATTTTATGGAATCCTTGATCACCATAATGAACATGATTTATGATATTAGCTATGCAGGTGTTATTGCTGTGTGCTTGTTTGTGATTGTAGGTTCTCAAAAGGAAACTCTTTCAGACGGTTGAAGGATGGCTGCTACAAACTAGCATTGGACTTAAGGTAGGGTCTAAACACCTCTGTAGTTTTTATTAATGAATCACAATATGCTTAAAGAAAGGTAGATTTAATTGTCCTGCTTGTTGCTAGATATCTTTTGATACTAGGGAGATCGGCCTTGTCCGCAAGATCGATTTATCCGGCCAACAAGTTGGCGACTCCACTCGAGAACTGAATTTGGTGTTTGGTTTTCCTTTCTCTTTGACTTGAGAAACTTGTTCTTGCTTCTAATTTTTCTTGATGTGTGTGGGGTTGGGTAGTTTTTAGGATCTGGATTATCTTTTGTTTTTTCAAAGTTTTCAGAGGACTGCACTTTCTTTTTACAGACAGTGCGGGCATCTCCGCACTTTTCCTTTAGTACACAGAGCAGTACCGCATCTGTTTCTTCTGGAAGCCTACAGACCCTGTGAAATTTTTTGAAAAACCTAAAATGTTTTCTTCCAGTTAAGTTTAGGTTTTATTTACGAGTTTTATTATCTACCCAGATCTGCATGTGTTCTATCAAAAATCTCTTGCAAGTAAGTTCCATTGGTATTTTTGTTTAAGATTATTTTCTAGAAGTTTTGCATGCCTGGAGTGGTTTTCACATGGTCTCTGTAGTGACTCAAAGATTAGAAACCTGAGAAGCCTTAGATTACCCTAGCGTCTTTTTGTCTTATTGATGAGTCTAACCTATTTGTGAAATCTAGCTTTGGTGAGAAATAGATTTATTTTTCTCTTCACAAATCTTTGAACGAACTTGGTTATAAGTTTTGAATTTCATTTTTATAAAAGAAAACGCATTTGGATGTTTTTTGATTGATTTGTTATTCTAAACGAATTAATCCTTAGTTTACTGAATAACTAAGTAAAACATCCTCAAAAAGACTTGAAGCTTTTATACATTAGGTTTCTCAAGTTTTTAGATCTCAAAATTAGTTTTTGTAGTTTTGAGTGTTTTCTAGAACTTGTAGATCTCTTTTGAAAGAACATTGTTTTTCTTGTAGCTTCGAGTTTTGAAAAAAGAAAAGGGATTTTTTATGAGCATAATTAGTAGTCTCGCTTTGAGTTCTTATTGAAAAAGACAAAAAGATTTTCATTTCATTTGTATGTTGAAAAAAATATTTGTTTTTCAAAGAATTGCATTCTCAAACTCTTTCTTTTAGCTAGAAATTCATTTAAGGAAAAACGAATTGTTTATCATTTTAGGTGCATTTTTTAGTGTTTTTGGAGTCGAGTCTTCACACCATCAAAGTTTCATTTCCATACCTATTGACTTAAGAAACAACCCATAAAAGTAACACTTAATTAAAATTGATCTAGCAATCTTTTTTATTTCTAGGGCTCTTATCACCAATATAGCTTAGGCTAGTATCTTGGAGTAGGGAGTAATTAACTCTCCAAGATAGTTAAAACAAACAAGTAGCTATATCTTGTGGTAGGAAATAAATCCAATTGTAATTGATATAATCTGGGAAGCTTCTCTTAAAGGAGTCAATCACGAGATCATGTCCGAACCTTTGAGACAATTAAGTCTGTCTCATTGGGAAAGATGGAAGATTTGTGTGTATTATAAACAGTAAACCTCGGATTAACGATTGTCGAGAAGCTTGGGTTCACTTGTTGGTAAACCTCGGATTGATCATGTCGAGGAGCCTTCAAGGGGATTGAGCTTTGTTACTATGTCCTTGCGTGTAGATCAGATCATAGGCTGTTCCCCCAATTATATTTGTTGTTGTTGGTAACCTTAGTGGCCATAAACTTAAGATTATTTCCTAAGGTAAAAGTGAAGGACGGGTCTCATTGTACTTAGAGAAAATGTCGACTAGAATCACTTGGACTCTCTGGAGGGTTCTCTTCGCTCGAGATGGTTATTTGAAGGAACTTGTGGCAGTCTGTTTCATTAAGCAGGTTGTCGGGGTAACTGTTCCAACCGCCCTTTCTATATTAAATTCTACGACGTTGGATTTCATCACCAACTTGTGTTTTAGTATGGGAAGTTACTATTTGTGTGTGGCTTGAACTCTTAGAATTTTTAGTTGTGTGATTCAGTTTTTTGTTTCTTTAGAGACTTTAGGTGCTTTTATTGAAATTTTCTTCGTTTACGTGTGATTATTTTCATCCTACACCCAGAGATTATTATCCTTGATCAATCATGTCAAGATAGTCATCCATGTTTTCCTAATCACTGGAAACATTTTTATATGGTGGTCCTACTATTCCTTTGGGGTACCAGTATCTTTTTGGTAATTTTTCAGGAGCAACTCCTCGATTGACTGAACATTAGTTATCACCTGGTAATAATGGAACGAAAACATTGAATGTAGAACAGATATTTATGATGTCTGGTAGTATTCCAAACCCTCAACCTCATGGTAGTCAATTACCACCTGGGGGACAAGGTAGTCAGTTACCACTTGGGGGGCAAGGTAGTCATTTATTGCCCGGGGGGCAACCTCAAGGTAGTCAATTATCACCTGTGAGGTAACCCCAAGGTAGTCAGTTTCTGCTTGGAGGGCTACCTCAAGGTTTTCAACCTTCAGGATAGTAAATACCCCAAGGTCAACCCCATAATCCTCAGGATGCTTATCAACCTCAGAATCAGTACGTGCCTCAGGGTTATCAACCTCAAGTTCAGTACCCAACTCAAGGTTTCCGACTGCCTTCTGGTCAGTCATTTTTACAAGGAGCTGGAAATGTACCTCTTAATTATCATCCCTACATTCAACTAGGTTATGGTCCTCCATATGTACAACCTTTTATGAGTCCCGGAATGAATATGGTGTGGGATCTGTCTCAAACTCAACAGACTTTGCAACATAGTGTGCAGTTATATAATCAAGCTGGACAATTTTTGGTTTCTAGTCCAACCCAACAACCTGTCCAACCTACTGTTCAAACCTCTACATCTGGTTTAGTTCAACAGCCTAGGCCTAGCTCACCTCAAACTCCACCTTCAACTGCTGCTGCAACTACTACATTTTCTGTTCAACCTACCACACCTATTTGTGGAGTATCTGTAGCTCCAATTGCTACTATTCCTGCGTCAATGCAAACTCGTCAAATCTCTATACCCTAGTCAGCACCTACAGTTTAGACTTCAGTCCAGATGCCTGCAGGACAAGCTGGTCGAAGTACAATTGCCATGAATCAACTGTACTAGGGACAGTATCAATCCGGTCCTACTATACAAAATCTAGTCTATCAGTATCAACCATACCCTGGCTATACTTATCAACAGCCTCAACAACCCCAGCTTTGTCCAGTTAATCCTGGTTGCTCGAGAGGTTATAACATTCCTAATGAAAATCTGATTCCAGGTTATCCTGGATATCCTCCTCCTGGAGTTGTTCTCATTACAAAAGGTTTTCGTGAACCTAACCATCAGTTACCATTTATTGCAACTTTGGATTTACCTAATTTGTCATGCCTTACGAACGATCCAATTTATTATCTTTCGTATTGGTTGCCAATGCCTAATAAGTTTACTAGTGATATCTTGAAATTTGAGGGTAAGTCAAGTGAGGATCCGTCAAATCATGTTATGACTTATCACCTCTAGTGTGCATCTAATTCCATCACTGATGATTCAATTTGAATGGGTATTTTTCAAAGAACTCTTATTGGTCTTGCTGCCAAATGGTACATTGAGTTACCACGAGGCTCTTTTTATAATTTTAGTCAGTTAGCCACCTCTTTCTTAACACATTTTCAGTTGCCTGTTAGATATGACAATGGCATGGAATTGTTAACTTCACTAAAGCAATCTACGTCCACATATATTTCTGATCATATTCATGAATGGTGATGTAGAAGGCGTTTAGTGAAAGTTTTCATTCTAGATCAAATTTTATCATAATGGTTTGTTAAATCATTGTTACCTAAAATCACTAAAGATTTAGCTAAGGCAGGAGTTGTCACTGAAGAGCAAGTCATTGCTCAGGCTCAGTACCTTAACCTCGTCTATACGCAGTTAGGTACTTTACATGAAAAAATCCCTAATATCCCAAAAACTATAGCTCCTTCAGGTCTCATGCTGCTAATGGTATGATTGGTTCAGTTAGTATTAAAAGCAAGAAGAAATCTTCAAAGAATTCTTCTCCTACAATAACTTTACCTAATTCCCCGAAAGGAGATTCTTCCGCTGAAGTTTCTACCGATGTCCATGTCGTAGATTCATCTATGACCCAATCTGGTAGTAAAGAGAAGGGGAAGAACAAAAACAATCAAAATTCAAAAGATAAAACAAATAAAAATGAATCTATTGATGAAAAATGAAAACCTCGCTATCCTTGTTTCATCTACGATGAGGATCATTTCACTAAATAATGCCCATATTGAGCAAAGTTTTCAAAATTCATTAAAGGTTCTCAAATGCCTACTGTCTTGAAGGATCCTTCTCCTACTCGAGATAGTAATGTGGTTGCTTCTTCCTCGAATACCTCAGAAGAACCCATTATGATGATGTCTCATGTTAGGATTGTGATGTGAACACAAGATTATGGTAGTAAAAATCTCGTTGATGGTAAAGAAGCAGAATCTTCTAATTAAAACACATCAACTATACCTCCTCCTAGGTCTGCCCCACTGCAGATCGAGAAACCCAACCCAGAATCAGTAACCAAAAAGCCTACTAAAGGTATATTTCAGAAATCAGCTTTCAATCCACATGTGAGAGCTGCTCAGAATTATAACATTGTTGAAGACTTAGCTGTTTCCCCTTCAGCAATGTCAGCTTTGGAAGTGCTACAAGAATACCCAGCACAACGCAACAATAGGTTGAATCATCAACTTTTGATCAAAGGATTCTATGACATGTTCGACATCAGCTCATTTATTCACATTTCATGGATTGTACTGAGTACTTTGAGAGCCATTGACATTATTGGTGGTTTCTCTCACACTTGTTAATAGTTCACATCACTAACTGGTAATCAAGTGGTTTATACCATGTTCAACTTTGACACATTCATTCACATGGATAGAATTGTACTAGTTTGGGAAGCAGAAATCAAGACCCTGGATCTAGTTTCTACCATCTAGGCTGTGAGGAATTTTGTCATTCATTATAAGTGGATTATTCATAAACAGATGGTTGCACCCATACTGTGTCTACATATGTCTATACTCATGATTTATTACAAAATCATTCCTGTATCAGAGCAGTTTAGTTAGTTTTCTAGTTAGTTTTGAACTAAGTATGGGAATGCCTACCTCAACGATGATATGTTCACATATACATACATACATACATATATATATATATATATATATATATATATATATATATATATATATATATATATATATATATATATATATAGATATTGCATTGAATGTTTTTACAAGTTCTGACTGGGGTGTCCACAGGATGATCCTTGAAATGATAAAGTACTTCACTCTTCTCAGATGACAAATTCTATCTTCATCTATTACAGACTTCACACTTTAGGGGGAAATCTATTGCACTAAAAATTGTCACCTTGATATTCTGCAATCTGTGTGAGTCCATTACTACTCATACTTTCCTCCTTTGTAATTCTTAAGCCTCAGTTCTTCATATAAAGCCTTGAAAATAAGAGAAAGTCTTCAAAAGTCTTTAAAACTCTGGTTCCGTACTTTTTCTCAGCATTACCTACAGTCCTGCACCTAAAGGTCATGTCCCCTCACACCTGACCGCTTTATCTATGTGTTATGGGTGCGGATCCCTAAAAAAGTCAAAAAAGCACAAGTATATTCTTAGAAACTCACTTTGAGTCATTTCTAGAAGCTTCTCGGAGGGATCTTGAGGTGGAAAGTTTGCTCCTTTAAGGTTCATGCAATCCCATACCTTAAGGAGCTAACCCCTTGATGTGAGGAGCTTATCCCTTCATAGGTGAACCTGTAACCTCCTTCCTTTGCACTATAAAATGAAGCATTTTGGGACGTTGAAAGCTGAATATTTTTGAGGTGAAATTCTGCTAGAACTTAGTATTCCTAATTGAGCTTTTGTGAGAAGAGATTACATACCCCTTTGATCTCATTTGGAAGAGTGTAAGGCTTGTCAAAGTAAAGAAGATTCCTATTTCGGACCCTGGGAAGAGCTTGTACAACATCAAGGCACCAAAGGTTGTAAGGTTCTTCTATTTCAAAGTTAATACAAATAAGTTTATTTTTCTCAATAAGTTGTGTTGTATGGTTTATTTTATGGATTCCTTGATCACCGTAATGAACATGATTTATGATATTAGCTATGCAGGTGTTATTTGATGTGTTCTTGTTTGTGATTGCAGGTTCTCAAAAGGAAACTCTTTCGGATGGTTGAAGGATGGCTACTACAAACTAGCGTTGGACTTAAGGTAGGGTCTAAACACCTCTATAGTTTTTATTAATGAATAGCAATATGTTTAGAGATAGGTAGATTTGCTTGTCCCGCTTGTTGCTAGATATATTTTGATACTATGGAGATCGGCCTTGTCCATAAGATCGATTCATCCAGCCAACAAATTGATGACTCCACTGGGGAACTGAATTTGGTTTTTGGTTTTTCCTTTCTCTTTGACTTGAGAAACTTGTTCTTGTTTCTGGATTTTTCTTGATGTGTGTGGGATTGGGTAGTTTTTAGGATTTGGATTACTTTTTGTTTTTTCGAAGTTTTCAGAGGACTGCGCTTTATTTTTACAGACAATGCGGGCATCTCTGCATTTTTCCTTTAGTACACAGAGCGATACCACATCTGGTTCTTCTGGAAGCCTGCAGACCCTGTGAAATTTCTTGAAAAAAACTAAAATGTTTTCTTCCAGTTAAGTTTAGGTTTTATTTACAGCTTTTAGTATCTACCCAGATCTGCATGTGTTCTGTCAAAAATCTCTTGCAAGTGAGTTTCATTGGTATTTTTGTTTTAGTTGATTTTCTAGAAGTTTTGCATGCCTAGAGTGGCTTTCACATGGTCTCTGTAGTGAATCAAAGATTAGAAGCCTGAGAAACCTTAGATTACCCTGGTGTCCTTTTGTCTTCTTGATGAGTCTAACCTGTTTGTGAAATCTGCCTTTGCTGAGAAGTAGATTTATTTTTCTCTTTGCAAATCTTTGAACAAACTTGGTTATAAGTTTTGAATTTCATTTTTATAAAAGAAAACACATTTGGATATTTTTTAATTGATTTGTCATTCTGACCGAATTAATCCTTAGTTTACTGAATAACTAAGTAAAACATCCTAAAAAAGATTTGATGCTTTCATACATTAGGTTTTTCAAGTTTTTAGGTCTCAAAATTAGTTTTTGTAGTTTTAAGTGTTTTCTAAAACGTGTAGATCTCTTTTGAAAGAACATTGTTTTTCTTGTAGCTTCGAGTTTTGAAAAAAGAAAAGGGATTTTTTTGTGAGCATAATTAGTAGTCTTGTTTTGATTTCTTATTGAAGAAGACAAAAAATATTTTCTTTTCATTTACATGTTGAAAGAAAGATTTGTTTTTCAAAGAATTGTATTCTCAAACTCTTTCTTTTAGCTAGAAATTCATTGAAGTAAAATCGAATTGTTTATCAGTTTAGGTGCATATTTTAGTGTTTTTGGAGTCGAGTCTTCACACCATCAAAGTTTCATTTCCATACCTATTGACTTAAGAGACAACCCATAAAAGTAACGCTTAATTAAAATTGATCTAGCAATATTTTTTATTTCTAGGGCTCTTATCATCAATATAGCTTAGGCTAGTATCTTGGAGTAGGGAGTAATTAACTCTCCAAGATAGTTAAAACAAACAAGTAGCTATATCTTGTAGTATGAAATAAATCCAATTGTAATTGATATAATCTGGGAAGCTTCTATTAAAGGAGTCAATCACGAGATCATGTCCGAACCTTTGAGACAATCAAGTTTGTCTCAATGGGAAAGCTAGAGGATTTGCACGTATTATAAACGGTAAACCTCGGATTAACCATTGTCGAGGAGCCTGGGGCACTTGTTGGTAAACCTCATATTGATCATGTCCAAGAGCCTTCAAGGGGATTAAGCTTTGTTACTATACCCTTGTGCGTAGATCGGATTGTAGACTGTTCCCCCAGTTGTATTTGTTGCTGTTGATAACCTTAGTGGCCATAAAATTAAGATTATTTCCTAAGGTGATGGTGAAGGACGGGTCTCACTGTACCTGGAGCAGATGTTGACTAGACTGACTTGGACTCTTTAGGGGGTTCTCTTCACTTGAGATGGTTATGTGAAGGAACTTGTGCCAGTCTATTTTATTAAGTAAGTTGTCGGGGTAACTGTTACAACCGCCCTTTCTATATTAAATTCTACAATGTTGGATTTCATCACCAACTTGTGTTTTAGTACGGGAAGTTACTCTTTGTGTGTGGTTTGAACTCTTAGATTTTTTAGGTGTGCGATTCAGTTGTTTTTTTATTTAGAGAATTTAGGTGCTTTTATTGAAATTTTCTTTGTTTGCATGTGATTATTTTCATCCTACACCCAAAGATTATTATCTTGGATCAATCATGTCAAGACAGTCATCCATGTTTTCCCAATCATCGGAAACATTTTTATATGGCGGTCCTACTATTCCCTTCGGGTACCAGTCACTTTTTGGTACTTTTTCAGGAGCAACTCCTCGATTGAATCAACATCAGTTATCACCTGGTAATAATGGAATGAAAACTTTGAAAGTAGAACAGATCTTTATGATGTTTGGTAGTATTCCAAACCCTCAACATCAAGGTAATCAGTTACCGCCTGGGTGGCAGGGTAGTCAATTACCACCTGGGGGGCAAGGTAGTCAGTTACTGCCTGGGGGCCAAGGTAGTCAGTTACCGCCTAGGGGGAAAGGTTGTCAGTTACCACCTGGGAGGCAACCTCAAGGTAGTCAGTTATCACTTGGGGGGAAACCCCGAGGTAGTCAGCTTCTACTTGGAGGGATACCTCAAGGTTTTCAACCTTCAGGATAGTACATACCCCAAGGTCAACCCCATATTCCTTAGGATGATTATCAACCCCAAAATCAGTACATGCCTCAGGGTTATCAACCTCAAGGTCAGTACCCAACTTAAGGTTTCCAACCACCTTCTAGTCAGTCATTTTTACAAGGAGTTGGAAATGTACCTCCTAATTATCAGCCCTACGTTCAACCAGGTTATGGTCCTCCATATGTACAACCTTTTATGAGTCCTGAAATGAATATGGTGTGGGATCCGTCTCAAACTCAACAGACTTTGCAACCTAGTGTGCAGTTACCTAATCAAACTGGACAGTTTTTGGTTTTTGGTCCAACCCAACAACCTGTCCAACCTATTGTTCAAACCTCTGCATCTGGTTTAGTTCAGCAGCTTAGGCCTAGCTCACCTCAAACTCTGCCTCGAACTACTGCTGCAACTACTACATTTTATGTTCAACCTACCACACATGTTTCTGGAGTATCTGTAGCTCTGGTTTCTACTATCCGTTCATTAATGCAAACTCCTCAAGTCTTTGTACCCTGGTCAGCACCTACAGTTCAAACTTCGATCCAGATGCCCACAGGACAAGTTGGTCCAAGTACAATTGTCATGAGTCAACTGTACCAGGGATAGTATCAATCTGGTCCTACCGTACAAAATCCAGTCTATCAGTGCCAACCGTACCCTGGCTATACTTATCAATAGCCTCAAAAAACCCAGTTTGGTCCGGTTAATCCTGGCTTCCGTGGAGGTTATAAAATTCCTAATGCAAGTCCGATTCTAGGTTATCCTCGATATCCTCCTCCTGGAGCTGGTCTCATTACACAATGTTTTTGTGAACCTAACCGTTAGTTACCATTGATTGCAACTTTGGATTTACTTGATTTGTCACGCCTTACGAACGATCTGACTTATTGTCTTCTGTATTGGCCACGAATCCCTAATAAGTTGCCCAGTGATATCCCGAAATTCGACGATAAGTCAGGTGAGGATCCGTCAAATCATGTTATGACTTATCACCTCTGGTGTGCATCTATTTCCATCCTTGATGATTCAATTCGATTGTGTCTTTTTCAAAGAACTCTTATTGGTCTTGCTGCCAGATGGTACATTGAGTTACCACGGGGCTCTTTTTATAATTTCAGTCAGTTAGTCACTTGTTTCTTAACTCATTTTCAGTTGTTTGTCAGATACGACAATGGCACGGAATTGTTAACTTCACTAAAACGATCCACGTCCACATATATTTCTAATCATATTCATGAATGGCTACGTAGAAGGTTTTCAGTGAAAGTTTTCATTCCAGATCAAATTTTAGTAGAATGGTTCATTAAATCATTGTTACCTAAAATCACTAAATATGTAGCTAAGGCAAGAGTTGTCAAGGAAGAGCAAGTCATTGCTCAAGCTCAGTACCTTGACCTCGTCTATATGCAGTCAAGTACTTTACACGAAAAAATCGCTAATCTTCCAAAAACTACAGCTCCTTCAGAGTCTCATGCTTCTGATGGTACGATTGCTTCAGTTAGTATTAAAAGCAAGAAGAAATCTTCAAAGAATTCTTCTCCTACAATAACTTTACCTGATTCCCCAAAAGGAGATTCTTTCGCTGATGTTTCTGACGACATCCATGTCGTAGATTCATCTACGACCAAATCCGGTAGTAAAGAGAAGGGGAAGAATGAAAACAATCAAAATTCAAAAGATAAAACAAATAAAAATGAATCTATTGAAGAAAAATGAAAACCTCGCTATCCTTGTTTCATCTGCGATGAGGATCATTTCACTAAGGAATTCCCATATCGAGCAGAGTTTTCAAAATTCGTTAAAGGTTCTCAAAGGCTTGCTGTCTTGAAGGATCCTTCTCCTACTCAAGATAGTAAAGTGGTTGCTTCTTCCTCGAATACCTCAGAAGAACCCGTTATGATGATGTCTCATGTCAGGATTGTGACGCGATCGCAAGATTATGGTAGTAAAAATCTTGTTGATGGTAAAGAAGCAGAATCTTCTAATTCAAACACATCAACTAAACCTTCTCCTGGGTCTGCTCCACTACAAATCGAGAAAACCAACATAGACTTAATAACCAAACTGCCTGCTAAATGTATATTTCAGAAATTAGCTTTCAATCCACATGCAAGAGCTTCTTAGAATTATAACATTGTTGAAGACTTAGCAATTTCCCCTTCAGCAATGTCAGCTTTGGAAGTGCTGCAATCATGCCCAGCACAGTGCGACTGTTGGGTCCCTATAATACTAGTGATTACCCCATTACTATTGTAGTTATACCCATTATTAATATTGGTGTGCCCCTATTGCCCCCATATTGTTATTATTGTGCCCCATAGAATCCCTCTATTGTTATTTTTGAGGCTTTATATCATTATTGTTAGGTCGGCTGGATTATATTGTGACTCCTTAGACTCCTATATATAGAAAGGAGGTTTTGTCATTTGAATCATCCAAGAATTGTTCATTTATGTAATGTAAAGGAGGTTTCCCCCTCGAAGAGGCTGAATTCTAAGGCGTTGATCTATCTTTTCTATCTTTCCTTGAGCTGGATTCATAACATTTGGTATCAGAGCTTTGGATTCTAGGGTTTCGCTGCTCCAAATAGGTCATCGTGGAATTTTCTCTATAACTTTTATTATGTGATGTTTTAGAAGTTTCAAAAAAAACCCATTTGAGAAGAAATAAATTTGAACCTTGGGTCCGAATTTCAGAGCTTTTTGCGCTATATTTGCGGAAATATGATCTGAGGAAGTTGGTATTTTTGCAGACTCCTGAATTACATTCCAAACAGGTGACCTAGGGAAAATCATCATAACTTTCTCTCTGGGGATCAAATTGAAATTTCGTAAGAAGGTACAGAAAGAGAATGGATTGTAGTTTCTTGTATGCATTTTTCAGATCCAAAGGTTGAAACGGTGACTCGTGTCATGTCATACAATTTCACTCTACTGAACTAGTCTATAATCAAGTCACTGTGGGAGATTTCGCATAACTCTTCCTTCGAGAATCCAATTTGGGTCAGACTTGTGGAATTGGAAAGACGACACAGAGGGCTACTGCAGGTCACAAATTTAGAATTGGATGATCTGAAATTACAGAGATACATCAGATTCAATATCAGGCTCCTATAAAGTGAAAAAGATGTGTAGTTTTTTTTTTAAATTTTTGCATAAGATTTGTTTGAAAAATTAGTTTGAAGGAATTCAAAGGGAATAGTAAATCATTATTATTGGTAATTGATGCCCCGAGGAAAGAAAATGCAAACACCTAGTAGGCAACCTGAAATCTCTAGCATGACCCATGAAGAATAGGAGGAAATGCAACATGATATATCAAAATTATGAGACCAAGTGCAACAATTGTCACTTGCACAAAAATGAAACGAATCTAAGATGGATGGTTTAAAGAAAGATGTAGAAGCTAAGATGGATGGTTTAAAGAAAGGCGTAGAAGCTAAGATGGACGATTTGAAGATAGATTTGAAGACAGACATGGACGAATTGAAGATAAATATGAATAAGTTGCTACAAGAAATGGTCACTAATGGTGAAAGGGTAGTAAAGGAAACTCATGATGACAACAAAAGAAATGTTAATCATGATTCCATAGACTCTAATGTTGGATCGAAGACCCAGTATATTCCAAAAATTGATGTGAGGAAGTTTGATGGCAAGGATCCCAGCACATGGATATTACAGATGGAGCAATTTTTCGATCTCAATAATGTGCAAAACACACAAAAGGTACGTATGGCAACTTTATATTTGGAACCAAATCAGTTTGTATGGTATCAATGGCTTTTCTCTCGTAAACAATTTATCACTTGGGCAATTTTTACGAAAGAATTAATAGCACATTATGAGGATATAAAAAGCAACACTTTTTTTAGCCAATTGATAAGACTCAAACAAAAGGGTTTAATAATGGAGCACATTGAGGAGTTCCAAAAATTGAACATAAGGGTAAAAGATATTGCAGAGGAGCATAGGATTGATGTGTTCATAGGGTCTTTAAAGGATAATATCCAACATGATGTTCGCCTTTGGGAACCTGATTCATTAGAAAAGGCATTCAGGTTAGCAAGAAAAATGGAAAGCAAAATTATGGCAACCAGGAAGCATACCACTCACAACTATAAAGACGGAAGTGTTGTTGCCCCTAGTCTTCCACAACCTATAAGGTTGACACCACAACAATTGGAAGAAAAAAGAGCAAAAGGGCTTTGTTATAGTTGTGAAAGCAAATACACTAAAGGTCATAAGTGTGCTGAGAATAAATTATTCTACATAGATTGTGAAGAGGAAGAAGAAAAGGAGCAAGAAAGGTCAAAAGAAGAGGATATACTCCAGGAACAAAGCCTAGATGAAGAAAAAATAAATCTGACCATATCTTGTAATGCATTGGCGGGAATTACCACTCCTCAAACCATCAAGATAGAAGGACAAATCAAGAAGAAAAAGGTAATAGTGTTGATTGATTTAGGAAGCACCCACAATTTTATTCATTGTAAGGTAGCAAAAGAATTGAATTGCTTCCTATATCCAGCACCAGAGTGTCAAGTGATGATTGGAAATGGAGGAACAATAAATTTCTTTGGAAAGTGTCGTAATATCAAGCTATCCATGGGAGAATATGTATTGACTAGCCCAATTCTTTCCATTCCAATGGGAGGTGCTGATGTTGTACTAGGAGTCCAATGGCTACAATCCTTCGGTACAATAGCTTTTAATTTTCAAGAACTTTTCATCAAATTTTCTATGGAAGGAAAGGAAGTTGAATTAAGGGGTATTGCAGGGAAACCAGGAAAGATAATCAGCTCTAATGGTATGACAAAGCTTCTAAAAAAGGAGCAAAGAGGTGTAATTGTACAATTATGTTCGCCAGATGTTTCCACATCGGAATCATATATTTCTCCAGATCTCCAAAAAGTCCTGGACAATCATTCCAAGGTATTTGAGACTCCCAAAGGTCTCCCACCTATGTGTGATCATGATCATGCTATTCATCTGATTCCAGGAAGTGTTCCTCCAAACATCAGGCCGTATAGATATCCCTATGTCCAAAAGAGTGAAATTGAACGTATGGTTGCAGAAATGCTAGAGGCTGGTATAATTCAACTGAGTCAAAGTTCTTTCTCTGCTCCAGTAGTATTGGTTCATAAGAAGGATGGATCATGGTGCATGTGTCTGGATTATAGGGAGCTCAACAAGCTCACTATTAAAGATAAGTTCCCCATTCCTGTCATTGATGAATTACTGGATGAATTGCATGGATCAATTTACTTCACCAAGTTGGATATTCATTCAGGATATCATCAAATCAGAATGAAGACTGAAGACATTCCGAAAACAGCATTTAGAACTCATGAAGGTCATTATGAATTTTTGGTCATGCCTTTTGGCCTTACCAATGCACCTTCAACATTTGAAGGTTTGATGAATTCAATTTTCAAACCATTCCTTAGAAAATTTGTGTTAGTATTTTTTGATGATATACTAATCTACAACAAGTCTTGGAAGGATCATGTTGAACATGTTGACAGGGTGCTACAACTATTGGAGGAGAAACAATTATATGCAAAAAGATCCAAATGTTTCTTTGGAGTCGATGAGGTGGAATATTTGGGTCATATTGTATCTCATGAAGGAGTTAAGGTAGACCCTAGCAAAATGAAAGCCATTAAGGAATGGAAAATCCCCACATCCATAAAGCATCTACGAGGATTTATCGGGTTGATAGGGTATTATCGCAACTTTGTTAAGAATTATGGGATAATAGCAGCACCTCTAACAACATTATTGAAGAAAGATGCATTTTCATGGACTCCAAAAGCAACAAAGGCCTTTGAACATCTTAAAGAGACAATGTGCCAAGCACCGATCTTAGCTACACCGGACTTCAAAAAAACCTTTATTGTGGAATGTGATGCTTTAGGAAATGGAATTGGTGCTATTCTAATGCAAGATGAAAGACCCAATGCTTTTGAAAGTCGTCCAATCAAGGGAAAGTTTTTAAGCAAAGCTATTTATGAGAAGGAAATGTTGGCAATACTTCATGCACTTAAGAAATGGTGACCCTACCTAATGGGAAGACACTTCAAGGTAAAAACGAATCATGATAGCCTTAAATACTTTTTAGAACAAAGATTATCCTCTGAAGAGCAACAAAAGTGGGTCACAAAGATGTTTGGTTATGACTTTGAAATCATCTACAAAAAAAGGAAGAAAAATGTGGTGGTAGATGCACTCTTAAGAAAGGATGAGGATGTGGAAGCATTGTTGTGCGCCATTTCTATTATCCAACTAGATTGGATAAACGAAGCAAAGGAGGAAAGGAAGAATGACGAAGAAGTGTGGGCACTTATTCGAAAGTTATAACAAGATTCTAGTACGTCTGATACATTTAGCTGGCAAAATGATTCGTTATGGTACAAATATCACTTATACCTCTGTAAGAATTCCCAGCTAAAACAAAAGATTCTTATGGAATTGCACACTTCTCCCTTAGGAGGGAACTCAGGATTTTTAAAAACTTACCACAGGGTTAAGAAGGATTTTTTTGGGATGGCCTTAAATCAGATACTCAAAAGTTTGTGGCGGAATGTTTGGTTTGCCAACAAAATAAAGTTGAAACAATTAAGACACCAAGTCTATTACAACCTTTATCCATTCCAAGCCAACATTGGGAGGAGGTTTCAATGGATTTTATCACAGGTTTACCAAGTCTGAGGGAAAGAGTGTCATCATGGGGGTAGTTGACAGACTTACCAAGTATGCACACTTTTGTGCATTATCACATCCATTTAAAGCCAGTACAGTTTCTACTACATTTATGGAAACAATTCAAAAGATACATGGAAACCCAAAGATTATTGTAAGTGGCAGAGATCCCATTTTCACTGGAAATGTTTGGACACAATTATTTTATTGTCTTCGTACTCAGTTAGCTCATAGCTCATCTTATCATCCTCAATCTGATGGGAAAACTGAGATAGTAAACAAATGTTTGGAAGGATATCTTCGTTGCTTTGTATCTGATAAACAGACACAATGGGTCAAATGGTTGCCTCTGGCTGAATGGTGGTATAACACTTCCTTCCATACAGCAAAAAAAATGACCCCATTTATGGCACTTTATGGGTATCAACCACCATCCATCACAACATATTTAAGAAAAAATTATAAGGTTCAGGCAGTGGAACATCACATCGAACATCAACAACAAGTCCTCCAACTCCTAAGGGATAACCTCGTGTTGGCACAGAATAGAATGAAACAAAAGGCAGATCAACATCGCAGTGAAAGAAGTTTTGATGTAGGTGATTGGGTATTCCTACGGCTACAACCATATAAGAAAATGTCCCTCAAGCAAGCTAAGAAGGATAATAAATTATCACCAAAGTATTATGGTCCATACAAGGTGTTGCAAAAGATTGGTACTATAGCATACAAATTAAAGCTTCCTGCAGCTTCTCGATTGCACCCAGTTTTCCATGTTTCATGTTTAAAGAAGGTTATAGGCGACAAGCTCCCAGTTCAAACAATATTTCCAAAACTTGACGAGCAAGGAAAAATATATTGGAACTGGAAGTAGTCACAGAAACAAGAACTCGACAGCTACGAAATCGATCAATTTCAGAGTATCTTATCAAGTGGAAGAACTTATCTGCTGAAGATTCCACATGGGAGGATGAGAATTTTATGCAGAAGTATCCAGAACTACTCAAGTGTTGAGGAAAACACTTTTTTGAAGGAGAGGGGCATGTTGGGTCCCTATAATACTAGTGATTACCCCATTACTATTGTAGTTATGCCCCTCATTAATATTGTTGTGCCCCCTATTGCCCCCATATTGTTATTACCGTGCCCCATAGAATCCCTCTATTGTTATTTTTGTGGCTTTATATTATTATTATTAGGTCGGCTGGATTATATTGTGACTCCTTAGGCTCCTATATATAGAAAGGAGGTTTTGTCATTTGAATCATCCAAGAATTGTTCATTTATGTAATGTAAAGGAGGTTGCCCCTCGAAGAGGCTGAATTCCAAGGCGTTGATCTATCTTTTCTATCTTTTCTTGAGCTGGATTCATAACAGCGACGACAGGATGCATCATTGACCTTCGATCAAAGGATTCTATGACATGTTTGACATCAACTCATTTATTCACATTTCATGGATTGTACTGATTACTTTGAGAGCCATTGACATTATTGGTGGCTTCTCTCACACTTTTTAACAGTTCACATCACCGATTGGTAATCAAGTGGTTTCTACCATGTTTGACTTCGACACATTCATTCACATGGATAGAATTGTACCAGTTCGAGAAGCAAAAATCAAGACCCTGGATCTAATCTCTACCATCCAGGATGCGAGGAATTTTGTTATTCATTATATAGTGGACTATTCATAACTAGATGGTTGCACCCATACTGTGTCTACATATGTCTATACTCATGATGTATTACAAAATCATTCCTGTATCAAAGCAGTTTAGCTAGTTTTCTAGTCAGTTTTGATCTGAGTATGGGAATGCCTACCTCAACGATGATATGTTCACATATATATATTTTGCATTGAATGTTTTTACAGGTTCCGACTAGGGTGTCCACAAGATGATCCTTGAAATGATAAAGTACTTCACTCTTCTTAGATGACAAATTCTATCTTCATCTATTACAAACTTTGCACTTTAGGGGCAATCTGTTGCACTAAAAATTGTCACCTTGACATTCTACAATCTGTGTGAGTCCATTACCACTCATACTTTCCTCCTTTGCAAGTCTTAAGCCTCAATTATTCATATCAAGCCTTGAAAATAAGAGAAAGTCTTCAAAAGTCTCTAAAACTCTGGTTCCGCACTTTCTCTTAGCATTACCTGCGGTCCCGCACCTAAAGGTCATGTCCCCTTCGCACCTGACCGCTCTGTCTTTATGTTATGGTTGAAGACCCCTGTAAAAGTAAAAAAGGAGCAAGTATATTCTTAAAAACTCACTTTTAGTCATTTCTAGAAGCTTCTCGAAGGGATCTTGAGGTGACAAGTTTGCTCCTTTAAGGTTCATGCATCCCATACCTTAAGGAGCTAACCCCTTGATGTGAGGAGCTTATCCCTTTGAAGGAGGACTTTATCCCTTCATAGGTGGACCTGTAACCTCCTCCCTTTGCATTATAAAATGAAGCATTGGGCTGATTACTTGGGAGGTTGAAAGCTGAATATTTTTGAGGTGAAATATTGTTGGAACTTAGTCTTCCTAATTGAGCTTTTGTGAGGATAGATTACATACCTCTTTGATCTCATTTGGAAGAGTGTAAGGCTTGTCAAAGTAAAGGAGATTCATGTTTCGGACCCTTGGACGAGCTTGTACAACATGAAGGCACCAAAGGTTGTAAGGTTCTTCTATTTCAAAGTAAATACAAATAAGTTTATTTTTCTCAATAAGTTGTGTTTTATGGTTTATTTTATTGATTCATTGATCACCATAATGAACATGATTTATGATATTAGCTATGAAGGTGTTATTTGATGTGTGATTGTTTGTGATTGCAGGTTCTCAAAAGGAAACTCTTTCAGAGGGTTGAAGGATGGCTGCTACAAACTAGCATTGGACTTAAGGTATGCTCTAAACACCTCTATATTTTTTATTAATGAATCGTAATATGTTTAGAGAAAGGTAGATCTGCTTGTCCTACTTTTTGCTGGATATCTTTTGATACTAGGGAGATTGGCCTTCTTCACAAGATCGATTTATCCAGCCAAAAAATTGGTCACTCCACTAGGGAATTGAATTTGGTTTTTGGTTTTCCTTTCTCTTTGACTTGAGAGACATGTTCTTGTTTCTGGTTTTTGCTTGATGTGTGTGGGATTGGGTAGTTTCTAGGATCTAGATTATTTTTTGTTTTTTCAAAGTTTTCAGAGGACCACACTTTCTTTTTACAGCCAGTGTGGGCTTCTCCACACTTTTCCTTTAGTACACAGAGCGGTACCATATCTGGTTCTTCTGGAAGCCTGCAGACCCTGTGAAATTTTTTGAAAACATAAAATGTTTTCTTCCAGTTAAGTTTAGGTTTTATTTACGGCTTTTAGTATCTACCTAGATCTGCATGTGTTTTTTCAAAAATCCCTTGCAAGTAAATTCCGTTGGTATTTTTGTTTTAGATGATTTTCTAGAAGTTTTGCATGCCTGGAGTGGTTTTCACATGGTCTCTCTAGTGACTCAAAGATTAGAAGCCTGAGAAACCTTAGATTACCTTGGTGTCTTTTTGTCTTCTTGATGAGTCTGACCTGTTTGTGAAATCTACCTTTGGTGAGAAATAGATTTATTTTTCTCTTTGCAAATCTTTGAACGAACTTGGTTATAAGTTTTGAATTTCATTTTTATAAAAGAAAACACATTTGGATGTTTTTTGATTGATTTGTTATTCTGAACGAATTAATCCTTAGTTTACTAAATAACTAAGTAAAACATCCTCAAAAAGACTTGAAGCTTTTATACATTAGGTTTTTCAAGTTTTTAGATCTCAAAATTAGTTTTTGTAGTTTTGAGTGTTTTCTAGAACTTGTAGATCTCATTTGAAAGAACATTGTTTTTCTTGTAGCTTCGAGTTTTGAAAAAAGAAAAGGGATTTTTTGTGAGCATAATTAGTAGTCTCGTTTTGAGTTCTTATTGAAAAATACAGAAATATTTTCTTTTCATTTACATGTCGAAAGAAAGATTTGTTTTTCAAAGAACTGCATTCTCAAACTCTTTCTTTTAGCTAGAAATTCGTTGAAGGAAAAATGAATTGTTTATCATTTTAGGTGCATTTTTTAGTGTTCTTGGAGTCGAGTCTTCACACCATCAAAGTTTCATTTCCATACCTATTGACTTATGAAACAACCCATAAAAGTAACACTTAATTAATATTAATCTAGAAATCTTTTTTATTTCTAGGGCTCTTATCACTAATATAGCTTAGGCCAGTATCTTGGAGTAGGGAGTAATTAAATCTCCAAGATAGTTAAAACAAGCATCTAGCTATATCTTGCCATAGGAAATAAATGCAATTATAATTGATATAATCTGGGGAAGCTTTTCTTAAAGGAGTCAATCACGAGATCATGTCCGAACCTTTGAGACAATCAAGTCTGTCTCATTGGGACAGATAGAAGATTTGTGCGTATTATAAATGGTAAACCTCGGATTAACCATTGTCGAGGAGCCTGGGATCACTTGTTGGTAAACCTCGGTTTGATCATGTCGAGGAGCCTTCAAGGGGATTGAGCTTTGTTACTCTGCCCTTGTGCGTAGATCGGATTGTAGACTGTTCCCCCAGTTGTATTTGTTGCTTTTGTTAACCTTAGTGGGCATAAACTTAAGATTATTTCCTAAGGTGACGCTGAAGGACGGGTCTGACTGTACCTGGAGCAGACATCGACTAGACTCACTTGGACTCTTTCCGGGGTTCTCTTCACTCGAGATGGTTATGTGAAGGAACTTGTGCCAGTCTGTTTCATTAAGCAGGTTGTCGGGGTAACTGTTCCAACCGCCCTTTCTGTATTAAATTCTACAACGTTGGATTTCATCACCAACTAGTGTTTTAGTATGGGAAGTTACTGTTTGTGTGTGGTTTGAACTCTTAGATTTCTTAGGCGTGTGATTCAGTTGTTTGTTTCTTTGGAGACTTTAGGTGCTTTTATTGAAATTTACTTTATTTGTGTGTGATTATTTTCATCCTACACCTACAGATTATTATCCTTGATCAATCATGTCAAGATAGTCATCCATGTTTTCCCAATCACAGAAAACATTTTTATATGGCGGTCCTACTATTCCTTTGTGGTACCAGTCACTTTTTGGTACTTTTTCAGGAGCAACTCCTCAACCAACTGAACATCAGTTATCACATGGTAATAATGGAATGAAAACGTTGAACATAGAACAGATCTTTATGATGTCTGGTAGTATTCCAAACCCTCAACCTCAAGGTAGTCAGTTACCGCCTAGGGGGCAAGGTAGTCAGTTACCGCCTAGGGGCCAAGGTAGTCAGTTACCACCTCGGGGGCAACCTCAAGGTAGTCAGTTATCAGCTGGGGGGCAACCCCAAGCTAATCAGTTTCTGCTTGGAGGACTACCTCAAGGTTTTCAACCTTTAGGACAGTGCATACCCCAAGGTCAACCCGATATTCCTTAGGATTCTTATCAACCCCAAAATCAGTATGTGCCTCAGGGTTATCAACCTCAAGGTCAATACCCAACTCAAGGTTTCCAACTGCCTTCTGGTCAGTCATTTTTACAAGGAGCTGGAAATGTACCTCCTAATTATCAGCCCTACGTTAAACCAGGTTATGGTCCTCCATATGTACAACCTTTTATGAGTCCTGGAATGAATATGGTGTGGGATCTGTCTCAAACTCAACAGAATTTGCAACCTAGTGTGCAGTTATCTAATTAAGCTGGACAATTTTTGGTTTCTGGTCCAACCTAGCAACCTGTCCAACCTACTGTTCAAACCTTTGCATCTAGTTTAGTTCAGCAGCCTAGGCCTAGCTCACCTTAGACTCTGCCTCGAACTGCTGCTGCAACTACTACATTTTATGTTCAACCTACCACACCTGTTTGTGGAGTATCTGTCGCTCTGGTTTCTGCTTTCCCTGCGTCAGTGAAAACTCCTCAAGTCTCTGTACCCCAGTCAAGACCTACAGTTCATACTTCGGTCCAGATGCCTGCAGGACAAGCTAGTCCAAGTACAATTGCCACGAGTCAACCATACTAGGGACAGTATCAATCCGGTCCTAGTGTACAAAATCCAGTCTATTAGTATCAACCGTACCCTGGCTATACTTATCAACAACCTCAACAACCCCAGTTTGGTTTGGTTAATCCTGGTTTCCCGGGAGGTTATAACATTCCTAATGCAAATCTAATTCCAGGTTATCCTATATATCCTCCTCCTGGAGCTGGTCTCATTACACAAGGTTTTCGTGAACCTAACCGTCATTTACCATTTATTGCAACTTTGGATTTACCTGATTTGTCGCGCCTTATGAATGATCCAATTTATTATCTTCCATATTGGCTACCAATGCCTAATAAGTTTCCCTGTGATATCCCGAAATTCGAGGGTAAGTTAGGTGAGGATTCGTCAAATAATGTTATGAATTATCACCTCTGGTGTGCATCTAATTCCATCATTGATGATTCAATTCAATTGTATCTTTTTCAAAGAACTCTTAGTGGTCTTGCTGCCAAATGGTACATTGAGTTACCACGAGGCTCTTTTTATAATTTCAGTCAGTTAGCCACTTCTTTCTTAACTCATTTTCAGTTGCCTATCAGATACGACAATGGCATGGAATTGTTAACTTCACTAAAGCAATCCACGTCCACATATATTTCTGATCATATTCATGAATGGCAACATAGAAGGCATTTAGTGAAAGTTTTCATTCTAGATCAAATTTTAGCAGAATAGTTCATTAAATCATTGTTACCTATAATCACTGAAGTTGTAGCTAAGGCAGGAGTTATCACTGAAGAGCAAGTCATTTCTCAGCCTCAGTACCTTGACCTCATCTATACACGGTCAGGTACTTTACATGAAAAAATCCCTGATCTTCCAAAAACTACGGCTCCTTCAGGGTCTCATGCTGTTGATGGTATGATTGGTTCAGGTAGTATTAAAAGAAAGAAGAAATCTTCAAAGAATTCTTCTCCTACAATAGATTTACCTAATTCCCTGAAAGGAGATTCTTCCACTAAAGTTTATGCTGACATCCATGTCATAGATTCATCTATGACCAAATCCGGTAGTAAGGAGAAGGGGAAGAACAAAAACAATCAAAATTCAAAACATAAAACAAATAAAAATGAATCTATTAACAAAAAATGAAAACCTCGCTATCCTTGTTTCATCTGCGACGAGGATCATTTCACTAAAGAATGCCCATATCAAGCAGAGTTTTCAAAATTCATTAAAGGTTCTCAAACACCTATTGTCTTGAAGGATCCTTCTCCTAGTCAAGATAGTAAATTGGTTGCTTCTTCCTCAAATACCTCAGAAGAACCCATTATGATGATGTATCATGTCAGGATTGCGACACGATCGCAAGATTATGGTAGTAAAAATCATGTTGATGGTAAAGAAGCAGAATCTTCTAATTCAAACACATCAACTATTCCTCCTCCTGGGTCTGCTCCACTACATATCAAGAAACCCAACCCAAACTTAGTAACCAAACTGCCTGCTAAAGGTATATTTCGGGAATCAGCTTTCAATCCACATGCGAGAGCTACTCAGAATTATAACATTGTTAAAGACTTAGATGTTTCCCCTTCAGCAATGTTAGCTTTGGAAGTGTTGCAATCATGCCCAGCACAACGCGACCACAGGTTGCATCATTGACCTTCGATCAAAGGATTCTATGACATGTTTGACATCAGTTCATTTATTCACATTTCATGGATTGTAGTGAGTACTTTGAGAGCCATTGACATTATTGGTGGTTTCTCTCACACTTGTTAATAGTTCACATCACTAACTGGTAATCAAGTGGTTTCTACCATGTTCAACTTTGACACATTCATTCACATGGATAGAATCATACTAGCTCAGGGAGCAGAAATCAAGACCCTGGATCTAGTTTCTACCATTCAGGCTACGAGGAATTTTTTTATTCATTATATAGTGGACTATTCATAAACAGATGGTTGCGCCCATACTGTTTCTACATATGTCTATACTCGTGATGTATTACAAAATCATTCCTATATCAGAGCAGTTTAGTTAGTTTTCTAGTCAGTTTTGATCTGAGTATGGGAATGCCCACCTTAGCGATCATATGTTCGCATATATATATTTTTCATTCAATGTTTTTACAGCTTCCGACTGAGGTGTCCACAAGATGATCCTTGAAATGATAAAGTACTTCACTCTTCTTAGATGACAAATTCTATCTTCATCTATTACAGACTTTGCACTTTAGGGGGCAATCTGTTGCACTAAAAATTGTCACCTTGACATTCTGCAATCTGTGTGAATCCATTACCAGTCATACTTTCCTCCTTTGCAAATTTTAAGCCTCAGTTCTTCGTATGCCTTGAAAATAAGAGAAAGTCTTCAAAAGTCTCTAAAACTCTAGTTCCCCACTTTCTCTTAGCGTTACCTGCATCCCGCACCTAAAGGTCATGTCCCCTGCGCACCTGACTGCGCTGTCTCTGTGTTATGGGTGTAGACCCCTATAAAAGTAAAAAAGGCACAAGTATATTCTTAAAAGCTCACTTTGAGTCATTTCTAGAAGCTTCTTGAAGGGATCTTGAGGTGGCAAGTTTGCTCCTTTAAGGTCCATGCATCCCATACCTTAAGGAGCTAACCCCTTGATGTGAGGAGCTTATCCGTTTGAAGGAGGACTCTATCCCTTCATAGGTGGACCTGTAACCTCCTTCCTTTGCACTATAAAATGAAGTATTGGGCTGGTTACTTGGGAGGTTGAAAGCTAAATATTTTTGAGGTGAAATGCTGCTGAATCTTAGTCTTCCTAATTGAGCTTTTGTAAAAAGAGATTACTTACCTCTTTGATCTCATTTGGAATAGTGTAAGGCTTGTCAAAGTAAAGGAGATTCCTGTTTCGGACCCTAGGAAGAGCTTGTACAACATCAAGTTACCAAAGGTTGTAAGGTTCTTCTATTTCAAAGTTAATACAAATAAGTTTATTTTTCTCAATAAGCTGTGTTTTATGGTTTATTTTATGGATTCCTTGATCACCATAATGAACATGATTTATGATATTAGCTATGCTAGTGGTATTTGATGTGTGCTTCTTTGTGATTGTAGGTTCTCAAAAGGAAACTCTTTCGGACAGTTGAAGGATGGCTCCTACAAACTAGCGTTGGACTTAAGGTAGGATCTAAACACCTCTATAGTTTTTATTAATGAATCACAATATGTTTAGAGAGAGGTAGATTTGCTTGTCCTACTTGTTGCTAGATATCTTTTGATACTAGGGAGATCGGCCTTGTCTGCAAGATCGATCTATCTGGCCAACAATTAAATAGGTATTTGTGCGTAGAATAGAAATAGGGAGTTTGGTGCAAGTTACAAAGTTTTACCCAATAAAATGTCATTTAAGACCTCAAAATGTGCTCAAAATGTTTATGGTCCCAATTCTCCAATCTAGATCCCACCACTAAAATTCTCTTGTAAGTTGATTTCTCTCATTTTTCTACCCCAAAAGCATTGAAATAGACAACAAAGAATATAATGATCCAATCCAAATTAATTGAACTGTATCCATCATACCTATGTCCTTTTTCCCTTTACTTAGTCATGGATGCCTTAGATGATTTCATTATTTTTTTAAACTAACTTTTTTTTATGTAAAATACCTATACCTTATGCTTAGTGAGAGAACTTGGTTACTTTCATTTAGCCAACATGCCATATTTAGAAATTTCATCATTTGCCTAGTAATTTTTTGGATATATGATGGCCCAGCCCTTGGTGACGTGGACACACAGTCACGTGAGACCACGTGGTCTCACTTCAGGCCCAGTGGTCACTTTATGTGCGGACAAAACTCCCGCGGTTTACCCGGCCCTCAACCCAAGGCTCATTAATTCACACCTCTGCCAGTTTAAGGGTTTAGTTACCGGCTGGTTCCGTCAACTCCCGCCTTTGTTAAACCCTCAGGTCTTGCCTTTGGCTCATTTCCGCCTATCACTCGGCCGCTGCTCTTTCTGTAATCCTGTGGCGATGCTTCCGGTTTCGAACCCTGGTCACTGTGACATCCAGCAGATGAACTCTACATTCGGTCAATGGCTACACTGGTTGCAGTTTCTGTTGAGGAGCTATTCCTCTGTCTTCGATGCTGTCTGTCGATTTGTGTGGGCCTGTATAGCTCAGGGTTTCTGTTCTGAAGTTATGGTAAGCTGCTTTATGTCTTGTGGGTTCACTGTATAAGTGTTTGCATTCTCTGTCACTGAGCTATATTCTTTGTACAGGTAGCTGCGTCCTTGAAGCTGCCGCTCTTCCAATCTCTTCCCGCCCTTGAAGGTAAACTTTCGTGCTATGATTCACCCGGTTTGGTTGTCTTTTATCGACACTTACAGGTTCTGTGCCGTTTACAGTTTATGGAATGGATTTCTGCCTCGACAGCTCTCCGTCGACCTGTGGGTGAGTTCCTTCACGCTTGTATTTGTCTGCTCCTTCGTTTTCTGTATGCTGTTGGTGGTTCTAACCTCTCGTTGCTTCTGTGTACAGGTTTGAACCGAGGGCTGGCTCACGGGGGTTCCGAGCTGTGCAGTCTTCACATCTTTCCAGGCCTCGTACACTTTGCAAACGGGTAGGGTCTATTCCTGTTACAGTTGCCTGTAGTGTGTTTACTATGACCGTGGCTGTAGATCTTAGTTTGTTTGGGTTGTTAGGGTTTGGCCGTGCCTTCTGCCGGCATTTGCAATCTCTGTACTATGCTCTTTTGTGTCAGTCGATGGTTGTCATATAGCAAGGGTTTGGAACTTGTGTTTCTTTACGACGATGCCGGGGTTTGTTACATGAAGTTGTAAGGCTTCCGTCCTTACTGTACACAATGACTATGAAATATTTAATTTAAGTTAAATGGACACAGTATGGTTGGTTTGGTACCTTTTTTGTAATCTTGTATATGGACTTTACGAGACCTCGTTCTCCTCGTGCTTGGCATACGGGTTCTGGTTATTACAGTTGCATTCTGACTTTCCTTGAATGCCTGTAACGCTCTCGTTCTTGTATTTGTTCTGCAACTTTAGGCTGTTAATAAATCCACCTTGCTCATACGCTGTGCTGTGACCGCCTTACTCTGTCTCGTTTTGTATGCTGGTTCTGGTAATATTATGGTCTTGATTCAAAGTCTGTAACGCTCTTGCATTTCAACAATTCCTCCTATTTTAATTTGCTTTTAGATACAGTAATACACAGTAACAGTTATGTGCATAATAATGAAAAGAGTCGTTAGCAATAGATTATCTCAGATAAAATAACAGTAGTTCTGTACAGAGGGTTTCTTGTTCTCGTTTCTATTTCTTTTTCTTTTCATGAAGGGAAGAAGTCCCTGTACAAATGTTTATTTTCCTTTTTAATCTACATGGATACATAACTAATTGATAAACTGCTCTACCTGAATTCTAACTGTCATTTTAGTTATTCTTTAACAAAACCTTAACTAAACAGTTTTCCCTTCCTGGGCCTAAACAACTTTGTAATCTAAAATGCTATGAGATAAAAGGAAATAAAACAATAGTTAAAAAGAAACAATAACCAACTCGGTGGTCTGTCCACCCAATCCTGTAGCCTCTGACTTGTTTTTGTTCTCCCGTGAGTCGTCAATAGTCATTAGTCTCCTCGGAGCTGGATGCTCCTGCATCAGGCTCCCGGGGTGGCAAAAAGTCATGGCTCCGTTCCATGAGGTCGTCAATAGAATAGCCCGCCTTTTGTATCTGCGTTGAGTTGAGCCACGAACTGTCCTCTATTGGACGGTTCTTCCACTTGACTAAATATCGCAGATACTCTTTCCTGCGTGTGCGTCTAGCTACCTACGTATCCAGAATTCTTTCGACCTCAAGGGGTGGTGCTGTTGGCAACTGTCTCATCCAAGTGTCTTCTCCATGGTTGATGTTCTGTGGCATTGTTGCTGCTGCATCATTCTCTGAACCAACGACATAGGGAAACAGATCTGCCACGTTAAAAATGGGAGAAATCCCAATTCCAGGTGGCAACTGTATCTCGTAAGCGTTCGCAGAAAACTTTCGGACAATTTTGCAGGGACCGATCTTCTTGAATTTCAATTTATTGTACTCCCGTTTTGGAAACCTCTCCTTACGTAAGTATGCAAGTACTTCATCCCCAACATTAAATTGTACTTCCCGACGCTTTGTGTCAGCTCGTTGTTTATATTTTTGGTTGCTGTCCTGCAATTTCAGCTTGACTTGTTCGTGTAAGTTGCTCATAGCTTGAGCGAATTCTTCCCCATCAGCACTCCGTTTCTCAAGTTTCCCCAAATCTCGCAATTCATGCACTCCTCGCGGATGCATGCTGTACAAAATCTGGAACGGACTGTACCCGGTGTTGCGGTTCGGTGAATCGTTGTACGCGAACTCTGCTTGAGCAAGTACACGGTCCCACGTCCGGGAATTTTCCCCTGTTAAACTTCGAAGTAAGTTTCCTAGGCTTCTGTTCACTACCTCCGTCTGACCATCAGTCTGCGGGTGGTAAGCGGAGCTGAACTGCAATTGAGTATCTAACTTTTTCCACAGAGTTCTCCAAAAGTGACCAGTAAATTTGACATCCCTGTCAGAGACAATGGATTTCGGGAGTCCATGCAACCGAACGATTTCATTAAAGAAAAGATGCGCTATATAAGTAGCATCGCTGGTTTTCTTACACGGTACAAAATGTGCCATTTTTGAAAATTGGTCAACTACAACCATTACTGAATCGAAACCTCGTTGTGTCTTCGGCAAACCCAGAACGAAGTCCATGCTCACTGAATCCCATGGTCGGCTTGGAATCGGCAATGGCGAATAAAGACCATTATTTTGACTGTGACCCTTTGCTAGTTGACACACTTTACATCTGCTCACGTACCTCTGCACATCCCGCTGCAATTTCGGCCAAAAATAGAAATGTCATACCTGAGCAATCGTTTTGTCTATACCAAAGTGTCCAGCCAGTCCTCCACTGTGCTTTTCCTGTACAATATTTTCCCGCATAGAACAGTTGGGTATGCATAACTGCCCTCCTTTGAACAGCAATCCTTCCTGTAGATTATAGTCTAGCCACTTGCTGTCATTTCGTAACAGTGGGTTTTGGCAAGCCTCATAGGCTTCCATAAACTCAGTGTCGGTCGGATACAGCTCTTTTAGGTGTTCAAATCCCAAAATATGCATCGTGCTTTCCTGGAGAAGCAACGTCCTCCTACTAAGTGCATCTGCTACTTTATTTGATTGTCCGCTAATGTGTTTCAGTACAAACGTGAAACTTTGCAAATACTCAACCCAAGCTGCATGTTTATGATTCAATTTGTGCTGCTGCATAATGTACTGTAACGTAGAATTGTCAGAGTATAAGACAAACTCGTTACCTAACAGGTAATGTCTCCAATGTTTCAAAGCCTGCACAACAGCGTAAAACTCCTTGTCGTAGGTTGAGTATTTTTGCCTGCTTTCATTTAGCTTTTCACTGAAATAGGCGATCGGTCTGTCCTCCTGGCTAAGGACTGCCCCAATGGCTGTCCCACTGGCGTCACAACGAACTTGAAAAAGTTTGTTGAAATCAGGTAGCCTCAATATCGGTCTCTCTGTAATCTTCTTTTTCAGAGTTTGAAAACTACTTTCTGCTGCTTCAGTCCAGTGAAAAGGCTGATTTACCTTCTTAATTGTGTCCAACATAGGTGCGCAAATCTCGCTGAAATTCCTGATAAATTTTCTGTAAAAGCTGGCTAGTCCATGGAAATTGCGGACTTCAAACAAGCTTTTTGGAGAAGGCCAGCTAACTATAGCTGCCACCTTTTCTGGATCCATCTTCAATTCATTTTCTGCAATAACAAATCCCAGATATACTAACTCTCGCTGGAAAAAGGTACACTTTTTCAGGTTAATCAGCAGCTTGTTCTGCTGTAACTTCCTCAACACACTCTGTAAATGCCTGAAATGCTCCTCCTTAGTCTTGCTAAAAATCAGAATATCATCCAGGTAAACTATTACAAACTTACCGTTAAACTCCTTCAGTACCTCATTCATCAATCGCATGAATGTGCTGGGAGCGTTGCTCAATCCAAATGGCATCACCAGCCACTCATATAACCCTTCGTTTGTCTTGAAAGCGGTCTTCCATTCATCTCCTTCCCGAATCTGGATCTGGTGATATCCACTTTTCAAATCAATCTTCGAAAAATAAGCTGCCCCACTCAAGCAGTCCATCATATCGTCCATCCTAGGTAAGGGAAACTTGTACCTAACAGTAATTTTGTTAATAGCCCTAGAATCTGTACACATTCTCCACTCTCCTCCTTTCTTTGGAGCCAAAACAGTTGGTACTGCACATGGGCTCATGCTCTCCCGAATCAAACCTTTGTCCAACAACTCCTGGACCTGTTTCCTGATTTCTTCATGGTCCTTGGGACTCATGCGGTAAGCTGCCTTATTCGGTAGGCTTGCTCCTGGTATAAAGTCGATACAGTGACTAATACCTCTCCTTGGTGGTAATTCATCTGGAAGATCATCTACCACAATATCCCCAAAATCCTACAGTAGCTTCTGTACTTCTTCAGGTAAATCCGAAACCTGTGTATGAAGTACCACTGTCTTTGGTCTCCTTATGACAGCAAAATTTATCTCGCTGTCCTCAATCTGTCTTATAAACTCTTTTCCGCCTAACAGCAGTGCTTTCACTCCACTAGCTTCTGCTGTATTTTCCTCCTTGATGGGTACAAGCGTATGCTTGATCCCATCTTTCACAAACTTATAGCAGTTGCTTTTCCCATCATGAACTGCACTTCTATCAAACTGCCAAGGTCGCCCCAACAGTAGGTGACAGACATCCATTGGCATGACATCACAAAGGATTTTGTCCTTGTACTTACCAATCTGAAACTCCACCTCACACTGTTCGTCAACTAACAGTTGATGCCCTTTTTGCAGCCATGATACTTTGTAGGGAGTGGGATGTTTTAACTTCTTTAATCCCAGTTTTTCTACCATCTCCACAGCTACTAAATTGTCAGTACTCCCACTATCTATGATCAGTTTACAACATTTGCCTCGCGACTTGCAGACAGTGCGAAACAACGCTTTCCGTTGATCTGGTTCTGCAACCTCCTTTGCTGGTTTCAACAGCACTTTATTCAACACCAAGGCTTCACCTGTCTCAGGTGCATTTTCCGCTTCTTGAGGTGTTGCCTCAGCATCCTCTGGCTGAGCAACATAAGCTCCTCTTCCACCTGCTGGTTCACCTTCAGGACATTCATACGACTTGTGTCCCCATTTGTGACAGCGATAGCACTGGACAGCTCCCCTGCCCCGACCATATCCTCGCCCCCGCTGAGGTGGTCGTCCTCCTCTAGTGTTATTGTTTTTTTCTGCTGCTCCAGCAGATTTAGAGCTGCTGCTTTCTTCACCTGAACCTGCACCTCGGCCTCTTCCAAACATCTTACCTTTCCCCCTGCCAGTTCCACCTCCTCTTCTGGCATTTTGCTTCCAGTTAATTTTTTCTTCTGCCTTCAGCGCAAACTGATAGGCGTCATCCAATGTCCGGGGTGAAAGGATACCAATTTCATCCAAGATTTCCCCCCTTAAGCCATTCACAAATCTGGCTGTTTTCTCCGGGGTGTCTTCCACATATCCTGCTCGTAAATTCAACTTATAAAATTCCTCTGTAAATTCTTTAACGGTCATTCCCCTCTGTTTTAGATTCTGTACCTGCCTGTACAGCATAATCTGATAATCTTTCGGTAAAAATTTCTCTTTCAGCTTGGCCTCCATCCTAGACCATTTCTTTATAGGCTGTTTATTGAGCCTCCTCCGTTCCGCCTGAATGCTGTCCCACCACAAGGATGCATGTCCCTTTAGTTTGGTGGCAGCGAACTTCACCTGCTTATCCTCGCTGGTTTCCTCAAATTCAAAATATTTATTGACTTCACTCAGCCAATCCAACAGCACGTCTGCGGATAGACTTCTGTCATAAGTTGACAGCTCATGTTTTGGCTTATGACTTGACAGCAAAACCGACTTCAACAGTCTAAATTCTGGTGTTACTCCTTCTAATTCCTCCTCTGGTTCAACTTCTTCTTCATCACTGTCATCTGCTGGGTTTCTTCTTCCCCCAGCCTCCACCACTGCCAATCCTTCATGCAAAACTCGAATCTCCTCTCGAAGTCCATCATCTACTACCCTACGGACTACTCGTCCTCTTCCTCTTCCTCTTCCTCTTCCTCTTCCTCTTCCTTCACCTTCACCTTCTACCTGTTCCATTGGTTCTAACTCAAGAAACTAGCTCTGATACCACTTTTGATGGCCCAGCCCTTGGTGACGTGGACACACAATCACGTGAGACCACGTGGTCTCACTTCAGGCCCGGTGGTCACTTTATGTGCAGACAAAACTCCCGCGGTTTACCCGGCCCTCAACCCAAGGCTCATTAATTCACACCTCTGCCGGTTTAAGGGTTTAGTTACCGGCTGGTTCCGTCAACTCCCGCCTTTGTTAAACCCTCAGGTCTTGCCTTTGGCTCATTTCCGCCTATCACTCGGCCGCTGCTCTTTTCGTAATCCTGTGGCGATGCTTCCGGTTTCGAACCCTGGTCACTGTGACATCCAGCAGATGAACTCTACATTCGGTCAATGGCTACACTGGTTGCAGTTTCTGTTGAGGAGCTATTCCTCTGTCTTCGATGCTGTCTGTCGATTTGTGTGGGCCTATATAGCTCAGGGTTTCTGTTCTGAAGTTATGGTAAGCTGCTTTATGTCTTGTGGGTTCACTGTATAAGTGTTTGCATTCTCTGTCACTGAGCTATATTCTTTGTACAGGTAGCTGCGTCCTTGAAGCTGCCGCTCTTCCAATCTCTTCCCGCCCTTGAAGGTAAACTTTCGTGCTATGATTCACCCAGTTTGGTTGTCTTTTATCGACACTTACAGGTTCTGTGCCGTTTACAGTTTATGGAATGGATTTCTGCCTCGACAGCTCTCCGTCGACCTGTGGGTGAGTTCCTTCACGCTTGTATTTGTCTGCTCCTTCGTTTTCTGTATGCTGTTGGTGGTTCTCACCTCTCGTTGCTTCTGTGTACAGGTTTGAACCGAGGGCTGGCTCACGGGGGTTCCGAGCTGTGCAGTATTCACATCTTTCCAGGCCTCGTACCCTTTGCAAATGGGTAGGGTCTATTCCTGTTACAGTTGCCTGTAGTGTGTTTACTATGACCGTGGCTGTAGATCTTAGTTTGTTTGGGTTGTTAGGGTTTGGCCGTGCCTTCTGCCGGCGTTTGCAATCTCTGTACTATGCTCTTTTGTGTCAGTCTATGGTTGTCATATTGCAAGGGTTTGGAACTTGTGTTTCTTTACGGCGATGCCGGGGTTTGTTACATGAAGTTGTAAGGCTTCCGTCCTTACTGTACACAATGACTATGAAATATTTAATTTAAGTTAAATGGACACAGTATGGTTGGTTTGGTACCTTTTTTGTAATCTTGTATATGGACTTTACGAGACCTCGTTCTCCTCGTGCTTGGCATACGGGTTCTGGTTATTACAGTTGCATTCTGACTTTCCTTGAATGCCTGTAACGCTCTCGTTCTTGTATTTGTTCTGCAACTTTAGGCTGTTAATAAATCCACCTTGCTCATACGCTATGTTGTGACCGCCTTACTCTATCTCGTTTTGTATGCTGGTTCTGGTAATATTATGGTCTTGATTCAAAGTCTGTAACGCTCTTGCATTTCAACAATTTCTCCTATTTTAATTTGCTTTTAGATACAGTAATACACAGTAACAGTTATGTGCATAATAATGAAAAGAGTCGTTAGCAATAGATTATCTCAGATAAAATAACAGTAGTTCTGTACAGAGGGTTTCTTGTTCTCGTTTCTATTTCTTTTTCTTTTCATGAAGGGAAGAAGTCCCTGTACAAATGTTTATTTTCCTTTTTAATCTACATGGATACATAACTAATTGATAAACTGCTCTACCTAAATTCTAACTGTCATTTTAGTTATTCTTTAACAAAAACTTAACTAAACAGTTTTCCCTTCCTGGGCCTAAACAACTTTGTAATCTAAAATGCTATGAGATAAAAGGAAATAAAACAATAGTTAAAAAGAAACAATAACCAACTCGGTGGTCTGTCCACCCAATCCTGTAGCCTCTGACTTGTTTCTGTTCTCCCGTGAGTCGTCAATAGTCATTAGTCTCCTCGGAGCTGGATGCTCATGCATCAATATACATGAAATTTATTTTCTTAACAAACAACAGTTAGCTAATTTTGCCATCTCTCTAATCCCTCATTCAAAAAATTGAGTTATTGTATGATTCCTACCCATTTTCTTATCAAATAGTCTTAGTATTTTGCTTAACATTTGCAACATAAACCATTTGTTCCCTTCTTGGGCAATACAATTTCCCTCTCATATTAACAAAAAAATACTTCTCATAAAACTCTTAGCCAACCATTTCAATTTATTGCTTGAAAATCAACACTTTATTTAATCCTAAATTGGTTGTATATCAATAATTTATTTAGTTTTCACTTAAAAATCTGATTACATTTCATTAAAAACAAATTATATAATATAACATTTTCTATCTAAAATAAATACATTTAACATAACTTTCTAAATACATTTAGAATATAACTTACTAGCAAAATAATAATTAACCATCTAAAACTATATAATACCTCATTTAAATCAAAAGATTATATCATTCATATCAAAAACACCAACAAACAAGTACATAATGAAACATAAAAAGAAACCTAAAATTCAAATTTGTTACTCACCTAATCAACCATACACTTCCATACATATCTTATAATCCCAAAAAATGATCAACAAATATAAATAACGCTCATCCAGAACTTAAAAATCAAACCAGTTGTGCATGTTATCAACCCTAAGTTCACACACAATGTGATTTGAATATAAAACCTCATATTTATATGGTGATAGTTAAGCTACAAACAAAACAACAAACATTAACAAACAAAACAACAAACAAAAGGATTTCTGCATAAAATACGCATGTAGATATAATAAATAAATATAATAATGAAAAAAAAAAAAAAACTGGCTTATTACTTTAAAAAACGGATATTATAGGCAATCAATTTTTAATATAAAATTTCCAATCATTAAAAGTTCGACTCGAAACTCCATTAATAATATAATGGAACTTATGAGTATGGCATGCAAATTTAGCATTTCACCCGTATTAGGCAAAAGAATTCGAGAATTCCACCGGCCGGCCGAAAAATACGTTGATCCTGATACGATACGGATTTCATTGGTTGCCCATCAGTTTATATTAAAAAGAAGGAAAAGCAATAGGTTTTTAGGAACTTATTAAAAAATAGAACGAAAGGCAGTGATTATTTTAGAAAATTTATATTAAAATTTGCAGGAAATTTCTTATTCAAAAATAATAGGAAAAAGCAATAATAATTGAAGAAATTTTATATTAAAAATTTGGAAATTTTTAATATTAAAAAATAGAAATGAAAAGCCCTACTTTCTATATTAAAAAGATTATAAAAAAATTATGTTAAAAAAATTAGAGAAAAGCCCTACTTTCTATATTATAAAGATTATAGAAATTTTATATTAAAAAATTATACCTAACTATGTTACTTATTAAAAAATATAAGTTTCTTTTATTAAAATAATGTTGAGAAGAATAAGTATTATGTTTAAAAAAATAAAAATCTTAAAACTTACTTTTTTATTTTTCTAATTATTTTGGATAATAATAATTACTATTATTATGTCCAGTGCAAAAGAGTTGATTAATGGTGTGGAATTCAACTAGAAGTTCATTTTATGTTATCTATACAAAGGATAATTTAGTCACACTTATTGTCAAATAAATTTAGATCCATAAGAATAGTGATCGGGGCATAGATTTTTTGGTGTGGAGATTACTTTAAACCTATTTTTAATATCCAATGTCTTATTCTCTATGTTAAACTTCATATTTCAGGTTTTTTTATTTATGTTATTAGATTTTATTTATTTTTTCTCACTTTATAATACTAATAAATTTGATGCATTTTGTCCTTCATTATTTTTGGATCATCTTATATAGACATGCAAAGTGAATGTTAAAAATAAATATAAGATAAAAAATTAATGATTTTTTTTTAATATATAAGTATCATTCTGTTTCAATATTTTAAAATTTTGAAAAAAATAATTAATATGTTAATCATATTAAGATATATATTTCCAAATTTTATGTCTAAATTATATTTTTTCCTGTATCAAATTCTAATATTCTAATTTGTTACTTATAATCGAAAACAAAATTTCATAATAATTCTGATTTTATAAGACTTATTAAGCTAATTATTATATATAATGTGAATATACCAATAAATAAATTAATAAAAATATTTATAATATTTACCAGACTTGAAATGGTAACCAACTCAAAATTACATATATAAATGAATAATATATAAGACAATTTTTACTTATAATTACATACATAAATAAATAATATATAAGAGAGTTTTTACTTAAAATTACATATGTACCTAGTATATAAGACAGTTTTTACTGAAAATTACATATATAAATAATATATAACACATTTTCATTTTTAAAAATAATTATGAAACAAATATTGAGAAATTCATATCTTAATTTTGAATTATGGTTTAGTGAAAATTTTAATTTTATTATTTTATTAAAAATTAAAGTGTTATATCATATTATATTTTTTTTAAAATATTTTATAATTAAATAGTTATTATTTGTTTATTAATTTATATATTCATCAAATATGGTATAAATCATTATTATACTTTTTTTATTGAAAATAAAAATATTTAAATATATATATAAGTTTATTATATAATATTTAAATAAAGATAAAAGTTAGGAAGGCATTTTTATTTTTATTTTTAATTTCATAATTAATTTTGATATAATATGAGAGACTATTTGCAGATCGATTCAAAACATTAAAACTCCACCAAAAAAACCAAAATATACACACATATATTAAACCAGACAGCCAAGATTATCTCCTCCGGGCCTCGAAATTTTATAAAGAATTTTAATATAAGACAATTACAAATATATATTAAACGACGCAACCAGGATTATCTCCTCCGGGGCCTCCGAAAAAGATATGTTTACCATTTTGAACGTCCAGATAAATTGAGACATTATAACAATTTGGTCTAGCTGCCGTAGCGCTTCCTGGGATGTCGATCAACTGTCCATTGTTGTCAGTAATTTGCACGTCCCTTATATGAGCACTACGACCAAATCCTTCATTGGGGAAGTGGCCGCTGCCCATGTCTGTTGTAGTGAACTGTGACCCTGGACTAGATCCAGGTGCAAAACAAACTTCCCCTCCAAAATCCACCCTATTGGCCGCGGACCGAAGATTTTTAAACAAAGAAGCAGGCCACCAACCTAAAAGTTGGCTGTTCACATATAAATTCCATCTATCATTTGCCTGCATATACATGTAATAAAATTTCGGCAAATTAGAACTCCTCACACAACCAATATATTATAATATAATTTCCTACCATACAACAAAAAGGGTCACTTACTTTAGAAACCTTTATAATTATCATTCGTTGCTCCCCATTATAAGTGGACGTGGGCCGCACTGGGGAACCTAGATAATTTGGAGAACCAGGTGCTAGCACAAACCCAGGGCAATTTAAGTTCCAACAACCAGTGTTCTGATATCCATCAGCCTATATCAAAGATACTTATAATTCGGTTATATGTTTCTAAAGAAAAAGTTGGTTGACTTGGGATGAAGTTAAACAAAAATACACAATTTCTCCTCTAATCTAGTGAGCTTTCCATAATCACAATCTAGTATACTTATATTTAAATGCTAACTACTTATTGAAATTATATATGCAAAAGTATTCAAACTATATACTTACTGTCCAATATATGAAAAAATGCGGAAGAGAATCTCCATATACACCAGGATTCACCTACATCAGTCATTAAAAATAAAATAATTGGTTTGAAATAGTTGGTTGGTTATTAGTTTTCGCCAATTATTAAAATAGAAATAAATATTAGTAAAAAATAAAAAAAAAAATAATATGTTTTGATCTATTGATTTTTATTTAACATTAATTTATTTATTTTAATTTGTATTACTAACTAAAAATAACAATACTATATAAAAAAAAATTAATTAATTTTTGAAAAATGTAAAAAGTATTTTGATTATCCATAATCAAATTTTGTAAATCTTTAAAATGTTGAAATAAATCACTTACAATCCATCCAGTTTCCATGCTTTCGAATGGTTCACCTTCATTTATAATCCAAATTTGACTTAGACTGAATAAACCGCCATCGGAAGTGTCCACATATGGTTGCCATACATTAAGTCCTCCACTTACTCCATTGATGGGCTGAATAGGTTTAAATTGTATAACAGCATGCTTTCACAAGAAAACAAAAACATATAAGAAACTAATTTAAAGAATAAGAGACTAAATATCTTAAATTCAAATAAAATATTATAGGAAGGGAAAACATTATATCATATTTTACAAAATAATTATAATCAATTTTTTATAAAAAAATTTTGAAATTTGTCTTTGAAAAGGAATTTTTTTCCTATTTAAATATATATTTGAATAAAATGTATTTATTTTTATATTTATTTTATTTATTTTTATAAGTTGTCTGTGATTTTCTAGGCTTGATCTATGCCTTCAGGAGCTTTCATCAAGTGGCATGTCAAAATCACCTGGGATCTCACTCAGCTTGGATGTATTTTTTAGCATGTCTCCTCCCATCAGCACAAGACACAACCATCCCGTGAGATTTAATCATGGGTTGCCTGCCCATCCCTATTGTACTAATAAAACGTAACATCTTTATTAATAATTAATTATTATCAATTTCTCAATTATATATTTGACTATTTAAAAATATATATTTTTATTTTAATATGATAAAATAATTTTTTACTTAAAATTCAAAACACTTATTTACCTAAATCAATTCAACAGAGAATCAATATCCCAATATTTACCCTGAGATCAACTATGTCATTATATATTATAAATAATAAAATATATTTTAATACTTATTATTCAAATTTAAAAAAATACAATATTTATTCTATTATTAAGCATATAATTATAAAATATTAATCATAAAGAACTTTTCATATTTATTTTAAATTAAAAAAAAAATTAAAGAGTTTAATCAATAATAAATTTATTATTATTATTATCATTGTTATTAATATTAAAAATATTTTTTAAATCATAAAAATTTCATATTTTTCACAAATTATATCACCAATATTAAAATTAGTAATTGTCCTTAAAAGTGTAAAGGGACACCAAAGGAATAGAAGATTTGGAAAGATTACCTTGCCACTCACTCCAATACAAGCATTGTTAATTGTTTCTAGGAATGCAGCAAAAATGCTTCTTGATAAGAATATGTAGATGATATCTAAAGTCACTCCACCTATTAGATTTTAATGACTACGTTTGAAGAATGAATTTTTGGTATTTAGAATGACCTCATTGTAAGTTCCTTCTCTAAAGTCCAGTGTCGGAGCAAGAGGAATGGGAATGAAAATAGAGGATGTGGAATCCAAGTAGAGTGAGCTCTTTGAGAGGTGCAAAGAGAGACACTCTTCCAGGAAAAACAATCTAATTTAGTTAATCATTTTCTCGTTAAGTTTATTTTTGTGCTAGTTTTGAACTTTTAGGTCCTAAGTTTTATAAATATGAGAACTATGATAATATAAACGTCCTTTTAGAAGAAAAAAATAAATTTAAGTGAAATGGGTAGAGCACATCTCACCTATGGTCACTACAATTACATAATTTTTTTTGGAATAGGGTTTCCTTTTAAAATAGACAATCTTGAATTCACTAACCAATTTCTAGGTGGTGCCTGTGAAATCCCAAGCACACTATCTGTGATCTCAAGCTTGGGATTGCCAATAAAACTATCAGTCCTTCAATGCTTCAAATCACCATCCAAGTCCCCATAATTTATCATTATGGGGTAAAAGTAACACCAATGGCATTGATTTTAGCCAAAGCTTTGATAGATTACAGGCACATCCAATCCATCATATTGATTAAAAAAATACATGGGAATGGCAATGAAGGAGGTGGAACTAGAGTAGAGTGATCCTCTTCCAGAGGTGGAAAGAGAGACACTCTTCCAGGAAAAACAATCTAATTTTGTTAATCATTTTCTCCTTAAGTTCATCCCTGTGCTAGTGGTTACTACAATTAAATAAAAAAATTTGGAATAGGAGTTATCTTCTAAGGTAAACAATCTTCAATTCACCAACCAATTTATAGGTTGCGCCTATGAAATCCCAAGCACACTTTCTAATAAAACTATTAATCCTTGGATGCTTCAAATCATTGTAAAAGTCTCCATCATTTGCCATTTTGAGGTAAAAGCAACACCAATGGCATTGATTTTTTCTTGGAGGTCCAACACTTCTTCTTTTGCATACAAAGCCTGCCACATATCCTGCCCTTTCCACAACTTCTCGCTTTCTTTCCCTAATTTCCGCAGTGCCTTCTGGGCAGTCTCTTCCAACGTTAAAGCTTGAAAATATTAATCCTGATTTCATCTTTTCATCATCCTTAGTCTCCATAGTCTCCATAGGCACAACCTAGAAATTGGGTTTAAAATATTTAAATAAAAAATAAAAAGTTATTATTATAATATTTTATAGATTAATTTTTTAAAACCCAATAAAACTAATTTTATAATAAATTAACTTAGAAACCAATGAAAAATCAAAATATCTAAGGTTTAGAGATTAGAATCTTTCTTTTTCATTTACGATGGGATTTAGAAAACTTTAAAAGCATTTCCCAGCAAATTCCATGATGTTTAAAATGACATGTGACAAAAATACTTATATATTAATAATATATACTAAAATTTTGGATAGTAGATATTAATTTTTTTTTACTATAAATTGATTTTAGAACATTCAAGTATAAAAAATATAAACTATTATTCTAATACTTTTATAGATTTATTATTCCAAACCCAATAAAACTTAATTTTATGATAAATTAATTTAAAACCCAATGAAAAATCAAAATATCTCAAAATTTAAAGATTAGAATCTTTCTTTTTTCATTTAGAATGAGATTTAGAAAACTTTAAAGAACAGTACACTTTCTAGCTAAAAACTCAATAAAACTTCACTTTATAATAAATTAACTTAGAATCCAATGAAAAATCAAAATATATCAAGATTTAGAGATTAAAATCTTTCATTTTTTATTTAGGATGGGATTTAATTCCATGATAATTGCGGTACCAAGTGTCAAAAATACTTATATATTAAAATTTTGGATAATAAATATTAAATTTGTTATTATAAATTGATTTTAGAACATTTAAATATAAAAAATATAAAGTAGAACTTCTTTTTATGGTAAATTAATTTAAAACCCAATGAATAATCAAAATATCTCAAAATTTAAAGATTAGAATCTTTTTTTTTCATTCAGGATAGAATTTAGAAAACTTTAAAAAGCAACATACTTCCTTGCTAATTCCATAAAGATTGCAGAATCAAAATTTTTATTTAAAAAACTAAAATACACGATAAAATTGTTCAAATCTACTCAACCAAACCTATCATAAAAACACCTCTGATATAATTAAAAACAAAACCTAAAACAATTATTTAAACATTTAAATTAAATTACACCTTAAAATGTCAGTGACAACAAAATAGCAGCAAAGTCACAATTACAGCAAAGTTAACAGATGACTTTAAGCGATCAATAATAATAAAATAGTTATACATCATGACCTTCGCTGTCGGCAGTTTGATCTTCGTTGTCGGCAGTTTGATTTTTTCTTGGGGGTCCAACACTTCTTCCTTTGCTTACAAAGCCCGCCACAGATCCCGCCCTTTCCACAACTTCTCGCTTTGTTTCCCTAACTGCCACTGTGCCTTCTGGGCAGTCTCTTCCAACGTTAAAGCTTGAAAATTTTAATCCCGCTTTCATCTTTTCATCATCCCTAGTCTCCACAGACCGATGCTCCGAACCCTTCGACAAAAATGCACTCCCTCACATTATTTTTTTTCAAAATGGTGTAAAAGAAGCCAAGTGTTCCCCAAGTTATTTAAAATAGATTGATATTTGGTTAAGCATTTTGATACCATTTGAGCATAACAAATCAATATTCTTTTTGCTTAAGAGTAGAATTTTACTTTTATTTTTATTTTTTTCAATGAAAAAATCATAACCAGAGTAGCTTTCAAGCATATATAATTTTGCTCCAAAAGAAATAATAATCTACTATACATCTTAGTCTTGTTCCAGTGTAAGTAAGATTTTATTTTAACAAAAAACAAAATCCCATCACCCAGAAACAAAAAATTAAAAACTTACATCGGTTAGAAAAGTAATAATATATATATATATCCTCCCACCCCGAAATAAATAAATAAAGTCCCATCACCCAAAATTAATAAAATAAAAACATTATATTACATCACTTACAAAAGTAATAGAATTGATAAAATATATATATCTCTTATAACCGCTAAGAAAAAAAGATTTAGAAAAAAAAAAATCTCATTACCTAAAAACAAAAAATAAAATAAAATTTATAACAACAATAAAATAAAAACATTATATTACATCAGTTAGAAAAGTAATAGAATTGATAAAAAATATCCTCTGCTATACATTATTTTAAATATATAATTATGATAAATATTAATAATTATACACTAAAATCAATGATTAACTCACTACTTTTATATCAAAATAAGTAATAATCAAAATAGATAATATTAACAAATAAATTAAAAGGAGAAATAGTTTTATAATTTACTCACGCGAAGGGATATTTGATCACTGTATAATACGCATAGAATAGTATCTCCATATTCATTCTGCATGAAGAAAAACATTATCAAAAAAACTGTATACAATAAATCATATATTATGTTAAGATTATATAAAATATAGCATATGCTACAGAGATATTATTTGTCATTAGATTTGACATTACCAAAAATTTGTGCACCGCCGGAGGATTGACATAATTTATAAATTCGTCAATAGTCATGTCACGCACGTCAGTAACAGATGCGACGGTGGTAAGAAATAAGAGTAAGCAAATCAGAGTCCATCGAGAAGCCATTGCCATTGCCATGCTTATTCGTAAACTTCTGTCCCAAACCCATGGGATATAAGGCAGCAGAAGCTTTCTCAAATATACTATTTTCTGTTTGTAGATTTTTGGCCAATATTAAAATATAATATTATAATTTTTTATTATACTTGACAAAGATTTATGATACAATGATTGATCTTATTATTGGTTGTTTAATAATTTCCCCTAGTTACTAATTTTTTGTTTTTGGTTTTATTTTTTCTTATTTAATTTTTTTACTTTTTCTTTTTATTTCTGTTTTTTCTATTATTTTTATTTTCATGAATTAAAATTTTTCACAATAATTTCAATTTAAAATGACTAATTTTGGGTATTAGTTTGTCTTTGACCAAAAAGTTATGATATCATAGCTTAACATTAGGAATTCAATTTTTATTATTTTCTATTATTATTGAAATTTATTTATTTATAAGATGATTGGTTGAGGTCTTATTATCGGGTGTTTAGTAACTTCCATTTTTATTGGTTGCTAATTTTTTGTTTTTAATTTTATTTCCTTTTTATTCAACTTTTTGAATTTTTTTTCTTTTTTCTATTATTTCTATTTTCATGCATTATAATTTTTTCACAATATTCTCAATTTAAGTGACTTATTATTATATTTAAAACATATTTTAATAGATTTAAATATATACAAATATATATTAATAAAAATAAAACACACATATAGATATGTGTTTTAATATAAACAATATTAATTGATCATATTTCTTAACTTTTAGTGATGGGATTCAACAATATAATATTTAGTTTTTTAATTTTTGTGATGAAATCTTTGTCTTTGTTATTTTTTTTTTAATTAGAAACATATTTTAATACATTTAATTATAAGCAATTATATATATATATATCAATAAAAGTATGTTTACACATAAATATATGTATGTTAATATAAACAATATTAATTAATTATATTTTTTCCTTTTTGGTGATGGTATTCAACAATACGATGTTTATTAGTTGTTTTATTTTTGTGATGAAATTTTTATCTTTATTATTTTTTGTTTAATTAAGCTACTATTACGTAGTCAAAAGCACAATATTTTTCTTTCTAAAACATATTCGTTAACAAATTCTAGTTCTAAAAAAGGGCCACAAGTAAGCTGGCTTACCTTCTAAGAATCTCTCCTTTCAGCCAGTGTTAGCATGTGCAATGTTGTATGAAAGCACGTCCAAAAGCTCCTCCTCTATTGGAAGCCCTTCCTTCTCTTACAAGGGTATAAGTTGGGGGCATTACAAAGTAAAATGAATGTTTAAGAGAGATTCTTTGGCGTAAATCACATGATATTTCATTTTTCGATGCGTTTCAAACCAACGAGTGTGGTTCATCATCAGGACAAGTTGAATGAACAGATCAGGCTTTGCATGTTAAATAGATAGAGCAGAACCTCTATTCAAGTAACGGCTATATTAATAATGGATAGATTTGACCGGTTAATTAAGACATGATAATAACCATTATTTAATTAAATAAGTTACCGCGTTAGTTATAAGATGGACCCTTTTTATACATTCACCATTATAAAAATGCATTAAAAAATAAAATTATAACCTAAATTAATTTAATTCAATAGTTAGTTAACAAAGCTATTATATCTCAAAATTAGATCTCAAAAATTAGAGTAACTAAAAGTTAGTTAAAAAACGTTATTAAATATATAAATAATAGAGCAATATCTAGATATATTCTTATTAAAATATAGGTCAAAGGGCTGTTTCATACCCTTATTTATAAATGAATATTAAAACAAATCATTTATAAACTAGATTAATTTTAAAATAAAAATTATTTATAAAAGTTAAATAAATATAGAGTAATTTAAGAGTATGATAAAGAGTAATTTAAATTATAATAATGATATTATAAATCTATATCAAAATAAATAAATTTAAATAAAATAATTTAAATAGGAATATTTAAGAATATTCCTAAATATTCCTATTTACAACTTTTATAATTAACGACTCTAATTTTTAGATTTAACAACTAATTATAAAAGTTGTAAATAAGAATATTTAGGAATATTCCTATTTAAATTATTTTATTTAAATTTATTTATTTTAATATAGATTTATAATATCATTATTATAATTTAAATCACTCTTTATCATACCCTTAAATTACTCTATATTTGTTTAACTTTTATAAATAATTTTTATTTTAAAATTAATCTAGTTTATAATTGATTTATTTTAATATTCATTTATAAATAATGGTATGAAACAACCCTTTAACTTATATTTTAATAAGAATATATCTAGCTATTGTTCTATTATTTATATATTTAATAACTTTTTTAACTAACTTTTAGGTTTTTTAATGCATTTTTATAATGGTGAGTGTATAAAAAGGGTCCATCTTATAACTAATCGGGGTAACTTATCTAATTAAATAATGGTTATTATCATGTCCTAACTAACCCGCCAAATCTAGCCATTATCAATATAGCCGTTACCTGAATATAGCCATTGGAGGTTCTGCGCTATCTATTTAACATGCAAAGCCTGATATGTTCATTCAACTTGTCCTGACGATGAACCACACTGGTTGGTTGGAAACGTATCGCCAAATGAAATATCATGTAATAAACTTGATATGGATCACAGAAGCCTCAATACAACAATAAAATAAAAGTACTCTTTTTAAAACACAATGCTAAACTATAAAAAGCCAATAAATTAAAAAAAAAAAATTAAACAAATAGGTTGCCCGGCCAACTATAATTTCCATTCATAGCCTGGCTTATCCACTCTGACGTCCCCTTTTAGTATGCGAATTTATCCAGGGTTTTTCTCTGCACGATTGGTTTTTTCTTGACTTCAAAACAAAGTACAAAGTTAGGTTCAAATTTGTGGAGAGCAATTCGACCAACTTTATCAGACTGAAATCCTCTGGCTACTTTTGGTTTTTTCTTTACTTCAAAACAAAATAAGAAGTTAAGTTCAAATTTGTTGAGAGCAATTTGACCAACTCTATCAGACTGAAATCCTATTTCTACATTTATTTAAATGGTGTAAAAATAAATTTTCAATTCAACAAAACGGTGAGAAAAAAGGTCATTAGCTTTTATTTTTTTTTAATTTTCATTATTTTTAATTGTGATGTTTCTAATTTTTAATATTTTGTGCTTTTCTCTCATTTCCACTTTTTTTTAATAAACCCCAATAAACTATAATACAACTTTGTGCTGCATCCACACATATATATTCTTAACTTGAAGAAAAAGATATGAAGATTAGTCAATAAATCTTTAAAAACAAAAAACCACAGTTTCTTTTTCACCAAAATTCTTTTACATTAAATATTTATTTCCATGTTTAAATCTCTATAATTTTTTCTTAATTAAATAATAATATTATAATGAGAATTTATATGTTAATGATTCCATTAACTTAAACATAACTAGCTCTTAATCCCCATCATCTTAGTGTGAGCGATACCTTGCCGTAACCAATTTCAAGAGGATTTCCAAAACATTTCCTTATGTTAAAAACATTTGCGTCTGAATTCGAAAAGCTAGAAAGAAATTTTAAGAGAATCGAGAAGAAGATCCCTCCTCTTATGCTACATAATTCAAAACAAATTTCAAAGGAATCCTCCAATACCACATACTCAAAGAAATTTCAAAAATAATCAAAGAAAAAGATCACTTCCCCATACTACATAATCTAAGGTTGTTTGAGAAGTATCATAAAAAAACAAAAATAAAATAATTCCCATGAGCGATATTTGCCTACTTCTCATAATTCTTTCATATAAAAACCTTATTTGATTTGCACTTGAAAATAAGGAATTCCTTATCTTCAAAAATCCTCACATTCCTAACTAATGAGACAATTCATTACACTATTAAAAGCATGGACCCATAATGTTTGAAGTTTCTCTCTTCAAACCATTCCTCCATACATTTCAACATAGAATCCTCATTCCACATATCATTATCATTAGTTAGAAGCAAAATACAACTAATTGTTTTGAACCTTGTGTTGATGTTGTGCTTTAATTTTCTTCTTATGTACTTAGCTAGAATATCCACTCTTTTTTTGAATCTCCAATATCTAAACTGAGAGATATGTTTATGTTTTTAGCTATGCTAGAAAATATACCAACAACACTCATTTATTCTTCATATGGTGACTTGAATAAAGTGTTCCCATTTGTTAAAACATGTTATCATTGATGTCAATAGTGTAAAGGAGATTGTTAGAATATGTTGTCATTTATGTCATGTACTAATGTCAAAAGAGTTATCTTTGAGTAGCCATGATCATTTGTTGCAAGCAAATGATGGAAAGTCATAGGTGGTTGCAAGAAGAATGTTCAAGGTGAAGAAACTTTGGAACTGATTTTAGGTTACTTAATCATCTCAAGTTTTGTTAGAAACCACCTAGTTGGATAGGGCTCTGAAATAGATTTCTAGTGGTATATAAAAGTTTGAAAATGGCATCCTGGATCATAAGTTATTTTTAGTCAAAAATCAGTACCCAAAGTCAAAGGTTGCATCCCTAAATTCGTGAAGGGTCAAATTGGTGGAAATTTGGTACATTTTCGAAACACAACAAATCCTTTGGTGAAGTAGCTAAATAGAGAGTTGAGTGGACATAGGAAGACATCACAGCAGTAGAATGAGCTCTTATTAGCTAACAGAAGTCCCATAACCACATCACCCCAAAAGACATTCCATGAAAGAACCAAAGTTGTGTGCAAAGTTTGAAGCTGGGATGATGTAAGACTGGGATAGCATGGAAAATAAAGTACAAAGAAGTGATTGGCAGAAGTATGAGCGAGAGGTCCCGATAGGACAACTCATCTTCTGAGGGATTTCCTAGAAAAATAAAAAATAGGTGCAAATGGTGAAGCCTTGGATGGTTATGCACCGGGCGGACATGGGAAAGTGGGGATATGTGGCAGTTGATACAACAAAAAATAGCGCTATGACCCTTCAAATTTTAACAAATAAATTAACATAAAAATAAAGGCTTGAGACCCACTTTGCCTCCATACACTTGACAATGTGGATGACACTTGGTGTGGTTATATTGGCTCATACAAGAAATGTGGCATCCATAGTGGAAAATGATGTAGACTTGGTCACATGGACAAATCAAATCGAGATATATGAAACAATGTTATTGGCTCGCAGAGATGACGTGATGATGCCAGCATAACATTGACATGACATCAGTGTGATACCTTGTCCTAACCAATTTCATGAGGATTTCCAAAACTTTTCCTTATGCTAAAAACATTTGTGCCTGAGTTTGAAAATCTACAAAGAAATTTCAAGAAAATCAAGAAAAATATCAGTGCTCTAATACTACATAATCCAAAAGAAATTTCAAGAAAATCCTCCAATGCTACATAATCTAAAAGAAATTTCAAACTAATCAAAGAAGAAGACCACTTCCCTAATACTACATAACTTAAGGTTGTTTGAGAAGTACCATTAAAAAAAATCCCTTGAGTGAGATTTGCCTACTTCCTATAATTATTTCATATAAAAACCTTATTTGATATTGCACTTGAAAATAAGGAATCTCCCTATATTCAACAATCCTCACATTCCTAACTAATCATACAATTCATTACACTATTAAAAGCATGGATCTATATTTTTTTATATCTCTCTCTTCAAACCATTCTTCCGTATATTTCAAAATATAATCCTCATTCCACATATCCTTACCATTAGTTATAACCAAAATAGAGTTAATTATTTTGAACCTTGCGTTGATGTCATGCTTAAATTTTCTTCTTATGTACTTAGCTTGAATATCCACTCTTTTGTTGAATCTCCAATATCTAAATTGAGAGAGATGCTTATGTTTTTATCTATGCTAGAAAATCTATGAGCAACACTCCTTTATTCTTTATATGGTGACTTCAATAAAGTGTTTCCATTTGTTAGAAAGTGGTGTCATTGGTGTCAATAGTGTAAGTCAAATAGTTAGAATATGTTTTCATTTATGTGAAGTATTGATGTCAAAAGAGTTCTCTTTGAGTAAACATGATATTCATTGCATGTAGATGATGGCAAAAGCAAAAGTGGTTGCAAGAAGAATGGTCAAGGTGCTAAAATTTTGGAGCCTATTCCAAGTTAGCAGATCACCTGAATTGTTGTTGGAAATGACTTAGATGGATAGAGCTCTAAAAGATCTTTCCAGTGGTATATAGAAGTAAGACTGGGATATTGTGGCAAAGGTGATACAAAAAGGTGATTAATGGAAGTACATTGGACAACTCATCCCTAGAGGCCTTTCTTAGAAAAATTAAAAAGAGGCACAAACGATGAAGCCTGAGATGATTATGCACCGGGAAGACATGACAGAGCAAAAACATGTGGTAGTTGAGATAGAAAAAAATGTCCCTAGGACATATAAATTTTAACAAAAAAATAAACACCTGGGGCCCCCTCTTCCTCCATACCCTTGAAAATGTGGACAAAGCTTGGTGTGGTTATATTGGCTCATACAGATAGTATGGAAGCCATAGTGGGAAATGGCATAGAGTTGGCCACATGGACGAATCAAAACAAGATAGATGGAATTATGTTATTGGATCACCAAGATGACATGATGATGTCAGCATTACATTAGTATGATGTGGCCTAATGATAGGGTGAAACATGTCATGCAAATTCAACATTTTTTTATCGTCAAGTAAGCCAAAACTAAGTGATACATGGAACCACTCAATGATTGAGAGGTGGCACCCTTGACGAGGTGGTAGACAACTAGAAGTATCTGTGGAAGTACATATCATCTCGGAAAGAATATGATTGGTTCATGTCTCGATGGTGGTTTCCATAGGAACACATCACCCTAGAAGTTTTATAAGGGATGTATGAAATGGCATCTGGGATGACTCAGCTCTAGGACATGGTGGAATCCACACAATAGTGACAACTCACCCTAGCAGTTTGTTGATTGGTCCATGAGTGCAACATATGTCCTACTAGGACACATCATCCCAAAGGCACTATCATAGAGGTAACATAAAATAGCACATGGGAGTTATATTTGGCCTGACTTAATGCTACAAAACCATGGAAGTTACAATTTGAGCTAAGAATTAATAATAAAGTGCCCAGAACATGTCACCCTGGAAGCGTCACCCCAGAAGAAAATTAAAAGTTGCATAGGAAGCCTCTCCAAGCTAGATCAACTTTGGGACACGCTGATGTATAGAGCAGAAACTAACAACCAATCAACAAACTGCACATGGAAAATGAGTCAACACGAAACACATAATCTTGGACCATAGCTTGTAGTGAAAAGAGTCTAGGGCTAAAGCTAAGCACAAAGGCTTGTGTGTGTGGCATTTTAGACTAAAGGAAAAAAGGCTTATAAAATAAAATAATCCCTTAAGGCTTAAGGTTCAAAGGGCCCAAAAGAGATATAATTAGCAAATTAAAGCCAACATAAAATTTGGTAGTTATGCCAAATACACTGGCATCAATAAAAGAGATAAAGGGAACGCATGAATGAGTTGGAAGTAAGATAGAAGCATGGATAGTTTAAAGGAAAATTTGGCTGAATAGATAAATTTGGCAATATGTCATATTCAGAAAAGCTCTACTAAATCCTGATTAAAAATGCATAATAGAACAATTGAGCAATTTAACACAATTTTTTGATAGAGACATGTAAAGAGTGATTGAATACTTGAAGAGAAAATTCATAAGAGATGTTTGAAGTAGGACAACGGGAAAAATAAATATTTATGAATAATGAAGAGTCTAAGATAACTAATTTTTTAATTCAAAAATAGTAGTCCAAAATCCTTTATAAGCATAATCAAACCACCAAGATAAGAGGTTCTTGAAGCAATGAGATGCATAATGTTATTACACATTAGGGATAAATCATAGATAAATTTTGGTGTCTAAAGGTGTTTGAGAAGGCAGATAATGAATTAGTGAATGATATATTCAACAAATATGTTTTTAAGGGGAAGTTAGAAAATTGCTAAGGATTGATGATGCTGATGTGTATGGTGGTTTGATCAATGATTAGTGATTTTTGAAGGTTTTTTGTTGGTTTTTGTTTTTGTTTGCAAGAGAAATTTATTTGATCTATGAAAAGTAATGGTTGTCATGATTTGAGTTTGAAAATGGGTAAAAGATGAATAAGGGAGGTCAACCAAGTGGTAGCTTGTAAATCAAGGGAAATATCCTTTTTTAGTAGTGGTTGATAAATGAGTAGGGGTAGTAGACCCCTTTAGTGAAAGTTGGTAAGTGAATAGGGGCAACATTCCCTTTCAGTAGTAGTTGATAAATGAGTGGGGATATAAGTTCCTTTCAATGATAACTGATAAACCTACAAGCAGAAGATTGTGGGGCAGTGATGTAATAGCATGTTGTATCTTGTTTTTTCCAATGTAATAAATAGAAGATTGATTTATTTACATATATGTTTCAACTGTGTATGAAAATGAAAATTATTATGATTTTGATGTTATGTTTACATAACTGATATATAATGTTGATTACATGAGTTGTTTCTAAAGTGATTGAAAAGTGTAATTTGTTAAGAGATGTATAATTTGGTCACACTATTGATTCAAACCACCCCTTTCTCTTAGTAGTGTCCTATTTTTGATTATTTCTAACACCATTATCTTCCTACATGATGCTCTAAATACACATATTAGTGTTGGAATTTTATCATCCTAGTGAAGTCAACTTTTTGTACATTAGTTTTTTTTCTAACCCCCTTCACTAATGTAGGATCCTACTATTCCACTAGCTTAGACATGATATTGATAACTCTTTTATTTGTTGTGTTGTGTATCTATTTAATGATGTATTTATTTATAACACCCTCCTCCCACATCTACCCAAGCAACCCGATAGTCAAGGTAATCATGTGACGAGAGGCCACTATGATAAGACTCAGCCTCCTAGATAACCTTAAGGAAATGGAGTTGACAAAAGAAGAACTTACAAACCTCCCTTAGGTGCTTCAAGACCCCTAGGAGCTAATCCACCACTCCAGGTGCCCAACCCCTGAGTTAACCTAGTAATTAAATCAATTAAACCCACAATCGCTCCCATGACAAGGTATGAATACGACTAGAACCCTATATTCACTACCACAATGCCTGCAAAGGAGAGACTGCAGTATTTTTTAGCCAATTATGTGCCAGAGACTACGAGATTTAAGCCACTTCTTAAGGGCCAGTCTCTAAACCAATGCCTAGAACATGATGATACTTTCCAAGACAATAAATCACACCAAGGCAAAGCCTCTAACACAAAATTTGATCAAGGGATTGACCTAACCAAGCCTAACCATGACAGACATTTTGTCAAACACTTAGTAGATATGCAACTTATAGGTGTAAATAATAGACTTGAGCATAGAGGTCTCATACTTATCTGAGATTCATCATGAACAATTGTTTCCTTATCACTTTAACTACCATTCCATCCATTAGTTCATAGATATATTGTTCACTCATTTACACGTAAAAACATGATGAGAGCCATACATATTTACTGTCATAAAACATATACATAACCAACATCACAGGGACAGAAGTATCAATGAAATCACAACCATATACACCACATATAATCCATCATAATACTCATAGAAATACAAGGAAAGACAACCTTTCATTAATGATGCAAAAACCAAACCCCCATGCCATATTCTAAGCATGAATGTGGGATGTAATAGAACACATCAATAAAAACTCATCCAAGGCTTCAAGAGGCCATTCACCTGAACCCATTGAACAATGATTCCTCATCATGGTCGTACATCACAAAACCAATATCAGATCGGTCTATATCCAAGCCTGCCAAGGCTCTAGAGCATTTGTTCTAACACGGCTTCTAGGACTAGTAACTCAACCCACCGCTTACACCGGGCTTGAGAGCGTTTGTCCAACCAAGGCTCTAGGACTAGTAATTCGATGCACAAATTTGACCATGCTCCAAAGTGTTTGTCCAAATAGGGCTCTAGGGCTAGTAACTCAACCCACAAAGGGCTCCAGAGGATTTGTCCAACCAAGGATATGGGAATAGTAACTCAACCAAAGTTTTTACAGGGCTCCAGAGCATTTGTCCAACCAAAGATATGGGAGTAGTAACTCAACCAAAGCCATTACAGGGATTCCAGATCATTTTTCCTGTTATCAACCGAGCTGGAGCAGGCTGGGATGTGTCAACCATTCAACCAAGTGTAAGTATTTCAAGCTAACTTTTAATTCGAATTTAGCCCTTCCAATCTGAGAGGGCTCTCTCAATATTTTATAAGAATGCAAATGGATAACTCTGGTTTTCTATTTGATTTTTCAAGTGAAAGAGTGTGAGGGTAGCCACCATTGGGCATGGAGTCAGTCAAAGAAAAACAATAATAAAAAACACTATTTTAGGGAAACTAAGGCATATTTGGTTTACTAAGGTGGATAAAGACATTCATAGTAATCACAGAAAATTGAAGGAAATTGGAGTTGTTTGACAAATTTCCAAGTAATCAAAAAAATGTGAAAACTAATAACAACAAAGGAACACAACAATATGGGACTGAAACCAAAATGAATCGCAGGTTAAAACAAAATTGTTGCAAATTGTATTTTCTATTAATTGAAAAAAATACAACTGTGGTTCTCACATCATCGATCCTCCCTTTTTCATAGTCAAGAATCTACATATTTATAGGGAAGGGATCCCATTACATAATCTTCTACCTGGGCTGGATTCAAACGACAACTATGAGATCTAATCTTATCTTATTAATAAAACCTTGAGCATTATTATGGATTTTTTGTTTCAATACTGTTAGAATACAAAAGGGAGTCGTATATACTGTTACAATTAACTTAAAACACAACACTGTTTGGTGGAAACTTGAACATCTGTCTCTTTGAATATATAGTGTTGTTTGTTGTTAAAATGTGTTGAAAATGCCATTACTATTCCGTTGTGTCTTGCTACCTATTTTCTCTATGTTACATTTAATAACCATGTAGTTGAATAAATGTTGAGAAACACTCTCGCTATCTCATGGAGCGGAAGTAGAATGGAGGAGAGCTACCTGTCTCAGAAACGTTCATGGAGGATGGGCCACATGGCATCTGGGGATTAAAGGAAATGAACACACTATCATGACAATGGAGGAAAGAGGTGACATGGAGGTGAGTGATAATGTGGAGGCACATGGTTGGAGGAAAAAATATTAGGGGAGGAGGATGTGTGGCAAAATAACAGTGGAGGAGGAGGAGAAGGGATGTGGTAGGTGAACATTAGTGCAGGAGTAGGTGGTCAACTAGGACTACATGGCAGTAGGGGTGAGGAGGTGGAGTAGGTGTATGGATGACATAAGTGGGAATGCGGGTTGTGGTAGGAGTGGAGAAAACCTCTTTCGGAGGGGGGGTGAAGCAGTTTATGGTATTAGAGGGGCAGGTCTGAAATCACAAGGGAAGGACACGTAGTGGTGGGGGAACCACTTTTTGAAAACCCACCCCCCCCCCCGTCATTAAAGGGAAACATAGTGGGGGTGGGGGGTTCCGAAAAGGCTTTAGAGCCATTGAATGGAAATTAGGATCATGATTGGAGGGGTGAACTTGTGTGAGGTTTACCATGGGTGGGCCCAACATCTTATTAGATGTGTTTTATGCCTTTTTGTGTTTGGGAGTGGATTCCATTTTATTGCATTGGTGGTAGTGTAGGTTTAATGTTTAACCATGGGTGGACCCAGGGACTTATCAGTGGAGGAGAAGTATCAACAGATCGAAAGTGTTTTGCGATGTTGGAAAAGGAGTGGTGATTATTTTATGCGATATTGCAATTGGTGGGAAATACTTGTGATTTAAAATATCACAATCGCAAGCAGAGGAGGATGATGGCATATATGATTTTGCATAAGGGAAAAAGGTTGATGTGATATAAACTATGGCTCCCAGCCTTTAAAGAGGTTTCAACATGCTTATTAAGGTTTTCAAAGGAGAATGGGTCATGGCTAGAGTTAGAAATGGGGTAAATGGTTAGAGTTGGAATGGGTAAATATGGCTATAGTAGGAAAGGATGAAATTGGATGAGAATGTGGGAATTTCTCCAAAACAATAGAATAGACTTGTTCTTGCTTCTTAATTTTCAAATGTAAAACACCATAACATCTTTCATAAAAAAAAAATAAAAAATTAAAAAAATAAAAAATAAAAAAAAATTAGATAGATGAAAAGATTAGTGGTGGAAAACCTTAACTAATAAAACTAAAATTTATTTTAGTAACTTATCATGGATAACATGTCCAACTAAGGCTTTGAGGGCTAGTAACTCAACCCAAGCTAAGGAAACATGAGAACCAACCAAAAACAAACAATGAAAGTAAACCCACAATCACCATGGCTATCTAGGAAATGAAAGGTTAGGCAATCTAGGCAATCCTTCATGCCAATGACATATCATGACCAAGAATACACATGCATATGCCATCCATGCCAAAACTAGTGAAGAAATCATACATGAAACTCGGTACCTGCAAGCAAATTTGATGTAGTTGCTAATCCTTATGCCTTCCTGCACTTTCTTGCACTTCCTTTGCCTTCTTGCTCCAATAATCCAAGTATGCCACACCTACCAAGAGTGATCCAAGAAAAATCTAAGTCTCTAAGAGTATGAGAGAGAGAGAGAATAATTAGAGAGCTCCAAAACTGAACTGACCAAGTCTTAACCAATGTCTTGCCAATTAATCCTCATAAGCCTTTTTATTAATGAGGTATCTATTTTCTTCATTTTCCATTATTTTCTTCATTTTCCTCCTCACATGAAACCTGTGACCTTTCACCTTCCTTTTCTCCTAGTTTCCTTTATTTTCATAAATAAATGCACCAAAAATGTCATTTTGCCTTTCCAAATCCTTAGCCATTGCCTTTACAAATTTCCCAAACCATAATAAACTGAATCAATTCCCATTAGGATGTTTCCCCCACTATTCAACATGAAATATGTGTCCCATCATCTATGGTCTTATATATTTTGACATGATTTTTTATCCAGTGTCGTTACATAACCCTCCCCCTTGGGGGAACACCATCCTTGGTGTTCATTGACACATATAACCAACAAGACTACTGGAAAAAAAAAAAAAAAAAAAAAAAAAAAAAAAAAAAAAACAACTAGCCATGGAGATTTATAACACATCTCGTTGCAATATTTGGAACGACCACTGCTGAAACATGGCAATTATATTGTTTTCTAGAGATTTATAACATAGGTCATTACGCTATTTACAATGACCACATATACACATAAATATACTCTTCAACCAGCAAATAACCATACTATCTATGGAGCTTTACAAATCCATCTCGATACAGTATTTACAATAATACACACATATACACATATGCACATTTTCTCAACCAACAAATAAAATGATATGATGCTTTCATTTGAAACAAGGGAATCCAGAGGCTCACACCTCCACCCTCAAAGTAATACTAGGATTCACCTCCTTCCCAAGAACTCCAGAATCCACTGCAAAGTCAAATCTACATCCAATGTCCAGTGCTACAATCTCGTTGCACTTTTCCTCTCAGCGAACAGTTACCAGCGTCTCATTCCATCAAGAAATGCTAATGACCAACAAAAATCCATATGTGAACTTCCATTCTATGATATATAGTTCTTCGGGAAATTCATTCATCCCCTTATGTGTAAACACTCACCTTCCAAGTTCTGTTGGCACACCCATCTCGGGCAATCCATCCCTTGGCAACGCTTCCTTACATCGAAAGATAAAAAACCAAGGCATATACTTGCCTCAAACCATCATAGCAGTCATAGAATGATCATGGAAATTAATGGACACTATTGGGTAACAGTGTCCCATAATGGCCCTGCTCCTGAAGTGCTTTACCAACATACTGCTACATTTTCCAATTCCTTTCATTGTTGCTGCTAATTCTTGCAGTTAATTTCAACCACCCAACTAGGGGCAAGTTCATGCATTCTTGTACCAAGCACATAATTTCCATAAGATTAAAAATAATTTGAAATAAATTCACATCATAACTCATTGGTGACTCATGAATAAGGTAAGCTTTCACTCCTGTTTACCTCCTGTCACAACAAGTCAAACTAGCATATTTGACGAAATCATCATTTTTAAACATATCACATCAGGTTAGCTAAAAAGAAACATGATAGATCAACATCATATATCGGATCTAAATATCATAAACCAGAATCATAAATCACATGCATAGTAAAACTAAATAAAATATTGATACTTATCCTTTAATCAATCCTTAGCTTCTACATTTGTCTATATTTCATACGCACTCTGGATCGGTTTCCACACCCAAAAAACACATAGTTCCTTCTCCTCAACCATGTGCACATACACATAGTATGAATCACACACATACAACCACACACGACATACAACACCATGCTACTACACTTGACATATAACACATACACCTATACCCAATGTATGTATGTATACGTGCATAATGTACATCACAGCACATACATCCACACACAATGTGCGACACCAAAAAATGCATACACTTACACCCAATATACAACACAACTCATACATATATACCCGATATACAATGCCACACAATACATGTACCTACACAGAGTACAACATAATGAATACACATGGCACCATACCACGACTACACAACACACATACATAGCACTTCATTTACACAACACAACATGTATGACATGCACACAATACCAAATGTATAACAGTACCATATGTACCACATGTACAAAGTACCACTTGTACATTGCACCACCTGTACAATATGTACAACATCACATGTACATAGTACCACATGCATGACATGTACACAACACCACTTGTACAATCATGCACCCAACACCATATGTACATATTGCCACATGTACAACATACATGCAACACCACTTGTACATAGATCTGCATATGCAACATGTACATATCATCATCTGTACATAGCATTGTTCTCCAACATGTATATAGCACCATCTATACCCAGCACTACATATGAAACATTCACACAACACTATTTGTACCACCTTGTACATAATCATTGCATAAACAACATGTACACACACTATATATACACAACACTACATGCGCACAACATCACATATGCAACATGTACAACACATTGTCTCTACCAAGCAAACCTTGCCTCCAGCGTCTTATCCATGCTTGTCTTACTAAGCATGTCACAAACCACTGTGCTTTCATTTCGCTGACGTATCCCTTGATATAACCTATCCATAGCGTAGACATAATATAGTGACATAATATCAACTCATAACCACATGATATTGACATCGTATATTTGTTAGGACTACACTTCCTACTTGATTCCTCGTAAACCAGGAACCTCTTTATGTCGTTCACCAAAATAAGAAATCATTCCTCCACAAGGACAATTCCTGATGACCCTGTCAGATAGTGACATAAATACATGGACACATACATACATATATACATATAAATGCTAGCTTTAATAATCATGATCCATGATGACCCTGTCAAACATGAAATACATACATACATGCATGTATACACATATAGACATCAACACAATCATGGTCACAACATAATCAAAAGATCTCAAGGTAAAAGTTAAGAAAACTTCATTTATGTGTGCCACACATGCACAACATCAAGAAAAACAGTTCCCAATATAGCCAAGACATATGACACCTTAGATCCATTTACTTTACCTTTTATGGTTACCTTTCTCATGATTGTGCTGCCATTATCCATTACCACATTGGGCCCAACCAATTGTTGACAGTGCTAGACCCGCCAACATGTCAGGGGATCTCCCCAGTAATACGTCCAAAGTAGACCTCAAATCGTTTGGAGTAGGAGTCCCAACATTGGGTAGTATAGTAGTGCCTTGACTACGCTAGCACACAAAGGTAAGTATGATAAATTTGTCGGAAGCAAGTGTGTGACCTTACAGCGAGTAAAGTGAGATGCATTGGGGTTCTAACATACGGAGGGGAAAAGGAAGTGTGTCCCTTAGAAGCCTATAATAGTATGTAGCCTAAAAGGAACACACGAGATTAATGACATCACGGGTTGGAAGAAGAATAGTCCACAATCCAAAGTGACAGGTTAATACAACAACACATCTTCAACAAGATTCATACAATCGTATACAAAATAGTTCATACACAAATGCATAAGTGAAATGACATACATTGCTAAAGTACCATAATAGTCGAACTACAATAACAACATATGCATGAAAACGTGTTGGCTTAGTTATATTATTAGTGAAAGTTCCATCCACACATACACCATTGACAGCCATTAGCCACAATAGTGGAACATTACAGTCAACATTGCCTGCTCCTCCATAGAGATGTACTCACTCTACATTGTGGAGAAGCTAAGGCTCATCACAATACTCTCCAAGCCTTCTCCAAGCAATCCCTAACCAAAATCTTGGCTCCCAAAAGCCTGTTCTATGAGTTATGAGGTTCTATTTATAACAAAGGGTGGGGTGACCCTTGACATTCCCCTTTGTGACTCTTTGACTACCCTCGTGAATCTTCAACTTCTTTACAAAAGTCATTACATTACATAGTGACTATTCAAATTCCACTAGTGACACTTGGATTTTCACTTACAACCCAATTAGAAAAATATACATTTTCCACATATACCCATGTGGGACAAAATACGCTAGAGATAACCTAACAAGACAAAACACTATGACTCTGAGGTGTGGTAAATACCAACTTGGAAACCTCCACTTGATGCTACTCGGTCACGTATTGATGCCCAGCTTGGTACTATGCTGTGATGTCTTGATGTTGTCTTGTTAAAAGTGGATTCTTACCTCCATGACATACAAGCATGTGGTCTTAGAAATTATGTTCATCTCATCCTGAAACCTGTGCAACATTGTCCTGAGTCTGTCTGAACCACCAACATATCTCTGCATGTTGTCTACACTCATCTACAAGTCATCACTAGTGGCCTTGCACATAAAATACTCCATGTACTTGTTGACCTCCAGCCAGACTTTGTTCTTGTGCTTAACTTTGGTGAGGGAACGTACCTCTTTTCACTCTATTATTCAGTTGTTGGTTGTTCCAACTCATCAACCTATATTAGAATTTTTTCTTTGTCATTGTGAATTTCCTTCTTCCTATTTCTACTTCTCAACTCCTGTTCTTCCTTCAACTCTTGTTCTTCTAGCTGTGATCTCAGTTTTGCTACCTACAAGCTCTACTCTTTTCTCTTCCTCTTCTCTATTGTTTGTGTCCTATGCCTCCTTTTTATTATACTTTCAAATCTGCCTACATGAAGAATGAATGCACTTTCACTCTACCGCTTTGTCCTTCCTCTGTTATGTCAGCGATTTCCTCTTTCCCTGATCCTATACTGGATTTTTTCCTTCTGCCACTGTTGTTGGTTTTTTCGCCATGTTAGTGTTGATTCCTTTTCTGTAAACAGTTAGGAAAATTAATATATGGAAATTAAATTGGCACTTGCTCAACTTCTTCCCCAGTACTACTTTTAGTGGTCACTCTTGAAGCAACTCTCTTTGGTGTGATGCTACAATGACTGCTGGAGAGAGGCACGTCACAAGTGTGGTACCTATGGGACAGAACGAACACTCATGACAAGCAAACGTTAGCTCTTACAAATCTAACTTTACAGCATGATCAAGCAGCATCCATGGCATCAATGAGAGGAATTTTATATTTTTTACTAACAAGGGGTGACTAGATGATTGTGGGAACTTTTCACTTCTCACTTCCAGTAGTTATTGTGGAAGCATGCTGCCTGGAACTACGCAATGCACAATTCAGTCTCGGATAGGGCCTGGGAGAGACTGCACATTGTGCAGTCTCAATGACCAAGTTAGGAGACTAACTCTGGGAACTGTGTAGTGTGAAGCTAGATCCAACCGAAGATAGCCTCTGTGTAATTCCATAAGCCAAGGCACATGCCTTGAGTTTCCAGATTGCACAGTTCATGTAAGTGAATGTGAGACCCAGGAAAGGAGAGCCCAGATCTGTCCATGGGAATGTGTAAACAGGGAGATCTGAAGGATGACGTAAGGATGATTGCAGATCTAACTAAGTGTAGATGTATACATGTAAAACAAGTGCATCAATAGATAAAACTGAAGGAACATGAAGAGTGCGAAGGGAGTCATCACATCGGTGACTATTAGTGAAAAAACAGGAAAACTCTTGCAATGCTTAGGGAAGGAAATGAATAACTTGAAATAAAACTCCTACAAGATAAAACAAGTTAAAATTCCAATGGGCATTCAACAAAACAAGAAAAATAACACTCTCACAAGATAAAGAAACAAAAGGCACAGAAAAAGCAACAAAAGGCAATAAAAGGAAAACTCACCTCGAAAAGCGATGGCAATGCTCTAAAGGCTCATTGATATCCTAGGGAAGCTAGAGCTTGATGATCAAATGCATAACTTAGCTCTAGAGTCATCCATCACATATATTTGAGAAAATGGAGTTCATGATGCGTATGCTTGAGACCAAGGAGAACAACAACTCTTAGCAAAAAATTCTAAAGATGGAAATGTGTGTAACAACCCTGATGAAAATTCAATGTAATAAATGTTAAAACAATAACCATGGATGACTAGGACACTTATTCCAAGCTGAATGTTGGGTAGGACATCCTAGGTGGTGTTCATTTAGTTGTTTATGGCTAAGGAAATTGGCAAAGCCAATGGCTAAGGCATTAAAAGGCGTTTCGGAACATTTATTTATGAAAATAATGGGAATTAGGAGAAAAAGGAGGTGAAACGTCACAAGTTGCATGTGAGGAAGAAAATAAAGGGAAATAATGGAAGTGAAGAAAATAGAGGCCTCATTCCATAAAAGGATTTTAAGTATTAGTTGGTAACCTTTTGTCAGTTCAATTTTGGCACTCTCTCAATTTCTGACTCTCTCGCATACTCTTGGATACTTAGAGTTTTCTTGGAGAACTCTTGGATGGTGTGGCATACTTGGATTCTTGGAGCAAGAAGGAAAAGGAAGACTAGGAAAGCATAATAAGGCATCGCCATCAATAGCTACATCATTTTTGTTTGCAGGTACCAAGTTGCATGTATGATTTTTTCACTAGTTTGGACGTGCATGGCATATGCTTGTGGATTCTTGGTCATGATCTATCATTGGCATGGAGGATTTTCTAGATTGATAGTGGATTATCTAACCTTTCCATTTCCTAGATAGCCATGGTGATTGTGGGTTTATCTTCAATTTTTTTTTTGGTTGGTTCTCATGTTTCCTTAGCTTGGGTTGAGATATTAGTTCTTGGAGTCTTGGATGGACAAATGCTTTAGAGCCCTATAAAATCTTGGGTTGAGTTACTAATCCTAGAGCCTTAGCTAGAAAAATGCTTTGGATCCCTTAGTGGGTTGAGTTACTAGTCCTGGAGCCTTTGTTGGACAAACACTCTAGTGCCCGACGACAGCTGTGGGTTGAGTTACTAGTCTTGGAGCCTTGGTTGGAACAAATGCTTTGGAGCCCTGGATGGCTAGTGATGAGCCCTAGAAATGGGTAACTATATGGGCTCATTCTGCCTATTATTTTCACTTAATCCACCATTCTCAATAGTTTTGTGCATTTTTTTTAATATATTTATGTAAAGAGAGTGAATGGGGATAGTCACTTTGCCACATAGTCTAATGAGTGTTTATTGTAGATTTTGCACATTTTGGGACAAGGACTAGGAATTTATTTGCAGATTGGCAGCCAAACTCAAGGAAATAGGGTTGAGGACTTATAAGAGGGGTGTCTCCTACATTAATGACCCCTTCCTCGAGTTCTCCACCAGCAGCTCAGAGTACAAAGGCCCACAATGATGATCAAAAGGGGTAGCCGAGCAAGTCTAGTAGAGCTGTTGTTATCTTCAGTTTAGGCAAATGAGTTCCTTAAGTTTAAGAGGACTGTTGGGAGTCCCCACTTGTATAAATAAGAAGGCTTCAAGCCTCAGTAGGTTAGCCATTTGATAGTCTATTTTCGCACTTTTGTGTAGTCTTGTACTCATCTCATTTTCGAGCACTTTTTGCAGACAGTTTTGTGATGTAACTATTAGTTTTTGATCAATGAAGATGAATCCAGCTTTGAACCAATGCTGATCTTTTCTAGAGGGTCGCAGATCTTGGTTTGGGGCCCAACCCAAGTTCCCAACACCTCCTTTATGTATTTATATGTTTTTTGCTTGCATTCATAAGTTGATTTCTTTTGTTTAGGTTAAATCTTTCTTTGATAAAATAGGTTTCTTTTGATGGTTAAATTAGTTGTTCTTGCTTCAGGTTGCTTAAGTTGTTTGTTGTAATAACAGAGAAAGATCCACAAAGGCTAGTAGAAAGCCTTGACCTCCTTTCTCCCTCCTTGGGACCATGATTTGAGGTCAAGAGATCACTACTGCCACCAAAAACACAGTTTTTGCCTTTCATGCAATTGCTAGTGTGATGTTTTGAGTTGGAGAAGTTGATATTTTCTTGGATTCACATGCTTAGACCATTTCATGTTCATTTACCATGGATTTCTCGCATAACTTTCTGTTCATAAATTTTTGTTCAGCAGTACTCTGTTTTAGGTCAGATTTTAGGTCAAAATAGACAAACTATGTTTTTCGCTTCTTGCTTTGGTCAGTTTTGAGAAATAAGAGTGCAACTCACTTGTAGAACATTCTATCTTGTCATTCCTCCATAGCAAAACCTGTACTAGTTCATCTTTCAAATATTTCCCCACTCTTTCGCCATATTTCAACAATCTGCCCTAATTCCTGCATTTTTTCATAAAGTTGCTCTCTTGCCCTTTGAACAAATCCAACCATCTCCTTCATTCCTGATCTTCATTAACAGAGTCCTATACCTCTCAACACCTTCATCCAGCCTTCATTTCCATTTTCCCATCAATTTTCCACCTTCAAACCTCCAAAAACCACTTTCGGCCTCCTCCTGTAGATCTTCCTATAGATCCCCTACAGCCTCCTGTAGAAGTTCATGCGAGTGATTTTTTGAAGTCTGGTCGCAATGGAAGTCTCCAAAAGGGTACTAGGGACTTCTTAGGACCTCCCCACACCTTCCTCACCTTTAGCAGAAGTCAACTCCATCTTCCCTGGCCACCAAACCTCTGCACAGTCACAATCAGTCAAACCATAAGCATAATAATTCCACATAAAAATACTCAAAAGTGCAAAAAGATGTTTTCTTTCCATTTCTCTTCAGAAATAGCTTTAATAAATGCAATTTACCTTTTTAGAAGTTAATGTAACCCATTTCAGTAGTTGTATCTCTTTGCTTGCAAAATTAGGGTTTGCTAGGGTTTGCATTTCGTTTCAATTTTCCTTCTCTTTCTGCAAGTAGAATAGCCCCTGTAGAATTAGCTCTCTTCCATCATAGTAAAAGATTCTTCTGAGAACTCATAGAAGTTGGCTTATGCTCCTAGCGAACTTGTGCCAGCTGATCAAGTGACAGCCTGCAGTAAGAGCTAGTACTTGTGCATACAACACTGTCGCTTCCAAGTTTGTTACGAACTATCGGGTTGATAAAAGCAAAGAAGGAAGCCCCAGGAGTTGTAGCATTATTGTTGGGTGATTCAATTGTTTGACTCATAGGGGAATAATACTCATATGACTCCTCTTCAAAATCCTTAACATGTCCTATATCAATTGATCGTACTCACTATGTAACTCAACATGTCTTATGCCCCTCGAATTGTATATCAACGTAAGTAATGCATTATAATTCCTAACCCAACTCGCGTCATCCCTTCCAGATCGATAGCTTGTTATATCGCCTTATCCTAAGATCCAAATCCATCTCCAATGCCAGGTCGAGCGGATGAACCAGGTTTCTTGGAGAACTCTTGGACGATGTGGCATACTTGGATTCTTGGAGCAAGAAGGAAAAGGAAGACTAGGAAAGCGTAATAAGGCATCGCCATCAATAGCTACATCATTTTTGTTTGCAGGTACCAAGTTGCATGTATGATTTTTTCACTAGTTTGGACGTGCATGGCATATGCTTGTGGATTCTTGGTCATGATCTATCATTGGCATGGAGGATTTTCTAGATTGATAGTGGATTATCTAACCTTTCCATTTCCTAGATAGCCATGGTGATTGTGGGTTTATCTTCATTTTCTTTTTTTGGTTGGTTCTCATTTTTCCTTAGCTTGGGTTGAGTTATTAGTTCCTGGAGTCTTGGATGGACAAATGCTGTAGAGCCCTATAAAATCTTGGGTTGAGTTACTAATCCTAGAGCCTTAGCTAGAAAAATGCTTTGGAGCCCTTAGTGGGTTGAGTTACTAGTCCTGGAGCCTTTGTTGGACAAACACTCTAGTGCCCGACGACAGCTGTGGGTTGAGTTACTAGTCTTGGAGCCTTGGTTGGAACAAATGCTTTGGAGCCCTGGATGGCTAGTGATGAGCCCTAGAAATGGGTAACTATATGGGCTCATTCTGCCTATTATTTTCACTTAATCCACCATTCTCAATAGTTTTGTGCATTTTTTTTAATATATTTATGTAAAGAGAGTGAATGGGGATAGTCACTTTGCCACATAGTCTAATGAGTGTTTATTGCAGATTTTGCACATTTTTGGACAAGGACTAGGCATTTATTATTAGATTGGCAGCCAAACTCAAGGAAATAGGGTTGAGGACTTATAAGAGGGGTGTCTCCTGCATTAATGACCCCTTCCTCGAGTTCTCCACCAGCAGCTCGGAGTACAAAGGCCCACAATGATGATCAAAAGGGGTAGCCGAGCAAGTCTAGTAGAGCTGTTGTTATCTTCAGTTTAGGCAACTGAGTTCCTTAAGTTTAAGAGGACTGTTGGGAGTCCCCATTTGTATAAATAAGAAGGCTTCAAGCCTCAGTAGGTTAGCCATTTGATAGTCTATTTTCGCACTTTTGTGTAGTCTTGTACTCATCTCATTTCTGAGCTCTTTTTGCAGACAGTTTTGTGATGTAACTATTAGTTTTTGATTAATGAAGATGAATCCAGCTTTGAACCAATGCTGATCTTTTCTAGAGGGTTGCAGCTCTTGGTTTGGGGCCCAACCCAAGTGCCCAACACCTCCTTTATGTATTTATATGTTTTTTTCTTGCATTCATAAGTTGATTTCTTTTGTTTAGGTTAAATCTTTCTTTGATAAAATAGGTTTCTTTTGATGGTTAAATTAGTTGTTCTTGCTTCAGGTTGCTTAAGTAGTTTGTTGTAGTAACAGAGAAAGATCCACAAAGGCTAGTAGAAAGCCTTGACCTCCTTTCTCCCTCCTTGGGACCATGATTTGAGGTCAAGAGATCACTACTGCCACCAAAAACACAGTTTTTGCCTTTCATGCAATTACTAGTGTGATGTTTTGAGTTGGAGAAGTTGATATTTTCTTGGATTCACATGCTTAGACCATTTCATGTTCATTTACCATGGATTTCTCGCATAACTTTCTGTTCATAAATTTCTGTTCAGCAGTATTCTGTTTTAGGTCACATTTTAGGTCAAAATAGACAAACTATGTTTTTCGGTTCTTGCTTTGGTCAGTTTTGAGAAATAAGAGTGCAACTCACTTGTAGAACATTCTATCTTGTCATTCCTCCATAGAAAAACCTGTACTAGTTCATCTTTCAAATATTTCCCCACTCTTTCGCCATATTTCAACAATCTGCCCTAATTCCTGCATTTTTTCATAAAGTTGCTCTCTTGCCCTTTGAACAAATCCAACCATCTCCTTCATTCCTGATCTTCATTAACAGAGTCCTATACCTCTCAACACCTTAATCCAGCCTTCATTTCCCTTTTCCCATCAATTTTCCACCTTCAAACCTCCAAAAACCACTTTCGGTCTCCTCCTGTAGATCTTCCTATAGATCCCCTACAGCCTCCTGTAGAGGTTCATGCGGGTGATTTTTTGAAGTCTGGTCGCAATGGAAGTCTCCAAAAGGGTACTAGGGACTTCTTAGGACCTCCCCACACCTTCCTCACCTTCAGCAGAAGTCAACTCCATCTTCCCTGGCCACCAAACCTCTGCACAGTCACAATCAGTCAAACCATAAGCATAATAATTCCACATAAAAATACTCAAAAGTGCAAAAAGATGTTTTCTTTCCATTTCTCTTCAGAAGTAGCTTTAATAAATGCAATTTACCTTTTTAGAAGTTAATGTAACCCATTTCAGTAGTTGCTATCTCTTTGCTTGCAAAATTAGGGTTTGCATTTCGTTTCAATTTTCCTTCTCTTTCTGCAAGTAGAATAGCCCCTGTAGAATTAGCTCTCTTCCATCATAGTAAAAGATTCTTCTGAGAACTCATAGAAGTTGGCTTATGCTCCTAGCGAACTTGTGCCAGCTGATCAAGTGACAGCCTGCAGTAAGAGCTAGTACTTGTGCATACAACACTGTCGCTTCCAAGTTTGTTACGAACTATCGGGTTGATAAAAGTAAAGAAGGAAGCCCCAGGAGTTGAAGCATTATTTTTGGGTGATTCGATTGTTTGACTCATAGGGGAATAATACTCATATGACTCCTTTTCAAAATCCTTAACATGTCCTATATCAATTGATCGTACTCACTATGTAACTCAACATGTCTTATGCCCCTCGAATTGTATATCAACGTAAGTAATGCATTATAATTCCTAACCCAGCTCGCATCATCCATTCCAGATCGATAGCTTGTTATATCCCCTTATCCTAGGATCCAAATCCATCTCCAATGCCAGGTCGAGCGGATGAACCAGTAACGGATACGGTCGAAGTTTACTCATATGAGAAGGAGCGCTATACCATAATGAGAAGTTTTACTAACGGCTATGTCCAGGGCCCCGAAGGTTACCGAAAGAACGCACGATGATCAAGATTGGATTGAGCAAGCCATTGAGGTCTTTCTGTCTGTATGGAGGGAAGAAACAAACTCTAGCTACGATGGAGAAGTTTAGGCGGTTTAGGTAGCTCCTCGGTAGTTCGGCTTCGGGCACTTAGTGTTGGGTTCTTCGGCGGGTGGTTCTATCTCTGTGTTATAATAAAGTAAGTAATCCAGGCCGCCATCGATTGAACAGGTCTAAAAGGAGTGGATCTTCGTGGAGATGCATCATCTGGAAAAGGTGAGGAATGAGCCGGGACCCCATTCAATAGAGGGGATCGGATCTCACCAATGATCCTCCGGGGGGCAAGGAATTCACTGTAGTTGGAGGTATTCTTAGGGGAGGGCAGGGGATTCATTTCATATTCCTTTCATTCGAGGGTAGCGTCGTGTAAGGGAGATTCTTTATACGAATTATCCATATTCTTCTTATGCCCAATAGTATACAGGTCCTCTACAGGTCATGCATGCTCCGCATCCTCTCCCGTTGGTCGAGCGTGCTTCGCATCCTCTCCCATTGGTCGAGCGTGCTCCGCATCCTCTCCCGTTGGTTGAGCGTGCTCCACATCCTCTCCCGTCACCACTCTTTTTTGGCACCATTTCCGAGGAAGCGTCAGAGTATTTTGTGATTACTGCTTTTCTTCTATTTTCTACTGCAACATTCTGCTAAGTAGTTTATTTCAGCAAGAGTAGAGTAGTTGTTTCATTTCAATTCTGCAAAAGTAGATTACACATTTCCTGATTTCATTTCAATTCTGCAATTTCATTTCAGCAAGCATAGATTATACATTTCCTACTTTCATTTCAATTCTGCAATTTCATTTTAGCAAGCATAGATTAGACATTTCCTGCTTTCATTTCAATTCTGCAATTTCATTTCAGCAAGCGTAGATTAGACATTTCCTACTTTCATTTCAATTCTGCAATTTTCATTTCAGCAAGATTCATTTCAGTTAGTTGCAATTTGTTGTTCAATCCATTTCAGTTTTGCAGGTACAAGCAAAAAAAAAAAAAAAAAAAAGAGATTTCCTTTCATGCCTCATAGGAGTAGAGATAATTCAAAAATATGTTTGCCCAACACCCCCACTACTTCACACAGCTAACCTTCTCTCTTTTTTGGTGGCTACAATCAAGAAACACCCTTAGGTAACAGCCAGACATATTTGAAGAACCTATAGGGGAAGAAGAAGAAGAAACCCATTCCTCTGGAGCTAATGGCTGAAAAAAAAAATGTTGGGAGTAGTACCTTGTCTTCCAACTCATCTCTTAGAAGTGAATTTGAGAATCGGCTAGAAGATTTCAAGAGCGAGATGAGGCAGATTCTTGCCATGCATATCAAAAGAAAACAAGAGGAAGTAGAGAGGGCTTTGGCCATATTTTGTCCCAGGTGCACTAGAAAGCATCCTAGGAACGAATGTCCATTGCACTCTATAGAAGATTATTTAGTCTGTGAAGAAGACCATCCTATGAATCAGTGCCCTTCCTTGCTCAGAATTAAAGCTGCATATCAGAGGGCCAAAGGAGCCACTGAATCATTCTATTTCATGAACCAAAGGAGGCCACATGGACCTAGACCTTACTAGCAGGGAATGCAAGGGACATCCCAGACCTATTACAACCCCAATCAAGCCACTTCCATTCCTTCTTGGGGTCCCCCTACTCATCCTTCTTGGTCCACACCTCCTGCTTGGTCCTTCACATCTCCATATTATGCCCAACTAGCTACTCATCCATTTCACCCCTATGCTCAGCCACAGCCTCAGTGGAATGCACCTCATCAGGGGTGGAGGCCCCAGTACAACTCTCCTCCCACTGTTTTGCCTCCACCACCTACTTAACTGCAACCACTACCTCCTGCTCCTCCAAGACAACCCCAAATACCTACTCAACCGAACTCGAACCCCAACAATCGACAGGCCCAATAAGTATATAGTGGGGAAACATCATGCCCAACCTATGTTGTGGAGATTCAGGAGATTAACCTACGATCTGGGAAGGTTCTCGCAGGTAGCCAACCTCCTTTTCCTAAGGAGGATGAGGAAGAAAAATAGGAAAGTGAACCCAAAGTCATTCCATCCTTCCTGAGAGACTAATTGGAACCACACAACTGACCCCAAAAGAAACTGAACTTCTGGGAGAACTGAAATAGTTATATGTAAAAATACCACTTCTCCAAGCTATAAAGGGTGTGCCTATATACAACAAGATGATCAAGGAGAAGTGCTTCAAACACCCAGGTAGATGAAAGAGAGATGCCCCAACTATCAACGTCATAGGACAACTGTCTGACCTGATGTTGGGGCAGGTAATTTGTTCGAAATATCTAGACCCTGGGAGTCATGTAGTCGATGTCCACATCAATGGCACCATAATCCGCCAATCAAAAGACCAGGGACACTATGCTCAAAGTCAACCTTCATGGTTCCCTAAGAAAGACCTCAACAGTACTGCAGTTAGTAGACCGCTCCACCATGACCCCTAAGGGGATTGTGGAAGATGTCATGGTCTCTATTGATTCATGGGAGTACCCTGCTGATTTCCTGGTTCTCCAACCAAAGGCAAAGCTCATTGGGTGCCCTCTCATCCTGGGAAGACCTTGGTTGGCTACTGCAGATGCCTACATCATTTGTCGAGCTGGGAACATGACAATCAAGAATGGGCACATGTCCAAACATCTACTCCTCTATCCTCCTGTTATCACTCAGGTTGTTCCCTGCCTCTTGAAGGGAATACGGCCGAGGTAACCACTAACCAATCTTTTAGCTGCAGGTTCTAGCCTACCTGCAACCAGAGAGGGCTCTTTATTTATAATTTAACTTTGTTTTGGAGTATTTTAGGCTAGTTATGACACACAGGGTTTTGTTTTAAGTTTGTTGGATGGTGATTTCAGGCAGAGTTGGGATGCAAATCAAAAACATTCTGTTCCATTGGGCAGATGGAGTCAATGATGATGTACTGCTGAAAGTGTTTCTTGGGGAATGGTGATGCTACAAAGCAAGATAGACAGTCTAGGAACAATTTTCAAATCTGGAAATTGATGGAATGAAGTCAGGGAATGAAAGGCAATCAAGAATCTTTCATTATGCTGGCAGAGGGAAAGAGCATGAATATCATCAAGGAGCAATAAAGAATTCCTAGGTAATATTCAAAGTGAAAGAATCAGTGCAAACATGATCAGTTAAGAATTCATATTCATGACTAATTCTGAAGAAAACATAATTGATAATAGAGATTGAACACAGGGTGCATTTAAACAAATCCTGGGCTATTCTTTTTCTCTGTTAGCAAGATTATGGAACATATGTGAAATTTGCAAACACATATAACATAAAACAAAGTTTAGAATAAATTATTGTTACATAGAAGGACACAGGAATTCTGTAGCAGGTCTCAGAACATCAAATCCACATCAAACAGTGCAACAACAGTGAGCTTGAACGATCATTTGTATTAGAACAGTCTCAGAATTTATAGCGCAGCCCAAAGAGAAAAAACACCAAACCCCAAATACATTCTATGGGGAGGTATTTATACAAAAATGATATACAAAATATATTCTAGATAAGTCTTCATGCAATAAGTTCCTTCACCAACTTTTCAAAAGAAGTAAATGAAAGAAATAAATGCTGCAGTAATTGTTGGTGTGCTAGCTGTCCACTTTGTCAGATATATTTGACTTTTTGGACTAACTGAGTCGGCTGAAGCTGCGTCTTTAATCTGCGGTTCTTGTATTTGCTGTCCTGGTGCTTTGCTGCGTCACTGATTTGCTGTCCTGGCCTTGGCATCCATACTTGGTCTTTTATTAATGAGCTGCAGTCATAATTTGATGCTTTATTTCTGTTGTTTTTACTCTTTAACAGGTGGCCCGTGTATCCAAATTTGCTGACTTGTAGCTGGTTAAAAATCTGAAGCTGATCAAAAGAGGGAACAAAAATCAAATTACCTGGGTAGAATTTCCATCATTGCCTACCACCAATCCTCTGTAGGCAGCTCATGTCTTTGTGTTTTGATCAGTGTTTCATCAGCTTTAGTGTATCTATAAAAGTTGGTCTGAACCTCAAACAGGTGATTTATCTCATTTTCAATATAAAACAGGTTCTCTAATTTGTCATAAAGATTGTGTCCAAAGGGAGGCCCTGTTTCTTCTGAGGTACTTGAGGATGTGGTAATCTGATTTGAAACATAGTTATTCATTCTGGTAATATACTGTTCACAGGTCAGTAGTCTTCCAGCGCTGGTTAATAAACTGGGTAATCCTCTGCTTTGCAATGCTACAAGCTTTAGTTTGAAGTCATCTATTTCTTCTTGCATTTCTTGGCACTTTCTTTCTAGAGTTTGCACAAAATTTCTTAGGGTCAACACCTTTTTTGCTGTCAGAATAGTATCTGTCCTACTGCTGATGTCTAATGCTGCTAACTCCGCTTTGGTATGAGTGTTCAGGAAGTGAATCATTTTACTGGCGTGCTCAGGCATATTTCCCAATGCTACTCTAGCCCTTTGAGTCTCAAATTGAGCTAGGCCTATCAATTCTATTTGTTCATGTATGGCCTAAATCGATCGCCATTGGTCAGTGATTGACTGGCCAATTTTGGCCCACAAAATTTTCTTGATTTCAGGTAGAGTTTTGTCTAGGGTAAGCTCCTTCTCTAAGGCTTTTATTTTGTTGTCCAAGGCTTTTATTTCTCTTTGTTTCTCAGCCACTGTCATCTTGGACTTGTCATAGCTTGCCTCCAGCTTGGCCAACATTTCTTTGGCCTCTTTCACCTGAACTTCTAGCTCTTTGACTGATTTCATCATCTCTTCCATGCTCATGCTATATTCTGGTGTTATTGTTGTTGTTGCTGCTGTAGCATCTGTAGTTTATGTAGCTGTTGTGGATGTTGGGATAACAGGAGGGATTCCTGCTGCTTGTGTGGGAGGAACAGTGGCAACAATTGGAGCTGTTTGAGGTGGCTGGGAGGTCGACTCTCCTTGCTTGCCTTGCAATGCTCTCTCCAATTATTCCTCCATCTGAATTATTCTTTGGTTCATCTTCATTAGCAGATCCATGGTATCTTCTCCTTCCTTTTCTTGTACAAGTTCTGCAGTTTGAGGGTGCATAGTTGCAGGCAGCCTCAATTGCTTTCTCAGTGCAGCAATATCTTCCTCTTTTTTCTTTATGAGGGCCTGGATGGCTTTAGCATCCTTCTTAGGATCATGTCCTAGTTCCACAATGATTTCCTCCAATGTCTTTATTCTATTATCTTTGGCAGAGGAAGACATTCTTTCCAAATCCAATTGAGTGTTTGTGTTTTTCAATGATTCCTTCAGTTGATGAGCTAGCATGGCCTTGTCTTTTAGAGTGGCATAGACCATTTCACCGGTTTTCTTGTGCAGCTCTATTTGGTCCATCAGGTGTATGTCCTTGGAGAGGACCTCTAAGCTTGTCTTTATATAATCTGCAGCTGTCTGGGGCTATGGTATCTTAGGCTTGAAATGACTTAGAATCATCTTTTCCTCCTTAAAGTCATAAGCTGCCATTAATCTCTGTTGTTTGGAGGGTGTTGTCTTGAGGAATTGATCATATAGTTGTACTCTTAACAACTCATTTTGGGCCTTGATTTCCATGAAAGTTCCTTTAATGCCAGGCGGTTGCTTGCTTTGCTGTCTTGAGGAAGACACCTCCATACCATGTTGCCTCTCTTGCTCTTGCTGGAATGAGCTAGTAGGTGTTTACTGGCTAGTTTCTCTTCCCCTCCTTGGGCTTTCTATGACTTCTTCACTTATTTCCTCCTCAACTTGAGGATCAACTCTCTGTCTTTTGGCTTTTGGTTGCTGTATTGACCCACTTGGAGGTGTGGTCTCTTCCCTATTCCTCGTTTTACCTCTTTCCTCATTAAAAGGAGTTTGTAAAGCTGGCACTTGTGGTGCCTCAGTTTGCTGTGGAGGGGCCTGCCCTTGAATCTACTCCTTTGAGGTGGTAGGCTGTTCTGTCATTGTTTCTTGTTCTGCATCCATTACCTCCTTTCCTTTTGCTGTACCTATTGCTGGTGTAGATCTTTCTTGGGCAGCTTGTGAAGCTGCAGCAGTTGATGGGCCTTCTCCGGCTTGTTGTGGCAGTTTGAATGTTATCTACTCAAAAGAATCTAAGTCAAGTGTTTTTTCCAAATCTTTGACATTTTGCTCCATTATTTCTTCTTGGGTGAATTCCTCAACTAGTGTCCCTTGCACCCACTCATCTTTGATTAGCAAATTGTTCAATCTGTGGGATTTTGCAGTGTTCATAGGCTGACAGCCTATATTTTATTTTTCTGGCATTAATAAAGCCATCTGGGTCATAAGGAACCCACCAAAAAATCCTTTTTAACTTGAGTTTCTCCCCCAATATTTGGTCAGCATCTTGCCAACCTTCTTTCTTGTTCATGACAAAGGGGCCTAGTTGGTCTTTGAATTTCAGGCGAGCTTTTTTCTTGACACTATGAAAATGAGTTGAATCTGAATTGATGAGTTGCCTGTAATAGTCTAAGGCAAACAGTCTCATTGGTACATATCTTGGGAGCCTGTAGGGACAGAACTCACAGCCATAGATCCTAATGACATTGTGATTTTGGTAAAAGTACCAGTCACCTATTTTGTAGTTCTTTGAAAGCTGCAATATTTTCTGCATGTCATTGGATAGCCTAGTAGGAGGAGTTCTCATTAGGAGACAAGAGACTGGATAGACAAACAGGTCAATAAACTCACAGTAAGAGTAGGGGGTGTTTTGGACTTCATGAAAGACTGAGGTCCAAAAAATCATAGACCACTTTTCTCCCTTAGTGTCCAATCTTTTGATGGGGCATTGGAAGCAGTCTGGTTGATAATACATGAACAAATGATAGATATAGGATGAATATTTGAAGACTCCCTCCCAATCCAGCTTCAACAGTTGGTCATGTATCTTATTGGAGATGAATTTGGCATAATTGTACTTGACAGCAGGGGGCTGTCCTGGGCTAAATGCAGACAGCATGACTAGTATAGTTTCATCAATGTGCTCACTTGTTTTGAAACCTAGTACATAGGATATCATATCAACTAGTAACTTTCCCACTTCATTGAAACACACATAGAGAAAAGGAGGTGGGCCTGTAAGCTAGCGGTCTGCTCTCATGAATACTTTGGCAATTCGGGCTATCTCAGAGCTGGAAAGTTTAGGACCTTCATCAAGCATGAATTTCATAGAGAGAGGGACCAGAAGCTGAGTATGCTTGAAGATTAGCATTTGGTTGATTGAGTCAGGAGTTATTTGGAAGAGGGTGCTCCCAGATGGAGACTTGACTGCTCTTTGAGATGGGTCATAGTTTTCACAACAGAGGCGAATAATTTCAGGGAAAATATTGACAGAAGGGAGGAAGTAGATGGGCAAGTTTGACTCCCAAATGCCATAGATGTCACTGTTGATCAAATAACTATTCCTCAGCTGATAGAAGGTCTGCAAGTGATTTCTGTCCCCGACCAAATCCTGAATTAGGTGGTCCCTATCAGCCAAAGGCAATGCTTCAAGTTGCTTGTGAGGTGCATTGAGAGGAGTGATGTTCAAGGCTATTGGAGTGGCCATCTTGAATGCTCTGTGTCTGTAATCTGAAATTTGGATTGGTGTAACAACTAAATAGTGAAAATTGCCTCTGAAACTTTGTCAAGAAGCTGTAGGATGAGCTTAGATATAGAACTGGCCTTCACTGTGTATAGTTTATGGTAAAAAAGCAAATTTGCAGAATTTAGATAGGTTTTTGAATAAACCCCTCGGATTCATAGGCTGTGAGTATATTGCAAAGGGAATGGGAATGTTTTTTAGCCAAATGAGTGAAATTTTGCAGAGGATTTTGACAAAGGGAGTGAATGCATGGGCAGTTTGCAGACTCTGCCAGTGAAAAACAGCCTCGGAATGTATTTTAATGGCAGAATTTGCAAAGAAGGGCCAGTTTGTCGGGTTGCTCTTGAACAAAGGGTCACCTAGTGAATTTACAGGTGGAATTTTAGGGGATGGAGTGCATTTTAGTGTGAATTTGCAGATGTTCAATCAATTTCAATGGAGAAACTACGGAAAAACAGGGTTTATGGGTCAACAATGGGTAAATACCTATTTTTATGGCGCAGAGGGCAACTAGCAGGTATAGCTTGAGCTGCGAGATTGAGCTATTGAGCCGAATTCACGGGGTGATGGACTATGCGCGTTGGTGGCTGATTGAACATAAAATCGCATGCAAGCGGCTCCACAGGCGCAACAATAAAAAACAAACAAAATAGTCATTTTCATGACTTTTTATTGAATTTTGGACATTTTAGCGCTTTTGGCACTTTTCGGGGATGACGTCAGCATGACGTATTTTTGGCGCGTAGTGGGTACGGAGGGTGACATGGCAGTTGACGTGTATGGTGACGTGGCAGATGACACGTTGGCGGGGCGGTGATATCAGCAGGTGATGTGGTAGTGGTATAGAGCAGCGGTGGGCCGACATGTACGCAACGTCATATGGTGACGGGGACCTGACGTCATTGGGCAGGTGGCAGGTGGTTTCCGGTTTTCCCCGCACCGCTTTTGGCCCAGGGTGGTATTGCAGAGGGGGGCTCCGATCACGCCGGGAGATTGACACGTGGCGGGGGTACGGTAGCAATACTGCCCATCCCCCGGACACTAATCTTCGGCAGATCGGGGCATGCGATATTGCCGCCCACCGTTGGATTAAAGGCTCTGGATCGGACGGCGGACGGGAAGTTAAAGCTGCGGGGTTTCACAATGAAGGGGGCCCGCGCAATATTCAAATGTTTAATAACGCGCCGGGGGTATAAAACTTTGGGTTGTGGCATGTTATATGGTTTATATGGGGCAGATATGGTTATTGGTTTAACCAAATGTTAAACTAAACCCATTATATATATGCGCGCGGGGTTATAGTATGGTTTTAGGAGGGGGGTTAACATGGTTATTTATTTAACCTGGCACTAAATAAACTCTGAAGGTTTATACGCGGAAGGGTTAATACCAAGGCCCCAAATGGACCTAGTATTCCCCTAACTTTGTATTGTATGGCTATAGTGCCAAGGGGTGGGGATATTTACATTTTTTGGGTTTTTTATATAGTTTTTTGTATGATAGGAATGGGAAAAATGATTGAGGGAGCTAAAATAATAGAGTTAAATGTTAATATGACTTTGTGGAATGAAACAGCATGGATAAATGCTAAGTTTGTAGAGTGAAACTTAGGCATAGAGAAATAAAAGGAGTATGGAATGATCATTTTTACACAAGAAATGTGGCTTCTTTTCATTAAGTAAAGTCATAGTTTGACTTAGCATTTCTCATAAAATGAAGTGAAGTAGGACTATTGGGCAGATCCCAAGGTCCTTGAGGGGATGTTAGTAAAATATTTCTGGGGGAATGATGGGGAATAAGTCATGCTTCCATTGTCATGCAACCAAACAACTACCATGATACCAATGTCATTGATGATATGAGTCTTTCTTGACAAGACAAAAAGTGAGCACACACTTGCTTCTGCAACCTCAAACTGCCTACCCAGCCTAATACACCTAGCATTTTTTCTTCCTTTGGATTGGGTGCATTTGGACTAGCAAACCCTGATTGTCCTCTTTTCTTTTGACTGCCCTCCTATCTAAGTCTACCCTTATCTCTTCCAAGGGCCCAGATTAAGCAGTTGGGCTCCTTAATTTCTCTACATATCTACTCATCTGCCAAGCTTGAACTGTTTGGACAGATATTCATTCTCTATTCTACAACAGCAAATTCAAATATGGAGTGGTCCAGATTGAACTGTTGGGCCATCCATCAAGTGTGATAAACAACAGTATTTGCACATTGTGAACTTGCAAACAAGATAGCAGTGGCATTTTGGCTGGCCACTTTCCTGGTCTTTTGGTTTGGGGTTCATTTTCTTTTCTTTTTTTTGACCATTTTACTCTTTTTGCCCTTTGATTTTTCTTTTAGGGCATACCCTCTTTACATTTGTTAATTATCTTTATTTGTATACAAAATATGCAACCTTTACAACATGCAAGGATGAACATATTTGGCACTTCCATAGTCAATCATGAAACATGAAACCTATTAGTATAGGAACCTAACAGTGGCTCCACTTGGGGATGGCTTGTCCTGGTGAAAAGCCAAGAACATCAGGTCAGATGGCCTTATTCTCAGTTGGTTGTTGCAATTTCAAAACTTCCTTCTCCTGGGAACCAATGATCTGAACCTTTGTAGCCTGTATGCAGTGCTCATGAGCTGATCTGTGAAAAATCACATCTCTGTCTTTGCTGGTTTCTCTGAGTGCTTATCATCACCTTTATAATTCCCAAGTCTTCTTCTTAATCTCTTGTGGTAAACTCAAAATATACACCAAAAGTGGTGTAATTCCTTGACTTTTTCCTCAAAATCTGCTGCATTTTGTTCCTTATCTAATTGCTGTAAATGAAACTGATGGAAATACAACTATTTATGTACAATATACAGTTGTGTTATGTTGATAAAAAAGAATCAAAATAATGTTTGAGCATTCACCCATTAATTGGGCCTTCCTCAGTATTTGTGCCATCCAAACTCTTCAAAAAATAAGCATTGTTGCCTTGTACAGCTTGAATAACAAATGGTCCTTTCCAAAGAAAATAAAATTTCCCATGTTTCCCTTTATCTTCCCTCCTAGAGTCCCATCTCAGCACTTTGTTTCCTATGAAGAAATCTTCAGCTTTTGTTCTTTTGTCAAAGATCTTCTTGAGTTTATCTTGTAGAACCTGGGTTCTCTGATATACTTCTTCTCTTGTCTGCTGCAAGTGAATAGTTTGATTGATCCTTCTCTGAATATCATTAGGCTCTGCTTGTATTTCTTGCAGTAATTTGATCACAGGGATTCCTATGGAGGAGGGGAACACAGCCTCCAGGCGATATACCAACTCATATGGACTTGTACCAATAGATCTTTTGGTGGTCGATCTGTCTGCCCATAGTGCGTTTACAAGCTTCTTATGCCAATTCTTTTTGTTCTCCTCCAAGACCTTTTTGATGATGTTGATGAGGCTTTTGTTGGATGACTCAGCTAGGCCATTACCTTGAGGGTAGTAGGCTCTGGAGTGACCCAAGGTAATGTGGTATTTGTGGAAAAAGTTGATCATTTTTTTGGATTTGAATGCAACAAAATTGTCTGTAATAATCTTTTCTGGATAGCCAAATCTAGACAAGATGTTGGTTTCTAAGAATTGCATGATGATTGAGTCATTGGCTTGTCTACAAGGGATGTCTTCTATCCATTTGGTAAAATAGTCTGTGGTAGTCAAAATCCACCTGTGTTGGCCAAAGGATGAAGGGTGAATTTCACCAATGAAGTCTAAACCCCATTGTTGAAATGGTCTTTCAATTGAAATAGGTTTAAGAGGAAAAGGGAGTAGCTTTTTCTTGCCTTCAAAAATCTGGCATTTATGGCATGTAACTACAAACTTTTTCACATCAGCAAACAGGGAGGGCCAATAAAATCTAGCCCTTAGGATTTTATCAGCTGTTGACTTCCAATACAAGTGTCCTCCACAGTCACCTGCATGAAATTCCCTGAGTACTTTGTCAGTTTCATCCACTGTTAGGCAATTAAGCAAAATACCTTCATGATTTTTCCAAAATAAAACATTATCTATAATACAAAACTTTGATGCCTTCATTTTCAAGAATCTCTTCTTAGTCCTGGACAACCCTGGAGGGGCTTGTAGGTTTAATAATACAAAACATATGTCAGCATACCAAGGCAATTGTAAAATGGCTTGATTGATCTGTGGAGTCGCCATCTCCTATTCGTTATCCAGTTCATTGATGTCAAGGGCTTGGAAGTTGGTTTCAGTCATCAGTTTGGCTAATCCTTGTCCTTTTATGAGTTTTGTTGGCTTGATTTCAATGTCATACTCTAGGATGTTGGCTATCCATTTGCCCCTTTTACCTTCAATTCCTTCTTGAGTTAGAATGTCCTTAACCACAACATTTGGAACATAGGCTATCACATGATAGTATAAGATATAAACTCTGAAGTCTTTGATGGCTTTTACAAAGGCATAAGCTTGCTTTTCCATGATCTGTTATTTGAGTGGAGCATCTCTAAGGGCTTTGCTAAAAAAAGAAATAGGCTTCTCACACCCTTGGTCATCTTTTTGCAATAGGACAGCAGCGATAGTATGCTCAAATGCAAAGGAAAAAATGATGAAATCTCTATCAAACCTGGGACTTGTGACGACTGGTGTTTTTGTTAGGGCTGTTTTGATGTCCCCAAAGGCTTTCTTAGCTTCCATTGTCCATTTGACTTTAGAATCTTTCTTGAGCATGTTGTTTAACAGTCTAATTAGCTCAGCCAGATTAGGAATGAATCTTCTTAGGAAATTGATCTTTCCTAAAAAGGCTTGTAGTTCCTTGATGTTTCTTGGATGAGGCACTTGGAGAATAGCTTGAATTCTATCTGGGTCAATTATAATTCCATCTTTTGAGATTATATGTCTAGGAGCTTGCCTTCTTCTAGGCCAAACAATGATTTCTTAGGGTTCAACGATATGCCATATTTTTCGCAAATTAGGAACACTTGCCTTAAATGTTCTAAATGTTCTTGGTCTGATTTTGAAAAAGTAGTGAGGTCATCAAGATATATGACTAAGAAATCATGGATCTCTTTGGAAAAGGCTATGTCCATTGCTCTCTGAAATGTGGCCCCTGCATTTTTGAGTCCAAAAGACATTTTGACATATTTTAAGGTTCCCTAAGGCATTGTAAAGGTAGTTTTGTCTTGATCATCCGGGTGGACTAAAATCTGATTGAACCCTAAGAATCCATCTAACAATGAGATCCTAGAGGCTCCCATTACCCTTTGTAGGATATGGTCCATTTTAGGTAGGGGGTAATGGTCTTTGAGAGAGACTTTGTTCAAATTTCTCAAGTCAACACACAATCTTATCTCTCCGATTTTCTTCCTAGTAGGCACTAGATTTGAAATCCATTCTGAGAATCTGATAGGTGCAATGATTCCAGCTTCATACATTTTTTAACTTCCTTTTCAATCAAGGGAAGGAGGACAAGATTCACCCTTCTAAGCTTTTGTTTAAAGGGTTTTTGATTCTCTTTCAAGGGTATTGTGTGTTGGATGACCGAAGTATCATAGGATTTGAGATCCTCATAACTCCAAGCAAAGACATCTTGGAATTCTTTAAACAAGTCAATGTATTTCAACTTCTGATCAACAGGCAATGTCTTGGATAGTTTTACCATTTTGGGATTTTCTGTAGTTCCAATGTTACAATCCTCAATTTCTGCATTGAGAGGTTGCATCTTTGGCTTCTTAGGAATGTCATTTGAATCAAATATGTCCTCTAAAGGAGTTAAGCCCGTGGGCGGAAAATTATCTTTAAGTTCAATTACTTCAGATTCTATCTCAGCTATTTCATCAAGGTCTGTTTGCTTCAGCTCTTGTAAATTTTTGTCATCAAACGTTGTTGGGCACAAAATCAGATTTGTTGTTTCAGCTGATATACTTTGCTCAATTTTGTCTACTTGCTGTTGTTCATCAACAGTGCTAGTATCAATGTTTATACCCAAGAATTCCTCTTTCAAAGTTAGGAAATTATTTATTTGTGTATCACTCTCAAAGACTTGCCAATTTTTGACATTATCTGGGACAACAGGTCTGTGTTTGATTTCAGTGGTGAAATGGTGGTTGGGTTCAAATGGTAACTTGCAAGTGCTAGCAAAAGTTGCCAAGCTATGTGCATGTAAATTGTGCTTTCTAGGAATTTTGGTGAGTTGAGATTCTGAGAAGGTGTTAAGAATTTCAATGGCTACCCCTCTGTAAGCTCTCAACCTAAGATCATTTGTAACAAAAGTTCCCTTCATCTGCTGTATAATCAGATCTGAATCCCCTAGAATTGAAACCTTAGTTGCACCAAGATCTCTAATCAGTTTGAGTCCTAACAACAGGGCTTCATACTCAGCCATATTGTTTGTGCATCTGAAATTTAATCTATATGCATGACCTTCAGCATGGTCATTTTTCATGTTGTGTATCCAAACCCCTGCCCCTGCTCCTAATTTGTTTACTGAGCCATCAAACTCTAAGTACCATAAGATTTCTTGGTTATAACTAGCCTTAACTGTTTTAGAAGCTTGCTCAATGGGCAGATTTGGCTCTTGTATTTCACATGATATATCATTTCCCTTTGTTGCATCAATCATATCAACAGTTTTTTGATCTTGGGCACTAGATTGTTCCTTTATGCTTTGTGTTTGTGTTGCTTCTAGGAATTTGACATCAGTTTTGGTGCACTTCCCAACATTATATAAAATGAATGAATCCATATTGGAATTCATAGAATAGATGAGGAAGTTATGGGGTTTTTCTTGAATACTAACCACATATTTCATTAGTGTTTCCCGATATAATCTCTTTGGCTGGCCAAAGACTGAAATAGTGGCATAGGACATGCTTAGTTGCAAAGATCCTTGGAGTTTTGCACCCCAAGATCTGGACAAAAGCATACCATACTTAGGTGGAATATCAGCTACCACCACATCCATCAAGATTGTTTTAGCTGGGTATTGGACTAGAGATACACAAAGGTCTTTGATTAGGCCTAGACACCTAACCTAGCTGGAAGCAAATGAGAACAAGTCTTTGTAGGGCCTTGTGATGTCTAGATCCAGTCTCTCCATCACAGATTTAGGCATTAGGTTATGGGAAGCTCCCGAATCAAACATAGCATTATGCAGCACTTTGTCATGAATGTTTAAGCTCACATAAAATGGAGGAACCCCTCCATCTACTGTTTTACCATTGACTTCCGGACCGAAAATCAACTCAGGTTGATCATCTAGAACATTGACTGCATCCCTATTCTCTGGTATTTGTAGTGACCTATTGATTTTCTGTCTGTAAATTTCATGTTTGGCCAATTCAGAGAGAGGAATAGCTATTTTTAGCTTACCTATTTCTGTTTCCAAGTTAAAAGGCTTTTCTATCTGAATTTTTGTATTATGGACAGCAAAATTTTCCTTTTCAACTGGATTTTCAGTGATATCCTCTTGATTATGAGTGCTATTTTGAGGTATATCTTATTTGAAATTACTTTCAGGAGGGTAGTTTAGATTTTATTTAGAGGAATGGGATGTGTATGGATGATTTTTTGAGGGCTGTAAGTCTGATATGTCTTCCACAGTGACTTCCTTTGGGTCAGGGTCTGTTTTAGAAGAGGGTTCTATCTGGATAGCTTTATCTTTTGTTTTCTTTGGTTGCTTGGTATCCTTCAGCTTGGCAGTTTCAGGAACATCTATGGTTCTGCTTCTTAGTTTGTACTGTTTATGAACCTCATAGACTGCTGCATCATAGCCTTCCCTAAAATCAAATGACTCTCTGGATTTGGTTTGAAATTGATTGAAATTGTGAGCTTCTTGGTCATCTTGTGTTAGGAAAATTTTTTGCTCATTGTTTAACCCCATCAAGTTGATTTGGGTGTCCTCTACTGGCTCATTAGAGGTCGAGGCTTCGGTATAGTTCTCTTGAAATGGAGGTCTGATGTTCTGATCAGGACCAGTCCTCCCAACATTTGGATTTTGATTTTTTCTAAAGTTTTGGTTTCTTGTAGTATTACTTGGTTGACCTTCCCATGATGATTTTCTTTCGATGGTTTCCACTCTATCCCCAAGTCTGTCCATACCTTTGATGATTGCATCAAGTTTTTTTTCAAATGCTGAAGGCTCTTCTTTGAAAGTTGTCCTTCTTTCAGCTCTTGCCCGATTTTGCTTAGCAATTAGATTTGCCTCCACACTAACAACTATATTCTGCATGTCTTCTAAGCTTGGAGGGGCTCTTTCCCTCAGTTGGTATGCCATGTCAGAATCAAATCCATTAGGGAATTTGATCAAAGCTAAATCAGGTGGAGGTCTAAGGTTTTGAGGAATAGCATTATAAACATTGTTGAACCTAGCACAATAGTCTTGGACAGTTTCTTGTGGGCCTCTTTTCAAATTTTCATATTCTGTCAAGATGTGTAAAGGGTCTTTTTTGTTTTCCCATCTATTTAAGAACGATTGATAAAGAGCTTCTGAATCAGCTATTGAATTTGCAGCAAGTGCTCTAAACCAAATCCTCACATCACCAGTTAGACTTTGGAAAAAAATCTTCATTCTCACATCATCATCATCTATTTCATAATTCTCAAAATAATCTTGCATTTTCTTAGTGTGTTGCTGGGTTGTATAGGAGCCAGTACCATCAAAATATGTGATTTTACTATGATAATCCTGAGGCATAGCCCCTGGATTTCCAGGCAACTGAAGAGAAGCATAACGGTTTGCCATATTTACAAGGATAAATGGGACAACAGGAAGAAGTGGGACAGCTGCAACAGCAGGGCCAGTAGAAATATGTGCAGTGGATGGAGGTGTGGAGAAGGTGCTTTGAGAGGTGGATGAGGAACTAGGAGAGGCAGCGGTAATATGAGGAGAGATTGAAGCTTTAGCAGGAGTTGGGATATAATTCTGCTTAACTGTTTGAAGGTTTGAATCAGCAGATTTTTCTTGTTCTTCTTGTTTCCTAAGGGTCTTAGAAATTAAATTGGGATTTTCAAAAATAGCTGGAGGATCTAGGTCAGGGTTTGACCTGGTGTAACGAGTTTTCTTTTTTGGAGCCAGCTTCTAAATTTGTTTTTGGTATTTTCTGGGAATGTTTTAAGATCACATTTTTTTCACAATATTCTACAAGAGTTTCTTTGAAATATAGGAGGCTTTGGGCTTTCCTTTGAATATGTTGAAATAGAGGAAACTGATCAAATGTTTGGAACAGTTGTTTAAAGCCTAAAACTATACTGGAGATTGACTGAAGCAGCTTTTATTTACTCCTGTAAATGCAGAGCAAAGACAGTTTCAAAGGCTAGCTGGCTAACTTCAGGCTCCATCTGTAGCTTTAGAAAATAGACAGCAGTTACAAATAGTCATTTAGATTCCCCAGTGGAGTCGCCAATGATGTTATCACTCAGGTTGTTCCCTGCCTCCTGAAGGGAATACGGCCGAGGTAACCACTAACCAATCTTTTAGCTGTAAGTTCTAGCCTACCTGCAACCAAAGAGGGCTCTCTCTTTATATTTAACTTTGTTTTGGAGTATTTCAGGCTAGTTATGATGCACAGGGTTTTGTTTTAAGTTTCTTGGATGGTGATTTCAGGTAGAGCTGGGATGCAAATCTAAAACAGTTTGTTCCATTGGGCAGATGGAGTCAATGATGATGTACTGCTGAAAGTGTTTCTTGGGGAATGGTGATGCTACAGAGCAAGATAGACAATCTAGGAAGAGTTTTCAAATCTAGGAATTGATGGAATGAAGTCAGTGAATGAAAGGCAATCAAGAATCTTTCATTATGCTGGCAGAGGGAAAGAGCATGAATATCATCAAGGAGCAATAAAGAATTCCTAGGTAATATTCAAAGTGAAAGAATTAGTGCAAACATGAGCAGTTAAGAATTCATATTCATGACTAATTCTGAAGAAAACATAATTGATAGCAGAGATTGAACACAGGGTGCATTTAAACAAATCCCGGGCTATTCTTTTTCTATGTTAGCAAGATTATGGAACATATGTGAAATTTCCAAACACAGATAACATAAAACAAAGTTTAGAATAACTTATTGTTCCATAGAATGACACAGGAATTCTGTAGCAGGTCTCAGAACATCAAATCCACATCAAACAGCGCAGCAACAGTGAGCTTGAAAGGTCATTTGTATTAGAACAGTGTCAGAATTTACAGCGCAGCCCAAAGAGAAAAAAAACCAAACCCCAAATACATTCTATGGGGAGGCATTTATACAAAAATGATATAAAAAATATCTTGTAGATAAGTCTTCATGCAATAAGTTCCTTCACCAACTTTTCAAAAGAAGTAAATGAAAGAAATAAATGCTGCAGTAATTGTTGGTGTGCTAGTTGTCCACTTTGTCAGAGATATTTGACTTTTTGGACTAACTGAGTCGGCTGAAGCTGCGTCTTTAATCTGCGGTTCCTGTGTTTGTTGTCCTGGTGCTTTGCTGCGTCACTGCTTTGCTGTCCTGGCCTTGGCATCCATACTTGGTCTTTTATTAATGAGTTGCAGTCATAATTTGACCCTTTCTTTCTGTTGTTTTTACTCTTTAACAGGTGGCCTGTGTATCCAAATTTGCTGACCTGTAGCTGGTTAAAAATCTGAAGCTGATCAAAAGGGAACAGAAATCAAATTACCTGGGTAGAATTTCCAGCATTGCCTGCCACCAATCCTCTGTAGGCAGCTGATGTCTTTGTATTTTGATCAGTGTTTCATCAGCTTCAGTGTATCTGTAAAAGTTGGGCTGAACCTCAAATAGGTGATTTATCTCATGTTCAATATAAAACAGGTTCTCTAATTTGTCATAAAGATTCTGTCCAGAGGGAGGCCCTGTTTCTTCTGAGGTACTTGAGGATGCTGTAATCTGATTTGAAACATAGTTATTCATCCTGGTAATATACTGTTCACAGGTTAGTAGTCTTCCACCACTGGTTAATAAATTGGCTAATCCTCTGCTCTGCAATGATGCAAGCTTTAGTTTGAAGTCATCTATTTCTGCTTGCATTTCTTGGCACTTTCTTTCTAGAGTTTGCACAAAATTTCTTAGGGTCAACACCTTTTTTGCTGTCATAATAGTATCTGTCCTGCTACTGATGTCTAATAATGCTAACTCCTCTTTGGTATGAGTGTTCAGGAAGTGAATCATTTTATTGCCCTGCTCAGGCATATTTCCCAATGCTACTCTAGCCCTTTGAGTCTCAAATTGAGCTAGGCCTATCAATTCTATTTGTTCATGTATGGCTTGAATCGATTGCCATTGGTCAGTGATTGACTGGCCAATTTTGGCCCACAAAATTTTCTTGATTTCAGGTAGAGTTTTGTCTAGGGTAAGCTCCTTCTCTAAGGCTTTTATTTTGTTGTCCAAGGCTTTTATTTCTCTTTGTTTATCAGCCACTGTCATCTTGTACTTGTCATAGCTTGCCTCTAGCTTGGCCAACTTTTCTTTGGCCTCTTTCACCTCTATCACCTGAACTTCTAGCTCTTTGACTACTTTCATCATCTCTTCCATGCTCATGCTAGATTCCGGTGTTATTGTTGTTGTTGCCACTGTAGCATCTGTAGTTGATGTAGCTGTTGTGGATGCTGGGATAACAGGAGGGATTGCTGCTACTTGTGTGGGAGGAACAGTGGCAACAGTTGGAGCTGTTTGAGGTGGCTGGGAGGTCGACTCTCCCTGCTTGCCTTGCAATGCTCTCTCCAATTCTTCCTCCATCTGAATTATTCTTTGGTTCATCTTCATTAGCAGATCCATGGTATCTTCTCCTTCCTTTTCTTGTACAAGTTCTATAGTTTGAGGGTGCATAGTTGCAGGCAGCCTCAATTGCTTTCTCAGTGCAACAATATCTTCCTCTTTTTTCTTTATGAGGGCCTGGATGGCTTTAGCATCCTTCTTAGGATCATGTCCTAGTTCCACAATGATTTCCTCCAATGTCTTTATTCTATTATCTTTGGCAGAGGAAGACATTCTTTCCAAATCCAATTGAGTGTTTGTGTTTTTCAATGATTCCTTCAATTGATGAGATAGCATGGCCTTGTCTGCTAGAGTGGCATAGACCATTTCACCTATTTCCTTGTGCAGCTCTATTTGGTCCATCAGGTGTATGTCCTTGGAGAGGACCTCTAAGCTTGTCTTTATATAATCTGCAGTTGTCTGGGGTTGTGGTATCTTACACTTGAAATGACTCAGAATCATCTTTTCCTCCTTAAAGTCATAAGTTGCCATTAATCTCTGCTGTTTGGAGGGTGTTGCCTTAAGGAATTGATCATATAGCTGTACTCTTAACAACTCATTTTGGGCCTTGATTTCCATGAAAGTTCCTTTAATGCCAGGCGGTTGCTTGCTTTGCTGTCTTGAGGAAGACACCTCCATACCATGTTGCCTCTCTTGCTCTTGCTGGAATGAGCTAGTAGGTGTTTGCTGGCTAGTTTCTCTTCCCCTCCTCGGGCTTTCTATGACTTCTTCACTTATTTCCTCCTCAACTTGAGGATCAACTCTCTGTCTTTTGGCTTCTGGTTGCTGTATTGACCCACTTGGAGGTGTGGTCTCTTCCCTATCCCTCTTTTTACCTCTTTCCTCATTAAGAGGAGTTTGTAAAGCTGGCACTTGTGGCGCCTTAGTTTGCTGTGGAGGGGCCTGCCCTTGACTCTGCTCCTATGAGGTGGTAGGTTGTTCTGTCATTGTTTCCTGTTCTGCATCCATTACCTCCTTTTCTTTTGTTGTACCTGTTGCTGGTGTAGATCTTTCTTGGGCAGCTTGTGAAGCTGCAGCAGTTGATGGGCCTTCTCTGGCTTGTTGTGGCAGTTTGAATGTTACCTACTCAAAAGAATCTAAGTCAAGAGTTTTTTCCAAATCTTTGACATTTTGCTCCATTATTTCTTCTTGGGTGAATTCCTCAACTAGTGTCCCTTGCACCCACTCATCTTGATTAGGAAATTATTCAATCTGTGGGATTTTGCAGTGTTCATAGGCTGACAGCCTATATTTTATTTTTCTGGCATTAATAAAGCCATCTGGGTCATAAGGAACCCACAAAAACTCCTCTTTAACTTGAGTTTCTCCCCCAATATTTGGTCAGCATCTTGCCAACCTTCTTTCTTGTTCATGACAAAGGGGCCTAGTTGGTCTTTGAATTTCAGGTGAGCCTTTTTCTTTGCACTATGAAAATGAGTTAAATCTGAATTGATGAGTTGCCTATAATACTCTAAGGCAAACAGTCTCATTGGTACATATCTTGGGAGCCTGTAGAGACAGAGTTCACAGCCATAGATCCTAATGACAGTGTGATTCTGGTAAAAGTACCAGTCACCTATTTTGTAGTTCTTTGAAAGCTGCAATATTTTCTGCATGTCATAGGATAGCCTAGCAGGAGGATTTCTCATTAGGAGACAAGAGACTAGATAGACAAACAGGTCGATAAACTCACAGTAAGAGTAGGGGGAGTTCTGGACTTCATGAAAGACTGAGGTCCAATAAATCACAGACCTCTTTTCTCCTTTAGTGTCCAATATTTTGATGGGGCATTGGAAGCAGTCTGGTTGATAATACATGAACAAATGATAGATATAGGATGAATATTTGAAGACTTCCTCCCTATCTAGCTTCAACGGTGTTGTTGGGAAAAGTATCTATTCAAAATGCCCCTATCCCACTCTAAGATGTGATAGTGCCTTAGCAACAAACAAGGAAAACTACTTGAGTATTCTTCTTTATGAAATGTAAATGAAGAGGAAGGATGTAACTAACCTGTGTCTTTCGCTAGTTTGTTGATCCAATCGCTCCTCTCTTCACTAGCTCCCAGCTCGCTGTTCCCTTACCAGCCCAGCTTCACCGAATTCCTGCAAGATCACAGAAGAGAGAAACTACACGAAGATATAGATTTACATTCATAAAAAGCTTAGAATCAGATTAAGCTAAACATGCAAATATAACAAAACATCATTGATACACAGCATGTAGGAGAAACTCAAATAATTTTATTGATATGATAAGAAAGTCCAAGAGGAGATACAACCAAGTGAGTCTCGATCCAGCATCTACCTCCCAACAAAGGAATCCCTTCCTCACCTCCAATAAAGCATAAATCACCCAATGTACTAATCTCAATCTCAAACCAACAACAATTCTCTGCAAAGTACAAAATTCCAGCCTCCTGGATCTCTGTGATGAGGGATCCATATATAGATGTAAGCAGAGAGGATGAGTCAGCTTATGCTTTTACTTGTGGCTTCTCTCTGTCAGTTCTTGCTTCCACTTGGAGACTGAGAGCCTCTTACTCATCACTGGTCGAATTCAGTGAGGCAAGTGTCATTGGAGAAGATTCTGGAAGCTTCCATTGTCTCTCCACCTCGTTGAATGACTCCGCCACTTGTCATTTCCTGCTCAGCGCACCTGGGTAGTGCATTTAGGTGCGTTGCAACGCACCTAGCTAGTGTACTGGGGTGCTTTGCAACGCAGGCAACTAGTAGAGCATCTGAATTGGTCCTGATTTGACTGATTCTGAGTAGTTTTTGGTGGAGAACTTCTGGGAGAAGCTGTCATTGGTTGACCTTGTTCCTTTAGGGGCAGGAACAACTCTTTTAGGGACTTTGGATCCCTTGGATTATGGACATTTCATGCTCAAAGCTGTAAGGCACAAAAATGTCTATAACAGTTTCCCCCTAAAGTATGAGGCCGTTTATCGGGTGAAATGCTTTATTAGGAGGATCCGAAGTTCTTTCAATGCTGGGAGGAGACCTGTAATAAGATACAATACAATACATTATTTTCATACTGTTTTCATGATCTAGCTGAGGCGGGACTTCCCATGCTCAGCTTTATAAATTCATTTTTCTGTACATAGGACAGACAATCTTCTGATGGTAGACTGATGATTCCGATGAAATCATCATCCTTTTGGTAGGATGATTATCTGTGCTGCAATGTTGTACATGTCAATGTCTTTATTTTTCCTGAATATATATCGCAGCCTAGACGGATGAAACTAGATCCGGGGTCTTCAATCTCGTCCAATCTTCACTCTAAGTAGAAGTCGATCCATGTGAGAAATGTTTTGAAGTCGAACATGGAAAGACATCGCTTGATTACCAGTCAATGATGTGAATTGTTAACAAGCGCGAGAGGAATCACCGATAATGATAATGACCCTCAAGGTACTGCAGTACAATTCACGTGGTGTGAATAAAGGACTTGGCGTCGAACACCATTCAAAATCTTTCGGTCGAAGGTCATTGATGTATACCTATCGCCGGAAGTGAGAAACTTTCCATTGAGGCATGCAAGCTTCAAAGTACTGAAGGGGTGTTCCTAGATCAACTTCTTGGATAATGAGCTGATGTCGACAAGAAGTGATCCATCAAAGGAGGGCCTTAATGTATCCCACATCAGTGACACGGAACGGAGCAAATGATTTTGATGGAGGTGAAAACGATCTGATGATATATGGTTCAGGGTGGCGGTCATGAAAGAATGAAGTATAATGTATGGTAGTGGATGGGACACGGTTGACTTCTCTAGATGACTTCTCTTGAACATATCGGCGACACTTATATGATGGATTGGTAGCATTTACCCCAAAGATGGATGGTATGGCGAGACCATGGTGATGTGACCGGTGAATGAAACAACCCAACCCGACTCAGGCATGGAGCGGAAGTGTCATGTTCAAGAGCGACTTGCTACCAATAAAAGTTCTTTGAGTTTCTTCCCAATTTTTCCCCAGTCATCACTGACCAGTACCTCTTTATTTTTGTCAAGCTTGAGGAGGATAACATATGCTTGTTCTATAATTTGCCCTTCGGGCAAACCCATCGCTATGTTTTAACAAGCCTAGCGATAGTGAAACTCGTTCTCGTCTAAAGACAAGTTTGTCGCTATTAATCTTTTTAACGAGTCTAACGACAAAGATAACTCGGTCCTTTTCATTTTTAGAGAGTCTGAAAAGGTACGTAAAGATAACTCCGGAAGTCATTTTTCGTCATCTAATCCCTTAAGTCTGAAAAAGTATAAAACAATACAGAAGGGATGAATTTTCGATAGTTTTAACGAGCCGAACAAAACAAGCGCTCGATCTTTTTGTGCAATAATCCCTCAGGTCCAAAAAGATTAAAATCTAGAGGAGGGATAGCACTTTCGGTCGCTTTAACGAGCTGGAAGGCCAAAACTCGGCAATATTTTCATATTTTACGAGTCAAATGAAAAGAGCTTAAAGAAGACTCGTCTTTTGAGGAACGAGTGATAAGACGGGTAGCAGCTGATTCCAAGTAAGGGTTGGAATTTTCCAAGCACGGCAGTGTCACAAGGATGGCTAGTGAAATCACTCTTCGCAGCTGTTTCTCAAAATGGGTAAACAATCAAATGGAGGTGAATGATCGGCCAATGGAAAAGTGGAGGTGACGGGGCAAACACGACCAAGGCTTTAATGGCTGATAATGTTACATTCACGGTGGTTATTTACCGGAGGATAGTTCATTTTTTAATGAGCTTAAACGCGGATTGAAACACTTGCTCGGTCTTATGTTTATTTTTTAACGAGCATGAACTATGCGCTAAAACTGCTCGATAACATGGTCTGATTTTTTACCATAAATAGCTTTGCCTTTTCAAAGATAGTACTGTACCCTCAATTGCTGCATCAAACTAGTTAGAAATGAATAACATTTGCGTGAAAATGAGATTAAAATGCTAACATTTCACTTTGAACTACGTAAAAAGCAATTAAAAGTGTTTTTACCTCTCATTTTACCATTTCATTTGAACTTGGTTTGTTGGAGCTTTGGAGGTGCCTCTTCCCCCTTGATTTTCATCAGTTGATTTCGGGAGATTCTGTGGACGATTCTTGGCGCCGTCTGGACCAGGTAGGAGCTAAACCTGAGCTCTTTCATTTCATGGTTTCCTTTCTGCATTCTGTGCTTCATTCCCTGCTTTTATGAGCCCCTGGGGTTTGATGGGGTCGTTCTGCCATCAGCGCACCTTGGGCACTCGAAACCTGCGCTGAATGTCAAGCAGTATGAAGGCAGTTTGACCTTTAACGTAGGTGGAACACTGTGCAGGTGCGCTAGGTGCAGAAAAGGATTTTGTTGCACAGTTTTTGATGAAAATTTTTGCCTGTTTCCCATCAAAACCAGGATCTAACTCCTCTCACATTTGTTTTTCAGAGATCTTGGAGAAAAATGACCCTTACATGGCGAGAACGAGAACATGAAGAAGAGGACATGATTGCCCTACATGATCCGGTTACGGTGAACGCGCTGCGGAACTGTGGTCTACTGAAGTTCTTTCGCATCTCTAGCATGAGACAACAGATCAATCTACTGCAGTACCTGCTCGATGCTTGGGATCCTATCAATCAAGTTTTCCAGATTAGGGGCAAATCTATCCCCTTGATCGCAGTAGATATTTACTTCTTTACTGGCTTGTCGAGGCGGGGTGCCCCCATCTCTTTGTCAGGTTCGGCCCGAGGGAGTGACTCTGTGAGAGATTATGTCTGCCAGTATTGCAGGGAAGGGTCTCAGCCGAGTAAAGACGGCAAGATCATCATCCGTGACGTAACTGACAGGTCCCTTAGGTCTATCCTGTATACTTTTGGTAGGATGGCCGGTAGTGCGTCTCTCCATGTAGCCAACAGATCCTATATGCAGCATGCCTTGGAATGTCTCAAACCGAAAATATTCAACTGGTGTGATGCAGTACTTCTTGTGATGAAAAGTCAGTTGACCAAGATAAAGGACAGGAGGTTGAAGAACTTTGGGTTCGGTTCTATTTTGACCGCCTTTGCCTTGGAGAAGATACCACTGATGCAGCTGCAGTACATTGCTCTCGACTTACCTTCTCCTACTGAGCCACGCATGCAGAGATGGGTTGACCATATGTCTAGGCATGCTGGTCAATCTCAGATTTCTTTTTCTGATACCTTCTTCAGGTGGTTTGACCGTCAGGAGATGGTCTATTCCGAGTATCCATATGTTGGCATGGATTTCCGGGGTGATCCGGACTTAGTACTGCCGGATGGCGAGCAGTGGGGCGCTATTGGTAAAATCTTCGACCATATCACTGTTTACTATTTTTATAATGTCCTTGTGCTTTATTCTATCAAGACTTTTAATCAAACTCATGTGCGCATGCAGATGTTGGTCCTGGTCGTCCAGTAGTTCGCCTGAGAGTGCCAGTCGCTGCCCCAGCAGGAGAGGCTGCCTGGAGGGTTATTCTTCGTGACCTCGATGTGGCCGAGACTCTCACAGTCGTGCAGGAGCAGGTTCAGAGCCTTACTCTCGGTATTCCAGATGTGAGGATCGACGAGTTACCTTTACAGTTGCAGCGGCATACTACTGGTGTGCCTAGACGATGGACTCGTCTCTTACGCATGATCGCACAGGCTGTGACTTGCTATCACGAGCATCATTAGACTAGGGTGCCCCCTAGCATTTTGAGTTTTTGGGTCATGTGACCGATTTTGTCTTGGTTACAGAACATTATATGTAAACCATAAACAGCTATATATATATATTTTGATTTTCGGGTTTTATCCTGGTTGAGCTATATGATCCACATGTAAAACATTGATGATGTGTCTCTTTTTACAAATGTTGCAAATGTCTATCTAACACATAGTTTGCTAATGAGTCGGTTAATGTGTTTAAGTTTCTGGAAATATGTTGGTATTGAATAAAATCAAATTGTCTTTCCAAAATCTTAACCCTTAGGAACATGCGATAAATAGCTGGGTTTTGGACGGAATATATACCATTGAGTTGTAGAATTACGAGTTGTGAGTCTAGCCTGACGATTAGTCGGTGTATACCATGGGTGATGGCATCAGAGAAAAGTTCTATCAACGCGCTATACTCAGCGATGTTATTCGTTGATTGACCAATACATACACCTCTGAAACTTACTAACTCACCGCTTGGATCAAAAATGGCCCAGGCTGCGGAGGACAGGTTCCGCAAACTACGACTCGCTCCGTCAGCATATCCAACACATGTCTCCAAAAGGTTTGACATCTGCAATAAATGTAAAAAGGTGGATTACTCGACCAAAATGAACACTTTAGCGAAAACGAAATACAACAAAAGCATATTGGTTACTATTTAAGCATAGTAACGCTTGAGGTACAACCCATTACGAGGTTGCGCCAGTGGAATTCCGTCATAATCCATTAACTCGTAAGCTCCTTTTGCTAACACTCGTTTAACAATATAGGGGCCCATCCATAAAGAATTAAATTTACCTGCTCCCAATTTATCGGATTCTTGGTCGTAAAGCAAGACCAAGTAACCTTCTGAGAAGACACGGGGTTTGACATTTTTGTCGAACTGCGCCTTGACTCATTTCTTATGGGCTTCGTTAGCCAAAGCAGCATCACGACGGGCTTCATCCAATTGGATTAATTCCAAGAAACGGGCCTCTTCTTCCGAAGTTCCGGGGAGGAGATCGATTGCGAGTTTAAGAGACGAGATTTCGCACTGGACTGGTAAGACTGCTTCCAGGCCATATACCAGTTGGAAGGGTGTGAACCCGGTCGCATTCCTTACCGATGTTTGGTAAGCCCACAAGGCTGAGTACAGGATTAGGTGCCACCTTCTTTTGTGAACTCCGATCATCCTCTGCAACATACGCTTCAGGACCTTGTTGATCGCTTCAACTTGTCCGTTGGCTTGCGGATAATACGGAGTAGAGCTGTCGTGAGACAATCCTAGCTTGGCAGCTAATTCGAGCATCATGTGATTGCGAAAATGCGATCCATGATCTGTGACTATAGCCTGTGGTATGCCGAATCTGGCGACTACATGATTGAAAAAGAAAAGGGCAGTTGTTTCACCAATGTTATCTAATGTAGGCATCGCCTCGACCCATTTGGTAAAATAGTCAACGGCGACTATAATGTACCGATGCCCCCCGGTTGAGGTGGGATTACATGTCATGAAATCGATGCCCCATTTGGCGAATGGCCCAGCAGAAACTATTGGCTGTAAGGGTGCAGATGGTTTTCTGGTTTTGCTATCAAAAATTTGACAAGCATGGCAACTTCTGACTGCGGTTATGCAATCTTTGAACATGGTCGGCCAGAAGTATCCTGCTCGTAAGATTTTTTGTGCTGTAGCATATCCAGATTGATGCCCCCCACACGTGCCTGAATGACACTCATTCAGGGCTTTTTCGGCCTCCTCATGGGTGAGGCACCTTCTCAGAACTGTATCGACACCACGACGGTAAAGCGTATCACCGACGATCATGTAGTCTTTTACTTGGTATCGTATACGTTTCTGTTCAGAGTGAGAGGTGTTAGGCCTAAACTTTTGGGTTTGGAGATAAATTATGATATCTCCATACCACTCATTGCTTGTAGATATCAGAAACAAATTCTCATCCACGATTGATTCTTCGGATGTTTCATCGTTGGACGACGATGGGAGATCGCACAATAGTTCTGCGAAAACTAGAGCTTTCTTTGACTTGGATTTTACAAATTCCAGATCAAACTCTTGAAGGATCACTATCCATTTTGAATATTTGCCCCCCAGCAACTGTCGCGACAATATATAAGTCATGGGGTTGCAATCTGACAGAATGGTAGTTTTCCGAAAGAGGACATAGTGTCGAAATCTTTGTATCGCTTGAACAGCTGCAAGCGCTAGTTTTTCAACATAAGAATATTTGCTTTCTGTATCATTTAAGTTTTTACTTAAATAATATATAGGGTGTTCAATTCCATCGACTTCTTGAACTAAAACCATTGTGATGGTTGTATCTGCTGCAGCCAGATACAGGTTAAAATCTCTTTGATAATCGGGGGCGTACATTAATGATGCTTTTATTAAGGAATCTTTTAAAGCATCAAAGGAAGCTTGTGCAACCTGATCCCAGATGAAGGGTACCTCCTTTTTCAAAAGACGTGTATAACCTTTAGCTAGTTCGGCGTAATTTGGAATGAACCTCCTCAGAAAGTTTGCTTTCCCTTGGAGTTTCTGAATCTGAAGCAAATTCGAAGGTGGAGGCAAATTTATGATTGCCTGGACCTTACAAGGGTCGAGACGAATCCCATCCTTGGAGACTACAAAGCCAAGTAAACGACCAGAACCGACGCAAAATACACATTTGTGCGGATTGAGTCGTATCTTGTAGTGTCGGCAACGTAGAAATATCGCTCTTAAATGCTGCGGATGATCAGTCCATTTTTGCGAATGAGCCGGAAGGTCGTCGAGGTATGGTTGAACAATGTTCTTGATGTCATGGAAGGCATAATTCATTGCCCTCTGAAACGTCGCCCCTGCGTTCTTTAAAACAAAGGGTAATTTTCGGTATGCGAATGTGCCCCACGGACAAATGAATACAGTCTTTGACTGGTCCTGTGGGCGGATATTTATTTGATTATACCCAGAAAATCCATCCATGAATGAAAAGATTTCACATCCGGCGCATTCATCAATTATCTGGTCGATAAAGGGTGTAGGGTAGTTGTCTTTCGGACAAGCTTGATTTACATCCCTATAATCGACACACACTCTAATTGTCCCTTGTTTCTTCATAACAGGGACAATATTCGATACCCAATCGGTTAGAGGAACCGGGTAGATGAAACTAGCATGGAGAAGTTTTTCAACTTCTGCCTTAATGGCAGTGGCTTTCTTAGGGTGCACCTGCCTTAGCCGTTGTCGTACCAGTTTGACATCTGGATACATCTTAATTTCGTGTTCAACGATACTCGAGTCAATGCCTGGCATTTCATCATATGACCAAGCAAAGGCATCTCTAAATTCACGAAAAAGAGTGTTATATATTTCCAGTTCTGAAGGAGAACAACCTTTGCCGACATAAATATTCCCTACAACATTCGTTTTAGTCGAGATATTTATGGCTATAGTCTCTTCAATGTTGGATAAGTTTCGCTCGGAATCCACCGTATTTACAGTATTTGATAGAAATTCAAAAACTGAAGGATGATAAAGGTCATTTTGAGTATCTTCTTCATAATCTGGAAGAAGGGAACGATGGTGGCAATCGTTCCATGGTGCCCCTTCAATCAACATTGATTGTACAATTCCTTCGTCAGTTCCATGCACTCTCGACCAAGGATCTGAAAGGGTACCATATTCTCTAGACCTATCTACCCAAATGCTTGATGAGCGTTGATTTGGGTTTGCCTCCCATGCTAGAAACATTGATTGCTACAATATTTCTATTGGGCTTGGGGGTAAAACCATTGTATGATCCATGTTGATATCGTTTTTTGAGATCTTTGTGGAAGATATCATATTGCAGGTTCCTATCGACGCTATTTCCGCCAAATCAATTGGAGGTGGAAAAGCGAAAGTTCCCATTAGTATAGGATCTTTTAGTAGGCCTACTCCGATATTCTGAAGCGAATGGTGGCTTCCATGGATCATGGGAATGCTTCCTGTAACTTGTGAACCATTAGGGAGGAAGTTTTGTTGGTCGAAGATTGTAATCCCCCCTTGAAAGGGAAATGCAATCTTCCTAAAATAGGTCGACACAACAGCTGCCATGGCATATATCCATGGTCTTCCTAGCAGGATGTTGTAATCAAGATTCCCATCGATGACTTCAACATCTATTTCTACTGTTTTTCCCCCTAGTTCAACCTTCAAGTTATTTAGGATACCATATGGGGTATATGTCCTTCCGTCGAATGCTTTTAATGTCATCGAAGATCGCGACAAGGTTGGAGATCCTAGAGTTTTCCAGCAGCTCATCAACATAATACATGTAGATGCCCCTTCATCAATAACTGTTCGATGAACAGTTTTGTTGAGGGCTTTCACTTGAATAAGGAAAGCTAGTTGAGCTGGTAACTGAGGATCGTATCCTTTGTGGTCAAAGGATACAAGATTGGAATCCTTAGGATCAACCCCACCAATGGCTGATAACAAAGCCTGCCTTTGGGATGGGCAATTTTGTAGTACTTCAAGAGTCGACATAGCGGATGGCAATTGGGCCAAATCTTCCACTACGTTATAATGCTGCGCCGCTCCGGCGCGAGGATTAAATGTCGACTTGTGTACTACTCCCTTTGGTGGTTTTATTGTTAATTTAGGAATGATGGGTGGTACAACTTCTGTCGAAGTTGTTGTCGAACTACTTGGTTGATCTCTATCCTTGTCGTTCGCCAGCTGCGGATTCCCGTAATCTTTGCTCCTTGTCGAAATCAAAGCATCATTTTGCTGCTTCGAAATCGACAACATCAGCACTTGAGACGGGGAAGCATTTCCACTGTCAACCAGATTTGTTCCTGGATTTGGAAACGGATCAGTTAACACAGCTGAGGTTTTCGAACTTTTAAAGAATCTTTTAAGCTCAGCTTTGTATGGACATTCTTTCGTCCAATGATCCTCATCACATATCTGACATGGATATTTTGGTTTCCTATCTCCAGGGGGGTTTGAAGAAGTTTTTTCAGGAGATGACTCATCCTGTTTCTTCTTCTTCCCTTTGCTTTGTTTCTTCTTGCTTCCTGGTTGTTTGGTTTCTTTGCCCTTATCTACTAATACGGCATTTACTTCCGAAGCAAGAATTTCGTCTTTTGCATTTTGATCTGAAATCTTACGGGATTTCTTGGACGTAGCCTTTGTCGATTTTGCATTTGTCGTGCCAATCACGCCATCGCCGGCATGAGAGTCATTGTTTGATTTAGGAGGAGGAGGAATTGAGAATTCCGGTCTAGGGGCGTCAGGTATTTTGTCGTAGAGCGTGCCAGACTGAGTATAGACCAAGTCTAGATATTGCGCACGAGCGATAACTTGCTCTTTCGTTACGAGCCCCCCTTTGCCACATCTTCCGTTATGGCAGGAAGTAAGGACTTGATAAACCATTCAGCTAATAGCTGATCGGGAACGTACATTTTTACCATCCTACGACGACGTCGCCACTCATGTATATGATCAGATATGTGAGTGGCCGTTGTCTGTTTGAAGTTGGTTAGGATTTCCGTTCCCATTTCATACCTTATTGGTAATTGAAAATGGGTTAAAAAAGTCGTGGCTAAGGTACTGAAGTTGTCGAATGAAGCTCTAGGCAATTCAATATACCATTTTTCCGCTGGACCCGTTAACGTCCTCTGAAAAAGGCGAAGCCTTATCGAATCATCATTTAGGGTGTTTGATGAACACCATAGATGAAATGTCATCACGTGATTCGATGGATCTTCACCTGGATTTCCATTAAATTTAGGAATATCTGATGGAAGTTTATGAGGGATCGCTGGCCACCAAGGGGCGTAAGCAATTGGATCGTTTGTTAACCGGTGTAAATCGGGTAACTCTAAAGTTGCCACGAATGGTAAATGTTGATTCAGGTTAGGTGAAGCATACCCAGGATACGATGGAATTGCCTGAGCAGTTGGCCTTTGCATACCAGCATAATGTAGTTGATGCTGGTACGACTGATACGGTTGGTGGACATGACCATTGTAAAGTGGTTGATTTTGACCATTTTGAATGTATGGCTGTCCACTGTTCGCAAAGATCTGCTGCTCAGAACCTTGGTATACTTGTTGGAATTGTGGTTGTTGGTATTGCACCAGCCATGGTTGTGAAGCCATGTTCTGTTGCGCTATACTAACCATTGGACCAAGGTGTGGGGTAATTGTACCCGTTTGGACCTGTGTCGTCCCACCAGTTAGCGAATGTGGTTGAGTCACAGGGTCAAGTGGTTGTTGCATTACAACCTGAGAAATCTGAGGTTGACATACAACAGGCAGCGTTTGAACTTGTGACACTGTCACAATAGCCGGTGTAGTAGGTATATTTGACACAGGTACGCATTGTTGCATCGAATATACAACCCTTGGTTGTTGGGGTAGTATAGGTACCCAACCACTTGATGTAACTCCAGTATAACCTGAATACTGTTGTGAACTCCCGTATGGATATCCTCCCGGAGGGGGTAATGAAAGGGCATACTGCCCCCCATACGGTGGTAACCCAGAACTTAAGGGGATTGTCTGCCCTTGGGGACTGGATTGCCCAAATTGACCTCCAAATGGATCAATTTGTCGAGTCTCAACATAAGAGTTGCCGGATACTATTTCGGAGGAACAAATAGGAACAGACCATACTGTCGGAATAGCCCCTGGATGGACTCCTTCTAGCGGTTGTGAGCTAGTCGGGACAGATGGTACGCTGGCAAACATTGTCGGAGTGACAGCAGGGAGTTCTGTTATCGTTGTGTCAGTCGACACAGTCCTAGATGTTGACGGTTGTTCAGATATTTTAAGTCTATCCAAAAGATTACCTAGCGATTCTACAGGAACTTCTGCTGGTGGTGGACCAACTTTTGATGCCGAAGGAAATAGAGTGACCTCGACTCCAAAATGTGTTGGATTACTCGCTTGCGGATCTTCTACAATTTCCTCTATCGCAATCAAAGCAGGTGGAAGGGGAAGACCTTCAGGTCTGTAAAATATTTCTGGTGCCGAAGAAGGGGTTGAATCGACAGCGACAGATGTTTGAGGAGCAAGACTCTCCGAACCGATTGCTGATGGAACTGGTTCAATAACACAAGTGTTTGCTCTCAGACTAGGATCAGTATCACTGTCCCTCTGTGGTTGTTGAACTTCTTTTGTAGAGGCAGCATTTCCAGAAATGTTTGGAGTAACTGGAATCTCGGATGTTGTTGGAACACTTGTTCTAACTTTAATAGGAGATTTCGAACCGGTTAAACGAGTTCGCTTTATCCGTACTGTTTTCGATTCCGGAGACAAAGACGGTTGACTCGTAAGCCTCCGCGAACGACGGGGTTTCAATTGACTTTCTTCCATGATTGCGGATTACTCGATCAACTAAAATACAAAAGGGGAAAGAGTGTTTCCGAATTAAATGAATTTTTAGACGCTTTAGACACAACTTGCTTTTTCAATTTTAAAGAGTCGAGAAAAAGCAAAAGATGACTCTAGTCTGCTTCGATTTTTAATGAGCCTGAAGTGACAAGTGCTCAGATGGACCTTTTCCATTAAGGAGTCTGAAAAGGAACGAAAGGGACTGCTCTGGAGTTCTAGGTAGAGGGTGTGCCAAACCAATCGCAAAACCGCAGAATACTTTTTAGGGTACGAGCGGTCAATCTTCCCGAATGTTGTGTTCAGTGCATTGCGATCAGTAGGGCGGCCGACACGGCTTCCTATGGATAAAGGTTTTATGCCTATAGGGGTCTCCCAATATATACTCGACGGTACGTGGGAGCACAATCCGTACTGGCACTTATCGTCTCCCAGGAGGAATCACCCAACCATCAGTGAGGCCAACAGTTACCAGGTTTTACGACGCCGGAACACGTCTCTTGCCTAGACCTCTATGTTGTGCGTTAAGTTACAAAGCGTTGTTAAGTTCCTTCAATTTATTTTAGGTTGATCTTTCTTAGAAGTTTGCCTTTTTGGATCACCACGATATGTAGATACAATTCCTAAATGCAGTCTAAAGATGATAAGCAAGCTTTTATATCTTTTCAACAATGAAAATCCTAGCTGCAAGGGGAAAAGAAAGACACAATCTTTTCTCAAAGAGCATAGAGCACACTGTAAATGCACTTTTCCTAAATCAATCCATACAAACTGTCAAAATGCAAATGCACATATGCATGTATTTGTTTTCACTTTCTTAATATTGATGCCTAAAAAGAAAGTTGTTGTACAAATTTGAATTCGATTTCAAGTGAAAACACAAACAAGTTTCTTTTTGAAATCCAAAAAGACGATTACGACACTTTATGATTTTGAAGTAAACACTTGTTTCGACACTAGAAATTCAAAAATTCAAACCAAAAGACAAAAGTAAAAGCGTAATCAACCGTCAACAGCAAATAAACTCACTCCTAAGATCAAAACGACACTTATGACAGGTCTAGATCTAAGGGTGACAGTATGACTAGTTTACTTTTGTAATGGGAAACTGCAAATGATGTAACAAATACACAAAAACAAATACAATTTTTTTTATACAACTGAGGTGGAATTAAGGCAAAGAAAAGGGGTTTTCAGATAGGTACACACACTGATAACAGGCTGCAAAAATCAGAGATAAAACTGAACAAAATAAAGCAAAGAACCACAGCTGCACAGGGCAAAGGCTGATCAGCGCACCTGTTGCACAGAGAAACTGAATTGCAGCGCAGGTAGCCTCTCGGGACCTGCGTTGAAATGCAGAGTCTCTTCACAGAGCCTGCGCTGAAGTAGAAACGAGAATTGCCTCTAGGTTCTGGGTCACGATTTGCAGTTTGATCTAAGGTTTTTGGCCGGATAAAAGCTATCAATAAGGTACAATTAGAGGGATGATTTAAAGGAGGACTAAGAGCTATCACAAAGGGCAATTAGCACATTTGTGGATCAGCTGTTTAGATCATAAAAAGGCCCAATAAATGGACTAGAGTAGTAGATCTCTACTTTGCATTTGTAAATGGCAAATGCAGTTCGATTCTCCACTCCTAAGTTTATGAGAAGAAAAAAAATAGAAACACAAATAAACTAACTAGATACGATCCCCAGTGGAGTCACCAATTTGTTGTTGGGAGTATCTATTCAGAACGCCCCTATCCCACTCTAAGGTGTGATAGTGCCTTAGCAACAAACAAGGAAAACTACTTGAGTATTCTTCTTTATGAAATGTAAATGAAGAGGAAGGATGTAACTAACCTGTGTCTTTCGCTAGTTTGTTGATCCAATCTCTCCTCTCTTCACTAGCTCCCAGCTCCCTGTTCCCTTACCGGCCCAGCTTCACCGAATTCCTGCAAGATCACAGAAGAGAGAAACTACACGAAGATATAGATTTACATTCATAAAAAGCTTAGGATCAGATTAAGCTAAGCATGCAAATATAACAAAACATCATTGATACACAGCATGTAGGAGAAACTCAAATAATTTTATTGATATGATAAGAAAGTCCAAGAGTAGATACAACCAAGTGAGTCCCAATCCAGCATCTACCTCCCAGCAAAGGAATCCCTTCCTCACCTCCAACAAAGCATAAATCACCCAATGTACTAATCTCAATCTCAAACCAACAGCAATTCTCTGCAAAGTACAAAATTCCAGCCTCCTAGATCTCTAGGATGAGGGATCCATATATAGATGTAAGCAAAGAGGATGAGTCAGCTTATGTTTTGACTTGTGGCTTCTCTTTGTCAGTTCTTGCTTCCACTTGGAGACTGAGAGCCTCTTACTCATCACTGGTCGAATTCAGTGAGGCAAGTGTCATTGGAGAAGATTCTAGAAGCTTCCATTGTCTCTCCACCTCGTTGAATGACTCCGCCACTTGTCATTTCCCGCTCAGTGCACTTGGGTAGTGCATTTAGGTGCGTTGCAACGCACCTAGCTAGTGTATTGGGGTGCTTTGCAACACAGGCAGCTAGTAGAGCATCTGAATTGATCCTGATTTGACTGATTCTGAGTAGTTTTTGGTGGAGAACTTCTGGGAGAAGCTGTCATTGGTTGACCTTGTTCCTTTAGGGGCAGGAACAACTCTTTTAGGGACTTTGGATCCCTTGGATTATGGACATTTCATGCTCAAAGCTGTAAGGCACAAAAATGTCTATAACAAACGGTTGGTCATGTATCTTATTGGAGATGAATTTGGCATAATTGTACTTGATAGTAGGGGGTTGTCCTAGCTAAATGCAGACAGCATGACTAGGATAGTTTCATCAATGTGCTCACTTGTTTTGAAACCTAGTACATAGGATATCATATCAACTAGTACCTTGCCCACTTCATTGAAACACATATAGAGAAAAGGAGGTGGGCCTGTAGGCTGGCAGTCTGCTCTCATGAATACTTTGGCAATTCGGGCTATCTCAGAGCTGGAAAGTTTAGGACCTTCATCAAGCAGGAATTTCATAGAGAGAGGGACCAGAAGCTGAGTTTTCTTGAAGTTTAGCATTTGGTTGATTGAGTCAGGAGTTATTTGGAAGAGGGTGCTCCCAGATGGAGACTTGACTGCTCTTTGAGATGGGTCATAGTTTTCACAGCAGAGGTGAATAATTTCAGGGAAAATATTGACAGAAGGGAGGAAGTAGATGGGCAAGTTTGACTCCCAAATGCCATAGATGTCATTGTTGATCAAATAACTGTTCCTCAGCTGACAGAAGGTCTGCAAGTGATTTCTATCCCCAACCAAATCCTGAATTAGGTGGTCCCTATCAGCCAAAGGCAATGCTTCAAGTTCCTTGTGAGGTGCATTGAGAGGAGTGATGTTCAAGGCTGCTGGAGTGGCCATCTTGAATGCTCTGTGTCTGTAATCTGAAATTTGGATTGGTGTAACAACTGAACAGTGAAAATTGCCTCTGAAGCTTTGTCAGGAAGCTGTAGAATGAGCTTAGATATAGAACTGGCCTTCACTGTGTATAGTTTATGGTAAAAAAGCAAATTTGCAGAATTTAGACAGGTTTTTTGAATAAACCCCTTGGATTCATAGGCTGTGAGTATACTGCAGAGGGAATGGGAATGTTTTTTAGCCAAATGAGTGAAATTTTGCAGAGGATTTTGACAAAGGGAGTGAATGCATGGGCAGTTTGCAGAGTCTGCCGGCGAAAAACAGCCTCGAAATGTATTTTAATGGCGGAATTTGCAGAGAAGGGCAAGTTTGTCGGGTTGCTCTTGAACAAAGGGTCACCTAGTGAATTTACAGGTGGAATTTCAGGGGTTGGAGTGCATTTTAGTGTGAATTTGCAGATGTTCAATCAATTTCAATGGAGAAACTGCGGAAAAACAGGGTTTATGGGTCAACAACGGGTAAATACCTGTTTTTATGGCGCAGAGGGCAACTAGCAGGTACAGCTCGAGCTGCGGGATCAAGCTATGGAGCCGAATTCGCGGGGTGATGGACTGTGCATGTTGGTGGCTGATTGAACGTAAAATCGCATGCAAGCGGCTCCACAGGCGCAACAATAAAAAAAAACAAAATAGTCGTTTTCACGACTTTTTATTGAATTTTTGACATTTTAGCGCTTTTGGCGCTTTTCGGGGATGACGTGAGAATGACGTATCTTTGGCACGTAGTGGGTACAAAGGGTGACGTGGCAATTGACATGTATGGTGACGTGGTAGACGAAACGTTGGTAGGGTGGTGATGTCAGCAGGTGATGTGGCAGTGGTACAGAGTAGCGGCAGGCCGACATGTACGCAACGTCATATGGTGACGGGGACCTGACGTCATCGGGCAGGTGGCGGGCGGTTTCTGGTTTTCCTCGCATCGCTTTTGACCCAGGGTGGTATTGCAGAGGGGGCCTTGGATCACGCCGGGAGATTGACGCGTGGCGGGGGTATGGTAGCAATACCGCCCATCCCCCGGACGGTAATCTTCGGCAGATCGGGGCATGTGATATTGCCGCCCACCATTGGATTAAAGGCTCTGGATCGGACGGCGAACGGGAAGTTAAAGCTGCAATGTTTCACAATGAAGGGGGCCCGCGCAATATTCAAATGTTTAATAACGCGCCAGGGGTATAAAACTTTGGGTTGTGGCATGTTATATGGTTTATACGGGGCAAATATGGTTATTGGTTTAACCAAATGTTAAACTAAACCCATTATATATATGCATGCAGGGTTATAGTATGGTTTTAGGAGGGGGGTTAACATGGTTATTTATTTAACCTGGTGCTAAATAAACTCCGAAGGTTTATACGTGGAAGGGTTAATACCAAGGCCCCAAATGGACCTAGTATTCCCCTAACTTTGTATTGTATGGCTATAGTGCCAAGGGGTGGGGATATTTACTTTTTTTGGGTTTTTTATATAGTTTTTTGTATGATATGAATGGGAAAAATGATTGAGGGAGCTAAAATAATAGAGTTAAATGTTAATATGACTTTGTGGAATGAAACAACATGGATAAATGCTAAGTTTGTAGAGTGAAACTTAGGCATAGAGAAATAAAAGGAGTATGGAATGATCATTTTTACACAAGAAATGTGGCTTCTTTTCATTAAGTAAACTCAGAGTTTGACTTAGCATTTCTCATAAAATGAAGTGAAGTAGGACTATTGGGCAGATCCCAAGGTCCTTGAGGGGATGTTAGTAAAATATTTCTGGGGGAATGATGGGGAATTAGTCATGCTTCCATTGTTATGCAACCAAACAACTGCCATGGTACCAATGTCATTGATGATATGAGTCTTTCTTGACAAGACAAAAAGAGAGCACACACTTGCTTCTGCAACCTCAAACTGCCTACCTAGCCTAATACACCTAGCATTTTTTCTTCCTTTGGATTGGGTGCATTTGGACTAGCAAACCCTGACTGTCCTCTTTTCTTTTGACTGCCCTCCTATCTAAGTCTACCCTTATCTCTTCCAAGGGCCTAGATTAAGCAGTTGGGCTCCTTAATTTCTCTACATATCTACTCATCTGCCAAGCTTGAACTATTTGGACAAATATTCATTCTCTATTTTACAACAGCAAATTCAAATATGGAGTGGTCCAAATTGAACTATTGGGCCATCCATCAAGTGTGATAAACAATAGTATTTGCACATTGTGAACTTGCAAACAAGATAGCAGTGGAATTTTGGCTGCCACTTTCATGGTCTTTTGGTTTGGGGTTCATTTTCTTTTCTTTTTTCTGACCATTTTACTCTTTTTTCCCTTTGATTTTTCTTTTAGGGCATACCCTCTTTACATTTTTTAATTATCCTTATCTGTATACAAAATATGGAACCTTTGCAGCATGCAAGGATGAACATATTTGGCACTTCCATAGTCAACCATGAAACATGAAACCTATTGGTATAGGAACCTAACACCTCCTGCCCAACCTTTGCTAGAACATGATCTACCTCTTTGGTTGGAGGAGGAAGATGAGGATGAAGTCTATTCTACACCATTGTATATAGTAGAAGCTACCATGGGGGGTCCACAAACCAAGGATGATCTTATTGAGAACTTGATTCAGAATCTACCCCCTAGTGTGTTTCTCTTAGAAGAGCTGGTGGAAGAAACCCAAGCTAATCCTTTAGTTGATCTCTGTGTGGCTGATCCAACCTCCCTCTGAGTTAAGAATGTGGAATTTGGCCCAAAAAAAACCTTGAAGATCAACTCATCCCTATCCACCTCTCAGGAGAAAGAACTGTGTAGCTTATTGAAGAATCACTTGGACGCTTTTGCTTGGAGCTATAAGGATATGAAGGGAGTCCACCCTTCAGTCTGTACTCATCACATTTACATTAAAGAAGGTTGTAAACCAATTAGGCAGCCTTAAAGGAGGATGAATCCAGCCCTTAAGGACATTGTCAAAGAAGAACTGCAAAAGTTACTGGATGCAGGATTCATCTACCCCATCTCTGACAACGAATGGGTTTCTCCTTTTGTGCTAGTGCCAAAGAAAAAAGGGAAGTGGAGAATCTGTGTAGATTATCAGGAATTGAACAAGGCCACCAAGAAGGACCATTTCCCTTTGCCTTTCATAGATCAAGTGTTAGATGGCCTGATAGAGAAGAAGTTCTTCTCCTTCCTAGATGAGTTTAGCTGGTACAACCAGATCCAAATCAGCCCAGAAGACCAAGATAAGACCACTTTCACTTGTCCATGGGGTAATTTTGCATACTGGGTCCTTCCTTTCGGGTTGTGCAATGCTCCTGCCACTTTCTATAGAGCAGTACTAAGCATATTTTCTGAACTAGTTCATGATTCAATGGAGATCTATATGGATGACTTTACCCCTTATGGTTCTAACTTCCAAGAAGCTTTGACTAACCTGGGAAAAGTTTTAGCCAAGTTTATTGAAATGAACCTGTCCCTCAGTCTTGAAAAATGCGAATTCCTAATGACTGAACGGACCGTGCTAGGTCATACAATTTCTCAGCAAGGATTATAGGTGGATCCCAACAATATTGTTATCATCTAAAGGGTCCCACGTCCTCAAAAGGTAATAGATGTTCAGAGTTTTCTAGGCTTAGCAGGGTATTATAGAAGATTCATTAAGGATTTTAGTAAGCTAGCCTCTCCATTGTTTGGTCTTTTGGGAAAAGATGCTGAGTTTATATGGACTGATAACTGTCAAGAGGCTCTGGATGCCTTAAAGGTAAGCTGGTAACTACCCAAATCTTGAGAGGTCCAAACTAGGTCCTACCTTTCCACATTCACACAGATGCCTCGAAGAAAGTGATAGGAGCAACCTTAGGGCAAGTTGAAGAGAAGTTGCTGCCTTATGCCATATATTTTGTCAGTAAAAACCTGTCCAAGGCAGAATTAAACTACACTATAACTGAAAAGGAGCTCCTAGTTGTAGTCCATTCCCTAAACAAGTTCAGACACTACATCACTGGCTATCAAACATTCATACACACTGATCAGGCTGTAATTAGATATTTGATGAATAAACTATATGTAAATTCTCGTATCATTAGATGGTTACTTTTATTGCAGCAATTTGATTTTACTATTGTTGATAAGCTAGATAAGGAAAATGTTATTGTTGACTTTCTGTCTAGACTAGATCTGCTTACAGGTGAAGAAGGAATTGTGGATGATCAAATGTCAGATGAACACCTATTTGCTATTTCAGTACTCTTTCCATGGTTTGTTGATATAGCAAATTACTCGGTTTCATCACAGTTTCCGCCACACTTGTCCTCAAAAGAGAAGAGCAAGTTCGTGAGGAAAAGTGCCCCATTCACTTGGATTGGGGAAAATCTTTTTAAACTTGGCCCAAATCAGATTTTGAGGTGATGTGTCAAGGAGGAGGAAGTCTATGACATCCTCCTAACCTGTCAGGATGGGCCTTGTGGGGGCCACTTTGTAACAAAGAGGACTGCCTTCAAAATTTTGGAGGCAAGTTATTATTGGCCCACTCTTCATCAAGATGTCAGGAGATATATCAGCCAATGTGACCGATGTCAAAGGATGGGGAAATTGACTCCAAGGGATGAGATTCCCCTACAACCTCAAGTGACTTTTGAGCCATTTGAGAAGTCGGGCATGGACTTTGTGGGTCCTATCAACCCTCCTTCAAAAGAGAAATCTTACATCATTGTGTGTACTAATTATCTAACAAAATGGGCAGAAAAAAAGGTGATCAAAGCAGCAACAGAAGAAAAAGTAGTTGAGTTTTTAAGGGAAAATATCTTCTACAAGTTTGGCTATCCAAGAGAGTCACATATCAAGGGAGTTAGTTTACCTCAAATTTGGTTGAAGACCTTCTCACACACCACAAGATTAAGCACATAACTTCCACCCCTTATCATCCACAAGCAAATGGACAGGTGGAAGTCACCAACAGAGCTTTGGAAGGGATTTTGACTAAGGTAGTGAGCAGCAGCAGAAAAGATTGGGCAGATCGATTGGTTGAGGCCACCTGGGCCTATAACACCACCTAGAAAACCACCATAGGGTTTACACCCTATGAGCTGGTCTACGGGAAGAAGGCTCCGCTGTCAATAGAATTTGAATATAACACATTAAGGATGGTAGCTCAGCTAGACCTAGATCTCAGCCATGCACAAAAGGAAAGATTGCTTCAGCTAAATGGATTGAGTGAACACAGAATGTTGGCCCTACTCCACTTGGAGGTAGTCCAACTTCAAATAAAAATATGGCATGACAGACACCTCAAAGAAAAACAATTCCAACAAGGAGATTGGGTGCTGCTGTATGATTCAAGATATAAAGATTTCAAAGGCAAACTGAGGACAAGATGGATGGGACCATATACAGTAGAAAAGTGCAATGATAATGGTTCAGTCCTTATCCATACCATAGATGAAGAATCCATCCCCATGCTCATCAATGGGCATAGATTGAAGATCTACAGGAAGCGCCTTTCCAAGCAAGAGTTCATTGAGAATTTGGGAAAAACAGTGTTGGTAGTGGAGCAGGTCCCTGTCTCCACTCCACCCATACCTTGAGCAAAAAAAAAAAACAGACAAACAGAGAAAAAATAGAAAAAGGACTAAAAGATCCCTGGGTGAAAATCTCTTGGAGGCACCCAAGGCAGGCAGTGAGGGTAAAAAGCTCCTCGAGGCGCCCTAGCTGTCTCAAAAAAGAAAAAAGAAAAAAAAAAGCCTAACTTCTTTTGAAAAAATTGCAGGTTGCAGGAGGGTAACACAGGAGAAAAAAGACATGGCCAGGCTACATACACCCTTCATAGTCCATCCCTCCATCACCATTATCCTTTTCCAGGCCTCGATCTCATTTGTTTTGAAAATTCCGCGTCCTACAGGAAACTATGTGTATTCTACAGGAGGATCCTATAGAAACTACAAAAAGGCCAAGATCAAGTTTAGAAAAGAACCCGAGGGCTGGAAGTTTGTCTAGAAGGCCTGTGGACCTCCCTGCCACCATCCATCTGCCTAAATCTCCATTCCACCCCTGTGCACTCACACTTCTACTTGCATTTCTTTCCCTGCACAGACAAAATACAAAAACTCTACTTCTTTCATTTTGTAAACACAAAAAATGATGACAAATAATGTAGCAGCATTCTTCTTACTTATTCTTACCTGATACCTCCCAACTGCTATTTCTTTCATTCAGAACCTTCGTCAGCTATCTTTTTTTTTAAACCTGCTCAAGCATCAGCTTGAATTTTAGAGGGAGAAGCAGCTACAGGAAATCCTGTAGGATTCCTGTAGTAGCTAATCCCTTTGAAAAACAAACTCCAGAGATAGGGTCAGCGCAGCAGGATGTATGAAGCATGTAAGGAGTGGATCTTGATTGAGAAATCATCAGCATAAGCCAAAGGCTGAGCATGCAAAGCACCAGTAGCAACAACAATGAGGAAATGAAGTGCCAAAGTCTGAAACATGCATAGCACAACAACGACTAAGTAGGTAAGTGGCTGAACCTATTCCTCGATTGCATGAATATTATTTTAAAGCTGCATGAACTATGAGAATGGTCACGATTAAGCAGAATCGGTGACCAGCTAACTGGCCACCCTCGTTTAGTTTACACACCCACGTGGAATTCAATTGAGCCACGTCCAATTCAAACTTCTGATCAGATATGCAGTCAGCACCTGTGGCATGTCAGCTGAGGAGGGAAACATTCAAAACCGATAGAGGTGGTAGCGTATAACGGGAGTAAGGGAGGTGATGGCAATCAAGCAACATGAAGAACCATAATTACACTGTCATAGGACCAACGGTCTAGACGGGGATAACGTACCCATCCGGCCACCTCAGCTCCTCACTGCGGATTACGCCATCAGTTAAGTACAGTGCGGTCTAAGCCTCCACCACCCTTTGTTTCATTTTCATTTATGAAGTTCTCGACTTCAGTACTCATCTACCACCTTCAGAATAGCGAACCAATCATTTTCTGCCAGTTTTTCAAAACCCTCCCACCTATCGGGTTCTACAGGAGCACTACTGCATTCTACAAGAGTAGGAACACCTTCTATAGGAGGATTTCTACAGGAAGGACAGAGAGAAAATCTGCAACAGAAAAAGTCAGAATTTTTGTCAAATTCGAGCTAGGAATGAGGTAGGCTCGAAAACCTGCTCTGCATACGATATGTCTAGATAAGGTGGTGGATTAAAAATAGAGTATTGGTTGAAGAAAAGCAAGGAAAGAGAAATTCAAAAGTCTGTTGTGTCTTTTTTGAGTTCTACACAGTCTCTCCATTTCCTTCTCTACATTCAAAATCTGCCTTTTTCTTCCTCACATTCTGCTGTAAAAAAGGGGGGATGCAATCATTGAAATAAAACCTGGGAAGGAAACGAAATTGCAAGTCTGTCTACTCTATGAGAAACCACTGTTTTATATAGTCCCTGTTCTATCAAAGTATTGATTTCCTCCAAGAACCAAGAAGCAAATTCAGGTTGAGAACAGTTTGAAGGAAGGGAAAATTGCAAATTGGTGTTGTGAAGAAGGAGCACAAGGGAAATTTCTCCTATGGTTTTAGAGAAAAAAAACAAAACTCAGTTGTCCCTCTGTTTCTGAATTTGGAAATTGTTGTTTTTTTCCTCACCTGAGCACTTTTAGAAACCACTAAACACCATGCTAGGAGGTTTTATGAGGATGGAGCCTTTGAACTCCAACAAATTTCATGAGCACCGCGAGGTGGTGGCCCTCTTCACTAGGGTAAACTGGATGAATTTCTTTGAAATAATTCATGGATATGATGATGAGGTGAATGAAGAATTTTTGATGTCCTTAAGACCCCATTTGAAAAAACATGTTGTAGTCAGTCTCAAGGGTTTGATCCTTGAGTTTACACCTGATTTTATCAGCAGAATCACAGGTCTTCCACATGGGCTCCCTTGGAGCAAGGAGGAAAAAACATTGGGATAGGTTACTAAGAAGACATTTTTTCAGCCTGAGGAGCATCCTGTAGAGGATAAAAATGGGGTTAGAAGGACAATCTTACCTCCTCCGTGGAGTGAAGTCAGCTACTAGATAATGAAATATATCACTTGTGAAGGAAGGTTTAACATAATTTATGGTTATCACTTCAGGTTACTACATGAATTGAGATATGGGATGGACCTACCTATAGTTAGGAAACCCAAACTCCCATATTTCCTCCTCCAATCCTTGATAGATTGTGGCACCAAGTTGAATGCAGGGTTCCCAGACTAGGTAGCCCACCATGGCCTCATTAAATTATTGGTGGAAGATGCCCTACACACATACACCATCCCCATAGCTTGGGAAATTTTCAGGAATATGTCTAGGGAAGATGACATCAAAACTTTGACTGAGGACATTAGCCCATCTGGCAGTGAGGAGGAGGAAGAGAAAGAGGAAATTGAGAAGGAAACTCATGAGGAGACACAAAATATTCAAACAGAGGAGGAACAGGAAACAGAGGAGAAGTAGAAAGAAGAGGAGAAACTTGACAAATCCACTGTTGTACCTAAGGTAGAAAAGAAAATAGCCTCAAAAACAGAGAAGAGGAAAAGAACAGAAGTGGAGAAGAAAAAGCCCAAGAAAGCCCAGAAAAAGACTGCCGTAGGAGAGGCAGGGACCCAGCAAGAAAAGGAGAGGACACCACCAGAGATAGTAGAGACACAAGAAAAAATAGCAGACACCGAGAAGACTGAAGAAGATGAAGGAAAAGAACAACCGAAAGAAACATCCCCTGAAACATTGGAAAAGGAAGCAGAAGTTGTGCTTTCTACATTGAGCACTCCAGCAAAACAAAAAGGGAAAAGAAAAAGACAAACATCCATGTATTTCAAATCCAGGAGGAGCACCAGGATTAAGGTGGGCAAGCCCTAGCCACCATCAAAAGAACCTATAATTATTGAGGATGTGCCTACTGAGAAAAAGGAGGAATCCCCCTCCAAAATCTCTATCACCTACAAGAGAGGGAGTCTCAAAACTTCCACCTGGAAGGAAAGAATCAAATTGATGGACTCCAAAGTAGTCCTACAGGAAGCTCAAACCTCTCTACAGGAGACACTGGTCAAGCTAAAAGAAACTGAAAAATTAGAAGAGAAGGCAGTAGAATAGTCACAAGAGGAAGGCAAGGCCAAAGAGATACCTGAACCAAGCCCTCAGCCTAATTTAGGCTCCTATTACAATCTCCTAGAAGGTGGGAAGATCATCCCACAAAAATTCATTGTACCTCTTTTCTTTGAACTAGAACAAGAAAGGGTCAGAACCCACACCTAGATGAAAATTGCGAAATCTAAAGGAGTTGAAGATATAGGGCATATGGAAGACCAGTTGAGAGAGTTGAGAAGGGAGTTGGGCATGGTAAGACACACAGAGAGCATTAGAAGAGCCCAACTACAGGAAGAAAATGAACTGCTGAAAAAGAAGTTACAGGAACGGGAATCTAGAAGGGAAGACAAGTTGCCAATCTTGGAAGGGCAGCAACAACAAGAGGGACCCCTAGCAGACAATGAAGTAGCACAGAAATAGCAGCAAGAGGAAGAGCCACAGACCAATGTTGAAATGTTGATGAAACAACAGGAAGAAAAAGAATCTCAGACAACAACTGAAGTGATAATTTTGAAATAGCAGTTGTAGGAGAAGGAAGCCTAGATAGCATACATGGCTAGCTGGGCAATGGAGGCCTTGCAGTGTAGACAACCAGCTAGATCCTATGCACTATATCTCAAATACTAATGGCTCCAATTCCAAATTAAAACATTGGCACAGAGGGGCAAAATCTCATTCCAAAATTATGGTCAGTTTATGCATCTATGTGATAGTAGTTCAGCCGAGGATAAAGCCAAATTAGCAAAATTTTACCTACACAATATGGAACTCCCTGATATGAATTTATGGTATCCAAATGTTGCACTAGGATACCTACAATGCATGGCTATGGCTTCCTGGATGAGCCACGAGGAAAAGAGAGCAGGGGAGATTCAAAAGATAATGGAAAAAGAACTATGTGAGCCCCTGATGATAAGGGCAGAACCAACAGGTCCATTGGCTCTTATTTTTGCCCATGAACACCTTGCAAGTAATCCTCACATTCTCCCTGATTATGTTGACAGGCAAGCACAAGCTATCACTCATTTTGAAGATATGGAGAGATTATTTGGCGATGACTGCCTTCATGCTTGCATGAGAAGGTGGAATACATTGTCATATAGTTTAAAGATCAGGGAGTATCACTCCCCAACCAGAATGAGGGAAGCTATGATGAGAGTGCCTCTATATAAACAATCAATGCAAAACTTGAAAGCCAACTGGATTGGCCTTAAGTTCAGTCCTCCACTACTCTTAGGACTATTGGAAGGGGTTAAGGAAGAAGAAGAACAGAAACAATGGGAGGAAGTGGACAGAAAAGCAGGTTTTCATCACAGAGAAGAGGACATCACCTCAGAGGCTTGGTATGTCAGGGAAGCTATGCAAGCTATTAAAGATGAAAAACTAGATTAGTTGCTCAAAGGATGAGCAACCCATTCAGCAGGGGGGTGATGATGAGCCCCAGAAATGGGTAACTATATGGGCTCATTCTACCTATTATTTTCATTTAATCCACCATTCTCAATAGTTTTGTGCACGATTTTGAATATATTTATGTCAAAAGAGTGAATGGGGATAGTCACTTTGCCACATAGTCTAATGAGTGTTTATTGCAGATTTTTGCATACTTTTGGACAAGGACCAGGCATTTATGAGTAGATTGGTAGCCAAACTCAAGGAAACGGGGTTGAGGACTTACAGGAGGGGTGTATCCTACATTAATGACCTCTTCCTCGAGTTCTCCACCAGCAGCTCGAAGTACAAAGGTCCACAATGATGATCAAAAGGGGTAGCCGAGCAAGTCTAGTAGAGCTGTTGTTATCTTCAGTTTAGGTAGCCGAGTTCCTTAAGTTTAGGAGGACTTTTGGGAGTCCCCACTTGTATAAATAAGAAGGCTTCAAGCCTCAGTAGGTTAACCATTTGATAGTCTATTTTCGCACTTTTGTGTAGTCTTGTACTCAGCTCATTTTCGAGCTCTTTTTGCAGACAATTTTGTGATGTAACTATTATTTTTTGATCAATGAAGATGAATCCAGCTTTGAACTAGCACTAATCTTTTCTAGAGGGCTGCATCTCTTGGGTTAGGGCCCAACCCAAGTGCCCAGCACCTCCTTTGTGTATTTATATGTTTTTTTCTTGCATTCATAAGGTGATTTATGTTGTTTAGGTTAAATCTTGCTTTGATAAAATAGGTTGCTTTTGATGGTTAAATTAGTTGTTCTTGCTTCAAGTTGCTTATGTAGTTTGCTATAGTAACAGAGAAAGATCCACAAAGGCTACTAGCAGGCCTTGAACTCCTTTCTCCCTCCTTCAAGAGACCACTGCTGCCACCAAAAACATAGTTTTTTCCTTTCATGCAATTGCTAGTGTCATGTTTTGAGTTAGAGAAGTTGATATTTTCTTGGATTCACATGCTTAGACCATTTCATGTTCATTTACCGTGGATTTCTCACATAAATTTCTGTTCATAAAGTTCTATTCAGCAGTACTCTGTTTTTAGGTCAGATTTTAGGTCAAAATAGACAAACCCTATTTTTCGATTCTTGCTTTGGTCAGTTTTGAGAAATAAGAGTGCAGCTCACTTGTAGAACATTCAAACTTGTCATTCCTCCATAGCACAACCTGTACTAGTTCATCTTTCAAATATTTCCCCACTCTTTCACCATATTTCAACAATCTGCCCTAATTCCTGCATTTTTCCATAAAGTTGCTTTCTTGCCCTTTAAACAAATCCAACCATCTCCTTCATTCCTGATCTTCATTAACAGAGTCATAGACCCCTTAACACCTTCTTCTAGCCTTCATTTCCATTTTCCCATTAATTTTCCACCTTCAAACCTCCAAAAACCACCTTCAGCCTCCTCTTGTAGATCTTCCTATAGAACCTCCTGTAGATCCCCTGCAGCCTCCTGTAGAAGTTCATGCGAGTGATTTTTAGAAGTCTGATCACAATGGAAGTCTCCATAAGGGTACTAGGGACTTCTTAGGACCTCCCCACACCTTCCTCACCTTCAGAAAATGTCAACTCCATCTTCCCTGGCCACCAAACCTCTGCACAGTCACAATTAGTCAAACCATAAGCATAATAATTTCACATAAAAATACTCAAAAGTGCAAAAAGATGATTTCTTTCCATTTCTCTTTAGAAATAGCTTGAATAAATGCAATTTACCTTTTCAGAAGTTAATGGCACCCATTTTAGTAGTTTCTATCTCTTTGCTTGCAAAATTAGGGTTTGCTAGGGTTTGCATTTCCTTTCAGTTTTCCTTCTCTTTTTGCAAGTAGAATAGCCCCTGTAGAATTAGCTCTCTTCCATCACAATAAAAGCTTCTTCTGAGAACTCATAGAATTTGGATTAGGCTCCTAGCGAACTTGTGCCAGCTGATCAAGTGACAACGTGCAGTAAGAGCTAGTACTTGTGCATACAGCACTGTCACTTCCAATTTTGTTACAAACTATCGGGTTGATAAAAGTAAAGAAGGAAGCCCCAGGAGTTGCAGCATTATTGCTGCAATACTGGAGCTCACCAGCTAGGATGGAGACTGATCTAGTGATGTATAACCATGAGGTGGAATCATTCTTTGATGGGTTGAGGTGGATGGCCTATGGAAGCCTTGGATGAGTTTGATTGATGTGTTCTATGAGATCCCACATTCATGCTTGGAATATAGCATAGGGTGAATGGCTGAAAAGAGATTTGGCTAATCCATTCTATGGTCGGGTGGAATGTGGTAGTCCAATCTATGGTTGGTTCATTGCATTCATTAATGAGAAATACTTTCCCTTGATTTCCATGTGTAAAGGTATTGATGTATTTATGGGTTTGATGGCTATCATGTTTATTGCATTTTTGTTCCTATTATGCTGGTTATATGCACATTCTTTTACAACAGTTATGTATGGCTTTCAGCATGTTTTTACTTGTATGTGAATGGATAATGTGTCTATGACCTAATTAATATATGATAATGCAGCAAATGGCATGAGGGAACAATGGTTCATATAGATTCTTAGATAAGTATGAGATCCCTACACTTAATTCTATTATTTACACCTATAGACTACATGTCGATGATATGTTAACGAAATGTCTGTCATGGATAGTAGGGATCTAGTCAAGGTCTTGAACAAGTAATTGCTTTAATGCTATCATTTTCATGTTAATTTACTGATATGAAGAGATGGTTTAGTTATGGGCAGTGACCTTAGCTCTAGGCCTGAAAAAGTGGATGAAATCCCAGAGTTGCTAGCATAACACTGACAATTCTTTTCCACAGTCACTGGGAGGCAGGCTTGTAAGAGTGACTTTAGGTTTATGGTCACTCCCTTGCCCATAACATGAGAGAGACTATGTCCCAAGAGACCTAACCTAATAGTGGTACCTAGAGATCGGTTGTTTGAGTGGTTGAATTTTCCTTTGAGGGTTATCCTGATGATTTTGGATGTTTGTATGGTGTGTTTTCATCAGTTCCACTTCACTAAGGTGACTTAGGAGGTCGAATCATATCATAGTGGCCTCTTGTCACATGTTTACCCCGACTGGTTGGTTGCTTGGGTAGATATGGGAAGAGGGTGTTGTACAGTAGTATTAAAGCATGGTTGACCCCTCGTACTGGATGGGATATGTGTTGGTCATGCATGCATGTCAATTGCGTGTGTATCTCTTACACTTATACACTTATTACAATTGCTTGATGTTGGATTAGGATCATAGTATGGTTATCATGGAGAATTTGTTATGGGTTTCATGAAATATATTTGAAATGAGTATGTGACTAACTCTGTATGGATTATATTTCGCTTACATGTTGGTTTCATGGTACCTACTTACATCCTTGTATGTTAGGTTACATTTTTTAATATTTTGATTACATGCATCAATCTTGTAGGTTGATTACAAGAACTGATCGATTGTGATCAAGTACATGTGGTTGTGTGTATTTGTAGTTGATTTGGCATTGCTTATGCATACTATTGGTTGCATGTGGCAATGGGTACAATGGAGTAATGGTTGTTTTCATGCATGGGGTTATAACATGCATTGTTGATATAGCCTTGCATTGATGACCAGACCCTAGTTAGAGTAATGCTTATGAGTTGATACATTTATTTTTGTATGTTTATAGGTTGTTATGATTATGTTATATATGTATCACGTTGATTTGGTAATCTTGCAGACAAGGTAAAATCCCCAAGTTATGTTAAGGGACTTGATTTATTGTGTTTGGTTTATTTTAGCCTTGTAGGAAGAAATATTAAATGGCTAGCAAAATGGTTGACTATAGAGACTCTCCCTATGAATCCAAAGAGCAGTATGGTGTTGGGAACTCTTACGACCTAGAAGTGACACTAAGAAGTTTAAAGGAAGAGATCAAGAGTTGTAAGGAAGTGTTGTAGTTGCTACAACACCACCCAAAATTTTGGGCATATTTAAACTTTCAGGTCCCCACTCTAGTTGCTTATAGTCATAAGGGTGTTGATCACATTTTGAGCTGGTAAATTTCCCCCGTGACCTAGCTGTTCTCAAACCCTATCTACACCCCACTCATGAAATCCATATCACATTAATGAATTAGGGTTTTAGGGTTGGTTGTTATGATAAGGCATTACAAGCTTCATGCACCCCTATGCATCATCTATCAAGGAGCATTGCTATAAGGTAAATATACCCTATGTTGTTGAACGATGGTCTCTCCATAACTAATTTAGGGTTAAGAAGGTGATGCTTCACTCACACACTTATTAAAGCCTAAAGTATTATTATGAAAGTCTCAACTATGTTCTAATGTACTCCCAATATTTAACATGCTTTCTGTTGAGCATTCTTCTAGTTGCACATACATTGCATCACCTAGAGGAAGTAATTACATATCGCTTCACCTACAATCATCAAGTTTGTTTACATGCTTTACTAACACATTGTTGAAGAAAAGGCCCTATTGGAGTATGAAAGGCTAATCCTTCTAATATCACCAAATGTCTAAGGGTCAGCAAAGTAATACACTCAAATATTTTATTAAGGTGCAATATGAATTTCTATTCACTACACATGCAGCTGAGGTATTTATGGACATCTCTGTCTAAAACGATTATGGGAATGTGGTATCAGAATCTATATGTATATATTATCAATATCCCACACCCAGGACGTGGAAAATGACAACATAATAACACATGGGATGACTTCATAGAGGTGTTGCACCAAGTGTGGTTCGAATAATGTAGAAGACATGGGTACGAGATGTGGCCAGCATGGCGTTAACCACAACCCATATTAAAGGTTTGGAATAATGAAATAATAGCAAGAAACATGTAAAGGAAAAATGAATTAGCAAGAAGTTCTTCAAAGGAACCATATGCTAGGACACTTGTTGAAAAAGAACTAGAGGAGAATCATGTGACCACCATATGCATTGTTGCCAAACAATATTACACAGGTCGCTAGTTAATATGAATCATGCATTTGAGTGACAATGCACAACACATGGAAGGTGTTCAGTTAATATGAAGAGGGCACCATATATGCCACTAAGAAGCCCAATATGGCCCATGCATGGCACACAACTAGATACATAAGCCACACTTCTGCACATCTCTCCAACATACCCATTAAGTATGTCACAAGTCTAAAGGAAGAGCGTTGTATTCAACTCTCCACTTAGATCACATTCCACTTAGATCACATTCAGGGAAGTTTTTGGCTTGCAAGTGCACATATCAAAAGTCACAAATAGTGAAAGGTTGCTTCAGACCAAGCTTCGTGTGTTGAAAGAACTTTGAATGCACAATGAAAAAATCATCATTAAAGGATTCCCTGACACCCACTAATTCCATCCATCAATTTGATCTACCAAGAGTATGGGCAGTGTGTGTGGGACTACTTTGAATGGGCATAACAGATCCATAGCTGCCCTTCATTGTAACAAAGAAGGTTCTTTGCTCGTATCTAGAAGAAAAGACACAAACAATGTCAAACCCGTAAATTTGGTAAAAGTCATAAGGTTCAGCTGGTTAACACTATAGGTCGCAGAGTTGCACCTCATTGCCTTAGGCAAGACACTGAGGGGTGCGAATAGCTATGTTTTGCGACCATGCAACCCTTGGCAAGTCATATCTTTGTAGAAGTCCAAGATTCATACTCCATAAGCAGCCAGGATGAGTAACCTATCTAAAATGTGACTTCATGACCTCCAACAAGTCGAACTTCCACCTAGTCGCATTATTGCATGAACTCATTTATTCTTAAGGACCACTGGAATGATCTCTCTGAAAGGGAATCAAGATTTCACTTGTCGATTTCTTAGAGTCATCACTATGTTGTGCTAAGTTATGTTCACTCCATGCCCTCTTATGAATAAGTTGGTATGGGTGGAGAGGGATAATTCAATGCACCAGGTTCTTATTAAATCATGGTGGGAAGGTGAAGAAACATGTATGAGAGTCATCACATTTCTAGAATGCGTCGGGACCACAACTCTATTTTTTTCTTAAAAGACAAACTCTATGTGCGTAGTTGTGGAATGCATGGTATTTCCACATGAAAAATGATTCTATGCTATTGATACCTAATGGCTAGTCTACTGTAAGCATTTATTAAAACCAATAAGCATGTTATGTGATTATATAAACGCAAAACTAGTGTGATGCCCAATCCTAGGGAATATTTACATTGGTTCGACTGTGCTAATGTTACTACATATATCCCATGTCAAAGAGGAACGATAATTCAAGAGAGTTATCCTTATTAAGTTCTTTTGACAAATTCCAAAGTCTATGATTGCAATTACTAAAATTTGTGGAGCATTGAATTATTTGAACCCTTTCACAAAGCCATTCTACAGTTTCATTCTTCTAAAATACACAAATGTTTTGTAGTCAACAGAGTCCTAGAATGAAGGAGCTTCACCAAAAAATATGATGAAACCCTTAAATTTATCTACAATCAAGTGGCATTCCAACTCACAATCAGTGGATCACATTTTAATCCTTAGGAAAGCCTCTCGGGTGTGCAACCTACCTGAAAATGTGACTGAGCGACCTCCTAGAAGTAATACTCCCACTCATAGTTGCTAGGTCATAGTTTAACACCTCTGCAAAACAACCAAGGAGCGGGATGTATCTAAGATGAGATTTTGTGACCTCCCAGAAGTCACACTCCCACTGACAGTCGCCAATCGCATTATAAAGCCTCAATGTCACAACCACATGTGCGACCTCTATTATAAGATGACTGTGAAACCTCATAAGTCATAGTCCTTGAGTGCGATTGGTCGCAAAATTTTTGGGGTCTTATGAGCATAAAGAAAATCATTTAGGTTCAGTCTGCATAGGGTACTGAGGTGTTCACAAGAGGGATAGAGATGGATGGGTATTGAATTGGAGGACCAACTCTTTCATTTGGATTCCCATCCATCTACTCCTATTATAATAGTGGCACTTATTACAAACCATTATCTGCGACCATGTGAGCCCTGGTCACGGAGTTGCACTCCATCACGTAGCCAGAGGTGTGACCTGCCCTCAAATGTGACCATGTGACCTACACAAGTCATTGGGTTGTAGAATCGTTCCCCACAAAGCTGAAAACAAGTGCAGCTCTTCCTCTGCTCCGACTGCGTGACCTCTTCGCAAGAGATGCATGTATGTCTAATTCTTTGCTCACCAAAGGCAACTTCACTGTGGTAAAACAAAATGGGAGTAGGAGGAACGTACTATACCAATGTGCATTCTGGAAGGGTCGAATTTAACATTGACTAACATATAAAGGATAGGCACACGATATTATAATCATGCATGAGAATGGTTCTGTAAAGTTAGCAATTGAAATGTTCCCTAGGGGTCGAATAAGGCTTGACAAATGAATCTCTACATAAGTTTTTCGGGGCTATGAGTGCTTCTTAATTTCTGTCTTAATGTTGTTATGGGAATCAATTATTTTCAATAACAATTGTTTCTTATTTTTATTTATTAAATATGACACCTTATTAAGTGACCTTGTGTTTGGAATATGTATGTGGATAATATATTTGTTTTATTGTAGATCACTAGAGAAAGCAGGAATGTGACCTAGAAGAAGGGAACTAGGGTTTGTGTAGAAGCCACACAATAGAAAGAAGCGATTTGATGTAAGCAAGACACAATGATAGTCAGTCCAACAATCCATGTTTTCATGGTTTCACAACAATGTCGACGACGAGATCGAGAACTAAGATTTTTCTTTCAGCAAGCCAGCTACTCTCTTCCAAGTGATAAGAAACTTTCCATAAATTCAAAGGTGTATCAATAGAATATTGATGAATGCGAGAAAAGCATAGTGGAAAGAAAACAGGTTGGTCCTAGGACCAAGCATCCACATTGTTGCAACATATGGGCAACAAGCATTCTAGGGTTTCCAATAACCCTCCACATCCTTTTATCTCTCTCCTTGATCGTGATGTAAATATCACCCACCATTATATCAACCATTATGTTAGAACTAATGTGGGCATGTGAAAATCATTTAGGGCTTGAGTAAGGAGCAGGTAATCCCAAGAGTCACGAGGGTAGTTGAAACGACTTGAGGGAAGGCCAAGGGTCATGGTAGGTGAATAGTCACCTCATCTCTATAAATGCTCCCTCACACCTCATTACACATGAGGGGAATTTAGAACTTGAGTTGAGGCTAGGAATATAGAGTTGATTTATGCTTGAGAGCTAGAGTCACTCATCTCTTGGCAGTTAGTAGAGTGGATTTGCAGTGGGGCTAGGGTCTTGGCATTGGGCAATGCTATGAGTATCCCATGTTCCACAATTGGGTTTTGACAAATTGCATGATATGCATTTGAAGTTGTAGCAACCTTAATAAGATGTTCTTTATCTTTGGCACTAATTCCCATGCTGACTCATGGTGGTGTATTAGTTGTGTGATAGCTTGTTATATTTGTATGTGCACTCTCATATACGCAATATGTTATGGACTAGTACATATTGGTTGCATGTATATTTTGTTTATGAATCTGCGTTTACATGTTCCTTTCCATGTTGATGACCTATTGTGAACTACATTGCAATTAAATTTTGGCATGTTCATATTTATTGTATGTCTAATGGGGTTTGAGCTCACTAATCCCTCTCATGGCATATCTCTTCTTATTGTTGTTGAGACATGTTTGTACCTCTTTCTACAACTTCTCAATCTTGGGTTGATTTTGTTTCACCTTCTGAGCATTTCATTTTTGTCCCACTCTAACACCTTCTAATTTTATAAGGAAGAGCAGAAAAATTCATGGTGGAATCCGGGCCCACATACTGGATGGGGCTCCTATCCCAAATGGTGTGAGGTCTAATTGGGACTTCAGACCAGGGAGAGCCCCTTAGTTGTTGGTGGTACATTTCAGCTTGTCAACGAATTGGTGCTAGAAGGAGGACCAGATGACTAGATGAGACTGTGGAGCTTGTAGCTTGGTCTCTTATCTTTAAATGGCTCTATTCTGAATCATGTTCCCAAGGTTATTTTCTAAATTTTCCATTCTTCAATGTTCAATCCCCAAGGAGCATCTCTATCACTTGTCTCAGTTAAATTTTGATGGTGAGGATAGAACATCCATAACCGAGCACAATTTTTATTTCCTCAAGTTTTGTGAATCTTATGATATTGATGATGAAGAGTATTCTTTTGCGCTCTTCTCCCTCACCCTTGAAGGTCGCATCAGGAAATGGTTATGTGCATTCCCAACAGCTTCCATTCATTCGTTCGAGACACTCATTAGTAAGCTCCGATGAGCATTTCACAGGTATGATTTGCAAGATGTGTTAATGAGGTAAATGAGCTTAGGATCAAACTTGAGGAATATTTAGAGGATTTTATTCTTATATCTGTACATATTTGTTTTGAATTTCCTAAAAGAGATTTCGATTGGTTATATTTGAGTGAAAATTTTCAATGGTTGGTTATCACTTCTTTACAACATCTTCAATTTGAAATAAACCATGATTCTCATGAATATCATGATAATTTTCATATGACAAAGTGTCCATATTTTACTCCTAATCTTTTTTCCCTATCCCTCTTAATCATGAACCACCTCAAGCCTCTAAGGAGGATATTATTGCTTGTGAGATTTCTCATCCTCCTCCTAATTTGTTACATAATAAGATGTTGGTCATAAATGGTTCGGATGATGAAAATTTCTTTCTCAGAAATGAATCAAATAGTCTTGACTCTGAAGATCTCAAGCATCCTTTTGATCTTAAATCTGAAGACTATGTTGATATAAAATCTCTTCCTACTGATTGAGCCTAGATTGATTCTATTGAACATATGTCTCACTATATTCCTAGATTTCATTCACCTATAGGAAATGGCTTGGGTCTTATCTCACATAAAGATTATTGTCCTATCAAATCCATGGGCCATGACACACATGCAAATACATTTCTGCAGGATGTGAGTCCTGGTTCAATTGGTGCCACTTCATCTAACCCTTTTCATTAACGGTACCCTGATTTATTTCATGCACCTACTACACCAGCGGTTTCTATAAATCATTCACATATTTATCCTTCTCTTGTTGATTGCAATCATGTACATGTGGGCGATGTTTCACAGCCAAAGTATGAGGATCTTGAAACTCCCATTCCTGATCTCTTCCACCAGCAGCATTTAACAAGTGAAGAAGGATTTACATCTCAACTAAGTCAAGATGGTTCTCTCACTACTTCCTTTTCACTTTCAATCCAAGAAGAGCCTTATGTGCTAGATACCCAACCTAATCAAACTGGTGGCTTCGACGATTGCCATAATACTGAAAATATATTTTCTCACACCTTTGGTGATTATCATTTATATCCATCTATTAATCCTACGAAGCCATTAGAATTTGATGATATACCTTTCAAATGTTTGCGGACTCACTAGGAAGTTGAGGCACTTTAGCTTCCACTAATGGTTATGTCAAGTTCTCAAATTCTTGATGAGACCTTTGAACCAAGTCAAATTATGGTTTCTAAAATTATGGTTTTTTCACATCACGCCCCTCTTAGTATCATCATGCCAAATGCGAGATCATGTTGGAGAGCCTCTCATTTGAGTGATGTTTCTTTGAGAAAATCTATCCATCACCTTTCAGCTAATATGCATCAACCCCTACACCCTAATTTGTTTGTTGAAGGGAGTGCAGTGACCATCGCCTAAAATATTTTTTATGGTCACCCAGTCAGCACAAAATGTGAATAGGTACAATTAGATGATGTCTTACAATCTCCCATATGGTAAGGTGCTAATCACCTAATATCTCCTCAACCTGAGACTCTTTCGGTTGATTCACTTCATTCTTGGGAATTTAAAGAATCTGATCTATTGAATTGCCACTTTATTAGTGTTCAGACAACTAATTAAATCAATGATGTGTTCATTGATAATTTTCCTATCACAGCTAATGATGGCCATATTCATTCCCCTACTAATCTTGCGAAACTACCGATATTTGATGGCTTGGCATTTGAAGGTTCAGATATTTGTCAGGATGATGAGGCACTTCATCTTTCACTGATGGTTATGTTAGGTTTCGATGCCCTTGAAGAAATCTATTGATAGCTTCAAACCAAGGATTCTGAAATTAGGGTTTTTGTGCTTGAATCCTCAGTTATCTCAGTTGTAACCTGGAAAGGCCCCTATTTTCAGAGTCATGAAGTTGATAATCCTCTATATGATGATAGGGTTTCTGATTGGATTGAAGGGTCTTATTTGGAATATTTATGTACTAATAGTAAGCATCTTGCCTCACTTACATTCGATTTAGGCTTAAGCATGAATGGATGTATGTCTTGGCTAGATGATTATAAATTTCAAGTTTGCGATTCGGTTTACCAAGATTGGGTTGCAGTTTGCCTTGAATGGTGTTTTCTAGCACAGTTCCTTGTAAGTAGATGTGGCTTTCTTCCTGTTATGCATGCTTCACAGGTAAGCATTTTATTTTTTGCACATTTTTTTTCACAAATTCTAATTGATGTCATCTTTGTTTTTTCAGGTCAAGAACTATTGTGGTGGCTACATTGGAAGTTTGATTTCACAAGACCCAATCTCCTCTCTGGTTAAATTAGGGTGTAGGATTTACACTAGTTAGATTTTAGTTTTTTCTTATTGATTTGTTCATTAGAATTTTCTTTATGGTTTAAATTTGTTATGTTTCGTTTTCCTTACTATAGGAATTTTAGTGTCCTACATGTTTATTTTGAAATCATGTCCTTGCATTTTTTTATTGTTGCATGGCATTCATCAAATCTATGCATATGCATTGCATTGGTATTTTAATTACAATCATCTTATCTCTTTTGCATATAGCATTACATTGCATCATAAGCCATGTCTGTTGCATTACATCATGCATCTCTCTTCTTGCTCGACATACACTCACCTTTGACCTAACCTGGCATATTCCTCTATGTTTCACACCACTACATGAGCCTTGATGAACCTGAAGCTTTCAAACCTTTCGTACTGTGAATATTTTAATCACACCCTTTTTCACATGCTCAAACCTTAAACTAATTACTTCGAACTCTTCGCACATGTTGAAACCCTAGGAGAGTTCCCTAGTCACCTAACCCTAGAATTAAATCCCTAGCCCTAATGAATGTGTGAAGTTGTGATGGTTACACCAATGGGTAGCTTCTCTGAGGAAAAGTGATAAAATTTTCCTTATATATCTCTCCTATGAGTCTAATTTATTAACAAGAAAGACAAGAACATATCGCTCATGGGGAAACCTAATCAATTTGAATGACTTACACCCTTATCCTGAACCTTGTGTTCAGTGTGGTCTCAATTATTTCAATGACTTGTGTTCTTTGTTCACTTGTTAACTGGAAATGAGATGTGGAAGCTTGGCATGATGGTAAACCTAAATCAAGATATCTCTTAGTTTCTGTCAAAAAACAAACAACCTCTCTTTCTCGTAAAATTAGTTAGGATCTCTCCTCCACCCTGGCGCAATGAACACCCAATAATAAGTGCAAATTTACACCTAAAAGAAAATGAAGTTCAATAAGGGGTAAAGGATCGAGAAATTCTTCATGCGTAGAGAGGTAATGCAACGAATCTATCGGGGTACTAACCAGGCTCGCTGGCAATGGAGCAACGTTTGTTATTTCTTGAAGTGACTCCACTGGGGTACTGTCTAGGTTCACTAGCAATGGAGAAACACTAGAAACTTATTTTTAAAAATTTCCGAATACAATAAGCCCTCTACCTTGTTATTTTCATTGTCATTGACTAATACCATGTGTGGAATCTTAATTAGGTGTTTACTAACTAGCCAAACCTAGCCAAGGATAATTTTAGGGGCGAATGTTCGCCCTTTGGCAAAATTAAGGGGTTTTAAATTTTTAGTGGGCGAATATTTTATATCATAGTACATTTTTACAAATCACCTCAAATAGCCCACCTTATTTTAAGGGAGAGGGTAAAAAAGGTAAATTTAGCCCTTGAAATTAGGACTTACAACCTTCCATTCGCCCATTTTCAAGAATAGGTTTTATTTAAGTGAATCCATTCGCCCATTTTCAAGAATAGGTTTTATTTAAGTGAATCCTATGGGCCAAATACCATATTTATAAAAGAGGTATGGTAAATTAATAAAAATATAAAAAAATGAGAGGTATGGTAAATAAATAAAACATTTTTTATATTTACTCCATAAGTCACTTGGTGTAAACAAATAAAAATATAAGTAAAGTGGAGGTATGGTAAATAAATAAAACATCTTTTTATACTTACTCAAAAGGTATGGTAAATAAATAAAAATATAAATAAGCTAGACGTATGGTAGTCCATAACCCTCATTCTATTTATGAAGGCTCAAGAAAGAGGTTTTATTTAAGTGAATCCTATGGGCCAAATACCATATTTGTAACAGAGGTATGGTAAATTAATAAAAATATAAATAAACGAGAGGTATGGTAAACAAATAAAACATTTTTTTTATATTTACTCCATAAGTCACCTTATATTTACAAACACTTAAAAAATGGGTTATATTTAGGTGAAACCTATGGGCAAAATACTATGGGGCAAATACCATGGACTAGATTGTTATTAATACCATGCAAAAAACCATTATTAACCCTCATATTAGAACTAATAAAAATAAAAATGGCACATGGTATTGACCCATGGTATTCACCAAAATGGCACATGGTATTGAGCCATGGTATTCACCTGGAATGTAGCCTATTTAAATGGGGGAATTAAACCAGCATAGATCAATTTTACTCTGGATCTACTAACCCCCGAGAGGTATCAAATATCGTGATATGCAAACTAGCATAGAGTGAAAAAATATTTGATCCTCTTGGGGCTTTGTCAAGAGTAAAAATGGATGTTGTAATTTAATGTAGGTTAAACATTTTAGCTGGGTTAAAATAAAAAATAAAATAAAAATCAACCATTAATTTTATTAATTTTTATAAATTACTAATAGTAATTTTTAAGCTCCAGGTTTATGATAACCCATTGTATTGACCAATGGTAATACCATGGTATTCATGTGAGCATAGACTATTTAAATGGGAAATTCTATCGTCTTAGATCCATTCAAAGTTTTATTATTTAGTGAAATACTTGCTAAGATCTTACAAGATTTTATAATTGAGTAAAATATTCGCCATGCCTGGTGAGAGATTCGCCAAAAAATTATATATACATATTATATTATTGATAAAATCGCCTTCCATTTTTCCTATATACCATGGATATTCGCCCATTTATTATATTTATAAATTTAGGGGGGGTTCTTAAAATTTTCCCTGCCTAGCTGAGACACAAAGGGAATGCATATCTATAAAGGTCAAGGTAATGGGTACCCATAGTAACTGTTAAATATTCCCTTGCATCACTATCCAAACTCAGACTACAACAAGGATGTTGATAGAGATATTGAATTTTACCAGTGGTTCACCAATTTTTGTAGCTGCTACAACACCACCCAAAAGTTTGGGCATATTCAAAATTTCAGGTCCCCCCTCTACTTTCTTATAGCCATAAGGGTGTTGATCGCATTTTGAGCTGGAAAATTTCCCATGCGACCCAATTGTTCTCAAACCCTATATGTGCCCCACTCACGCAATCCATATCACATTGATGAATTAGGGTTTTGGGGTGGTTGTTATGATAAGGCATTACAAGCCTCATGCACCCCTATGTGTCATCTATCAAGGAGCATTTCTATAAGGTAATTATACCCTATGTTGTTGAACTATGGTGTCTCCCTAACTACTTTAGTGTTAATAAGGTCAGACTTCACTCAAACACTTATTAAACTCTAAATTCTCATGATGAAAGTCTCACCTATGTTCTAATGTACTCCCAATATTTAACATTCTTTCTCTTGAGCATTCTTCTGGTTGCACATACATTGCGTTGCCTAGAGGAGGTAATTACATATCGCGTCACCTACAATCATCAAGTTCGTTTATGTGCTTTACTAACACATTGTTGAAGAAAGGGCCCTATTGGGGTATGAAAGGCTAATCCTTCTAATATCACCAAATGTCTGAGGGCTAGCAAAGTAATACACTCAAAGATTTTATTAAGGTGCAATCTGAATCTCTATTCCCTACATATGCGACTGAGAGCTTTATGAACTTCTCTGTCTAAAACAATTATGGGAATGTGGTATCAGTGTCTATATGTATACATTATCGATATCCCATACCCAAGATGTGGAAAAGGACAACATAATGATATATGGGATAGTTTCATAGAGGTTTTATGCCAATTGCGTTTCAAAGGATGTAGAATGCATGGGTACTATATGTGGGTGACATGGCATTAACCACAACCCATATTGAAGGTTTAGCAAAATGAAATAATAGCATGTGGTATCTAAAGGAAAAATGAAATAGCGAGAAGTTCATCAAAGGCACCATATGCCAGGACATTTTTTGACATAACACTGGAGGAGAATCATGTTACCACCATATGTGTTGTTGCAAAACAAGATTACACAACTGGCTAGTCCATATGAATGATGCATCTGAGTGACAATTCACAACACATGGAAGGTGTTCACTTAATATGAAGAGGGAATCATATGTGCCGCCAAGAAGCCTAAAATAGCCCATGCATGGCACAAAACTAGCTATGGAACCCATGCTTGTGCACGTATGGCCAACATACCCATTAAATATGTCACAAGCCTAAAGGAAGAGCATTGTATTCAACTCTCTGCTCAGATCACATTTAAGGAATTTCTTGGCTTGCAAGTGCATATATCAAAAGTCATAAATAGTGGAGGGTTGCTTTAGACTGACATTTGTGTGTTGAAGGAACCTTGAATGCATGATCCATAACTCATCATTGAAGAATTCCCTGACATCCACTGATTCCATCCATAAATTTGATCTACCAAGAGTATGGGCGGTGGCTATGAGACTACTTTGAATGGGCATAACAGATCCACAATTGCCCTTCATTGTAACAAAGCAAGTTATTTGCTCACATTTGGAAGTAAATACACACACATCATCAGACCCATATGATTGGTAAAGTCTATAAGGTTCAGTTGGTCAACACCATAGGTCGTAGAGTGGCACCTCATCGCCTCATGTAGGACACTAAGTGGTGCGACTAGATTTGTTTTGTAACCATGCGAACCTTGGCAAGTCTTATCTTCATAGAAGTCGTAGAGTGGCACTCCATAAGTAGCCAGGATGAGTGACCTATCTGGAATGTGACTTTGCAACCTCCAACAAGTCGAACTTTCACCTAGTTGCATTATCATAGGGACTCATTTATTCATAAGGACCACTCGAAATATCTCTTCGAAAGGGAATGAAGGCCTCACTTTTCAAGTTCTCAGAGTCATCACGGTGTTGCGCTAAGTTATGTTCACTCTGTGCCCTCTTATGAATAATATGATATGGGTGGAGAGGGATAAGTCAACGCACCAAGTTTCTTATTAGATCACAGGGGAAGGTGAAGAAACATGTATGAGAGTCATCACATTTCTATAATGCATCGGAACCACAACTCCATTTTTTTTCTTAAAATACAAACTCTATGTGTGTTGTTGTGGAATGCATGGTATCACCACATGAAAAAGGATTCTAGGTTATCGATACCTAATGACCATTCTACTATAAGCATGCATTAAAACTAGTAAGCATGCCATGTGATTATACAGACTCAAAACTAGTGTGATGTCCAATCCCAGGGAATATTTATGATGGGTTGACTGTGCTAATGTTAGTACATATATCCCATGTCAAAGAGGAGTCAAAATTTAAGAGAGTTATCCTTATTAAGCTCTTTTGATAGATTCCAAGGTCCATGATTGCAATTACTAAAATTTGTGGAGCTTTGAATTAGTCGATCCCTTTAACAAAGCCACTCTATAGTTTTGGTCTTCTAAAATCTGCAAATGTTTTGCAGTCAACGGAGTCAGAGAATGAAGGGTCTTCACTGAAAACTATGGCACAACCTTTAAATGTGTCTATCATCAAGTCTCATTCCAACTCAAAGTCATTGGATCACATTTTACTCCTTACCCAAGCCTCTAAGGTGTGTGACCTACCCGAAAATGTGATTAAGGGACCTCCCAGAAGTCGCACTCCCACTCACAGTCGTTGGGTCATAGTTTAACACCTCTGGCAAACATCCAATGAGTGTGACCTATCTTAGGGTGATTTTGAGACCTCCTAGAAGTGGCACTCCCACTCATAGTTTCCAATCGCATTGTAAATCCACAATGTCATAGCCACAACTGCGACCTCCATTATGAGATGACCATGAGACCTCATAAGTCGTAGTCCTTGAGTGTGACTAGTCACATAATGTTTTGGGGCTTATGAGTAGAAATAAAATCATTCAAGTTCAATCTGCAGAGGGTACCAAGGCGCTCGAAATAGGGATAGAGACAGATGGGTATTGAATTGGAGTACCAACTCTTTAATTTGGATTCCCATCCATTTGCTTCTATTATTGTTGTGGAACTTATTAAAACCATTATCTGTGACCATGTGACGACTAGTCATAGAGTTGCACTCCAACATGCAGCTAGAGGCACGACTTGCCCTCAAATGTGACCGTATGAACTACAGAAGTCATTGGGTCACGAAATCACACCCCACAAAGCTTACAACATGTGTAAATCTTCCTCCGCTCAAAATAAATGGGAGTAAAAGGAACACACTATACCAATGTGTAGTCCCAAAGGGTTGAATTTAACATTAACCAAAATATAAAGGATAGGCACACGATATTATACTCATGCATGCGAATGGTTCCATAAAGCTATCAATTGAAATGTTCCCTAAGGGACGAAGAAAGATTGACAAACGAATCTCTACATAAATTTTCCAAGGCTATGAGTGCTTCTTGATTTTTGTCTTAATGTTGTTATGAGAATCAAGTATTTTTAATAACAATTGTTTCTTATTTTTATTGATTAAATCTAACACCTTATTAAGTGACCTTATGTTTGAAATATGTAAGTGGATAATATAATTTTTTTTCTTGCAGATCACGGGAGAAAGAAGGAATGTGGCTTGGAATAAGGGAACTAGGGTTTGTGTAGAGACCCTCACAACAGAAAGAGGTGATTGGATGTATTCAAGGCACAACGACAGGAAATCCAACAATCCATGTTTTCATGGTTTTGCAATAATGTCGACAATGAGATCTAGCACAAGGGTTTTTGTTTTAGCAAGCTAGCTACTCTCTTCCAAGTGCCAAGAACCTTTCCATAAAATTGAAGGTGCATCACCAAAAGATTGATGAATGTGAGTGAATCATAGTGGCAAGAAGACAAGTTAGTCCCAAGACCAAGCATCTGCATCAATGCAACATATGGGAAACAAGAATTCTAGGGTTTCCAATAATCCTCCATGTCCTTCTCTCTCTCTCCTTCATCATGATGTAAATATCACCCACTTTTACATCAGCCACTATGTTAGGATTGATGTGGGCATGTAACAATCATTTTGGGTTTCAAAAAGGAGTAGGTAATCCCAAGAGTCATGAGGGTAGCCAAAAGGGCATGATGGAAGGCCAAGGGTCATGGTAGGTGAACAGTCACCTCATCTCTATAAATGTTCCATCAGGCCTCATTACACATGATGGGACTTTAGAACTTGAGTTGAGGCGAGGAATAGAGAGCTTATTTATGCTTAAGAGCTAGAGCCACTTAGCTCTTCACAGCTAGTAGAGTGGATTTGCATTAGGGCTAGGGTTTTGGAATTGGGCAATGGTATGAGTAGCCCATGTTCCACTATTGGGTTTTGACCAATTGCATGATATGTATTTGAAGTTGTAGCAACCTTAATAAGATGTTCTTTATCTTTGAAACTAATTACCATGTTGACTCATGGTGGTTGTATTAGTTGTCTGATACTTCGCTTTATTTGTATGTGTGATTTCATATACATAATATGTTATGGACTAGTACATAGTCATTTCATGTATGTCTCACTTTTGAATCTGTGTTTACTTCTTCCTTGCCATGTCAGTGACCTATTGTGAGCTACTTTGCAATTAACTTCTGGCATGTTTCTGTTTATTGTATGTCTGATGGTGTTTTAGCTCACTAATCCCTCTCATGGCATATCTCTTCTTATTTTTGTTGAGACTTGTTTGTACCTCTTTCTACAACTTGTCAATCTTGGGTTGATTTTGTTTCATTGCCTGAGAATTTCATTCTTGTCCCACTCTGACACCTTCTCATTTGATAACCAAGAGTATAAACATTCTTGGTGGCAGTCGGGCCCACATATTGGATGGGGCTCTTATCCCAAATAGTGTGAGGTCTAATTGGGACTTCACACTAGATAGGCCCCTTTAGTTGTTGGCGTACATTTTTTCCTGTCAATAGGTGGATAGTGACAAAATCATGTAGTCACATGAAAGTTTAGCAGAGGTGAATGTAGTAATACTGCAAAGCTTGTCAGATTTGTAGTGACAAGGACCACTATGTATCAGTCATGAGAAGGAAGATAAAACTAATGGGGTATATGGCAGCAGGTCTCATAGTAGACACAGGTTAGATATATTTGACACCATGCAAGATGTATATTGTTGGACACTTTGGAGAGGAGAAGGGATAGACACAGGTATGATTCTAGTTCTAAGTCAGAGAGGAACTATGATCATCAATGGTATCATCCTTATAGGAAGAGTGATAGGGGGTATTTTCCGGATGAATTTAAGAACTAAAAGCCACCTACTTTGACGGGGAATGAAGAAACCACAGGATGTAGAGGCATGGTTTTTTGGCATGAGGAAGTTCTTCAGGTTGCATGAATACTCAAAGAACATGAAAGCTAGAGTAGCTACCTTCAGTCTCAAAGGTAAAGCAGAAATTTGGTGGGAAGATGTGAAGAATGTCAAGTGTATTCACGAGGAAGTTTTGTCTTGGAGTGATTTTGAGTGGCTATTTAAGGAGTACTTGTTAGAAAGGTACTTTGATGATAGGGAAAATTAATTTTATGAACTAAAGATGGGTTCCATGATGGATAATGAGTACACTAGCATATTCTTGGAGTTGCTAAGGTATGTGCCTTACCTTATTGAGAAAAAGGCCAAGATTTAGAGGTTCATTAGTGGATTACTGGTTGCATTCAAAGATAGGATCGAGTTCGATGTTCCTAGATCATTGGATGAGGGCATTTCAAAGCTAAGACATTTCTATGAATAATTGAAGCACAGAACTGAGACTAAGTCATATTGGAGAGCTGATGTAAAGTACAAAGGAAAATGGGATAAAAAGCAAGCAAGGCCACAAAGTACAGATAACAAGGAGAATGTTTCACCCCCTAAGTATTTCAATGAATCAGATAGAGGATAGGGACACCAGCCCCAGAAGAAGAGTAAGGAAATCGTGCATTGTTGGACTTGTGGAAAAGACCACCTTAGGAGAGATTGTCAGCAGCATCATAGTGGTAGACCTCAAATATACAGTGCATAGGAGGCACAAACTGTTGGAGATGTTGACCAAAGTATTCCCATTATCTATGCAGTAGTGGACAATAGGAAAGCCGAGCATCAGGCATCTATTGTTGAGATGGACGATATGCTATGTGATCAAGTTATTTCTATTTTGATTGACCCTAGATCTAATTATAGCCATGTTAGTCCTGACTTGGTGGCTAAGTGTGGTTTGAGTAAGGATTTGCATGCAGAGTCTTGGTTAGTGCAGTTGGCTATAGGTACGAAGAAGTGAGTTCATTAGTGGGTAAGAGATTGTCAATTTGACTTAAATGGTATTCCTACCATAGCACATCTAAATGTGTTACCATTGGGTTCATGCAATATGTTATTGGGCATGGATTGGTTGTATTTACATAGAACCAAGGTTGATTGTTATGACAAAGCTATTGAATGCATTGATGACAATGAAGAACTAAGAGTCTTGCAAGGTAAGAAAAAAGCCACATCAGTTATGACGGTGACAACTATGCAAGCAAAGCGTAGCCATAGGAAGGGGTGCAACCTATTTGCAATACATATTTCTAGTGATAAGGGTAAGGAGGTTGAGGATGCAGATGTGTTGAATAAGTATCTGATTTTACAACATTTCATGGATGTATTTCTTGAGGACATTACAAAGTTGGCACCTCATTGGGAGGTAGACATTTCTATTGAGCTAGTGCCAGGGGAAGCTGCAACATCAAAAACACCTTACAATATGAGCACATCTGAGTTGGTTGATTTAAAGTTGCAGTTGAAGGAGATGTTGGACAAGGGATACATTAGGCCAAGTGTATCACCTTGGGGCACACTGGTCTCGTTTGTGAGGAAGAAATATTGTATCCTCAAATTATGCATTGATTATAGGCAGTTGAACAAAGTGAATATCAAGAACAGGTATCCTTTGCCGAGGATTGATGACTTACTTTATCAGCTGAAGGGAGCAACAGTGTTCTTGAAGATTGACTTGGGATCTAGATACCATTAGGCATGCATCAAAGAGGAGAACATATACAGGATTGCATTCAAGATGAGGTATGGGCATTATGAGTTTATTGTTGTTCCATTTGGCTTAACGAATTCTCCATATACATCCATGTGTTTGAGGAATAGTGTGTTGCATCCATGTTTGGATAAGTTTGTTATTATGTTCATTGATAATATACTAGTATATTTTAAAAATGAGGAAGAGTGTGCCGCGCACTTAGCAACAATGTTGATATTATTGAGAGAGCATTAGTTGTATCCTAAACTCAGGAAATGTAGTTTCTTTCATATTGAGGTACATTACTCGGGGCATGTCATCTCCAAGGAAGGAATCACAGTAGATCTAGAAATGATAAGAGCCATCATGGAGTGGGTAGCTCCTAGGAATGTGGATGAAGTGAGATATTTCATAGGTTTGGCAGGCTATTACAGGAGATTCATCAAGAACTTCTCGCAGATTTCTTATCCCATTACATCATTGCAGAGGAAAGGTAAGAAGTTTGAATGGACTGAGGAGTGTGAGACTATATTTGAGCAGCTTAAGCAGTGGTTGACACATGCACCAGTACTACAGATTCTAGATACGGATAAGAAATTTGTGGCATGCACAGATGTTTGCAAGAGAGGGCTTGGTGGATTCCTTATGCAGGATGGACAGGTGTATGTTATGAGTCCTAGAAACTAAATGATCATCAACATAACTATCCCACACATGATCGCATGTTAGTAGCAATTATACATGCACTAAATATGTGGAGGCATTATCTTCTTAGCAGACGGTTTCTGCTTATGAGTGATCACATTGTGTTGAGGTATTTATTTGACTAGCCAAATCTGAATGCTATGTAGGCTAGATGGTTGGCCACAATTAGTGATTTTTACTTTGAGATCAGATACATCAAAGGCAAGGAGAACTGAGTGGCTGATGGTCTTAGCAAGTGAGTATAGGTGAATCATTTGGCAGCTATGAGCTCTTATGGGATAGATTTGTAGGATAGGATTGTGCAGGCAGGACAACAAGATGTCATATATATGGAGATTGTGCACAAGTTGTAGCAAGGTGATAGTACAGGTCATGGTATAGGTATAGTTGTAGGTGCAGGTACAAGTACATGTAGTGGTATAGGTACAGGTGGAAGTATAGGTATAGGCACAGGTACAGGTCCAGCTATAGGTGCAGGTTCATAGGACATGGATTATTGTCTTACAACAGATGGATTGGTCAATTTTCGAGACATGATATATGTGTTGGATAAAAGTGAGCTAAAGAAGGTGATCTTGAGGGAGTTTCATGTGAAACCATATTCAGGTTACCCAGGTTATCAAAAGACACTCACAGCAGTGAAGAGGTATTGCTATTGGCCGAATCAGAAGAGGGATGTAGTAGAGTTTGTGGTGAGATGTTTCAATTGTCCACAAGTGAAGGCAGAGTGTAAACATCCAGGTGGACTGCTACTGCTGATCATGATTCCAAAGTGAAAATTGGAGGTCATTTCCACGGATTTCATCACAGGGTTTCTGAAGACATTGAAACAACATAATTCCATCATGGTCATTGTGGATAGGTTAACAAAGGTTTCACACTTTGTTCTAGTAATGTCTACATTCTCATCTAGTGATGTGGCATAGGTATTCATCTGAGACGTGGTTAGACTACATGGTGTTCCAAAGAAGATTGTGTCAGATAGGGATGCAAAGTTCACTTCCATGTTTTGAAAAGAGTTATTTGTAGGTTTGGGCAACGAGTTGGCCTTCAACACAACTTATCATCCACAGATAGATGGAAAGATAGAGAGGGTCAACAGGATTTTAGAGGACATGTTGAGGATGTACGTGATGAATCAACAACAAAAGTGGGAAGAGTATCTCCCTTTGGTCAAGTTTTCATTCAAAAATGGTTATCAAGAGTCATTGAGGATGAATCCTTTTGAGGCATTATATGGGCAAAGTTGTAACACTCCCATTAGTTGGAGTGATCTGGTTAGCAGAGGATTGATTAGACTAGATATGTTGGTAGACATCGAATAGGAGATGCAAGTGATCAAGAAGAATCTCAAGGAAGCACAGGATAGTTAAGAGAGCATGCTGACAGGAACATGTTTTTCAAGGATTTCTAGGTTCGGGAATAGGTGTACTTGCGAATCAAACCGAAGAAGAGCTACTTGCGGATTGGATCATGTGCCAAGATGGCACCACAGTTTTGTGGACCCTTCAATATCATTGAGAGGATTAAGCCAATAGCCTATCGACTTTCACTGCCTCTGATAGTGAAAGTCAAAGATGTTTTCCATGTCTCGTTTCTTACAAAGTATGTTAAAGATGTTGATCATGTGATTGAATGGTCTGTATTGCAGGTGGAGCAAGTTAGAGAATTCAAGTCAGAGCCTTAGCGTATATTGCAGAAAAATGTGCTCATGCTACAAAACCGAGCAATAGAGCAAGTTAAAGTGAAAGGGAAGCGCTTTGGGCCCGATGAAGCTACATGGGAGATGGAAGATGATATGGAGTCTATTTATCCTTCCTTGTTTTCCAGTTGAGACAAAGAAGCTTGATCTGGTGGTTAGGTGATTTCTTATGGTGGTTGGTAGTTTCTTTATGGTGGTTTATTATTTGCTTATGATGGCTTGGTATATGCTTCATGGTGGTTTAGTATTTGTTTTATGTTGGTTTAGGATATGCTTTGTGATGGTTGATATATGCTATATGATGTTTTGATATATATTCTTAGATATGATGTTAGTATATGTTTGATATATGTTTTGATATATGATTTGGCATAGGTTTTGGTATATATATTTTGATAATGTTGTTATATGTACACTCGTGTATGGATGTAAATATTGTAACGAGCTATATTATAAAGCTCCACTATGTGGTATGGGTGTTATGTTAATAAGCTTTCATGTGGTTATGTTATCATGATGTTATGATGTCATATTAGTTGTCACTCAACAAGATATCATTGTAAATATCATAATGAGTTGTGTTATAAAGCTCCATAAGAATTATGTCTTCTTTCAGCAGGTTTCTGAGGTATATGTGTGATTGAACATCAAGGATGGTGTCCCCCAAGGGGGAGGGTTCTGTAATAGCCCTAGTGAAAATTTCATGTAATAAATGTTAAAAACAATAACCAAGGATGATTGGGACACTTATTCCAAGCTGAATGATGGGCAAGACATCCTAGGGGGTGTTCATTTGGTTGTTTATGGCTAAGGAAATTGGAAATGGTAATGGATAAGGCAAGAAAAGGCATTTTGGCACATTTATTTATTAAAATAATGGAAATTAGGAGAAAAAAGTGGTGAAAGGTCACAGGTTGCATGTGAGGAATAAAATGAAGGAAAATAATGGAAAATTAAGAAAATAGAGGCTTCATTGATAAGAAGGCTTCTAAGGAAGTGGTAACCTTTTGTGAATGCAGTGTTGGAGCTCACTAGCTTGGATATGCATGGCATATGCATGTGGATTCTTGGTCATGATCTGGCATTGGCATGGGGGATTTCCTAGATTAATAGTGGATTTCATAGCCTTGCAATTTCTTGGATAGCCATGGAGATTGTGGGTTTATCTTCATTGTTTTGTTTTGGTTGGTTCTCATGTTTTGTTAGCTTGGGTTGAATTATTAGTTTCGGGATCCTTGGTTGGACAAATGCTCTAGATCCTTGTAATAACTTGGATTGAGTTACTAGTCTTGGAGCCTTGGTTGGACAAATGCTCTAGAGCCCTTGGTAGGTTGAGTTACTAGTCCTCGAGCCTTGGTTGGAAAAACACTTTGGAGCACGACGACAGCTATGGGTTGAGTTACTAGTCCTAGAGCCTTGGTTGCAAAAAACACACTGGAGCCCTAGATGGATAGGATGGAGACCGATCTGGTGACGGTTTTAGTGATGTCTAATCCTGAGGTGAAATCATTTTTTGATGGCTTGAGGTGGATGGCCTTTGGAAGCCCTAGATGAGTTTGATTGATGTGTTCTATGAGATCACACATTCATGCTTGGAATATGGCACAAGGGTGAATGGATGAAGAGAGATTTGGCTCAGCCATTCTACAATTGGGTGGAACGTGGTAGTCCCATTTCTGATTGGTACATTGCATTTATCAATGATAAATCCTTTCCCTTTATTTCCATGTGTAAAGGTACTAATGTATTTATGCATTTGACGGTTGTCATTTTTATTGTATTTATATTCCTATTATGCTAGTTATATGCACATTTTATCACAACAGTTATGTATGGATTTCAACATATTTTTACTTGTATGTGAATCGATAATGTGTCTATCACCTAATAGAGGATAATGTAGCAAATGGAATAAGGGAACAATGATTCATAGTAGTTCTCAGATAAATATGAGATACCTACACTTAATTAAGTTGTTTACACCTATAGATTACATGTCGATGATATGTTTGACGTAATGCCTATCATGGCTAGTAGGGATCTAGTCAAGGCCTTGAACAAGTAATTTCACTAATGTTGTCATTTCCATGTTAGTTTACTTATTTGAAGAGATGGTTTAGTTCTAGGCAGTGACTTGGTCTTTGGGACTGAAAAAGTGGCTCAAATCTTGAAGTCACTAGCATAGCACTGACAATTTTCATCCATAATCATTGGCAGGCAGGCCTGTGAGAAGGACTTTAGGTTGTTGGTCATTCCCTTGCCCATAAGATGAGAGAAACTATGGCACAATATACCTAAAACAATAGTCGGACCCAAGGACAGGCTATCTAAGTGGCTAACTTGGCCTCTGAGGATTCTATTGATGATGATGGATGTCTGTATGGTGTGTTTCTGTTGGTTCCACTTCCTTAAGGTGAATTAGGAGGTCGAATCATATCATAGTGGCCTCTTGTCACATTTTTACCTTCGTTGGATGGTTTCTTTGGTACATGTGGGAGGAGGGTGTTACAATGTGTCACCTTCACGAAGCTAATAATAGATTCCCTACTTCCAAGGGTTTTTTTCCTCTTAGCTTCTTTCTTTTCGGGAACATTTCCCTACACTTCCCGAAAATATTTCACCATTTTGGGGAGGATCGGGAAACTTCCTAGTTCATGCACTGATAGTTTCTGAGCATAGTATGGTTCTATACAATTTTTGGGTTGAGTGGCTCTGGGCTGCCTCTCAGACTCTGTAGAATTTCCCAGCTGAAGGCAGGCTATCAGTTGTCTCTACGCAATTATGGACTTAAGTTCTCATTATGGGTTTGGAATTCATAATTCTTGGGCTAAAGGTTGGCTGTTAGCTGGCTCTAAGAAATTTTGGAGATGAAGGCTCACTTGTTGGATTGGATTGATCTACGTAGTTTCCCAGCTGAAGACTAGCTACCATCTTGGTCTACACAATTCTGGAGCCTAAGCTAACTACTAGGTTGCACTGTGCATTTCCTGAGAGCAATGTTGGTTTCCCTCAAGAATTGTGCAGATCATCAATGCAATCCAAGAACTGGGTTGCAACCAAGTCACAGGGTCAGCTTGTGGTTAGACAGAAAATAAAGTAAGCAAACACAAGCTATAAAGAGAAAGATAAAACTCAAATGAAAGCGCAAGTACTTGTGAAGTGCAAGACAAGCTGCTAATATTTGAGGGAGGCTCCAAAATGAAGTGAACGAAAAATTTTGGAGGTTCATTGTAGCCACTAGAAAATTTGTGACACACTGGTAGAACTCCAGCTCTCTTTATGGACCTTGTCTCGTGTAAAGCGAGTCTAAATCCTCCGGAAGTATTGCTTGATTCTTTGATTGACATGGCTTCCTCACTAGCTTGAGTTAAAGATATAGTCCTTGACATTCTCTTGATCAGTTAGCACATATACCAAGTCAAGTCAACTAAGTTGTTTCAACTGGGGATGAGGGATATATTGATGCATAAGTAATGTAGACTGCTTTCATCTCTAGTGTTTCTCTGCTACCAGCAGGCTTGGACAGTACCCCGACGGAGTCACTTCAGGAACACAAGCATCGCTCCACTGCCAGTAAGCCTAGACGATACCCCAACAGAGTTAATTTATTCACCTCTCTATGCAGGAAGGATTTCTTTTCTTTCACCTTTATTTTATTTTTTCATTTTCATTTCTTTCACTTTTTTTAAAGAACTGTGCATAGACACTTATTTATTTTCATGAGACGAAAGAGGGATCCCAACTTATTGAGAGTAGAAGAGGTTGTCCCTTCAGAGAAGTATGTTATATATACCTTTGAAATACTTGTTAAGGTTTTCCCCCTCACCTTACTCTACTTGAATAAGTTGACAAGGATTAACCGAATATAGAAAAACTGATTAAAGTAGGTGGTACAAGTTAAAAGTGCAAGTGTTGTGTTTTCACGAAGGGTCACTCTGAACATAATGTATTTTCAATCAGGGTATCATTTAATGAAAGAAATCAAGGTATTAAAAAAGAGGGGGAATAGATAAATTACCAAATATTGATAGTTTTACAAGTCCTCTTGTGTTTCACCCAACTTGTCTCAAGAAGCCAAACACAGTTTCACAGGAAGCTAAACCTACAAGTGCAAAAAAAACAAACAAAGCAAGCAAAGGACATAAGTAAAACAAAATCAAAGCAAGTAAGTGAAGCAAGACATGAAGGCGAAGCAAACAAGAAAGAAAACTCTACTCCTACTCCTAAACTAAACAATGCATGGGCCTACTCACATGAAGTGATATTTCCAATGTAGCCACTGGCGCATTTGGTGGCCCACGTAAGTGAAGGCATGATCATCAAGAAATATATTCAAACAAACCAATAAACAAGAAATATAAGAAAATGAAAACCAACACACTCGAAGTTTGAATACATCCACAGAAAAGAAAAAAGTGGAAGCACATGATAGACACTCTGCAGACATACCATGGTGTGACAGTGCACTATGTGCAAACAACAAGCATGTACACTCTTTTGACCTTGACATACAAGAAAACATGCAGAAAGAAGACAAATTTCTTTTCGCAACATGAGTTGCTACGTATGACTCCTCTAATGCGTGAGTGATAGGATCGTGAGATTTTGGTGGAGTGTGTAAGATGTGCGAATTAGATTGATTTTCAATGTGCACGAGAGAGTGATGAGGCACCTGAAGTGGTTCAACATATTCCTTATCAGGAGCTGAACTAACCTCAAGACAACGAGGACCCATACATAACCACCAGCTCAGGTTGAAATGCCTCGACAACTTGTGGGGTTTCCACTTTGTTAGTAGGTAAATCATCAAAGACCAGTGGCTTAGAAATATCAACAACAAATGAATCTGCATCATGATTGAATGAAGGAGTAAAGAGATCATGACAACCATGATCAGAAATTTTGAGATGTACATCAACATCCTCGTGATCTGATGAATCATATAGAGGGGTTGATGAGAAACAAAAAATTTCAGCCTCTTAATTTCTAGAAAAAAATGATAGATTGGGTGGATTTAGAAAGGAGGATTTGTCCTCTCCATAATAAAATGATGAAATGACATCCTCTGTGTCCTGTGAATGATCGGAAATAGAAAAATCTTAGAACAAATTTTCATAATACAAATTAGAAATGGGAGGATCATAGAAGATGTCATGATAGAGCGAACGAGGTGTGGATAAAAGGAGGTCATCTTTCACTGCAAGTTGTTCTTCAGATTCCTGTTGGGTTGTGTTATATTCTTTCCATGACTAGCCCACGTAGTTAACCAGGGGTTAGAGGGGGGGAGGTCACAGGGGGTTTGAGGGGTACCCGTAAACACACTCTATGGGGTGCGGGGCAGCGCCTCGGAAAATTTTGGTTTTGGACCCTATGTTAGGTTGGGCGGACCCACCTATGGTTTTGTGCATGATTTTCGCACATGGTTTTGGATGCGATGGTTTTAGATCCATGGTTTTGGATGCGATGGTTTTTCGGTCCATGGCATTGGATGCCTCAACATGTATAAATATGTATTGTAACATTTAAAGGAATATAATGAAAAATCAAGCCAGTAGTCCCGGTTTTGGGATCCAGGGGAAAATGTCCATGTATATGTGTTTTATGTGTTATGCTCTCGCATTGTTTATTTTATGTGTTTTACAATTTGTATGCAGGTAATGTCTAGATGGGGTTAAAACCTACATTTGGTATTAGAGCTGTTTTGGATTCAAGGAGACGCCTTTGTTGTTGAGGGGTTTCGCTCAGGCCTGTGGTAGACCCTATTCAGTGGGAGATCTGTGAGACCGATTCTGGTGGTGAAAGAAGATGGTGAGCAGTGGAAAGATAGAGATCGAGAAATTTAATGGTCAGAGTTTTGAGTTGTGGAAACTCAATATGGAGGATCTTTTGGTGGATAAAGATCAGCGGATCATGGTATATTTGGGTACTAAATGAACGAGAGTGTCCAATGAAGAATGGAAGAAGTTGGATCAGAAGGAAAAGAGCACAATACGATTGTGTGTCTCAGATTAAGTATTGCTGAATGTATCAGGGGAAGCTATGGCAAAGGCTTTGTGGGACAAGTTAGAGACTTTGTACCAATCTAAGTCTCTGGTGAATAAACTATTCCTGTGGAAAAAGCTGTATAACCTAAGGATGAAAGATGGAGTCTCGGTGATAGAGCATCTAAACGCATTTAATACTATGGTAAGTCAGTTAGCATCTGTTGATATTAAAATTTCATATGAAGATAAGTGCATCAATTTGTTGTGTTCTCTACCAGATTCGTGGGATAGTATGGCTATTGCAATAGGTAGCAATGCTACTGCCTTGCAGTTTGATGAAATAGTCTCATCCTTGCTGATGGAGGATATGAGACGGAAAAATATGGAGAGCTAGAATGGTGATTCCTTGTCTGTACGAGAAAAGTCCTAGAAAACAAACAAAATAAGTCATCGAGTGGGAGATCTAAATCTCTAGGAAAACCTATAAAGGTGGTGTGCTGGAAATGAAGAAAGTAAGGGCACTACAAAAGGGATTGTAAATCTAAAGCTCTTGATAAGGGAAAGGGATCTGATGATGCTCCTTCTGCAGAGGCGAAAACCACCTCAGATGAAGGTGGGGATCTGTACTTGGCTTCTTCAAGTACACATGTAGATCATGAGGCATGGTTGATTGACTTAGGTGCATCCTTTCACTTCACTCCCCATAGAGAGTGGTTCTGCAAGTATGAGAAATATGATGGTGGTGATGTCTTCTTGGGAGATGATAGGAAGGCTAGAATTGTTGGTCGCGGAAATGTAAAGTTGAAGTTGCAAGGTGGAAGGGTTAGAACACTTCCGAGTGTTCTGCATATTCCTGCATTGGCTAGAAATTTGATTTTTGTTAGCAAGATGGATGATGTAGGTGTAAAAACAGTGTTCGAGAAGGATACATGCAAGATGGTTTAGGGATCATTGGTATTGATGTGGGGAATTCGGATTGGAACTCTGTACAAGCTGCAAGGTAGCACTATTATTGATGGGTGCAATAGTTTTGTGGTTCTTGAAAGTAGAGTAGAAAATCTAGTGGTCTCTGGAGAGAAGACTATGTTGTGGCATCAAAGGCTTGGACATATTGGAGAGAAGGGCCTTCAAATACTTCATGGTAAATGTATGGTAGAAGGTATGAGTAATAGCTCTCTGGATTTTGATTTCTATGAAAATTGTGTATATGGAAAGCAGAATCGGTTAAGTTTCCCCCGTGGTGGTAAGAGGGTGAAACAGATATTAGAGCTTGTGCACAGTGATGTGTTTGGACCTGTGAAGGTTCCATCACTGGGTAAGTCCATGTACTATGTATCATTTATAGATGACTTCTCAAGGAATACATGGATATATTTCCTTAAGAAGAAATCTGAATTCTTTGACAGGTTTAAAGAATTTAAGGCTCTCGTGGAAAACAAGACAGAGAAGAAGATAAAGGTGCTGAGGACAGATAACGGTGGAGAGTTTTGCAGTAAGGAATTTGAAGCATTCTGCAAGAAGTGTGGTATAGCACGGTAGAAGACTACTCCATATACGCCTCAGCAAAATGGAGCTGCAGAAAGAATGAAGAAGACGTTGATGGAAATGGCAAGAAGCATGCTCAGTGGTGCCGGGTTAGGACAAGAATTCTGGGTAGAGACAGTGGATACTGCATGTTACCTGGTCAACAGGTCACCTTCATCAACATTGGAGGATAAGACTCCACGAGAGGTATGGACTGGTAAGAAACCCTCTCTTTCACATCTAAGGGTATCTAGATGTGATGCATATGTACATGTTCCAAAGGAGAAACGAACCAAGTTGAATAGTAAATCTGAAAAGTGCATCTTTATTGGGTATAAGGATGGTTTAAAGGGTTATAAGCTTTGGAACCCAGTAACAAGGAAGGTTGTGTACAATCGAGATGTAGTGTTCAGAGAGGTGAAAGATGTTATTAAACATGAAGTTCAACCAAAGGAACATGAGAAGATAGAGTTTGAGCTAAAGGAGGAAGAATCAGACTCTACAGCAGAGGAGGAATCAGAAGATGAAGAGCCACAAACTTTGGTTGTGAGAAGATCAGTTCGAGAAAGAAGGTAGCCAGAAAGGTATAGTCCATCTGTGTTCTATTCAAATGATACTGATGATGATCCTAGAACTATGAAGGAAGCAGTGGATTCAAAGGATGGAAAAGTCTAGAAAGAGGCCATGGTCAATGAAATGGCATCTTTGCACAAAAATGAGGCTTGGGATCTGGTGGAGTTGCCGGTTGGAAGGAAACCCATTGTTAGCAAATGGGTGTTCAAAAATAAGACAAATGCAGAAGGAAAAGTGGAGAAATACAAAGCTTGGTTGGTAGCAAAAGGTTATTCCCAGGTGCCGAGAATTGATTTTGGTGATATTTTTTCTCCTGTTGCCAAGGTAACTTCTATTAGATTACTTTTATCTATTGTTGCTGCTTTTGATTTTGAGGTAGAACAGATGGATGTGAAGATAGCATTTCTTCATGGGGATCTAGAAGAGGAAATCTACAAGAAGCAACCTGAAGGCTTTGCGGTGAAGGGTAAGAAAGAGTTGGTATGCAAGTTAAAGAAGTCTTTGTATGGGTTAAAACAGTCACCAAGGATGTGGTATCGGAATTTGATACATTTATACGGGGACTTGGCTTCACCAGAAGCAAAGCAGATCACTGTGTGTATTTTAAATTAATTGGTGACTATGTTATTTATTTCGTCTTGTATGTGGATGATATATTGCTGGTTGGAAATGACAAAGAAATTATCCAGGATTTGAAGGCCCAATTGTCCTCCAAATTCGACATGAAAGATCTTCGTGCTATGAACTATATTTTGGGCATGGAAATTATAAGATATTGGGAAAAGAGGAAGCTCTGGTTAAACCAGAGGAAGTATGTCGATACAATACTGTAGAGGTTTAATTTGCAAGATAGTAAACTGGTGAAGGTTACTATTCTTGTAGGTGTGAGGTTATCTGCTGAACAGTGTCGCAAGACACAAGAAGAGGAAGAGGACATGTCCTGTGTTCCATATGCAAGTGAAATCGGTAGCCCGATGTATGCAATTGTTTGTCCTAGACCAGACATTGCACATGCAGTGGGAGTATTGAGCATGTTTATGTCAAAACTAGGGAATGATTACTAGACAACAGTGAAGCGGGTTTTCAGGTATTTGTGTGGCACTAGTGATTATGGTTTGTGCTACCAAGGAAGACCAGGATTGGACAAAGTATTTGATATTCATGGCTTTGTTGATGCTGACTGGGCTGGAGATCTGGATCAGAGAAGATTTACAAGTGGGTAGGTGTTTAACCTATTTGGAGGTGCAATTAGTTGGATGAGTAAGAAACAATCTGTAGTGGCACTATCAACTACAGAGGCAGAATACATGGCAGCCACTCATGCAAGCGAGGAAGTAGTTTGGTTGCAGAGATTGTGTTCAAGTATGGGGTTAGTACAGGAAGCTAAAAGGATAGACTGTGATAGCCAAAGTGCAATTTTCTTGGCAGAGAACCCTGCATATCATTCAAAGACAAAGCACATTGATGTTCAGTATCACTTTGTGAGGGATATGATAGAAGACAAAAAGGTGCTGCTGGTCAAGGTGGACTCTTTGAAGAATATTGCAGATGCATTGACAAAATTTGTGAGCTCTGAGAAGTTCTCTTGGTGTAGAGAAACAATGGGCATTGCAGGGCTGGATAAATGACTAAGTTCACTTGTGGCCCCCTTTGGAAAGAAAACAACAAGTGGAAGAATGTTGGGTTGTGTTATATTCTTTCGACGACTAGCCCACATAGTTTACCAGGGGTTAGAGGGGGGGAGGTCACAGGGGGTTTGAGGGGTACCCGTAACCCCAGTCTATGGGGTCTGGGGTAGCGCCCTGGAAAATTTTGGTTTTGGACACTATGTTAGGTTGGGTGGACCCACCTATGGTTTTGTGCATGATTTTCGCACCTGGTTTTGGACGCAATGGTTTCTCGGTCCATGGTATTAGATGCCTCGGCATGTATAAATATGTATTGTAACATTGAAAGGAATATAATGAAAAATCAAGCTAGTAGTCCAGGTCCTGGGATCCATGGGAAAATCTATGTGTATATGTGTTTTATGTGTTATGCTCTCGCATTGTTTATTTTATGTGTTTTAGAATTCGTATGTAGGTAATTTTTGGATGGGATTAAAACCTACAATTCCCACACATACTCATAAAAAATGATAGTGCAGGTTGGCTGCTCAACACCAATTCTGTCAGAAAATTGATCCTCATGAACATCACATGTGGATAAAAATGGATGAACACAAGACACCAAAATCTATAGGATCAACAAAAAAAGAGGATAGAGGTTGATAAAACAAGTTCACATGATAACCAACATGCTTGTAGTCAACATCTGTCCAGAAATCTAGAGCAGGTGGGGTGGGAGGATGTGATGGTTCAATAGATGGGTTCACAAATTCTCCCACATCATCCTACAAAGCTAGAGCTATTTGATGAGGAGTAGATGGCACGTCACCTATGATAATGACCTTGTTTGTCTTAGACTTGGCATCTCTAACACCGAGGTATGCTGGGAGGGGTTTGAATGATTCTAACTTGTGAGGATTTTCAGATACATGAATAAGATACTGAAATCATTCCTTGAGAAACTTCCAATCAATTTTGTCTTAGGGGATTTGAAAGGAAAGATTCAAGAGGCGCTCCCAAAATTGCACAATAGATTCATCAAGTGCTTTCCATAATTCCAATTCTTTTTGTTGAGTGCTCTATGGTCATAATGATAGAAAGAAGGCAGTAAATCATTAAGCATGTGATCATAAGAGTAAATGGATGTTGCAAGAAATGTGCAACACCATTGCTTGACGCACCTTTCGAACGTGTAAGCAAACAACCCATATGCAATGTCATCTGAGAGGACTCCATTCCTATGAAAGAAGCCTGTGAAGGAAAATCTTTATCTTAGCAAGGTTGCTCCACCTTCACCATCATAATTAAATATTCCCAAGTCATCAAGAATGTTTTCCAACACTTAGAAATCATATGCATGAGAAAAACATGCTCAAAGTATGGTTGCAATGTATGTCATGAATGATGTGTAGAGATTCGTAAGAGACTTGAGCACTCAACTTGTCATCTGGCCCTCCTTTTAGCACCAAAAATGTTGATGGTGTTGAACTTGCCAACATGTCAAGTGTTCTCTCGAGTAATAAGTCCTAACTAGACCTCATACCATTTGGAGTAGGAGTCCCAATAGTGGGTAGTACAGTAGTGCCTTGATTATGGTAGCATGTAGAGGTAAGTATGATAACTTTGTCGAAATAAAGTATGTGACCTTTCAATGAGTCAAGTGAGTTGCATGGGGGTTCTAATACATAGATGGGAAAATTAAATGTGTCCTTTAGATTCTTGTAATAGTATGTGGCCTGAAACGAACACATGAGCTGAATGACATCACACGTTGGAAGCAGAATAGTCCACAGTCCAAAGTGACGATTTAATACAATAACATGTCTTCAACAAGATTCACACAATCATATACAAAATAGTTCGTACACAAATGCATAAGTGAAATAACATACATTGCTAAAGTAACCAGAATAGCCAAACTACAATAACAACATATGCATGAAAACATGTTGGCTCGGTTATATTATTAAGTGAAAGTTCCATCCATAACTGAACCATGGATAGCCACTAGCCCCAATATTCGAACATTATGGTCAACATCACTTGCTCCTCCAAATATATGTACTCGCTCTACCATGTGGAGAAGCCAATTCTCGTCACAATACTCTACAAGCCTTATCTAGGCAATGCATAGCCAAAATATTGGCTCCCAAAAGCCTTTTCTATGAGTTATGAGGTTCTATTTATAACAAAGGGTGGGGTGACCCTTGACATTCCCCTTTGTGACTCTTTGAGTACCCTTGTGACTCTTCAACTTCTTTACAAAACTCATTACATTACATAGTGATTGTTCGCATTCCACTAGTGACACTTGGAATTTCACTTACAACCCAATTACAAAAGTATACAATTTCCACATATACCCATGTGGGACAAAATAGGCTAGAGATAGCCTAACAAGCCAAAACACTATGAATCCAAGGTGTGGGAAAAGACCAACTTGGCAACCTCCACTTGATACCACTTGGTCATGTACTGATGCCAAGCTTCGTACTCTATTGTGATGTCTTGATGTTGTCTTACTGAAAGCATATTCTTGCCTTCATGGCATGCGGACATGTGGTTCTAGAACCTATGTTTGTCTCATCATGAAACCTATACAGGATTTTCCTGATTGTAGCTCGACCACCAACATATCTCTGTGTGTTTTTTCTGCTTAGATGCAAGTCATCACTGGTGGCCTCACACATCAACTTCTCCATGTTCTTGTCGACCTCTGGTTGGAATTGGTTCTTTTGCTTAGCTTTGGTGAGGGAACCCGCATTTGTTTACTCTCTTCTTTAGCTACTTGTTTTTCCAGTTCATCAACCTATATTAGAGTTGTTTTTTCATTATGCCTAGCCTTTGTTCTACTTCCTTTTTTTTCTTCTCAGCTCCTTTTCTTCCTTCGAATCTCATTATTCTTATTGTGATCTCAGCTCTGCTACCTATAAGCTCTTCTCTTTTCTCTTCCTCTACTCTATTGTCAGTGTCACGTGCTTCCTTTTTCTTCCACTTTCAAATCTATTTGCATGAAGACTGAATGCACTTTCACTCTCTATCTTTTTCCTCCATTTGTTATGTCAGCAATTTCCACTTTCCCCGATCATGTATTGGTTTGTTGCTTCTACCACTGCTGTTGGTTTTTCTGCCATGTTACTGTTGATTCCTTTTCTAAAAATGTTGGCTGATAAAAGGTGTCTTTTAAAACTCCTAATTACCCCACATTAATCATCAACCCAAGCAAGTCCTTTTATTCCAAGAGTGTACACAATATGTGCATTCTATAAATCCAGAGAGTAATGTTTCTAAAAAATAAAATATAGATCTTTGATACAAGAGTAAACGGATGCATATAATAAACTCAAATTGCAATTGTTAAAGGAAATATGACATCCAAGCTTCAAGATTCAATACTCTATTGAAATCGTAATCAAATCTCACACAAGTAATTCAATTAACCATAGCATCAGCTGAGAGCATAGTAGCAATAACTCATCTATTCTTAGCCGATTCAATCTAAATCATACTCAATCTCTACAAAGAAATCCAAATGGAAATGATATCAATCTGAGAGTTTGATAGCAATAACCAAACGTTTACAGTTGATTAAGTCGATACGATTCACTATCTAAATAATAAAATCTAGAATAAGCATAAATCAAATCAAATGACAGTGTTGTAAAACATGTAAAGGGAATGTACTACTTTAATACTAGAAAGTAGTAAATAGCGAATAAGGTAAACTCACAGAAAAAAAGAAGAATATCAAACCAATCAAACTTGCGAGAATCAAAAATATATAACACGAGGAAGTAGTTTAATCCACCAGATGTCGGGCCCTTAGCCACCAGTGAACACTGTCGAGCTACTTCATAGAATACGAATGAACAACAACTCAATTATATATTAATCACAAAACTTAAGTAGCATTACAATATGGTCGTTTTCTCCAATAGCGTGAGTCTATAAATTAAAATTACAATTGAAAATAACAGAGATCGGTCCCCTTTCCTCCTATAGTTGTTTGCTTTTATAGTCAAAAAGAGGTAAAAGATAAGTGCGATCCCTCAGGATCTCCCATTCCAGAGGGATTCGAAACTGAATGCTATCTTTGAACACCTTTCTTATTTCGCGTTGATCCTCCTGATTCGTTCTCCGACCTGTTAGCAACCGACACGTTCCATTCTTCTTCTATTGGTTTACGTTGTTCCTTTCATCGTTTTTCTGCATAAAGAGGAGTAAAAGTTAGTTATGATAGCTAAATCCTAATTGCGAGTAGTTCATCAATTTCTTATCATAATCCATCAATATGTTAGCATATAAAGATATGAGAAAGATAAGAAAAGAGGAGAAAGGTGATGAAATTAAGAGTAAATACATACCCATTTCGTAACTCAACGCACTCCCCTACTTACCCTGTTTCATGTCCTCATGAAAAGTAATTAATTCTTATGCAGTGCAGTTAAAGAGTAGGCTGGAGAAGGATCATCAAAAATTGGTCTAACACCATGATGTTGAGCCAGGAGCGCAAAGGCGGGCCCTTCCTTTCCTTCAGACAATTAGTAGATAGCCTGATAACCTTCAGGAGGATACCAAATGATGGGGCTATGAAACTGACATCCTAACCAATAAGGTCCTTCTCTCAAAAATAAGATTTCTATAGGTGACAAAATGGGCTGCAGTTGCTTTGAAATTTCTGTAATTAAATGGCTACCTATCCTGCACACTACTATTAGAGACCATCCACCTAAGCTTGGATGCAGCCAGCGAGCTTTCTTGAATGGAGAGGAAATAGGATACTTTGTTCTGTATAGTCTCCTTATGAATGGGCCCTAAAATTTTAGTCACCCCTTCTCATGTCATCAGGCTCTTATGGTTGGCAAGCATTTGTAAAGGGTGCTTGGGTTCACTTCTTACCCAAAGATCCAATCCATGTTCCTGTCTTTGGAATGCGTTATGATCTTTAAACCATTTGAGTTGGTTAACTGCAAATGAGATAAAGGCTTGGAGTTGAACATATCCCAAAAAAGGGTTAGGGTTTTTTCCACCTCGTTCTCTAATATAAAATTGTGCAGGTAAAACTCACAAAGAAGCCTTTGAACCTTTACACCATGTTATTTGTAGTAATTTATAAAATCTTCAATTGTTCTTAATTCAATTGGTTTTCCAGCTCTCATGGCTTTAATTTTCAACAATCGGTATTGTTCTAACAAAAACAAGGCATAATTGGTGGCGGGAGACATGCATCCCAAGACATCTGTATATAGTAAGCAGATGGATTTTGTCTGACCTATGACCCTTTCTAGCTTGAGCTTGATCTTCTCTATTTTCTCTTCTGCCTTTTGCATCTGTTGAAAGTCTCGCTCTCTGTTGCATTCATTTCCTGAAGATGTCTCTGTAGCTCTTGATATTTCTGCTGGGAAATAGTTTCTTGTTCAAGTCATTCCAATGTGAGTTGAGCTTGTGCCAATTCTTCCTGAAGATTCAGTATAATGGGGTTATTGTGTGTCATGATGTCCTCGGCTTGTATGTCTGTTTGAGTGCTTATGCTATGAGAAGGGATATCTTCTGTCTATGTTTCCTTATTGTGGGAGGTCCAAACCTCCGTCTGAGTGCCTGTACTATAAGAGGATACATATTCTGTCTATACTCCTTTGTTGTGGGAGGTCCAAACCTCCATCTGAGTAGCTACATCTACTAAATTTGTATGATGCTCCTCTTGGGTGATGACCATTTGAGTAGGTATGGGCTCAGTTTGAGTTCCTGTAGCCCTTTCTTCATACAATTCTGTTTGCACAACCACATTTACTATCTCCAGGGTATTGTTCGGAACCTTTCCCGTTGTGATTTCTTTTATTTTTCTTCTGAGCCTCTTGACCGTCTTATGAAGCTTCTGCTGTTCTTTTCTTAGCTTCTTCAATTTGGCTCTATACCTTTTTGGAGGAGTAATTAGTCTGCTGATAGTCTCGTTAATGGCTTCTGTCTCTAAAGAGCCTGGTTGTTCACCCTAGCTTTGTTACAATAAGACTATGTATCCAAATTGATTATCAGCTTCCTGAATAATCTCTGTCTCTGCTTATTCTTCTTGTTCTATGTTTTCTGGGTCTAGACCTTCATGGTTGTTTTCCACTGGGAGCATGTCACGAGATTGGTTTTCAAATTCCTGAATGGCCTCGGCATCTATTTTTGCTTCGTGGCTTGTATCTTTTGAGGGAGATAGAATTCTGGTAAAGCTAGAATTCTTAGGAGATTTTGTTTCTCTTAAGTTAAGATTGAGCATTCCTTCAGGCTGCATGTAGACATTCATGTTGGCCAGGACCTGGGCCATTCCTGTCTCAAAATCGTGCAACAAATCGTCTTGAGAACCCATATTTGGTGTTGAAGGAGGTCCCAATTCGTTTTTTTGTTCATCTTCAAAATGCCTTGTTCCTTCCTCAGGTTCTGATTCAAGGTTATCTTGTACTTCTAACTCTAGCTACAAGTATTTTTCACTTACTGGGCTGGATAATTCTATGGGTTGACTAGCGTTGCATTGAGGATTTTTAGACGCTCCTTGTTTTGACCTCAACCTTGTGGATCGTCTGCGTTTGTGAGGTATTCTTCTTGAAAGGGTAGTCCTCTTTCTTTTTGGAACAGGGTTAGGTGCTAGCAAGGCTATACCTCTTTCAAGGGCAAATATTAGATCATCCCAGGTTGATTGTTGTTGAGCAAGGTTATGGCTAACTATTAACCTAATCAAACAATGGTGGCTAACTACCGTTTCTATGTGTTAGGGCCGTCTCAGCCTCTCAGCAGTGTCATGCAGTAATGAATTCAACAATGCAGGCAAATTAACAGAACATTTTTGTTTTAAAACTACTATAAGTTTGAGTTTCCGCGACCTTACCACGTCTTTACACCCATTGCAGGTAATATAGTTCTAGACAGATCGTGCAAATTCTCCCCATGGCTCTATAAGAGAAGATGGTTGAATTCCTTTGCCCTTCTTGATTAGCTCTTGTCCTTCGTCCCTAAAAGACCCCATAACATCATACAACTTTAATCGCTTTCTAGCACATACTGGTCCTTTTGCCGGCAACCCAGGCACTTCTGCTATCACAACATCTGTTATAGTGATTTGTCTACCTCTTACCATGGATTGTCCATTTTGTAGATGCCCTAAAAATTCAATGGTGATTTCCTCACTGGGGGGTTGAAATATTGTAAAATATGTTATCCATCCTGCGTGAGCTAGAATTTCCCTGGCTTCATTGGAGACAGGTAGTGTTAAAGGTTCTCGGTGCACTATTCCTCCTCCCATAATGCTTGAATTCTGCAAATGATTAGTGTAGCATGGAAAACACAACAATGAACAGAGCCAAGTGATGGAACAACAAATGGTTGTAATGGCTCTATCAAGTGATACTTTATAATCATAAATACCATTATCAAGGACTGTTATAATGCCACATGCTCTGTGATCATGGGATGTCATATTGTTTTGCAAAATCAAATAAAAATATGACAATGCATGCATAAGTATACTGGAGGTCCTCGCCCCCTCTCGAAATGATAATTCGCCTACAACCGAATGAATGAAAGGATGACACACTGGTGGTGAAGTAGAGGGGTGATGGATTGGGTAATGAAAGTGGCAAGGTACATATATTAATGAAAGGATCATAAAGGATATTGGAGTAACGAAAAGAAGGCGTGTAACGAGAATTATCAATACGTGATAAGATGCCGTGAGGTGATGTGATAAAGAAAAAGGACAACATACATAGGAAATAATGCTTTACCACCGTTATTCCACTTAAAACTATTGTGATTGATTTTAAAGGATTAACTCATGCATAAAGGTTCAAGGTAAGTTAGGGACATAATCTCTCCATAGAGAAAATAGAAACATAAGAGGGTATTATAATAATTATTGATGTAGAAAATAAAACTTCAATACCATCAGCAGAGCTTCTGTTGCCTGTGGGCATCCATAGCCTCGACAGAGTTGCTTTCTAACCCTTGCTAACCATGTTCCTCTATGTATAATTGGGGAAGTGCATTATGATATCCATAGTAGAGACCAATGTGCTGGCATGGTAACGAGATGAACACATTTCCATTCATTGGAAAGTAGAGAAAGTGGTCAGGCCAGCTCGTGATGAGACCTCAAGTTCCAAGGAATTTGTTTCTTGATGCATCCATTGGATCATATCCCTAATGTGGTGGTCATAGTGGGAATGCCACTTCACTCCTTCCTTATGATCATGGTATGTTGGCTCGTGATGAGACCCCCTATCCTCCATCTGTGGAAAACAATCGTAAAATTGTTAGTGAATATATATATATATATATATATATATATATATATATATATATATATATATATATATATATATATATATATATATATATATATATATATATATATATATATATATATATATTAAACACTCCCCATTTTATATATAGAGGGTGGCTCAGTACTCCTTAAGAGTAGGGATGGTGAGAGAAGTTTGAACATATCAATAGAAAAGAATATACCCATCATCTTATTGATAATGAACAGAGAGAGTTATATGGGACAGGGGAGAACCAGCATGGTACATATAATCAATAAGTTTGATTTATAGTGGAAATGAGGACAGTGAAGTGATATAGATAATTGTGTCCTTTCCTTTTCGAACATCACAAAGCAATCTTGTTAAAGATGATAACATTCAAGATATTTGTCTATTCCAGTAGACTCCATACTTGTTGTCCTTAAATATTTATTGTACTTTTATGCCATAAAGAGGATCATAAAGAGTGGACTGGGATGGTCTAGGGATGATCATGCAAGGGGGAGAAAGGGTGTTCTAAAAAATACTCACAAGGTGTTTCTCCCTGAAGGGAACAACAAAAGGAAACCCACACAAAAAGTGTTGCTCCCTATAGGGAACAGCAGTTGCTCCCTGTAGGGAACAACAAAGAAACACACACAAAAAGGTGTTGTTCCTTATAGGGAACAATAGTTGTTCCTTGTAGGGAACAAAAAAAAAATGCACACAAAAGTGTTGTTCCTTATAGGGAATAGTAGTTGTTCCCTGTAGGGAAAAGAAAAAAAATACACAAAAAGTGATGTTCCCTATAGGGAACAACAATTGTTCTCTGTAGGGAATAGCAAAGCAAAATACATGCAAAAAGTGTTGCTCCCTATAGGGAACAGTAGTTGTTTCTTGTAAGGAACAGCAAAGCAAAATACATACAAAAATCGATGTTCCTTATAGGGAATAGCAGTGGTTCCCTGTAGAGAACAACAAAGAAAAATGCACGCAAAAAGTGTTGTTCCCTATAGGGAACAGTAGCTATTCCCTATAGGGAACAAGAAAGAGAATACACACGAAAATTGTTGTTCCCTATAAGGAACAATAGCTATTCCCTGTCGGGAACAACAAATAAAAATACAAACAAAAGGTGTTGTTCCCTGTAGGGAACAACTACTGTTCCCTGTAGGGAACAACAGTTGTTCCCTGTAGGGAACAACAGCTGTTCCCTGTAGGGAACAACAAAGAGAATGCACACGAAAATTGTTCTTCCCTATAGAGAATAGTAGTTGTTCCCTATAGGGAACAACAAAGAAAAATACACACAAAAAGTGTTGTTCCCTATAGGCAACAGTAGTTGTTCCCTGTAGGGAACATCAAAGGAAAATGCACACGGAAAAGTGTTGTTCCCTATAGGGAACAACAAAGAAAAATAGGAAAAAAAACTAATAAACAATCATCTCTACTATTCTAAGAAAATACAATCAAATTGAAAGAAAACAAAAAAAACAATTTTATGTACAAGTTTCAAAAATAAATTCTTCATTGGACTGGTGCTGTCGAAGAGTTTCCCTCTTTAGCGAGAATTTGTATCGTGGAATCTTCATGTATTTATTGGCAAAAGGATTCCCTTGTAAGTGGTTTGTAGTAGAGGCGTACTCGATGCCCATTTTCTTTAAAAGAGTAGCCAGACCCATCAATGGTGGCTAATGTAAGGGTGTCATTCTCGCACACCTCCTTTATCTCATAGGGACTTAACCATCTGGTTTGGAGTTTGCCCGAGAAATCCTGGAACCTAGAATTGTACAGAGGTGCCCAGTCACCTTCATGGAATATCTTTTTCCTGTTGAGGGCATCATGCCATTTTTCTCTTTATTGTTGAATCAGTGCAATATGTTGAAGAGCTGATAGCCGGATTTCATCCAATTCATTCATTTGATGTAGTCTGTTAACCTGTGCTTCATTCAAATCTAGCCCTACTTCTTGGGCTATTCTCAATGTCTTAATTTCAAATTCTATGGGGAAGATAGGTTCTTTGCCAAACACTAGCTGATATGGGGAGTATCCTGTGGTATTCCTCCATGTCGTGCGATATGCCCATAGGGCTTCTAGCAATCGAGTAGCCCAGTCACGTCTATGCGAGGTGATTGTCCTTGTTAGAATGGCCTCGATTACTTTGTTGGTACTTTTTACCTGGCCGTTTGCTTGTGGGTGGTATGGGGATGTAATTATGTACAAAATGTGATGATTTTTTAATGTAGCAGCAATCTTATGGCCTACAAATTATGGCCCTCCATCCGTAATTATTTCTCTGGGCAAGCCATACCGCACGAAAATTTGGAAAAGAAAATGGATTACTATGTCCTCTGTTGCCTTTGGTAGTGCTTCTGCCTCGACCCATTTAGTCACATATTTCGTTGCAACCAGTATATATGTCTTTTTATTAGATGATGGGTTTATTGGGCCAATGAAATCTAACCCCCATTGTTCAAAAGGTTCAATGAGTAACTGTGGATGTAGGGGCATTTCGTTAGACTGGCCATAATGGCCCATTCTTTGGCAGTTATCACATGCATAGACAAATTTCTTGGTGTCCTTAAAAATGGTGGGCCAATAATAGCCCATCTGTAAGACTTTATTTCCAGTCCTGCGGTCTGCAAAGTGTCCACCGCAAGGTCCATCGTGACAGGCTTTTAGGATATAGTAGATTTCATCTTCCTTGACATGCCTAGAGATATGCATATTGGCTCCTGTGTGAAAGAGGTATCCTCTGATCCAAGAGAACTGAGTGTTGCATTACACTATTAGTTTTCTTTCTCTAGGCGTTAGGTGCTTGGGTAATTTTCCCATTGCTAGGCAATTCGCGACATCCATCTACCACGTGTTTTCATGGTTACAACAAATAGGTGCTCATCGGGGAACTGATCTTCTATTGCCACTGCGTCATCTGTTTTTGGCACACGTGAGAGGAAGTCTGCCACCAAATTTTCCTTTCCTGGTCGATCCTTGATTGTTATGTCAAATTCCTGCAAAAGGATTAACCATCGTGTCACTCTTCCATTCGTAATAGGTTTATTAGCTAAATATTTGATAGCAGAGTGATCATTATACAAAAGCACAGGGTATCCTATTATATAGTGTCTGAATTTGTTAATAGCATAAATTACAGTTAGAAACTCTTTGTCGGTCACGGTGTAATTCAACTCAGCAGGAGTTAAATTTTTGTTGATGTAGTATATCCCATAGAGTTTCCTGTCTTCCTCTTGGCCGAGGACTGCTCCAATGGCTGTATTTGATGGATTAGATGAAATCTGGAATGGTAAATCCCAATTCGGGCCCCGTAATACTGGGGCTGTTGATACTAGCCATTTTAATTCTTCAAAGGAAATGTAACATTTGTCAGTCCATATAAAATCGATATTTCCTGTCAGAGCATATAATGGTGTAACAATTTGGGAGAAGTTCTTTATAAATCTTTGATAATATCCAGAAAATCCCAAAAAGCTACGTACCTTAGTTTGAGTGCAGGGGGTAGGTATTAAGAGGATGATCTGAATTTTTGCTAGATCTACCTGAATTCCCGCTGCTGAGATGTAATGACCCAGGATGAGGCCTTCGGTCATCATCATGTGGCATTTCTCATGGCTTAAGTAGAGTCTAGTAGCAATGCATCTTTCCAGGACCTTTTCCAATGTCGGTAATGCCGGCTTGAAGTCATCTTCATATGGTTTAAAATTGTCCATGTACACCTCAAGTCCCTCATTTATCAAGTCTGCAAAGATGCTAAGTATGGATCTCTGGAATGTGGCAGGTGAATTGCATAGTCCAAAAGGTAATGCCCTAGAAGAAAACGTCCCCCAGGGGCAAGTGAAGTTAGTCTTATATTGGTCTTCAAGGACAATTTGGATTTAGTTGTAGCCACTGAAGCTGTCTAGGAAAGAGAAGAATTTTTCTCCTGCCAATGTGTCTAGAACCTGATCGATGAATGGGAGGGGAAAATGATCTTTTTGCGTTGCTTTATTAAGCTCTCTGTAATTGACAAATATACGCCACTTCCCATTGTTTTTAGGAACCAAAACTAATGGAGAAACCCATTTGCTATCAGATATAGGATAGATGAAATTTACATCTAACAGTTTCTGTAGTTCGTCTTTAACAACATCCTTTAGGTGAGGGTTTAATCTTCGTTGAGGTTGTCTAATAGGTTTTGCATCTTTCTCAGTATAGATGTGGTGCATATATAATTGAGGGTCAATCCCTTTCATATCTGGGTAATCCCAAGCGAAAGCCTCTTTATATTTTCTAAGGAGTTGAATAAGCCTCTACTGCTGGGCATTAGTCAGGATTTTGTTAATGTTTAGGACTTTCCCTGACTCAATTTCAATGGGTTTGTTGTTATAAACAGTTGTTGTTGGTATTGTTTGGTCATTGATATCTTTTAAGGGATCTTCTTCAATTTCGTTGTCTAGGGCTGCTTCAATCATGTGACATTTTAGATTAGATACGGTAGCTGGGTGGTTAATGTAAGTGTTAATAATAATGTCATCTTCTGTTTGATTCTTAAATTCAAGAGCATGTGCTACAGTTAGTGGTGATAGAATATTTTCAGTTAAATATGTTACAGGTTGTTTCCTAGTTTTTATTATAGTTAGGCTTGGCTAAGCTGGAGGATATAAATCTAGGTTATTCACATTATTTCCTCTGGCTATAGTCATACTGCCTGTTCAACAGCTTATATAAGCATCTGTGGTCACTAGCCAAGGTCTTCCTAATATTAGAGGATGTCCATCTAGCCGATTTCTAGGAATAATAATCAAGAAATCTGCTGGGTATTCCTAAGAATCTACAGACACCATTACATCTTGTAATGTCCCTTCTGGTTTGACAACTGATCGGTCAGCAAGTTCCAGCAAGGTCATAGGTCGATCTAAGGTTGTAATGCCAAGTCTTTGACAGGCTGTTGTTGTGAGAATATTAATGGCTGCCCCTAGATCAACTAATGCATTGGGAAAGGAACATCCATTTATTTGTATTATGACTATAGGGTTTCCTAGGTACTCATATTTCACATGTGTTTCTGTCCTTGATAATAAATCAAAGAAAGTTCCAGCTACATGGAAAGTTGGTGTTGATTTTATTTTCCTCGTAGGCTTTTTGGTGCATAATTCCTTAATGGTTTTTTCATAGATTGGAATGTCCTGAATAGCTTGGAGGAAGGGTATTTTTACACAATTTTTTTTTAAGTCTCCCAAGAGATCAAAATCGAGATATTCGATTGGGCAAGGTATAATCAATCTTTCTAGGAATGGTGGAGAAGAGGTAATAGTTTGATCGTGGCTTTTTTGTTTAACTATATTCTCCGTTTGAGGTGTTTGTTCTACAGCTAGTGGATCTTCTAATTGTATATTTTTATCACCCTCTAACTCGATTATCCATCCAGACCTCAATTTGAGTTCATTACACTCTCTCAACTCAGTTTCCTGATCCAGCCCTTCAATAATTTGTACCAACTGGACTAGTCTATTGTTGGGATTCGGGTTGGGCTAGGCTGGGAGCTGTGGTCGTAGATTGGGTTGAGGATTCTGCTGCAATGTGTAAGGTGCTGGTAGCATAGGTTGAGGTAGGGGGATTGTTCCTGCTGGCTGGTTTGTAGGTCTTTTCTAACTTGACTGCTAGTTTTGGTTTTGTGAAGTGGAGGGGTACCATTGAGATGGATATGGATTATTTTTCCATAATGGTGGAAAGTAAGAGTAATTTTGCCAACTATTGTTTGGATTTGATTGATTGGACCAAGGCGGCATAGAAAATGCTTATGGTGACCAATTAGGAAAAGGTGGCTAGTTTTGCCATGCAACTCATGTGTATTGTTGAGAATTATATTGTGAGGGCTGAAAGAATGAAGATGGGTTAGTAGGCATACCTGTTTGTCATGCTTGCCATTGGCGATGCTGATTTAACAGGTATACTAGTTTCGTTTCTTCCTATGCCTCTTTGAAGACCGCTTTTAATCTTGGGAGTGATGGGTAATTTTCTGTGGCATGTTCTTTAGTGCATATGGCATAGGTCTATACTATATCTAGTGGGAATTCTTTATGACTATGTTTCTTCCTGCATCGAGGGCAAAAAATAACCAGGTTCTATTCTGCTTCAGCCTGCTTCTACTTGGCTTGCTTGATGTCTAATTGTGTTGTTAAGGTTCCCAGGATATCCATTTTGAAATCTTCCAGTAGGTTGCCAATTTCAGTACGAATAATGCTTTCGTTAGAGATTTTGTTGTCCCTGGTGATCATATCGCATTCTGTTGGTTTCAATCTTGTACTACCCCTTGAGCACCTGATACACAAATCAATAATGTTAGCATAGTCTTCTTGATAGATATCACCTTTACCCATAATATTTAATTTCTCTATCCACTGGTCTTTCATCCCCTTATTCACCATGGTTTTTAGCACATTATTAGGCAGAGGCAGATTTGCGTAGGGAGACCTTTGGAGGTTATATTGGAAATGCTCCACATACTTTTCCAAGGTTTCACTAGGTCTTGCTACCATTTGGAATATCTCATCTTTTAGTTCTCTAGATCTGCACTAAACCTGATATTTTTTAAGGAAAGTAGTTTTCAATTGGTCCCAATCATTTATGGTTCCCCCACCCAATCCCATAAACCAACACATGGCTACTCCCTTTAAAGTGGAGGGAAACAGTTTCAGTTTTTGGGGGTCGGTGGTGTAACCATAACCCCGACATAGGACGGCAAATTCAAACAGGAACACATCTGGTTCTTCTGAAGTGAGTCCATGAAAGGCGGGAATATTTTGTAGAGGGATAGCTTTCATGGGGGCATTGACAGATGTGTCAAAAATAGGATACTGTAATGTAGAGGTTTGGGGTGTTTCTGGATTATTGGCCATTTGATCAAAGATATGCCAGTACCCTTCCAGGATTTCTAGAGCTAGAGAGTTATCCCTGGGTTGTCTAGAAGAGGTGGGAATGATCTTAACAACACTCCCTTTATTTGGGACATTGGGTGTCCTTTGCTCAATTACTACCTAAGGGGATCTTGGTTCCTTTGTTTCCCCTGTTTATCCTCCTCCTTCATGAATGTTACAAGAATTCCCTTCTTGTGAGGGAATTGGTCGTGAATTTTCAATGTCTTGAAAACTCTGCTCAATCCCTTCAGTTTTACTGTGGACCTCAGTGTAGGCTACATATGGTGAGTCTGTGGCCCAAAGGGATATAGTAGGTTGTCTGGAAGTAACGGTTCGGGGACCTACTGAGGGCTAAGATTTAGCTTTTCTTAAGATGTCGTCGATAAAAGTTGATCATCCAAGGGTCACCGGTCCCTTACATTTTTCAGGTTTGGGATGTGGAATTGTATTGTTTTCTGGTCTTTTCTTCTTAGTCATTCATGCAAAAAATTCAAATGTTTATTTCTACCTTAAATTCCTAGCAATTATGCTGGAAAGTGGGCGGGGGAGCAGGCATTTTACTTGCTCCATATGCAAGTTCTTACCTTCCATTTTTAATACCCATTTCTCTCTCAACAGAAAAATATAAAACACCTACTTCACGTTTTTGTAATTGTGCTGAAAAGCGGGTGAAGGAGCAAGAACTTTACTTGCTCATTACGTAGGTTCTTACCTTCCGTTTTCAATACCCAATTCTTTCCCAACAACAATTATCAAATATACATCACTCTTTGTAAAGTGGTGACACTCTCCCTGGCAAGAGCGCCAAAATGTTGGCTGATAAAAGGTGTCTTTTAAAACTCCTAATTACCCCACATTAATCATCAATCTAAGTAAGTCCTTTTATTCCAAGAGTGTACACAATGTGTGCATGCTATAAATCCATAGAGTAATGTTTCTTAAAATGAAGTATAGATCTTTGATACAAGAGTAAACAGATGCATCTAATAAACTCAAATTGCAATTATTAAAGGAAATATGACATCTAAGCTTCAAGACTCAATCCTCTACTAAAATCGTAATCAAATCTCACACAAGTAATTCAATTAACCATAGCGTCAGCTGAGAGCATAGTAGCAATAACTCATATCTTCTTAACTGATTCAATCTAAATCATACTCAATCTCTACAAAGCAATCCAATTGGAAATGATATCAATTTGAGAGTTCGATAGCAATAACCAAATGCTTATAGTTTATTAAATCAATACGACTCACTATCTAAATAATTAAATATGGAATAAGGATAAATCGAATCAAATGACAGTGTTGTAAAACATGTAAAGGGAATGTACTACTTTAATACAGGAAAGCGGTAAATAGCGAATAAGGTGAACTCATAGAAAATAGGAAAATTATCAAACCAATCAAACTTGCGAGAATCAGAAATATATAACACAAGGAAGTAGTTTAATCCACCAAAAGCCGAACCCTTAGCCACCAGCGAACACTGCCGAGCTACTTTAGAGAATATGAATGAACAACAACTCAATTATATATTAATCATTGAATTTAAGTAGCATTAAAATATGTTTTCCTTCTCCAACATCACGAGTCTGTAAATTAAAATTACAATTGAAAATAACAAAGATCGATCCCCTTTCCTCCGACAATCGTTTGCTTTTATAGTTAGAAAGAGGTAAGAAATAAATGTGATTACTTAGGATCTCCCGATCCTAAGGGATCCGCAACTGAATGCTATCTTTAGACAGCCTTCCTATTTCACGCTGATCCTCCTAATTTGTCCTCCGACCTGTCATCAACCGATACGTTCCATTCTTTGTTTGTTGGTTTATGCTGTTCCATCGTTAGGGAGCAACAACTCTCCCTTTCATCATTTTTCTGCATAAATAGGAGTAAAAGTTAGTTATGATAGCTAAATCTTAACTACGAGTATTTCATCCATTTCTTATCATAATCCATCGATATGTTAGTGTATAAAGATATGAAAAAGATAAGAAAATAGGAAAAAGGTGATGAAATTAAGAGTAAATAGATACCCATTTCGTAACTCAACAGTAAACAGTTGGGAATCTGCATATATTGGCAAGTAAACTAGTGCTTGCTCAATTGCTTCCTCGATACTACTTTCAGTGGTCACTCTTGAAGTAGCTTCCTTTGGTGCCAAGCTACATTGAATGCTTAAGAGAAGCGCTTCACGAGTGTGGTACCCGTGGGACAGAACATACACATGGAAAGAAGACATTAGCTCTTATAAATCTTACTTTAAAACATGATCAAGCAACAAGAAGGGAATCTGATGAGAGGAAATATGTAGTTTTGACTGATGAGGGGTGACTGACTAACTGTGGGAACTGCACACTGTGAAGCCTGCTGATTACGGAGTTCAGTCTGGGACAGGGCCTGGGAGAAACTATGCATTTCACAGTCTTAGTGACTAATCTAGGAGAATAGCTCCTGGAACTGTGTAGTGCGCCGCTAGAGCTAGCCCATGACAACCTTTGTATAATTCCAAAATCCAAGGCAAAGGCCTTGAGCTTCCAGATTGTGCAATGCATGCAAGTGAATGTGAGACCCGGGCAAGGAGAGCCCAGATCTGTCCATGGGAGTGTGAAAACAAGCAGATCTAAAGGATGATGTAGGGATGAGTGTAGATCTAATTAAGTGTATATGTATGCATTTAAAACAAGTGCAATAATGGATCAAACTAAAGGAACACAAAGCATGCGAAGGGAGTCGTCGCATTAGCGAGTGTTGCTGAAAAAATGGGAAAACTCATGTGATGCTTGGGGAAGGAAATGTATAACTTGAAACAACACTTCTACAAGCTAAAGAACATTAAATTTCCAGCGGTCTTTCAACAAAACAAGTGAAAAAACACTCTCACAAGCTAAATAAACAAAATCCACAAAGAAAGCAACAAAAGGAAATAAAATCAAAACTCACCCCAAAAAGCGATGACAATGCTCCGAAGGCTCCTTGATCTCCTAGGGAAGCTATAGCTTGATGATCAAATGCATAAGTGATCTCTAGAGGCATCCATTACATAGATTTGAACAAATGGAGTTCATGATGCATATGGTTGAGATCAAGGACAACAACGACACTTAGTAGAAACTTCTAAAGATGGAAATGTGTCACATTCAGGAAGCTAATAATAGATTCCCTACTTCCTAGGGATGCTTTTCCTCTTAGCTTCTTTCTTTTCAGGAACACTTCCATCCACTGCCTGGAAATATTGCGCAATTCTGAGGAGGACCAAGCAACTCTCTGGTTCATGCACTAATAGTTTCTAAGCACAGTATGGTTATGTACAATTTCTGGGCTGAGTGGCTCTGGCCTGCCTCTTTGGATCTATGCAATTTCCTAGCTAAAGGTAGGTTTTCAATTGGATCTATGCAATTATGGAATTGAATATTCATTGTGGGCTTGGATTGCACAATTCCTAGGTTGAAGTTTGGCTATCAGCTAGTTTTGCACAATTCTATAGCTAAAGGCTCAACTGCTATCTTAGACTTCTCTACGCAGCTTCCCAGCTGAAGACAAGCTACCAGCTAGGTCTGTGCAATTATGGAGCCTAAGCTCAATGCTGGGTTGCACTACACATTTTCTGAGAGCAAAGTTAGTTTCCCTCATGGTTTACACAGATCATCAAGGTAGTGCAAGAACTGAGCTGCAACCAAGTCACAAGATCAGCTTGTGGCTAGAAGGAAAATCAAGTAAGCAAACACAAGTTGTAAAGTGAAAGATAAAAATTAAATGAAAGAAATAGTACCTAAGTAGTGCAAGACAAGTTGATAAGTTTTAAGGAGGGAGGCTCCAAAACAAAGTGAAGGGAAAATTTTGGAGGGTGGTTATAGCTGCTACAACAGCAGTCCAATTGGCTATCATAGTCTTACCTCCCAATGTGCTTACTCATGCACTGAGCTTCATTCAGTTCTTACATTACCTATTTGGTACCATACAGCTCTCCCCGACCTCCATTAAATTTGTTCTTTCCTAACCAGTCCCCAAGACTCAAAACCTGAAATGCAAGCACAAGAAACAAACAAGAAGAAAGCCATGAAAACCAATAACAACACGACTTCACAATCAAAGTGGTATAGCCACACTCTAGACATAAACAAAGCTGCAAATCAAGCACAAAAAATCAGAAAAGACCAAAAGCACAAGACTAACAACAAACACCATGACTCAATCCCCATGGTTCCTAGGGAAAGCTCAACCCGAGCCTTCTTCAATATTTCATGGTAGTGCCTTGCCATGAAATCCCCTGCATCATACTACCATAAACACATAATTATTAGTGCATAAATAAATATAACAATATACCATTTATCTTACTTTGTTGTGTCAACCACGTTGCTTGTAACTAAACACATCCAAGCCATCTCTCACGGGACTCCGATTCCCTCCACCTGTAACTAGAAACTAGCTAACATACCTATCAAGTACATATTCATGAATCTAGAACATATCCACATAATTTCATACAAATTAGGGTTAAGAAGTCTTCCTTTATGCAAATCACTCCTTCGTTTGGAAATAGGGTTTCCAAACATAGCTGAAGGAATTCTTGCCCATTTCCTTTCTTTTATCTTTTTATCTTGTTGCATTCAAGGCTTACTATGCACTGTCACACCACCCAATTGTTAGTTATGTAAACACATGAACTATTACCTTGTCACGTTAATACCAAGCATGTTTCTTGCAACTCTTCACACGTGTCAACCACACATTCCAAATATCAAGACAAACATATATATCAATTTGAAATCAATCTTTACCAAGACAAATAATCATGTCATAATCCATAGTCAACTCATATTCCTTAGACATAATGATACAACTGTCACCTACTCACACTCAAGTACATATCAACTGTCCCAACACATATGTATTAGTACAATCATCTTAAAACAATATCATTGGAACAAATTCTCATATTATGTAATTCATCAAACATTCAAATAACTTACAAACATACCATGTTAAATAAATCAACTAGATGACGTAATGAAACACTCAAACATCAAATAGATGACATTAGAAAACGCATACCTTAATGTTTCTCAAGGGAGGCCATATTGTCTGCACAATCAAACTAGTTAGCACAATATAACTTTACAACACATTGTCTCAAGCATGAATATGATCGTGATATCCATAACAGTAACCAACTAACATGTTCACATCATAAACTTATAAGAATTTTTCATTCATTCGTAGCAATCACATATGTACAATCAGTCTAGATTAGTACAACACAATATCGCAAATAAGTCGACTCATACATGAATTTCATAACCCTAAACATCTACATAGGCCCATCCAACTTAGTATGATATATATAACGTCAAGATCTTAATGAAATAACCCTAATCATAAAGTTACTAGCATATAACAACAATAAGCTATATATCATTCTCATCAACAATATATAAATTAATCATCAAGTTATCTAACATAAAACAACAATGGCACTGCATACAACCATAGGTTACTATCATTCTTGATTAACTGACACATGTGCGTATGACTATACTAATCAATTATCATATATTATGTATGTAACAATAAAATAAATGTACATAAACCTAATGTATATAAAGCTAATGGATATAAAAATCCTTAACTTACATACCTACATGCCAAACATAAATACCTATATGACGATCTGCTCCCAAATTCTAATTTTGCAACCTCATTATGGTGAACTGCATCTCCTACTCTATCTTAGCCAACACATTAGCATCATAACAACCAATAGTACCATGAGGACCTAAATTGCATACCATGACTTCACAAGGCATGTTTGACCTACTATTCATTCATAACTATAACCAAGACCATACATGAATAACAGTTGCATATAGACACATAACACATGAGTAAGAAACCATATACACATCATTCTACCTAGAGTGCAGTCATCAATGCATGACCACATCAACTACATGAACCATGACCTCATGCATGACGACACCAACCACATCAACTGCACTTGCTAACATGTAACCATTAATGTGCCTAAAACCGCATAATCAACCATACACACATGAAGACATATTCCATGACAATGCCTTCAATCTTCACATGGTGACATCCCTACAACCATGATCAACACCATGCAAATTCAACAAGAACATGGACGACATGCATAAGGAACACATATGAAACCAACATGAAAGCATGATCAACACACATCCCAAGGAGAGTGCAACTATGCTCTGATACCACTCTGTAACACCCTCCTCCCACATCTACCCAAGCAACCGGCCAGCGGGGGTAAACATGTAATGATAGGTCACTATGATAAGACTCAACCTCCTAGGTAACCTTAAGGAAATGGAGTTGAAAAAACAAGACCTTACAGACCTCCCTCAAGTGCTTAGGACCCCCGGGATATAATCCACCACTCCAGGTGCCCAACCCCTAAGTAAACCTAGCATTTCAATGAATTAAACTCATATTTGCTCACATGAAAAGGAATCCATGTGACTGGAACCCTATAATCGCTCCCACAATTACTACAAGGGAGAGACTAGAGTGTTTTTAAGCTAGTTTTGTGCCAGAAACTATGAGATTTAAGCCACTTTATAAGGGCTAGTCTCCAAACCAATGCCTATAACTTGATGATACTTTCCAAGAAAATAAATGACACCAAGGAAGAGCGTCTAACACAAAACTTGATCAAGGGCTTGACCTAACCAAGCCTATGAATGAGAGACATTTTGTCAAGCACTTAGTAAATATACAACCTATAGGTGCAAATAACATATCTGAGCATAGGGGTCTCATACTTATATGAGATTCTCCATGAAGCATTGTTTCCTTATCACTTTAACTATCATTCCATCCATTAGGTCATAGATACATTGTTCATTCATTTAAAAGTAAAAACATGATGACAGCCATACATAGCTTCTGTCATAAAAAAATATACATAGCCAACATAATAGGGACAAAAATATCAATGAAATCATAGCCATATGCACCACATATAATCCATCACAATACTCATAGAAATACAACGATAGGGTTGCCATGGGCTCACCCCTATCTCCTGTGGTTGCTAATCTGTTTATGGAGGATTTTGAATCTAAGGCTCTGAACTCAGCCCGTCTCCTACCCAAAATTTGGAAAAGGTATGTAGATGACACTAATTTCATCTGGTCTCACGCCCAAGAGGAGTTAGATCTCTTCTTCGATCATCTCAATAATCAATCCTCGACTATTAAGTTCACTATGGAACAAGAGGTTAATGGTTGCCTCCCTTTCCTTGATATTCTTATCTCTAAGAATGAGGATGGTTCCCTCTCCCACCGAGTGTTTCGCAAGAAAACTCATACGGAGCAGTATCTTCATGCTAGTTCCCACCATTTCCCGGCCCAGAAGTTGGGGGTTATCAACACCCTTGCAACTCGTGCCTTAAGGATCTCTGATGATAAGAGCTTCAAGGAGGAGAAATCCCACCTCCTTAATGTCTTTGCTGAAAATGGTTATAGTAGACACTTGGGACAAAAGGCTTTCCTCAAAGCAGCTAAGAATTTGTTAACCAAAAGAGGGCCTAAAGAGCGGATTCCTAGTGTCCATCTTCCGTTTGTTCAGGGGACCACGGATAAGATTGCGAGGATTCTTAAGAAGCATAATGTCCCTGCAACTTTTAGACCTCTCAACACCATTCGTAAATCCCTCAGATCTGTAAAGGATCCCATTGACCCTAAGGACATGAAAGGGGTTTATATTATTCCTTGTTCTTGTGGGACCCCCTATATTGGTGAGACTGGTCGCTCCATTAATCAAAGGATTAGTGAGCACGCAGCTGATCTCAAGCATATGAGAACTAAGTCTTCCGCTTTAGCAGAGCATGTGGAGAAAACCAATCATCATGTCTGCATCGAGGAGGCTAGTGTGATTGCTAGAGTGTCGCAATTCCATCACCGGAAATTTAGGGAGGCCCTAGAGATTGAAAAAAGACCAAACAATCTCAATAGAGAGGATGGCTGAAAGATCAGTAGTTGCTGGATCCAAGCCCTCTCCTCCTAGTCGTTTTCTTTCTTCTCCTCCCTTATTTCATTGATTAATTAATTTTTAATATGGTAATTTATTTATTTATTATTATTTTATTATTTTATTTATTTTATCTTTATATGTGAAAACTCTTTGACTATTAATTTAAAATTAATTTATGTACAAAAATTAATTTAAATCTATTTTAATTAATTAATTTAAACTATTAATTAATTTTAATATGGTAAGATTATTATTTATTTATTTATTTTTATTTTTTTTGGGTATCAATTTAAACTTAATTTACATAAAGTTAATTTAAAATTAATCTATTTTGTAATTAATATACTAATTTTTTACCATTAAATAGACCTTGAATTATTTTTTATATTTCCAACCCTTGAGTTCTCTAATTTTTTGACGAATATTTATATTACTAACTAATATTTTTATCTAACAATTTAAAATTAATTTTATTCTTATTAATTAATATATTCTTATTAATTTATTTTATGATTTACTTATTATATTCTATTAATTTATTCTATATTAATAACCAAATTTTCTTTTATAAAAATAATAATAATAATAAATAAAAAAATAAATACCCCTTATCATGGTCAAACTAGCCATTATAACTAACTAATATTTTTATCTAACAATTCAAAATTATTTTTATTTTTATTCTTATTAATTAATATATTTGAAATTATTTATTTATTTATTATTATTATTTTTTAATGATTTACTTATTATAATATATTAATTTTACTTATTCTAGTATATATTTCTAACAATTTTAAATTAATTTAGATTTATTAATATATTTAAAATTAATTTATTTGAAATTAACTTATTTTATGATTTATTTATTATATTATATTAATTTATTATATATTAATAACTGAAATTTCTTTTATATAGATAAAATAAATAAATAAATAAATAATATAAATTAATATAATACCCCTTATCATGGTCAAACTAGCCGTTATCAGGTCAAATCGAGCTATTGTCTTTTTAGCCGTTACCTTATTGAGAAATTTGAGTCATTGGATATTCTGCCCTATCTATTTAAAGTGCATAGCCAGATCTTCTCATTCAACTTGTCCTGACGATGAACCACGCTGGTTGGTTCGAAACGCGTTGACAAAAATTTCTCCATGTTATTTTCGCCGAAGAATTCTTCAAAAATTAGATAAATATCCTTTCATTAGTGATGCAAAAACCAAACCCAAGATGTGACTTCCATGTTCCACCTGACCATAGAATGGCTGAGCCAAATCTATCTTAAGTCATTCACCCTCGTGTCATATTCCAAGCATGAATGTGGGATCTCATAGGACACATCAATCAAAACTCATCCAGGGCGTTGAGATGTCATCCACCTCAACCCATCAAACACTGATTCCACCTCAGGGTTAGGCATCACAAAACCAACATCAGATTGGTTTCTGTCCAAGCCTTCTAGGGCTTTAGAGAATTTGTTCCAACCCGACTTCCAAGACTAGTAACTCAACCCACAGCTTACACTAGGCTCCAAAGCATTTGTCCAACCAAGTCTCCATGACTAGTAACTCAACCCACATCTTTTATTGGGTTCCATAGCGTTTGTCGAACCAGGACTCCACAACTAGTAACTCAACCCACCAAGGGCTCCAACTCATTTGTCCAACCAAGGCTATGGGACTAGTAATTCAACCCAAGTTGCTACAGGGCTCCGGAGTATTTGTCCAACCAAGGCTATAGGACTAGTAACTCAACACAAGCCATTACAAGGCTTCTAGAGCGTTTGTCTAACCAAGGCTTCTAGGACTAGTAATTCAACCCAAGCTAAGGAAACATGAGAATCGGCCAAAAACAAACAATGAAATTAAACCCACAATCACCATGGCTATCCAGGAAATGGCAAGGCTAGGAAATCCACTGTTAATCCAAGAAATCCTCCATGCCAATGATATATCATGACCAAGAATCCACATGCATATGCCATGCATGCCAAAACTAGTCAAGAAATCATACATGAAACTCGGCTCCTGCAAGAAAATATGATGTATTTGTTTATCTCAATGCCTTATTGCGATTTCCTACTCTTACTTTTCCTACTTTCTTTAAGAATCCAAGTATGCCACACCCACTAAGAGTGCTTGAAGAAAACTCTAAGTCTCTAGGAGTATGAGAGAGAGACAATAATGAGAGAGCTCCGAAACTGAATGGACCAAGTTTGAACCGAGAGCTTTCCAACTGATCCTCAAAAGGACTTTTTATTAATGAGGCCTACATTTTCTTCATTTTCCATTATTTTTCTTCATTTTCCTCCTCACATGCAACCTATGACTTTTCACCTTCCTTTTCTCCTAATTTCCTTTATTTTCATAAATAAATGTTCCAAAAATGCCATTTTTCCTTTCCAAAGCCTTAGCCATTGCCTTTTCCAATTTCCTAATCCATAATAAATAGAACCAATGACCATTAGGATGTTTCCCCCACCATTCAGCTTGGAATACGTGTCCCCATTCATGGTCTTATATATTTTTACATGAGTTTTTAACCAAGGTTGTTACATTATTGATTTGTTGACAAATCATGTTTTATGATGTCTTACCATCATCAAAAAAGCATATAAATTTGGCAAAGAAGTCGTTATATCACTATAAATTTTGGTATTACAACCTTGAAAATGAATAGTAGAAAGGAATAAAGAAAATTCAGAAGCATTTTATAATTTGTAATTTTAAAATTAAAAATAATACATGGTATCATAGCCTCTTCATAAACCATTGAGAGTATGTCAATATGACTAGGTACCTAATGTACAAGCATTAAAATAAAATAACATGAAAGAATAAAGGAGGAGGTCACTACAAGAATATTAATTCCATTAAAAATACTTTCACGTCTAAATCTAAAGATAAAATATGTTACAAATATAAAGGATAAGAAAAATGCTAAAGCAAACCAATTAATTCCATATGTTTTTTTCTCAAAATGCAACAGGAAAAAGTTGGTGTAATATCCACAGTCCCCAAATTTTAGCCACATTACAACAATTTTGAATTGACACCAACTCATTGATATGTTAATACAATAATTTCAATGTACCCCTATATATAGATATATATATATATATGTATATGTATATATAGTTTCATGCAATATATAGATAAACATAAAGAAATGCAAATGATAATTTATCTATAAACATACAACAATTTACAGAGTGAAATGCATAGCATAAAAAGGATTATAAATCTGTTATAACAAACTTATCTTGAATAACAAATTACATCATGTTTTTTTTTGGGTATTCCTCTTAATCACGTGTTGTTTCACCAATTTTTTATGCAATGGGTCATCCCATGATGGGACCATTAAAGCATAAAGACTAATAATTATCTTTGTCACTCATCCCAACTTTCCACCCATTACCTAACCTAACCTCACACAACCATCAAAATCACCATCTTTCCTTCTTTGTTTAGTTTGTACGACCCAAAAGGGGATCAGCTTCAATAAAATACATTCACTTAGGATATCACACCACTTTTTAGGATTCAATGTAGAATAACCACAAAAATATCAATTCAATATTTGGTATGAGCATTAAGTCCTTCCTATTATATTACATATTAGTTATAATTACATCCCATTCATGGAAAGAATGATTTAACAAACTAGAATTAACAAACAAGGTCCGCAAGCGGCGGTAGTCCCCGCCGAGCCTGAAATCACTGAACAAAAATGTTGCCTCCATAGTTAGGCACTTCGCTTCCACCATTGTCATCACAATGTCAATTTCTTGCACCGAGCTCCATGACCAAATATAAAAGTGGATTGTTGTATTAAAATTAATATGTAAATTAATTACATATTATAATCATAAATTAGCAATCATCCCATAAATGCAAATTAACCAGTATGAATCGCTAACAACAATAATGATGGCGAGTAATATATGCTCACAGACTCAAATTATGTTAAAGCGTAAGTGATATATGCTCACAGACATATTATATTAAAACGTAAGTGATATATGCTCACAATATTCACCATAGCTATGTTATATATTAAATGAAATAAGAATTCTTTTGGTAAGAAAATGAAATACGAAATATTTAAAGTAAAAGTTAAATATATGTATAAGGTTAATACTATATATTATTCATAAAGTTAATTTGATGTTTTGTTAATATAGTATGAAGTAAACCATTTACATTGGCTCTTTACGATTTGGATTGGATTATATCTCACATTAGATTAATATATGAAAACTATTGCCGACGGGAATGAATAGGACTAAGTTAGTATTATCTTGCTCTTCCTGCTTTAGCTAAAGTCTGTCTCTTGTACTTTGGGAATGGATTAACGTTTTTATATTTGAAAGAAAGGGGAGAACTACTAAAGGAGTTTTATCAGTTCCTACTCTCCTACCTAAACAACATTATGTTCAATGGAATATACGTCTGGCATAGATACATTTCAATTTGCCATTACTGCAACTTATTATTAATTATGATATCGCCATAGAAACATATTTTCATTGCAATGACGCTCCACATGGCATGCTATAACAATTATACTCCGTCCAAGATAATCTCGGTAAAAAATATATATTAAATATGCATTGCTCTTAATATTAGTTAAAGAACACAGTAACCCCAGAAACACAGTAACCCCATTGATAAGACTCATAATCAGTGTGTAATTCCACTGTTTTAGAAGATGTGAACAGGTAAGACAGAGGTGCTTTCCAATCTATCGGCAGAATGTTCAGAGCTTCGAAGTTGGGAAATCTTGCTATTATCATACGTTTGGCATTCAGAGCTAGGCAATCTTACTGTTATTTGCAAAATTTGTTGTTTATCATACATTTGTCATTCAGAGCTAGTAAATCTTACTATTAATGGATACATTTGGCGCATATGGAGCAAAAGTAACATGGTTTCTGGACTGTCAAATGAATTATATCCCATCGCCTCTCCAGGAAAGAGCGAGCCAAGAGCTATACCACAGCTAAGAGAAGTATCATGCATGTGGGGTGGCTTTATGTTTTGCACCACTTACCAGGGAATAGGCACAGAGAAGAGATAGATACAATATTGTTCTATATTTTCCCTGCAAGATGAAAAACAGAGCATACAGTCATTCATGTCAATGTATTTATCAATTTCAAATGGGATAGGGATACAAACCCAATTAAAGTCGCCCCCTTTCTCCAAGCGATATTGCTGGAGCAAACAGAACGATCCCAACTGCTTAGCCTCCGGGATGGACACGCCCCACGGCAACACCAAAGGCAGATCCCTGCAGAGCCTCATCAAACGCCCACCTATTATGGCCGTGCGACACATTGGACATGCAAAAGAGACAGAGGTAAAGACATTGGGTATGCAAGAAGGACGAGAGGCAGGCACGTGGTAAAATTGTGGGCCCACGGGATTTTGCGTGTTTGAAATGTATTTTTGTATTATACTTTTCTTTTTTTTGCATGTGTTACAGGTGTCTGTTTAAAAGCTTTGTCTCTAGTAGAAATGAACCTTGATGGGTGACTCAACCTACCTCCATCTTCGCTGTCTTTTTAAAAGCACTATCTCTTGCAGAAATGACCCTTGATGGGTGACTCAACCTGCCTCCATCTTCGCCGTTGAATCAGGACATCTGAGTTCTTCACTTGTGTATATACCCCACCTGAGTACATCCGCACTGACTGAATACATACATCAGAGGCACACGCAAAAACTAGTCAAACATTAATTATTTTTTCATTCAAACGCCCGCCCGCTGGCTCGCCCGAATTAGCGATCAGAGCCATAATTTGGATTAGAGGAGAATATGCAATCGCAGGGGATCTAAATGAATGAATGAATGATCGAGGACTGCCATGGTATTGAAGAATGGCATTTCATGATAATAGCAAGGGCAAGGACAGAGCCCAGGTGGCTACCAAGAATGCAATTGGAGCCATAGGCCGCGATTACAACATTACCAATGATCTCCGATTATCGTATTGAAAAGGAGATTCCCATCTGATCGAGCTAGACTGTGACCGTATTACAAAGGGGATTCCCATTTGATCGAGCTAGACTATGACCTCAAGCATGAATCCATTCTGCCAGTAAACATTACCATTCCCAATGTATCCAAAGCCATCAAATGCGACAAGGGGGAGCGCATGCGTTACAGGTCCGATGTCCTGTCCTTCTAGCATGTGGGTTATGTTCTGGAACTTCTTTTCTTTTTTCAATATTGTTGAATTCTGGTGCTCCTGGTGTTTGGGTAATTTCTTTCGAGCAAACGTGGTTTTGTAAATGCCCCGTGTGTGGTATTTTTGTGTGGGTTTGGTTTAGAGTGGTCATTTTGTCAACCTAAAATCCGTAAGTCTGTAATCATTTGTCAACCTGTGTAATTGCCTGCACCAAAGACCTGTGTAATTGCCCGTATTGTTCTATATTTTCCCTACAAGATGAAAAACAGAGCATACAGTCATTCATGTCAATGTATTTATCAATTTCAATAGGAGGCTTCTACAAGATTGGTTTTAATAGTTTACCAAGAGGGTGTCACTGATTATGGCTCCCAGCGTTGGAGTTGCATAGCACAACATTGTGAAGAGATGAAACATCTCTATTGCTTGGACTTGTGACAGACCAAGGTGCTCTGAAAGGAATAAGGGGAGGATTGCCTTGATGCCATGGAAGGAAAATCTCTCCCAGAAATCGTTCTAGATTATGAATTTGATGGAGGGTGGGAAGAGCCTTAAACCTTCGAAAGCCAAAGAAGAATGAGGAGGTTCTTCTGGGATGTCCAATAAAGCTTTGTGGTGGGTTCCCAGGTAAAGGTATTATAAGCATAATTCCCTTTCAAATGGCATTCATAATGAACTATTAACTGTATTTTTGCAATTATTTTGGTTAAAGCAGAGTAGAATATAACTTACTGTTGATGTTGGCCCAACAATGGAAGTATAAAATATAAGGATTGTTTAATGATATTTACCTACGGTGTGATGCATATTCACTCCACAAGTTTCTGGAGAGCATGCCAATTCTCTGCGCTCCCCAAGTTTCTGGAGGCCATGCCAATTCTCTACGCTATGGAGCTGCAAGTTTAGATAAGAACGATATTGCAAGTTTAGATAATAAGGATATTGCATGGAACGAGGAGAGGACAGGAGATATAAGAGGTGACAAGTGGCAAGAAGAAGCTACAGGTGGCGTGTTGCTGGAAGTGGTGGCTTTGGATATTGAACAATGCGTTTTAGTTTTAAAAACTTTGCATAAAATAGTTTACTTTCCCCAAACTTCCTAGTTTTCATAAAATAATTTGCTCGCTCACACATTTTTTGAAAAACTTATGATAAAATAACTTGCCCTCACTGAAATAACATCGGGGCACGTGAGGCCCGAAATACGACGTCCAAACAAAAACATTGGATAAAAATTTGTTGAGCTGAACATTTTATTTAAAACATTGGTTTAAACCTCAAATGTATGGGAAATATTATTTGGTCAAAGCAATTTAATAGGAAGTCAACAATCGATTGATCACTATAGTCCCTGCTATGCCGGAGGCAGGGACTAATAAGGTGAGAATGAACCCAAACTTCCCTAAAACCAAGGATTATGTATGCATAACTCCACCTATGTTCCTTTGCACATATTCCAAGGTAAATTATTTTCCCTTTTACGTAAAGTAAGGTAAGGTACTTTTGATCAAATAAAATATCATTATTTCATGGCTTTGATCCCTTTGGCCCCCTTTAGCGCACTCTCGTTCCTATCTTGTGGAGTTATATCCCCACATTCTTTTAGTCTTGTTTTGTCTCATATCTATTTTGTATTTGTTTTTATTAATAATTTTATATACATTATGTACATTACTTGGACCTTAGCCACACTATTTGGCTCACAATCTAATTCACAAGTATGCACATTATGTCACATTTTGAGATAAAAAAGAAAGGGGCTTTATATTTCCCTCCTCATAATTGTTGCATTGTCCTTAGTGTACATCACTCCTACATTGCATCTTCCAACTCCCATGTAGTATCCTTGAGGATGTAGCAATTATATTGAACCTTTACCTACCTAATGGATTTGTTCCAAAGGACTTTGACTTTTCATCCAAGTATGCAATAGCCCTATCTAAAATTTCCCTTTAGGATCCACCTACATCATACCCTCATTAATGATATGGTTAGGATCATGTACATATTTTTTCAATAAGGATACATGAAGTATATAATGTGTACGCATGGATGTAAGTAATACAAGCATATATTTACCCTATCTTGTCCGGTATCCCAAATTTTCTACAATATATGTTTACAACTTACTGCAACTTTCCAACTTTATTGGACTTCCCCTTGGCTTCACTTACAAAAAATCACTCCTACTTTGGAATATTTGGCTTCATTTCCTTTTTTTTACATGGCTTTTCTATGTTTCCCAATATGGTTTTAGACTCTATTTGATTTTAGTTATTTTATCTTTCATTTAGGCTTGAGAATCTCATCCTAGCCAAATAATACTTCTTATTCTAGATTATCACAACTCACTGGAGAATTACACTTTGTCCTATACAATGCTTCAAATAATCTCATTTTTAATGGTTCCTAATACCCATTATTTTATATAAATTCAACCAAGTGAATATACTTTTCTCAATGTTTAGATGGCTTCTCCATCACATAAATTATTAGTATGTCCTCAATTACTTGGTTAACCCTATGTATTTCCCCATTTCCCCATGTATAATAATTCTTTCAAAAAATTTGAAGTAAAACTAGAATCTCTGTTAGATTGTATTACTATGTATCTTGCAAATTTCCTTCATATAAATATAAACAATGCTGGCTACTTTATGTGTTATCTTCAGTAAAATAAAATGGATTTCCTTTGTAAGCATTTCCATCACTACAATGATAAAATCATGCTAATTTATAGTCTTAGGCACCTCAGTCTTAAAATCAATTGAAAAAACTTTCCATTTCCACTCATAAGTGGGTAATGGTTATAACAATCCAATGAGATATATATGCTTATCCTTTACCTTTTGACATTCCAAGAACTTGGCTATATGCTCAACCACATATTTCTTCGTGCTTGACTAAAAATATTGGCATCTTATGACTATAATTGTCTTCTAATATCTTAGATGTCCAACATAGAGGACTTTATGCATTTTACTTGTCACTAAATAATTTAGTTCTTAGGATTGATACACATATAATTTTCCCTTGTACATGAATATTCTATCCTCTTTCAAATCACAATATTTATATATTGGTTGTAGCATACCTTGCTACAATGATTCCTTCACTTGCAAAAAATATTGTTCTATTGTTATAACTTTTAAAATTTTGATTTTTAAATATTAAATTTACATTCTTAGGGATATAACATGCATCTCATGTATCCTCCTAATAAATGCATCAACTACTTTATTTTCCTTTAATTTAATGTTTGTTATATCAAATTCATATTCACTTATAAATTCTAGCCATTTAGTTTCTCTGGAATTTAATGTTGTCTATTCAAAAAAATATTTCAAACCACTATGGTTCATCCTTATCTAAATCATATTATCCATGATATAATACCTCCACATTTTTCAAAAAATGAACTATAGCTACCAAATCTAAGTCATGAGTGGCGTAATTCATTCAATTTTATTTTCCTAATTTCCTCAACTCATGGCATAACATAAGTCTGTTTTGGGTGAGGAATCCATCAACCCCTTCCTTACATCCATCAGTGCACACAACAATATTCTCATTTTGATCAACAATTTTCAAGATTGGTGCACTTGTAACTAATCCTTTCAAACATTGAAAACTTTCTTTACATTCATAAGCCCATTTGAATTCCACTCCCTTCTTTTTCCAAAAAGTGATTAGGTGTGTTATTTTTGAAAACTCTCCAATAAGTCTCTTATAATATCCAATTAATCTAATAAATGATCTATCTTCTATAACATTCCTTGGTGAGTGCCATCCTCTAATGGATTCAATATTTTCTGGATCCACTGGTATGCCTTCCTCCAAAATTAGATGTCCCAAATAGTGGATCTAATTCTAGTAAAATGAGAATTTACTTAACTAAGCATATAGCTAATGCTCTCTTAACACTTGTAACACCATCCTTAATTAATTTTCATGCTTTTCCTTTTCTATGGAATAGATATATGTGTTAGAAAATTATATATTATAGAGCAATGGAGCACATAAAATATATTGCAGAAATATAAACATAGAAAACGCATAAAACAAGAGAGACATAGATATTTGTAGTTCACCCAATTTGGGCTATGTCCATGGAGAAATGACCAATCCTTCCTTTTATATTATCCTGAAAAATGAAGAGATACAACCTACAGTAGATTTGTTGTAATTCCCTCTTTTCTCTCACACAATCTCCTCTCTCTTTCTCACTCAGAATACCGATGTACATAGACGCAATACAATTACCTCATTTATAGTGAGGGGTTTCCTTCTAGGGCAAAAAACCCTAAATTAAACATAACTTCTACCATCAGAACTTTGCCTAATGAACGGACCAGATTGACTACGAAATTACAACATTTTACAAGGAAATTTTACATCTATTTTTAGCTTCGGGGGTGCTGCCCCCGATCCCCCACCAGGTGGGGGCTCCTAAAGATCGCTACCACCCCACTAGACCTTCCTTGCAATGCAAATATTACAGGCAGTTTTGCCACCACATTATGAACTGGGGTCTAATGCGGTGATACCTCTAAATAAAGAAGATAATCAGGCTCCACACCAGACAATCTCCCACTTGCAGACTGATTATAGCAACTCCATTGCTGCTTCATTTGTTGGACAATGACTTCACTTTGGACCTGGTTGTTTCTCATCTTCATCATGATACTTGAAGACCAATTGAAATAGAAAAATATATCAGTTTCTCCCTGGTTACAACTTTTGTTAACATATCTGCAGGATTCTGGCTAGTGTATATCTTTTCTAGCTTCAACTGTCCATCTTCCAACACTGACCATATGAAATGATACTTGAGTTGTATATGTTTTGCCTTAGAATGAAATGTAGAGTTCTTTGCAAGATGTACGACACTCTAGCTATCACTGTATAACCTGCCCAACTCCTGCTGCTTACCTAATTCATCCAGAAACCTTTGTAACCAAATCATTTCTTTACTAGCTATTGTAGTGGCAACATACTCTACTTCTGTTGTTGAGAGTGCAACAACACTTTATAGTTTTGAAACCCAACTGACAGTTGTTCCACCTACAGTAAACACATACTCTATTGTGCTCCTCCTGTTATCTCTATCACCCATCATATCTACATCAACATATCCCTGTAGAGTAATGTTTGAACCACCAAAGCATAGTGCTTGATTTGTGGTACCTCTCAAATACCTGAGAATCCACTTCATGCCATCCAATGTTCTTTTCCTAGATTTTTCATGTACCTGCTTACAACTCCCATTGCATGTGAAATATCAGGCCTTCTGCATACCATTGCATACATTAAGCTTCCAATTGTTGATGCATATGGAAATTTAGACATATAAGCCATTTCTTCGTGAGTCTTGGGACACACCTCCTTACTTAGTTTTGAATGGCTAGCCAAAGGTTTACTAACTGGTTTTTCATTTTTCATATTAAATCTTTTCATCACCTTTTCTATGTACTCACTCTGAAACAATGTTAATTTTCAATTCTTCCTATCTCTAGTTATTCTCATACCAAGGATTTGTTTTCCAGCACCCAAATCCTTCATTGCAAATGAGTTTTCCAATTTTATTTTGACCACATTTATTTCTTGCATGTTAGAACCTGCAAAAAGCATGCCATCTACATACAATAACAATAGAATATAGCTACCATCATTTTTCCTTTTGATATAAATACAATTATTAGAGTGACATCTAGTATAACCTTTTTCAGACATAAACCTGTCAAATTTTAGATACCATTGCCTTGGAGTCTGTTTTAAGCCATACAAGCTCTTCTTCAACCTGCACACTAGTTTCTCCTTCCCTTTTACCTCATATTCTTGTGGCTGCTACATATATATATCTTCCTCCAAATCCCCACGAAGAAAGGTTATCGTTACATCTAATTTCTCAAGATACAAATCTTCAGCTGCTACTAGACTTAAAATAGTTCTGATTGAATTCATTTTAACAACAGGAGAAAATATCTCATCATAATCTATACCCTTTTTCTGTGCAAACCCTTTTACCACAACTCTAGCTTTATACATTTTTCTACCTCCATCTTCTACCTTCAACCTGTAAATCCATTTATTCTGTAATGATGTTTTACCTACATGAAACTTGACTAAGTCCCAAGTCTATTTATGTGCTAAGGAGTCCATCTCTTCTTTGATGGCTTGCTCCCACTTCTCCCTGGTTTCTACCTGCACTACTTCTTTATAACATTCTGGTTCACTAGAATCAATCAACAATAAATAATATAATGAAGAAGAGTATCGTTCAGGTGGTCTAATTATCCTGGTAGATTTTCTAACACCACTTTTAGGCATTTGAGGTGCTTATTGCTGTTGTGGTTGTTGTTGTTGTTTTGGTTGTTGATCATTATGATTTTCAAGTACCATCACTTTTTATGTGATCTCATCAAGCACTGTGTATTCTCTTTTTTCTTTTTCCTGTTTCTTTTCCTGCATCTGATCCTTATACAAAACCTTTTCTTTGAATATGACATCTCTGCTCCTAATGATTTTGTGTTTTTCATAATCATAAAAGAGATAACCAAAATCATTAACACCATATCCAATAAAGGTACACTTCTTTGATTTTGCCTCAAGCTTTCTTCTATTTTCTTAATTAATGTGGACAAAGGCTTCACAACCAAAAGTCTTTAAAAATGAGTAGTTTACCTTTTTACCTGTCCATGCCTCCTATGGAATACCACCATCCAAGGAACTTGAAGGCCCTCTGTTTATTAGATAAACAACAGTATCTATAGCATCTGCCCAAAATTGTAAAGACAATCTTGCATGCAATCTCATGCACCTTGCACGCTCCATGATTTTCCTATTCATCCTTTCTAACACACCATTTTCTTGTGGTATTCCTGCAACTGTCTTCTCTCTGCAAATTCCATTCTCTGAATAGTACCTATCAAACTCTTTGTTGCAATATTCACCTCCATTATCTGATCTGAGACACTTCAACCTTTTTCCTGTCTCATTTTCAACCAAAGATTTCCATTTCTTGAAAGTATCAAATACATCAGATTTATTTTGAATATAATAAATCCAGGTTTTTCTAGTTGCATCATCAATAAAACTAACATAATAACGAGAGACACCGAGAGATGATACCTGAGAAGGTTCCCATACATCTGTATGCACAAGCTCTAATTTTACACTCTTCTTTTCTTTCCCAACTCTAAGGAATCTGACTCTCTTTTTGTTTTCCATAAACAAAATTCTCATAGAATTTTAGATCAACCTACTTCAAACCTGGCACCAAATTTCTTGAGTGAAGAATCTGCATCCCCTTCTCACTCATGTGCCCAAGCCTATGATCCCACAATGTCATATCTTCTCTTGTAGAGGTTAAAGCATTAACAGAATGAGAAATACCATTGCATAAATACAATGTACCAACCTTTTCTCCTTTTGCAATTACTAGGGCTCCTTTAGTGACCTTCCAAGTTTTATCTATAAAAGTTGTTACACAATCTTTAGCTCCCAACTACCTGTTGAAATCAGATTTTACTTCAGATCTGGAACATGGCTTACCTCTTTCAATAGCCATTGATTTCCATTCTATTGTTTTATGAAAACTATACCCATTCTAATGATTTTACAGGGTTTATCATCACCCAATCGAACCTGTCCAAAATATCCTTGAACATAATCATGAAAATGTTTCCTATTAGGTGTGGCATACTATGAGGCCTATGAATCTACTGCCCATGCATCAATAATATTTTCTAATGAAAGAATCAAAGCATCTTGCAACACATCACCTATCACATTCGCTTCACGATTGTTCTCTTTCTGCGCATCTCCTTGTTTTCCCTTCCGAGACTTGTAGTCTTTCTTTAGGTGTCCTTTCTTCCCACATTTCCAGCACACTATCCCTGATATGGACTTGGATCTGCCTTTCCTTGACTTACTGCAATATCCTAGGCTCTTTCCTCTTTCCATTTTTCTTCCCCTAGTCTCTGCAGTCAAAGCATTACCTGATGTCTCACAGAAGCTTTTCTGTCGCATTTCCTCACTAAGGATTGCACCGACAACATCATCAAACTTTAAAGTACTCGATCTAGAGACAGAGCTACTAATGGCCATAACTAAACCATTCCAACTTTCTGGAAATGAGCATAGAAATAACATTGCCCTAACTTCATCATCAAAGTTACCCCTACAGAACTTAACTGACTAGTAATTGTATTAAATTCATTTAAATGATTAGTAACAGATTCACCTTCTGACATTTTCATATTAAAGAAGTGCTTCATAAGAAATACCTTATTTGAGGCCGAGGGTTTTTCATATAGTTTGGCCAATGCCGACATTAAACCCTCTATTGTCGTTTCCTTTGAAATATTAAATGCTACCGACACCACTAGGCACAGTCATATTGTTCCAAGTGCCTTTCTGTTGAGAATATCTCATTCTTTATCTATCATACTCGTCGGCTTCTTTTCCTTTCCGCTCAATGGTTGGTACAGATCTTTCTAGTACAAATAATCTTCCATCTGCATCTTCCGCAGCTGGTAGTTTTGGTTGTTAATTTTTTTGACCCTAAACCTACCATCTTCTGCCATTGCTTCCACTCAAACTAGGAACCCTTCTCTCCTTCGAGTTTATCAGCCAAATAGACCTTCGGCTCTGATACCATTTGTTAGAAAATTATATATTATAGAGCAATGGAACACGTAAAATATATTGTAGAAATGTAAACATGAAAAACACATAAAACAAAAGAGACACTGATATATGTGGTTCACCCAATCTGGGCTATGTCCACAGAGAAATAGCCATTCCTTCCTTTATATTATCTAGCAAAATGAAGAGATACAACCTACATCAAATCTATTGTGATTCCCTCTTTGCTCTCACACAATATCCTCTCCCTTTCTCACTCAGAATACCGATGTACATAGACGCAATACAATTCCCTGATATATAGTGAGGGGTTGCCTTCTAGGGGAAAAAAAACTCTTAATTAAACATAACTTCTACCGTCAGATCAGCGCCTAATGAATGGCCTAGATTGGCTACGAAATTACAACATTTTACAAGGCAATTTTACATCTATTTTTAGCTTTAGGGGCGCTACCCTTGATCCCCTATTGGGAGGGCTCCTAAATATCATTTTTGCCTCCCCTGGACCCTCCTTACAACGCAAATATTATGAGAAGCATTGCTGCTACATTATGAATTGGGGTCCAATGTGGTGATACCTCTGAATAAAGAAGATAATCAAGCTCCACACCCAACAAAATGTGTAAACCAACTAAATAATGATACAATTATCTAGGTATTTTCTTAAAAAACCATTCATCAAGCACATAAATATAGTTAGTACATTTCTTAATCTAAATGGTATCATTACAAATTCATAATTCCCATACCTTATACTGAAGGCTATCTTCTAATTTATGTCTTTGTAGAGTCTTATAAATGTCATAATTTTAACATGTTTTTCCTTTTACTTTTTGTTACCTTTTCCCGCCATTTACAACCACTTTGAGTCTATTATTATCCATAATGATGCATTTTCTCCAAGGTATTATTTTCCCATATTTTTTTGCTATTTAATTAAATTATGCTAGTGTGTTTTGGATAGATAATCCTTGTTGTACTCACCCGTAGAAAGGATGTATGTCAACTACTACTTCAATGCCACATATATGTTGCTACTCTTATCTTATCATTGTGTTGTTATCTAATGACATTGAAAGGTTGCTACTCCATTAACACTAAAGTGCTAGTACTCTTGCTACAATTCCTAACAAAAGATGTGATACAATTGCAATCCCATGTCCCTTGTGAATCTCAAAGTAATAGTTATCTCCATAGCAAATGTGTTTATTTGAAAATAATAATGATGTTCATTTCAAAGTTAAGGACTAGTCGAAACAACGAATCTAGATTGCTATTAGGAACATACATAGTGTTGTTGTTGAATGATGACAATAAATAAGGCTTGGTGGTAACATATGACATGGACAAGATGTAATAAGGAAAAATTATGTATTATTTTGTGATGGTTGTTTGTAACCAACTGTATTTAGTTAATAGTTAGAAAAATATGAGAATCATGGATTATCAAGAATATTCTTATCATAATTTCTAATCTTAAGTAAGAGGAAATATGTATAAAAATTGTGCCCCTCTCCATGAGAGGATGAGATTAATCATTGCATTGTATTTTAAATCATTTTTCTAATTAATGCAATTTTTATTAATGTGGTTAAGTTGGTGTGTACGGTGTTGTTACTTTCATAGCTTTTGAAATCAACTCACATCACTCTATTCCAAGGGGGCATGACCCACTCCACTAAAGAGTATTGGATTAGTCAGCTTAGTTAGCTTTATAATTGATTTAATGTATTAGTTAGTTATTGATTTCGTTTTAATCACAGTGTGGCTTGATGAGTATGGTAGTTTTAGTAATTTGGTAAGAAAACTCGTCTTTAGAGGGCATAGCCTCCAGAATTTTTTATTCTCTATCACATATTATGCACCGATATGTTTTTTGTTGATAGATACATAGCATCGAATTTATGATTCTCTATCGATGCTTTTGATGTTTTTTTTTTTTTATTCATAATCATTTTATATATTTTGATTTGATTGTCGTTTATTATTTTATTATTATTAAATTTTGAATTGTTGAACATTTACATAACTTCTTTTATTGATTCTTATTATAGGCATATATTAAATAAACTTGTTTTAGCACAAAATTTGTAAGTTTCATATACTTTGCACAATAAATTGAGAAAAATATTTAATCCTTGCTTTGATAAATAAATAATTTGGTGAAATAATTATTTTTCTTTTAAAGTTTAATTAATTGATATAACAATATTTATCTTTGATTTTTAATTGATTGTATCGTGGTCTCAAATATATCTTGGAAAATACCATTTATCCCTTTAACTAATAAAAAAATCATCAATTCTTGGAAGAAGGTGCTTATTCTTCACTATGGCTATATTGAGCTACCTAAAGTCAATGCATATCCTCAAGGTCTCTATAACATAGCCCCTTACCACCAATAGACCTCACTAATAGTAGAAGGGGGAAATTACTATGCTAACCCAACCTCCATAGATCAGTTATGGAAATGGCATGTAAATTTCTTAACCTTTTTCAAACTTTTCAAACCTCAAAATAAACAATGACATTGCATTCATCTCATCAAGACATTTCTGGTGATATAAAATTTATCTTAATCCAACTTCTAGATTGAAATATATGGTCATTCAAAGTTTTGCAACAACCTCCTACCTTGTCACTAGGAATTTCCATGTGGCACCCACATGGACACCACGTGGCATTCCATGTCACTTCCAGGTCATCTCCATGTGGTTGCCACTATGTATATGTCACTTCACCATGTACATACCCCCTATTTTGTTTAGGAATATAGTAACAACACCGGGTTAAAAGTTCATGTAATAAAGGATAATAAAGGCAAAATAAGACCAAGGTCATCGAGCATGTATTACAAGTTGAATGTTCGAAAAAACTCTATAGTGGCATCACTTGTTTATTATGGCTAAGGAAATTGGCAAAGACATTGATAAAAGAAAAGAGACATTAATTGGAATGTATTAATGAAAATAAAGGAAAATAGGATAAAATGAAGGTGAAGGGTCATCAACTTGCATGAGAGTGAAAAATGAATAAATAAGACGCCTAAATGGTAAAAAGGCTTCTAAGGATGAGTTCACATTTTTTGTTAGTTCAATTTTGAGCTCTCTTCTATTCTCTCATACTCTTGCACAATAGAGAATTCTTGGAGCACTCTAGCATTGTAGAAATAAAGGCAAAGGAAGGACAATAAAGGAAAAGAAAGGACAAGGAAATCAAAGGACAAGCAAGGAAGGTTTGATCAAGTAGCTTCAATAGGAGGATTTTGCATGTAACAGGTTGCATGTGATATCTCCTAGATGAGGTGAGAATGCATGGTACATGCATTTGTTGTAATTGACATGGATTTTTCCACGTTTGATAGTTTCTTTAGCCTTGCCTTGCAATTTCCTGGATATTCATGGTGTGATGGGATTCGTTTTTTGTTGAACTTTGGATTGACGGAAGGTTTTGGAACTGGATGATGTGGTATCAAGAAAATTCCCAAGGGTTGGGGGTGGAGAAGGTTTTCTCCAGGAAACCCACGACAGGTGGGTGGAGACAGGAAAATTCCTCAAGGTAATGGTGAAGAAATTCTTAGGCATACAAGCTTGTTTTTCCTTTTTGATCTCTTGATAGGTTTTGGTGAGATCGTGGTAGCTTGAGGGTGGAGGTGGTTTAATCTCCAGGAAGCCTTGGCTGTTTATGTCTCGATATCCCACATTCATGCTCAGAATATGACACATAGGTCATTGGCTAAAAGAAAGATTTGGTTCGGCCCAATCTATGGTTGGGTCATACATGGAAGTCCCTGAGTTGGTTGGATTTTGCATAAGTCAATAATATCTATTTTCCATTTTGATTCATGAGCACTTGTACTTGTTATTATGTTGTTTCTATGGTTTTTATGTCATGGTTAATAATATAGTTATATGTTGGTTATAAGAAGGGATTTGTAATGTGCTCTAACTATGACTTGTTCAGGATTTGATATGCATATGAATGGTTTATGAATGCATGGACTAACAAGTGTTATTATAACTAATATGAGAGGGAACTAGACCTTATTGATGATTATCAGTTGGACCATAAACTCTTAAGATCAAATATGCATTCAAGACCTATAACTCACATGTTCACCATATGTTTGATGAAATGATAAATGAAATGAAATGTCATTTATCATTCTGAGAAGTTATAAAGAGTTATCGGTAGTGGCCTGGAGGCTAGTCTGGAAAGGTGGCTTAGATCTCAGGACCGCACCCTCTGAACTAAAAATTTTGGGCTATAATTGCAGGGAAGGATGCTTGTGCATGTAGTTGGAAGCCTATAACCACAACCTTTCCTTGTCACACATGCATTTGTGGGCCCAGATCAGTGAAAAGGAAATCTAGCTTAGGATTTGGTCACTTGGGGTAGTTCTTTGGCCCCTGAGTGTCATGTAAGCCCTAGGGAATCTTTGTGAGTTGTTAATTGTCAACCTCACTTCCATAACTAAATCTTGGAGGTTGGGTCATGTCATAGTAACTATTCATCTCATGTTTACTCGGGTAGTCTAGTTAAATTGGATAAATGTGGGAGGAGGAAGTTACAAATTGTTATCAGAGCATGGTTCAAATTCTTCGACTTAGTTGGATAAATGCATGTTGTTATTCATGCATTGTCATGTTTATGGTTATCATGCATGAGGTCATTCTATGCAGTTAGTATTATCATGCATGTTGTCGACATAATGATATGATCATGTATGTGTGTGTGTGTGTGTGTGTTTCATGCTAATCTGGATTAATTTTGTAGATGAGATAGCCTCCCCTGAACTTAACTAAGGTATGTTGATTATGTTTATATTTGGTTATCTGATGTGGTATGTTTGTAAGAAGAAGAAGAGGACCAAATATGACTAGCATAATGGTGGATTAGAGTTCACATGAATCTCCTTATAGATCAAATGAGCATCTAAGAGATGAGTACTCTCCTGACATAGCAGATACCTTGAGAAGTCTAAGGGCATAAATCAAAAGTTGTAAGGAAGATAATGACAAGATCATTTCATTGCAAGAGAGACTTTCCAAGGAACAGGAAAAGTAAGCAACGGTCAATGTAGCGATCCTTTATATTTTGTTAGATTTGCAGAGACATGGACAAGCATGAATCATTTATGGACAGGAGGACAATACTAATGGGGCATATGGTAGCAGATCTCAATCAGGGAACAAGTTGAAATGGGATGACAAATTCAGAGATGGTAGGTTCCTAGATACACCTAATAGGAGAGGCAGTCGTTATCGGTTCTATTCTAGTTCTGGTTTAGATAGGTATCATGCTCATCATCGCTATCATCCTTATAAGAGGATTGAGAGGGGATACTTGTTGGATGAGTTCAATAAAGCCAAGCCTCCTACCTTTGATGGAGAACAAAATAAAATGGAAGATGGAGAGGCATGATTGCTTGGGATGAAGAAGTTTTTCGAGCTGCGTGATTATATAGAAAACATGAAAGCTAGAATAGCTATTTTCAATCTCAAGGGAAGGACAAACATCTAGTGGGAAGATGCGAAGCGTTTCAGAGGCATCGGGATAGAGGAGGTTATTTTCCATGAATTTAAAAGACTCTTCTAAAATAAGTACATGTCAGAGAGATACTATGATGGTAAGGCTAAGGATTTCTACGAGTTGAAGATGGGATCTATGATAGACGAGGTGTACGCGAATAAGTTTATCATATTGTTGAGGTATGTGCCTTACCTCAAGGATGAGAAGATGAAAGTTCAAATATTCATTAGTGGACTTCCATTAGCATTTAAGGATCAGATTAAGTATGATGAGCATCAGTCGTTGGAGCAAGTCATTGGGAAGTTGAAGCACTGCTATGAGAAGTCAAAGTGCAAGACTAAGCCTAACCATGATTGGAAAGGGAATGACAAGACTAAAGTAAAGTGACCACCGAAGCGAGAAATACCTCAGGATGCAGGTGAGAAGGAAAATTTTTCTCCTTATAAGAAGTTCAGCTCAGCAAAGAAGGGACATGGACCTCTGCCTGGAGAGCAGTATAATAAATGTAGTGGCAGGGACTCATTTTAGTTTTGGATTTGTGGAAAATATCATCGCAAGGAGGATTGTCCATTGTATCAAGGTGGTAGACCTCAAATCTACAGTGCTCAAGAGGTGCAGACAATTATGGATGTGAGCTAGAGCATTCCTCATATCTATGAAAAATTTGATAACAAGTAGGTGGATCACCAGGCATCCATTATTAAGATGGAAGGTAAGATTTGTGATCAAGTTGTTTCCTTTTAACTGACATTGGATATTAATTATAATTATGTTAATATTGACCCGGTAGATAAGTATGGTTTCAGAAAAGAAGTGCATGGAAATTCTTGGTAGGTGTAGTTGACTACATGTAATAAGAAAAGAGTTCATCCTTGGGTGAGAGCTTGTGCATTTCAGCTCAATGATTTTTCTACATCGGCACATCTAAATGTGCTTCCATTAGGATGATACAATGTTATTTTGGGTATGGATTGGTTGTACATTCATAGGACCAAGGTAGATTTTTATGAGAAAGCTATTGAGTGCTTGGATGATGATGGGGAGAAGAGAATATTGTAGAGAAAGAAGAAGCCTGCATCATTAAGAATGGTTACAACTATCTAGGAAAATTTTAGTTTAAGGAAAGGTTGTGTATTGTTTGAAGTGCATGTTTCTAGTGAAAAAGGTGATGATGTTGAGGATGTGGATGTCTTGAAGAGGTATATGGTTTTGCAGAAATTTCATGATCTATTTCCAACAGAGATTTTAGATTTTCCTCCTCATAGGTAAGTGGATTTCTCTATTGAGTTGGTACCAAGAGCAACACCAACATCAAAGGTACCTTACAGGATGAGCACTCCATAGTTAGTGGAACTAAATTTGTAGTTGAAGGAAATGCTTGAAAATGGATACATAAGGGCAAGTGTATTGCCTTGCGGTGCACCAGTTATTTTTGTGGAGAAGAAGGATAGTAATATTAGGTTGTGCATTGATTACTGACAACTAAAATAGGTGAAAATCAAGCACAAATATATGTTATCGAGGATCGATGATTTATTTGATTAGTTGAAGGGAGAAACATTATTCTTGAAGATTTATTTGAGATCAGGATATCATCAAGTACACATTAAAGAAGAGGACATTACAAGACTGCTTTCCAGACTAGGTGTGGGCATTATGAGTTTGTTGTGGTTCCTTTTCGTTTGACTAATGCTCCAAATACTTTGATGTGTTTTATGAATAACGTGTTTCTTATTTATTTGGACAAGTTTTTGATAGTATTCATTGATGATATATTGATATATTTGAATAATGAAGAAGACCATGCAGAACACCTAGCAGTTGTATTAAAATTATTGAGGGAACATCAATTGTATGCCAATATTAGTGAGTTCAGTTTGTTTCAGAAAAAAACTTCATTACTTTGGACATGTTGTTTCCAAGGAAGGTATAGCAATGGAATGGAAAAAAATAGATCTATCACGGAATGGAAAACTCCTAGGAATGTGGATGATGTCAGATCATTCACGGGATTAGTAGGTTATTATAGGAGGTTATGTTGTATCTTTGAGATGATAATGGTCAGCTATCATGCCAGGGCATCTAAGATATTTGTTTTGGGGGGTTTTGTTTTAATTTTGGAGGACCAATGTATGAAACATATTTAAAACATTGATGCATACCATTTTTGAATAATACTAATATTTAAAAAATGGGTTGCTATTAGAATCCACACAATGATTTAGCTTTTCTGGTGATGAGCGGAAATAGAAAGATGATATGACTATTACAGTTTTCAAATAGAAAATTAAATAACCATAAGTAAGAAAACCTTCAAACAATGTTCAAAAAGTTTGATAGAATATGCCAAAGATTACAAATATACTGACGATTTTATGATTTAGAGGGAATTACTTAAACAAACAGTTTCTTAGAATTCATTCTCTTTAAAGATGATCACTTCAAAAAGTTTATAGGAGCAATTGAGACTCAACTACTCCTACCTGGTTATCTTTGTAAAACTTAAGAATATTAAGAAAACACAGTGAATGAAAACTGGAAAAACTTACAAGGAATATGAAACTGTATGAATGAAAATTCAAAATCCTTTGCTTTTCTATTAATGATTCAGAAAAAGTTGATTACATTTAGTGCTTACAAATGTTTCTTCAAAGGTGCAACCCTTTATAACTCGTGAAAGAGAGTTATTTATACAATTTTAGAGCTAATAAAGTATGTTAAACAAATTTACAAAAATAGATTAATATAAAATCAGGAAATGAACTCATAGTCGATCTGTCACTATTTTGGTGTTGAACTATTGATGATTGTTACTCAAAACTCCGAATTTTGCTAAGTTGTTGATGACTGTTCCTAAGAATGTTGAATGTTGTTGATCCTCCTTTTAGTCAAGTAAATCATCTAACTGTTCACAACATTTCTTATCTGGGATAGATAACTTATTTACCCTTCTATAAACCTCATCCATTTCTGTATATTTAGTAAAAGTGGGTTTTACTAAAAATATATGTCTGATTTCATTTACGATGAAAAAGGAATATTTGAGTGCATTTAGGTTTCAAACTGAAGCTGCACTAGTCTTGACCTCTGTAATCTTGTAGAAATAATCTTCAATAGGCATCAACTTATCATTTATCACAAATAAGGAAGGCAACCCCTTGCTGGTTAAGGGTTCTAGCTTGCTGAAAAAACGTTGGACTATGACATTAACACTGTTGGATTTTTCCTCCAACTGAAGAATGGGATTTTTCTTTCTAGTAACCTTCTTCACTTCCAGTATGGTTGTTGTCTTGTCATCAACACCCAACTCTTGAAGCTCATAGCTATCTTTAGAATTCAGAAACTTGATTATATCAGTAGTTATTTCTGGTTTGTCCTCAAGTTGATTTGAGATAGTTTCAATAGCTTCTTGAGCTTTTTCCAACAATTCCTTTTGATCAAAAATTATTTTGATATAAGGCCAGATACCTTTGATTGATTCAATGATCTCTTCCCATATAATTTCCTTTACCAAACCTAGTGTATTTATGGGGTAAGAGTCTTTGACTTCTTTATGCAATACCTCAATTTGACCTTTTGCCTTCTGCAACTCAGCTGCATGTGAAATGTCTGCAACTGCACTCATGTGTTTTAGTGTCTTCAACTGATCCTGCAATTTCTTGATTTCTTCTGTCTAAATAGATTGGTTATGAACAGCTTCAACAAGCTATTCAGCTCCTATTGTACTTGTGGTTGCTACTATAGTTATAGAGACTATTGTAAGAGGAACTATATCCATTAGAATATTGGCATTCTTCACAACTTCCTCTTTATCTTTGAAAATATTTTCCATTTGTTCCTCCATCTATTTTATTTGCGGATTTTGTTCCATGATGAGCTTTATCATGTCATATTTTTGAGTCTTGGTTTATTCAATTTCTTTATTCATTGGATCCTCTGAAGCTGGCAACTTGAGCTACTTCCTTAATGTTGAAATCTTAGTATTTTTCTTCTTGACAATTTCTTTTGCTGCCTTTATATCAGAGGGATCATATCCCATCTTCAACACCAAATCTTCCAAAGCTTTGATCTTGGTGTCTTTTTCGAATGATGAAACCTTCTCAAGCTTGAGCTGTGATTGTGTATTAGCCAAGGTAACCTGCATCTTTGACAAACTCATGGAAGTGTTAGTTAAAGTGGAAGTAATCATTTGGCCAGTCTGTTTGTGCATCTCAATTTGGCCAATTGGATGTACATATTTAACATTGAATTCAAAAGAGGTTTGCTTCTAGTAATGTGCAATAGTTCTGTGCTATGGAATCTAAGCTTATAAGAAAACCATCTACATTTTACCTTTCTCAAAGTCAAATATTGAAAGAAGTCTAGCTCGAGAACTGGAAGAATGTTTCCAAAATTGAGTATAAGTATTCAATTTTAATTCCTCATTCTTCTTCTCAATTTCATTAAAAACATGAAAAATGCCATCTTCATTATCCTTCTAACTGCCTTCACTAATCTGAATCACCTATTGTTCTTGGGATGTGGTGGAATGAGTGGGAGACTAAGTAGACTATCCACCAGATTGTGTGAAAAGAGATGTTTCTCCAAGTCCATCAAATGTTGGTTTCTGCACCTCAATAGTTGCACTGACCTTCAAATAAAGCCTAGGTCTCTTCTTTCTATGTACAATTCTAAAACCTTGACTTGATGCTTCAGCTGTAGGGGATGATTGTTCTTCCCTTCCTTGTTTGGTTGTCTTTTCCTGTGCAAGTGGAGTTTGTATATTTGAAGTAGAAATTTCCCATTATTCAGCTTGTTGAAGGGTATTCTCCTTCCATTGACTAATTTTTGTATTGCTCAATTTTAGGTCTGGCAGCGTGATGATATGGAGTAAACTTATTTTCAACTCTGAGTCTAGAAATCACTCCCATTGGGTCATAAGACCAAGTGAAGTTGAGGCCAAACTTCATCTCCTTCAGTAACATGTTTGCTTCTTCTCCTACTGCTCTAGTGTTACAGATGAATGGACCAACCTAAGCCTTTAGCTTAAACTGTGATTTCTTCTTTGTAGCCACAAAATGTACTTCATCTGCACTAAGCCTCTGCCTAATGTATTATAATGCAAAAAATCTCATAGGGAGGTACTTAGGAAGCTTATAAGGTCGAAGTTCATAGCCAAAGACTCTAATCTCTGTATAGTTTTGGTAAAGATACCAATATCATGTGGTGGCTTGATCAACTAACTGTAAAATTTTTATAATTTCATCATTAACTCTTGGTTCTGGAGTGCTTCTCATAAGATTAATGGCTGGATGAACAAACAATTCTATGAATTGTTTATATGAAAAATCTTATTTCTCCTTCATTCCCATAGAAGTCCAAAAGATCACTGATTGTTGGTTGCCTTCTTCATCTAGCTTCTGCAAAGTGAATGGAAACTTGAAAATACATAAAAAGATATACAAGTACTGAAGCATACTTGAATACCTCTTCAGTATTGAACTGGACAAATTTTTCATGAATGGTCTCAGCTAGAATTGACTAAAGTTAAAACGAACAGTGGGTTTGGAACTAGAAGAAAATATAGACAAGAAACCAATCATGGATTCATCTACATGTTGATCAGAATAGTACCCAATAAGGTAAGAGATAATGGTGGTAATTTGCTTGGTTTTGTCTAGGAATATAGATGAATCATAGGGAGAGTTTCTTTTGGGCAGAGGGCTATCTACAGCTAGGAAAAGTTCTAGAGTTTGAGCTCTTTTAGTGAAATCTAGCTTTTGATAGGCTTTTGTTAGTATTTCATGAAAAAACGATGGGTTGGCATAATAGTTGGGGCCTGCAACATCTGTTCAATGGACTGAACATTTATGGAGCACAGGATTTCTCCCATAGGTGAGATAATAGCTCTTTGAGTGGGGTCATAAGAGGCATGACATTTTATGACAAATTCAAGTGCTCTATGTATCTAAGGGAAGATGTAATGAGGAAGGTGGTAGTCCCAAAGTCATATTTCATCCATTTGATCAAATAATTGGTCCTCCATCTAGCAATAGATCTTAAACAAATCAAATTCAGACAAAGACTTATGGATTTTACAGTCTCTATCAACCAGGGGAGTCTGATGGAATTAATATTATGGATGAATGAGAGGATTTGGAATTTCTTAAACTTCCTACCCTTTAGGAGGCATTCTGTTAATTGAATTGAAAGCTGAAAGTGAAAGAAATGGGAAGAATTGAGTTGAAACACAGTGATAACAGAACAACAATATAACTAAAAATAGATTAAATGGACCTGCATGTTGGCTTGCTTATGAACATAATGGAAAATTCGGTTGAATGGTGAATTTTTCATTTTGGCTGCAAGCTACAAGTATCCTATGATCAATCAAGTTACGGAAATGCATTGTGTAACCGTTTATTATGGAAGAACAAGTTTATAAGGCATAAAAATGGAGTGGGTCCATTAATAAACGACTCAATTGGCATTAATTTCTCAATGGGACTGAGAAACAGATCTATGGAATATTTATTTGAAGGGGTCAAGAATTAAATGGATAACAGGAACACAGGTGGAAGCTGATTGGATAGAGGAAGAGACACGGGAGTGGAGGTGATGGAGTGGACTGAAAACCGTGTTCGGGAGTAAGTGCGGGTGGTAAGTGGTTTGGTATTTTAAGTCTCGAATAACTAGGAGCGGGAGTTGGCAGTTTTGGAGGGCGGTTTCGAAAACCACCGACTCTAGACCCCCTCACTTATAACATTCAGATGGAAAGGGAGGGCCGAGGAGCAATAAGGGTCATTGGATCGGAGGGAGATGCACGGGATGGAAAGAAAATGAATGAGGTTTAATGAAGTGATGCGGAAAGTGATGGTGGGGTCAAAAAGTTATAATGAATGTGACAGATGTGGGGCTTCTCGACGAATGAATGGATAAAGTGTAAATATTACAACATAACATTGAGATTTAGCAAACAATGGTTAATTTAGACCATTCATTATATGTGCATGTATCCAATTTTCTAACTTGGGATAAAAATCCTATCATGCTCGAATTTCATTTTATTTCTCTACCTACCCTTAACTTTCCTAACATTTTTACAATCTTAGTCACCCGAGTGCATTTGGACTAGTATCTCAACATTTTCCTTTTAATGATTAATCTACTTCTATCCCTTATTGCTTCCATTGGCTTAGATTAAATTGTTGAGCCAATTTTATATGCTACCTATCAACAAACAATTTAAATCTAATCCAATCATGATTAAACTATACAATTGGATTGTATGAACTAGTGTGGCATTTGAACAATCTACTCACAACTTTTATTTGCAAAAATAAAATTGACTAAGAGTAGTGACATTTGGATTTGCAACACTTTCATAATTTATTGCTTTTTCTTTTCTTTCTAATCTAACATTTTATTTTCTGTGCCTTCCTTTTTTAGCGCATCTATTCTAAAATTTTATTTGATATGGACTTATTCATCAAAATATCCCTAACATCTTTTGTCTCTTTATTGTTTTGGTCCATATCCTAATTTAACATTTTCTCAAAATATATTTTTTTAAATGCAAACTTACCAAAACCAAAAATTGCTACAACATCAGCTCCATCTAGTGACTGCTTTCTCCTGTAAAATGCAGAGAACCTGTAGATCCATGTGCCTTCTCCTCGGGCTACGGAGTCTTAGCTGTGAAAAAATCACACTGATAGTTTGAAAAATTAAAATCAACTGGACTTTTTACAATGGTAGTAGTGAAATCTACTTCAACTTCTCAGTACTGAACGTAATGCTTGAGAAACCTTCCATTAATAGGATAAGTGGAATATAGTCCCTCTAGATTTTGTAGCACAAAAGTGTTGTTTCCCTTTACTTCAGCAATAGCTAAAGGTCCAAACCATAGGTTGTCAAACTTGCCATGTTTTCCCTTCTCTTCTCTTGTAGAATCCCATCTTAGAACTAGATAACCCTCCTTGAAGTCCCTTTCCCTGGCTCTTTTGTCAAACAGGATCTTCATCTTATTCTGATACATTTTCAATTTATATTGAACTTCATCTTTTTTCTCATTTAGTTCAATAATTTGATTTATCCTCCTTGAAAAATTATCAGGTTCATGAGTTGAATCCTACAAAAACTTCAAATAGGGAAGACCAAGTTGGTAGGGAAAACTGCATCTTTCCCATAAACTAACTAAAAAGGAGATTTTACAGTAGATCTCTTTGGATTAATTTGGTTAGCCCATACTGCATAAATTAGATGAGTGTCCCATCTCTTTTTATGATCTTCTAAAGTCTTTTTGATAACCTTTACCAAAATTTTATTCGATGATTCTGAAAGACCATTACCTTGAGGATAATATGTAGTTGAATGATGTAGCAAAATCTGATATTTCTGGCAAAACTCAATCATTTTAACACTGTAAAATGTTGTGGCATTATCAGTAACAATCTGGGTTGGACAACTAAACCTAAATAAGATGTTTTCTTCAATGAATTTGATTACTACTGAATCAGTAGCATTTCTTACTAGAATTGCTTCCACCCATTTATTAAAGTAGTATGTTGCAGTGAGGATCCATCTATGTTGATTGCTTGAAGTAGGATGAATCTCTCCAATAAAATCTAATTCCCATTGGAGAAAAGGTGTTGAGACTATTGTAGGGATTAGTGGAAGAGCTGTTATTTTTTGCTTACCAGAAAACATCTGACAAGGAACACAACTTTTGACTTTTGCTCCTACTTGTAAGAAAAAAGTTGGCCAATAAAATCCTACCCTTAATATCTTATATCATGTTTCTCTCCAAGAATAATGTCCTCCACAAATTCCTGTATGAAACTGATCAATGATCCCTTTAGTCTCTGATTCTGTTAAACATAATAAAAATATATTTAGTGGGTCCTTCCAGTATAAATTTGCATTTATGATACAGTACTTCACTTCTTTCAATTTGAGAGTTTTACATTGAATTTTGAAGAATGATGCCGGAAACTCAAAATGAATCAAGAAATTTACAATATCTTGATACCAATTTGACAAAAGAAATTTCTCATCAATGTGTAGAGAAATGGTCTGATCTGAAGGTAAAGGTTCTTGTGGATTCTTTTCTTCAGGATGCTGGGAAGGTTCTTGTGGATTCTCCCCTTCTGCATAAACAAAAGGTTCTTGTGGATTCTTCTTGTTTGAACTTTGGGGAGGTTCTAGTGAATTCTCCCCTTGTATTTCCCAATCAGAATTGATGCCCAACACTTTACAGTTGGATTCAGCTAGAAGCTTCGCTAATGCTTGACCCTTTACTAGCTTTGTAGTTTTGATAATTAGATCAAACTCTAGTATTTGAGTGATCCATCTACCTCTCTTCCCATCAGTGCCTGGTTGAGTTAAAACAATTTTTACAACACTGTTAGGAACATAAGCTATAATAGGTGAATGTAGGACATACATCCTGAATGATTTGAGGGCCTATATAAGGGCATAGGCTTGTTTCTCAATTATGTCATACTTAAGTTTAGTATCCCTCATAACCTTACTAAAAAAGGCTATAGGTTGCTCATGGGAATCTTCATTATTTTGTAATAAAACAACAGTAAGGGTTGTTTTAGAGGCAAAAAAAAAGATATTGAATGGTTTCGTATAATCAGGACTGACCAAGGTTGGAGCTCCAGAGATAGCTTTCTTGATCTGATCAAATGCATGGCTGGAAGAGACAATCCATTTAACTTCATGATCCTTTCTGAGCATATTAGTTATTTCTTTTACAATTTCAACATAATTCGGAATGAATCTTCTTAAAAAATTAATCTTTCCTGGAAAATATTGAATCTCTTTCTTATTTCTAGGTAATGGTAGTGTTTTTATGGTAGATACATGTTTTGGATAAATCACCACTCCTTCCTTCGAGATTATATGGCATAGCAGTTTTCCTTCTTTGATAGAAAACAAATACTTTTTAGGAGTCAAGGATATTCTGAATTTCCTATACCTATCAAAAACCTTCATCACGTGGTTTAGATGTTTCTGATCAAAATTAGAAAAAACAGTTATGTCATCAAGATAAATGACTACAAATTTATTTACCTAACCCACAAGATCTATATCCATAGCTCTATGAAATGTTGCTCCAGCATTGGATAAGCCAAAGGGAATTATAAAATATATAAATGTACCCCAGGGTGTAGTAAAAGTTGTCTTCTCTCTATCTACTGGATCAACATTTGTCTGATTGTAACCTGCAAAGTCTTTTTGCTCCTGAAACCATCTGAAGTAACTGATCCATTTTAGGTGCATAGTTATCTTTTAATGAATCTTTATTCAAATTCATAAACTCCACAGAAAGCCTAATTTCCCCATTCTTCTTTCTAATATGAACTAGATTAGCAACCCAATTAGAGTATAAGAGGCACAATAATCTGGGCATCTACCATTTTCATAATTTCCTTTTCCAAAGTTGGTAGAAGAACTAGGTTAATTCTCGTAAGTTTCTATTGATAAGGCTTAGCTTCAGGATTTAAAGGAATCTTATTTTGTATTAGTGATGTATCATAAGTCTTTAGATCAACATAGGTCCAAGCAAAAACATCCTTATATTTTTCAAGTAACTTAAGGTATTGAGTTTTGATCTCGGGATCTAAGGACACACAGATTTTGATGTTCTTAATGTTATCCTTTGTTCCAATATTTACTTCCTCTATGTCATCTTGTGGAGAAATTGATTGTGGATTTTTGAGACATCATTTTGATCAAATAATTTCTCTAAAGGAATGAGACCTTTGGGAACAAAATTGTTAGATAATTGAATGATGTCATGATTGACAATTTTTGAATTGAAATTTGAACTATCATTTTCATTTGTGTTTTCATTTGTTTTTGTTCTATTTTCATTAATTTGTAGAACTGAAAACTCATCTACAACCTGCAGAATAGATTTTAGCTGTTCATCATCTTCAAATATCTGCCAGTATTTTAGATTATCTGGATGGATGGCCTATATTTGACTTGTATTTGATAGAACACATTAGTTTGATATGGGATTTTAAATGAACTATAGAGACAATTAGGTAATCTGCATGAATATTCTCATCTCTTGTGATATAACTCAAGTCAAAAGCATTGAAGAAATTTTCAACTGAATCCCAAACCTCATTTCGATAAGATCTAAGCCTAGGATTTTTTGTTTGGCAAAGATTTCTAACTTGTTTAACAATGAGCTCTGAGTCGGTGAAAACACTCAATTTTTGTACCTTTAAACTCTTGGCTAATTGTATTCCTAGAAGGAAAGCCTCATATTCTGCTACATTATTTGTGTTGGGAATGGGTTCCCCCAAGGGTAGTTTTTGGGCTAAAATCCCATGTTTTGGGACAATTTTGTAATAAAGTTGTAAAGTCTCCGCATTTTGTGGTTACACAGTGCAAAGGTGTCAAGAGTCATAAAGGGTTGTCCACCCTTATTTTGTAAAGTGTAAAGTCACCTATAAAGATCTACCCATGGTCCACAGACCATGGGATTGTATAAAAAGGAGCTAAGTGAGTAATCTCTAGGAAGGAGGAGTTAAGTTAAGAAGTAGAGTAGAGAAGTCTAAGTGTTCTTAGGTCTTAGAATAGGTAGAGGCTCTGTAGTTGAGTGCGTGGAGGCCCAGGGTGGAAGTCCACAGCTGAGTGTGTAGACCCCTGCAACTGTGTGCACAGGGAGGATAGAGTATGTATTAAACTGGAAGATATCAACAAAGAGAAGTATTATGCAATTACTGTGTATTTAGTTCTTGTTAATGCATCTGATTATGTTGCGTTTTGGGTTTAATTTATAATTTTTATGTGATGTGTGAATATATGTGATTGTATTGATTAATAGAACGTAAGTGAGGATATCTGTTTACGTGGCGCTAACTATGAGTGATTAGTAAGATAAGTAAACACTTAAGATAACTTGGCAACCTACACAATACATTGTCATAACTACGTAAAAGTACCTGGACCATGGGTTAAGGCTACAAAAAGTTCAATCGTACACCTTCGCGAAGGTACTGAAGCGCAGAATAAAGGGTAGATTGACAGAGCCCTAAGGCTTAGCAACTAGCGCGAAAGTAGGGGCAGAGGGTATAAACCCACATCACGACCATCTCAGGGTGTGGAAACTTGGTTCTAGCATCCCCCCATACTGCTTCGGGTGAGACTTTGGTCCGCGCTCTGTGCGCTAATGGCGAAAGGGCCAGTAGTGTAGGGATTTTTTAGGCTAACTAACGATGAACCTGGGTCAGGCCTCACAAAGCCAAGAAATGGTTCCGTTGCTAGGACTGGAATCTGCATGAGAGATGTGTGATGTCATCTCACTAGAATCTAGCTAAGAAAGAGGTCAAAGACTGGTTGGATAGGAAGATCCATGAATTTGCAGCACAGGAGAACAAAAATCCACGACGAACAAATGAACAAGTGCTAGACAGGTACTTGTATCCAAAAATCCAAGAGATCATTTTTCTGTTCCTTTCTAGTTGAGTTATACGAGTGGATCACAAAGCTAGTGAATAGCCAAGGAAGGTGGAGGCTTGACGGTCCTATTGTCTAGACCCCAGAGTTAGTAAAAAGACTGGAAGCCTCTGAGGATAAGATTTCCCACGTTGCCGGTCATTGGCTCGATCATATCATGGGGGGGTTTGTGATAGAATTCGTAGTCGATACCTCAGTCAGTTACAGTGAGGCATAGTGGCACTGTTTCAAAGATCTGCGAGGTAAGTACTTGAAGTATTTAAATACTTGGATTAAGATGTTATTATGTGAAAATTGGGTTATGCAACTACCTTGATTTTTGGAGCTATGCGAAGTGGAAAGACTTACAGGAACAAAGAAAGAAAGGGTCCTGAATATAGCCCACTGATTTCACCTCCTTTGATAGATGAAGAGGTGGTAGCGCTGGCTTCTCTGCAAAGTGCTTTTTAGTTGATAAAACGAGGGTTCCTGCGACTACCACCTCCACCCACACCACCTCCATCTTCACCACCATGGCCCCCTGTAACTTTGCCCACACCGCCACCACCTCCACCAAAGTTCAACATGGAAAATTTAGTGAAGCTTCCTTTGTTTAAGGGCTTGGGAAATGAGGACCCGGACTAGTCTTGGTTCGTCGTAAAAGCTATATGGGAAGCTCAGGGCATCACAGAAGATCACATGAAGAAGCCAACATTGGCTAGTGATTTGCAGGATTGTGTGCTAACTTGGTACATCAACTACTCTAATGATAATCCAAACGCTAGGTTGGTGTTGAGGGCCCGGAAATCGGGTCGACAACAAGGGGGATACCCACCCAGTCCGGAACTTGGTTGGCAGCTCCTTGTCCATTTGGTATAGCGGGTCCGACTGGGGATAATGGGACCAGTTTCCCAATCTAAGGGGTGTGTGTGTGTGTAGTGTTTGATGATGCTGATATAGAAGTATATTTTTAAGCTAATTTAATTCTAACTTCTAAACTGACTCTATGCTATTGTAATCTAATAAAAACAACACATCTAATCTACGCTAACCTGGGATATATCTCTTCTATTATGTGATCTAAAAAGATTTCGAACAATAACTGGTAATAAAGATCATTCAGCTATCATAAGAATATAAACCAATTAAGATGAACCATTCTGCATAAAAAGTTAGGCAAAACAGTTGTGAACAGCATATCGCATAATAAGTCATTCATATGTTAAGCACAAACAAATGATTCCACCATACAAAAGTGCCAAATGGTAACCCAGACATTCATACATCAACATATAAACAACTAAAACTGCATATCACTCTGAGAATATAAGCAGAAATTGGGCAAGAGATAAAAGTACCATTCATGACTGATTTCACTCACAAACTTCAAGCAATAACGATTTATCTCTACTTGTTCTAATATCTACTAAGATTACAGAAGTGCAACATCAGTAGCAGACCTTAAAATGCAAACATAAATAAATCTCGATCCTTCCATTCATCAAAACCTCCTCTGAGGGTGCAGAAGTGCATGTTCCGAGGACAAGTTTTTGACAAATTTCTGGACCTTCCTCCAATGCAATGAGAAGGGTTAAAATACTACTTCCTAATTCTAATAATAGTATCATTACAAAATTTTAGGATACAGTTTTCAAATGACCATCCCTTTTGTAATCTAGTTAAAAGGAAAAACAACATTCTAAATGAAATCACTTATGAACTTGGTCTTTAAAGTTGCAAGTGTCCAGCATAGGCTTGAGAAGAGTCGGCTGACTGATTTCTGCACTGAGCTGGGCTGCGAAAACGGCATCTACGAGAGCTGGCACTAACTTCTCGGCTGCGTTTGTAATGCATTTCAACGTCATCCATTGGCTGTGCGGTTTAACCAAATACGTCCAGTAACATTCCCAATTCAGCCTGGCCAATGCTTGGATTGCTTTCCCTTTTGCCTGTGCTTTTTGCCTCCATTCTGTTTCCAGTTGCAACTTGTTTGGTAGGTACCTCGGGGTGGTCTCTGCAATTAAATTTTCCCTGTGTAAATTCTCATTTACACAATCGATAAGAATGCTTGCCTATGTCGTCGCTGTCTCTACTGCTTGCTCCGCCTGCCTGATTTGATCGTCCCATTTATTAAAGAGTAACTCTTTATGATTTTCATTAATCCTGGGCACACATGCTCTTTTCCCTTCCTCATCATCTTGCCAAGTTAAATATTCTGTCACCCTCTTGTCATTCTGATCATAGTCACTCCGCAAGTCCACCACTTGACTAGTGATTTTGTCGCTCAGTGCACAATAGTGACTCCACTGTGATATTTTACGTCCCAACTCTTCCTGTTGCTGCAGTAGTTGCTCGTTCAAGCCGATAGATTCTGAAATAAACTCTGCCAGCTTAGGCTCATCTTTATGCATTTCTTGCAAAGTTTGCAGTTGTTTTTCTTTTTCTTCGAGACTCCTTTGATAGCCTATCTGCATCTTTTGAAAGTCTTCCTGTAGCTTTCCGAGCTGTCTGGAAGCTTCAGTGCTCGCGTTGGCTTGTTGCAACTGTTGTTGTAGTAGTTGTATACGATTTTCTTGTTCCTTTAATAGTTGCTGAACTTCAGAGGCCTTGTCAATAGTTGCAGAAGCATATGCTCCTGCAATCTGAGACAGCTTCGTAAGATTTTCAGTCGGATTATTATTGGGGTCTTTCCATAAGACGTCCAAATGTTCAGCATCTTGAGACAGTGTATTCTCAAGCTTTCTTTTCTTTCTCTGTCTCCTTACAACTGCTTTGTGTTGGGGACTATAGAATACATCCAGTGGGGGAATTTCTTCTACGTTAAGTAGAAGTTCTGAGGTTGGAGCGATAGGAAGGTGTTCTGCTTCTGTGGCACTACTGACTATGGTCGAAACGACTTCTTGCACCACCTGTGTATTCTTCACAGGTGTTTTCGAGACTTGCCCTTCAATATTGATCAATTCATTGAAGGTTTCCCACTCTTTATCTAGCTCTGTTGTGACAAGTGGTGCTTCGATGACAGGAGGGGGGACATCTCTTGGTGGTGAGGCGATAACTTGCTGCTGAGACATTGCACTTGACTGAGCTGTATCTTTGGTTGTTTCTTCGTTTTTTCCTTGGTCGTGAACAGACTCTTCAGGATGCTCAGATACTTCTTGCGTGGCGTTGGACTTAGATCTGGAAGTGCTGGAGTTTTCACTGAGGCTGATGCTTGGAGTTGGTTCTCTAGTAGATAGTCGCAGCCTCTCTAGTGGAATATTGGCCAGCCTTCTTTCTCTGTATAACGTGAATTTTTGGAGGTCACCTGGAGACAACCTCGACTGAGTTTCCCGCAAAATTTCTTTGAGCGAACTCTTACTCTGAAACAGATCATCAAACAGATCTTTCTTTCCAAAGAACACTCTTACCTTGACGTTCGTTGTGAATTCTTGGGCCACATCATTTGAGTCGAATGGCCATGCTGGGAACTTAAATAATTGAAGACACGTCACATTCTCCACTTCGCCAAAAGCGTGTCCTACATCGAACAAAGAGAAGGCTCCACAAGTTATGGGAAATTGAGGCCATATGGCCTTCTTCTTGTCCTTTAGTTCTTTGGTTAGGCCGCCTTCGGAACAAGTTTGATAAGCGATTTCCCAAGCCAAAAGGTTATCAGGGACATATAAGGGTAGGACATGTGGAGGTACAGTGCTCCCAAAAACTCTAATGTAAGTAAACCATTCTTCCCTGAACCATCTTGCGACGGGGAGTATGTCAAGTTGGGCCTCGGGAGAGCACCTTGGGGGGTCTTTATCATACATCATTTTATATAGGGGAAAAATAAGCCCATGGCAAATCTGGTAAAAGTGAGGGGCAAACTGGGAATCCCATAATACCTTATGATAAACATGGATGGGTAATGGGTCTTGGGTAGTCCATTTCCAACCCATAATAGGGAATTCAGATAAAAGACAAATAGAATCCATAATATAGGCAGACAGATAAAAAGGAGGATAGACCCTTTGAGACAAGGATCTCTTAGACTGGTAATTGAGAACAGCCGTGTATAGAGTATCAGAAAGGATTTTGGCCAAATCTAGGATGTCGGCGTTAGTGGCAACATCAATTAATGGTAGCCATTCAGATGAAAACTTATTGATATTCGGCATCCCAAATAACCTACAGAGCATGGCTGCAGCAAAACAATATGGAGAGGTGAGAGAACCAGTGTTGTACATACCATTTTTATCCTTTTTTAGCGGCTCGTCTCTTCTAGACCATTCTTTAGTGGTGTCTGATAGATCTGGATTCTCCGCCGCGAACTTCTTAACAAATTGTGCGTTATAGGTCGCTTGGGGTTCTGGAAGATGATACATAAGCTTCAAATCTTGCGCAGCAAACGATCCGACGAGCCCATGTCCATGAACTTTGAATTGTCTGTTGTTCAAGTCTGCATCATCCAGTATCCACTTGATCATGTCTGTATATGGTAGAATTTTGGGTCTTGCCACTATTCTATGAAGGAAAGAACATGATAGGTCTTCTAAGGACGCCTCAGAAGAGCGTGGTGCACCTGTGACAGCAGCAACCTTCATTATTCTAGGTTTTTCCTCTTCTAACAGCCTGTACATGCCTTCCCATGTTGATATCCCTGCGTCTCTATTACAGGCTGTGTCTGTGTATAGGGGCGCCATCTCCTTAGTCTTCTCCCTTGCTTCGGAGCTTTGAGCTTTATTTTTCTTCCCCATTTCTCTTTCCGTTTCAGCCTGAGTCGTCTTAGCTCTTTGTTCCTGCAGATTACGAGTGAAATGGAAATGACTGATCCAAAAAGGTGATGGGAGAGTTTTAAATGCAACAGATCAATCAAACATGCCACCTTACGTGAAGTAAATCTCTAGCAAGGCACGCGTCTTTAACCCATTTAATAACTGACAACTAATTCATTTACTATCATTAAAAGCGCATAATTTCGGGTCAGATTATGGTAAGTGGCTTTTCTTTGAATGGCGTGCCCGAAGGATTCGTACTGGAGTGATTTATGATTTGCTGACGTAACCTCGCATGTCGCGCGATCGCTAATCGCATCATCGCAAATCGCAAGGATGTAGCATCGCAACGATCGCTAATCGCATCATCGCAAATCGCAGAATTTTGATGTTTGTCAAATCTGTTGCTCACTTCTGCGATATGCGATCTAGCGATCGGCGTTATCGCAGATCGGTGAATCTTTAAGCTTTTCTTTATGGGCGCTACTTTGTTGCGATGCGATTTTATTGTTAACACGAGGATCGTGCGCATATCGATTTTTAAAGAGAAATGAAGATATTTCCTATCTTTTTGCAACGCGACTTTGAAGATTTTCTTCTCATCATAAACTTAGGCTTAAAATATCCAAGAGGCTTTTCATAAGCATATGATTGTAACCCTAAGAAGAAACACTTGCTTTTCCTAAAAATTAACTAAGGGTCCCCATTCATTCAAGTATCTTGATTGACACTTAAATGAACTAGGGGGGGTGTTGCTGGCCACAACAATTGGCGATTCACTTGGGAGAACCAGTTATCTCTGATTTTCTATTGACGCTTTCAAACTCCTGAAATTTTTTTTTTTAGAAAACTTGAATTTTATTATAAAAAGATAAAGCAAATGGCACTTCAAACTGTCAATGACGTTTTGTTTCAACCCCTTTCTATTTCAATTACTTGCATCCTCAGTTTGTCCTTGCATTTAAATCAGTCATTACTTGGTCTTGTAAAACATAAAATAAAGTCTTCCCTATGTAACAGCCTCTTTTAAATATGCTCCTTTGTCGCAGGTAGAGCCTCTGCTGCCAGCAGGCGTCCATAGCCTCGACAGGGTTACCTATTACCCAGCAATGATCCTTTATCCTGCTTAAGGTTATTTACAACTTCTCGGAGAAAAATCCTTTTTGACACTTTTTCCTTTTTTTATTCTCTAAAGAACAATGTCTTGGTTTGGTGGCCAAATTATGACACAGTCATTCACCTGACTTACACTTTTGCTAAACAAGTTGGCTCGTGATGAGACCCCTTGTCTTTTGATTGCAATAATCTTGAGTCATTGCCCTGTTTTGATAGACAGTTTTGGCAAAGTCAGCAAGTTATAATATATGTGATCATGATAAGCCGATTCGTGATGAGACCTCTTATTCTTTGAGATATAGTGTCCTTTTTGGATTGTTCCTCTGAATGCTGTGATTTCCTTTAGCAGGGAGGAAGTCATTGTTTTTCCTTAAGAAAGCTCTGGACGACAATGATGGAGTTGTTTGGTTATGGCTGTTTCTACAGAGAACCTTTATTTTATTATTGATACCTTTCATTGTACTGACATAAAACAATTTCTTTACCGAGGTAGCTTTCTCCAGCTTTCTTGGAGTTGAAACTAGCATCATATTTGGGTTAAAGTTCTAATGATAATAAAGATCAAGTTTCTAAAATATTTGTTGTTCATAGAAGTAGAAGTTCAAAATCTTTGACAGAAAAAGGTGCCTTTAGTAAATGCCAAATGCCGTTAACCAAAGCAAACATTATTATGGAGAAAAATATTTCACGCAATGAGAGGCAAACATTCCCTAGGGTTATGTACAGAATATGAATAACTTTGCCTATCAATTATTAAAAGCAAACCTAATAACCTAGCTAAATTGCTCCTACTCCTATTCTAACTATATACAGAAAATAAACTATGTGAAATGATATTTCCAATGGAACCATCTATTCATTTTTATTCCTAGCCGTATGAAACTTCCAAACATCAGTGTAAAGAACCAAACTTTCCTTGGATCGTAAATATTGGCTGTGGAATAAGAACATATAACCTCAATTGGAATTCTGTCTGATTTTCCTTTCTCATGAGAACTTTTTTCCAACTGGATACCTATTGGATCATAAAAATTAGGATGAATTTCTGTTATGAATTGATGATCTCGCAATAGGAAGGATAACAAGTCAGATTGTGAAAATGATTTTTTAGTTTCAATGGCTTGTAACCTGTTGTTTGTTAACGCTGAGCTTTTAGCGATTTCGTTTGAAATGAAAGTTCTCATATATAAATCGCTAAAACATAATCTATCAAAAGTTTGAAAATTTAAAAAGAAATCCGATTTTGTACAAAATGAGTTCAAGTGATAAAGAAATGAATGATTATTTGTACAAATAGTGTTACAGCACAACTGGGATTTACTTGTAACATCTTGCTCCTCACAAGAACTGGCCAGGTCTTGTGAATCAGGAAATAAGTTATGATTGCGAACAGGAGTGGAGCTTTCCTCATGATATGAATCATAGATCGGGGTATTGTCTTGGATAGTAAAATCATCCAAATGATTTTTTACTTTGAAATGAGGGTCGTTTGATATGATTTCTGATTTAAGTTGTTTCTCATTATCTGAACCTAGTTGAGTTACTTGGGATAACTCAACAACATCATCGTTGTCAAAGTAACTATCACAAAAGACTCTACAGATTTCCCTAGGTTCCTCTTTTTCATTATATATTTTCAGACAAGGGAGGTCAAGCAGCTCTTGTTTGACATTGATCAAAGGATGTGCTAAAGCTGTCTCTTTATCTTGAAGACCTAATGATGAGTCGTTTGAATAACCCTCTGTGTTTTTTGAGATATCTTTAATATTGAGAGGGGAAAAATTGTCATCACTAAAAACATCGGGATAAAGAGAAAAATGTGAATCTGGAATAATGCATTTGAAAACATCATGAAAAAAACTTTGTTCATCAGATCCATCATAAACATCGGGCTTTAGATCATACCTTTGTGCGCTGATACTTTTTGAAAGAGAAATAGTTCGCTGTTCTAACCTTGGCATCTGCATTCGTTGATTTGTAATGATATTGTCTGACTTTGTATCCAAGTCATCTCCTGGTTCCAAGGTAGTTTTTCTTTCAGCATTCTCGTTTTTGTCTTCTGGCACTAGAGCATGCATGACTCCTAGGCTTTGCAGATTTTCTTCATTATGGATGATTTGTGTATTCAACTTGGAATCCTCATTCATATTAGAAGAAAATGAAACAAAGGTTGAACTAATTTCTACTTGATAAAACAGAGGAGGTAGGGAATACTCATCATAATCTGAAGATTCTTCATCCGTGAGCTCACTCTCAAGATCATACTTTAGACATTTAAGATGAAATCGCATATTAAAATCCCTCACGGATTCGTCTTGCTTTCGTAGATAATCAATTTCATCATATACCTGGTCGTAGTCATAACAATCAAATTCCAAAATGAAAGTTTTGACAAATTGGTCCCAGCTGTAAATTGATGCAACTGGGAGGGTTCTGCACCATTTTCTAGCTTCCGCTGTGAATGTAAGAGTAAAAATCCTGCACAAAACGCCTTCATCAATTCTCTGGATATCAGAACCTGAAACCTTTTGAATAAACTGAAGGGCGTGATTAAAGGCAGAAGAATTATTCTTACCGTTGAATTTTACCTGAGACAAGAGTCTTACCACATCTGGTGGAGTGTTGGAAGAGGTAGGAACATGGATGCAACTCCAAATGGGAATTTTATGAGTAGCCATCCTGATTCAAATTTTACAATTTGGAAATCATTCCAATAGACACTATGTTCAGGCCCTCCTTCTAGCGCCAAATATGTTGACGGCCCAGAAATTAGGTCGACAACAAGGGGGATACCCACCCGGTCCGGAACTTGGTTGGCAGCTCCTTGTCCGTTTGGTATAGCGGGTCCGACTGGGGATAATGGGACCAGTTTCCCAATCTAAGGGGTGCGTGTGTGTGTAGAGTTTGATGATGCTGATATAGAAGTATATTTTTAAGGTAATTTAATTCTAACTTCTAAACTGACTCTACGCTATTGTAATCTAATAAAAACAACACATCTAATCTACGCTAACCTGGGATATATCTCTTCTACTATGCGATCTAAAAAGATTTCGAACAAGAACTGGTAATAAAGATCATTCAGCTATCATAAGAATATAAACCAATTAAGATGAACCATTCTACATAAAAAGTTAGGCAAAACAGTTGTGAACAGCATATCGCATAATAAGTCATTCATATGTTAAGCACAAACAAATGATTCCACCGTACAGAAGTGCCAAATGGTAACCCAGACATTCATACATCAACATATAAACAACTAAAACTGCATATCACTCTGAGAATATAAGCAGAAATTGGTCAAGAGATAAAAGTACCATTCATGACTGATTTCACTCACAAACTTCAAGAAATAATGATTTATCTCTACTTGTTCTAATATCTATTAAGAGTACAGAAGTGCAACATCAGTAGTAGACATTAAAATGCAAACATAAATAAATCTCGATCCTTCCATTCATCAAAACCTCCTCTGAGGGTGCAGAAGTGCATGTTCCAAGGACAAGTTTTTGACAAATTTCTGGACCTTCCTCCAATGCAATGAGAAGGGTTAAAATACTACTTCCTAATTCTAATAATAGTATCATTACAAAATTTTAGGATACGGTTTCCAAATGACCGTCCTTTTTCTAATCTAGTTAAAAGGAAAAACAACATTCTAAATGAAATCACTTATGAACTTGGTCTTTAAAGTTGCAAGTGTCCAGCATAGGCTTGAGAAGAGTCGGCTGACTGATTTTTGCGCTGAGCTGGGCTGCGAAAACGGCATCTACGAGAGCTGGCGCTAAATTCTCGGTTGCGTTTGTAATGCATTTCACCGTCATCCATTGGCTGTGCAGTTTAACCAAATACGTCCAGTAACATTCCCAATTCAGCCTGGCCAATGCTTGGATTGCTTTCCCTTTTGCCTGTGCTTTCTGCCTCCATTCTGTTTCTAGTTGCAACTTGTTTGGTAGGTACCCCGGGGTGGTCTCTGCAATTAAATTTTCCCTGTGTAAATTCTCATTTACACAGTCGATAAGAATGCTTGCCTGTGTCGCCGCTGTCTCTGCTGCTTGCTCCGCCTGCCTGATTTGATCGTCCCATTTATTAAAGAGCAACTCTTTATGATTTTCATTAATCCTGGGCGCACCTTCTCTTTTCCCTTCCTCATCATCTTGCCAAGTTAAATATTCTGTCACCCTCTTTTCGTTCTGATCATAGTCACTCCGCAAGTCCACCACTTGACTGGTGATTTTGTCGCTCAGCGCACAATAGTGACTCCACTGTGATATTTTACGTCCCAACTCTTCCTGTTGCTGCAGTAGTTGCTCGTTCAAGCCGATAGATTCTGAAATAAACTCTGCCAACTTAGGCTCATCTTTATGCATTTCTTGCAATGTCCGCAGTTGTTTTTCTTTTTCTTCGAGACTCCTTTGATAGCCTATCTGCATCTGTTGAAAGTCTTCCTATAGCTTTTCGAGCTGTCTGGAAGCTTTAGTGCTCGCGTTGGCTTGTTGCAACTGTTGTTGTAACAGTTGTATATGATTTTCTTGTTCCTTTAATAGTTGCTGAACTTCAGAGGCCTTGTCAATAGTTGCAAAAGCATATGCTCCTGCAATCTGAGACAGCTTCGTAAGATTTTCAGTCGGATTATTATTGGGGTCTTTCCATAAGACGTCCAAATGTTTAGCATCTTGAGACAGTGTATTCTCAAGCTTTCTTTTCTTTCTCTGTCTCCTTACAACTGCTTTGTGTTGGGGACTATAGAATACATCCAGTGGGGGAATTTCTTCTACGTTAAGTAGAAGTTCTGAGGTTGGAGCGATAGGAAGGTGTTCTGCTTCTGTGGCACTACTGACTATGGTCGAAACGACTTCTTGCACCACCTGTGTATTATTCACAGGTGTTTTCGGGACTTGCCCTTCAAGATTGATCAATTCATTGAAGGTTTCCCACTCTTTATCTAGCTCTGTTGTGACAAGTGGTGCTTCGATGACAGGAGGGGGGACATCTCTTGGTGGTGAGGCGATAACTTGTTGCTGAGACATTGCACTTGACTGAGTTGTATCTTTGGTTGTTTCTTCGTTTTTTTCCTTGGTCGTGAACAAACTCTTCAGGATGCTCAGATACTTCTTGCGCGGCGTTGGACTTAGATCTGGAAGTGCTGGAGTTTTCACTGAGGCTGATGCTTGGAGTTGGTTCTCTAGTAGATAGTCGCAGCCTCTCTAGTGGAATACTGGCCAGCCTTCTTTCTCTGTATAACGTGAATTTTTGGAGGTCACCTGGAGACAACCTCAACTGAGCTTCCCGCAAAATTTCTTTGAGCGAACTCTTAGTCTGAAAGAGATCATCAAACAGATCTTTCTTTCCAGAGAACACTCTTATCTTGACGTTCGTTGCGAATTCTTGGGCCACATCATTTGGGTCGAATGGCCTTGCTGGGAACTTAAATAATTGAAGACACGTCACATTCTCCACTTCGCCAAAAGCGTGTCCTACATCGAACAAAGAGAAGGCCCCACAAGTTACGGGAAATTGAGGCCATATGGCCTTCTTCTTGTCCTTTAGTTCTTTGGTTAGGCCGCCTTCGGAACAGGTTTGATAAGCGATTTCCCGAGCCAAAAGCTTATCAGGGACATATAAGGGTAGGACATGTGGAGGTACAGTGCTCCCAAAAACTCTAATGTAAGTAAACCATTCTTCCCCGAACCATCTTGCGACGGGGATGATGTCAAGTTGGGCCTCGGGAGAGCACCTTGGGGGGTCTTTATCATACATCATTTTATATAGGGGCAAAATAAGCCCATGGCAAATCTGGTAAAAGTGAGGGGCAAACTGGGAATCCCATAATACCTTATGATAAACATGGATGGGTAATGGGTCTTGGGTAGTCCATTTCCAACCCATAATAGGGAATTCAGATACAAGACAAACAGAATCCATAATATAGGCAGACAGATAAAAAGGAGGATAGACCCTTTGAGACAAGGATCTCTTAGACCGGTAATTGAGAACAGCCGTGTATAGAGTATCAGAAAGGATTTTGGCCCAATCTAGGATGTCGGCGTTAGTGGCAGCATCAATTAATGGTAGCCATTCAGATGAAAACTTATTGATATCCGGCATCCCAAATAACCTACAGAGCATGGCCGCAGCAAAACAATATGGAGAGGTGAGAGAACCAGTGTTGTACATACCATTTTTATCCTTTTTTAGCGGCTCGTCTCTTCTAGACCATTCTTTAGTGGTGTCTGATAGATCTGGATTCTCCGCCGCGAACTTCTTAACAAATTGTGCGTTATAGGTCGCTTGGGGTTCTGGAAGATGATACATAAGCTTCAAATCTTGTGCAGCAAACGATCCGACGAGCCCATGTCCATGAACTTTGAATTGTCTGTTGTTCAAGTCTGCATCATCCAGTATCCACTTGATCATGTCTGTATATGGTAGAATTTTGGGTCTTGCCGCTATTCTGTGAAGGAATGAACATGCTAGGTCCTCTAAGGATGCCTCAGAAGAGCGTGGTGCACCTGCGACAGCAGCAACCTTCATTATTCTAGGTTTTTCCTCTTCTAACAGCCTGTACATGCCTTCCCATGTTGATATCCCTGCGTCTCTATTACAGGCTGTGTCTGTGTACAGGGGCGCCATCTCCTTAGTCTTCTCCCTTGCTTCGGAGCTTTGAGCTTTATTTTTCTTCCCCATTTCTCTTTCCGTTTCAGCCTGAGTCATCTTAGCTCTTTGTTCCTGTAGATTACGAGTGAAATGGAAATGACTGATCCAAAAAGGTGATGGGAGAGTTTTAAATGCAACAGATCAATCAAACATGCCACCTTACGTGAAGTAAATCTCTAGCAAGGTAGGCGTCTTTAACCCATTTAATAACTGACAACTAATTCGTTTACTATCATTAAAAGCGCATAATTTCAGGTCAGATTATGGTAAGTGGCTTTTCTTTGAATGGCGTGCCCGAAGGATTCGTACTGGAGTGATTTATGATTTGCTGACGTAACCTCGCATGTCGCGCGATCGCTAATCGCATCATCGCAAATCGCAAGGATGTAGCATCGCAAATCGCAGAATTTTGATGTTTGTCAAATCTGTTGCTCACTTCTGCGATATGCGATCTAGCGATCGGCGTTATCGTAGATCAGTGAATCTTTAAGCTTTTCTTTATGGGCGCTACTTTGTTGCGATGCGATTTTATTGTTAACACGAGGATCGTGCGCATATCGATTTTTAAAGAGAAATGAAGATATTTCCTATCTTTTTGCAACACCACTCTGAAGATTTTCTTCTCATCATAAACTTAGGCTTAAAATATCCAAGAGGGATTTTCATAAGCATATGATTGTAACCCTAAGAAGAAACACTTGCTTTTCCTAAAAATTAACTAAGGGTCCCCATTCATTCAAGTATATTGATTGACACTTAAATGAACTAGGGGGGGTGTTGCTGGCCACAACAGTTGGAAGAGATCTAAACCACATTCAATAAAGAGTTCAGTAGGCCTAAATCCAAGGCGCAGTTGATTGTGGGGTTCAAGTAAATCGCGATGAAACCAGGTGAGAAACCTTTGGAATTGGATTAGAGATTGAAGTGTAAAATCCGCAAAGCTAATATGAACTTAATAGATGGACAGCGCCGCGAGTGGTTCATGGCTTTGCTCCTACCTCACCTAAGGGTTGTACTATCACAACAGAAGATTACGACTCAGACAGAGGCCTTGGAGATTGCAATATGACTACATGAAACACTGATACAAGATCTGAATCTTGGTGTCCAATAGATCCATGCGCAGTTGCAAAATCTTTGCCTCTAAATGCAAAGTTTGAATCAAGATAGAACAGTTCGACCGGAGGTGCGCGAAGAGATATGGTACCTAAAATGTAAAGGTCAGGGGCATGACAAAGACCACTGCCTAGTCTTTGCGAACTATATTGCAAGAGGAGTATCAGTGCCTTTGAGCCCGGAAGCCGAAGTAGGATCGAGCATGGGGCCTACATTGTGGTGTGCTATATGTTAGGTAGTAGGGAAACATATGACTGATGAGTGTCATTTGCTGCAAAAGTTTTTACAAACACCACAACAACTGTTCTACAAATTTTGCAAGTTGATAGGTCATGATGAGTGCAATTGCCGAAGTTATGAATTGATGATGGAAAAAAAACCCACCAATATAGTTCAGGTAGAGATGTGGCCTCCCGACTAGAGTGCTGGGATAAAGCGAACAGGCTTTCAGGTGCGCGGACAAGGCTGAGGTGAAGGAGGACTTGCCAGAGATCGGGGATAGCTGATCTATTACAATTGTGGAGGATGAGGACACTACACCTGTGAATGCACTAACCCAATGCATCTGTCATGAAAATATAGTACTTAGTTTGATTATGAGACAGAGGACTGTCTTACACTGATAGTGAGGATACGCGACAAAGGGGTGCTACCACCACAGCCAACTCAAAACTTGCAAATGATGAGGGCTGAGCCTCACGAAGAGGATTTGAATGTGAATATAGTGCTTCGAAGTGGAATTGCAACGAGCGATGATAAGGGGAAACAAACTGAAGACAATGCATGGGTTTGCAAAGCTCTGGAGAAGGAGTTTGAATTTGATTTGGAGCACACATGTGAAACAGTCATGGAAGCAAAGAAGAGCTTCATTGAGGCCTCTACCTCAGGGAAACCAGGATAAGATTTTTTAGGAAATGAACCCTTCTATGCTTATGACCTTTCTAGAGACTTACATGAAGCTGTTGTGTGATAGCAAGGCAGTGAAGGGGTTACAGGAACTTATAAATAGATGTGTCGGAAACACTCCAAGTGAACCGCGTGTGGTACGAAAGATTGGTATGCATAAAGCAAGGATAGGGCATGAGATGAGACTCACTGCACAGATAGGAGAATATGAAATGGATCAGGCTATTCTAGATCTGGGGTCAGATTCGAACGTTTTTCCAAAGAAAACTTGGGAGTGGCTGGGGGGACCCTTTTGCAGTGGTCTTTGATTCAGTTGAGGATGGCGAATCAGCAGAAGATCATTCCCATGGGATGGTTGCAAGGAGTAACTATAGATATTGAAGGCATGAATGCATTAGCTGATTTTGAAGTAATATAAATTGTGGATGATAGCAACCCCTACACTGTGCTCCTTAGCATTGATTGGGCTACTTACATGAATGCCGTAATCAACCTAAAGAAGAAAAATTTGATATTTGGAAAGAAATCACTTCGCGTAATAGTACCCCTAGATCCTACTGAAGGATCGCGCTATATGGAACCATTCTGTGATTATGAAAGCGATGATGATTTGGACTGGATATATAAGGTAAAAATCGATACCAATATTGGGTGAATTCGAAATGGATGGATGAATTACATGGGATCGCGAGAGTTCCTACAACTCAGAATCATATAAAGAATTAGAGCATTGGTAGAATTGGCTACATGAAGTAACCACACTGAGCTGTAAGATGATGACCCGGTCATTGCACTGTGTGTCATCAGAGGTAAGAAATATGCCCACTTATGATGGCTTGAATGATGTGGATTTATTTTTGGATGCATTTGAGAGGGAAATACTAGAGAAGTAGCACTTCTAGGCTTTGGACTATGCACTACGCACTATGCCCGCGAGATGGTGGGGTATGCACAAGGGTAGTTTTGATGATTGGCGGGAGTGTAGGAGGATGATGAGAACACGCTCTTGGAAGCCGAAGGTATGAGTGACAAACAAATATGATGGGAAGGATGATCTACATGCACAATTGGCCAAATGGGCTAACGACTATGTAGCAAAGCCCCAACCTGAATGGATGCACTTTCTCTGTCACACCTTGGATGTCATCTTGATGAACTGGTACTTGGAGACAGAGCTTCGTTAGGGAACAGGTGAATGGGATATTCTACATGAAGGGTTCATAATGACATTCATCTTTGAAGATGGGTTGGACTGTATTGATGAAGCACTACAAGAAGTTAAAGCAACAATATTTAGGATATCGCAGGATCCTTTGGATCTGGTTCAACCCGATTGGAATACTCAGCTAAGCCACGTGTTGGAATGCTATAACCTAACTACTGAAGAAGAAGATGAGTACCCATGAAAGATTAATATTCCTGAAACTGTGGGTCACCGCGAGGTCAAGGGACTGCAGATCAAGAATTCTGATATAACCGCGCCACTGAAAACGAAACAAGTAAATATTGATACGGAGGCAGAGCCCAAATTTGTGAAGATTGGAGATTACTGGGATGATGAAATGTTAGATAAGGTTGCCAAATTTCTTAGCGAATACCAGGATTTGTTCCCTACCATGTTTATAGAGTTAAAGGGGATAATAGGGGACCTGGGCATTATGAAGATCACATTAAAACCTGACGTGAAGCCGGTTAAGCAAAGACCTTACCATCTCAATCTGAAGTATAAGGAGAAGGTCCGCTTAGAGTTAGATAAGATTCTCATGATAGGCATCATTGTGCTCGTAGAAGAATTTGATTGGGTAAGCCCAATTGTGGTACAGGAAAAGAAGCAGAAGTATGAAATAAGGATATGTGTAGATATCAAGAAGTTGAATAATGCCTGCGTGCATGATTCTTTCCTTTATCCGTTCACTAATGAGGTATTGGATAATGTAGGTGGCTAGGAAGTTTACTCCTTGACTGATGGGTTTTCTAGGTACCATCATATGAAAATCACACCTGAAGATAGAAGCAAGACGACCTTCGTGACTGAATGGGGATGTTTTCAGTACACTGTAATTCCTTTTGGATTAAAGAATGCGCCTACAATTTTTTCACCCATATTCATTGTTGCATTCAAAGACTTCATTTATAAGGTTTTGGAGGAGTACTTCGATGACTAGACTGTGTTTGCGTTGGTAAAACACCATGTGGCAAGTTTGCGCCTAATTCTAGATACTTGTCGAAGGTACCAAATTGTGCTCAATCTGAAGAAATGTCTATTTTTTGTTCCTTTTAGGACTCTTCTGGGTCATGTGGTTTGTAGACAGGGACTGATGGTAGATCCCGTGAAGATCACAGTGATACTTAACTTGGAGGCACCTAGGACTGTGAAACAGCTGCACGCAACCTTGGGACATACTGGGTACTACAGGAAGTTTATCAAGGGCTATGCCCAGATCACTGTTCCTATGGAGAGGTTGTTGAAAAAGGATGTCACGTTCTATTGGAATGAGGGCTATTAGAAAATCTTAGATGTATTGAAAGGAAAAATGGTCACCACGCTGATTTTAGTCTTCCCAGATTGGAAGGAGGACTTTCATGTACATATAGACGTGTCATGTATAGCACTAGGAGCAGTACTAACATAGGCCGGTGGAGGAGAATTGGACCATCCTATAGCATTTGCAAGCATGAGGTTATCCAAGGCTGACAAGAACTATTCCACCACTAAGAGTGAAGGATTAGCCATGGTATACGTGCTCTAGAAGTTTAGACACTATTTGCTGGGTGGACATTTTAAAATGTATATAGATCATTCTTCATTGACATAACTGGTCAATAAACCTATGTTGGGGGTGAGAATTTGTAGGTGGTTGTTATTGTCCTAGGAGTATGATTTTGAAGTTATTGTGAAGCCTAGATAACTGAACGTGGGACTAGACCATCTGTCGCGCATCAAAACGAGGTAAGAGCCCACTAATTTGGAGGAGGTATTGTTTGACACACAGCCATTTGCAGTGTGTGTCACAGATGGTCACTTTGATGACATCAGACACTTCCTAACGACAGGAACTTCCCCAAAAGGCTACACCACTAAGCAGAAAAAGGAGTTAGTGGTGTGCACGACAACATTTTCTGTCATTATCTTACATCTCTACAAAATGGGGTTTGATGAAGTATTATGATGATATGTACCAGAGTTTGAAAGGAGCATTATGCTCGCGGATGCTGATGGGGGTACTGCTGGAGGGCATTATGCAGGAAGGGTGACCACAGAAAAGATTCTACGCGAAGGGTTGTGGTGGCCAACCCTCCATCAAGATACAAAAGCTTCCTGCAAGGCGTGTGATGTGTGTCAAAGGACTGGCAGGCCATCGTGAAGAGATAGCTACCTCTAAACCCACATATGACATTACAACCTTTTGAGAAATGGGCCGTAGATTTTGTGGGACCCATTCAGTCCCAAGGAAAGAAGATGGGAGCACAGTACATTATCACCACGACTGAGTATTTGACTCGATGGGCGGAGGCATAGTCTATGAAGGATTGCACAAGTGCGACTGTTGCAAGGTTTCTCTTTGAGTATGTACTGACGCTATTTGGGTGTCCAAAGATTTTGATGAGTGATCGTGATACACACTTTTTTGAACGAAATGATCAGCGCGTTGATAGAGGAATTTCAGGTATATCACCAGAAAAGCACGCCTTATCACCCATAGGCTAATGGGACAGTGGAAGCATTCAATAAGGTGCTAGAGAATGCGCTGACGAAGGTTTGTAATGCTCAACGAAGTGATTGGGACCTGTGCATACCCGCAGTACTATGGGCCTATCGAACGACATGTAAAAATTTGACTGGGCAGACACCCTTTAGGCTTGTATATGGTGTTGAAGTAGTAATGCCCATGGAGTACATTGTGCCTAGTTTACACATAGCAGCAGTCGTGGGTATGATGGATCACGGAACCCTAGAAGAGAGGCTCACACAGCTTGTTGAGCTTGAGAAAGAAGGATTTCTAGCTGGATTTCACCAACAGGTCCAAAAGTAGCGCGAAAAAGCATGGCATGATTGGCACATTAAGTTGCGCACCTTTAAGGTAAATGATCTAGTTTTGTTATATGGTAGTAAGTTTGATAAATTTCTAGGGAAATTTAGAATGTACTACTAGGGCCCTATGTCCTTAAGGAGATTACTAACGGTGGAGCAGTTTAGTTGGTTAAATTGAATGAATATCCCTTCTCAGGAAAGGTGAATTGAAGCCGATTGAAGCCATATATCGATGATCTGGCTAGGTGACTATATGAAGGTAGCATAGTCTTAGCACTCCAGGCAGCTGAAAGGAGGCATGGGACTATAAAATACATTGCCCAAGTTGGGGAACTGCGCGATTGGAGGATTGTGCAGAAGGAGGAAATGTCACAAGGTTCACGACAGCATGAAGAGAGCTGCGCTACCCAAGGAAAAATCATGTAGGTCAGCTGGAAAGTGACCGTTAAAGTCACTGTTCATGATTTGACGATAAGAATGTAGACAAATGGAGTGGGCAGCAGACATTTAAGACAAAATTTATGGGTAAGATCCTTGGAAATCTGCCACCAATCTGGCATGAACGAACCGAATGTTGGGGGGGGGGGGGAATGGTCGGATTTGAATTCAAAATAGCCTTTAAATTACAAGTGGAGGCCCAACAAAAAACACTTAGCATTTTCAGAATTAAGTTGGTGAGATCTCAGACGTGCATGATCCACACATTCTTCGAAGAATTTCTTTACTGCCTAGTGTTTGATCAGTTTCCAAAGTACCACTGCAATTTCATCCGTGATTTTATCCCAAGATCCAAAGCTATGGACACTGAAGCAGTGACAGCTGAGGGGGCTGTGCTAAAGGTTGTTATAGAGGTAGAGGGAGTTTTTCCAGAGGTTATAGAGGTACTAGCTAAAGTCCCCAAGTCAGCACAGACGCATAGACCGAAGCCTACCCTAACCAAGGAGAGTGCGAAGGATAAGTGTTATAGCTCTGATACCAATTGTTATAGATCTGATCTAAAAATATAAGATAATAGAAATAAACCCAGAAATAATAAGATAGAAATAGATAGAAATGATTCACTTTATTGATCAAACCCTTAAGGTAGGGCAACACCATACATTCACTCCTTAAGGAAGGAGAACACTCCACAACCCATATGCATGTTCATACAATAATCCTTAACATCCTCTCCATGTGGAGTCTCTAGCCTCTATATAGGCTTCATACATACAATACCATGGATCATTACCATGGTTCCCTCATACCATCGAACTAATACCATGGGCCCATTACATTATTACTAACTACTTGTGGTCCCTTACATGATATGGGTTAACCACCTTATTTATTACTATGGCCCATCCCGTTATTACATTATTACCTTGGGTACCTCCCTTTGTACCCCATATTATCCCCCCTAGGTATATAACATTCCACCCCCCTTAGCATGTTTCGTCCTCGAAACATGGGAAGAACGCAAATAATAAGATCTACTCAAAAGAGTAGTCCACTGGTACCATGCATGTACATCTAGCCATCTAAGAGAAAGGTGAACCCTCGATCTCATTGGTGCCTCGCTCGCTTGAGATGGAAGTTGACCTTGGCAGATCTTCTATGTTGATGTGTAGTAGGTGGATCTTCTCTCCGCTCTATCTACCATGTGAGGGTTGTTTTCCTCGTGGCTAATTGGTTGCCATCTTGTTGGTTGTTGTCTTGCGGGGTGATGTGCGTGATGATATGTTGAAGTTTTAACCCACGGTGTATTTTTCTTTAATTCACCCCTTACTGGAGCCTAACTGTTATCTGGTGCATGCTGTGGTGCCTGCTGTGGTGTCTTATCTTCCAATATTACTTCAACCATTGAACCCTCATCAGATGTGTCAGCACATGTAACCTTTTCGGCTTCAGCCTCTGTTTGTGTTTGATTTTCGACCATCAACTGCTCATCATCTGATATGTCAGTCCCTGGAACATCTTTTGCGTCAACCTCCGTGGACTCTACCTATTTATTGATGGAAATATCCTGTAATGTAATTTTCTTCTTTTTATACCAGAGCTTCAGGAATTTCTTCTACACATTAATATTGATAGTACCCACTGATTCCATCCAAGTATATCCCAAAAAAACATCTATATTATCCATCTCTAAAGTAAAAAAATTACCATGCAACACATACTTATCCATAGAAATATTCAAATCCTTATACACTTGAACATCCTCATCATCCACCTATGTGTGTTCAATGTGTTTTGCTGGAACTTGCATTTTTTTGCCAAATTAACATTGATAAAATTATGCTTGCAACTAGGATTTATAGAAACAATGATCTTCTCCTTCTGAATCAATCCATGAACCTACAATAAGGAGACACTAGTAGAAAATAACCTCTTACGTGTCTCATTCTTTTTTCTAGCACAGGACCATTTGTCCATAAGGAGTTTTTCCAATTCTTCAGTTGAAAATTTGAACAAGTCTTTGATGCCAAGTGAGTTCCACCATATGTTGGCTTCTTCTTTCAAACTAATCAGTACTAGAGACCTCAAAAATATCCCATATTTGGACTTTAGTCTTTGTATGAATTTCTCAATAGTAGGGCTATCATCGTTTCCTGTAAAATTTTCCATGAAGAGAGTTTGAGAAAAATTCACTTACTTGGCGAAAATTTGAAATGGCCACAATTCCGTCAATATTGCTCAGAATTTCTATTATGACCTATTTTCAGAAATGGAAAAACCATTCTGCATCTGCCCATGTGATAGAAATCCTGATCTAGGAGCTGGAATTTCAGATCTGCGCTACAACTCTCCCACCCTCACCAAAAATTCTGAAAAAAGAGTTGATTTTAAATCAGCGATATCTCCCTCATCCGGACTCCGATTTGGCTGATTTATTTTTTAAAATCGGGTATTTTTTTTCAAAGAATCTAGATCTACAATTATATTTTGTATATCTTGCACAAAGACGTCCAGATATGCGCTGCAAACTCGCTACCCTGAAAAATTGTCTGCAACACCCACTAATTTTTAAATCAACGATATCTCCTTCATCCGGACTCCGATTCGACCGTTTTTTTTTTTTTAAATCGGGTATATTTTTACATAGAATCCAGATCTGCAATTAGATTTTGTATATCTTGCACCAAAACATACAGCTCTGATCTACAAACTCATCGCCCCCGAAATCCTGCAAAAAATAAAAAACATTCTCCACTTTTTTTGCCCAAGAAAGTGCTATGATACCACTTGTTATAGCTCTGATACCACTTGTTATAGCTCTAATACCAATTGTTATAGGTTTGATCTAAAAATATAAGATAATAGAAATAAACCCAGAAATAATAAGATAGAAATAGATAGAAATGATTCACTTTATTTATATCAAAACCCTTAAGGTATGGCAACACCATACATTCACTCCTTAATGAAGGAGAACACTCCACAAGCCATATGCCTGTTCATACAATAATCCTTGACATCCTCTCCATGTGGAGTCTCTAGCCTCTATATAGGCTTCATACATACAATACCTGGATCATTACCATGGTTCCCTCATACCATCGAACTAATACCATGGGCCCATTACATTATTACTAACTACTTGTGGTCCCTTACATGATATGGGTTAACCACCTTATTTATTACTATGGCCCATCCCATTATTACATTATTACCTTGAGTACTTCCCTTTGTACCCCATATTATCCCCCCTAGGTATATAACAATAAGAAGGGCAAGCAGGATATGATACCGGTGCACACGTCGCCTAGAAGAAACCCATAGAAGGATAATCCCACCGCACAGGAAAATGGAAAAGCTATTAACCTGGAGTCAGATGAGGAAGAGATTGAGGACATCCCAATGGATGATGAGGATTTTGGGGTGGAAGTGGAGGAAGTTGAAGTCAAGGGTTCTGAACTTATCACTAAGTTGCCCAAGTACATCCCTCCACACAAGGGCAAGGCTAAGGTTCCAAAGGACATTGACGAAAGCAAGGTCGCCTTGCACATACCTCTGTTGTCGGATGAAATTGTCTTTAAAGGACCACACTTGGGGCGAGTTCCGCGATTGAAACTGGAAGATTGGGACTTAGCTGACTCTGAGAATTTCTCACACTTGGCAACAGAACAGCTAATGCACTGTGTTTTTCACACAACCTTCGACATGACTACATTAGAACTGCGGAAGTGGCTCAAGGGAGTAGACAAGGCAACTCTGCTCAACCCACTATGGGTGCCGCACTATAATCACACACCCATTATAATATTGGTCATCAAGCAGTTGTTATGCTTGGTGCACGATTGGTGTCTATGGCTGGAGGAGCCGATACCCATCACCAACACGTTGATCCATAGGATCACACGGGTGCCCTATACAGGGGAGAATATGACCATGATGTTTGGAGAAAAAGGTGGCAAGCATTCCCTCGCAGAGGCCATGAAGGAGAAATTCAAGCTCGTGAAGAAGTCGTGAGGCTATGCCAACTCGAGTATCTATGACCCTACGGTCAAGGTGGCAACGCAGATTTTGGCAGGAAAAGTTATGAGGAAGTGTCGTGTGGATGAAGTGCCGGCACCAGTCGTCGTGCTAGTGGCCCAATGCACCGAAGGAGTCTAGTTTAATTGGGTGTGCTATCTCTACGGTGAGTTCCTTGTGAATTGCTGTGAGGCAAAGGAGCTCAGCAAGACCTTCCACTATGTGTAGCTCTTGCTATCCATTATGCTAGTAGCTTGGGAGTTGCGGAAGATAGTCAATTCCCTATTAGAAAATTATATATTACAGAGAAATGGAACACATAGAATATTGCATAAATATAAACACAGAAAACGCATAAAACCAAAGAGACATAGATATACATGGTGCACCCAGTTTGGGCTACATCCACCCCAAATAGCCAGTCCTTCCTTTCTATTATCTAGCAAAATGAAGAGACACAACCTACAGCAGATCCATTGTAATATCCTCTGTTTTCTCTCAGTATCACCGCTCTATTTCTCGCTCAGAGAATACACATATATTACACAGCCTTAATACAATGCCCTCATACAAAGAGATGGGTTTCCTTCTAGGGAAAAAAACACTAAACTAAACATAAGTTCTACCGTTAGATAATCCGCCTAATGAACGGCCCAGATTAACTAGAAATTACTATAATTTTACAAGGCAATTTTACATCTGTTTTTAGCTTCGTGGGCATTGCCCTCAAAACCCCCGCCGGGAGACTGCGAGCCCCGGACCCCCTAGCCAAAGGGGATTAGCCCCCCCAGACCCCCGTGGGGGGGAAAGTCCCTCCCGTATGGAGGGGTGTACAAACTTCCTGGGGTATACATCCGACTAAAACAAAGACCTCTAAATAATCATGCTCCACACCCAACAATCTCCCACTTGGAGAATGATTGTAGCAACTCCATCGCTACTTCATTTGCTAGACAATGACTCCTCTTTGGACCTAGTTGTTTCTCATCTTCATCGTCATCCTTGAAGGCCAATTGAAAATAAGCATATTCTCAGTTTCTCCCTGGTTGCAACTTTTTTTAGCATATCTGCAAGATTCTGGCTAATGTGTATCTTTGCAACTTCAACTCTCCATCTTCCAACACTGATCGTATGAAATGGTACTTGAGCTGTATGTGTTTAGTCCTGGAATGAAATGCTAAGTTCTTTGCAAGATGAATGGCACTTTGGCTATCATTGTATAACGTGCCCATATCATGATTCTTACCCAATTCACCCATAAACCTTTGTAACCAAAACATTTCTTTACTAGCCTCTGTAGCAGCAGCATACTCTACTTCTGTTGTTGAAAGTGCAACAACACTTTGGATTTTTGAAACCCAACTGACAGCTGTTCCACCTACAATAAATACATATCATGTAGTGCTCCTCCTGTTATCTCTATCATCTACCATATCGGCATCAACATATCTCTGTAGAGAAATGTTTGAACCACCAAAGCATAATGCTTGATTTGTGGTACCTTTCAACTATCTAAGAATCCACTTCACTGCCATCCAATGTTCCTTTCCTGGATTGTTCATGTACCCGCTTACAACTCCCACTGCATGTGCAATATCATGCCTTGTGCAGACCATTGCATACATTAAGCTTCCAACTACTGATGCATATAGAACTTTAGACATATAATCCATGTCTTCTTGGGTCTTTGGGCACATTTCCTTACTAAGTTTGAAATGGCTAGCAAAAGGTGTACTAACTGGTTTTGCATTGTGCATATTAAATCTTTTCAACACGTTTTGTATGTACTCATTCTCGGACAATGTTAATTTGCGATTTTTCCTGTCTCTATTTATTCTCATACCAAGGATTTGTTTTGTAGCTCTCAAATCCTTCATTGCAAATGAATTTGCCAATTTTCTTTTGAGCTTATTTCCTGCATGTTAGACCCTATGTCAGGCCAGGAAGTAACTCTCCAAAGGCAGTAAAATTGATTCCATTCATTTCATTAGGTATGCTATTGTTATATACAAAGGGTGTGACTGCTCAGTTCATCTCCTGATGACTGTTCACATTCCTAATTTAACTATTTACATAAATTCACCCAATCATGAGGATTAGGTGTCAACATTCCCCCCCTTAATCTGAAGCGATGTTGGTGAGTCCAAGCATCGTTCTGAATCTTTCAAGCTTTTCTCTTCCAAGCACTTTGGTGAAGATGTCTGCAATTTTCTCATTTGTGGAACAATGATAGAGATGGATTTTTTTGGCCTCAACATGATGTCGGATTAGATGATATTTAGTATTGATGTGCTTTGTTCGATCATGGAACTTTGGGTTCTTGGCCAACTTTATTGCAGAGGTGTTGTCAATCATGAGTGGAGTTGATTGTACTTGTTTTACCTGCAAATCTTCAAGAATTTTCCTGAGCCACACAATTTCTTTTATTGCTTCAGCTGTTGCCACGTATTCTGCTTCTGTTGTGGAATCTGGTGGAACTGATTGTTTGCGTGATCTCTAGGAGACAGCTCCTAATCCAAGACTCATAGCATATCCTGAAGTAGATACCCCAGTTTCTTTGTCTCCATCGAAGTCTGAATCAGAGTATCCGATCAAACTGAAGTCATCCACCTGTGTGTACTTGATTCCAAAGTCTTGAGTTCCCTTCAAGTACTTTAGAACTCTTTTTGCAGCAGACTAATGTCCCTCACAAGGCTTTTGCATAAACCTGGAGAGGATTCTAATAGCAAATGAAATGTCTGGTCTGGTAGTAGTAAGGTAGTTGATACTTCCTACAAGCTGTCTATACTTTGTTGCATCCTCAAATTCCTTTCCTTCAATAGATGTGAGCTTTAAGTTTTGTTCCATTGGAGTAGTAAGAGGATTGCACTCTGTCATGCCAAATCTGTTTAACAAATCTCCAATGTATTTCTTTTGAGAAAGAAATATGGACTTTGGATGTTGGGTTACTTCAATGCCAAGATAGTAATGAACATAGCCCAAATCAGTCATTTCAAAACTTTTCCCCAATTCCTTCTTTATGGATGCAATATAGCTTTCATTGTTCCCTGTCATTAAAATATCATCTACATATACCACAAGATATACAATTGTTTTGCCAACTTTCTTGACAAATAAAGTTGCATCATCAAGATCAAAATGATTGAAGTTGAGTTTCAGAAGATGCTCAGTTAGTTTTTCATACTAGGCTCGTGGTGCTTGTTTGAGGCCATACAAGGACTTCACAAGTTTGCATACTTTATGTTCATGTCCTTTCACAGCAAATCCTTCAGGTTGGGACATAAAAACATTATCTTTTAGATCTCCATTCAAGAAAGCAGTTTTTACATCCATTTGATGGACTTTCCAACCGTTCTGAGCTGCTAGTGCAAAGAGTGTCTGGATGCTGGCCCATTTTGCTGTGGGGGCAAAAGTCTCCTCATAATTGACCCCTTCTTTCTATGCAAAACCTTTTGCCACAAGCCTAGCTTTGTGCTTGTCAAGTGAGCCATCAGCTTTGTACTTGTTCTTGTAGACCCACTTGCAGCCAATTGGTTTGGTTCCAAATGGAGGATCAACTAGCTTCCAAGTGATGTTCTTTATGAGGGCATCATACTCCTTTTGCATCGCTTCTTTCCATTCATCATGAGAAGCAGCTTCTTTAAAGGAAGTTGGTTCAAAATCTGTAGACAAGTTCCATTCACAATCATAAGAAACATCCATATCAACAGGTGAATCAGAGTCATCTACATCACCTCCATTTTGTCAGTTTGAATTTATGGTTCCTGTTTTTCCAATTTCATCAGGATGAACACTTTCAAGTGTCTTCGTCAGCCACTTTGGGGGACCTTTCTAAGATGGTCCAAGCTGCTCTGTTGATTGAGTTGGGACTGAATCAAGATTGAGTCTCCCAATTCTATCAATTACATCACTTAAAGCATCATCCATTGTTGGAGTTTCATTCGGGGGAGAGTGTTCTTCAGAAGAAGATTCCACATGTTGATCTAGAATAGGAATACCCCCTTCAAGATGTGGAATCTGATTATCAAATTCTTGAAATGATTTTGTTTTTGTGAATCTATCCAAGCGATCAAGTTGCCGCTCAACAACATTGTCAGATTTGGATGATTCAAGAAAAATTACATCTCTAGATACAACAAACTTTTTATTTACTTCATCATAGAGGTGGTATGCTTTGGAGGTGTTTGAATACCCCAGGAAGATACACTTATGAATTCTAGCACCAAGTTTGTTTCTATGTACCTTTGGTATCAAAGCATAACAGGTGGAACCAAAGACCCTGAGATGTTTTACCAAAGGAACATGTCCATACCACAATTCATAACGAGTCTTGTTTCTTATAGCATTAGATGGACATCTATTCTTTATATATGTAGCACATAGAACAACATTAGCCCAAACCATTATCTTTACATTTTTGAAGAAAAGCATGGATCGTACCATATTCAAGATTATTCTATTCATTCTTTCAGCTACACCATTCTGTTGGGGATTATAAGGCACAGTTGTTTGATGTTTGATCCCATGTTGGCGAAGATAGTTTTCAAATTCATTTGATGTATATTCTTTTCCATTATCAGTGCGAATAGACCCAATATGAGATTGTGCATCATTTTCAATCCATTTATGAAAATTCTTGAATGTTTGAAAAGCATCAGATTTGTTCTTCAATAAATAAACCCAACACATTCTGGTGTAATCATCAATAAATGTCATGATATATTTATTTCCATTTGCAGAAGGAACAGGCATTGGACCACATAAATCTGAATGAATGAGTTCAAGCTTCCTATGTGCTCTTGAATGTGAATCATGAAAAGACTGTTTGCTATGCTTTCCTAGAATGCAAGCATCACATTGCTTATGTTTCCTAGGAATTGTAGGCAAACCAACAACACCATTTTTCTTCAATAAGCGGAGACTGTCATAGTTTAAATGTCCAAATCTAGCATGCCATAATAAACTTGATGGAAGTGTACCTTCTTCATGATGAGAAATATATGTGAAATGTTGTGCATGAACAGAGGTTCCTTGCAGTTTGAGAAGCCTTTCTTATTATATTCCCCTCATGACAAGTGAGTGGTAAGATGCTTTTCTTACCTCAAGCTTGCCATCAAACATATCAATGGAGTGACCTTGCTGGCGGATTTGGACCAAGGAAAGCAAGTTTCTCTTGAGCTGTGGGAGATATAGAACATGATCCAGAAGAAAGTCTGGAAGACCAGGCAGTTTAAGCCTGATTGTGCCAAGCCCTGATGGCTTGATTTTTGATTGATCTGCAAAGTATATTGCTCCATCAACATTGTCAGTGAAATCTTCAAAAGAATATTTTCTATGAGTCATGTGACAGGTTGCTCCTGAATCAAGCAACCAATCATTTTTCCATGAAGCAAGTGAAGCATTAAACAAATCTTCATTTACTCCAATGTTTCATTGTGCCTCAACATAGTGAGCGGATTCAGGAGCTTTACCTTTGTTTGTATCATCAGTTTTACCTTTATGTTGGTTTCTTTTCTACTCAATTTTGTCCCATGGTAGCTTGCATGTAGAGGCATCATGTGATCCATTTCTTTTGCAGTGAATACAGTGTAAATCTGCCTTTTCTCCTTGAGAATGTCTGCCCCCCTGCCTCTGAAATATCTTCCTCTTCCTCTTCGTCCACCTCTTCCTCTTGTAGAATCTTGAGCAGGATGCTTTTCTTTATGAGCAAGGCACACAGTCTCTTCAGAAGATTCAGGGGCTGTCTTCTTTCCGAAAGCTTTCTCTCTTTCAGCAAACTTTTTCACAAGAGAGTCAAAGGTTATATCTTTAAGATTTCCATTTGCTTGCAATGACTCAAGATAATTGGAGTAAGTAGGATAAAGTGCCTTGAGAAAAGAAATAAGAGGAATATCCAATTCAACCTTAGTGGATTTGATATCATGCATTATAGACTTTACTTCAGATGCAAGAGCAAGAGGATCATTATTTTGCAGTTCAAGAGTGAAGAGTTTAATCATGAGTTGGACAACTTCAAGTGCAGAATGTGAGTCATAGAGTTCTTTCAGCTTTTGTAGGGCTTCAAAGGCAGTTGAATATGACGAAATATGGCGACTCACCTCTTCATTTACAGATGTTGTGATTAATGCATAAGCTTTGCTGTTCTTGTTTTCCCAAATGACGAGTTCTTTGTCTGAGGTAGGCTGTACTGGGTCATTGTCTCCTTCTCCGACACACACTCCTTTCCACAACTCATTGAAGATGAGGGTGTGCTTTATCATCCGGGACCATTAAGGATAGTTCTCCTTTCCAGTGAGAACTATTCCTACCATGGAGATGATTGAATGCATTCTGTAAAAAAACTTTTGCTGATAGAAAAGAATACTTTTTCTAATGTACTCAAAAAGGAATTCTCAAAAGATTTCAAATCCACAATGTGACCCATATAAATCCATCATTGTATAAATTCACCTCACATAAACCTCATATAAGTTTCATATAAGTCCATCATATAACTCTCATAAAACTTCACCTTATAAATCTTATATAAATCCTATAAATACCATGGTCATGCGCATTCTTTGAACTGTAATTTACAGCGGTCAACCTCGGCAAAGCATCAAACCAAGTTATGGGTGAACCAAGTTATGGAGGCCAGTGCTCAAAACTTATTTGAAATTCGAACTATTCAAAGCAGCATTCGAACTATTCACGTATGGAGGTATGGGTGAACCAAGTTATATGGAGGCCAGCGCTCAAAACTTATTTGAAATTTGAACTATTCAAAGCAGCAAATGGAATTCGAACTATTCAAAGCAGCATTCGAACTATTCAAAATGTATTTGAAACCATTCACCATACCATTGGATCGTATACCATTCAGGCATGTCAAACCTCATTCGAACTTATTTAAAAACAACAGCTTCAAAACGTATTTCAGGCAGTATTAAAACATTTGTGATACCGCTTCCGCTCATCACGCTTGGGCTCATCACGCTTTCAGGCAGCATTTAAAACAGTTGTGATACCGTTGCGCTCACAATCACGCTTCTGCTACTGGGCTCATCACGCTTCAACAGCGTTAACGGTGGTATGTCGACGGAGGGTAGTATAACAGTTCACCGAAAAGCAGCAAACATATATGAAACAATAGCAAACGTATATGAAACAGCGTTCATATACCATGTCAGGCAGCATTCGAACCGGCAGCAGCAAACGTATATGAAACAGCGTTCAATTCAAGCGTTCAATGTAACACCGCAATGATACACAGTCAATTCAAGCGTTAACCAAGCAACAAGGAGGAGCGGTCAGGCGTTGAGGCAATGAATCACAACGCAGAGGACAGAGGTGTTGAGGACAGTGCTCAGGTTAGAACGACAGAGGACAGTGCTTAGTGACAGTGCTCAGACCAGTGTACAGCCCACAGTAGCAAAAATGAAGGGAGTTACAACTTATTTTGAGAATTGGCTCTGATACCATGTCAGGCTAGGTAGTAACTCTCCAAAGGTAGTAAAACTGATTCCATTCATTTCATTAGGTATGCTATTGTTATATACAAAGGGTGTGACTGCTCAGTTCATCTCCTGATGACTTTTCACATTCCTAATTTAACTATTTACATAAATTCACCCAATCGTGAGGATTAGGTGTCAACACCCTGCAACAAGCATGTCATCCACATATAATAACAATATAATATAGCTGCCATCATTTTCCTTTTTCAGATAAACACAATGATCAGAGTGACATCTATTATAACATTGTTCAGACATAAACTTGTCAAATTTTAGATACCACTGCCTTGGAGCCTGTTTTAAGCCATACAAGCTCTTCTTCAATCTGCATACTAGTTTCTCCTTCCCTTTCACCTCATATCCTTGTGGTTGTTGCATATATATCTCTTCCTCCAAATCCCCATGGAGAAAGGCTATCTTTACATCTAACTACTCAAGATGCAAATCTTCAACTGCTACTAGACTTAAAATAGTTCTGATTGAAGTCATTTTAACAATAGGAGAAAATATTTCATCAAAATCAATACCTTTCTTCTGTGCAAACCCCTTCACCACATGTCTAGCTTTGTAGCTCTCTTTTCCTCCATCTTCTTCCTTCATCCTGTAAACCCATTTATTCTACAATGTAGTTTTACTTGCAGGTAACCTGACTAAGTCCCAAGTCTGGTTATGCATTAAGGAGTCCATCTCTTCTTCCATGGCTAACTCCCACTTCTTCCTGCTTTCAACCTACATTGCTTCTTCATAACATTTGAGTTCACCAGAATCAGTCAACAATAAATAATATAATGAAGGAGAGTATCGTTCAGGGGGTATACTTATCCTGATAGATCTTCTAACACCACTTTCAGGTGTTTGGGGTGCCTATTGCTGTTGTGGTGGTTGTTTTTGTTGTGGTTGTTGATTATTATTATTTTCAGGCACTTTTACTTTTTCAGTGATCTCATCAAGAACTATGTATTCCTTGTTTTATTTTTCCTGTTTCCTTTCCTATTTCTTTTCCTCTTTCCTTTCCTGTTTCTTTTCCTGCAACTGATTCTTATACAAGACCTTTTCATTGGATATTACATCTCTGCTCCTAATAATTTTGTGATTTTCATAACAATATAAGCAATAACCAAAATCATTAACACCATATCCAATAAAGGTACCTTTCTTTGATTTTGCCTCAAGCTTTGTTCTATTTTCTTTATTAATATGGACAAAGGCCTCACAACCAAAAGGCTTTAAAAAGGAGTAGTTTACCTTTTTACCTGTCCATGCTTCCTATGGAACACCACCATCCAAGGAACTTGAAGGCCCTCTATTTATTAGATAAACAATAGTATCTACAACATCTGCCCAAAATTGTAAAGGCAATATTGCATGCAATCTCATGCACCTTGCACACTCCATGATTGTTCTGTTCATCCTTTCTAACACACCATTTTCTTGTGGTGTTCTTGGAACTGTCTTCTCTCTGCAAATTCCATGCTCTGAACAATACCTATCAAAATCTTTGTTACAATATTCACCTCCATTGTCTAATCTAAGACACTTCAATTTATTTCCTATCTCAATCTCAACCAAACCTTTCCATTTCTTGAAAGTATCAAATACATCAGATTTATCCTTAATACAATAAATCCAAGTTTTTCTAGTTGCATCATCAATAAAAGTAACATAATAATGAGAACCACCGAGAGATGATACCTGAGCAGGTCCCCATACATTTGTATGCACAAGCTCTAATTTTTTTCTCTTCTTTTCTTTCCCAACTTTGAGAAATTTGACTCTCTTCTGTTTTCCATAAATGCAATTCTCACAGAAGTCCAAATCAACATTCTTCAAACCCGGCAACAAATTCCTTGAGTGAAGAATCTTCATCCCCTTCTCACTCATGTGTCTAAGCCTATGATGCCATAATGCTGCATCTACTCCTTTGGAAGTTAAAGCATTAACAGAGTTAGAAATACCATTGCATAAACACAATGTACCAACCTTTTCACCTTTTGCTATTACCAGGGCTCCTTTAGTGACCTTCCAAGCTTTCTCTGTGAAAGTTGTCACACAACCTTCACTGCCTAACTGCCTTGTTGAAATTAGATTTTTCTTCAGATTTGGAACATGCCTTACCTCCTTTAGTAGCCATTGGTTTCCATGCTGCTGTTTTACAAGAACCTTACCCATTCCAACAATTTTACAGGGTTTATCATCACCCAAATGGACTTTTCCAAAATCTCCTTGAACATAGTCATGAAAATATTTCTTATCAGGTGTGGCATGGAATGAGGCCCCTGAATCTACCACCCAGGAATCAATAATATTTTTGAAAGAAAGAATCAAAGCATCTTGTAACACTTCACCTGTCACATTTGCTTCATGATTGTTTTCTTGCTGTGCATCTCCTTCTTTTCCCTTCCGAGATCTACAGTCTTTCTTTAGGTGTCCTTTCTTTCTGCATTTCTAGCACACTATCCCCGTTCTGGACTTGGATCTGCCTTTCCTTGATTTACTGCGATATCCAAAGCTCTTCCTCTATCCATTTTTCTTCTCCTAGACTCTGCACTTAAAGAATTACCCGATGTCTCACCGAAGCTTTTCCATCGCATTTCCTCACTAAGGATAGCACCGACAACATCATCAAACTTTAAAGTACTAGATCCAGAAACAGAGTCACTAATGGTCATTACTAAACCATTCCAACTTTCTGGCAATGAGCACAAGAATAACAAAGCTCTAACTTCATCATCAAAGTTTACCCCTACAGAACTTAACTGACTTGTAACAGTATTAAAATCATTTAAATGGTCTACAACAGATCCACCTTCCGACATCTTCATATTAAATAGCCGTTTCATAGGAAATACCTTGTTTAAGGCCGAGGGTTTTTCATATAGTTTTGCCAACGCCTTAATCAAACCCTCTATCGTTGTTTCCTTTGAAATGTTGAAGGCAACCGACACTGCGAGAGGCACAACCGTACTGTTCCGAGTGCCTTTTTATCGAGAAGGTTCCATTCTTCATCTGTCATACCCGTCAGCATCTTTGTTTTTCCGCGCAATGGTAGGTACAGATATTTCTTATATAGATAATCTTCCATCTGCACCTTCCATAGTGAAAAGTTTTGGGTGTTAAATTTCTTGACCCTAAACTTACCATATTCCACCATTGCTCCCACTTGAACTAGGAACCCTTCTTTCCTGCGAGTTTATCAGCCAAATAGACCTTCAGCTCTGATACCAGTTGTTAGAAAATTATATATTACAGAGCAATGGAACACATAGAATATTACATAAATATAAACACAGAAAATGCATAAAACCAGAGAGACACAGATATATGTGGTTCACCCAGTTTGGGCTACATCCACCCTGAACAGCTAGTCCTTCCTTTCTATTATCCAGCAAAAGGAAGAGACACAACCTACAACAAATCCATTGTAATATCCTCTGTTTTCTCTCACAGTCTCACCTCTCCGTTTCTCGCTCAGAGAATACACATATATTAAACAGCCTTAATACAATGCCCTCATACAAATAGAGGGGTTGCCTTCTAGGAAAAAAAAACCCTAAACTAAACATAAGTTCTACCGTCAAATCATCCGCCTAATGAATGGCCCCGATTGACTAGAAATTACGATACTTTTACAAGGCAATTTTACATCTGTTTTTAGCTTTGGGGGTGCGGCCCCTAAATCCCCGCTGAGGGACTACTAGCCCCTGGACCCCCTAGCTGGGGGGAATTAGGCCCCCCGGACCCCCGCGGTGGCGGGGACAAGTCCCCCCATGCACCCCCCCATGTGGACGGGTGTACAAACTTACTGGGGTATACATCTGGCTAAAACAAAGACCTCTAAATAATCATGCTCCACACCCAACATTCCGCTCGGTTGCATTAGACCTACCAGAAGCAATGAATTATGCTTCGCTGTGGGTGACCAGGGATGCTCAGCGCATCAAGGATAGAAAGATCTTTTGGATCTTGATGGAAATGAACATACGCATGGCTCTCAATCGCAAACCGCGATTGACGCCTACTGTGTTTGCCAAACTGCAGGAGTACGCGAAGTTCAATGCAAAATTTCAGTGCGTATCAATCAGGGCATGGAAGGACCCTGAGTAGACGTGGCATGACTTGCCTTAATTAGCAATAGACAACGCGATTGATGTAGTTCTTGATCGTTGGTCGGCAAAGTGGCGCACTACCTCAGACTTGGCGGTGGGTTCGAGCAAGTTTTCCGCGCAACACAAAATGGAGGAGCCAAGCTCAAGATGGTACAACTAAATGAGAAGAGGAAGAAGGAGGCTACTGACAAGGCCCAGGAAGAGTGTGATGCCACCTAGCAGGCATAAAAGCAGACAGGTGAAACAGAGCATGTCTATGACAAAGGTGCAAGGTTGCCTTTGCCCGACATAGAGGAAGAAATAGATGAGCAAAAAAAGCAGCATGGAGTGGACCCACAGTCGGCATCCTATCGCATCAAACGTCCAAGAGAACAAGAAAAATTTGGGCAGCGGAAGAAAGAAAAGGCCAATAAGATGTCGCTAGACCTAATCACCCTAACTCAGGGAGATTTGGATGACATTGGCGACATGGTGCGGGATGTCACCGCGGAGGTACTGCAGCAATTCAAGAAGCAGTTGTAGCAAATATTGGAGGCCATCCAGATGGGTCTGCATGAGCTATAGATCCGTGCATCATAGGCTGGCACGGTGTCCACCAGCCTCACTATCGATACTTCAAAAGCTACCAAGATGCTGCGTGTGAAGGACTCTCGAGCGATAGTGTTGCCAGATGGAGCACTAACCATAGAAAACGAAGTTGACAGGCTCACTGTCAGCACCCTCAAGGGAGTGGGGTTGAAATTGGTAGTGCTTCCTGGTGAGGTGCTCCACCTACTGTAGGATGGAGTGATCGCGGATTTGAGGGCCCACAAACAGTGTGTTTTGCAGGTAATCAGTGAACAATAGATTAATAATGTACAGATGGCCCTACAGCGAGACACCGCCCTCACTTCCATGGTGGAACTTACTAACACAAATATGTGCATGATTAAGGCCATGAGGGAAGCCTACTGAATGGTCCCCGAATTGGCCATTCTTGAGGATGCAGAGGTAGATGAACAAGTCTACAAGCTTGCTACAGGGGTGTGTGACACTCGCAGAGAGTTGGCTAAGGTTCAGCTGCAGCTGAACCTATAGATTATAGATTTATAGTTGAAGGCCCAGCCTTCAACTCCATCAAAAGTGAAGGAGTAACCTGCAACCGCTGTCACAAAGGCGATTGCAGTGGTAGACAGTGCAGTAGCAGACTACACATGAATTTTGGAATAGTCATTTGAGGTCCTGACGTGCCTGCAGGAGGATCCTAATGTACAATAGATGGAGATGGAGGCACGAGAACTACAGTAGCGCTATGACGAGCTAAAAGGTACAGCATGCACCATTGTTCTCACACAGAGATTGGAGAAGTTGCAGGAGGCCAAAAAATCGAAGGAACTGGTAGATGCAGCGCAACACAAAGAGGCAGTGCTGAAGGTGCACTTGAAGCCCTGGTTGGATGTAGCTTATTCTAACATGGCCTCCATTGAAGGCAAGCTTGCTAATATGCAAGCGACTCAGCAGATGCTTTAGGCTGACAGTTCAGGACCAGTGACAAAGAAGTTTGTTAAAGAAGTGAAGCAGGCAAATGCACAGTGCACCGCCAAGATTGTCATCATACAGGTCGAGTTGGGAGTTCTTCGTGCCATGATCTCCATGCCAACAGATTGACTCGAGGGCTAGTCACCATGTTTGTGTTGAGGGCTTGTTGGGAATGGGTTCCCCCAAGGGCAGTTTTGGGACAATTTTTTAATAAAGTTGTAAAGTCTTTGTATTTTGTGGTCATGGAGCATGAAGGTGCAAAGAGTGATAAAGGGTTGTCCGCCCTTATTTTGTAAAGTGTAAACTCAGATGTAAAGATCTACCCATGGTCCACGGACCATGGGATTGTATGAAAAGGATTTAAGTAAGTAAGCTCTAGGAAGGAGGAGTTATCTTAAGAATTAGAATAGATAAGTCTAAGTGTTCTTGGGTCTTAGCGTAGGTAGAAGCTCTATAACTGAGTGTGCAGAGGCCTAGGGTGGAATTCCGCAGCTGAGTGTGTGGACCCCTACAATTGTGTGCGCAAGGGGATATAGTCTATATTAAATTGGAAGATATCAATAAAGAGAAGTATTCTACAATTACTATGTATTTAGTTCTTGTTAATGCATCTGATTATATTGTGTTTTGGGTTTAATTTACAATGTTTATGTGCTGCGCAAATATATGTGATTATATTGGTTAATTGAACACAAATGAGGATATCATTTTACGCGGCGCTAACTATGAGTGATTAGTAAGATAAGTAAACATTTAAGATAACTTGGCAACCTATACAATATATTGTCTTAGTTGCACGAAAGTACCTAGACCATGGTTTAAGGCTGCACGAAGGTGAATTGTACACCTTCGCATAGGTACTGAAGGGTGGAATAAAGGGTAGACTGACAGAGCCCTAAGGCTTAGCGACCTATGCGAAAGTAGGGGCAGAGGGTATAAACCAACATCATGACCATCTTAGGGTGTGGAAACTTGATTCCAACATCCCCCCATACTGCTTTGGGTGAGACTTCGGTCTGCACTTTGTGGGATACTGTTGAAAGGGCTAGTAGTGTAGGTATTTGTTTGGCTAACTAATGCTAAACCTACGTCAGGCTGCACAAAGCCAACAATTTGTAACTTAAAAATCAAGTTTACATGATTGTGTAATATTTTATTTTTCTAGTGAGATTAGTACTACCCCAGCCCCTGCTCCATCCTTTGTACAAGAAGCATCGAAGAATAGCTTCCATACATCAGTTTGTTTTGGAATAGAGCTTTCAATTACATCTTCATTTTTTACTTGGGATTCATGCATTTGGTTTGAAGAGAGTTGAAAACATCCAAAGTATTGATCAATTTCATAAATGGCATGGTTCCTTGGTTGATCTATTTTTCATACAGTGTGTACAAATCTTACCTCTCTATACAACCTAAGTTGTTCTCCACCATAAACTGGAATAGTGGCATAAGACATTTTCATCTATAGAGTTACCCCTAATTTGGCATAGCAAGACCTTGAAAGGAGCATTCCAAATTTGGGAGGGATATCAGTGACAACTATATCTAACATTATGCTCTTTACTAGGATTTGGGCAAGGGTGACTACTAAATCCTTAATCAGTCCTAGACAAGGCACCCTTTTGGAGTCAAAGGTGTACAAATCATGATAGGTTCTAGTTTTGGCAAGATTTAAATGATCCATGATAGTTTTTGGCATGAGATTATGTGATGCTCCAGAATCAAGCATACAGTTGTATAAAATGGAATCATTTGTCTTTAGAGTCACATAGAAAGGGGGCACTATTTCATCTATCATATCTGGGCTAGGACCAAATAAAATTGCTGGTTTTTCATCTTGAAGGCTAATAACATCACTTTTAGCATCAATCGAGGTGTTTTGTATCTATTTGGAGACTTTATTTTTATATCTAGGGTTTTTGGAAAGTCTTGAAAGTGGTATAGGGATTTTAACTCTTTCTAACTCCTTTTCAACATTAAATGCAGTTAAGAAATTTTTTTCAATTGGAGCTATATTAGTTGACTAATTTAATGGTTGAATAATATTTGTCTGAGTTTCAACAGCTTTGGTATGAGGTTCAGTTGTTGTAGGTTCCTTAGGAGGTCTTCCAGGGCCAAATCTAGGTCTAATATTATATCCTTTGTTCAGCTCTGCAATTAGGAATTCAGAGAAGGCATGGTATTTGGAAGCCTGTGAGGACTCTTGATCTTCCTGAACCTAGTTTTGTTGTGACAGAGGAATAATAGCGTTCTAACAAGAAGAAGTATCCATATTGTTAATGTCTTTAGTGATAGTCATAGTATTGTCATCAGTCTGTTGATCATGTATCAATAAAGGAGTTGGAACTCGCTGATCATTACTAGGCCTTTGAAGAATTTGTAATTGTGGTTTTCTTTTGTATTGACCTTGATTTTGATTTTGAGGTCAAGTGACTATTTGTTGAACTGTTCTAGGTTGAGTCTCAATCTTGGAAATTCTATTAGATAGATTTCTAATAAGTGAATTTATCTCATCTATTTTAGAGTCTTCAATTTTAGTCTTAGAGGAAGTAGAGGCATCTTGACTAGATTTAAGTTTTCATTGGACCATTTCCTCTTTAGTCTTTAAAGTGGCTAAGACAACCCTATTTTATTCCACTTATATAGAATTAGTTTGCATGTCTTCAAGAGTTCTTGAAGTTATTTCTCTTAACATTACAGAAAAAACATATTCAAAGGATTTTGAAAACCTAGATTTGGCTGCTGCTACAGGGGGTTTACAATTAGGGGGCATCTTATAATAAAGTTTGTTGAACCTTTTGATAAAATCAGAGATAGGTTCACCAAAGTTTCTTTTAAGTTCTTCAAACTCAGTGTAAAATTAAAGAGCATATTTCTTCATTCCCCACTGATTTTTGAATATATTTGTTAGCTCTTCCCAATTTCTAATGGAATGTGCAGGTAACTGCCTAAACCAAGTTCTCACATTTCCCTCAAGGGACTGAACAAACAACTTCATGTAAACATTTTCTTGTTCTATGTTCAAGTTATTTGTGAAGTCTAGAAATGCTTGAATATGGTCCTCAACTGAGGAACTAATCTCTCCATTATACCTAGGAAGGTGCTTTAAATATCCAAGGGAAATGCAACATGGTTTTGAGGTAAGACTAAAGCTGCATATCTGGCTTGTACAATGGGTTGGAATTCCATAGTATAAGGTGGTATATGAGGTGTTTCTGTGGATGATGAAGAAGAAGAAGGTGATAGAGAGGGTGTGTAACTATGTGGAGGTGAAGAAGGAGGAGAGGTCCTGAATGAATTTAAGGGAGTCTTAATAACTAACTTCTAGACCTGAGAATGAATATCCTCTTTTGTTTCAAAGAGTGGATTTGAGTATATAGAAAAGGTCCCTTCAGGTTGTTTAGAGGTAGGAGATTCAAGTTGTTCAGAAGTGGAAGGGAATAAATAAGTAGTGGGGGATATAAAGTCTGTAGGTTTGTATTCAAGTAAATGAACACCCAAGTCAGACTCAGATTTAGGTGATCCTACTAGTAGTGGGGGTTCTTGACATGATTCAAGTGAATGAATAAGGAAAGCTTATTTGAAATAAACTCCCCTATCTAAAAGTTCACCAACCCTAGGTGATAAAAGAGTTGAATATATATTTGATGGAATGTTACTATAGGGATCAAATTGTAATATATCTTAAGACTGCAAGGCTGAAGTAGAAGAAGATGGTTGATATCTTCTTCTAGAACTAGCCTTTCTCACAAGTTTATCTAGATCTAATAGAGGACTAAATGTGTCAGATTTAGAATGGGATGTAGTGTGCTTAAAAGGTGCTAGTTTGGCACAGTAGAGTCACCAGGTGAAGGATTTTGACCTATCTAGGCCTTTAATCACCTTAAAGGAATAGGATTTATATCGTTGACCCAAGAAACCTAATCAAATTCGGTAATGGCACTAGATTGATGTTATATCTTTGAGATGATAATGGTCAGCTATCATGCCAGGGCATCTAAGATATTTGTTTTGGGGGGTTTTGTTTTAATTTTGGATGACCAATGTATGAAATAGATTTAAAATAGTGATTCCTAAACATTTGAATAATACTAATATTTAAACAAAGGGCTACTATTAAAATCCACACAGTGATTTAGCTTGTCTGATGATGAGCACAAATAGAAAATTGATATGATTATTATAGTTTTCAAATAGAAAATTAAATAACCATAAGTAAGAAAACCTTCAAACAATGTTTAGAAATTTTGACAAAATATGCCCAAGATTACAAAGATACTGATGATTTTATGATTTAGAGGGAATTACTTAAACAAACAATTTCTTATAATTCATTCTTTTTAAAGATGATCAATTCAGAAATATTATGGGAACAATTGAGACTCAACTACTCCTACCCGGTTATCTTTGTAAAACTTAAGAATATGAAGAAAACACAGTGAATGAAAAATGGAAAAAATTACAAGGAATACGCAATTGTATGAATGAAAAATCAGAATCCTTTGTTTTGCTATTAATGATTCAGAAAACGCTGAGTACATTTAGTGCTTACAAATGTTTCTTCATGGGTGCAAACCTTAATAAGTCGTGAAAGAGAGTTATTTATACAAGTTTAGTGCTAATAAAATATCTTAAACAAATTTATAGAAATAACTTAATACAAAATATGGGAAATGAACTGATAGTCGATTTGCCACTATTTTGGTGTTGAACTGTTGATGATTGTTCCTCAAAACTCTGAATGTTGTTGAGTTGTTGATGATTTTTCCTAAGAATGTTGAATGTTGTTGATCCTCCTTTAATTCAAGTAAATCAGTTAACTGTTCCCAACATTCCTTATCTAGGATAGATAACTTAGTTACCCTTCTATAAACCTCATCAATTTTTTTATATTTAGTAAAAGTGAGTTTTACTAAAAATATATGTTTGATTTCATTTAGGATGAGAAAGGCATCTCTGAGTGCATTCAACACAAGCCATGGTGTTGTTGTCCCTTTTATGTTTGAAACTGAAGTTGCACTGGTCTTGACATTTGTAAGCTTGTGGAAATAATCTTTAATAGGCATTAATAATTTATCACAAATAAGGATGAAAAACCCTTGTTGGTCCAGGGTTCTAGCCTACTGAAAAAACATTGGACTATGACATTAACACTGATGCACTTTTCCTCCAATTGAAGAATGAGATTTTTCTTTGTAATAACCTTCTTCACTTCTAGTATGGTTGTTGTCCTGTCATCAATACCCAACACTTGAAGCTCATAGTTCTCTTTAGAATTCAGAAACTTGATTATATCAGTAGCTATTTCTGGTTTGTCCTCAAGTTGACTTGAGATTGTTTCAATAGCTTCTTGAAATTTTTCCAATAAGTCTTTTTGACCAAAAATTATTTTGATATAAGGCTAGATATATTTGATTGATTCAATGATCTCTTCCCATATAAATTCCTTTAGCAAACCCAGTGTATTCCCAAGGTAAGAGGATTTGAATTCTTTTTGCAATACCTCAATTTTACCTTTTTCCCTCTACAACTCAGTTGCATGTGAACTGTATGCAACTACTTTCATGTGTTGCAGTTTCTTCAACTAATCATGCAATTTCATGATTTCTTCTATCTGAATAGATAGGTTCTGAATAGCTTCAGCAAGTTGTTCAGCTCCTTCTGTTGTACTTGTGGTTGCTGCTATAGTTATAGAGACTGTTGTAAGAGGAACTACATCCATCAAAATATTGGCCTTTTTCACAGCTTCTTCTTTCTCCTTAACAAGATTTTCCATTTGTTCCTCCATCTATTTTATTTGAAGATTTTGTTCCATGATGAGCTTCATCATGTCATATTTCTGAGTCTCAGTTTCTTCAATTTCTTTACTCATTAGGTCCTCTGAAGCTGGCAACTTGAGTTGCTTCCTTAATGTTGAAATCTCAGTATTTTTCTTCTTGACAATTTCTTCTGCAACCTTTATATTAGAGGGATCATATCCCATCTTCAACACCAGATCTTCCAAATCTTTGATCTTGGTGTTTTTTGCCAATGAGGAAACCTTCTCAAGCTTGAGCTATGATTGTGTATTCACCAAGGTTACTTGCATCTTTGACAGAATCATGGAAGTGTTAGTTAAAGTGGAATCAATCATTTGGCCAGTCTTTCTGTGCATCTCAATTTGTTCAGTTGGATGTACATCTTTAACATTGAATTCAAAAGAGGTTTGCTTCCAGTAATGTGCAGCAGTTCTGGGCTATGGAATCTGACCTTGTAAGAAATCCATCTGCATTTTACCTTTCTCAGAGTCAAAGACTGAAATAAGTCTGGCTTGAGAACTGGAAGAATGTTTCTAGAATTGAGTATAAGTATTCAATTTTAATTCCTCATTCTTCTTCTTAATTTCACTAAAAACATGACAAATGTAATATTATTTATCCTTCTGACTGCCTTCACTGATCTGAATCACCTATTGTTCCTGGGATGTGGTGGAATGACTGGGAGACTGAGTAGACTGTCCACCAGATTGTGTGAAAAGAGATGTTTCTCCAAGTCCATCAAATGTTGTTTTCTATGACTCAATAGTTGCACTGACCTTCAAAGAGAGCCTATGTCTCTTCTTTCTATGTACAATTCTAAAACCTTGACTTGATGTTTCAGTTGTAGGGGATGATTGTTCTTCCCTTCCTCCTTTGCTTGTCTTTTCTTGTGCAAGTGAAGTTTGTATATTTGAAGTACAAACTACGTTTTATTTAGCTTCCTTAAGGGTGTTCTCCTTCCATTCTAACTGATTTTTGTATTGCTCAATTTTAGGCTTGGCTGTGTGATGATATGGAGTAAACTTATTTTCAACTTTGAGTCTAGAAATCACTCCCATTGGGTCATAAGACCAAGTGAAGTTGAGGCCAAACTTCATCTCCTTCAGTAACCTCTCTACTTCTTCTCCTGCTGCTCTAGTGTTATAGATGAATGTACCAACCTAACCCTTTAGCTTAAATTGTGATTTCTTCTTTGCAGCCAGAGAATGTACTTCATCTACACTGAGCCTCTACCTAATGTATTCTAATGCAAAAATTCTCGTAGAGAGGTACTTAGGTAGCTTATAAGGTGGAATTTCACAACCAAACACTCTGATCTCTGTATAATTTTGGTAAATATACCAATCTCCTATGGTGGCTTGATCAACTAACTATAAAACTTGTATAATTTCATCATTAACTCTTTGTTCTGGAGTGCTACTCATAAGATTAATGGTTGGATGAACAAACAATTCTATGAACTATTTATATGAAAATTCTTCTTTCTCTTTCATTCCCATAGAAGTCCAAAATATCATTGATTTTTGGTTGCCTTCTTCATCTAGCTTCTGCAAAGTGAATGGAAACTTGTCTCCCTGAAAATAGATAAAAAGATATAGAAGTACTGATGCATACTTGAATATCTCTTCAGTATTGAACTGGACAAATTGTTCATGAATGGTCTCATCTAGAAATTGACTAAAGTTAAAATGAACAATGGGTTTGGAACTAGTAGAAAAGATAGACAAGAAACCAAATATGGCTTCATCTACATGTTGAACAGAATAGTGACCAAGAAGATAAGAGAGAATGGTAGTAATTTGCTTGGTTCTATCTGGGAATATAGATGAATAATACAGAGGGTTTAAGTATGGGGGATTTACGCAGTGCATTATATTAGATATCATTTTTTTTTATTTTTTTTTGGGATTCAACTGCGTTAAGTAAGTCATTCAAACGTATGACCATTTCCATGAGAGGTAGTCGTAACTGACTAATTTCTCATGATTTTTGAATAGTTCACTTAGCACTCATTGCATCGGGTGATGCTCACAGGGGTGAAGAAGTGGGATTGAAACTAGTGAAATGTGGAGAACGAATCACATAGCATCAATCATCACTTCCGGGGCTTGCACCCGGTAACCAGGACTTCCCAGGAGGTCACCCATCCCAGAACTCCTCTGGCTCAAGCGCGCTTAACTGTGGAGTTTTTCCCACAATCAAGCCCACTTAGCTTGCTACCCCATTTGCAAAACCTTAGCAAGTATTGTGCCTCATGAACCATTCAAGTAGAGATCCCTTGACTCTTTTTGAATTTAAGTATGGGGGATTTACGCAGTGCATTATATTAGATATCATTTTTTTTGGGATTCAACTGCGTTAAGTAAGTCATTCAAACGTATGACCATTTCCATGAGAGGTAGTCGTAACTGACTAATTTCTCATGATTTTTGAATAGTTCACTTCGCACTCATTGCATCGGGTGATGCTCACAGGGGTGAAGAAGTGGGATTGAAACTAGTGAAATGTGGAGAACGAATCACATAGCATCAATCATCACTTCCGGGGCTTGCACCCGGTAACCAGGACTTCCCAGGAGGTCACCCATCCCAGAACTCCTCTGGCTCAAGCGCGCTTAACTGTGGAGTTTTTCCCACAATCAAGCCCACTTAGCTTGCTACCCCATTTGCAAAACCTTAGCAAGTATTGTGCCTCATGAACCATTCAAGTAGAGATCCCTTGACTTTTTTTGAATTTAAGTATGGGGGATTTACGCAGTGCATTATATTAGATATCATTTTTTTTTTTGGGATTCAACTGCGTTAAGTAAGTCATTCAAACGTATGACCATTTCCATGAGAGGTAGTCGTAACTGACTAATTTCTCATGATTTTTGAATAGTTCACTTAGCACTCATTGCATCGGGTGATGCTCAGCTAGGAAAAGTTCTAGAGTTTGAGCTCTTTTAGTGAAATCTAGCTTTTGATGGGATTTTGTTAGGCTTTCATGAGAAAAAGGATGGGTTGGCACAATAGTTGGGGCCTACAACATCTGTACAGTGGACTGAGCATTTATGGAGCATGAGATTTCTCTTGTAGGTGAGATAATAGCTCTTTGAAAGGGGTCATAAGATGCATGACATTTTCTGACAACTTCAGGTGCTTTGTGTATCTGAGGGAAGATGTAATGAGGAAGGTGGCAATCCCAAAGTCCTATTTCATCCGTTTGATCAACTAATTGGTCCTCCTTCCAGCAATATATCTCAAACAAATCAAATTCAGACAAAGACTCATGGGTTTTACAGTCTCTGTCAACCAGGGGAGTATGATGGAAGTCAACTTGTGGATGAATGAGAGGATTTGGAATTTCTACAACTTCATTCCCCTTATGAGGCATTCTGTTAATTGAATTGCAAGCTGAAATTGACAGAAATGGGAAGAATTGAGCTGAAACACAATGATAACAGAATAAAAGTATAATTGAAAATATATTAAGTGGACCTGGATGCTGGCTTGCTTATGAAAAGAATGGAAAATTTGGTTGAATGGTGAATTTGTCGTTTTGGCTAGAAGCTACAAGTATCCTATGATCAATCGAGTTACGGGAATGCACTGTGTAACTATTTATTATGAAAGAACAAGTTTATAAGGCATAAAGTGGAGCAAGTTTGTTAATCAATGACTCAATTGGTATTAATTTCTCAATGGGATTGAGAAACAGATCTATGGAATATTTATTTGAAGGGGTGGTGAATTAAATGGATAACGGGCAGATAGGAGGAAGCTAATTAGACAAAGGAAGTGACGTGGGAGTGAAGGTGATGGAGTGGACCGAAAACCACATTCAGTAGTAAGTTCAGGTGGTAAATGGTTTAGGATTTTAAGTCTCAAATAACTAGGAGTGGGAGTTCGCAATTCCGGAGGGCAGTTTCCAAAATTTCCGACTTCGGAACCCCCTCGCTAATAACGTTCGAATGACAAGGGAGGGCCAAGGAGCAATAAAGGTCGTTGGATCGGAGGGAGATGCGCAGGATGGAAAGAAAATGAATGAGGTTTAATGAAGTGAGGTGGAAAGTGATGGTGGGGTCAAAACGTTATAATGAATGTGACAGGTGTGGGGCTTCTCGATGAATGAATGGATAAAGTGTAAATATTACAATATAACATTGAGATTTAGCAAAGAATGGTTAATTTAAACCATTCGTTATATGCACATGTATCCAATGTTCTAACTTATGATAAAAATCCTATCATGCTCCAATTTCATTTCATTTCTCTACCTACCCTTAACTTTCCTAACATTTTTACAATCTTAGTCACCCAAGTGCATTTGGAATATCAACACAACATTTTCCTTTTAATGATTAATATACTTCTATCCTGTATTGCTTCCATTGGCTCAGATTAAACTATTGAGCCAATTTTATTTGCTACCTATCAACAAACAATTTAAATCTAATCCAATCATGATTAAACTGTACAATTTGATTGTATGAACTAGAGTGGCATTTGAACAATCTACACACAACTTTTATTTACAAAAAAAAACTTGACTAAGAGTAGTGGCATTTGGATTTGCAACACTTTTAGAATTTATTATTTTCCTTTTCTTTCTAATCTAACATTTTATTTTTTGTGCCTTCCTTTTTTAGGGCATCTATTCTAACATTTTATTTGATATGGACTTATTCATCAAAATATCCCTAACATTTTTTGTCTCTTTATTCTTTTTGTCCATATCCTAACTTAACATTTTATCAAAATATATTTTTTAAATAATAACTTACCAAAATAAATAATTTCTCCAATAGGTTCATCAAGAACTTCTCATGAATTTCCTATCTTATTACATCTTTGCAGAGGAAAGGGAAAAAGTTCGAAGGGGTAATGGAATGTGTAGCTAGTTTTGAGCAGTTGAAGCAGTTGCTTACAAACATTCCAGTTCTAAAGATTGTAGATCCAAATAAAGAGTTTGTAGTGTGTATAGAATCTTACAAGAGAGGACTTTGTGGAGTATTGGCTTGAGGAGTCTTGACCCAGGTTCAGATTTAGCTGCACCAACCAACAAAACCCTAATTGTTGGCCCTCTCGGCAACAACACGCATAACACAGGTTGCAGTCTCCCCCGAAGCAATATTGGGGGATGAAAAAACTAGGTTTCTGCATAGAGAGGTCACTGTGATGGGTTCGTGCAGTTTCTAGGGCTTACTTCGATCTCCGCAAACCTTAACCCTTACAATACAAGCAATTGCAGTAAATTTTAGAACATCGATTCTAAGTCTTCATGAAATTCTTTAAACATTCCTAACAGTAAGTAAATAAGCAGATCTACTACTTTCACACATCAATTAAGAAATTATTCATATAAATTCCAGAATAACAGAAGGAATATGCAAAAATTTCATAAATAAACACATGTGCATAGACACATAGTTATGGCTCAAAAGAGCCTTTATTAGATGCACTCTTTGTTGTTACAAACTCTTCTTCCCTGCGCACTTAGCTGTAGGAGCACACAGACTCAACTTGTGGACTTACCAAGGTCTCTGTGCACTTAGTAGGATGAGCCTTCCCATTTGCCTAAGTACAGGAAATAGAGTTCCTTTCCTTATCTTACTTTCCCATACAATGATCTTCTATTTTATGATGATCTCCTAGATTCGCTATGACTCCTTTATATATAGCCTTCATTTTTAAAATACCATGGTTCGCGAACCATGGGCGGGTCACAAAATCTCCTTTCTTCTAAAAGACTAAGGGACTAAGCCCCTTTTGACTCCTATGACCTTTGCATTCCTCTCCCACAAAATGTGTAGACTTTACAATTATAACAAAATTAATGACAAAATTTACCCCAGGAGACCCTAACCCAACAGGCCCCCAACACAGTTTGGTGACTCATCCTTGAGTCACTCTACCACCGGTGCCTCGATCTTCACCTGCAGCTAACTGAAATCGATCTTCAAAACCTATAGATCCATTGTTCCCTATGTAATAGCTTGTTGCATTTCCTCGACCAACTTTTTAGTATCTAGCCCTTCAACTGCAAAGCCCATGGTCCTTTAAGTCTATTGCATTCCTTTGAGCTTACTCTGTACTGCCAGAGTCAACATACTCACCTCATCTATCCATGGATGCATCCTCAAAGAGATGATTGTTTCCTTGCGGCATAACTTTTCGATCTCACTCTGAATTAACTTTCCTTCCTCCAGTCTGGCGAACCTTTACACTGGTACCAAGGTCCATGTTGTTGCCCTGATTTCGTCGAATTGCCTCTACTTCTCCCTAATGTCTGCAACAATATTTTGTAAAGAGGTCCACAATTCCATGGCTTTCTCAAACAGCTCAGTGCAGCCCTTGACTGTAAATTCCAATATTTCCATGTTTGCTTTAATAGCAGCTTCGCGCTGCTCTCTAACTTCTAGAGAAGTTGTGGGTTGCAGTTTAAGTTGTAACTCAGATATCTGCAACTCCAACTTGAACTAGACTTCATCGATTTCATCCTTGGACTTCTTCACTGCGGCAACCAATTTCTAAATCTTTTCCACTGAGGCCACTTCTATCAAGATATTGAGCTCTGGAAGCTCATTCCAGGCTTGTGTAATGTATGCTTCCAACTGTTGACTTCATGTTGTGATCTCCTCTTTGTCTTTAAGAACCTACATCTTCTCCTCAAAAATCTATTGATTGTTTTTCTTGACTTTGTTGATTATCAGCAGTTCACATTGCTCCTGAACCCTCAATTCATCAAACAACCCTTGGTGTAGTTCACGCAAGTTCTCGATGGGGAACAACACGAGATTTAAGCTCAGGCACGTAGAGATCCTTCTGGTATTTGAATGGTGCAAAGATCCAAGGTCATCTTTGTGTCTAGAACTAACTCACTCACTTGACTCAAGCTCTCCTTCTTCCTTCTCGCCTATCCCATGCTCACTTGTATCCTACCTATTTGGAACTGTAACTTGCGCAAGTCTTGTTGAACCTTTCCCAATGCCTGCTGGTACTGTTCATAAAAGTGGCCTCAAAGTTCTGTTGTCATCTCGCAGACCACATCTCCTATCTGATCTAACTCCCCTTCAATGAGGACTAAGGGGGTCATGCTTGTTGATCTGTCAGACTTTTGTTTCTTGCGTAGCCTAGTTGAGGTCTGCTACTTCCTTGTCCTGACCACGAAGGGGGATTCTAACTCTACACCCCCTTCATCTTGTTCCTATGTTTATTCCTCCTCCTATGTTTTCTCCTTTTTTGACTCCTCGACATCAATTGTGGCCTATGACATTGTCTTCTCCTGTGATGCTTTTTCTTTAGCTGCCTCTTCTTTCTCTCGTGTAATAACTTCCTTCTTTTGTGCAGCATTTTCATGAGTGCAAGCCTTCTGTGCTTACTTTTTCTTCTCTACTGTCATCATCTGCGCAGTTGATCCTTCAACAACCATACTGGTACCTACGCCAGCATATGAAGGGGTGATCCAATCACTTGGCCACTTACTTACAACCCCTACTACATCCTCCTCGGACACCAAGTAAGGCAACTTGTGCCATACCCTCATGGCATCTTTCTTCACAAGAATATGTAGATTGTGGAAACTTTTTTTAAAGTTAGCTATGGTTTCATACCGCACGTGCAATGTGGGTGATAGCCTTGGCCTCTGGCTAATAACTCTCCTTAGTTCCATCTCAAATAGAACCTAAAATATCTTCACCTTTGTGATGCATGAGGGGTCCTTAGTTGCCCAAAGCGAAGTGAACTTCATTGCCTCCAAGAGGTCTAAGTCATGTAGAGGAAACTGATTATCCTCAAGTATCCTCCAAGCCACTAGTTCTATCAATAGTAGCAATTAGGTGTAATGGAATGCCTTGCCCTCATCCTCGGCCTCCCTACAATTCTCCAGAAACTCCTTGCATAAATACTAAGCCTAGCTATACTAGACTCCTTTGGCACACTGCGTAGCCAAAGAGATCACCAGTGTCGGTACTTCATCTCCATGACACATTCGCATAATCTTTCTTGCTAATATCTAGGCAGAAAACTGGACAGCGAGATCTGTGATAGAGCGGATGGAGTATCCTTGCAACTTCTTGATTAGAACAAACTCGCTCTTCATTTGGTCCACGAGTTTATTTTCCTACATTTTTCCTCCAAACGCCTCTATAAGGTCTAGTCCTTGGTATGGCAATAGTGTAATCCAGTGGATCAACATGTCAGTTATGGGGATGGGTTCTCCCAGCCAGAGACACTCATCATGGACTAGTGTGATTAATTTGCACACACAGATGGTGTTTATGTTGGTGCGACAGAAGTGCGTCACCCATAGAATATTGATGAGCCCTGTGGCACCAACACCATCTACCCATTTCATCGTCTCCAACCGTGTGACCTTCGACACTTCATAATATATACTTGACAGGTATTTGCTTGGTACCAACTGAAGGAACTTCTCATGGTCCCCTAAGTCCCAATCCTCCATCTTTAGGGTTGGTATAAGGGCCAACAATGTGCCCTCAAACATCACTTTCTCCGGCAATAGTAGCATGGACACCATGAACTTCGTGTTGTCCAGATCTTTCAATACTTTGGTCATGGCCTTTCGCAGAAAAATATATTCCAATAGTTGAGTCATTAGCGCACCTTCCTCAGCATCAATTTCTTCCTTTCCTCCCTTCAGTTCCTATTCATCCAAATCCATCGGATCTTTCATCTGTTGTGACCAATCCATCTTCCCCTTCTGGCGGATTTCCTTGGGTCTTTTACATGGTGACTGCCTCACTGGGACTAGCTAAGATTTCTTCTGCTTCTTGTCTCCCGCCTTGGAAGAAGAAGGCTTAGGTTTAGGAGAGCTAGGCGTCGTAGTAGGAAATCCTATAGGGACAGATGGGGTTGCCTCCGTCTCAAGGGGAGTTGTAGTAATTCTATCTAGAAAACTCTTACGAAAAATTTCAAGCACGTCTGCCAACCCCGGTCATGAAAAGAATTCCTTCCAATCTAGACCAGACATACAGTGTAGTACTTGGCACAAATCATGATGAAAAATCCTAAGGCAACCTCTTAGGAAGAAAAGTGTTTGAATGTAGGATGGCATGCCATATTTATAGGTGAATTTGAATTCAAATCCAATTGTCCCTCTGATTCCCAATCATTAAATGCATTTTCCCCACTCCTTTCAACAAAAATTTCACCATCAAATCATCTACAGTGCTTCAAATAGTCACATTTCGATCAAGCCATGTGGCACCCAACCTTTTGGTGCAACTCCCTTCGATGCCTCGCTTCAATTCATCTTTAGCTTTCCAACTTTCGAGCAGTGTAGTTTATAGTCCCGTACTTCCTTGCAGTTGCATGGAGTACTAAGACTATCTCACAATCATATAGTCATTTTGTAGGTGTGGTATCACCCCTATACAACTTCAAGTGACTTCCAATGACCTTTCATGGGAATAATTCCCCATTCAGCTTCACAAGATGAAATGCGCCACCATCTGTAATTTCCTTAATAACATAGGGTCCTAGCCAATGCATTTGAAATTTTCTGGGGAATTTCGTAAACTTATTGTCATCAAGCAACACCAAATCATAATTTTTAAAGGTGCATTGCTTGATATGGTGATCATTCCATGCCTTTTCATGATCCTTTTTCACTTTTTGATGAAAGCGTTCCAAGAAGCGATCCTTTTCCAGTTCTACCAGCTACGCGAGTTGCTCCTCTATAGTGTCGCGATCAGCCATGTCTGTAACTACTACAATCCACAAATTTGGCACAATGTATTCCATGGGTATTACATCCTCTTGCCCATATAGCAATCTGAACTAGGTTTGGCCTGTCAACTTCTTACAAGTAGTCCTGTACGCCCAAAGGACCATTAGTATGGGCACATCTCAGCCATTCCACTTGATGTTGCAAATATTTTTGAAGGCACTCTCCATAATTTTATTGAAGGCTTCCACCATATCATTCACTTGAGGGTGATAAGGCATCCTCCTCAGATGATATACCTAGAATTCCTCAAGCAGTGCAACAATCGTTTCATTAAGGAAGTGTGTACCCCAATCACTCATTAAAATTTTTGGGCAACCGAACTGAGACAAGATATACTCAAAGATAAAATTTGTGGTTGTGGCTATGGTACAATATTTTACAAACTATGCCTCTGCCCTCCTGGTCAAGTATTATGTCGTTGTAATAATGTATCTAGCCCCCGTTTTTTACCCTGTTGGTTGTATTAGACCCACAAAGACTATTGCCCACTTATGAAACCCCTGCAACATTACTTTCATATTTAGGGGGAATTCACCTCTTTGTGATTGTCTCCCCATTCTTTGACAATCATCGCACACCCTGCAATAGGTCTTAGAGTCCTTATGCAAAGTAGGCCACCACAGTCCTGCGCGTAGGATTTTCTGCGTAGCTTATCTTCCTACTTAATATCCTCCCACTATTCCTCCATGTGCTTTTGTAATAATTCTTTCCTGCTCATACTCTGGGACATATTTGCGCATTATTTCATCAGATCCCATTTTGTATAAGTTTTCGAAAATCATAGAAAAATTAGTCACCCGGACCACTAGTTCCTTCTTCTATTGCATCGAATATCCTTCTAGGGCTATACCTGTAGACAAAATATGAATTATATCGATGAAACAATCATCTACAATGTGAACAATGAACATTTGTGTAGTAGGAAACCCTTCCTCCAAACTTGTAGGATCATCACCAATCTCAATGCACAAGAGGTGATCATGACCAGCATTCAGGTGACCTAGCTTACCTTAAAATCGTATTCTTGGAATAGCAACAACCACCTGTAAATCCCTCACCCCCATCATAGGCTTGTTGACCAAGTATTTAAGAGCAAAATGGTCTATATACATCTTGAAGTGCGCTACTAACAAATAGTGCCGAAATTTATATAGCGCATAGACCATCGCTAGTCCTTCGTGCTCTATCGTTGAGTAGTATTTTTCTACCTTCGAAAAATTCCTACTCACAAATTTTATAGAGTGTTCAATATCTCCTTTGCCTAGTTGGGTTAGTACTGCACCTAGCACAATACAAGACACATCTACATGAACATGAAACTCCTTATTCCAATCTGGGAATACTAAAATGGGCATGGTAACCATTTTCTCCTCCACAACATCCAAACTTTTCTGACAATCCTCGTCCCAACAAAATTTTGCATCCTTTTTCAACATTCTTTCCATTGGAACAATTATTTGCACATATTCCTTGATGAACTTTCTGTAATATCCAATATGGCCCAATGTTGCGCACAGCTTATTAATGTTCTTTGAGGCCTCCAAATTGACAATGACTACAATCTTGGTAGGGTATACCATCAATCCCTTCTTGAAAACCACATGAACCAAGAGTATCCCATAAGGTACGTAGAATATACACTTCTTCCAGTTAAGAGATATCCAATGTCTTCGCCAGGTATCCAGCATGAGGTGCAAACTAGAAACATGGCGCTTTACCAATCCAAAAATTGTCTAGTCATCAAAGTAGACCTCCATAAATCTGTGGATAAATTCCTTGAAGGCAGCAATTACTACTCATAAAAAGATTGCTGCTGCATTCTTCAGCCCAAAAGGCATCACTATATATTGAAAACAATCCCACTCTATTATGAAGGTGGTCTTACTCCAATCCTCTGGTGCAATCTTGATCTAATGGTACCCTAAGAACCCATCTGTGAATGAGTAGGTTTCCTGCCCTCCAACATTCTCCAATACCTCATCTATAAATGGTGTAGGGAATGGATCATGGATGCACACATCATTCATCTTCCTCAAGTCTACAAATATCCTAATTTCATCCTACTGCTTCTTTTCTTAAAACACCATGGGACTCACCCAGTTTGACTCCTCCATAGGTTTAATGATCCCATCTTCCAGCATCTTATCCAACTCCTTGTGCACCTTTTCTTTCTACTTGGGATTTAATTGATAGGCACGCTAATTTAGTGGCTTTGCATCTGGCTTTAAATTAACCTTCATGATGCCCAGATCCCATACTATCCCTTTTAGATCAGACAAATTTGTGGGAAAGAAGCCCTAATATTCGTGCAAAATCTCCGCGACTTTGTCAGTTGTATCTTCATCCCAATAGACACTTATCTTCACAAACTTCGGTTGTACTTTTGATCCAATATTCATGTGCTTGGTCTTTAAAGGCTCTGATATATCGAGGATTTCTGCCTTAGGTCCCTCGACTTCGTACTGTCCTTCAAACTCGAGAATGTTGATGCTTCTGGGATCTTCTTCACCTTCTTTTGCAGTTAGATTATAACATTCAAGCGCATGGCACAACTACATACTCCAATCTCTCTATATCCACTCAACTGGCTCTTCACGCATTTTGAAGATCTTTTGCTTTGATCTCTTGGAGTGCCTCATCTATACACTCAAACCCATATTCAAAGTTGAAAGTCAATATAAATCTCTCCTTCAAGATATCCAATTATGTCGTCTCGTGTCGCAACACCATTTCCAAAAACTTGTTCATTGGGATGGTGTCCAAAGTATGAAAAAATATATGAACCCACTCCTATTGTAGTTCTTCTCCCCATGCTTCATCCATCACTCCAAATTCTCATGTGGATTGTCCTTTCTAGTGTATTTCTCCACCATGTGGGTATTAGTGTGCCCAAACCTCAACTTCATCATTCTTCAGTACTCCTTCCAATCGGTGAAGTCGTCCTTATGCGTACCCCACCAACGAGCAGGCATAGCCTGCAATGCAATATCTAGAGCTTGGAACTGATGTTCCTCCAGACATCCCTTTCAAAATTATCCAAAAACAAATTAACATCTTCTAACCCATCATAATAAGGTAAATTTCGTACCTCAGTGGATATGGATCAAAGTAACTTTGTAATCCTGTTACAACGTAGCAATGGTACTTCATGCAATTGGTTTTACCAATGCTCAAGCTCCTCATCAGAATTTGAAGTGCAGGAACTATTCCTATCTGACACAATCTGTCCATCCACAGTAGGGTTGATCCAGTCCTCATCGCACACAGTGATCTTATAGATATGATCAATATTGTCCTCTTCTTCATAATTGCAGACCAGTTCAATATATCGTGCACCTTCAATTAGATCCAATGTAACAATAACCCTGAGCTCCTTCCTTTCGAACATCATTCTGCGCTTTTTGAGATTAATGACCACGTCAATATCAAAGGCCCAATTGATGCCAAGTAGTGTAAGGTAAGGGTTTCTATCGTCGACTATCTTGATCACTTCAAAATTATCTTGAGCACTTACTCTTTAATATCGACCGTGACCCCATATACGCACCCCATAGGAATGATCGTTTAGTAGTTCAGAATTCATAGTTGGATAGGAGACGACTGTAGCATAGGTCTCACCATTCTCTCCCAATTTTTCTTTGGAAAAATGTTCGTATTAGATCCCAGATCAAGAATTACCTGATCCATTTCATACTTTCCAATTTTCACAGTCAGTCTCATCACGTGACCGGTTCACTTCTTTCTTTTTCCCACTTTGTGTACTGCATGTTGTTCCAGCAGAGGTTTAATTTTACCTGTACAGTTATCTATTAGTTCCTGTAGCCCCTCTACCACCTTTCTATCCCTTAGAAGATTCATGCATGTCTTCAAAAATGTTGCTAGCAACAAAGGGTCTATGTCCTACGTATTATCGCTTCCTATGAATTTTCCCTAACTTCCTAATGTAGAAGCTTCTATGAATTAGCCTCCATAAAATTTTCCTTTGGTTTTATTCAATCAAACCCAACTTATTTTTCAATAGCCTTGTGTACCCATCCCTCAACTTCTAGCTGCTTCCCTTTGTCTTCTCCAATGTTGATACCACTTCAAGTAATGATATTAATACTCGGCTCATCTTCGCGTAGTGCCAACCTCATCATCTGGATATTCTACATAGGTTGTTGGGTCTGAGTCTTATTTTCTTGCATCTTTTCTATAAATATTACGCCATCTTCTATGACGTGGCCAAACTGCCTACAATACTAATAAGAGGGGTGTGTTGAATTCTGATAGTCACGCACGAAATGACCTACTTCTCCACAATTGTAACAGATGATCTAACCACGACCCCTTCTAGCTCCTCCTCCTCACCCTCTTCCTCGACCTTTAAATCCTTCGCGCATCACATTTGGGCCCTGATCTTGAGGCTGATTTTCTTCTTGCATCCCATACGTAGGGGTCCGCTCCATCATTGGTTCATAACTTCAACAATTGCACTCATCGTGGCCTACAGATTTGTAGAAAGTGAAAAACAGTTGTTGCGGGGTCTATACAAACTTTTTCAAAAGATGACAATTATCCATCATATTCTTCCCTGGACTTTGACAAATAGAGCACCACAATGCTACTCCTGCATTGGGCCCAACAAAATTTTCTAGCTTCAAGGGGATAGGGCCTCCCCCTATAAGATAATTTTGATAGACTGGGAAATGGTCCTTATCATGACCATGGCCCTTGCATTTCAAGCACCAAACTTCTGTGCACACCTCTGGCTGGACTTCTTTTTCCTTCTTGAGGCTCTATAACTCCATATGTAAGTTGGCTAATTGTGACTGAATCTGTTACACCCCCAAATTTTTATCCTACACAGGTGAAGCCTCCAATCTCATGGAAATATCCAATGCTTCAACTTGCATTCCTATTTTCTATTGCGACAATGGAAATATCAAATGAGGCAAGAGCGAAGCAATGTATGAGTCTTTGTATTGATCATCCATGATCCTCATATTAGCCTACTAAATCAGACACTTTAGTCTTTTATCAAAGTCCCACGCGGATTCATTTACCCTCTGCTGGATTTCTTTAAACTTTTTTATTGATTGGGCTTGTGATTTAGGCTTCTTAAACTCATTTTTCAACGCTTGTTCCATTTCCATCATAGTTGCATTGGTGTTACCTGAACAAAACTTGATATACCAACTCAAGGCTCTGTCCTGTAGCGCCATAGCCAACTGCGCCTTCTTCATGTCATCATTTGTAATCTGTTGTCCCTTCCATACAACATCTACTACAAACCATAATTGTTGAGGGTCTTCAGTCCCCAGACCCTTAAACACATGCATCTTCATCACTTTCACCATGTTGAATGATGGAGGTGGGGGTGGAGGCGGAGTTGTAGGTGTGTGAGGTGGAGGTGGAGTGGATGGATGTGGTATCCCTGCGATACCCTAACTTATAGTCTACAGTGCACCTTCTAGTGTGAACTCAAGAAGTGTAACTTGAGGGAATTTCATTTTAAACCATATTTAGGTCATCTAGGATATAAAAATACTTTGACAGATGTGGATAATTTTTACTTCTGGTCAAAATTTAAAAAGGAAGTGGCCAATTTTGTGGCTAGATGTTTGGATTGTCAACAGGTAAAAGAAGAGTTCAAGAATCCAGTTGATTTCATACAACCGACTCTGATTCCAGAATGGAAATCGGAGATCATTTCCATGGATTTCATTATGGGTTTTCCAAGGAAATCCAGATAGCATGATTCCATTATGGTTTTGGTTGACAATTTGAGCAAGGTATCCCACTTAATTCACATGAAGTCTACTAATTTAGCTAGTGAGGTAGCTCAGGTCTTCATAAGGGAGATACGAGATTGCATGGTGTTCCCAAGAAGATCATATCAGATAGAGATGATAAGTTCACTTCCATGTTTTGGAAGGAGTTGCTTGCATTTTTGGGAATATAGTTTCCTTTTAGTACAACCTATCATCCACAAATAAACGAATAGATAGAGAGGGTCAATAGGATTCTCAAGCACATGTTGAGGATGTATGTCATGCATTAGCAGAGGATGTGGGAAGAGTATCTTCCACTAGTATATTTTGCATATAATAATGGGTATCATGAGTCCTTTAAGATGATTCTATTTGAGGCACTTTATGGGCAGAGATTTAATACTCCTATCAGCTAGAGTGATACAGTGATTAAGGTATTGATTGGACCAGATACGTTGTCAAAGATGGAACATGAAATGTAGGTTATTAAGACAAATTTGAAGGCAACACAGGACATGAAAAATAGTTATACAGATCAGCACAAGGTAAGAAAGAAGTTTTAGGTTGGGGAGCGTGTGTACTTGTGCATCAAGCCCAAGACGAGCTCCTTGAGGATTGGATCATGGGCCAAGATGACACCTCAATATTGTGGTCCTTTTGAGATCCTTGGGAGGATTGGAATAGTGGCCTACATATTTGCACTGCCACAAATAATGAAAGTCCATGATGTTTTCCATGTTTCATTGCTTAACAGATATGTGAAGGATCTTGATCATGTGATTAACTGGTCTATATTCTAGGTGGAACCAGAAGGGGAATTCTAGGCGGAACCTCAGTGGATATTGTAGCAGAAACAACTCAGGCTCTAGAATAGAGCAATCAAGCAAGTTAAAGTGTAGTGGAAACACTTTTGGCCCATTGAAGCTACATGGGAGATGGCTGATTAGATGATAGATATATATCCTTCATTGTTTGCTTCTTCAAGAAAATGATTTTTGGTATATGTACATATCTATGTATGGTTTTTATTGTAAATACCACAATGACTTATGTTATAAGGTTCCAATAAGTAGCATATTTGTTTCACTTTTTAGTAGGATGTCATTATAGATACTGCAACGAGATATGTTGTAAAGCTCCATGGGAAGCATGTTTTTATTTTTAGTAGTTTTTCTAGTCATATGTCTCATAGAACACCGAGGACGATGTTCCCCTAAGGGGATTGGTTTGTAACAACCCTGGGTTAAAATTTCATGTCATAAAGGATAATAAAGGGAAAATAAGACCAAGGTCATTAGACATCTATTCCAAGATGAATGTTGGGAAAAACTCTATAGTGGGAATCACTTATTGTTTATTATGGCTAAGTAAATTGGAAAAGGAATTGGAAAAGGCAAAGAGGCATTAACTAGAATTTATTTATAAAAATAAATGGAAATAGGAGAAAAGGAAGGTGAAGAGTCACATATTTGCATGAGAAGGAAAAGTGAAGGAAAATGAAGGAAAATGAAGAAAATAGATGCCTCAATGATAAAAAGGCTTCTAAGGATCAATTCACATATCTTATCAATTTAGTTTTGGAGCTCTCTTCTATTCTCTCATAGTCTTGCACACAAATATCATTCATGGAGCACTCTAGAATTGCATAAAGGAATGAAAAGGAAGAACAAGGAAAGAAAAGGAAAAGCAAGGAAGGTTGGATTGAGAAGCACCAGTAGGAGGATTTTGTATGTAGCAGGTTGCGTGTGTGATTTCCTAGCTTAGGTGTGGATGCATGGTACATGAGTTTGTTTATTTGGTTTATTTTCTACTATTGGGATTTTCCTGGTTTAACAGTGTCTTCATTCTTTCCTTTGCATTTCCTGAATAGCCATGGTGTGATGGGATTGTTTTTTGGCTGAGCTTTGGATTTTTGAAAGGTCTTAGAACCAGTTCAGGTGGTGGAGTTGGTTATAGCTAGGAATCCCTTGACAAGTGGTTAGAGATAGGAAAATTCCATAAGGTAATGGTGAAAAAAATTTGAGTCATCCAAGCTTGTTTTCCCTTTGTGATCTCTTGACGAATTTTGGCTAGAATACGGTAGCCTAAGGGTGGAGGTGGTTTAATCTGCAAGAAGCCCTTGGTTTTTATGTCTTGAGATCCCACATTCATGTTTGGAATATGGCACGAGGTTGATTGGTTGAAGAAAATATTTCATTCAACCCAATCTATGGTCAGGTGGTACATGGAAGTCCCTAACTTGGCTGGTTTTTGCATAAGTCAATAAGAGTTATTTTCCTATTATGATTCATGAGAACTTCTACTTGTTATTATGTGAATTCTATGGTTGTTTTGTCATGGTTAATAATTTTCTTATATACTCGTTATAAGCATGGATTTGTAATGTGATCTAGCTATGACTTGTTCAGGATTTGATAAGTATATGAATGGTTGATGAATGCATGGACTAGCAAGTGTTATTGAAACTAAGATGAGAGGGCATTAGAACTTCTTAATGACTATAATATGAACCACAAAGTCTTAATATAATATATGCACTCATGACCTATAACTCACATGTTCACCATATGTTTAATGAAATTACTATCATGTTTAGGTCTGGTTAGGTCAATTTCTTGTTCAAGTTTTGTATGAATAAAATTTTTATTATGTCATCTATCATTCTGAGAAGTTATAAGGAGTTCTGGGCAATGGTCTTGAGGTTTTCCTGGAAAGGTGGCTCAAATCTTGGGACCGTACCCTCTGAACTAAATATTTTGGGCTATAACCATAGGTAAGGAGGCTTATTCATGTGGTTGGAGGCCTATAACTACACCCTTTCCTTTTCATGCATATGGTTGTGGGCCCAGGTCAGTGAAAAAGAAATCGAACTGAGGGTTTGGTCACCCGGGGTGGTTTTGTGGTGCGTGAGTGTCTTGTAAGCCATGATGGATGTCTATAAGTTTTTATTTTTCAGCCCCACTTCCATAACTAAAGCTTGGAGATCAGGTCATTCCATAGTAAATATTCATCTCATGTTTGTTAGGAAAAATACTGAGTGGGGTAGGGTGAATCAATATTTTTAATTTACTTTAAATTTCAATTTCACATTCATAATTATGTATGTCACTATTCTTTATGAAACCAACAAGTGTATGCTACTTCTGTGAAGGAAAACAACATATATATAATTTACTTATTTTTCATACTTTCCATCTGATGTTTAACTTTACCATTGCATTACTAATTTCATGAATCATTTAGTATGCAGTAAAGAGCAAATAAATCACAATATATAAGAAACACATCAAACACATATGAACACCATGACTTTAGGTGGAAACAAAATGTGGGAGAAAACTATCATTGCCATCATCTTTGTCTTCTTTCTTATTATATAAAGAAAATCATATTTACATCTTGTAGTGATGCAAAATATTACCAGCACATAGGCACCCACCTACAGGAGATTACAACCTCCTCTTGTTCTCCAGTGCCTACTAGAAGGGAGCCACAACCCCCTAATCTAGTTTAGCTACTTCCCCTCTGAGGGAAGCTCCTACCCTGTCACTAAAAGCTACAACCTTTATCAACTTGTGGATCACATTTCATAATGTTTCACACTGGATCTAACCATCAATCAACCCTCAAAACATGTAGGCCACCTTTCATCATATTTTCACACTGGACCCACACCCAACATTATGATCAATACCTAACTAACTATTGAATCTAAAATACAAACACAGGACCAAATGAATCATTATAATATCATCCCACTAAACACTGAATCAACCATTGCAACAAGATCATATTAATGAATGACCAAACCATAGAAAATATAAACCATCCAGATAAAGATATCATTGACAAATAGCGAAAATATAACATAACTCATCAACAACCATCATCAAATAACACTGCAAACCCTGACCATATCTATCTTAGAATATATACACGATTGTTATTCAACATAGTTTCACATATATGCTCTTATAATGTGAAACACCCACATACAAATCTCAACATACTGAAAAACAAATCTTCGAATATTTACATGACTCAACAAAAACATATCCACATATGTACATGAGTATTCAGAAGCAAACTAGCATATAGATCTTAAATTACTGAAGCATACCTTCACTACAAACACAACTCGCACTCCACATACTTTACTGTCAAGATCACATATTATTGTAAGCTTATTCAGATCATACCATTATCATAACCACAAATCTAGGATTATTAACTACAGAATCATAAGTAGATCAAGTAAGTGTATTCATTAGTCTTCACTATACTTTCAGATCTATCAGATCCGAGCCTTCTTCTTGCTCCCTAGTGCACACATATTCCAAATCAGATCACAAATAAACAATTCATTACTTGCACCCTCAACACCTTGATTTCCATATCCTTATATATCTTTTTCCTTAACCAATACCTTAGGCAAATCCTTTGGTAATGTCATTAGTATTTGTTGACTGGATCAAATAAAATTTTCCACCTTGATTACTATGGGAAATTACCATGGTAATGACCCCTCGTATCCATATTCCATGGTTAAGTTTATGTATGTGACTTTTTCTCATAATACCTGTGTTTGTACTCAACCCTACTTCACATGAACCATGTATACTTTTCAAAATTTACATTTGTCATCCATCTATGCCTGAACTGCCATTTCTCTTGTCCATATCTTCTGTAACATTTGTACCATAATACTTGTTGTTTGCATTAATTACATAACCATCATATTATAACCAAGTTGACATCAAGGATATATTTGACAAGTAGGTTGTCAGCAAGGACAACACATTAGCCATAGTGCCAATAATCTCCCCCTTTGGACTTGATCACAACCAATTGTTAGAAACAATGTTAATAATGAGAGGGGGTGAGTCAATATTAAGACTAATTTTCTTTTTCATTCAATCTTAGCATCCATTATATGAGATAATACTTTAACAAACCATAACAATAGACATATAAATCACCACAAGCGTAGACATCATGGGCATCAAACACATGAGACATGAAGGTTTTATGTGGAAACTATTTCTAGAAAAAACCACCAAATATTTTTGTTGTTATTGATGTAAAATAAGAGCACCTACTTTATTACATCAATCTATTTGCGAGCCACCACTCATAGGAAGCACCAACTCTCTTTAATTGTTTGCTAGCACCCACTAGCAGGAAGCACCAACTCCCTCCTTTTGTAGACACCTGTCCAGCTCACCAGAAGCACCATGTGAAGCACCAACTTGCATATCCTTTGATTTATGCAAGCACCAACTTGTAGGAGGAAACCCCAAGCCTTCTCAAGCACCCACTAGATATGGAAGCACCAAATTCCTGTATGAAGGCTCCAAACCACACTCAAATAGGAACTCAATGTTCACTATCATTCGCAGCCACTATGTCTAATATCAAATATGTTGCCTCCATCCCTTCGCCCATGCAACACTCAGTCTATTCTCACTCTACAACAACCTACTATCACTACCACAACATCATATTTATATTGGCCCTCTGTCAGCTGCACACATCATGACAATCTTTGCGGCCTTTCACACAACAACATTGGTTCTCTCTCGAGGTCTCTTTATTCTACTTGGGCACTCTCATCCTTTCAAAATAGAACAGGCTCACTTAGTCTCACATGCAGCAACACACCCTCAGCACAATGCTCCCCACATAGCTCCCTTAACAATGCTACATACCATCACTTTTCTCATCTGAGCTCCTGGGACTTGTTCTGCTACTGCACTCTGTTCGATGTTGCCTCTGTCGCCAGGGAAAATTTTAAGAACCCCCCCTAAATTTATAAATATAATAAATGGGCGAATCTCCATGGTATATAGGAAAAATGGAAGGCGATTTTATTATTAATATAATATGTATATATAATTTTTTGGCGAATCTCTCACCAGGCATGGCGAATATTTTACTCAATTATAAAATTTTGTAAGATCTTGGCGAGTCTTTCACTAAATAATAAAACTTTGTAAAGTCCTAGTGAATCTTAGCATAGGCTACATGCTGGTTTAACCCCCATTTAAGTAGGCTACATTCCAGGTGAATACCATGGGTCAATACCATGTGCCATTTTGGTGAATACCATGGGTCAATACCATGTGCCATTTTTATTTTTATTAATTCTAATATTAGGGTTAATAATGGTTTTTTGCATGGTATTAATAACAATCTAGTCCATGGTATTTGTCCCATAGTATTTTGGCCATAGGTTTCACCTAAATAGAACCCATTTTTTGAGTGTTCGTAAATATAAGGTGGAGTAAATATAAAAAAATGTTTTATTTGTTTACCATACCTCTCGTTTATTTATATTTTTTATTAATTTACCATACCTCTTTTACAAATATGGTATTTGGCCCATAGGATTCACTTAAATAAAACCTCTTTCTTGAGCCTTCATAAATAGAACGAGGGTTATGGACTAAATATAAAAAGAGGTTTTATTTATTTACGATACATCTAGTTTATTTATATTTTTATTTATTTACCATACCTTTTGAGTAAGTATAAAAAGACGTTTTATTTATTTACCATACCTCCACTTTACTTATATTTTTATTTGTTTACACCCTTACAGGTATATAAGGTGATTTATGGAGTAAATATAAAAAATGTTTTATTTATTTACCATACCTCTCATTTATTTATATTTTTATTAATCTACCATACCTCTTTTATAAATATGGTATTTGGCCCATAGGATTCACTTAAATAAAACCTATTCTTGAAAATGGGCGAATGGAAGGTTGTAAGTCCTAATTTCAAGGGCTAAATTTACCTTTTTTACCCTCTCCCTTAAAATAAGGTGGGCTATTTGAGGTGATTTGTAAAAATGTACTATGATACAAAATATTCGCCCACTAAAAATTTAAAACCCCTTAATTTTGCCAAAGGGCGAACATTCGCCCCTAAAATTATCCTTGTCTGCCGCACTTTGCTCAATGTTGCCTCTGCTGCACTTTGCTCAATGCTACTTGTTTCTACACTACCCGAGTGTATCGCTACATGGCTCTCCATTTTGTTGTTGTCTTTGAATAGGCCACTACTGCTGCAATAACCACTGAGAATGGGTATATGAGTACTTCCCCATACTAAGAAATAAATCCTCAATCCACCTGCACACTAAATGAGGCTCTCCATGCTTATTCACGGCTCCCTAGGATCAGGGTGTACTTCTGGCATGGTTCTTGTGTACTATAATCAACACTTCTATGCTTAGCCATATTTTACATTTAATTCTTCATTAACGTGCAATAAATATCAATCATGGTCATTATGGAGTCAATTTATACCTCTGCAAATCATGGTCCTATGTGTCTTGACCCAACAATTTCTGCAGCCACCATTACTCCTATAACACCAACCTTCTACATGCATTTACTTAGCTACGGACTCATTCATCCTCATACTCCATCATATACCTCTTTACAACAATATCATAGCTTTTTCACTTCGTAACTTCTTATTAAAAATATTTTACGAAATCACAAAATCCTGATTGGCCTTTAGCTCCTTCTTGCTTAGCCTTTTATCACATTCCTCCATGCGACCGTTTCATATTACCACCATCTTCATTCTCCTTTGTATTGCAATATCGGAGCTCGTACATATCATAACTTTAATTATAATGACCTTTTGAAATCATGAGCTTATGATTTTACCTTTAGCTACTTTTTCTCAACTTGTTATTTTGCATCATGGAACCGAGAGCTATGGCCAATGGCTTAATGCTAAGGCGTTAAGGCCTTAAAATCCTACTGGAGGCCTATCTTCCTTTATTGACTTCTCTCTCCCTTTGTTATTCTGGGTTTCTATGTCCACACACCAACATACATAGGAGCCCCTTTCATCGGAACTTTTCCATAAATCATTTGCCCAAGACTTGTGAAACGTTGAGCTCCAAAATTCATCATAGCACTTAGGTGCTAACCCTGCTCTGCACCCTTGGTCCTTTGGGTCCCCCATGACCAAGAGCCACCACATTGTAGCTCCCTTTATTGGGACTTCCTTCCTATTCCAATTTCAGAGGAGTTTTGGAATTCCAACCTCCGAAATACTTCATAGCGCTTGGGTGCTAGACATGCTCTTCACCCTTGGTTCTTTGAACTCCACAACCAAGTGCCAACACAACATTGGAGCTCATGGTCCCATAAATTTTCTTCAAATGCAATTACGAGGGAGTTATGAAAATTCCAACCTTTGAAGTTCCGACCTCTGAGATGACGCCATGCTAATGTTATCAACTCCACATGGCATCTCCTTAGTGGTGACATGTGTCACTTGGATTTTCCCTATTAGGCCACCCAATTTTGTCGAATTTGACTACCACATGTCCATAATACAGCCATTTCATGTTCACATCAACTTCCTCAATAGTGGTTGAGGTCCAATCAACTTCCGCTATGTGTCTTGTCTTGAGGAGAGAGAAATGGTCCCTCAAACCTTTGGTTTTGCAACAATTTCCTTTGTAATACTTATTCTCCACATCCTCAGCACCTTTTAAAGAATTTCATTCATACGAATGTATGAGACACTTAAAACCAAAATTTCTAAACCTTCAAGGTTTTTCTTCCCTCATGCCATTTTAGGTCCTTTTTTAAATAAACTGTCGAAGTCCCAACGCTTTGAGATTCTGAAATGCTTCCATGTGTCTTGTCTTGCTGAGGTTCCAATGTGCCCAACCTACTAAAAATTGGCTCTAATATTTAGTCCAATGTTCTTTCCTTCTAAGGTTCCAGATTGCTCTAACCTGCCAAAGTTTTGTCCTTTGATATTTCAGCCTCCTGAAGCTCGAGGTTCTGATATGACCATCCTTCCAAAAGTTGGGGTCTGAAATTTGACCTGCTGAGGACTTCAAGACCCTAAATTAGGCAATCAATAAATTTTTATCTCAATGGCCATTCATGGAATTCCACATACCATTGTAAATACGTTTCAAAGCACTTTCCAGTGTTGAAGGTCTAATGTACTTTTTGAGCCCATTCCCTACCTGAAAAATGGCTACAAAATGTTTGCCATTGTTTCCACCTTGGCTCTTCTTCTTCTACCTAGAACCCTTTCTTAGATGGAATTTTGCAAGGCTCCACATACTATTGGAGACATATTTTAGGGCACTAACCAATTGTTCCAACTCTGGGATTATTTGAGTTGATCTCTTGAGGTAGAACCTCCTCAAAAGTTTGGGGCTCCCAACCATCATAGTAATCTTTTTATGGCTTCTCCAATAAGCCTAGTACTGTGATGATTCTCTAAAAATAAATTCATCAATCATGGATATCCCCACATGATTGACACATCCAGCACATTAAACTAGTCCAATTACCATCATAGTTAGACTAGGGAACATCAAGGCCAACATATGTTTCCACAAAAATTCTTTCCATTTGGTTGACATCAATGCCAACACTCTTGCTAGCAATTGGATAATACATCTTTAATCCCCTACATCCACTTCCTTTCTTCCACGTGGGGACTAACCTTATGGACCTAACTTGACTGTGGGCTTTGTGTCATTCCACACTTCTGTTGCACCATGTCTTCTTCTACCCACAACATAATATATTGTTGTGTACTCCCCCTAAATGCATGTTGGTTGCACTCTCTTCTTCTCCTGCAATGCTGTTACATTTAAAATAAACAGATTCACCACTATAATTAGAAAGGGGCTTGGTCATACGTTCATTGTTCAAATCCATCTCACTTTTTTATATGGGATTTATGATTGCAGACAAAATTATCTTCCCTAGGTTTGGGGGCTAACCTACAACAATAGAGAGACATGGAACACAATTCTTTCCTTAAAGTAAATAGATGACGGAATGAAACCTACCTAGAATATTTTGTGGGCTTCACTCCTTTATCTTGAATGCTCCAATTGTAGCTCCGATTGCCAAAATTAGAATATGTACAGTTAGATAACACAAGCCAAGAAACTAAGAGATCTATGTAGTATCATCTAAATAATCTATTCAATAGATCAACATGGTATTAAAATACATGAAATAACAACATCACATATAGGAAAAAAAGAATTCTTTGCATTAATATAAATGTAAGGAGTTTACAACCATAAATAGGTGATGATCTTGTATAAGAGCTCCTATAGGCTAACTTTTCCTTTCCTTGTCACAATGTGCACCTCCAATCACCCTAAATGCATGAAATGAAACCTCTCAAAACAACATCATAAGGGTAGAATAACTCTCCAAAAACCAACCTCTTGCATATGGAAGGCTATAAATATATAGAGGAGTGGGGTAAGTTGGCAGTTATTATCTAATTACCAATCTAAGGTTTTAGATCCACCTTTGATGGGAAGATGAGATCAAAGGATAAGGGATGGAAACTTCAAGGTAGGATAGGATAGGATCTAGATGTTTTATCTCATGTAAATGGTTGTAACAAATTTTGGAAGCTTCTGGAAAAGGAGGCTTCCAAAATTTCTTTCTTTTTCTCGCATTTCTAGAACCAACACACATGCAAAGGGGAGAAACCTGTAGGTATCAACACAAGCCACAATGGAGAAACTTGTAGGTGAATGCTGTCCAGTAAGAGGCCAGGGTGTGTTGGTCCTAAAACTAGCTCAGATGATGTAGGTCATGGCAGAAACTATGAGCAATGAAAGAGACATGCTTTGGGATTTGTGCAAGATGATGACAAGGGGGAATAGGATGTTGATTGATCCCTTTAGGAGGTCCATTGATCATATGTGAAAAAATTTCCGATAACAGATTCCCCTTAAAGTGAAAAGTTAGAAATGACGACTGATGACTAAAGTTCTTTAGCTTGGGACATGTCAGGATCAAGAACAACTCGTGAGCTTCAACTATTAGAATATATTTTCATCATGACAGCTCTGTTATTGAGGGAGGCATACCCATACTCAACACATAAGCTAACATAACATGTAGAATGATCAAAATGTGCACCCACAGATGATAACTGGTGGACCCATGACTCGATGACTGTTTGTATGATTGTGGACATCATACATTGTGATCTCTGATGAGCCCCAAAAATGGGCAATTATTTGGGCTCATTCAACCTCCTAATTTGACTTAATCCACCATTCTCATTAGTTTATTGGATGTTTTTTATTATATTTATGCTAATAGAGTGAATTTGGTTAGTCATTATGCCAACAAGTCTAATGGGTGCTTTGTGTAGCCTTTTTGGTCAATTTGGAGACAAAATTGAAGGTCTTAATGAGCACTTGGCAGCCAAATTCGTGGGAAGACAAGGGAGAGGATTTGTAGGAAGGTGTCCCCTTCATTTATGGGCCCTTACCTCGAATTCTCCACCATCAGCTCGGAGTTCAAGGGCCACCGAATCAATCAACACAAGGACAGCCAAGCAAGTCAAGTAGGACTGCTGTTAACTACAAGTCTCGGGTAGCCGAGTCCCTAAATTTTAGGAGGACTGTTGGGTCCTCAAATTGTATAAATAAGAAGGCTTAGGGCCTCATTTTGGTTAGCCAGTGGATGTTAGCTAGTTATCCAGTAGATAGTAGCTAGTGGTTAGTCATTTTGCAGCCATTAGTTAGCTAGTTTGTAGTTCGATTTTTATGCAATAGATTAGCTTTGCTTTCAGCTCATTTTCAAGTCCTTCTTGTGGACAGTTTTGATGTAACTCTTCATTTCTTGATCAATAAAGATGAATCCAGCTTTGCACCAGCTCTAAATCTCTCTTGGGAGGCTGTAGCTCTTGGGGTTGGGCCCATCTCAAGCGCCCAGTACCTCCTTCGTTTATCTTTATGTGTTTGCTGCGTTCTTAAAATAAAATCTGCTATTTAGATTTAGATCTTGCTTCGTTATTTAGATTTCTTTTGATGGTTAAAGTAGCTGTTTATGTTTAGAATATATTGGTAGGATAATAACAGGAAAAAGCTCCAAAAAAGGGTCAGCAAACGCTTTTGGTTTCACCTCTTCCTTATTGGATCAGGGGTTGGAGTTGAAGTAACCATGTTGTCCCAAACAGAAACACTTTCTTTGCTTCACCATGCAATCATTAGTGTTTGAATCTCATTCGTAGAACTTGATATTAGTTTGGATGCATGCTTAGGTTTATGATCACTTAGTTTCATAGCTGTTTCACATGGTTTCATTGCAAATAAACTTCTGTTCATTTCCTTTTGCTGTTAGGTCAGATTAGAGTGAAGTAACTAGGTCATAGGTTTTATAACTAGATCTTTGTTTTCTTGCATGTCTTTGTTTGTTCAGTTTGAAAAACCACTTGCAGAGTACCTGTTATCCTTCCTTACCTGCCCATACTCCATCCAACCTACCTGCTTCATCCTTCACTTATAAACCTTACCTTACATTTGCCTCATCCGCTTACTTTGCGATGATTCTCATCTTCTTGTGCAACATCGCTTCCTCCATCCTTGAACAAATCCAATCGCTCCTTAGCCTCATCCACCAAGTCCTAGACCTCTTCACACCCCTATTTCACCTCCATACTCATTCCTCCATATTTTTCCCTCCATCCATGCTCCAAAATCCCATTTTGAAACATCTTGTAGAAGAATTACAGAACATCCCGTAGAACTTCTGAACTTCCTGTAGAAACCCCTGCAGACTTCCTGTAGAAGCTCATAAACGCGGTTTCTTGGCAACCAAACTTTGTGAAACTCTCTGGAAGGGTGCTAGGGACTCCTTAGACCCTCTCTGAACCTTCCCGACCTATTCCAAGCATTTCTCCTCCTTGATCCACCTCTGCACAGTCAAAAATAGTTAAAAGCACATGCATGATAATTCCAACAACTTAATCAAAAATACAAAAAGATGTTTTCTTCAGATAGAGGTAGTCTAGACACATGTATTTTACCTTCATAGAAGTAATGGCATCTCTCTCAGTAGTTTGCATGCTCTCCTTTGCATCAGTAGGACTAGCTGGTAGAATTAGGGTTGCTAGGGTTTGCGTTTCTTTTTGGCTTTCAGTTTCTTTTTGCAATTAGATTAGCTTCCTTCGATTTAGCTTTCATCCATCAATTAAAAAGCTTCTTCTAAGAGCTCATAGAAGTTGGCTTAAGCTCCTAGTGGACTTGTGCCAGCTGACCAAGTGACAGCTGCGGCAAGAGCTAGTACTTGTACATACAGCACCGTCGCTTCCAAGTTTGTTACGAACTACCGGGTTGATAAAATTAAAGAAGGGAGTTCCAGGAGTTGTAGCATTATTGCTACAATACTAGAGCCCACCATCTTTTTGGCGCCGCTGCCGGGGAAGCGTCAGAGTATTGGTGATTGCCGCTTTTCTTCTATTTTCCACTACAATCTTCTGCTAAGTAGTTTATTTCATTTCCATTATGCAATTTCGTTTATGCAAAAGTAGATTAGCATTTCCCGCTTTCATAGATTAGCATTTCAATTTCGCAATTTCATTTCTGCAAGCGTAAGATTAGCATTTCAATTCCGCAAGCGTAGCCTAGCATTTCATTTCTGCAATTTCATTTGAGCAAAATAGATTAGTCATTTCTTGCTTTCATTCCAATTCCGCATTTTCATTTCAGCAAGATAGTTAGTTGCAGTTCAATCTATTTCAGTTTTGCAGGTAGAAGTAGAAAAAAGAAAAAATCAACCAAAAAGATTTCCTTTCATGCCTAGTAGGAGTAGATATAAGTTAGAAAAATATTTTCACAACACCCCCCTTTGCTTCACACAGCCAACCTTCTCTCTTCTTCGATGGCTGTGACTAAGAAGAACCCCTGGGTGGACATCAAGACATATCTGAAGAACCTCTAGGGGAGAAGAAGAAGAAAACATTCCTCTGGAGCAAATGGCTACAAGCAGAAATGTTGGGAGCAGTACCTTATCCAAAAATGAATTTGCAAATCAGATTGAAGATTTCAAGAGTGATATGAGGCAGTTTCTTGCCATGCAACTGGATACCTTGCGGATCCAAAAGAAGCAAGAAGAAGCCAAGAGGGCTTTGGCCATTTTTTGCTCTAGGTGCACTAGAAAGCATCCTAGGAACGAATGTCCAATGCACTCCCTAGAAGTGTGTTTCATCTGTGAAGAATACCATCCTATAGATCAGTGCCCTTCCTTACCCAGAATCAAAGCTGCATACCAGAGAGCCAAAGGAGCCACTGAATCACTCTATTATATGAACCAAAGGAGGCCGCATGGACCTAGAGCTTACCAGCAAGAACTACAAGGGACACCTGAGACCTATTATGACCCCTACCAAGCCACTTTCATGCCTTCTTGGGGTCCCCCTGCTCATCCTTACTGGTTCACACCTCCTCCTTGCTCCTTCACAGATCCATATTATGCCCAACCAGTTGCTCATTCATTTCACTCTTATGCTCAGCCATAGCCTCAGTGGAATGCACCTCATCAGGGGTGGAGGCCCCAGTACAACTCTCATCCCGCTCATTTTCCTCCACCACCTGCTCATCCAGAACCATCGCCTCCTCCTCCACCAAGGCAACCCCAAATGCCCACCCAACCACAATGCCATCCATCTCCATCTCAATCATACATCCCCACTCAACTACCCGTACCACCATCTCCAAACCCACACATTGGAGCAGCTCAACCCAATTGCAAAGCTGAGGCACATGTGCAAATGACTCCTTTTGAGCTCAATGATGTTCACCAAAGCTCAGGAAGAGTGTTGTAAAATAGAGATTATATTGACAACATTGAAGGACCAATGGAAAAAGAAGATTCCAAACAGGAGATCAAAGAACCATGGGCTGCACTTGATGAAGAGAAGAGATCAGAATCAGAGATCGAGAGAGTTCCTTCATGGTTACCATCAAATCATCCATGTACTCAAGAGAAAGATCAGCAAAAAGAGGAAGATGAGAAGGTCATGATAGAAGGTGACATGAAGAATGATCCAGATCAGCAAAAGGACCAAGGATATCAAAGCTATATTGAGATATGGTCTCAGAAGGTGACTAAGTTGCAGCGGTACTCTCTTCCTCAGCTATGTTTGATCCCTTCAAAATCATACCATTTGGTCTCTAAAGTCTGGATAGTTGTCCAAGCATGCATTTCGAGCCTTCACATCATTTTTTCTCTAATCTCGATGTGCACATGGCTCCATTGGAAGTATTCTTATACTTGAAAATGATTTTGTTTTTCAAGTAGGGTAGGGTAGAAGAAAAAAAAAAAAAAAAAAAAGAGAAAAAAATGAAAATAAGAAGAAAATAAAAATCTAAGGTGAAAACCTCCTCAGAGGTGCCTTAGATTGGCTCATTGATTGAAAACCTCCATGAGGCGGTCAATGGGTTGGAAAGAAGAGAAAATAAAAGGGAATAAGATCCTTGGGTAAAAACCTCCCTTGGAGGCGCCCAAGGCAGGCAATTAGGGTGAAAACCTCCATGAGGCGCCCTAGTCATTTTTCAAAAAAAAAAAGAAGAGAAAAAGAAAAAGAGAAATAAAACTAATTTCCATTGGCTAATTTCAGGTTGCAGCATGGACATTGCAGGGCAGGAGGATCATTCACAACCAAGTCCAAGGGAGTTTTGTGCCTTCTACAGGAAGTTCTGTATTTCTACAGGAAACATCCTGTAGAACCTTCAAGCGAGCCAGATTCGATTTTGGAAGGGAATCTAAAGCTTGGAATCTATTGGTTATGCCTGCAAGCATCCATGTTTCCATCCCTCACCCATTTTCCATCATTTTTTTTCATGTCATTGTGCTTCTTTCCTCAAAACTGTGTTTTCTACAGGAAGTTCCTGTAGGAATTACAAGAAGTTAAAAATGGATTGAAAAAAGTGGTTTGGTGAACATGGTAGCTTCCTCAAGGGTTCAGAAGTCCTCATGCAATCTTCCAACTCCTCCTCCATCATCTCCATACCTGCATCACAGCCCAAATTCATTTTTCATACCATGCAACAACAATGCAAAATGCCTTGAAGCAAAAATACCTAGAACAAAATTTGTTTTTGCCATAACTTGAAAACCATGCATCCATTTGAAAAACCATTTTATGGGGAATTGTACAAGGGTGATGGCAACATGCCTGAGCAGTTTCAGCCAATTCTGGTGCACGGTTTCCAAGAAATTAGCCTCCATCGCCATCAGCCATTTTTGCATTTTCTCCATATCCGTGCATCCGTTTCAAAACCTGTTTCATGGGGATATGCATATGAGTGATGGTAACCTACCCAAGCAATTTCAGCTGATTCCGATGCACGGTTTCCGAGAAATCGATCTCTGAAATCTTCAGCCATTTTCCATTTTTCTCGAAATCCGTGCATCCATTGATCACGATTTTGCTATGGGAGGTGCATAATGATGATAGGAACATGCTCAGCAAGTTTCAGATTGATCCGGTTTACCGTTTGGGAGCAATGGCGAAAATAAGTTCTGGTCTGGTGAAAATTCAGCAGCAGCAGCTTCAAGGTGCAGATCTGAGCGTGGAAATGGACTCCTACAGCATGCATCTGGCTAGAGGACACCTGCACAAGGAAAACAACCAAAAATTAGCAGCCAAGCCACATGCAATCAGAAAAACCAATGCATGCAGCAAATGACAGGCCATAGCAGCCATTTGACTTCAGGTACGTGACTAAAACTTGTTCTTCTGTTGCATGAATCTAATTCAAGAAATGCATGAACGAATGGAATGGTGAAATTAAGCCACGAATATAGGAAGGTTAACTTGACATCCAGTTCTCTAGCACTCATGAGAAAATCACGCAGCATGCATGGATCAGTCATGCACGTGAAATTTAAAAAACACAGACAGTGTGGATATTCTAAACTCCAGTGCAACTAATGGTAAGTGATTACAGGCAGAGAACAAATAGTTAACCACTGCAGTTCATGATAGCACAACAGTTTGCATGGGCCAGCACACGTCTTTGCCACCTCACTCCACCAAGAATCACGCAGAAATTAATGAGCGCTCAGCTGAAATTCATAGACTGTTATTCAACTTGCACTTGCAACATGTTCAACTGAAGTATACATCCTCTGCTTCCACAATCGGCTTAACCTATCATCCTTCGCTGATTTTTTTTGGCCTGTTCAAAATTCTCCCGCATACCAAGAACGTGCAGAGGCGCAGAGACATCCTATAGAATCCGGCTAGCATTCTACAGGAAGACGTTTTACAGGAAGTACAGCATAGCCTTCCGGAGCAGTCTGACAGAGATGGAGGATACAAGACAAGGTGGGATGAATGAAAATCCAAGGGACATGGTGTTGTCAGACAATGATGCTGGACAAAACACAACTGTTATTGCATCTTTTCAAGAAACACATGTTGATTCTGGACAGTCAAAACAGCCTATTTCAATTCCAATATTGGGAGAAATAAATGAAGACCATGCAGGGAGATGTGTAACAGAGGCTACTCAGCAGGATGCTTTTTTTTTTTTTTTGCCAGAAATGCAAGGACCATCAGCATCCTCATTGGATGAGAACTGCAATGAAGACACAGGAAACTATGCTGCTGGGAAGGATGTCGTGATGGCTAACTTGCAAGGATGTCCAGGACCATTGGTGGATGAACGTATTGAGATTAGTAGTTTTGAGGATTCTTCACAGCCTTCTCAGAAGTCAAAGGAATCAATAGAAGCACAAGGGATCTCAGAATCACTATTGGATAAAAGCATCGAGACTACAGAGTTTCTACAGGCAGAAGTTCCTCCGGGGGACTTTCAGGGAATGCCTGAATTTGTATCAGATAAAATCAGTGATGAAAGGACACAAGAACATGTTGTCATGATATGTGTTGGAATAAATGGTGAACTGAACTGTTGGAAAAAAATGAATGAAGAGTTTTGGCCAAAGATATCAGTCCTTCTAACAGTGAGGAAGAAGAGCAGAAAGGGGGAGAAGATGAAGGCTGCCACAGCCCAGCTGAAAGGAAAATCGCCCACAGCCAAGCAAGATACAGTGGTGCTGTCTGTTTCTACAGGAAGCCAGAAAACGTAGCTACAGGACTTTCTACAGGAAGTTTGGAAAAGGGAAGCAAAAGGAGAAATCGGCCGAGATTTCAGCTAGGGAGGCCACCAGGGCCATCAAAGATGAGGAGAGAGATTGGTTGCTCAGAGGATGAGCAACACTTTCAGTAGGGGGGTGATGATGAGCCCCAAAAATGGGCAATTATTTGGGCTCATTCAACCTCCTAATTTGACTTAATCCACCATTCTCATTAGTTTATTGCATGTTTTTGATTATATTTATGCTAATAGAGTGAATTTGGTTAGTCATTATGCCAACAAGTCTAATGGGTGCTTTGTGTAGCCTTTTTGGTCAATTTGGAGACAAAATTGAAGGTCTTAATGAGCACTTGGCAGCCAAATTCGTGGGAAGACAAGGGAGAGGTTTTGTAGGAAGGTGTCCCCTTCATTTATGGGCCCTTACCTCGAATTCTCCACCATCAGCTCGGAGTTCAAGGGCCATCGAATCAATCAACACAAGGGCAGCCAAGCAAGTCAAGTAGGACTACTGTTAACTATAAGTCTTGGGCAGCCGAGTCCCTAAATTTTAGGAGGACTGTTGGGTCCTCAAATTGTATAAATAAGAAGGCTTAGGGCCTCATTTTGGTTAGCCAGTGGACGTTAGCTAGTTATCCAGTAGATAGTAGCTAGTGGTTAGTCATTTTGCAGCCATTAGTTAGCTAGTTTGTAGTTCGATTTTTATGCAATAGATTAGCTTTGCTTTCAGCTCATTTTCAAGTCCTTCTTGTGGACAGTTTTGATGTAACTCTTCATTTCTTGATCAATAAAGATGAATCCAGCTTTGCACCAGCTCTAAATCTCTCTTGGGAGGCTGTAGCTCTTGGGGTTGGGCCCATCTCAAGCGCCCAATACCTCCTTCGTTTATCTTTATGTGTTTGCTGCATTCTTAAAATAAAATCTGCTATTTAGATTTAGATCTTGCTTCGTTATTTAGATTTCTTTTGATGGTTAAAGTAGCTGTTTATGTTTAGAATATATTGGTAGGATAATAACAGGAAAAAGCTCCAAAAAAGGGTCAGCAAACGCTTTTGGTTTCACCTCTTCCTTATTGGATCAGGGGCTGGAGTTGAAGTAACCATGCTGTCCCAAACAGAAACACTTTCTTTGCTTCACCATGCAATCATTAGTGTTTGAATCTCATTCGTAGAACTTGATATCAGTTTGGATGCATGCTTAGGTTTATGATCACTTAGTTTCATAGCTGTTTCACATGGTTTCATTGCAAATAAACTTCTGTTCATTTCCTTTTGCTGTTAGGTCAGATTAGAGTGAAGTAACTAGGTCATAGGTTTTATAACTAGATCTTTGTTTTCTTGCATGTCTTTGTTTGTTCAGTTTGAAAAACCACTTGTAGAGTACCTGTTATCCTTCCTTACCTGCCCATACTCCATCCAACCTACCTGCTTCATCCTTCACTTATAAACCTTACCTTACATTTGCCTCATCCGCTTACTTTGCCATGATTCTCATCTTCTTGTGCAACATCGCTTCCTCCATCCTTGAACAAATCCAATCACTCCTTAGCCTCATCCACCAAGTCCTAGACCTCTTCACACCCCTATTTCACCTCCATACTCATTCCTCCATATTTTTCCCTCCATCCATGCTCCAAAATCCCATTTCGAAACATCCTGTAGAAGAATTACAGAACATCCTGTAGAACTTCTGAACTTCCTGTAGAAACCCCTGCAGACTTCCTGTAGAAGCTCATAAACGCGGTTTCTTGGCAACCAAACTTTGTGAAACTCTCTGGAAGGGTGCTAGGGACTCCTTAGACCCTCTCTGAACCTTCCCGACCTATTCCAAGCATTTCTCCTCCTTGATCCACCTCTGCACAGTAAAAAATAGTTAAAAGCACATGCATGATAATTCCAACAACTTAATCAAAAATACAAAAAGATGTTTTCTTCGGATAGAGGTAGTCTAGACACATGTATTTTACCTTCATAGAAGTAATGGCATCTCTCTCAGTAGTTTGCATGCTCTCCTTTGCATCAGTAGGACTAGCTGGTAGAATTAGGGTTGCTAGGGTTTGCGTTTCTTTTTGGCTTTCAGTTTCTTTTTGCAATTAGATTAGCTTCCTTCGATTTAGCTTTCATCCATCAATTAAAAAGCTTCTTCTAAGAGCTCATAGAAGTTGGCTTAAGCTCCTAGCGGACTTGTGCCAGCTGACCAAGTGACAGCTGCGGCAAGAGCTAGTACTTGTGCATACAACACCGTCGCTTCCAAGTTTGTTACGAACTACCGGGTTGATAAAATTAAAGAAGGGAGTTCCAGGAGTTGTAGCATTATTGCTACAATACTGGAGCCCACCAATCTCTATATAACTCCTAAAATCGTAGCTTGGAAGGATGAAGCTAGATTTGGGGTCTTCTATCTCCTTCACACAACCAACCAATGTATGAGTCTAACCATGTGAATCAATGAGTTGAGGTCGAACATGGTAAAACCATCTAATTACAAACCGATGATGTAAGTTGTTAAAAGGCATGAGAGAAACTGTTGATGATGTTAATGGATCTCAAGGTACTATAGTACAATCTATATGGTCTGATTAAATGAGTTGATGTCGAACACCACATAGAATATTTCGATCAAAGGACATTGATGTAAACATATCATTGAGAATGAGGAAACTTTCCATTGATGTATGCAAGTACCAAGGTACCAAAGGGTGTTTCTAGGTCAAGTTCCTAGATGATGTGTCAATGTCAATAGGAAGTGACCCATCGCAAGAGGGCCTTGATGTATCCACCATCAATGAAATGAAACATGTATCATGATTGAGATAGAATGATGTTGATACGGAACTCGAACAGGAAAGGAAAACATGGAATGAAGGCTTAAGAGTATTGTAATGAATATCAACTGAATGACTTCTCTTGAACACACCAGCAACACTAAATGGAGTTGGCAACATTGACTCAAAACCTAAATGGAGGCTCTAAAACTAGTATGATAACTAAAATAAAAGTAGATTACCCAACCCAACAGCCAAGAAGATGAAGTAGAATATTGTTGTGTTCAAGAGTGACTTGCTACCATTAGCAAATGGAATACCCTAAGGTCTTCCCAATTTCACAAACCATAATTGTCAGTACCTCTTTATTTTTTAACAAGATTGAGGAGGATAACATATGCTTTATCGATAAGTCCATCTTTTGGATGAATCCCTCCAAGTATATTTAACGAACTCTGAGAAGGAGTGGTTCGGCCTTGTCATGTTAGACAAGTCCATCATTGTTTGATGTTTTAACGAGTCTAGCGAAGGTAAAACTCAACATCGTTTTCATGCTTAGAGATTTTGAAAAAGAGGCGAAAAAGGAAACTCCATATTTCCCTTTTCATAAATAGTCTCTCATGTCCAAAAATGTAGAAAACAATACTCAAGAGAACCTCTTAGCCATGTTCAACTAAGGATTTTATTTTTCATAGATAGTCTTTCTCAGTCTGGAAAAGGGTTAAACTTATTCTGTCTTTTCATTTACATTTACGAGTTCGAAAAGACAAGTGCTCAACAATATTTTCATATTTTGGGAGTCTAAAAGGAGTTGAAAGAGGACTCCAAGGGGTTCCTTTTTTGTAGGTTAACAGAGCCCGAAAAACAAATAAAAGTATACACCTTGGTTAAAATAACCTATTTAAAGCATGATAAAAACTTGTTAACAATTGTTGAACTGCTCAAAACACCACAATAAGGATTAAACATACCTATTTCATAGTAAAAATGAAGTATATCTAGGTCACAACATTAAATATGAATAAACTAATGCAAGAAATTAACATAAATACTCAAAATGACTATTCATTTTCACCATTTCACGTTTACCTTCAACAATGATAACTTTGAGCTATTTTTCCCTCAATCTTCTACAACTAATTATGGCCAATTCAATGGATCATTCTGAGTACCAGAGATTTTAGGTAGGAGATAAAACCCTTCTCTTTCTTTTCATGGTCCATTTTTGAGATTTAATGCAATTTTTTTGAGGTTTTGAGGGCCATGGGGTTATCAAAGAATATGCCCAAGGACCAACACACCCCCTTAGTATCGAAATCTGCGTTGTACCTAGCCAGAATAAAACTCTTGGGAGAGGTGGAATGCCCTATCATGCACTATTGACATGTGTTGGGTGTGGAATGCTAACTTTTTTATTATTTTTCCCTCAATTTTTGTCAAGTTTTTTGCATGAGAAGGAACCTAATGAATCTCTAGTTAATGTTTCAGGTGTTCATTAGCACAAAATGGAATTCATTTGGAGAGAAAGATAACATGAGGAACATGAGTTAAATGCATCAAATGATCCTGCTACCATCTAGGCACTGAAATACTATGGATTGATAAAATTCTTCTGGCTTCTAGGTATGACACAACAGATGGAATTTTTGAAATATCTTGTTCATTCGTGGGATGTTCAGGCAGAAGCATTCAAGTTTGGGGAACATCTACTTGAGATAAAGGTAGATGATATCTACTTCTTGATTGTTTTATCCAAGAGGTGTGCCCCCATCTCTCTCCTAGGTGGGAGAAGTGGTGCGAAGACAGTGAAATATTATATCGCTACCTATTGTAGACATGGTGCCCACCCAAATGGGGATGGAAATATCAACATAAAAGACGTAACCCAATCACCCTTGAGAAAGGCCATGTTCACTATTGCAAGATTGGTAGGTAGCTCAACACTTCACGTACCAAGTAGATCGTACATGTAGTACAGGGTGGAGTGTCTAGAGCTAACATTTTTCAACTGAAGTGAGGAGGTTTTGGTCAATATGAAAGAACAATTTACTAACATAAGAGAGGGGAAGTTAAATAACTTTGGATATGGTTTGATCTTAGTCACTTTTTCTCTAGAATGACTACCAATACTTCAACCTCAGTAGATCATACTCAATCCTATTGATATGAGGGCCCCACAGATGAGTAGGTGGATTGATAATATGTTCCGACATGCATGTCCATCAATGATCAACCTCTCACCAGCCTTATTTGGGTGGTTTCATTGACATTTCATCATGATTAACGACTATCCTTATGTAGGGATGGATTTTTTGTGATGATCCCAAGCTTGTGCTACCTGAGGGTGAGAAATGGGATGCTTGAGGTAAAATATTTTTACCATTTAATTTTTTGAAAGTTTTACAATTTTTTTGTGTTTTTTTGTGTGTTTGTTTGTTTGTTTTTTTTTTTTTTTTTTTTATGTTTACTGAGACTAAACTATTGATGTTTTCATGCAGATATTGGATTAAATTGAACAATGCATGCTTCATATCTTCTTCGATCAAAGAGACAACTAGATAAGGAGGCAGTGGAACTAGTACAGGTCACTGCAGTAGGATGGGATGTGCTACAGGAACTTGAGGTAGCTGAGATCCTATCAAAGGTAGAGTGCCACTTGGAGAAACCAACAAATGGAATTGATGAGATCGTGGTTGATCATATTCTAATGTGACTTCAGTGATATACTATCAGAGTACCTAGTCGTATTGGTTTATTACTGCGCAAGATATCTCGTGTAGTGTCATTCTATGATGAGCACTATTGATTTGTCTACTTAGATCTTTGCATGTAGTTTTTATATGGGCGATGTAGCCATATGTGTCTCAAGGAACAAATTTTTGTAAAACAAAACTTAATATATATATATATATAGAGAGAGAGAGAGAGAGAGAGAGATATTTTCAGTGCTTCCTAGTTTCTATTACGCTTTCAATATGATGTGATTTGAATTGAAGCTTCTTTACATTCGTTGAAAATGTCTATCTAAAACATAATTAGCAAGGGAATTTTCTAATGTGTTTAGATTTCCAGAAATATGTTGATATCACACTCCCAAAACCATGTGAAGGATGTTGGAAGTAATGCTTCCATGTAATGAGTGAGTTGTCATTGTGAGTACCTAGGTGCCGATCTAGAAGTAGTCAGTTTCCTATGTGTAAGTTGTAATAGCTATCTAGATGTGTCATTGTCAGTGATCTAGATACTATAAATATGTAATCCTGGAAATCAATAAAAGACAAGGTGTGTGATTTGTTTTGTGTGTACATTTTTTCTCACTCTCTTCAAATTTTTGACATGGTATCAGAGCCTGTTCTAGATTGACTCCTTTGTAAATAAATTAGGGTAGGAGATTATGTTGTGTGAAGTGTTTGTATGGATTTGTAGATCTGTTTGTTCTATTGTTCTAGGTGGCATAAAGCATTTCATTACGATCGTGTTTGGTTACATTTCATCTCTACTCGGTATATATAGTTAAAGACATTAATCTGTTATGAAACCAGCTCATAAAAAGATAGAAAAGATAGATCAACGCCTTAGAATTCAGCCTCTTTGAGGGGGCAACCTCCTTTACATTACACAAATGAATGATTCTTTGATGATTCAAATGACAAAACCTCCTTTCTATATATAGGAGTCTAAGGAGTCACAATATAACCCACCCAACCTAACAATAATAATATAAAGGCACAAAAATAACAATAGAGGGATTCTATGGGGCACAATAATAATAATATGGGGACAATAGGGGCACAACAATATTAATAAGGGATACAACTACAATAGTAATTGGGTAATCACTAGTATTATAGGGACCTAACATGCCCCTCTCCTTCAAAAAAGTGTTGTCCTCAATGCTTGAGTAGTTCTAGATGCTTCTGTATAAAATTCTCATCCTCCCATGTGGAATCTTCAGCGGATAAGCTCTTCCACTTGATGAGATACTCCAAAATTGATCGATTTCATAGCTGTCGAGTTCTTGTTTCCGTGACTACTTCCGGTTCCAATATAATTTTCCCTTCCTCATCAAGTTCTGGCATTGTTTGAACTGGGAGCTTGTCGCCTATAACCTTCTTTAAACATGAAACATGGAAAACGGGGTGCACTCGAGAAGCTGCGAGAAGCTCCAATTTGTATGCCATAGTACCAATCTTTTGCAACACCTTGTACAGACCATAATACTTTGGTGATAATTTATTATCCTTCTTAGCTTGCTTGAGGGACATTTGTTTATATGGTTGTAGCCATAGGATTACTCAATCGCCTACATCAAAACTTCTTTCGTTGTGATGTTGATCTGCCTGTTGTTTCATTCTATTCTACGCCAACACGAGGTTATCCTTTAAGAGTTGGAGGACTTGTTGTTGATTCTCGATGTGATGTTCCACTGCTTGAACCTTAGAATTTTATCTTAAATATGATGTGATGGAGAGTGGTTGATATCCATAAAGTGCCATAAATGGGGTCATTTTTGTTATTGTATGGAAGGAAGTGTTATACCACCATTCAACCACAGGCAACCATTTGACCCATTATGTCTGTTTATTAGAGACAAAGCAACGAATATATCCTTCCAAACATTTGTTTACTATCTTAGTTTTCCCATCAGATTGAGGATGATAAGATGAGTTATGAGCTAACTGAGTACCAAGACAAGAAAATAATTCTACCCAAAAATTTCCAGTGAAAATGGGATCTCTCTCACTTACAATAATCTTTGGGTTTCCATGTAGCTTTTGAATTGTTTCCATAAATGCAGTAGAAATTGTACTAGCTTTAAATGGATGTGATAATGCACAAAAGTGTGCATAGTTGGTAAGTCTGTCAACTACCACCATGATGACACTCTTTCCCTCAGACTTGGGTAAACCTATGATAAAATCCATTGAAACCTCCTCCCAACATTGGCTTGTAATGGATAAAGGTTGTAATAGACCTGGGGTCTTAATTGTTTCAGATTTATTTTGTTGGCAAACCAAACATTCCAGCACAAACTTTTGAATATCCAATTTAAGGCCATCCCAAAAAAATTCCTTCTTAACCTTGTGGTAAGCTTTTAAAAATCCTGAGTGCCCTCCTAAGGGAGAAGTGTGCAATTCCATAAGAATATTTTGTTTGAGTTGGGAATTTTTACAGAGGTATAAGTGATCTCTGTACCATAACGAATCATTTTGCTAGCTAAATGTATCAGATGTATTGGAATCTTGTTGTAACTTTCGAATAAGTGCCCACACTTCTTCATAATTCTTCTATTCCTCCCTTTCTTAGTTTATCCAATCTGGTTGGATAATAGAAATGACACACAACAATGCTTCCACATCCTCATCCTTTCTTGAGAGTGCATCTACCACCACATTTTGCTTCCCTTTTTTGTAGATGATTTCAAAGTCATAACCCAACATCTTTGTGACCCACTTTTGTTGCTCTTTAGAGGATAATCTTTGTTCTAAAAAGTATTTAAGGCTATCATGATCCGTTTTTACCTTGAAGTGTCTTCCCATTAGGTAGGGTCGCCATTTCTTAAGTGCATGTAGTATTGCCAACATTTCCTTCTCATAAATAGCTTTGTGTAAAAACTTTCCCTTGATTGGACAACTTTCAAAAGCAATGGGTCTTTCATTTTACAATAAAACAACACCAATTCCATTTCCTAAAGCATCACATTCCACAATAAAAGTTTTTGTGAAGTCCGGTGTAGCTAAGATCGGTGCTTGGCACATTGCCTCTTTAAGATGTTTGAAGGCCTTTGTTGCTTCTGGAGTCCAAGAAAATGCATCTTTCTTTAATAATGTTGTTAGAGGTGCTGCTATTCTCCCATAATTCTTAACAAACTTGCGATAATACCCTGTCAACCCGAGAAATCCTCACAGATGCTTTATGGATGTGGGGATTTTCCATTCCTTAATGGCTTTAATTTTGCTAGGGTTTACCTTAACTCCTTCATGAGATACAATATGACCCAGATATTCCACCTCTTGTACTCCAAAGAAACATTTGGGTCTTTTTGCATATAATTGTTTCTCCTCCAATATTTGTAGCACCCTGTCAACATGTTCAACATGATCCTTCCAAGACTTCTTGTAGATTAGTATATCATCAAAAAATACTAACACAAATTTTCTAAGGAAGGGTTTGAAATTGGAATTCATCAAACCTTGAAATGTAGAAGGTGCATTGGTAAGGCCAAAAGGCATGACCAAAAATTCATAATGACCCTCATGAGTTATAAATGTTGTTTTCAGAATGTCTTTAGTCTTCATTTTGATTTGATGATATCCTGAACGAAGATCCAACTTGGTGAAGTAAATTGATCCATGCAATTCATCTAGTAATTCATCAATGACAGGAATGGGAAACTTAGCTTTAATAGTGAGCTTGTTGAGATCCCTATAATCTAAACACATGCGCCATGATCCATCCTTCTTATGCACCAATACTACTGGAGCAGAGAAAGAACTTTGACTAGGTTGAATTATACCAGCCTCTAGAATTTCTGCAACCATACATTCAATTTCACTCTTTTGGGCATAGGGATATCTGTACAGCCTGATGTTTGGAGTAACACTTCCTGGAATCAGATGAATAGCATGATCATGATCACAAATAGGCAGGAGACCTTTGGGAGTCTCAAATACCTTGGAATTATTGTCCAAGACTTTTTGGAGATCCGGAGAAATAGATGATTTCAATGTGGAAACATCTAGCGAACATAATTGTGCAATTACACCTCTTTGTTCCTTTTCTAGAAGCTTTGTCATACCGTTAGAGCTGATTATCTTTCTCGGTTTCCCTACAATAACCCTTAATTCAACTTCCTTTCCTTCCGCAGAAAATTTCATGAAAAGTTCTTGAAAATTAAAGGCTATTGTACCCAAGGATTGTAGCCATTAGACTCCTAGTACAACATCAACATCTCCCATTGGAATGGAAAGCATTGGAGTAATCAATACATATTTTCCCATGGATAGTTTGATATTATGGCACTTTCCAGAGAAATTTATCATTCCTCCATTTGCAACCATCACTTGACACTCTGGTGCTGGATATAGGAAGCAATTCAATTCTCTTTTGTATCTTACAATGAATAAAATTGTGGGTATTTCCTGAATCAATCAACACTATCACCTTTTTCTTCTTGATTTGTCCATCTATTTTGATGGTTTGAGGAGTGGTAATTCTAGCCAATGCATTACAAGATATGATCTGATTCATTTCTTCTTTATCTAGGCTTTGTTCCTGGAGTATATCCTCTTCTTTTGACCTTTCTTGCTCCTTTTTTTCTTCCTCTTCACAATCTATGTAGAATAGTTTCTTCTCAGCACACTTATGACCTTTAGTGTATTTGCTATCACAATTGTAACAAAGCCCTTTTGCTCTTTTTTCTTCCAATTGTTGTGGTGTCAACCTTATAGGTTTTGGAAGACTAGGGGCAATAACACTTCCATCTATATTGTTGTGAGTGGTATGCTTCCTGGTTGCCATAATTTTGCTTTCCATTTTTCTTGCTAACCTGAATACCTTCTCTAATGAATCAGGTTCCCAAAGGTGAACATCATGTTGGATATTATCCTTTAAAGTCCCTATGAACACATCAATCCTATGCTCCTCTGGAATATTTTTACCCTTATGTTCAATTTTTGGAACTCCTCAATGTGCTCCATTATTGAACCCTTTTGTTTGAGACTTATCAATTGGCTAAAAAAAGTGTTGATTTTTGTATCCTCATAATGTGCTGTCAATTCTTCCATAAAAATTGCCCAAGTGATAATTTGTTTATGAGAGAAAAGCCATTGATACCATACAAACTGATTTGGTTCCAAATATAAAGTTGCAATACGTACCTTTTGTGTGTTTTGCACATTATTGAGATCGAAAAATTGCTCCATCTGTAATATCCATGTTGCGGGATCCTTTCCATCAAACTTCCTCATATTTATTTTTGGAATATGGTGGGTCTTCAATCCAACATTAGAGTCTATGAAATCATGATTAACATTTCTTTTGTTTGCATCATGAGTTTCCTTTACTACCTTTTCACCATTAGTAACTATTTCTTGTAGAAAATTTGTCAAATCTGTCTTCAAATCTGCCATGCATGTCTTCAAATCTGTCTTTAAATCTATCTTCAAATCATCCATCTTAGCTTCCACACCATTCATCTTAGCTTCCACACCCTTTATCTTAGATTCCACACCATTTATCTTAGCTTCTGTTAGCTTTTGTGAGAGTTACATTTGTTGCACTTGGTCTTGTAGTTTTGATATATCATGTAGCATTTCTTCCTCTTCTTCATGAGTCATGCTAGAGCTTTCAGGTTACTTACCAGGTGTTTTCATTTTCTTTCCTTGGGGCATCAGTTACCGATAATAATTCTCTACTATGCCCTTTGAATTCCTTCAAAGTAAATTTTCAAACCAAGCTTAAGCAAAAATTTAAAAAAATCTACACACCATTTTTCACTTTGTAGGAGCTCCATATTGCCTCTGTTGTATCTCTATAATTTCGGATCATCCAGCTCTAAAATTGCGATCTGTAGTAGCCCTCTGTGTCCTTTTTCCAATGCCACCAGTTTGATCCAAATTGGATTCTCCAAGGAAGAGTTATGCTAAATCTCCCACAGTGACCTAATTATAGACTAGTTCAGTAGAGTGAACTTGTATGACGTGCTACGTGTCCATGTTTCGACCTTTGGATCTGAAAAATATATAATAGAAACTACAGTCCCTATTTCTATAACTTCTTATGAAATTCCAATCCAATGCTGAAAGAGAAAGTTATGAAAATTTTTCCCAGGTCACCTGTTTGGAATGTAATTCAGAAGTCTGCAAAAAGACCAACTTCCTCAGATCATATCTCCGCAAATATAGCACAAAAAGCTCTAAAATTTAGATTCGAGGTTTAGTGCAATTTCATCTCAAATGGGTTTTCTTTTTCACTTCTGAAACATCACAGAAAAAAAGTTATAGCAAAAATGCCACGATGACCTATTTGGAGTAGCAAAACCCTAGAATCCAAAGCTCTAATACCAAATGTTATGAAACCAGCTCACAAAAGGATAGAAAAGATAGATCAATGCCTTAGAATTCAACCTCTTCAAGAGGGAAACCTCCTTTACATTATACAAATGAATGATTCTTTGATGATTCAAATGACAAAACCTCCTTTCTATATATAGGAGTCTAAGGAGTCCTAATATAACCCAACCGACCTAACAATAATAATATAAAGGCACAAAAATAACAATAGAGGGATTCTATGGGGCACAGTAATAACAATATGGGGAAAATAGGGGCACAACGATATTAATAAGAGATACAACTACAATAGTAATGGGGTAATCACTAGTATTATAGGGACCTAACATAATCCCAGATTAGAGCCGCGGATTCAGAGAAGAAAACTCACCAAGTGTTGCAGAGTATTTTTGCACGTGAAGGAGCCTGTCGAGACGCATTTTGTATCTAGTGCACCATTAGATCAAAATTCCATAGGCTTTAGATCTAGATATAATTTCGCATTAGATTCATATAGTTGTGAAGCATTTCCTATTGAATATTAGAGGAGGAACAACATATGTTTCCTTATTCGAGTCAACGATCTCTAAACAGATGTGAACTAGCACCTACCATCACTTGATGCACACAATAAACTTGGTAATCTAATATGAAGTTGCTTGTTTCACATCAGTTTTTCAAAGTCAGAACCCTTAGTGTATGGATTGCAGTGTTCTAAATAAAGAACCAAAAAAATGGCTTATGTGATAGCTTCTTTACAGGCAGAAGGGTGCTTTGCTAGATTTGTGTGAATTATGAGAACGCACTCTGATATTGCATCCTTGGTGTTGTGATTGCCGGGATGGTTATATCTTGTTGTCAAAGGAAAGATTTGGCAGTGTCCAATCATCATATATTCGATGATGACATTTTCCAATCAGCTTCTCTCAGTTGGATGTTTCACAACCAATTCCTCATGTCTGCAACAATTTGCACTTTGATGTCAATGGTTATGCTGATTGTATGGAGGCTTGATCTCATTGGAGGGTGTAAATTGTAGTGGGCATGAGAGTGAATGGAATAATTAAATATTGTATTGACTTCATGGTGCATTCATTAACTTCAAAGGTTTGATTTTATTAAAGGAATATAATCTGTAAACCTTTGTTTTGTTTGTTTATGAAGACTAATGTGCGCATGGTTTAATGAGACATAAGGGATTAAAGATTAAAGTTTTTTTATGGTAAGTTTTTTTGTGGTGAATTTTTTTTGCGGTGCGTGAAATAAAGTTGTGGTGATTAGTTGGTATGTATTAAAAAAAAAAAGGTTGTTCCTAAAATAAGATACAGAACCACAAAGAATAGGCCAATTATTCAATAGGCTAATGTGACCCGTCATGCTTCGAGAGTATTAGTCACAGGTAGTTCTTAATAAGGTCAAGCTGGTGTGACCCATCATGCTCTGAGACTGTTAGTACAGGTTATATTATCATTACAAGTTGTAGAATTATCTGCTAAAGACATTCTGTATCAAGAATTCTATCCTAGATAATTGATGAAGGATGTGGAGGACAGTGGATTCATAGATGGTGGCAATTCCATAGGATGGTTCAGTATCAAGACTGACCCGTTGTGCTCCAAGAGGTTGAGAAGCATCAATTCTACAAATCTCATCAATGATGGTCAGAGGCAGTTACATTTTAACTGGAGGTCAAGTGATAGCTCAAAGATGTGGTGGTGAAACAACGGTGTTTGCAAGATGCCAGAGTGGATGTGGGTGTTGATGATGACCATATCAGAAAAATGTGGAAAAGATTTATTTATTGTTGTAATGTGGGTTTTTATATTTTCTACATGTAAGAATTAAGGGAGGGTGTTCTGAGTAATGCTTCCATGTAATGAGTGAGTTTTCATTGTGAGTCCCTAGGTGTCAATCTAGAAGTGGTCAGTTTCCTATGTGTAAGTTGTAATAGATATCTAGATGTGTCATTTTCAGTGATCTAGATACTATAAATATGTAACCCTTGAGATCAATAAAAGACAACGTGTGTGATTTTTCTTGTGTGTTCAATTTATCTCGTTCTCTTTAGATTTATGACAAAGGATGGCAGATTTCTCACTGAATAGATATTTGCAAGTTGTAGTACTATGAGTTGTGAGTCGAGCCTGATGACTAAATGGAAAATACCATGTAAATAGCATTAGATAATAGCTCCACCACTATGCTATACTCAACAATGTTGTTAGGAGAGTGACCAATCCAAATCCATTGCATACTCACTAGCTTGCCATTTGGAGCAAAGATGTCCCATGCTACAAAAGATAGGTTCCAAGTACTATAACTAGCACCATCGCATAACCAATATATAGTTCGATAGAGGTCGACATATGAAAACCAAACGTAAAAGAGATCAATAGAAACCATGGGAAACTCTGAAGAACACACTGCAAACACACTTAACACACCTATGACAATATGTACACAGTGTACCATGCATGGGATCAAGCATAGAATTTTTTGAGGTACATCCCATTCTAGGCCAGTGCCAGTGGAACTCCAACTAAGTCTACTAACTCATAGGCCCCCTTTTCAAGGACTCTCTTAACAATGTATGCACTTAGCCACATCGGTTGGAAATTTCCTGGACCTAACTTATCAGCCCCCTAGTCATATAAGAGAAGTAGGTCTCCTTCTGAGAAGACATGAGGCTTGACACTCTTGCCATATTACGCCTTTATGCATATTTTATGAGATTCATTGGCTAAATCAGCATCACATCAAGTCTCATCCAAACGAGTCAAATGTAAAATAAGATCCTCCTCTCCAGAAGTAGTAGGAAGAAGTATGACAACTAGTTTTAATGATGGAATTTCACATTCGATGGGGAGGATTTCTTCCATACCATAGACCAACTAGAAGGGTGTGAGTCTAGTAGCAGTCGTAACTGAGGTTTGGTATGCCCATAAGGAAGCATAAAGAAGAAAGTGTCAATCCAATTTGTGGACCCCTACCATGCATTAAAACATATTCTTAAGAACTTTGTTAATATCCTCAACCTGTCTATTAGCCTGAGGAAAGTAGAGAGTGGAACTTTCATGTGAAAGTACCAACTTAGCAGTTAGTTCAATCATCATATGATTCTGAAAATGAATTCCATGATCCATAACTATTTCTTGCGTGACACCAAACCTACCAATAATGTGATTGAAGAAAATGTGTGTAGTTGTTTCGCTCGTGTTGTTATATGTAGGCATCGCCTCAGCCCACTTAGTAAAGTAGCCAACAACAACAATGATATATCCATGCCACCCATCCGAGTGCAGGTTACATGTCATAAAGTCCATACCCCATTTCGCAAAGGGACCAACAGCTACAATGGGATGTAATGGAGTAGGTGGAGCATGAACCTTACAATCATAGATCTAGAACACATGACACTTATGGATGACAGAAATGCAATACTAAAATATAGTAGGCCAAAAGTAACTGACGCGTAAGATATTTTGCGTGGTAGCGTAACTAGATAGATGTTTGCCACATGCCCTCGAGTGGCATTTATTCAAGACTTTGTTGACCTCCTCAAGGGTGAGGCACCTCTGTAAAATTATATGGATACAACGAAGGTAAAGGGTGTCACTCATAATAATGTAATTTTTGGATTAGTATTAAATACCTCGCTTCTCAGAGCGAGAGGTATTGGGCTAGAAAGTATGAGTCTAGAGATAAATCAGAAAATATTTGTACGATGGGTCAGATGAAGAAATAAGAAATAATGACTCATCATGGATGGAATCTTCAGATGTAGATTCTGAATCAGGGGAAGGGAGATCTTACATTAGCTCGATGAAAAATAGGGATTTCTTCAACTTGGACTTGATGAACTGCAGGTTGAACTCTTGGGTAATAACGATCCACTTAGAGTATTTCCCCCCAGCAATTGACGTGAAAATATATATGTCATACAATTGAAATCCAAAATGACCGTAGTTTTCCAAAGCAAGATGTTATGGTGAAATCTTTGGACATCTTGAACGACTACCAAGGAAAACTTTTCTACGTGAGTATATATGAATTCAATGTCATTAACGTTCTGACTTAGATAATAAATTGGATGTTCTATCCCTACATCATCTTCTTGGACAAATACCATTGCTATAATAGAAATGGTATCAGCGAGATACAAGAAATAATCGCATTAATAGTCGGGGGGGGAGAGAAGCCCAAACAAGTACATCATTCAAAGCATCAAACTTTTTTTGTGGAACGTCCTTCCAGTGGAAGGGGACACCCTTTTTCAGCAAGTGAGTGAATCCTTTTTTTAGCTCGGCGTAATTAGGAGCGAACCTCCGTAGCAAGTTAGAATTCCCTTGAAGTCTTTGTAATTGAATAAGAGAAGAAGGCACAGGGAAGTCAACGATGGCCCACACTTTCAAAGGATCAATACGAATTCCTTCTTTCAAAATGAAAAAACCCAGGAGTCGACCAAAACCAACATAGAGCATACATTTCTTTTTAGAGTTGGCCTCATGAATGGAGGAAAAATTTGTAAAGGGCTCGATAAAATTAGGCAAATATACCTCACTTATATTATCCTCTATGGAATCTGGTAAGGAGGAATGGTGGTTATGTTTTTCCCATAGCCCCTGAACTGGCATCATGATCTCCATGACACTCTCATAAGTACATAATTTGCGAGACAAAGGATCAAAAGACATGCAATAATCCAGTGATTGATCTACCCAATTAATCGAAGAAAATGTGGTAGTCACACAAGCCGAATATATGGCTTTGTAATATAGCTCAACAGGGCTAAGCAACATTCGGTCACCAAAAAATTAGATGTTAGTTTCATCAGGTACAATCGAGCGATCAGCTAGGGTAGTAGAATATGATATCATGTTAATATAAGAAACTGAAGATGAGATGTCAGGAAGGAATGGAGGAGGGAGAGAATCCTTCAACAATCCAAATTTGACATGTTGATAGGAATGTAAAGTTTCCCATACAAGACGAACACTTCCAGTAACATGAGAATCAAAGGCAAAAAAGGTGAATCAACCTATGGCTATGATCTCACCTTTATGGTCGAAATAACAACATCCATGGCATAAACTCACGTATGTCCCAGTATAATATTATAATCGAGATGTTCATTAAAAAATTTGACTTCTATGGAAATGGTTTTTCCCCCAAGTTCTACTTGGAGGTAATTTAGGATCCCATAAGGTTTGTAAGTTCTTCCATCAATATCTTTCAATGTGGAGGTTTATTGACTCAGTTGAGGAAAACCAATTTCCTTCTAGCAAGACAAGGACATAATATAGGTCACATCTCCCCTATCCACAATAGAGTGATGAATGTTCTTACCATGGATGATGACTTGGATTATAAAGGCTAACTAAGCTAGAAGTTGAGCAGTATAGTTTTCATGAGAGAAAACCACTAGGTTGGAATCTAATGGATCGAAACACCTGATAGCTAACAATAAGGCCTTATTTTTGGCGAGGTTGTTTTGGAACACCTCAAGAGTTGACATAGTTGATGGAGACTAAGCCAAGTATTCAATTATGTAATAATTTTAGGCATCTCTTGAATGAGGGTTGAAATCAGACTTATGAATAATGCCCTTCAGAGGCTTGATAGTCAATTTTGCAAGAATTAAAGGTGGAGTAGGATCAGATAAGGGTGATGTTGAACTGACAGGTTGATCAGTAGCCTGACTATTCGATCGATTCACATTACCATAGTCCTTGTTCTGAGTGGCCACCATAACATCAAATTTTAGCTTTGAGGAGGAAAGAATCAAATTTGTGTTAAAGAAAGAAGGGTCCCGAGCAACCATATGAGTCTCCTAATTTGGAAACAGGTTGGTCAACATGACTAGAGAAGTGGAGGATTTGAGAAACTAATTCACTTTAGTGTGGTGTGGACAATCATGTTTAAAGTGATCATCATTGCAAATTAAGAAAGGGTATCAAGGCTTTTGTTTCTCATCAGATGACTAATTTGTTTGTTTTTCCTACGGAGAGGAGTCTTTCTTATTGCTTCCAAGTTGTTGTTGAGACTTACCTTTATCAGATGAAACGACATTGATCTTGGAAGAAGAAGCCGCAGGACATTGGGATTGAGGATTTTAAGCAAATGCAGTAAGAGAAATATGTAAGCCCTCCTCCCACATCCACCTAAGAAATTGCTCAGCTGGGGTAAACATCTAACAAGAATCCACTATGATATGATTCAACCTCCTAAGTCATGTTAAGGAAGTGGAAACAAGGGAAATAAACCATACATACATTCAACATTAGCCTTAGGGCCCTCAGGAACTAGTCCAACCTTTTTGCCAACCAACCCCTGGGTCCCACTAAGATTTTGGACCACTTAACCTTTGGATGATCTCATGCTATGGGCGTCGTAGAAACTTAGTACACTATCATAGGCCTGCAATCCAGTGTCCAAGGAATATTTTTCACAGTGTTTTGTCAACATCCCCAGGTTTTGAGCCACTTTTTCAAGCCCATAAGCCAGGACATTTCCCAGAATTGAGTGACATCTTCAAAACAGTAAAATAACAAAGAAATGAAAGTACAAATGCAATTACTTGAATAAGACTTTGACTGGGCCCCTACTATCCATAATAGGAATTTTGTCAAACATATCATGAATATGTAATCTACATATGTAAATAATAGATCTGAGTGTAAGGGTGTCATACTTAGTTGAGAATCACTAAGAAACGTTGATGCATCAACACATCAATTACCATTTCATCCATTAGGTCATATATAGATTATTCATTCATTTACCAGTAAAAGCATGATGAAATCCATACATAGATACTGTCATAAAGCATATATATAACCAACATAATAGTAGCATAACTACCAATGAAATCACGACCATATAAACCACATATAACCAATATAATACTCATAGAATTACAAGGATAAATAACCTCATATTGATCACACTAAATCCAACCCAGGATGGGACTTCCACATTCCATCCGACCGTAGAATGGCTGAGCCAAATCTCTCTTCATCCCTTCACCCCCGTGCCATATTCCAAGCATGAATGTGGGATCTCATTGAACCCATAAACCAAAAACCATCTAGGGTTTCCAAAGGCCATCCACCTTAAGCCATCAAACAATGATTCCATTTCATGGTTGGACATCAAAAAGCCATCATCAGATTAGTCTCTATCCAAGCCTTCCAGGGTTTCCAGAGCATTTTCCTAACCAAGGCTTCTAAGAATAGTAGCTCAACCCACATCTTATTCCAGGTTTCTAGAGCATTTGTCCAACTAGGGATTCCAAGACAAGTAACTCAACCCACAACCTTTTGTGGGCTTTGAGAACATTTTTCCAACCAAGGCTTCCAGGACTAGTAACTCAACCCACCAAGGGCTTCTAGAGTGTTTTTCCAACCAAGGATTTGAGGACTAGTAACTCAACCCAAGTTGTTACAGGGCTTCTGGAGCGTTTTTTCAACCAAGGCATCCAAGACTAGTAACTCAACCCAAATTGTTATAGGGCTTCCAGAGTGTTTGTCCAACCAAATCTCTAGGAACTAATAACTCAACCCAAGCTAAATGAAACATGAGAACCAACCATAAATGAATAAATGAACCCACAACACCATGGCTATCTAGGAAATGGAAAGGCTAGGAAAATCCATTATCAATCTAGACAATCCTCCATGCCAATGACAGATCAAGACTAATAAACCGCATGCATGCCAAAACTAGTGAGGAAAACATACATACAACTTGGTACCTATAGGAAAAACCCGTTGTAGCTGTTGATCCCAATGTCCTCTTGTGCTTTCTTTCTCTTCCTTTTCCTTCTTGCTCCAAAAATCCAAGTATGCCATACCCTCCAAGAAAACCCTAAGTATCCTAAAGTATGAGAGAGAGAATAATGAGAGAGATCCAAAATTGAACTAACAAAAGGTTATAGTGACCAAGTGCACCCATTGATCCTTAGAAGCCTTTTTATCAATGAGGCCTCTATTTTCTTCATTTTCCATTATTTTCCTTCATTTTCCTCTTCACATGCAACCTGTGACCTTTCACCTCCCTTTTCTCCTAATTTCCATTATTTTCATAAATAAAATTCCAATTAATTCCCCATGCCTTTCCAAAGCCTTTGTGATTTCCTTTGCCAATTTCCTTAGCCATAATAAACCAAATGAACACCCAGTAGGTTGTTTTTCTCACCATCTAGCTTGTAATACGTGTCCCATGACCGTGGTCTTATATTTCTTTACCTATATTTTTAACCAAGGTTGTTATAGAACCCTCCCCCTTGGGGGAACACCATCATCAATGTCCAATGACACCTATAACCAGCAATATCGTTGAAAACAAAACATACTTCCCATGGAGCTTTATAACAAAACTCGTTACAATATTTACAATAACCATCTGCTAAAACATGATAAGCATACCATTTATTGGAGCTTTATAACACAACTCATTATGGTATTTATAATCCACATATACTTATACACATTTTCTTCAACCAACAAATAACCATACTCTCTATGGAGCTTTATAAACTAGCTCGATACAATATTTACAATAATATACACATATATACATTTGATTAACCAACAAATAAAAGGATATGATGCCCATATCAATCAACAATGGAATCGATAGGCTCACACCTCCACCCTCAAAGGTAGTACTAGGATTCACCTCCTTCTTAGGAAGTCCAAAATCCACTGTTAAAGTCAAAGTTGCATCCAATGTCTAGCGCTACAATCTTGCACCACTTGTCTTCTCAGTGAATAGTTACTGGCTCATTGTTCTAGGGAGCACTCCTAATGTGCATTTGATTCCATCTAGAAATGATAATGACCAATAAATATCCATCCCCAGTATTCTCTTCTTTGCTACACAATCCCTCGAGAAATCTATTCACCCCCTTCCATGCAATCACACACCTTCCAAGTTCTACTAACACCCCCATATCAGGTAGTCCATCCATTTGCAAGGCTTCCTCGCATCAGAAGATACAAAAACCAACGCATATCCCTGCCTCAAACCATCATACCATTCATAGCATGCTCATGGAAATCAATGGACACTCTTGGGTTCCAGTGTCCCACAATGGCCTTGCTCTTGAAGTTCTTTACCATCATACTCCTGCCTTTTCTAATTTCTTTTTGTTGTTTTTGCTAATTATTGTAGTCAATTTCAACCACCAAACCAGGCATTTCATGCTTTCCTATACCAAGCACATAACTTCCACTAGATTTAAACTAAGTTGAAATAAATTCACATCATACGTCATTAGTAGCTCATCTATAAGGTACACTTGAAATCCTGTTTACTTCCTATTACAACGAGTCAAACTAGCATCTTTGAACAAATCATCATGTACATCAAGTTAGCTCCAAACACAACTATCATAGATCAAAATCATAAATCACCTGTAACCATCATAAAACAAAATCATAGATCACATGTAATTATCATAGACTATAATCATAAATTACATGTATAATAAGATTGAAATAAAATATTGATACTTATCCTTCATCGATCCTTACTTCTTCCTTTGTTCTTTCTGTACACACATCGGATTGGTTGCCACACCCAGAAAACACCCAGTTCCTTTTGCTTTCCATAATCACATACACATACATAATGCACATCACAACACATACATCCACACACAATTTGAGACACCACACAATACATGTATCTACACTAGACATAACACACATACACGTACACCCAGTGTACAACACAACACAATACATATGCCTACACTGGATATACATCATGACACAAACACCTACACCTGGTGTACTACACAATAAATATATGTACATAAAGTATAGCATAATGAATACACATGTCACTATGCCACAACTACACAATCTAGACGCATAGTACCACATGCCCACAACATAGCATGTAGGACATGCACACAATACCACACGTACACCAGTACCTCAGGTACAACATGTACACAATATCACCTATACACAGCACCACCTTCACAATGTGTACACAACATCACATGTACATGACACCACCTGCACAGTGTGTATGCAATGCCACATTTACATCATACCACCTGCACAACATGTACACAATGTCATACTTACGCAACACCATATGCACGACATGTACACAACACCACTTGCACACAACACCATATCTACAACACGTACATGACACCACATGCTCACAACACCACTTGTACAATCATGCACACACCACCAAATGTACATAGTGCCAAATGTACAACATGCACACAAAATTATATGTACATAGCACCCTATGTACACAGCACTGCATATCCAACATGTGCACAACACAATATGCACACAACCCTACATATCCTTCATGTGAACAATACAATATGTACACAACACCATATATCAAACATGTACATAGCACCATTTATACCCATCACTGCATATGAAATATTCACACAACACTATTTGTACCACCTTGTACATAACATTGCATAAACAACATGTCCTCACACTATATATACACAACGCCATATGTGCACAACATTACAAATGCAACATGTACAACATATACAACATGTCCACACAATATATATACACAAAATCATATGTGCATAATATCACAGATGCATCATCTACAACATATACAACATATGCACACTAGTAGTACCACACATTCAAAACCAAATTTCTCTACCAAACAACCTTTCTTTCAGTGTCTCTCTTCCATCCATGCTTATCCCAACATCCCACAGACCACACTACTTTCATTTCGTTGATGTATCCCTTGGTATACCTTGCCCATAACATAAACATAATATAATCACATAATATCAACCCATAACCACATGATACTGACCTCATATATTTTTCAAGGTTACTCCTCACAATTGATTCTTCATATGACCAAGAACCTCTTCATGCCATTCACATGAATAAGCAATCATTCTTCCACAAGAATTATCCCTGATGACCTTGTCAGACAATGACATAGATACATGGATACATACATACATATACATAAACATTAGCATAAAAAATCATGATCCTGTCAGACAACGATATGCATACATACACATACATACATATAAACATCAACATAAAATAATAATGATCTAGTCAGTCAATGACATACATACATACATATGTACATATAAACATTAGCATAAAATAATCATGATCCATGATGACCCTGTTAGACATGACATACATACATACATGTATACACATATAGACATCAACATAACCATTATCACAACATAATTACTAGATATCATAAGGTCAAGGTTGAGAGAAATCCCTTTATGCATGCATGAAATGCACAACATCGAGAACAACCATTCCCAACATAGTCAAGGCATATGATGCCTCAAATCCATTCACATTACCTTTCTTTATTAACTTTCCCATGATTTTCTATTTATACCAATGGACCCAACGAGCTCTCATCGAGCTCCACTAGACTTCCTCTTTCCCATCTAATTCCCAAGACTCTCAAAACATAAAAGGCAATACCAAGAAGAAAACAAGAATAAACCATGAAATGCCAATAGCAATACGACACCACAAACAAAGTGTCACGGTTGTGCACTAGATGCAATCAAAACTGCAATCACAAAATATCAAATGACAAAAGATCAAAAGCATAAGACTAGAAACAAACACCATGACTCAATCCCCATGGTTCCCAGTACTTCCAAGGGAAATCTCAACCTGAGCCTTTTTCAATATTTCATGGTAGTTTCTTTTCCATGAAATTCCTTGCATCATACTACCATCAACACATAACTGTCAGTGCATAAATAAACATAACAATATAGTGGTTACCTTACCTTGTCGTGCCAAGCACATTGCTTTCAACTGAGCACATCCACACCATCTCTCAAGGGACTCTAATTCCCCTGACATATCCACCTATCATTAGAGGCTATATAATATACTTGTCAAATACATGTTCATGAATCTAGCACATATCCACATAAATTCAGACAATATTAAGGTTAAGAACACTTCTTGTATGCGAAGCACTCATTCGTTTGGAATTAGGGTTCCCAAACATAGTCAAAGGAATTCTTGCCCAATTCCTTTCTTCGACCCTTTTACTTTTTTGGAATCGAGGTTTACTGATGAGACTAGGTATTGCACCAAGAATGCTACAATTCCCATGGCTACCAGCTTTACTTATCAACCCGGGGTTTGTACAAACTTGGATATGACTATGCTATATAAACAAATAGAGGTGAAGCCACTGCCTATTGTCACTGCCCATCTGGCAAGCGACCCCAGGGGTTCCAAGCCAGACTTCTATAGGGCAGGAAGAATCTTGATTTTGATGGAAGGAGAGCAAACGTAGTCTAGGGGAGAGATATTCTACTGCAGAAATGAAGAAAACAAAATGCAAGCCTAACTCACACCAAACCCTAGCCAACCTATTAAACAACTATGCTTAGCAAAATCAGAAATTAACACTAACCTACTGCTGCTATCCAGAAAGCATCAAACTAGACTAAGGGGTAAAAAATGAAACTAGGTTAAGTTTGTATGTGAGAGAAAACACAATCGAAGGTCAAAACTAGTGGGAAGAGGATGTGAAGGAGTGACAAAACATGAGGATCGTTAGATCAAGTGGGGGAATGGAAAACGAATGGATGAGATCAAACAATAGGAGGGTACGTAGGAAAATCGGTAGACATGGTGGCCTAACAGGATGGACGACTAGGATTAGATCGCGTGGGCAGTCGGCAGATGAACAGCGGAGAATGAAGGTAGAAGAAAATGTGCAAAAATGGTATCAGGTGAAGCGACAAATGTCAGATCTGACAGGGAATATCAATGGTGGAGCTTGTAGCACGAAAATAAAACGTGCAGAAAGGATGAGTGGGTTTGGAGGGCAGTAAGTGGAATATCACACGCCATCAAAGCCGTAAATGGTTTTTTTGAGAATTCACATGATTAGCCTCCCCAGTCGACATGTAGCACGAGGAAACTAATCATATCGCGTGCTCTCAGCCCAATAACAGTTGAAAGGAAATCCACGCAAAATGGCAGGAGGGCCGTCGGATCTCGCAAAGCAGATATATGGCAGAGATGTGGACAAGAAGGTTGGTGAGCAGGTGTGTGACAACTGTCGGATCTTAACAAGGCAAATCAACGGTGGGGTTTTAAAGGGTGAAAAGGTCAAATACGAAGAGTGGATTTGAGCAGTGATTGGATGATTTGGCTTGTGAAAGGTGTTTGACGGTTAAAAACCATTTGAACATAGATGAATAGCTTCCATTGAGCTTTTCGTGTTGCAGGGGAATGAAAGTAGGGGTGAGGTATTAGATAGAGGGTGAAGGAACTGATGGCCAAGAAATGTGTGAGTGACCATGAAATGAACCAAGTAACAATATGATGAACCACGTGACTACATTAAATGGAAAACCCTCTATGAAAGTCAAAACCCTGTGTTTTTGGGTTGTTGTAGGGTTTCTTCCTCACAACATAGTCCCAGAGGAGGGGCTGAGGCTGAGACACCTGTGAGAAACGTTGTGGATATTTTTCTTTGCCAACCTACTAATTAAATGAAGGCATAAATGGAACAAATTGAAATACAACTACTCTTCTCTGCACTACTGTAATGAAATTGCACTATCCAAGCAAATGAATAGAAAATAGGAAGCTACATAAGTCAATGAGCAGGCAAGCCATGAATCTGCGCTGAACCACTGTAATGAAAATCCACCTATCTAACCATATGAGCAATCAAACCATGCATCTATGCTATTTTTGTACTAGACATGAACTACTTAAGTTAATGAATAGAAGTAGGAAACTATGCTAACATAACAATACAAGAAAGAGGAGCTTTGGCTGCTAGGGTTAGGCCCTAACCCAAGAGCATCATCCCTCTAAGTTAACTCAGTGCTGGCTCAAATTAGAACTCATCTTCATTATAAATAAAAAAATTGTATTACACCAGAATTGTTACAAGTTTACAACTAGACAAAAAGTCTGAATACTAGCTAACTGACTGACTGACTATTGGTTAAATAACTAAAAATACTGAGGTCCGAAGCCTCTCTATTTATACATATGAAGTCTCAATGCCTTCCCTCAAAATTAGGGAGGTACATCTCCCAACTTAATGGTAACTTTTCCTTTCACTTTCACTAGCTCGACTGCCTTCTAGTAGGGAGGTACTTGTACTTCCACTTGCCTGGCTGTCCTTTAGTACTTCAGATTTGGTTGTTTGTGCTTTCAGCTGATGGAGGGATATTCGAATGGATGGGCGGTAAGTGAGGAGGATTTACCTCTTGTAATTCCTCTCCCTTGTCCCATTTGAGTTTTTACCAAGGTCTTTTACCATACTTCCTTGCTTTTACCTTTTATTCCTACATTACATGCACATTAGACCACAAAGAAAAATATAATCAAAAGTTTGCAATAGGTTGTGAGAATAGTTGGTTTGACTAAGCTAGGAGGTGAATTAAGGCCAATTAAGGCCCATATAATTACTCAATGATGAGACTGATCATCACCCCTACTGAAAGTATTGCTCATCCTCTGAGAAACTTAGTGGCTCTGGTAGCCTCTCTAACATCTTATTCTGTTGTTGTGGTCTTTTCTTCTTGTTTATATCAATCTGCTTTCCTTTCATCTTCTTCCCACTGATATTCTTTGATTTTTAAGCTATGTGCACTACAACAAAACCAGCGATTTGCGCCAGATTTAGCGCCAGATTTTAGTTCATTTTTTTTGTAATTGTGATGAGCAACCTGGAGCTAAATCTGGCTCTATTGTACAATTTTTAAAGCGTCCTTTTTTGCACCTGATTTTGCATCCTTTTTCACGCTAGATTTTGCATCATTTTTTACACCAAACTATGCATCATTTTTTGCGTCAAATTTTGAACCAAGATTTGCATCTTATTTTATGACAGGTTTTGCTTCTAGTTTTGTGTCATTTTTTGCATCTATTTTTCATTCTCTTTTGCTTCCTATTTTGTGTCATTCTTTGCTTCCATTTTTGCACCATCATTTGCATCAAGTTTACACTGTATTTTGAATCCAATTTAACGTCTTTTTATGCATCCATTTTGTGTCAGTTTTTGCATCTAGTCTTACGCCAGGTTTTGTATCTAGTCTTACACTAGTTTTTGCTTCTATTTTTGCACCAGCTTTGGTGCCTATCTTTGCGCCATGTGTTGAATTTGATTTAGCACCAAATTTTGCATCCATTTTTGTGCCCATTTTTGCATCTTTTTTTGGACCATTTTTTACATCCACATTTACGTTTGATTTGTCTCCTTTTTTCCCATCTCATTTTGCACCATATTTTGCGTCATTTGTTTCATCCAATTTTGCATCATTTTTAACACCATCTCTTGCATCTAATGTTACATCATTTTGAGCATCCAAATTTGCATTTATATTTGCATCTTATGTTGAGTCATGTGTTGTGTCCACCTTTGCATCTTATTTTGTGTCTAATGGTACATTCAATTTAGAGCCATTTTTTACGTCTACTTTTGTATTTGTTTTTGCACCAAGTTTTGCATCCAATTTTAAGCTATTTTATGCCCCTTTTTGCACCATTTTTTTGTGTCTACTTGTGTCCAATGTTGCACCATTATTTACACCGACTTTTTCATCCAATTTTGCATTTTTTTGGTGTCTAGTTTTACATTGTTTTCACCATCCAAATTTGCATCTTTTTTTGCCTCATTTTGTGTCCACATTTGCATATAATTTTGTGTCTGAGTTCGAGCCTAAATTTGCATGTGATTAGGAATCATTTTTTACATCCAATATGGCATCCTTGGTTTCACCTTTTTTCAGCCCCATTTTGCATCTTGTTTTATGTCTTTTCTTACATCTTTTTTTTTTCCTTTTTTGCACCCAAGTTTGCATCCCAAATTTACACCATTATTTGCATCATCATTTGGCATATTAATTTGTAACGTTTTTTTCTTCTTTTTAACGCTCAACTTTGCATCTTATTTTACATCTAGTTGTTGTCTTTTTTTGCATCTAATTTGGTGCCCATTTATGTGTCCTTGTTTTTGCCCAATTTGATATCCTTTTGTATGCCATGTTTTGTTCCCTTCTTTGTGTCAACTATTGCACAATTTTTCACTTCTAATTTAAAACACTTTGTATGTCAATTGTTTGCATTTTGTATTAATTCCTAGTTTAACATCCAATTTTACTTTCAATTTTGCATCCATGGTTACATCCGCATTTGACTTCTTATATAAAGTATATTTTTCTTTACATATATGACCCCCTTTATAGATTCATAGTGAAATATATGATAGTTTCTAAATATCATTAAAGCAGATATCACAATTCAAAATCATTTGTAAAGAAATTTAAGAGAAATTGACAACATCCATCCAAAAAAATAACAGTGTGTCATTAACAATTTTCAAAACATGTATAAAATAGCAACATAATACTAATAAAATCAGTATTATTTTTAATCAAAACAAGTAAAATTCAAATATGATTAACAAATCAAAATATTTCATGAATATCATTATTCTATGATAAATTAACAACATACATAAATCAAACTCATCGTATGATTACAAAATCAAAATGTCTCATTGATATAGGGTAAATTCACAACACCCATCTAAACATAACAATGTCATTCTACACAATAATTTCTTCATAAAAAACAATGCATGTGCATGCCTAGCTACCACCACCAAGATCATCCTCATGATCATCTTGACCATCCTCATTACTCTGATCCACATCATCACCAACACCGCAACTATCATCATCATCTCCTCCTTCACCACCATCATCCTCATCCTCATCCTCATCATCTCCTGATATATGTTGAACATAATTTGGATCATCGTCTTGGCAATCATTACCTATAGCATTCTGACAAAAAAAATCAATATTACATGTTAGTATTAATTACATAACACAACGCATGTTTTTGTTATACAATGTTAACCATAAAATGAGGTAAGATATAATATCTAATAGTACTAACAAATAAAATGAAAATATGGTTTAAAAGTATATTGGAAATCCAACTCAGATTACATACCATAGAGTCCATCCAAACAACAAATTCAACCCATCTCTTTTGCTGCAGCACCTCCTTTTCCAAATGATTTGGAGGTCTTCCATATTTTAGTTCCTATCAATCAGTAAATAGGGAGAAATTAGATAACAATGACTTTCTTCTAGTACAAAATTTATTAAAAAAATATCACATGTTTAATATACTTACAAAGGTTGTTATCAGTGCTTTTAAACCTTTCTGGCCACTACGATGAGTGACTTTTGTTTTGGTTAACCTCGCCTTGGATGCCTTGTCCTTAAACATAAACCAATTCAATTTATTTTCACACAAATACATGTCTAAGATACTTATAAGTATTAATACATTCTAAATAATGTTTAATGAAAAATTCAATACCTGAATGCTCTCATTGCCGGCTTTTCTTTGTGCATCCAACTTCTCATATGATTTTACAAGTTCTTTCCATACTTTAAAAGGTATGTCAATAGGTCTTTGTTTCAGTCTTTGATCTTGAGGCATTTTTTTAATTTTTCTTGTTTGGTTAAAAAAACTGAACAAGTAATTCACATCAATGGCATGGGGACTCTATGGATATGTGTAAAAAAATGGCTATAAAGAAAACATCCAAAAAACATATGAGCTCTCCCTTTGATGGTCACTTGGGGCATATGGCTGGAAAGGAACAACTCCATTTTCGAAAATCAAGGACAATCCTTTCTCAAAGTCCTTCCTAATATTTGCTCCAAATGTCTTAAAATGAAAAACAAAATTCAAACGTCATCCTCAAACATCTCCCTTAAATATAACGTTGGACCATAAATTCTTCACTTTTATTGTTATCGGCTCTGGAATGATTTTTCTATATGCAATTATACAATGAAATATGTGTGCACTAATGAAAAAACATTGAGTTTCATTTTTCATAATCACAAACAATGAAAAAAGAATCACACGTAACTAGCATCATTTTGGAAATTTTATATTTATTAAAAATCTTTAACATGTTTTCCTCCCATATCTCATAAAAAGGTGTGAAATTTTTTATATACTCTCCAATAAGCCTAAGGATCACATACCTTTTAAAACTTTGCATTACCATTATATGTTTCTCCTTGAAGATATATAATATGTTTCTTCTTTAACATATATATTATGTTTCGCATTTCTTAATATTTGACAAAATACTAAAGTTGAAAACAATGGTCATTGTCTCAATCATATTCCTGGTGATCTTGTTCAGCATAAAACAGTTTGGTACAAGCAAAGTAGGCATGACATTTTCTCTGGCACTCATGATATGGTTTTTCTCTATTGGTTCTATTTTACTTTACAATATTATTTAACATGACATGACAATTTTAAGGGCATTCAATCTTGTTTATATCTATTACTTGTTCAAGAGGAACACTATCAAAGCATGGATGTCCCTAGGAGGTTGCGTGTTATGCATAATAGGAGCTGAAGCTATGTTTGCTGATTTGGGTCACTTCTCAGTAAGATCCATCCAGATAGCCTTCACATGTGTAGTATTGCCATGCCTAATATTGGCTTACATGGATCAAGTTGCATATCTTATGAAGAATCCCTCTGTGGTGGAGAACGTATTCTCTGCTTCAATTCCAGATGGTTTTATCTGGCCAGTCTTCATGATAGCTAGTGTTGTTGCCATGATTGCAAGCCAAGAAATGATCTCAGCAACAATTTCGTCTATTAAAATGTCCATGGCCCTAGGATGCTTTCCCAGATTGAAAATAATTCACACATCCCGACGGTTCATGGGTTAGATCTACATTCTTGTCATCAACTGGGTTCTAATGATAATGTGTGTCTTGGTATGTGATTGTTTTAAGAGCACGGTCGAGATATCAAATGCATATGGCATTGCAAAGGTAGAGATGATTATGGTGACTACAAGCCTAGTGACTCTTGTCATGGTTCTTATATGGGCAAAAAATATATTCCTTGCGATTGGATTTCCTGTTCTATTTGGATCAACTGAGCTAATTTATTTTTCTGCAGTTTTGATGAAAGTGGGGGAAAATGGTTGGATAAATGGTTTTTGCCACCTGCTTCCTTCTTGTGATGTACATTTGGAACTATGGAAGTGTTCTGAATTATCAGGAGTTGTATATCTTGTTGGTCACGGAGATGTCAAGGCTAGAAAGGATTCATGGTTTCCTAAGAAACTGGTTATAATCTACTTCTATGCTTTCATGAGGGCAAACTGCAGGGCAGGCCCTGCAAGCCTCAATGTACCTCACACCAATCTCTTGCAAGTTAGCATGACATATACTGTCTGACTTGAAGGTTTCCATGAATCAAACATGCTGAATGTTTTTCAAGGACCAAGTCACAACATCAATATGGTGATGGATAACAAAGATTTCCTTGAAGGTGGCAGAGATGAAGTGAATTTTAATGTGAAGTTAATAATCATAAGTTTTGTTGTCGACCAAGATCTTCATTACTTAGTCCTTGATTTTGTTTGATAGAGAATAATAGCCATTCCTACGATTAATCACTGATATTTATGAACAAAGACACCATTCTTTTTTCAATGAAGATGATAGGTGGTATTTTATATGCATGGTTAAGCCTAAGATAAGCCATGTTTTCTACATAAGAAAGTTATATTAAGTTATATCCATGAAAATGAAAGGAAGATGACATTGCATGTTTCCTCGTATAGCTAACCATCGCTCAATAACATTGGATGCTTCTCCACCTCATTCATTACATCATTGCTTAAGAACCTTGGATGCTTCTCCATTTTTTTTGACATCATGTATTGATTATGTTGTTGTTGGAGGTTTTACACTAAGTTTTTCAACATCGAGCTTACTAGGGCTTGCACCACCGGGGTTATTAGTAAGAATATCATGAGGTTTGCATAGCCATGATTATTAGAATCAAAATAGTAGGATTTGCACTAAAAAATAGTTCATAGAGCTTTCCTGCTGGGGAGAAAATCACAAGTTCAACTTCTGCAGTGCAGAGCACCGAGAGCTCGTAAGCTTTCTTCAGCAATCCACCTACGTTTGGAAAATGTAGCCTGCCTGCTGGCGATGTTCTCAATCCTCTTCCTCTGCATCTTTCCCCTCACTATTCTTGTATGTCCTCTTTCGTTTTTCCCTCCAAACAAACCCTCTCAAATTGAGAAAGCAGAACAACTCACTAGATGAGAATCCGAATCCAATTATCGCTTCTAACAATAACCCAATACGATACCAGAAGTGATTACACAAAACCTCATTGACTCTTCATTTGTTTGGAAAAGAGCCAAGCATATACTTCTGACGAGGGTTTCCGTCTCAAGTCTGGCTCGCAGGACGTCGCTTAGTCAATTGCAAGAAAAGTTTTCCACCTGCCTGTCACATATGGTTTGTCACACTATATATTAAAATCAGGGACAATCCTTTCTCGAAGTGGACAATCCATTTGAATGCATTGATCAATGCTTTGTGCAACGCTGGTAGAGTGGACCATGCAAGGAACTATCTAATGGAGATGAAAAAATTTAAATCCTGATATAGTTTGCTATAGGACATTCATTGGAGGCCTATGCAAGTTGGGTATGGTGGATGAGGCAGTGAATCAACTGGCGATAATGATTAGAAAGGGTCTCTCACCCACATATGCTCTGTACTATTCACTCATCAAAGCTTGCTGCAAATCAAAGAAAGTTCAAGCCGCTACCCAGATACTGAACAAAATGCTTAGGGAACGTGTTGTTCCAAGTCATGCAAGTTTTATCTATGGCATGCATCATCTTGGGAAGGTAGGAAAAAAAATTGAGGCATAAAAAGTTCTTGAAGAAGTGATAGATTGTAAATCCTCTGTACATGTTAAAGTATACACAGAAGTAATGTCTGCTCTATTTCAGACCAGTGAAGTGGAAAAATCATTACAATTAGAAGGCAAAATAATTAGAAGAGGTTGTGAAACTAACTTTTTGACTCTGTAAAACAGTGTTTCTCTAAGGGAAAAATTGATGAGGTATCCAAGATTTTAGAAGGCATAAACCAAAGATATCCGGTACAAGGTATTACATTATGAAAAAATTGAAATGGTCAGATTTATTGTTTTTCCAAGGAGACCACTCTTGCTTGAAGGAATGGAGAGGGCTCTGCTCGTAAGAAAGTACTGAACCAAGACCATTGTCAAAAAATGTTGAACCAAGAGTATTGTTAAAAAGCAATGTTGCTTAGTTGCATGAAAATTTAATTTTGGACTCTTTGCTGGCAAAATTTCATATAAAGGTATGCCCTTTTGCCTTATAACATGATGATTTTAATGAAAATGGAGGAAGGGAATCAACTTTAGAGAATCAAATGAAGTTAAAAAATATTAGATTATCAATTATAATCCATAGGAAGGGAGGAAAATAAAGGGTATGGTTGTGCTTAGCCTAAAACGTTTGCCTCTCATTTGAGAACTTTTCAAAAACTCAACTTTATTTCTGAATCTATAAACACAACTCTAAGTTTACATCTCAATTTACAGGTAAAGATTCGGTTTAAAGCAAATCTAAAAATAAGAATAAGCAAATCCAGAACTAAGAATTTGAAGCATTATTATTGTGGCAGAGCAAGGCAACTAAAATTTGAGTGTGTGGGAACAAAGTGGGATCTAGAACATGGAAAACTCACCAAAAAAAACAACAAATATTGTGGAAAGCGGAAAAGAGGAAAAAGAGCATCATTCCTTTGTTAATTCTCATACAGAATACAAATTAGATGCATGGTGTGAAGGAAAATGAAATTTACAAATTAGATGCATATGACCATAACATGGGATGTCCCCCAACTTTAAATTTTGCATCATGCAGACATCAGGTAGCAAGCCAAGGAGCATCTCGAGCTGTTCAGGACATTTCTGTACCTCCCCCCCGACAAATCCTGAATCCTGGATATAGGAGTTGCAAATAAAGTATGGAGCTTCTTGAAAAAAAATGTTAGCAATGGGTACTAATGCTAGTTTTAACTTTAACCTGCTTGCAATGAATACTTGGCAAATCCAAGTGTATCTTGAGGTAAAATTTGTTGACAATAGAACAGGATGGTTTTCCTGCTGTTGATACAAATGGCTATTGTTGTTAAGCCTAATTTTAACTATGATATGTTGCCAGAAGACATGTCCCCAAAATTTGGACAAATCCCTCAGACCATAGGATGTGTTCCTCAATCCCAGGTATGCATCCTCCTACAACATGGCATAGAGCAAAATATGCTTAACAGAAGTAGTCATTCACATCAATAGCAGGAAAACCATCCTGATGTGTTTCCAACAACATTATCTTGTGATACCCTACACACCACCATATTGGGTAAAAATGTAAAACTAGCATGTGTAGCCCCAATGCCAACATTTTTTTCAAGAAGTTCCAAACCATAGCAGACAAGACTCTAGATACTAAAATGACAAGAAAAGTTTACAAAACTTTGAGAATTGTCAAGCCTGTTTCAGACTCTCAGATATCTTGTGGGCTATGCCTGTCCATGAATGCACGTGAGAGACCAATAATATATAAGAAGGCAATGAAACAATCACAAAAGCACCTACACTCAAAATTCCATTCTGGAAAGAAGGAAAAGACTCACTAAGGATACCAAGGGGTGCAAAATTCTAGATGTGAGGAATAGCAGTTACTGAGGAATACGGTTCATCTATTCTTACTGTTACAGATAATGCATTTACCAGATTGACTCAAGGTCTATTTCCTAGTGTCATGGAACACTGTGTTTTGATGATGGCTTTTGGTCTTGTTCCCATGGAACTGTAGTTGCATCTGGCTTAATCAATATGAAAGGGCTGCCCTGTGCGCGATTAGGAAGAAGTTTCCTTTCTTTCTCCTCTGGGTTATGTTTCAAAATTATAACCATCAGCTATCGGCATGTTGAAGGGAACACACACCTTTCAAGCAGAGCCCATTTTTCTGCAGGATTGTCCATAGGCATTGTTGCAGGTAACACCCCTTCATACAGAAGCCAGTTTTCCACAGAGGAATGGTGGTTGTTCAGTGACTCAGGGACTCTCTGTGTAGTCACAAGTAGTATCAGCATTATAACATATCCTTTCAGAATTCAAGTATATCTTCTCACTGGAAAGCAAAACAACCTCACTTCAGAAACAACAAACAGTGTAGATTAGGGTGAAATTTGTGATCTATGATCTTCCTGATATATGCCATTCCCTTTCTAATCTTGATGACATTTTACAGGTCTGTATGAGCAGAAAGAGTTCTCTCAGTGCTTAATCATTTTGAATTTTTATGGCTTCTCATGTTGGTCCCCATGTGAGTATCAGTTAATACTGTTGTCAAATTGTATAAAACAGATAGACAGGAGGACTGAACACAGAAGGTCTACATAAACCAGTTTTGCAGTGCTTCCTTTTGCTATTCATAAACAACTTGCACTGTGGGAATGTACTACCTGCAAGGTTGCGTTGTTTGTTTCATGAAAGGCTGGCCGCTAAATGGCATTGGGAGCCCAGTTGTTTACTTTCCAAGTTAGTCATTCCTATCAGATTTACTTTGGCTAAATATCGTAAGTTAACACCCCATCTTTTGTGTCATATGAAGTTGAAGTTGAATCTTTAGAGTAACAATATTCTCCAAGCTTGTTTCTTTTGTTCAGCAAAATAGATTTCTAAGTTTATTGTTCTTTGTGTCATTGGCCCATAGTAAGGTTGCTTATTTAAATAATTTATCCAAATTATCATTTCTGTTATTAAACAAAAAATATTGTATAACCCAGAATTGGGCCCACTGGAGTTCATTCCCCCGTTAGGTCAACATAAAACCTTTGTTGCATAGATCAATGGGCCATGCAACATTGGGCATATCATTTTTTAAATTTCAACTACAGAGTCTCATAATCAACTAGAAGAAAAATCAAGTCTATCTTTCAATTGCTTGAACCAGGACTATATCACGGATATTGCAGCAATAAAAGAAATAATTCCAGTCTATAGAAAGGTAGCATAGTAATAACATACTTGAGTTTTCGGGGTGCTTCAAACAATCTCATCCTAAAGATAGGATTCCAGGTTGTTTGCAGATTTTAATTGGTGAGGTTGGCTCTAATTTTGGAACTTTGTTGGCTCTGCTGCAGGTATCATTTTGCCCCAAATCTTCACCAAGCCTTTTTCATGGACTCACTAAAGGACTCTCATTTTCTGCATCCTTCATATGAGTAAACCTTCGACCCAGCACTGGTTTTCAATACAAACTTTCAAAGAGAGAAACTGGCAGTTTGGATTAGGTTACAAGACCTCCTTCTATAATGAACAGAGATGACCACGGAATGTGGCAAAAGTTCTCCCCTTCAGCCGGTGTTAAAGAAAACAAAGATCTTCTCTCTGAAATCTCTAACGGCGTGCTTGGATGGCCTAATCTGACCAAAACTACAAAAATGTACCATGAGTTTTCCTCTACGTTGTTATATTGTGAAGGATAGTGTTTCCCTCAATTACTAACCGTTCCAATAGCCCCTGCTTCCTGATCCATTAGTTTTGACTTCTCCAGACACTAAAGAGCATTAACGATTCTATTCCATTACACAAAGATGAGCTGGAAGGGAAAACCCTTCGGAGCACAGTATTTCATGTTGAGGTATCAAATTCTTGGTTCCATGGAAATAGAAACCGCATGAAGATATCTACGAACCACTTGAACATCAAAAATGTTCAGTCTCAAAACTCTGAAGTAAATTTGTAAAGAATGTAGCATTAGCTTTCTTGGCTTAGTGAAATCCCTAATTTTCTATCCTATTTGCCTGTCTTAAAAATCTCACGAAAACCTGTAAAGATTGTGCCATTGTGTACGCTTAGCCTCTAAAAGCCCTAGCTTTCTATCTTCTTCTGTGTAATTTGAATAGAACACCATCAAATCCCAGAATTATCAATTCCCATTCTCCAAAACTTTTAAATGTACGGAACTGAGACAGAAATCATTCAATCAAACCACTCGAAATGCATCTGAATGCTGATCCATTAACTTAAAGAACTTCTTCCCAAAGTCTGCCATTTTTTAAACAAAATTTTGAGCACAACCTTGTCTAGTCCATTTATAGAGAGCGTTAGTTTATGAAATCTTGCCTGTAAGCCAAAATAGAGTCAAAATTTTCCATTGAAAGCTCAGAATAACTGAACCAGAAATAACCCTTGTGAAATTTGTTGCTTAAAACATTGTTTTGAGCACGGCCTCTTTCTTCAGATTTATTTTAGATAATACGGTAGCTTATTTAATGAATCCAGAAAGTTGAAATATGGAAAATTTTCCCAATCAAGAACTCTAAATAATTTCATTAGGACAAGGCGTAGAGGATTCATGACGGCGACAAGAAAATAATGGCGCTTTGCAATTTTAGCACTCTCTTGCAGAAAAATACCTTTTCTGAAATCGTTTTGACCACGAAGAAACGCAGATGAACTGTTGGAAGTCGTGCACAGAGAGATCTGGTGGCTCGTGGATCGATTCTGGGGCAATGTTTATGCGATTGCAAACCATGATTGTTCATATGCGAGCTACTGAGCTTGTTGAGAGGGATACGCACAATGGCGCCAAACTACCAAGAGGATTTGAATTTAAAGGCGGGATAGAATATCTACCATCCGATCATGTCATCGACGGCCATATATTTGTGTTTCAGTAAAACGGATTTTCAAAGAATTTGAAATATTATACATTTTATAGAATTTGAAATATTATACATTCTATTATTTAAGCTGAATAATAGTTTTACTTTGGAAAAATAATTGGGCACATCAAATAAAATATTGATGCGAAGGACATAGAACTCCGAAACAATAATGCACCCTTCTCTTACTCCAAAACAATAATGCATCCTTCTCTAGCTGATGTGTCAATGCTTTCTTTGAAGTGGAACTTAAAGAATTAAGTAATTATTCATTATTAAATTGGGATTTTATATAAATTAATTGATTATTTATTAATGTTAATTTCATTTTATAATTTTATAGTAATTTTTAATAGATTTTTGTTAAAGATAATTATTTGAGCTATTATTGTATCAAGATTTTTGTTGTGTCTTTTATTATTATATTTTAATCCACTTTAAACATGCTCAAAATATGTTTTCATCTTCATTTGTGGAGATTATCTACTTGCATATTCAAAAAGTTTTGATGTAGTTTTTGCCTTGAAAAATGATTATTGTGATTGTAATGGTGAGAAATTATTCTATAAACAGTGTTAAGTGTTATTTAGAATAAATGAGAAATTCTTTTTGAATATATAAGACTAATCTTTGAGAGAATAGATATATATTCCCTAATTATCACATAAACAAGGGGTTAATCTTGCATTTAGTGCTTTATCTCTGTAGAGTTTCGCTAAACAAAGGGAATACCTCCTCCTGCGTGACTTCGATTGTCCCTCCCTCTTACAGGATTTCAAAGCATTAAGAATTGAATCTTCTTTATTTTAAAGATGTATTCTTGTCGAATATACCAAAAACATAGTAGGATTCTTTCATTATTGACAAAATCAAGCACATGTGCAAGGGAAGTATCCATCTATGGATGGTTAACAAGTTCATTAATAACTACAAGCAAACGCTTCAAACTATGTATTTAATGATCTCTAGTCATCATCTAAAGAGTTCAAGAATCAAATCAATTCCAACCTAAGTTCTAAGTATATGGTAAACCTCTACTCTAGAGGTTCTATTATTGTAAAATTTCACAACTATGGAAGTTGTGGCAAGGTCTCAAAGGAGGGACTTTCTTTTTGGGGCAAAACTAACCTTTTTTCAAAAGATAGTTTCTATAATTGAATCCATCTTCAATATCCATTTCTTCAACCCCACTCTGGATTTGAATATTGAATCCCCCCTACTTATTTTGGGATGAGATGATCTTTCAAAAGCCAACATAAATATATTGGGGACTTACTACAATATACAAACTAAGCAAGGAAGGGTATACACACATGTGTTATAATTTGAATTGAAGTTGACTTGAGCAAAGGTATAACAATGCATATTTAATTAAATATTGGTGATTTTAACAACCACGTCCATTAGATTAAAATAATGATAATGATACTTTATGTGTATCTATATGCAAAGACAAAATACTTGAAAGGCACCTTCCCAACAACAAAGGTCATTATAAGAAAAATGGAAAAATAACAAGTTGATGGGTGGTATGATTGAATGAAGAATCAAAGGGCAAGAAAGAAGAGACATCCAAGTTTAGTCCTAACAAAAGATTTTATGGCCCCTTCCAAGGAGTGTGTTATTAAGAGGGACACAAACATGATCATGGAGTCTGTGCTAAAGTCTTATGGGAGAAATAGGAAGCATGTGAATGAGATATTATGGATTTCAAAAGAGAAATCATGTTATTTAATCCAATAGAAGCAAGGGGATTGGTGCTACTTGAGACTCCATAAGCTCTAAATCAATTGGTGAAAGCAAGAAGTCTAAAAGATAAATGCAAAGAAAGGAATATCCATCTATGTACAAATCTACAATAAATAAATTCAAAATTATACAGTGTTTCCATATAGACAATGTTAGGTCCCTATAACACTAGTGATTCCCCCATTACTAGTGTCATTGTGGCCCTTACTGTTATTGTTGTGCCCTTATTGTCCCCATATTGTTATTATTGTGCCCCGTAGAAGCCCACTATTGTTATTTTTGTGCCCTTATATTATTATTGTTATGTTGACTTTGATTATATTGTGACCCCTTAGACTCCTATATATAGAAATGAGGCTTTGTCATTTGTATCATCCAATAATTGTTCTTTTGTGTAATGTAAAGGAGGTTGCCCCCTCGAAGAGGCTGATTTCTAAGTTGTTGATCTATCTTTTCTATCTTTTTGTGAGTTGGTTTCATAACAGACAACCTAGGTTCGAACCCTAAAAAGTGTAGGGTCTTTGTGAGTGTTTGTGAGGGAATGTGTTTGACATCACATAATTGGATTCCCTTCATCATCAAAGAGACATGTGTCCCAAAAGTCAATTTGGTTTAAGTGGATGTTAATATGATACATTGTATATTTTTTGAGGGTAGTAGCACAATTGGAAAAAAGCATGTTGGCAAGCCCTTGTGTATCCAAGTGATCGAAAGTTCAATCCCCCAGACATATCTCACCAATTGAACTTAAAAAAAATATGATACATTGTATATTGCAAAGCCATTAAGTTAAGTAATGACCTTGGCTAACCCAAATATTTAATTAGAATTTAAGCTCAAACACAACATTAGAAATGAAACCTTCACTCTACATCTAAGGATATAGGGGTCAACATTGGATATTGGATACAAGACAAGGTGATCAAATGTATCTCTTGGACTAGCATTTTTTACAAAGGAATACAATTTTTAATGCTTATATTAACATGTATGTATAATATAATAATGAAATAGTCACTCTTTAGTTCATGGATAAAAGTGTTGGTGTGGAAGGAAATCTCGAGGGATATGTCACTATAGTCATAAAAATTGCATTTATTGTGGCACATGGAGAACTTATTAATTGGGTGTAGCTTTAAAAATGGATAGGAGTGTTATCCTCCCCACCTAACTGCAATTCCTACAAATGACATATTTAGTGATTAATGAGTATATTGTTGTAATAATTTTGAACCCTGTGTTAAGAAATCCCTATGCAATCCAATTTAACTTAGGTACCATCCTCAAAATGAGGAGAAGTCATTTGTGGGTTTCCTTAGAATGTGTATTTCAAGGAAGAATGTGTACTTTGTCGATATGTTGAAAGGTTTTACGGTCTTTGTGTTTTAGTGTACCATGTCATGTTTGGCATTGAGCGTTGGGTGTGTTGGAAGCCAACTCTTGGTAAACTCAAATACACTTGTCCTAAGGAGGGAGTTGGGGTTTTAAGGTTCTTTGGTTGTAAAATCTTTCAAAGTCAATGTTTTTCATCCTCTTCTTGCATATTGCAGCCTCAAGGCCATTCGATGAGTTGGTGGTCATGCTTAAGGTTTTCATCCTATTCTTGCATTGTGCTTAAGGTTGATTGGTACCTTGTTCCATGAATTATGATCAACTTTGGGTCCTCTTTCAGTAGACACCTCCTAGCCACAGTATTAAAGGCAACATATTGGTTTCCTTTACTAATTTTAGCTTGTAATAAATTTAGATGTAATGGTTGTCACACGCGTTCATATACAACTACCTCATAACAAAGCTAACACAAGCACTTCTACCCATGCCTACATCACATCACAGAGGAGGAATCAATCAATATTATTCAATATCCTGCATTCGAGTATCCCTCCTTTGAGGATTCAATCCAACATTTATGGAGATCAGGTCATCCATTTACAATAACTAGCTTTGCCATATAGCATGTTGATATTCCTATTGTCATGGCCGAAAGTACCACCGACATATATCTTAAGCAATACGAATAAATAATTAGAATGCTTCAATGGATTCAATTCATCCTATAATGCATAATGCATATATTAGATAACCCGAACCATAGGCTCTACCGTTTGAAAACAAAATCATTTATCATACATAATCAATAATTCGTCTGCCACAGTTGCATGACACGTTAACATGTGTATCTTAGGGATTATGCACAATTAATCAGAAGCGCAGCATTGGATGCATAGCACAAATAACTTGTACCATAGTTTATACAGTCGAGCCTTAACCACAGTTAACAAATTTGCATAGCGGCTCAAGCACGACTATTCACTATCTTAACAAAAGACAGGTTAACACCAATTCTACATAAGATCCACATACTGTGATTGTAATTAGAATTTCATTTGTGTGCATCCATAAAATCATCTCATTAACGCCACATGCAGTGCATTTAAAACTCAAGCAAATTCTCTCATATGCTAAGGAATTTATAACATAGAGGGTAAGAAACCAACATACAAAACAATCCACGCAAGTGAGTCAAACTAGATCAAAAGAGAGAACGACACTTGGAAAACAGAGCACCGCTACCCAACGTAGAAATGACTCTTCAGTTCACCACCGAGTCGAGGTTCTTGCCATGGATCAACCGCCTCCAATTGATCTATGCAATGGGTATTTAATACCTTCTTTCATGATATGGTTTCCATTAGCGGTGTCTCGCTTTTATGGATCTTTTTATCCATTTGCGTAGGCTTATCTCATAAAAGCTCACCTTTCTCTCCCATGAGGATTTTCCTCATAGAAGATTGCCTTTCTCTCCCGCACAACTTTTATGTTTTTCTCAATGGATATTTATCTCCAATCCATCCAACTTATCTAGAATTAAATTGAGAAGCTTTACCATGAAAGAATTATCCTTTCCCATTCACCAATGTGATTTGGCAAGAATCTCATCTCTTGGTGTCTCGCTTTTCCAAGTGATTAATTTATTAATAATGTATTTACTTTTTATATTACACATCATACCTAGCTTTTCTCAGCTTAGGTTTACAAAGTTTGACACACAAGGGAGGGGTGTTACATTTTGGATCCCTCTCTTTCCTTAAGATCCCTCCAACTGTAGCTAGAGTTCTTAGATGACTGTAAGGAGGAAGCCCCTATTGGAAAGGGACAGACAGTTTGAAGGTGTCTATCTTGTTGGTAATTCCTATATCGAAAAGTTGTATTTTCATAGTCCAGGGGTTGGGAATACACAATTCCCATCCACTTGAGCTCAATTTTATCTCGCAAAACTTCATTGGGATCTACCTAAACACATATGCAAACATAGGTGAAAATGCCTTTCAAAAGTCTTTCCCTGTCTACTTTGACGAATCTTCCAATAAAATTGCCCACTTTTTCTAAGAGATCTAGATGGGTAAAGTGAATGGGAAAACTGGGAATCTTACCCATACTAGAGTAGTCATCGGCAACATAGTGAGAGGATTGAAGTTGGGAAACCATGGCTTCACTAGAAGACCAACTCATCCCCAAAACCATGGACCTTGGTCAAGGATTTTTTTCTTATCCTCAAGACATTTGAAGATCACCACAAAAAAACATGGGTCTACATCCACCCAAACCGGCGTTCATCCAATCCTATCATAATCGAACAGAAAAACGCTACTTTTTCAATAGAAAATGGGGAATAAAAGTATCACCCAAGGATAATGACCATCGCATCAATCATAAGGGAGGAGCAATAATTTGACAATCACACGTCCTTGATTTCTGTTGATTTAACTCTAAACACTTACGTAATATTCTCTTGCTTGGCGAATTAAACACCACTGCATGGAATGGACGAGGATTGAGCCGAACCCTGGATGAAGCCCACTTCATTCTCATCTAAACACAAAACTATATATACGTCAAAGCTATTACAATAGATTCTGACTGTCAACACCTCGAGGTTCTGTTTATATGTGGCTACCTTTTATGGTTACTATTGAATGTGTGATTGGCAATAGTAATGGCAACTTAGGTCTGCCAAATTTCCTTCGATTCCCTCACTACATCCTAACGCAAATAGTTGTTCAATGCCTTGGTTGTCTTTCAAAACTGGTAGGCAGGGTCTTCTTTGATATTTCTCGATGGTTTTAATTCCACTACAATCACAACTTTCATTTACATAAACTTCATGTTTTCGCACGAGCGACGATTGTTCCAAGGTGAAATGTCACTTGGATGGTTTCAATGTTGTTGACCCATCATAACTAACTAACGGATATGCCCATTACAATTTTATACCACCCCATTATCAATATCAATTATGCATGGGAACCAATTAAAGCAACTTTTCACATTAATTTTATATGAGCATGAGAACATGTGTTAACAAGCAGCCCATAAAGCCTCATTTTGAATGCCATAGTCACTTAGAAGGAATTCCTCTTGTAGTAGCATTCTCCCTACTAAACTTTGCTAGTGCTAACATTAGAACCACTATTACAACAAGATATCTTTCTAGTGTTGACAACACCATTATAGTAAGATACCTCAAGAGAGACAGAAAATTTAAAAAGTATGATAGTAATACGTATCCAGAAGATGGTATTGAAACTAGTAATTGTTCACGAATCCATAAGATTGTAAGGTCATTCTCATTATCATAATCATTGTCATCATCATCACCATCATCCTTGTCATTGTTATTGCCATCATTACATTATCATCATAATCACCATTCATGCCATCATCATCATCATTATGGACATCGTTTGTAATTGTTCATAATTGTAGATGTTGTAAGAAATATCATCAACCCAAAAAATGTGATCAGTGCTAGAAAAGGGTTGTTTAGGACACATTGATATACGTAAGAGAAATAACAACTCTATTTTTGACAGATGATCGATGATGATCATCATCACCACCATTATCATCGTCATTGTCATTTTTATCATCCCCATCATCATCATTAATGTAATTTCTATCGACATTGTTGTAATCATGCATCATCATCATTCATGCCATTATTGTTTTTGATGATGACCTAGATGAAAATGATGATCATGACACCAAAGATAATGCTTATGATTATGACAATGACAACATCTAAAATTGGGAAGATTCGCCAACGTCATTAGCATCATCATCATCATAATCATTGCCATCATCATCATTGTCATTGTAACCACTATCGTCTTTATCATCATAATCACAATTCATGTCATCGCCATCATCTTCATTTTCATCATTGTCAATATTATTGACATTGTCATCAATTGTTCATAATTGTCAATGCCATAAGGAATATCATCAATGCAGAAAATATGATGAGTGTTGGAAAAGGGATGCAAAAGCGAACATAGAAATGGGGGCAACAATAGAAGTAAAATTGGATGAAAAGTGGATACAACATAAGTAGATGCACAACAACATGAAAAACCTGACACAAAAGTGGATGCAAAAGTAGATTCAGTTGTCAATGCAAACTTGGATGCAAACATGAAGGCAAAAGTGGAAGCAAACATGGGTCCAATGGTAGGTGTAAAACTTGGCACAAATTGTGGTGAAACAAATGTGGATGCAACAACGGAAACAAAAGTATATGCAAAAATGGATGAAACAAAAGTGGATGCAATAGGGGATGCAAACGTGGAAGAAAATGTGGTTGCAATGGTAGGCGCAAGATATGGTGCAACAAAAGTGGATGTAACAATAGACAAAAAATATGCAAAATAAGATGCAAAAATGGATGTAAAAGTGGAAGCAAACATTGATGCAACAGGCAAAACAAAATTGGATGCAAAAAATGGATATAATGTAAGTAGATGCAAAAGTAGATACAAAATGAGATGCAAAACCCAATGCATAAACCTGACATAAAATTGGATGCAAAAATAGATGCAATATTTGATGCAAAAGAGGATGTGAACATGGATGCAAAATTGGAAGCAAACGTGGATACAACAGTGAGTGCAAAACATGGTGCAGATTGTGGCATAACAAAAGTGGATGTAATGATAGATGCAAAAAAAGAATCAAAGTATGATGCAAATGAAGATGTAAAAAGGGATGCAAAAAGTGAAATTTAAAATGGGTGCAACAGTGGATGCAAAATTGTGTGCAAAAGTGGATGCAATAGAAGTCGATGCAAAAGTAGATGCAAAACGAGACACAAAACCTGATGCAAATCCCGGTCCAAAATTGGATACAAAAAGGGATGCAAAAATAGATGTAGTAGTTGATGAAAACCTAGATGCAAATGAGGATGCAAACGTGGATGCAAAATTATAATCAAAAGTGGGTGCAAAAGGAGGTGCCAAACTAGGCGCTAATTGTGGCACAAAAATATTAGATGCAATAGTGGGTACAATAATAGATGCAAAAGAGGATGTAAATATGGATGCCAAACAAGAGGGAAAAGTGGATGCAACAAAAGTAGATGCAAAATTTTATGCAAAACTAGACACAAAACACGATGTAAAACTTGGCGCAAAAGGGATGCACAAATGGATGAAAAAATGGATGCAAAAAATGATTTAAAAAAGGATGCAAAAAAGGATGCAAAAGTCGAAGCAAAAGTTGATGCAAGTGTAGGTGCAAAAAGTGGATGCAAATGAGGATGCAAAAGTATGTCAAACAAAATTAGGTGCCAAACTTGATGCAAAACTTGGAACAAAACCTGGTGTAAAGGATGACACAAAACTTGGCATAAAATTTGGTGCAAAACGTGGTGCAAAACCTATTGCAATACCTGGTGCTAAACTTGGTGTAAGATTTGGTGCAAAAATTGATGCAAATTTTGTGTCAAGTTTTGCACCATATTTGATAAATGGATGCAAATAGCACCAAAAATGGGCTCTAGATGCAAAAAAAGAAGTAAAAAGGGACGCTAATCGCTGGTTTTGTTGTAGTGGTGGCAGTGTGTTATCATTTTTAGTAGGCATGCATATTATCATTTCTTATCATCCGAAACATATCCTCAAAATGTGTACTTACTTTCCCTTGGACAATAAGATATCTAAGTGTCAGCTGAGGATTATTTGCAATTAAATTATGGGTGTTGATTAAGGCCATGGGATTTTGATTGTTAAGCTGCTTCTATGTCCCTGAGGCCACTTAACTCTTTTGTTTCTTGCTACTCTTTCTTTTTTGTTCAATGCCTTCTTTCTCTTTTGTTTTAGCGTCAAGTTTCTTTGTTTTATCCTTCATTATGTCCCTCTATATTAGCTTCTTTTGTATCCATCTCCTCCCCATCTAGCTCTGTATCTGCCTTTTCTTGTTTTATCTTCTCCTTACTGACAGAAGGACTAACATCATAGAGAAAGGTTTTGATGTCATCCTCTGTTGGTAAGTCATTGAAGATTGTCCATGTTATAAGGGTCCTAAGGTTTTGGAGGGCGTAGCCTTTTTATAGGAAACTGGCCACCTCTTTACTTACAAACCAACTACCTCTTAACCTTTACAACTTTTTATCGAATGATGCAGATGAGTGAGTGAGTAGGATACTTACCTATGGCCTTAATGCCACGTTGTAAGTATCAAAGATCAGAGGTGTTGTCGATGTTTCCTGACTACAGATCTAATGCTGCTACTGTTGTTGTATGGTCATCTTTTTTCCTCTTAAGCTGTCTGTTTATGGTATTTGTGACTATAGATCTGATGTTGCTGCATGTACAGAGGGAGAAGGAGTGTTTGTGAAGGCAGGGATGATGGTTATGGATGAGGTGATGCTATGGAAAACATAATCTTCTCTTGGATTGAAGTAGTGAAGTGAGAAAACAATGGAATTTATGGAGGGATGCATGGTAAGGAGTGGGGGAGATGAACATATGTGAGGCAGGGCCCCCTTTGGATCTTCTCTTTGCTCCTTGATTGTCTCTCTCATCGTCCTACAAAGAACAATTTTTTTTTTTTTGAAAAACACCTAGGCTGCCTCAGAGAGGTTTTCACCCTAAGTATTTGTCCTGGGCACCTCAAGGAAGGTTTTCCCCCAGGGATATTCTTTTTCTTTCCTATTTCTCATCCTTGGGCCACCTCATCGAGTTTTTCAACCCAAATATGGGACTCATGCACCTCATGGAGGTTTTCACGTGAATCCTTATTCTGTTTTTCTTTCTTTTTCAGTGACCTGATGAGGGAAGAGTTGAAACTTTCTCCACCATCATCATTGTCTTATTGATGCTATCAATGAACTCTTGTTTAGATGAAGGCCTCTTGTATAATTTCAATTTGTGTCCATTAACTAGCAATGGAATGGCTTCTTCATCTATAGTCCTGATTCGCATTGAACCATTACCATGGCATCTTTCCACCACATATGGTCATGTTCTTAGCTTTCCCTTGAAGTCTTTGTACCTTGAATCATATAATAAGGCCCACTCTCCTTCTTGAAATAGCTTCTCCTTGATATTATTGTCATGCCAGATCTTTCTCGAGAGCTAAATTATCTATGTATGGTGGAGGGCCTACATTCTAAGTTCATCTAGGCCATTCAAATGGAACAACATTTCTTTTGTGCATGAATGAGATCTAAATCTAGTTGGGCTACCATCCTCAATGTGTTATATTCGCATTCAATGGAAAAAAAGCCCTTTTTTCATAGACCAGCTCATAGGGTGTAAATCCAGTGGTGGTCTTCCATGTTGTATTATAGGCCCAGGTGGCCCCAACTAGTCTCTTAGCCCAGTCCTTTTTGCTGCTATTCACTACCTTGGTCAGGATGTTCTCCAGTCCTATGTTGGTCACCTCCACTTGCCCATTATCTTGTGGATGATAAAGAGTGTAGGTCCTAAGTTTGATCTTGTGATGCATGAGTAGTTCTTCAATCATGCTATAGGTGAATTGTCTGCCTTGGTCTGTGACTAGTTCTCTAGGGTATCCAAATTTGTAGAATATGTTCTCCCATAGGAACTCAGCCACCTTTTCTTATGTGGCTACCTTGATTGCTTTGGTTTCTTCCCACTTAGTCAAGTAATCAGTGCACACAATGATGTGTTGCTTTTGCTTGGAATGAGGGTTTATAGGCCCAATGAATACAATGCCCCACTTGTCAAATGGCTCGAAAGTCACTTGACGCTGCAGGGGCATTACATCCCTTGGAGTAGGGGCACCGATAACACTGACTAACATATTTCTTCACATCCTGATGAAGAGTAGGCCAATAATAGCCTGCTTGCAACACCTTGAATGTTGTCCTCTTTGCTGCAAAGTGACCTCCACAAGGTTCATCATGATAGGTCAGAAGGATGTTAAAGACTTCCTCTTCCCTTACACATCTTCTCAAGATATGATCTGGACCAAGTTTTAACAGATTACCCCCAATCCAAGTGAAGGGGGCAATTTTCCTAATTATCTTACTCTTCTCTCTAGAGGGTAGGTTTGGTGGGAACTATGCTGACACTAGATAGTTTGTTATATCAGCAAACCATGGGGAGAGCACTGAAATAGCAAACAAATGCTCATCTAGGAATTAATCATCCACCATTCCTCCTTCACTTGCAGGCAGATTCATTCTAGACAGAAAGTTAGCAACAACATTTTCTTTACCAGGCTCATCAACAATAGTTAAATCAAACTGCTGTAATAAAAGTAACCATCTTGTGATTTTAGCATTTACATCTGGTTTTTTCATTAAATATTTAATTGCAGCATGATCAGTATGCACAAATGTCTGATAGCCTGTAATGTAATGCCTAAAATTTTTCAGTGAATGCACAATAGCTAGGAGTTCTTTTTCTATCACAGTATAGTTTAGTTCACCCTTTGACAAGTTTTTACTGGTAAAGTAGATGGTATAAGGCAATTTCTCTTCTACATATCCTAAGGTTGCTCCTATGGTTTTATGTGAGGCATTAGCATGAATGTGAAAAGGGAGGGCCCAGTTTGGGCTTCTAAGGATTGGTGCAGTGGTTACCTTATCCTTTAAATAGTGAAGGCCTCTTGACAGCGTTTTGACCATATAAATTCAGAATCTTTGGCCAATAATCCAAACAAAGGAGAGGCTAGCTTGCTGAAGTCTTTTATGAATCTTCTGTAATATCCATCTAGCCCTAAGAAACTCCTAAAACATCTATCTAAATTTGTGGAGGAGGGACCCTTTGAATGATTGCTACTTTGTTTGGGTCCACCTATAGTCCTTGCTAAGATATTGAGTGACCTAGCACAGTCCCTTCAGTCATTAAGAATTCACATTTTTCTGGACTGAGGGACAGGTTCATCTCAATGCATTTGCGTAATACTTTGCCTAAGTTAGTCAGGGCCTCTTGGAAATCACATTCATAAGGTGTAAAATCATCCATGTAGATCTCCACAGTGTCATGAACTAATTCAGTAAAAATGCTTAGGACTGCTCTCTAGAAAGTGGTAGGAGCATTACATAGGTTGAAATGAAGGACTCTATAGGCAAAATGATGCAGGGGCATTCAACCCAGGAGAAAATCATTGTAATTAATTAGACGTATGATCCAAAATGGATCCTGAAACTCTTTAATTCTTCATGAACTCTCTATAATTTATGCCAAAGAATAAAAATCTTGTGAAGATCAAGCTTATCAGAGGAATCCTCATGACAGTTTCTAACTGCGATCAACACGGAGCAATGAGCGTCGTCGATCAAGCACATAGAGCAGCAGACCATGGTAATGTGCGCTCTCGCAAATTAGCAAAGTCAACGATGGTTTGAGCCAACGAGAGGAGGAATCTGATATGAGATTAGTGACAAGTCGCTAATCGCATATCGCAAGGCAAACCCCTCAAAGAAGGAGAGCCACATGCGCCCGAACCCAAAAATTCAGGAAATGCAGCAGAAAGTGTTCTGGTTCCATCTAAGGTGGGATTCCATAGAAACCAGTAGGATATTAGAAGGGCTTTGAGTGGTAAGCGATTTAGACCGAGTCCGACCTGATGCCATACAGCGAGTGACATGCGTCCGGTGGAAGAGAGAGAAAACTGCTCACATCGGACGGGTAAACGTCGAGCAAGTTATCCACCTGATATGTGCAATGATCATAGGATCTAGAGGGTCTAGATCAATGATGGAGATGCAACCTGATCGATGATCAGATTTGACAAAGTTATAAAGCATATTGTGTGGGATTTCGAAGTCCGACGTGGATGATGAGTTGGCAGAGATTCGTGTTTCGCGGGCATTCTTGGAGTAAATGGAAATAATGACCGTTTCAAATGATCGAGTGGTTTCGGTGAGCCCAACACGTTCATCCATTAAAGGAATAGGTGGCCACCTCCCTATAAGGCATTATGTAGTTACTGTAATTCGAACAAATAGAGGCAGGGAACTAGAAAGCTGAGAAGTAGAAACAAACAGTCAGGAAGCAGATTGGCTTTAAAGCCATATACTGACAAAGAGGAAGGAAGGTAGCCCAAGAAGTAGTAAACAGACCTAGAAGTAGAGAAATCAGAGCCGAGCTGACCTGAAGAAGCAAAGGCAGTAAGTGAGCTAGGGTTAAGATAGAGCCATAGAGCCAGAGAGCTCTAATAGGCTTCTAAATAGCCACGAGGCTACAGTAAAGTTGTAGCACAACAAGAGATCGAATGATCGAGTTGTGGCTAGTTGTCTGAGGTGTGTCGAAGACAAGAGAAGGAGTTCCAGAGACAAATGATAAATTCTGAGGGAGTCAGAGAAGCCAAAAGCTCGAGAAGCTCAGAGCATTGACTAAAGGAGTCAAGTCTAGAGAGGCCTAGACCTATCTGCAGAACAAGGATAGCCAGGGGTAAGATGGCATTCTAAGCCCATTGGTTCAACTATAAACCAATGGAGTTAAGTGTAGCACTTGTACAAAAGTTGAAGCCATAATCCCACAGAGCCTAATCGAGTTCATTAGAGCTCAAGGAGATGTAGCCCAAGATATCAGGGTGAACTCCATATTATATTGTTGTCTTATGGGTTTGTTGAATTTCTGCTTTATTTACTGTTATTTGTGTTTCACATCAGCATAAGAAAATGAACATAAGCACTAAACAGTCAAAAACAAGTACAGGCATACACCTATATTTTCAAGAATTTCTTAATTCCGCATTGGTTAATCATTAAGACTTGGGAAAATTTAAAGCTTTGGAAGTGGGAGAGGTTATTGTAAGTTAGACAAGAAGCCAAAGAGCCCCATTTTCAGATCAAGTGGTATGGGAGCTTAAGATTGATTAACCCCACCTTCAATGAAGGTTGTATCAGGATGCTTGATTGATAGAGCAAAGATTTCTTATCTGAAAGGTGTTTGGGCAGTCAAGGATTGATTGTCTGATTGATGGTATGCCTGTGTGCAGACTGACTATTGTTTGAGTTTACAGAGGTGAAGGGAAAGCTATTGATAGTTTAGTCCAGGAAGAAGGGTTGAAGGCATTCTTCTTATCCCAAAGGACCTCAAAGCAATCCTTGAAGCACAAGAGGTTTGTTACAAAAGGTTGCTTGAATAAGTTATTTATTAATCTTGTTTGAAGTTCTTTTGTTCATTGGCATAATGACAACTTCTACAAGTGAGTCCTCAAATTCTTCTTTCTCCACAAGAGTCTTTGATGAAGACATGAAGAAAGACATGCCCACCATGACGGATATGGTGAGGGAATTGTATGAGGATGGTAGGAAGAGCAGCATACTTAGAGAACAGTTGAATTCTGTGGAGGAAGAGAAGTAGTTGCTTTCTGACAAATTTCAGGAAATGGAAAGGCAACTTCATATTGCAAATATGAACCTAAAAATGATGCATGAGTTGGAGTCAGAACCCTTTATTGCCAAAGAAGCCTTGGTCAAGTATCAACTTGAAGAAGAGGTAAACCATTCTAGTTTGTCTTCAAATTCCTCTAAGAATACTTGTATTGGTTCTTTTAAGAACATACTAAAGGCATAGGTTCCAAGCTAATGTCTAAGATGGGCTATGAAGGAAAAGGCTTGGGAAAGCATGCATAAGGTATTGTTGAACCAATAATTGTTGAGGAAAGGCCTAAATATTTGGGTCTTGGCTATGGATAGTCTTATGGAGAGAATTCCAAAGCTGCCATGAAAGCGAGTGAAATAGTACCAAGAAGGAGTTTCATTTCATGTCCTCTACCTCAGAAGTGTGAAATTTTCATCCAAGAGGAATGCAATAGCTTGAAACATCAATTGCAGGATGCAAGTGTTCAGAAGCACACACTTGAACTAGAGAGATGGGGAGACTCTAACAGCCTTGAAGACTTTTATGGTGTTCCAAAGGGAGCCACTTCTTCATTTACTTCACCTCCTCATGAAGGTAATAAGGGTGAAAGAGGTAGGTATAAATTTGGTTCTAAACACATTCCTTTTGATTTTGCAAAGCATGATGAATTTCCACATAAGTATGGGAAAAGAGTTGCATGTTCCTTTTGTGTTTTGGATAACGATGATGTTTCTAGATGTTGGAAGAAAATGGTTGCATACACGAAGCAGAAGAAGTAAAAGAAGCAAGTAGCCAAAGGTCCATAGGACAAGGAAAATAATGCTATCAAAAGGATGCACATGTGTTGCACTTACTACCATAAGTGAGGGCATCTTGCTGAAAGGTGTTGGACTTTGAATCCAACATTGCTTCCACCAAAGCTAAAGGAGAAGGTGGAGAAAGAAAATGGCAGGGATGGAAATAAAGATTCCATGATTGATGTGTTTCAGGATGATTCACATATTGATGCTGATTTGCAAACAAAGGAGGGACCTTTGAAATGGATTGGTAAGAAATGGTTAGAATTCTTATCCAATTAAGACTGCATGTCTATTCATGCATCTATTTGCTTTTCTTTGTGGAATAAATACAAGTTGCAGGATCTTACCAAAATGGTAAATGGGAAAAAGTTGAGTAGGAGACTCACTTTGTTGCTGTGACATTATGATGATTTCAGCTTCGAAAGTACAATGTACTTAAGCAAGGGTTGAAGGATGAAATGCATGCATGAGAATGGTGTGCATGAACACAAGGATGCCGATGATTTCCTTGTATTTGAACATGTATTTGTAATTAACACACAGGGTTGATTACTTTTTTCTAAGTATGCATGTGATGTTGACTTGGGAGAAGTTAACTTGGTCTCCAAGATGGAGATAACGATGAAGCGTTCATCTTTTGAAAAAGAGTCCTAATGGTCTCTTTCTACATGCTTGACTTGAAGGGTCATTTGTTTTTAAAGGCATGTTTTGTGCGCTTGTTATCTAGTCCATCATTTGTATGCAGATATAAGACATGGAAGGGTTCACAAGATATGAAATATGTTTCTTTGTTGAAATAGTAGTTAGTCCATCTAGTTGTTGTTTGTATGCCTACTGTTGTTAATAGTTGTTGTTGGTAGCTTTTCAAACAGGTACAAATGAAATTTTTGTGGAGCAGATGTACTTCACATTCGTTTGAGCCACCTTGGATCAAGGATCAAGGTAAGGAAATTCAAACTACCTTCTGTAAACTTCACAGCAGAAGTTTTGCATGAAGTCAAGGAGGAAAACAGTTCTTCCCGAGATGACCAACCCATCCAAGAAGGGAAGTGGTCAGAGATTTTGGTTTAGAGGCACTATGCAAAGGCAAGTGTAGGGAGGCTGAAAGAACAAGGTGCTATTACTCTCATTTACTGCTCAGATCAGTATATCAATCTTTTGGTGGACCAAAATTTCTTTTAGTGGCAAGGCATGATCCAAAATGGATCTTGAAACTCTGGAAGTCTTCATGAAATCTCTAAAATTGATGCCAAAGATTAAAAATCTTGTGAAGATCAAGCTTATTAGAGGAATCCTCATGAAAGTTTCTAACTGCGATCAGCACGGATCAACGAGGGTCGTCGATCAAGCACATAGAGCGACAAACCATGGTAATGCGCATTGTCATGAATTAGCAAAGTCAGCAATGGTTTGAGTCAACTGGGGGAGGAATCTGATATGTGATTAGCAACAAGTCACTAATCACATATCATAGGGCAAACCCCTCGAAGAAGGAGAGCGACATGCGCCCAGACCCGAAAAATCAGGAAATGAAACGAAAAGTATTTCAGTTACGTCTGAGGCAAGATTCCACAAAAATCGACATGATATCACAAGGGCTTCGAGTGGTAAGTGGTTTAGACCGAGTCCCGCCTGATGCCACACAGTGAGTGACACATGTCTAGCAAAAGAGAGAGAAAACCACTCACATTGGATCGGTAATTGTCGAGCAAGTTATCTGCCCGATATGTACGATGACTGTAATATCTGGAGGGTCCAGATCAATGACAAAGATGCGACCTGATGGATGACTGGATTTGACAAAGTTATAAAGTAGATTGTGCAGGATTTTGAAGTCTGAAGTGGATGATGAGTTGGCAGAGATTCGTGTTTCATGGGCATTCTTGGAGTAAATGGAAATAACGATCATTTCAAATGATCAAGTGTTTCTGGTGAACTTGACATTCTCATCCGTTAAAGGAATACGTGGCCACCTCCCTATAAGGCATTATGAATTTACTATAACTGCCAAAAGAAGGGATTTGAATGGACAAAGTCAGGGAACCAGAAAGCTGAGAAGCAAAAACGAACAGTCAGGAAGCAGATTGGATTTAAAGCCACAAACTAATAGAGAGGAAGGAAGGCAGCCCAGGAAGCAGTAAGAAGACCTAGAAGCAGAGAAACCAGAGCTGAGCTGACCTGAAGAAGCAAAGGCAACAAGTGAGCCAGGGTTAAGACAGAGCCACAGAGCAAGAGAGATCTAATCGGCTTCTAAAGAGCCACGAGGTTGCAGTAAAGTTGCAGCACAACAGGAGATCGAATGATCAAGCTACGACTAGTTGTCTGAGGTGTGTCGAAGACAGGAGAAAGAGTTCTAAAGAAAAATGCTGAATTCTGATGGAGTCAGAGAAGCTAGAAGCTCGAGAAGCTTAGAGCACTGATTGAAGGAGTCAAGTCTAGAGAAGCCTAGACCTATCTGCAGAATAAGGACAACCAGGGGTAAGATGGCATTCTAAGCCCATTGGTTCAGCTGTAAACCAATGGAGTTAAGTGTAGCACTTGTAAAAAAAATTGAAGATATAATCCCAGAGAGCCTAATCAAGTTGATTAGAGCTCAAGGAGACGTAGCCCGAGATATCAGGGTGAACTCCATATTATATTGTTGTCTTATGGGTTTGCTGAATTGCTACTTTATTTAATGTTATTTTTGTTTCACATCAGCATAAGCAAATGAACATAAGCACTCAACAGTAAAAAACAAATACAAGCATACACCTATATTTTCAAGCATTTCTTAATTCCGCATTGGTTAATGATTAAGACTTGGGAAAATTTAGAGCTTTGGAAGTGGGAGAGGTTCTTATAAGTTAGATAAGAAGCCAAAGAGCCCCATTTTCAAATCAACATAAGGGGTAATGTATTTTTAGGAATTTGGATTCCTAAGTGATAAATTGATGTAATATTAGGCTTTTGAGTGCATAAAATAGTCATTAATTAGATAATGTGAGATGTTTGTAAATGCTCTCAATTAAATGGGAACATGAGTGGGAAATAATGACAAAAAAGTCTAAAGTCAATTAGAACTCTTTAAGTAGTTCCATGATTCGAAGAACTAAGGAGAGCTCTTAGGAATTAAATGGAGATTAGAAGTGGACGTAGAGGATAGAGGATTTAGGAGTCAGTTCAGTGGATTTAGGAGTCGAACTAGGATTAGTTCAATGAACCTTTCTAGTATAAATGTAAGCCTATGGGCAGAGCTCAAGAGAGGCCACAATATTGAAGAAAAGGCCTGTGCGAGACATATAAGTCTCGAATGTAATCATTTGTTTATATATATATATATACAGAGGTTTATTCCTGATTGTGTCAGTATGTGTGAAAGAAGTATTTCATCGATGAATTACTCATGAATTGGTAGGTTCTATAACAAGGTTGTAGGCAGAGTTCTGAAGGTCGTGCAGAGGAGCAAATGATTTAGAGGAATCATAAAGGGGTCTTTGAATCCAAGCGAAGAGACAGAGTGTAGCTCTGAAGAGGAGTGAAGTGAGAATTCACTGAAGAGTTAAGCTCATAGAAGTTGAGCAATGGAGGTGGAAGGTGAAACCTTGAAGAAATCCCAAATCACAGAGAAACGCTGAAGAAATAGCATAAATTCTAAGTAAAAAGAAGAGTCGAGAAGTAAAGTATCATTGCATATGAACCGTTAGATCACAAAGATCAGCGGTCTTCACATAAGAGGAGAGCGCAGGAGATAACTGGTGAAAAGGCGGCTTTATAACCCTAAGTGGTATTTCGAGTGGCAAAGAAGTGGTAAATGGTATCGAAGGTTATTCCTCCGATTCCATTAATAAAGTTACACATAGCAACAAGGGTGTGGGAAAACTGCTTTATCGGGTGGTTAATCCCCGTGCTCGTGGTCTATTTGAAGTCGGGGTGAACCATTGGATCTATTATGCATAGATCAATGGTGGAAGATTAATATACAAGTCGTTTGATTGGAGAAGAGTGAAGGAAAAGAAACTTGCGATAATGCAAAGTGGCGATAAGCGGACTCGATGAAGTTATGAGCGTGGTTTTATAAAGTTTGAAGTCTGATAGTTCAATCACATATCGGAGAAGGCGGAGATCAGAAGTTATAGCAAAAAGGCTCGAAGGTGTAGACCCGATGATTCTATAGAAGCGGATGTATAATATTTGAGACCCGTTTATGTGTTTGGAGAGGAATTTCATGTAATTCCCTTGTATTCCTTTGTATTATGTTAAAGTGTTGCACCAAGTGGTTTTTAAGGCAAAATCATATATTAATGATTCTGATAGTCGCATATCGGAATCGGAGGGGTGATGAGGCATGTATGTATGACTTGCAGAGGAGCTGATAGCTGATTGCGATAAATTTATCCTTGTTAAATGTGCCAAGATCGTACCAAAAGCGGAAAAGGTATGGTTTGCATGTATTTCCTTTGTAAATGGGTCATAAAGGAAATAGCGCCAATAGAGCATTTTTATGCGATAAACATATGTTAGCCAAGGTTTTAAGAGGGAAAGGTTGCATATATGTGGTATATGGGTTAATGAAGGTTCATAAGTGTTAATGAGTCTCGAATGGAAGGAGAAAGATTTATATTGAGTTTAAAGTCCCGATAGGAGGGTTTAAGCGGGGTGATTGAGTTCTGATAGAAAGGAATAGTAAAAGAGGTCCTTAACCATGTATGGTTGAAGTTTGACTCCTTGGTGAGTCAAATACCTGGGACAGATGTATTGATGCATGTTAATGCATACTGTGGGCATGTGCGGGGGTAACCCTGTGTTAGAGTGGTATCAGAGAAGAATTGAAGTTGAAACAATTGGTTAAAACAGAACAAAGAAATTCTATGAGAAAGAATTGAGAACAGAATATATGTTAAGGTGTTTATGCAGGCAAGAGGAAGGATCATATTCTAATCTAATAAAAGAAGGCACACAGAGATGATGTGTAGCAGAACTTGCAGATGCAAGAAACAGAGGACAGTCCATTCAATGTATAGGTGGAATGGTGAAACAAGATCATGCTGAGATCTTGAAGGTGAGGTAATATGTTCTGTTTTAAATTGAGAATGTGTGTTTATATACTAATGCACAGGTGACAACAAGAGAAGTTGTGAGAGGAAAACCAAATGTGTTCTTGAAGACAGAGTAAGGAAAACACTCTGAAGGAAAAGTGGCAATGAACCTAAAGAATCCAACAAGAGATTAGACAGAGAGGACAACTGAAGTGTTCTCAAGAGAGAGTGAGAGATCGCATAAGCCTAGAAGGAGCAAAGGTGCTGCTCAAGAGGAGGTTCCAGACAGAGGACCCTTGCTTACCAAAGGATTGAGTGAAGAGAGCTTAGAGAGGTAAGATTGTAGTGAGGAGGACTAATTGTTGCAGAGGCTTATTGCAGATGAGTGAGGAGCTCGTGAAGAAAGAGGATAAGAAGATGACTACTCATAGTCATAGCAGAGGTTCATAGAGAAGCCACAACAGAAGAAAGATGAAGAAAGAGGATGCCAAGGAAAATGGCAAGAGGATGACTCCAGAGGAAATTGACAAAGAGATTGCAAATTTAAAAGAACAACTCGATGCATTAAGGAGGATACTTGAGGAAACCTAGAGACTGGGTTGGGTCCTGAGGAAGAAGCCAGTGGAGTGGCATGAGATGCAAACAAGGCTACAACAAAAGCAGGTAAAGTGTTTAAGGGAAAAACTCAAGGAAGTTGAGGTGGAAATGGAAGAGTCCATTTTTGAACTAGAACATGGAGAAATTCTGGGAGAAAGTGAGGATCAAGACTTGAAGATTGAAACTTCAAGTGACGCCAAAGGGTCACATGGTTTAAAATCTGACAATTTGTGTATGTTTGCAGGTGAAACATGTAAAGAAGGACAATAGGGAAAAATATCAAGCAACCAAGTGAAGGGCTTGAAGATATTGAAGAGGATACCATCGAAGAATTTCTAAATCATATAAAGGATTTAGAACAACAAGGAGATATGATGGATGAAGCATCCAGTAAGACCATAGGGTCTTATGTTTTTAAAACTAATGGTTTGTGTATGATGGTAGGTATTGTAGGACAAAAGCAACCTATTGAAGATATCTTTAGAGGAGATGAAGATTTAGAAGTAAAAGGTGACAAAGAAAACTTCTCAGAAGAAGAAGAATTTGGCTGCATACAGAAGAAAAAGTCTATGGATGAGTCTATAGAAGTTGTCATAGAGATGAAGAATCAGGATGTTATTCTAATGAAGAATGAAGGAACACTGTTTCAGAAAGGTAATCAAATGAATTTGATTAATGTTATTGATGAAAAACAAATACAAGAGAATGTTAATGCAAATGGTGAGACAAGGATATCTCTTGGGGAAGATAAATAGTAAGAGACTGAAGGCAAACTTGGAGAAGAGACTATGTTAGCTGAAAACATAGTAAAGGATCATCAATTCACCATGATGATAGGCACAGTAGAAATAGCCATAGAAGTTGTTGAGACAGACAATAAGAAAGAAGGACATCTACTAAAATATGTTAAGGAGGAAGAAGTCTATGCAAAAGACTTAGAAAAGGAAGAAAGAACACTAATAAAGGAGTGTTTTGCAGAGGATGAGATATCTTTTGAAACTGTCAGAAGTATGGAAGAGTATCTTTCAGAAGATAAAAACTCTAAAGTAAAAGAGAATGGAGAATGTCTCTTAAATGAGAGAAGCAATGATTTATTGCAGCGGAAAGAACTTAATAATGCATTAATATTTGAAACTGTGACAACACAGGAAGAATTTCTTGTGAAAGAAGGAGATGAAATTCAGTCTGAAGAGCTAATATGTGAAGCAACAATTGAGACTATTGAACCTTGTGATTTTCAAATTGATAATTTCTTTATAAATGCAGGAATTATGAGTGATGATGAAGTACTTATGAAGTGTCACAAAGAAATTGCATTGTTGGAATATTTGCTGGAAAATTCAAAGTATGATAGTGTGATTGTAGAAGAAGGAGTTCACTATAGTGGACAAGAGTAGGAAGACATCATTAGAGTAGATGATGTGGGGGAAAGACTAGTTGACAGTCTCATGAATTCTTTGAGAATTTAAAGCAACATACTAATGTGTTGATAGAGGAGAAAGAAATAGAAAAGCAAACTGAATTGTTGCCAAAGGAAGATAAGGCACATAAGCCTCATGTTTTTAATTTTAACAAGTGTTTTGTAAGTGAAATTTTTGTTGCAGATGCTAGAGGAAATTTGGCATAGATGAACAGCCAAATAAAGATGATAGAAGAGGATTCTGTGAAAGGATTTAATTCATGGAACAAAGATAGTAAATTACTAGAGATATTGTTGGAGAGTCATGATTCAATCATGAAAGAGGGTAAGCATGATAGGGAGGTAGCTAGCATAGGAGTCATAGCAAAAGTCATCACAAGAGTCAACATAGAAGTCACCATAGCAAGCAAGGCAAAAGTTGGAACAAGAGCAAAAGAAGAAGAAAAAGTAAACCAGCAGCTACAAAGAGAAAGTAACCAGCAGCAATTTAAAGAATTAGTGGATAGCAACAGCAACCTAAAACAAAGAGAAGGAGGCAGAAGTAAGAAGCAGAACATGGACCAGTCCAAAGATGTGCTGGAAAAAGAAATTGAAGAAATGTGGCAACTGATGATGAAGCATTCCAAATGGAGGAAAATGGTAGTAGCAGGAAGCAAGATCAATCAAAACTTGAACCTGATTGACAAGAAGAAGAAGATGGAGCAGAAGACAGCAGAAGTGCAGTAGCAGCAAGGGAACAAGACATTTGGACAATTACAACACAAAGTGTGGGATCCAGGAAGATAAAGATCAGAAGACACATGATCAGGAGATCATGAATATTTTCTACTTTGGGAGTTTGATGCAGGAGCATTCAACCCAAGAGAAAATCATTGTAATTAAGTAGACGTAGGGGGTCATGTATTTTTAGGAAGTTGGATTCCTAAGTGATAAATTGATGTAATATTAGGCTTTTGAGTGCATAAAATAGTCATTAATTAGATAATGTGAGATGTTTGTAAATGCTCTCAATTAAATGGCAACATGAGTGGGAAATAATGACAAAAGAGTCTAAAGTCAATTAGAACTCTTTAAGCATTTCCATGATTCAAGGAACGAAAGAGAGCTCTTAGGAATTAAATGGAGATTAGAAGTGGACATAGAGGATAGAGGATTTAGGAGTCAGTTCAATAGATTATTTCAACAAACCTTTCTGGTATAAATGTAAGCCTACGAGCAGAGCTCAAGAGAGGCCATAATATTGAAGAATAGGCCTGTGCAAGACAGAGAAGTCTCGAATGTAATCATTTGTTTATATATATATATATATATATCTATATATATATATATATATATATATATATATATATATATATATATATATATATATATATATATATATATATATATACAGAGGTTTATTCCTGACTGTGTTAGTATACGTGAAACAAGTAATTCATGGATGAATTACACATGAATTTGTAGGTTCTGTAACACGGTTGCAGGTAGAGTTTTGAAGGTCGCACAGAGCAGCAAATGATTTAGAGGAATCATAAAGGGGTGTTTGAATCCAAGTGAAGAGACAGAGTGTAGCTCTGAATAGAAGGAGTGAAGTCAGAATTCGCTGAAGATTTAAGCTTAGAGAAGTTGAGCAATGGAGGCGGAAGGTGAAACCTTGAAGAAATCCCAAATCACAGAGAAACGCTGAAGAAACAATGTAAATTCTAAGTAAAAAGAAGAGTGGAGAAGTAAAGTATCAATGCATATGAACCGTTAGATCTCAAAGATCAACAGTGTTCACATAAGAGGAGAGCATGGGAGATAACTTGTGAAAAGGTGGCTTTATAACCTTAATTGGTATTTCGGGCGGCAAAGAAGTGGTAAATGGTATCGAAGGTTAGTCCTCCGATTCCATTAATAATGCGACATGTAGCAGCAGGGGTGTGGGAAAACTTCTTTATTAGGTGGTCCCGTGCTCATGGTCTATCCGAAGTCAAGGTGAACTGTCGGATCTACTATGTATAGATCAATGGTGGAAGATTAATATACAAGTTATTTGATTGGAGAAGAGTGAAGGAAAAGCAACTTGCGATAATGTGAAGTGCCAATAAGTGGACCCAATGAAGTTATGAGCGTGGTTTTATAAAGTTTGAAGTCCAACAGTTCAATCACATATCAGAGAAGGCGAGATCGGAAGTTATAGTAGTAAGGCTCGAAGGTGCAGAACCAACGATTCTATAGAAGTGGATGTATAAGATTTGATATCCACTTATGTGTTCAAAGCAGAATTTCATGTAATTCCCTTGTATTCCTTTGTATTATGTTAAAGTGTTGCAATGAGTGGTTTTTAAGGAAAAAACATATATTAACGATTCCGATATGCAACTATCAGAATTGGAGGGGTGATGAGGCATGTATGTATGAACCACGGAGGATCAGATAGCTGATTGTGATAAACGTATCCTCGTTAAATGTGCCAAGATCATACCAAAAGTGGAAAAGATATGGTTTGCATGTATTTCCTTTGTAAATGGGTTATAAAGGAAACAGCTCCGATAGAGCATTTTTGTGCGATAAACATATGTTAGCCAATGTTATATACCTAGGGGGGATAATATGGGGTACAAAGGGAGGTACCCAAGGGAATAATGTAATAATGGGATGGGCCATAGTAATAAATAAGGTGGTTAGCCCATATCATGTAAGGGACCACAAGTAGTTAGTAATAATGTAATGGGCCCATGGTATTAGTTTGATGGTATGAGGGAACCATGGTAATGACCCATGGTATTGTATGTATGAGGTCTATATAGAGGCTAGAGACTCCACATGGAGAAGTGTCAAGGAATACTGTATGAACAGGCATATGGCTTGTGGAGTGTTCTCCTTCCTTAAGGAGTGAATGTATGGTGTTGCCCTACTTAAGGGTTTTGATTAATAAATAAGAATTTCTATCTATTTCTATCTTATTATTTCTGGGTATATTTGTATTATGATATATTTTCATATCAGATATATAACAAGTGGTATCAGAGCACTTTCTTGGGCAAAAGTGGAGATTTTTTATTTTTTTATTTTTTTATTTTTATTTTTTTTTTGTATTTTGTAGAAACTTTCGAAGGCGGTGAGTTTGCAGATCAAATCTATACATTTTGGAGAAAAATATAAAAAGTCTAATTGCATATCTGAATTCTTTGTGAAAAAATACCCGATTTCAAAAAAAAAAATCGGCCGAATCGAAGTCCGGATGAAGGAGATATCGCTGATCTAAAAATCAGTGGTGTTGCAGACAATTTTTCGGGACGGCGAGTTTGCAGTGCAGATATGTGTTATCACTCAGGTTGTTCCCTTTGACTCCTAAGGGAATACGGCCGAGGTAACCACAAGCCAATCTTTGGATTGCAGTTCCTAGCCTACCTGCAATCAGAGAGGGCTCTCTCTTTCTGATTTAGCTTTGTTTTGGGAATTTTAGGCTAGCTATGAAATACTGAATTTTGTTTGAAGTTTGGTTGAATGATAGGCTCTAAAGAGGGGCACGCAATGTTCAGAGAGTTTTATTCCATTGGGCAATGGGAGTCCATGATTGTATGTTGTTTGGGGTATGTGATAAGGATAGTGTTACTGCAGAGCCAGACAGGTATTCATGAAACAGACTTTTGATTTAAAGGAAAAACAGTAAGAACCGACACAATGAAAGGCAATGAAGATTTCTTTCACTGTGAAAAAAAGTATAAAGGGTTGAATATTTATTCAAGAGAAGTTAAGAATTCCTGAATAGATTTCACCATGTAAACTTAGAGAAAATGGGAGCATTTAAGAATTCCACATTTATAACTAGTTCTGAAGAAAACATAATTAGCAACAAAGATTGAGTTTACGGTGCAACAATGGAAAAATCCTAAAATATTCTTTTTTCTTACTGCTAAGAGTATTAAACATATAATATAGATGGTTTCAGCAAACAGAGAAAATACAAAACACAGTTCAGAAGAAACTTATTGTATCACGAGATAACACGGGAATCCTGCAGTAGCCAGCAATCTCATCACAACATGTCCAAGCAATGCCAAATTGAAAACACCAATAGCTTCTTGTATCCAACTCCGAGAAGATACAGTGGAGCACTCCAGAATAAAATCAACAACCCCAAATAAGTTATTTGTGGGGATATATATACAAAAGTGTTTCACAAAATATCTGAAAGATGAGTCATTAACTCATAACTTTCTTACCAACTTTCAAAAATAGTAGATACAACAGTTATTGCCAATAAAATAGAAAAACAACAGTTGTTCATTTCTGTCAGAGTTCTTTGACTTTGCAGCCAACTAGGCCAGCCGAGTGCTTTGCATCCATTTTGAGGAATTTCACCTTTTGCTGCTTTATCACGGCGTGACTGCTTTAGCCCCGTCATCCGCACTCGTTTATTTGTGCCAAGTCATTATCCTTGTTACCCAGTTGCTCTTTCTATTGCCGCCCAGGTAGATTGAAAATGTGAGTCTTTTGAAAATGCTGACTCGAGATTGATCAAAAACACTATAAAAAAAATTTGATTTATCAGAGCAACGTTTCTATCATGCCTCTCCACCAATCTTCAGTAGGCAATTGGTGTCTCTGTATTTTAATCAGAGTTTCATCAGCTTCAGTATATTTGTAGTAATTTGGAGGCACTTCAAAAAGGTGCTTGATCTCATGCTCAATAAAAAACAAAATTTCCAACTTTTCATAGAGAGTCTACCCAGATGGGGGCCCTGTTTCCTCTGAAATGCTTGCGGATGCTGTTATTTGATTTGCTGCATAATTGTTGACCCTCTTGGCATAATGTTCATGTGATAATAATCTTCCTGCACTAGTTACCAAGCTAGGAAGACCTCTATTATGCAATGCTGTGATTTTTGCAATAAATTCATTTACCTCTGTCTGCATTTCTTGACACCTTCTGTCCAATGTCTGCACACAGTTCCTCAAGGTGAGCACCCTCTTTATTAGTAAAATGGTATCAGTTCTATCTCTGATACCCATTCCTGCTAGCTGAAGGCCAGTGCGATTGTTGAGGACTTGAATCATTCTATTGGCTATTTCAGACATATTCCCCAGGGATGTCTGGGCTCTTTGATTTTCTGCTTTTTCCCTGCTCAGGAGATCCATTTGCTCATGGATTGTTTCAATGGACTGCCATTGGTCTATAATGGATTGACCAATGTTAGCCCATAGAATCTTCTTGATTTCACCTATAGTTTTATCCAGAGTAAGTTCTTTTTCTAACTCCTTTATCCTTTTCTCAAGAGCTCTTATCTCCCTTACTCTTTCAGCCAAATTCTGCTTGGATTTGTCATATTTCTCTTCAAGCTTGGCTAACGTTTCTTTAGCCTCTTTCAGTTCAGCCATCTTTACTTCTAGAGCTTCAACCTCCTTCATCATATTCTGCATGCTGAGGCTGGGTACCTGTTCTGATGCTGCTACCTATGTTGTCCCTTCTGATGCTAGTGCTGAGCTTGAAGGGCCTGCCTCCGATGTTTGCCCAGTGGGCAGAGCTGGTGGAGCTATTATTTGAGGAGTATCCTCAATATTTATGATTGCTGGTGGTGGCCAAGTTGCTTGCTCTTCCTGTCTTCGCTTTAGGCTCGCCTCCAAAGCACTCTCTGTTTCCACCAATCTCTTATGTAAGGTCAAGAGTAGAGCAACCACATCTTGGTCTTTCTTTTGTTCTGCAACCCCTTCAGTCTGAGGGTGATGGGTAGGTGGTATCTTGATCTGCTTTCTCAAAGCTGCTATATCCTCATCCTTTTTCTTCATCAAGGCCTGCACACCCTTAGGATCATTTGGATCATGTCCTAGTTCTATAATAATTTCTTCCAAGGACTTGATTCTGTTGTCCTTGGCTTGAGATGATGCCTTTTCTAGTTCCAGCTGAGCAGCAGTATTGTGTAGAGAATTTTGTAACATGTGTGCCAACAGAGTTTTATCAGCCAAGGTTGAGTAGACAATCTCCCCGGTTTGCTTGTGTAGCTCAATCTGATCCATGGGGTGGATGTCTTTGGCAAACACTTCCAAGTTAGTTCTGATGTAGTCTGCCACTGACTGAGGATGCTGCATGGTAGGTCTAAAATGACTAAGAGTCATTTTCCCTTCTTGAATATCATAGGCTAACATGAGTCTCTCCTGATTGGTTGGTGCCATTCTGAGTAGTTGGTTATAGAGCTGGTATCTAACCGGCTCATTTCTTGCTTTTATGTCTGTGAACTGCTTTTTGATACTAGATTCTGCCTTAGTTTGCTGCCTTGAAGAACTTACTTCTGCTCCTACTTGCATTTCTTGCTCTTGCCGTAAGGAGCTGGCCGATGTTTCAATGCTAGGAGGGAGCATAGTATCAGTTGGTCTTTCAGGCATTTCCTCCTTAGAGAAGGGATTTAGCCTCTATCGCTTTTCCCCTAGTTGATCCATTGAAGTAGTGAGAGGAGTTTCTTCTTACCTATCTCTTTTCCTCATTCTTTCTTCATTTGCAGGTGTCTGTAAAATTGTAGTTTCAACTGTTACCTCCTGCCTTGGAGGGATTTTCTCTTGGGTTTGCTGCTCTGTGGAGGCAGGTGCCTCAGCCATTTCTTCTTGCTGCTCCAAATTGGGAAGTGACTCCTCTTGTTGTACCTCTTTGCCTTTAGCTATGTTTGCTGCTTGACCAGCTGCTTGGGCAAACTGCTGGGGAACAGTGGAAGATGAGGCACTTCCTCCAAGATGCCGAGTGGCTGGAGACCAAACCTATCCAAAATGTTCCAAGTCAACTGCTTTTTCTAAATTCTTAATTGCTCTTTCTGCTAGTTCTTCTTCATAATAATTGTCCATTAATGTGCCTTCTTTCCACAGCAATTCAGAGTTATGACCCTTCAGCAAGTTTGATGTTAGGCATGCCATTTATAAACTTTGTGCTCCCAATAACTATCAGCCAAGATAAGCTGATAATAAATTTGAAGATGAAAGCTATATCTGTGCCTAGACTAAGTATTGCAAACTCAAAAGCTAGGCGCGAGAATAGCCAAAAGAAAGTAGGAACTAGAAGGCCGTCTAAAGATTCAAATGACTGGAAAGAAGTCCTACAGATTTATGAAGCTAGAGAAGAGAAGGTAAATAAACAATCAGCATGTATTGAAGAAAATTGGTCTATAGAACAGAGAGACATCTACCAAAGACTTCTAAAAAGTTGCTCGGACAACCCGCAGCAGTTCTGCGAAACTGAAAGTCCGATGCAAGAAATAGTCACCTTACATGACAATGGAGTGAAAGGAAAAGTGATTCCTTGTACACCAGCCGATGAACAAGAAATGAGGAATCAAATTCAAGAACTACTAAAGATGCAGCTTATAGAACCCAATGAATCTCACTATGCATGTTCTGCATTTTTAGTTAGAAATCATTCTGAGATAGTAAGAGGTAAACCTCTGATGGTTATAAATTATAAACCTCTTAATGCCATTACTCAGAATTTTAATTATCCATTGCCAAGACCAGAAGTAATTATGAAAAAGATTCAGCATAGTAAGGTGTTCAGTAAGTTTGACATGAAGTCAGGATACTACCAGATCCAGATTCAACCAGAGGACAGACATAAAACAGCTTTCATATGTCCAACAGGATTCTATCAGTGGAAAGTTGTTCTATTTGGTTTGAAGAATGCTCCAGCCTTCTTCCAAAGAAGGATGGATTATATATTTTGCTAAATATGATTTTATAGTTACATATATAGATGATATTTTAATTCATAGTCCGGATGTACATACTCATTTGAAACATCTAGAGATTTTTCTGGAAGAAGTTGGAAATCATGGAATTGTTTTGTCAAGAACTAAGATGTCCTTATTTCAGGATAGCATTGATTTTTTGGGGATAAATGTTGCAAATGGTTCTATTCAAATGCAACCCCATGTGCTAACAAAATTAACACAGTTTCCTGATGAACTGAAGGACAAAAAGGCAATTCAAAGATTTATTGGAGTTCTGAATTACTTGCACAAATATATCCCACATCTCTCAGAAAAGACAGCTCCTATAAGAAGATACAGCAATGGAGGATGGTCAGATGAAGCTACTAAAGCAGTAAAGAAGCTCAAAGAAGAATGTCAGCATCTACCAAAGCTTCAACCACCAGGTGACGGTTTATTAATTTTACAAACTGATGCTTCACTTGATTTTTGGTCAGCTATACTTCTAGAGCAAAGAAGAAATAGTAAAGGAGAAATTGAAGAAAACTTGTGTGGATATGCTTCTGGGGAGTTTACAGCAAGTCAGAAAAACTACTTCATAGCTGAAAAGGAGACATTAGCTATCTTCAACGAAAGTCAGCGGTTTGAGGTATATCTAACCCCAGTTAAGTTTTTAATCAGAACAGACTCCAAAAATTTTAAGTATTTTCTGTTAGCAAAGATTTCAAGACAACTTGCAAAAGGCAGAATTTTGGCTTGGCAAATCTGGTTTCAGCAATTTGAGTTTGAAGTTGACTGGATACTAGGCAACTCAAATTTCTTGACAGACGTTCTAACCAGAGACATGAGTAAAATGTTCATAACCTGTAAATATTTAGTTTTTGAGATTCCGGGCAAAAGCCCTGCAGATGATAGTTTTGCAACTTTTGTAGACAGATTTAGAATTTTAGAAAATCATGCAAGCTGTGTCACAGATGAAATCAAGAAAGTGGTTGGTTTCAGATTAAGGAGAAATTGGTGGATCAGAAGATGCCAAGCATGGCAGTCAAAGGATTTGGGCATATCTTTAGGCCTTGATGAAAACTTGGTAAAAGTCTTTTCTTTACCAAATATGAAGGTTAAGCTTTTCTTTAGAAGCTTATCTGATTTATGGTCTAGTGTCTACACACAAGAAATGATCTGGACACTCAGAATTTTGAACTATTATCAGATCATGGGAAGTGTTGATTTTGCCCTAAGTCTTTTCACAGGTGCCAAGATTTTGGATCTAGAAGAAATTCCCATAAAAGAAGAAATGATAAAATATCTGTTTTCTTTAAGAATTCCAGATATATTTGAAGAACTTGAATCCTCTTTCCTTCAAAGGATTGATGAGAATTACGCAAATACTGATACTTTCCCTCAGTATGAAATTTTTGAGAAATTTGCAGATTGGAGAATCCAAGAAAGAGAATGCAGAAAAATCCAAGTTACCAAAGTATCCCAGTGCATACAGAGATCTGTGCAGTATTTGAAAACATATGCTTATCAGTGGGATTTTCATAGTTTAAGAATTAGAGTCAGCATAGAACCAAATCCTTTTTCTCAAGTATTCAGTCATTAAAGGATTGGTAATTCTGAAACTGGTAACAATCAGGAGTTAATCAAATAGCATGCTGAATGGTTCCACGAGTTTGGAAATTTAAGACTGGTAGAGAAAATCCAAATTCTCAATAAAATGGATAGTCTACAAGGACAGCCAAAAGATTTAAAATTTGCAATTAATCAAAAGGCATTAATCACCATCTCAGTCTTATCTCTAAATTGGAACAATAATGTCATCCACATTATTAGTTTGATGATTTCAAAAAGGATATGCACGTCAATGATTTTTGAGCTAGGATGGCAGCATAGAGACTATTTGAGTGAAAACTGCAGGCTATGGATTCAACATGCTATCGAAAGCTCAACCAATATGTTTCAGATATTCAAATGGGAATCATTAGATGGTGTAGAGTTGGCAGTACAAAGATCACCTGCAACACGTAATGCTTTTAAAGATTCCTTCCTTGATATTGAAATAAGTGCTCTTCCTTTTTTGAACAAATGGGAAAAACAAGAATTGATGCATACACCACAACAGCCAGGACTTCACAAGATCAAAACAAATATCATAAAAGGAGAATCGTCATCTGCAGCATCTCGCCGTATAATAATGTCGCCAAAAGAAAAAGAAGAAATGACAGATGCACAAGATCCAAATGAAGGAATCGAAGAACAGTATGACCGACTTATGAATCGATACCATCAACAGCTCATCGATGAGTACGAACCATCTACCGGATCGTCATAAGAAGATTTATGGGAGAATAGGAGTTCGATGGGACCCTGGTAAAAGAATCTCTTGTCAGCAATGTAATAGTGTTGGTTACATGTTGTGACAAGAATCTTTTGTACAAAAGAAAGATTGAGTAGACATCGTCGGTGGAAAAAGATACTGACAGGACCCTCAATTATTTCTACTTTATTTCATGTCTTAGCTAAGTTTAGATTCATTTTAGGTCTATTTAGGAAGGAGTCTTCATGAGTTCAGATCATCGTTCGATGGAGAGCATGTGTGTTGTAATGAACTCTGAGACGCTTCTGTTGTAATAAGCTTTGTATTCTGTTCTTGCTTTTTATTAATATCGAAGCCTACTGGGCCGTCTGTCTGAGGACAGTTCTGCACGTCTGAGGATAGTTTCTGAATTCCGAAAGAGGTTGAACTGTAAGGCGCTGGAGTAAAGACCCGTGAAAAGAGGTCATGCGAGACTCGTGCAAGTTCCCTGAGGAGAAGAGCTAGAGAGTCAGACTTTTATTTCCAGAAAGCTGCGAGATTTTAAGAAGTAAGTTCTGTATACCAGCTTCATCTTGTCTATATTATGTTAAATTGCTCTGTTGAACGGTCATCCCCTAATTTGGTATCAGAGCCATACCTCGTTCCTAGGAAAACATTTCTGTGACAAAATACATTCTATAGACAGAATCTGAAGAAAGCCAGGAAGCCTTCGAAAAGCATCTTTGTTTTACATTGTGCTGAGTAGATAAAAGCTCCTTCAGTCGACTTCTGGAATAGATTGTATCAGTCCATTATGGCTAGATTTTTGAGATCCTTTTCTACCATAGATAAAAGATCGATATCAGAAGTAGAAAATAGATCTGTTGAGACAGATATAAATGAACATGAACAAGTTGAAGATCCCGAAAGCTGGAACCCTCCTGCCTTAGATACTAAAGAAGTCTATCCGGTTCCAATGATGTTTAAGCTTTCAAAGAAATATTACTTCAAAGAAGTTGAAGTCAAGATCAGAATTAAAGGTCCACATGCATAGATAATAGGGTTAAATATATTCTCAGAAGATGAAATAATTTTTTTTTAAAAATATGCTAAGGAAGGAAGATTTCATTATTTACATTTTGGAGCAATAAGGATTGGTTTGGCTCCTCTGTTTAGACATGGATTAAATACTCCCTGCATAGCAGAATTGTTTGATTCAAGGCACAATGAATATGATCATGCCAGAATAGGAACAATACTTGAAAATCTGATGTCTGGTTGTCAGTATGGAACAATTTATCCTGATTATGCTATCAGTCTGACAGATATTCATCTTAAAGAATGTTGGAAAGCCTTGATAGGAGTACAAGGATTGTCTATGGCAGATGAAAGTGAATTTTTGTCTGTAATTGTTCAAACTTCCTTTCAGTTAACAAATACAGTACATCCTAAACTAAAACAGCCGGTGTTGAAAGATTGTGTGACAGTCGGGATAGGAAATGCACAGATTGAAGGTGTGCATTATGATAAAGAAACACTACCCGATCACTGGTACATCCAATATAAGTCTTTGGCTTCAGATAATGCAAGCAGTAAAATTAAAAGATTGGCTCTTGAAGATGGAGGGGTAAAAATTATTCCAAATCAGTCTATTTACCCAAGAATTCCTAAGCCAATAGTCTTGCCAGAGAAACATGTATTACCAGTAGAAAGTCCAGTCCAAAGTGGAAGAAAGTCTTTTTACAGACAGTTGACCATACCAGAGGAACAACCTTCTACTTCCACAAGTACACCCCGGTCTGAAAAACAGTTGTATATACCTGAAGAAAAACCATTTTTAGCTGTAAATAAAATGTTTAGAACTCATGTACATACTTTTCCACCTATGGAAGAATATAAGTATGCTAACAAAAGATTTGTTAGAGGGGGAAAATGGCCACCAAAAACAAAATTTTGTGTCTCTTCATCATTGTCAAAACAACCCGCTACAAGAGCAGACTGTGCACCTTTGCTAGAACATGACTCTCAAGATCCCAATGACTTGGAGCAGGTCTATCAAGTAGGAAATTATTTGACTACTTGGTGTTCTCATGCCGAAGATGTTCTAGATAATTTAGGACAACAAGCAGAATTGATAAATGCAAATCTAAAATTGTTGTATGAAGAGCAACAGGAAGAAAAGAGAGAACGAGAAGAGAGAAGAAAAAGAAAAATGAAGAAAAAGGCCAAGAAAATCCCTAAATTTCATGTAGATATGTCAGCCCCGAACTACTGGGATTTAGAAGAAGAACAAGAAGAAGAAGCACCAGAAACAAGTGCTGGAGAAGGGACTTCCAGAGACACTGGAAAATTAACTAGTGGATCTTCTAGAACATTCAAGGCAGAAAAACCTTTTGAATCTAAGAAGGAAGTCATGACTTTAGAACAAGCTGCAATAAAGTTTCCATCCTTTATTATGCCATCAATAAAAAATCAAAATAAAGCTCACATCCTGAAAGAAGCTGTTAAGTATCCTAGAATCGAAGAAGATCTATTTGCTACAAATTCTAGTGGTTACATTCTAGATCTAGATAACTCATCCAATCCGGGAGAGTCTATTAGAATCTGGATAGGAGCCTTATATCAAATGCAGGTCACAACAAAGTTAGACAATGTGTCTATCATGATTCTAGCAGAAAAGAGGATGGCAGGAATTGTGTTTGATTGGTGGATGGGAGGTTCAGAAGCAGAGAGAATAGCGGTCATGGAAGCTGGTTTAGCTACATTAGAAATGTTGTTGAAAACTCAGTTTGTGCCAGAACCAGTAGATGAAAAGAAACAGCTATTGACTGACCTTAGCCGTATGGAATTAAAAGATCTAAAATATTTAGATCAATTCAGTAAAGATTTTATGGCTAGAGTCTTTAAAGCTAATCTGTTCAATGACCTTGCTCAAAAAGTTTCTTATTTATCAAAATTACCAGGAAACTTAGGAGATCTGATAATGAAAGATCTTGAGGTTCAAATGAAAAGTTTAGATCAAGTTTATTGGGTTGATCTTCTGTTTAGAGTGTCAGAAAAAGTCAAATATTTATGTTGGCAGAAGAAGGCGCATGACATCACCCCAAGCTCAGATGTCTGCAAAACAGTACTACCATGGACGCCTTTTAAATCAAAGAAGAAGAAATACAAAAGGTATGGTAGATACAAACCCAAAAGAGTATCGAACCCGAAGAGACCTTTCAGAAAATTCAGATATTTAAAAAAGAGAACTGCTCCAAGGAACAACAATTGTTGTTTCATTTGTAAAAAGGAAGGACATTTTGCCAGAAAGTGTCCCCAGAAATCATCTAGTAAACTCAAAGCTTGTATAGATATTGAAGAGTTTCAAGATGATTGGTCTGTAGTAGAATCTGATGAAGAAATTTCTGATGTATATATTCTTACAGAAGTTTCAGATAATGAAGATGAAGATCTTGTACAGAAAATGAATATTTGTTTGAATTGTTCTGATGATGATTTTTCTAGTGAACAGCACTATAGTGAAATTGAAAGTTCTTCAACTGTTGAGTCATCAAGTGAGACAGAAGATGATTCAGAGGAAGAATCCAATTCAGAGGAAGAATCCGAAGAAGCAGAAACATCAGAAAGACCAAACAAAGGTAAACAAATTTCATTACCTTTGCCTCAATTAAATTCTTTCTGTCCATTTGAAAAGAAAATTGCACCATCAACTAGTGTACCACTGCCAGAGGTTACGAAAAATGAACAAAACACTTTGTTGAAAAAGATTGTGAAAACAGATAGCTTGATTTATATCCCAGTGGAAGTACAAGTCAGAAATGAATGGGTTTCAGTAGATGCATTTGTAGACAATGGAGGATCAAATAATCTAGCTCGACCATATTTGTTCAAACCTCTCTGGAAACCATTGAAAAATATACTATTATCAGAAACAATTGGAGGATCTGTTCAACTAATTCACTATGTAGATAATGTCTCTTTAAAAGTTGGAGGGAGTATTGTTAAATTCTAAGCAATTCAGCATTATGACCCTTCAGCAAGTTTGATGTTAGGCATGCCATTTATAAACTCTGTGCTCCCAGTAACTATCAGCCAAGATAAGCTGATAATAAATTTGAAGAAGAAAGCTATATCTGTGCCTAGGCTAAGTATTGCAAACTCTGAAGCTAGGCGCGAGAATAGCCAAAAGAAAGTAGGAACTAGAAGGCCGTCTAAAGATTCAAATGACTGGCAAGAAGTCCTACAGATTTATGAAGCTAGAGCAGAGAAGGTAAATAAACAATCGGCATGTATTGAAGAAAATTGGTCTATAGAGCAGAGAGACATCTACCAAAGACTTCTAAAAAGTTGCTCGGACAACCCGCAGCAGTTCTGGGAAACTGAAAGTCCGATGCAAGAAATAGTCACCTTACATGACAATGGAGTGAAAGGAAAAGTGATTCCCTGTACACCAGCTGATGAACAAGAAATGAGGAATCAAATTCAAGAACTACTAAAGATGCAGCTTATAGAACCCAGTGAATCTCACTATGCATGTTCTGCATTTTTAGTTAGAAATCATTCTGAGATAGTAAGAGGTAAACCACGGATGGTTATAAATTATAAACCTCTTAATGCCATTACTCAGAATTTTAATTATCCATTGCCAAGACCAGAAGTGATTATGCAAAAGATTCAGCATAGTAAGGTGTTCAGTAAATTTGATATGAAGTCAGGATACTACCAGATCCAGATTCAATCAAAGGACAAACATAAAACAGCTTTCATATGTCCAGTAGGATTCTATTAGTGGAAAGTTGTTCTATTTGGTTTGAAGAATGCTCCAGCCTTCTTCCAAAGAAGGATGGATTATATTTTTGCTAAATATGATTTTATAGTTACATATATAGATGATATTTTAATTCATAGTCTGGATGTACATACTCATTTGAAACATCTAGAGATTTTTCTGGAAGAAGTTGGAAATCATGGAATTGTTTTGTCAAGAACTAAGATGTCCTTATTTGAGGATAGCATTGAATTTTTGGGGATAAATGTTGCAAATGGTTCTATTCAAATGCAACCCCATGTGCTAACAAAATTAACACAGTTTCCTGATGAACTGAAGGACAAAAAGGCAATTCAAAGATTTATTGGAGTTCTGAATTACTTGCACAAATATATCCCACATCTCTCAGAAAAGACAGCTCCTATAAGAAGATACAGCAATGGAGGATGGTCAGAAGAAGCTACTGAAGCAGTAAAGAAGCTCAAAGAAGAATGTCAGCATCTACCAAAGCTTCAACCACCAGGTGACGGTTTATTAATTTTACAAACTGATGCTTCACTTGATTTTTGGTCAGCTATACTTCTAGAGCAAAGAAGAAATAGTAAAGGAGAAATTGAAGAAAACTTGTGTGGATATGCTTCTGGGGAGTTTACAGCAAGTCAGAAAAACTACTTCATAGCTGAAAAGGAGACATTAGCTATCTTCAATGGAATTCAGCGGTTTGAGGTATATCTAACCCCAGTTAAGTTTTTAATCAGAACAGACTCCAAAAATTTTAAGTATTTTCTGTCAGCAAAGATTTCAAGACAACTTGCAAAAGGCAGAATTTTGGCTTGGCAAATCTGGTTTCAGCAATTTGAGTTTGAAGTTGAGTGGATACCAGGCAACTCAAATTTCTTGACATACGTTCTAACCAGAGACATGAGTAAAATGTTCATAACCTGTAAATATTCAGTTTTTGAGATTCCGGGAAAAAGCCCTGCAGATGATAGTTTTGCAAGTTTTGTAGACAGATTTAGAATTTTAGAAAATCATGCAAGCTGTGTCACAGATGAAATCAAGAAAGTGGTTGGTTTCAGATTAAGGAGAAATTGGCGGATCAGAAGATGCCAAGCATGGCAGTCAAAGAATTTGGGTATATCTTTAGGCCTTGATGGAAACTTGGTAAAAGTCTTTTCTTTACAAAATATGAAGGTTAAGCTTTTCTTTAGAAGCTTATCTGATTTATGGTCTAGTGTCTACACACAAGAAATGATCTGGACACTCAAAATTTTGAACTATTATCAGATCATAGGAAGTGTTGATTTTGCCCTAAGTCTTTTCACAGGTGCCAAGATTTTGGATCTAGAAGAAATTACCATAAATGAAGAAATGATAAAATATTTGCTTTCTTTAAGAATTCCAGATATATTTGAAGAACTTGAATCCTCTTTCCTTCAAAGGATTGATGAGAATTATGCAAATACTGATACTTTCCCTCAGTATGAAATATTTGAGAATTTTGCAGATTGGAGAATCCAAGAAGGAGAATGCAGAAAAATCCAAGTTACCAGAGTATCCCAGTGCATACAGAGATCTGTGCAGTATTTGAAAACATATGCTTATCAGTGGGATTTTCATAGTTTAAGAATTAGAGACAGCATAGAACCAAATCCTTTTTCTCAAGTATTCAGTCATGAAAGGATTGGTAATTCTGAAACTGGTAACAATCAGGAGTTAATCAAACAGCATGCTGAATGGTTCCACGAGTTTGGAAATTTAAGACTGGTAGAGAAAATCCAAATTCTTAATAAAATGGATAGTCTACAAGGACAACCAAAAGCTTTAAAATTTGCAATTAATCAAAAGGCATTAATCACCATCTCAGTCTTATCTCCAAATTGGAACAATAATGTCATCCACATTATTAGTTTGATGATTTCAAAAAGGATATGCACGTCAATGATTTTTGAGCTAGGATGGCAGCATAGAGACTGTTTGAGTGAAAACTGCAGGCTATGGATTCAACATGCTATCGAAAGCTCAACCAATATGTTTCAGATATTCAAATGGGAATCATTAGATGGTGTAGAGTTGGCAGTACAAATATCACCTGCAACACGTAATGCTTTTAAAGATTCCTTCCTTGATATTGAAATAAGTGCTCTTCCTTTTTTGAACAAATGGGAAAAACAAGAATCGATGCATACACCACAACGTTTAGGACTTCACAAGATCAAAACAAATATCATAAAAGGAGAATCGTCATCTACAGCATCTCGCCATATAATAATGTCACCAAAAGAAAAAGAAGAAATGACAGATGCACAAGATCCAAATGAAGGAATCGAAGAACAGTATGACCGACTTATGAATAGATACCATCAACAGCTCATCGATGAGTACGAACCATCCGCCGGATCGTCAGAAGAAGATTTATGGGAGAATAGGAGTCCGATGGGACCCTGGTAAAAGAATCTCTTGTCAGCAATGTAATAGTGTTGGTTACATGTTGTGACAAGAATATTTTGTACAAAAGAAAGATTGAGTAGACACCGTCGGTGGAAAAAGATACCGACAGGACCCTCAATTATTTCTACTTTATGTCATGTCTTAGCTAAGTTTAGATTCATTTTAGGTCTATTTAAGAAGGAGTCTTCATGAGTTCAGATCATCGTTCGATGGAGAGCATGTGTGCTGTAATGAACTCTGAGATGCTTCTGTTGTAATAACCTTTGTATTTTGTTCTTGCTTTTTATTAATATCAAAGCCTACTGGGCCGTCTGTCTAAGGACAGTTTTGCACGTCTGAGGATAGTTTCTGAATTTCAAAAGAGGTTGAACTGTAAGGCACTGGAGTAAAAACCCGTGAAAAGAGGTCGTGCGAGACTCGTGCAAGTTCCCTAAGGAGAAGAGCTAGAGAGTCAGACTTTTATTTCCAGAAAGCTGCGAGATTTTAAGAAGTTCTGTATACCAGCTTCATCTTGTCTATATTATGTTAAATTGCTCTGTTGAATGGTCATCCCCTAATTTGGTATCAGAGCCATACCTCGTTCCTAGGAAAACATTTCTGTGACGAAATACATTCTATAGACAGAATCTGAAGAAAGCCAGGAAGCCTTTGAAAAGCATCTTTGTTTTACATTGTGCTGAGTAGATAAAAGCTCCTTCAGTCGACTTCTGGAATAGATTGTATCAGTCCATTATGGCTAGATTTTTGAGATCCTTTTCTACCATAGATAAAAGATCGATATCAGAAGTAGAAAATAGATCTGTTGAGACAGATATAAATGAACATGAACAAGTTGAAGATCCCGAAAGCTGGAACCCTCCTGCCTTAGATACTAAAGAAGTCTATCCGGTTCCAATAATGTTTAAGCTTTCAAAGAAATATTACTTCAAAGAAGTTGAAGTCAAGATCAGAATTAAAGGTCCACATGTACAGATAATAGGGTTAAATATATTCTCAGAAGATGAAATAAAAAAGTTTAGAAAATATGCTAAGGAAGGAAGATTTCATTATTTACATTTTGGAGCAATAAGGATTGGTTTGGCTCCTCTGTTTAGACATGGATTAAATACTCCCTGCATAGCAGAATTGTTTGATTCAAGGCACAATGAATATGATCATGCCAGAATAGGAACAATACTTGGAAATCTGATGTCTGGTTGTCAGTATGGAACAATTTATCCTGATTATGCTATCAGTCTGACAGATATTCATCTTAAAGAATGTTGGAAAGCCTTGATAGGAGTACAAGGATTGTCTATGGCAGATGAAAGTGAATTTTTGTCTGTAATTGTTCAAACTTCCTTTCAGTTGACAAATACAGTACATCCTAAACTAAAACAGCCGGTGTTAAAAGATTGTGTGATAGTCGGGATAGGAAATGCACAGATTGAAGGTGCGCATTATGATAAAGAAACACTACCCGATCACTGGTACATCCAATATAAGTCTTTGGCCTCAGATAATGCAAGCAGTAAAATTAAAAGATTGGCTCTTGAATATGGAGGGGTAAAAATTATTCCAAATCAGTCTATTTACCCAAGAATTCCTAAGCCAATAGTCTTGCTAGAGAAACATGTATTACCAGTAGAAAGTCCAGTCCAAAGTGGAAGAAAGCCTTTTTACAGACAGTTGACCATACCAGAGGAACATCCTTCTACTTCCACAAGTACACCCCGGTGTTATAGACATTTTTGTGCCTTACAGCTCTAAGCATGAAATGTCCATAAACCAAGGGCTCCTAAGTCCCTAAAAGTGTTGTCCTAACCCCTAAAGGAACAAGGTCAACAAATTACAGCTTCTCCCAGAAGTTCTCCACCAGAAACTGCTCAGAATAAGTCAAAACAGGATCATTTCAGCTGCTCCACTAGCTAAGTGCGTTGCATAGCACCTAAATCCACTGGCTAGGTGTGTTGCAATGCACCTAAATGCACTACCAGGGTGCGTTGAGCAGGAAATGACAAATGGCAGTGTCATTCCGCGAGGTGGAGAGACAATGGAAGCTTCCAGAATCTTCTCCTATGACACTTGCCTCACTGAATTCGACCAAGGATGAGTAAGAGGCCTTCAGTCTCCAAGTGGAAGCAAGAACTAACAGAGAGAAGCCACTAATCAAATCATAAGCTGACTCATCCTCCTTGCATACATCTATATATGGATCCCTCATCCCAGAGATCCGGAGGCTGGAATTTTGCACATTGTAAGGAATTGTTGTTGGTTTTGAGATACATATCAGAGAATTGGGTGATCTATGCTTTGTTGGAGGTGAAGAGGGGCTTCTTTGCTGGGAGGTTGATGTTGGGTCAAGAATCATCGGTTGTAACTCCTCCTGGATCTTCTTGTATATCAATAAAAACTATTTGAGTTTCTTCTCCATGATTTTGTATCATTGATGCTTGTTACATTTGTATGGTTAACTTAAATCTGATCCTAAGTTATTTATGAATATAAATCCATGTCTTTGTATAGTTTTCTTCTTCTGTGATCTTACAGGTACTTGGTGAAGCTGGGAAAGTAAGGGAGCAGGTAGCTGGAAGCTGTCAAAGAGGAGAGAGATTGGATCAAAGGACTAGCGCAAGACACAGGTTGGTTCTTCCTATTCCTCTTTGTTTATAGTTCATAAAGGAGATACAAAAGTAGTTTTCTCTGTTTGTTTCTAAGGCAGCTGTCGCACCTTTGTGGGATAGAGCAGTTCTAAATGGACAATTTTCCCGGTAACAAAATGGCGACTCCACTGGGGACGATTGTCTAATTAGTTGTTTTTTGTATCTCTTGTTGTTTATTTCATAAACTTACAAGTAGCATTCGAACTGCATTTGCCATAACAAATGCAAAGTAGACATCTGCTGCTTCAATCCATTCACTGGATCTGTTTATGATTTGAACAGCTGATTCATAGACTATCTGATTGCCCTTGTGATAGCTCTTAGACCCTCCTTAGATCTACCCCTGATTGTGCATTACTGATTGCTTTTACTCGGCCAAAAACCAAAGATTAAACTGCAAACTGTGACCCAGAACCCGGATAGAATTCTCGTTTCTGCCCCAGTGCAGGCACTGTGAAGAGGTTCTACATTTCAACGCACTTCCCGAGAGGGAAACCTGTGCTGCAATGCAGTTTCTTGTTGGCATTATGATTCAAGTGTTGTCCTTGATGGCAACTCACTCAGAGGATGGTACAGGTGCTTAGAGGTTGGTACAAGTAATGGCATCTTAATCAGAAGACAGATCTCAGTACAGCATGCCAAGGAAGCTCATACATGCCGTTTCGTTAAGCCCAAGTCGCGTGTACACGCTAGTTCGATTCATAAAAAGCGCGTGTATGTGGAAAGGTTCCTTTGGTCCATGGTGGTTAGTCCTTGGAAGTTGTGCCTATGATTTCGGACCATTGTGTCTCGACGGGCGTGTCAATCCCTAGTTTTGAAGTTGATGGTATTGTGTTACTATGGTTTTGGCTCTTGGTATTGAGCTAGGCCTAAGACTATATAAGGAGAAGAAGATCATTAGGCAAAATCATCTTTCGACAAGAGCTTGAATATCTAAGAGTGAAAGAGATCTGATTTGCAGGTGCTGGGTTGCTTGATCTAAGCCAAGGAGAGATCACATTGATTGATGGAAGACTAGATCTAAGGATAGATCGGGATCTAATGGTTTGAAATGCACTATCATGATATGGTTGATTATGCTTATTTCTAGATCTGCATATTGTCGCAATGCTATGTTCTGGGTCTAACTAATGTCTGGTACAGCTGCAAATTGAGAAAGTTTATTTTTAGATCTGTACGCAGTTTGGCTTCGGTAAAAGAGCGTGTATACGCGGGTTTGGCTCCTTGAAGTAGCGTATATCTTTTGAAGCTTGTTTTTGGGTTTACAGTGGGGTCTGACAGTTATTGCAGAGTTCTGTAGTCTGCTCTGTGTTCTGGTAACTGGTGATTGACAGGGTTCAGTGGTTCAGTGATTCAGAGTTTGGTTGTTTTATGCTTCAATGATCTGTTGTGGAAATTGAATGAATTGTGGTCTTCAGATTGTAATGTTGTGCTTCAGGAATATTCAAGTCTGAAAATGTATGAAAGGTGATACCTGAAGAAAAGAAGATTGTAGGTCAGCACCTACATACTAGTATCTTGGCTAGTACAAGAACAAAGGGGGTTGGAGCTCCCTTCCAAGGAAGTTTGGAGAACGAGAGAAGGTTGTAGCCTTCTGCAGGTTGTAGCCTGCGTACTGGTATAAGGCTGCACCAGTACAAAAGATTGTAAACTGAAGTTTCTTAAAGAAAGATAGAGATAACTTGCAGCAGGTGGTTTTCACCCACATTGGGTTTCCACCTTATATCTTGGTGTTCATGTGTGTGGCTTTTGATCCGTTCTGTTATACTGCATTTGCTTACTGTTAATGTGCTGAATAATGTCCTGATGAACTTAACTGAAGAATAAGCTAACTAAGTTATGAGTTTTCTGCTTATACGCTGTTTTATTTAGTCACAGTAGCGTGTACACGCTGTTTTACTTAACTGAAGTAGCGTATATGTTTCTGAGCATTGAAAAGGTTTGATTGATCTGATAATACTGATTCACCCCCCCTCTCAGTATTATTTCCAACAATTGGTATCAGAGCAGGTCCTTCAGGGAAGCTTGATCGCTTGAAGGTAGATCATTCATCATGAGCAACTACGAGAAAGAAGCATCAATCAGGCCACCGGTTTTTGATGGAACAAATTTCAATTATTGGAAGGTAAGAGTTACTGCATATCTTCAATCTCTTGGTACAGAAGTTTGGAACATTGTAGAAACAGGCTATGCTTTTCCTTCAGCGACTCCTACAGATCCAGCTGAGAAAAAGACATATGAAACAAATGCAAAAGCAGTCAGTACTCTATTAGGAAGTATATCCCAAACAGAATTCATGAAGGTCATGCACTTCAAATCAGCAAAAGAGATATGGGACAAAATGATCACTAGCTATGAAGGAGATGAACAGGTAAAGGAAGCTAAACTTCAAACTCTCAGGATTCAATATGAGACTCTCAAGATGTATAATGATGAAAGTGTGGCAAATTATTTTCTTCGGGTAGACGAGATTGTTAATTGTATGAAAAATTTGGGTGAAGAAATAAAAGAGACTATAGTAGTTTCAAAGATTCTAAGATCATTATCCCCCAAGTTTGAATCTAAAGTATCTGCAATAGAAGAAAAGGAAAATCTCAAAGTTCTCACTATGTCTCAGTTACATGGAATTCTAACTGCTTATGAAATGAGAAAGGGAGGTCCATCAGACAGAAGGGAAGCTGCTTTTAAGGCATCAGGAAAAGAAGATTACTATGAGGCAAGCCATGTTCCAGAAGAAGAGGAAGAAGAATCAAATTTTGTCAGAAATCTTCAAAGGGGTGCTGGAAGGTTCAGAGGTAAGCTACCTTTCAAATGCTTTGCTTGTGGAAGAGTAGGTCATTATGCTGCAAAATGTCCTAATAAAGATAAAGGAAAAGAACCTGCTAGATGGAATAAGAAACAAAGTGCAAATAAGAAAAGCTACTACACCCATGAAGATAGTGATGGCTTATCAAACAGTGATGAAGATGAACAAGGTAATAAATATAAGCTATTAATGGCATTTGAAGATGATGATTATGAGGATGCTGTAGATGTGGATAATCTCTATAATGAAATTACTAGACTCAAGAGATGCATAGAAGAAAAGAGTGTGATCATTGATACTTTGCAATTTCAAATTGATGAAAAGGAAAAACATCTTGAAAAACTAGAAGGTGAAATTGTTGGTCTCAGAAAAGAAATTGAGAAAACAAAAGCTATTAATCTTAAGTTTGTCAAAGGATCTGAAACTTTGGATGAGATTATCAATGTGCAGCGGTCTCCTCTAAACAAGACAGGTTTGGGCTATAATGGAGAAACCTCTAAAGCATCCACCTCAAAGAGTTATCTTGATGCAGCAAGAAGAAATGAGCAGAAGAACAATGAAGATAATCAGGTAAAGCAGGGACGAATTACAAACAGAAACTATCAGGGACAATCCTTCTTAAGGGTGAACAAAAGCTACAACCAACCACAGGTAAAATCTTCTCAGTTTGGCACAAGAATAGATGAAAATAGAAATTACAATCAGTTGGCTGGTAGATTCAATAACCGCAGAAGCTTCTTCAATGGACAATGCTTTTCTTGCCATAACTTTGGTCACAAAGCAGCTCAATGTGTTGCATATAAAACAATCATGACTAGGGAAGCTCAAAAACAAAGAAGTATGACAGGGATTACAAAGAGGACCTATAACAACTTTTCGGTTCTTGAAAATGAAGTTGAATGTTCTATTTGCAATAATTTTGGTCATAAAGAATCTGAATGCAGGAGCAGGTTTCAGGAGAAAAAGGAACAAGCCACGAGCACCAAAAAATGGAGAATAAAAGAACCTCAGACAGAAAGATGTGGGATAGCGTTTTATGCAGAAGGACAGGAAAATCTATGGTACATTGACAGTGGATGTTCGAAACATATGACAGGTGATAAAGAAAAACTTGAATCTTATTCTACTTTAGAAAAGGGAAAGAAAGTTTCTTTTGGAAATGATACTCCTGCAACTATAAAAGGAAAAGGTATTGCTCCTTTGAAAGAAAAGGTCAAGGCTGGAAATGTTTTGTATGTTGATGGATTGAAGCATAATCTTCTAAGTGTCAGTCAGATGTGTGATCAAAAAACCGAGGTTATTTTCAGATCGAATGGATGTCTTGTTCGTGATCTTGATACAGGTAAAACAGTTCTCAAAGGCAAAAGAACTCCAAATAATCTGTACATATTTGAAGAAGGACAACAACAATGCTATCTTAGCAAGGATGAAGAGCACTGGCTATGGCATCGAAGGTTGGGACATCTAAGCTTCTCACAAATAAGAAAAGCATGCAAATATCAGGCAGTTCGCGATCTTCCAGATATCAAAATTCCAGACAACACTATATGCAAATCTTGTCAGTTTGGAAAGCAAACCAGAACTAACTTTCCAGAAAAGGAAGGATCAGCTAGCTTGCCTCTTGAGCTAGTCCATACAGATGTATGTGGTCCATTTAGGAAAAGGACACCTCGAGGAGAAGAATATCTGATATTATTCATTGATGATTTCTCAAGGTTTGTTTGGTTAGGGCTTATGAAGCACAAAGATGAAGCATTCGAAAAATTCAAATCCTTCAAAGCATTGGCTGAAAATGAATCAGGACACAAAATTAAGTGCCTCAGATCTGACAGAGGTGGGGAGTTCACATCAAATGAATTTTTCGATTTCTGCGATGAACATGGGATAAGAAGAGAATTCTCTACAGCTAGAACTCCTCAGCAAAATGGGGTTGTGGAAAGAATGAACAGAACTATCCAACAAATGGCTCGTGCTATGCTCGATGAATCAGGTACTCCTGCAACCTTCTGGGGTGAAGCTGCACATGCTGCTGTTATCATTCTTAACAAAACAAATGTCCGAGTAAACAGCACTCAAACACCTCATGAGCTTTGGAGTGGTAAAACTCCTTCCGTGAAGCATTTCAAAATCTTTGGGAGCAAATGTTATATTAAGAATACTGATGAGCAACTTGGCAAACTTGAACCTAGAGCAGATGAGGGCATTCTTCTTGGTTATTCTCCACATAGCAAAGCATACAAGTGCTACAATAAAAGACTTGGCAGAATTGTTGACAGTATTGATATAGTGGTTGATGAGAAGGGATATATTCCTAGGCAAGTTCATCATGAAGACATTGAAGAAAATGAAGGTTACTCTCAAAGGCGAAATGATGAAGAAGAAGAACCTCAAGAAGAAGAAGAATCTCAAGAAGAACCAGAGGAGCAGACAAGAATAGAAGAGAAGACTCCATCCAGATATGTCCAAAAGAATCATCCAGAAACTCAGATTGTGGGGCAGAAAGAAGCAGGAGTACAAACAAGAAGGACACTTGCAGAAGCTTCAAGCTACTTGGCTCTACTCTCCTCCATTGAACCACAAAATGTGAAAGAAGCATGCAAAGATGAATGTTGGGTCAAAGCAATGGATGAAGAACTTGAGCAAATCGAAAGGAACAACACTTGGGAATTAGTTCCTAGACCAAAAGATAAGAATGTAATAGGAACAAAATGGGTCTTCAAGAATAAGTTAAATGAAAATGGAGAAGTAATTAGAAACAAGGCCAGACTTGTTTGTAAAGGGTATGCACAGCAAGAAGGAATAGATTTTGAAGAGACCTTTGCTCCTGTGGCAAGACTAGAGGCCATCCGAATGTTCCTTGCTCTCTCAAGCTTTCAAAACTTCAAGGTATTTCAAATGGACGTGAAATCAGCCTTCCTAAATGGAGACTTAGAAGAAGAAGTATATATTGAGCAGCCAGATGGGTTCATTCTTGGAAATGATCCAAACCTTGTATGCAGATTGAAAAAGGCACTCTATGGGCTCAAACAAGCTCCAAGGGCTTGGTACTATCGGTTGGACAAATATCTTCACCAACAAGGCTTTTCAAAAGGATCAGCAGATAGCAATCTCTATATAAAAGTTGAAAATAACAAATTGCTAATCCTTGTTGTTTATGTAGATGATATTATTTTTGGCAGCAATGAAGAGACCATGAGTCAAAACTTTGCCTTGGTTATGCAGAAAGAATTCGAAATGTCACTTCTTGGAGAATTGACATATTTTCTTGGATTGCAAATCCAACAAAATGAAGGAGGTATCTTCTTGTCTCAAACCAAATACCTCAAGCAGATCTTGAAGAAGTATGGCATGGAAGAGTCAAAGCCAGTATGTACACCCATGGTTACAGGATGCAGCCTCAGTGCAAATGATGAATCAGCAGCAGTTCACCAACCCACTTATAGATCCATGATTGGGAGTTTGCTTTATTTGACAGGTACTCGACCAGATATTACACATGCAGTAGGAATGGTTGGAAGATTTCAAGCCAACCCAAAGGAAACTCATCTTCAGGCAGTCAAAAGAATCTTCAAATATCTTCAAGGGACCCAAAACTATGGCTTATGGTATCCTAGAAATACTGATCTCACTCTTCATGCTTACACAGATGCAGATTGGGCTGGAAGTGTGGATGATAGGAAAAGCACAAGTGGAGGTGCTTTCTTCATGGGTTCCAGATTAGTATCTTGGTTCAGCAAGAAACAAAGTTCGATTGCCTTATCTACAGCTGAAGCAGAATATGTGGCTGCAGCATCTTGTTGCACACAACTTCTTTGGATGATGCAGACCTTGCAGGACTTTCAAATCACTTGCACTCCACCTGTCTCTATCTTATGTGATAATACAAGTGCAATCAGCATTTCAAAGAATCCTGTCATGCACTCAAAGACCAAGCACATACCAATCAAGTACCATTTTCTTCGGGAACAAGTGCTTGAGCAGAAGGTCAAGTTGGAGTATGTTCCTTCTAAGGAGCAAGTTGCTGATATTCTCACAAAACCACTGCCCAGGGAAACTTTTGAATATCTCAGACAAAAGCTGGGAGTAGTTGATGCTTCATCCTGTTGTTGAAGATTGTTTGTTCTACAGAAAAGTTGGTATACGCAGGTTACGGAAGGGATATGAGCGTATACACGCGGATTCATGTTGGGTAAGTCGCGTGTATGCTGGACGCTTGTTGCAGAAAGAATATCCGCGTACATACGCTGTTTTATACAGGATAAAACGCGTATATGAAGTTTTGAACAGCAAGGGAAAACTCTGAAGTTCTGAACAGCAATAGGAATGTCAGAATTCTTCAGGCACAGTTTCAGGGAGTGCAACAGGCACAGGTTCAGGGGGAGCAGCTCAAAAGTCTCATAAAGCATTGTTGGCATTCAGATGTTTTGGTTGTTGGTTTCAGGAGAAGGAGCTCAGAAAGAAATTCTGGTTGCTGATCTAACAAGATGTTTATCAGATGCTGCTGGTGTCTTTCCTAAGTCTTGGTCTATATCTGTTGTCTCTATGTCATGTATCTCTCTTGTCATATCTCTTTTATGGTGTCAAGGTCATGTAACGGCCTATGTTGGTTTCCCCACTATGCCTGGGATGAATGCTGTAATATAATTGGTTGTTTCTGATATGTCCCCTCTTGGTAGGGAGTATGGATGTATGTATTGAGTCTTTTGGTGATAGGAAGGTCCCTTATGGTGTATAAATCTTGGTTCTTGTTGAAGAACATCTTTTTCAGATCTGGCCTACTGTCAGGGGGAGCACGAGTCAGCACAGCCAAGCAGAGGTATCAGCATGTCCTCAGGGGGAGCACAGCCCTTTGCTCTTGATGTCAAAGGGGGAGAGTGACTTGGTGTGGTGGTTGCCATCAAGTCCAAAGGGGGAGATTGTTGGCATTATGATTCAAGTGTTGTCCTTGATGGCAACTCACTCAGAGGATGGTACAGGTGCTCAGAGGTTGGTACAAGTAATGGCATCTTAATCAGAAGACAGATCTCAGTACAGCATGCCAAGGAAGCTCATACACGTCGTTTCGTTAAGCCCAAGTCGCGTGTACACGCTAGTTCGATTCATAAAAAGCGCGTGTATGTGGAAAGGTTCCTTTGGTCCATGGTGGTTAGTCCTTGGAAGTTGTGCCTATGATTTCGGACCATTGTGTCTCGACGGGCGTGTCGATCCCTAGTTTTGAAGTTGATGGTATTGTGTTACTATGGTTTTGGCTCTTGGTATTGAGCTAGGCCTAAGACTATATAAGGAGAAGAAGATCATTAGGCAAAATCATCTTTCGACAAGAGCTTGAATATCTAAGAGTGAAAGAGATCTGATTTGCAGGTGCTGGGTTGCTTGATCTAAGCCAAGGAGAGATCACATTGATTGATGGAAGACTAGATCTAAGGATAGATCGGGATCTAATGGTTTGAAATGCACTATCATGATATGGTTGATTATGCTTATTTCTAGATCTGCATATTGTCGCAATGCTATGTTCTGGGTCTAACTAATGTCTGGTACAGCTGCAAATTGAGAAAGTTTATTTTTAGATCTGCACGCAGTTTGGCTTCGGTAAAAGAGCGTGTATACGCGGGTTTGGCTCCTTGAAGTAGCGTATATCTTTTGAAGCTTGTTTTTGGGTTTACAGTGGGGTCTGACAGTTATTGCAGAGTTCTGTAGTCTGCTCTGTGTTCTGGTAACTGGTGATTGACAGGGTTCAGTGGTTCAGTGATTCAGAGTTTGGTTGTTTTATGCTTCAATGATCTGTTGTGGAAATTGAATGAATTGTGGTCTTCAGATTGTAATGTTGTGCTTCAGGAATATTCAAGTCTGAAAATGTATGAAAGGTGATACCTGAAGAAAAGAAGATTGTAGGTCAGCACCTACGTACTAGTATCTTGGCTAGTACAAGAACAAAGGGGGTTGGAGCTCCCTTCCAAGGAAGTTTGGAGAACGAGAGAAGGTTGTAGCCTTCTGCAGGTTGTAGCCTGCGTACTGGTATAAGGCTGCACCAGTACAAAAGATTGTAAACTGAAGTTTCTTAAAGAAAGATAGAGATAACTTGCAGCAGGTGGTTTTCACCCACATTGGGTTTCCACCTTATATCTTGGTGTTCATGTGTGTGGCTTTTGATCCGTTCTGTTATACTGCATCTGCTTACTGTTAATGTGCTGAATAATGTCCTGATGAACTTAACTGAAGAATAAGCTAACTAAGTTATGAGTTTTCTGCTTATACGCTGTTTTATTTAGTCACAGTAGCGTGTACACGCTGTTTTACTTAACTGAAGTAGCGTATATGTTTCTGAGCATTGAAAAGGTTTGATTGATCTGATAATACTGATTCACCCCCCCCTCTCAGTATTATTTCCAACATTTCTCTGTGTAACAGGTGCACTGATCAGCCTAGCCCTGTGCAGCTGAGGTTCTTTGCTTCATTCTTTCCAGTTCTGTCTCTAAATTTTTTTGCAGCCTGTGATCAGTAAATGACTGTTTTCAAACCCCCTTTTCCTTGTTGATATTCCGCCTCATTTGTACAAAAGAACTGTAGATGTTTTTGTGTGTTTGTTGAGTCGTTTACAGTTTTCCATTGCAAAAGTATAATAGTCGTACTGTCGTCCTTTGATTTAGATCTGTCGCAAGTGTCGATTTTGATCATAGGAGAAAGTTTATTTGCTGTTGATGGTCGATTATGCTTTTACTATTGCTTTTGGTTTGAATTTGTGACTTTCTAGTGTCAAAACAAGTATTTATTTCAAAATCATAAAGTGTCGTAATCGTCTCTACCTTTTGATTTCGAAAAGAAGCTTGTTTGTGTTTGTCGCTTAGAAGCAAATTCAGATTTGTACATCAACTTTCTTTTTAGCATCAATACTAAGAAAGTGAAAAACAAATACATGCATGTGCATATGCATATTGACAGTCTGTTTGGCTTGATTTAGGAAAGTGCATTTACAGTGTGCTCTTTGCTCTTTGAGAAAAGATTGTGTCTTTCTTTTCCCTTAGTAGCTAGGATTTTCATTGCTGAAAAGAAATAAAAGTTTGTTTATCATCTTTAGATTGAATTTTAGGAATTACATCTACATCTCGTGGTGAACCCAAAAGGCAAACTTCATAAGAAAGATCAACTTAAAATAAATTCAATGAACCTAACAACGCTTTGGAACTTAACACACAACATTTAGAGGTCTAGGCTAGAGATGTATTCCAGCGTCGTAAAGCTTGGCAAATGTTGTCCTCACTGATGGTTGGGTGATTCCTCCACTTTGAGATGATAAGTGCCAGTACGGACTTGTGCTCCCACGTACCGTCAAGTATATATTGGGAGACCCCTATAGGCTTAAATCCTTTATCCATAGGAAGCCGTGTCAGCCACCCTACTGATCGCAATGCACTGAACACAGCATTCGGGAAGATTGACTGCCGTACCGTAAAAAGTATTCTGCAGTTTTGCGATTGGTTTGGTACTCCCTCTACCTAGACCTCCAGAGTAGTCCCTTTCGTTCCTTTTCAAACTCTTTAATGGAAAAGGTCCATCTGAGCACTTGTCACTTCAGGCTCATTAAAAATCGAAAGAGACTAGAGTCATCTTTTGTTTTTTCTCGACTCTTAAAAACTGAAAAAACAAGTTGTGTCAAAGCGTGTTAAAATTTATTTTAAACGGAATATTCATACCCCTTTCCTATGTTGATCTTGGGTTGAGAAAATGGAGCCTACCAACCAAGGAATTCCCCTTGGTGGAAATCCTAGTCCCTTCTCCTCTTGGGGAGATGTTGGTGCGCCCCATATGGCCACATTGTCGCTTCCGGGACTGACAATTGGCTTGCCAGTATGGCTCTTCTCAACCTCTGTCATTCAGAACACCACTATTCCTGAACAATTGAATCAGCAATTAGACGAGTCCAGAGTTGCCCACCAACCTTCTACTTCCTCTAATTCTTCCTCTCCGGCTTCCTCTTCGCTTGATGGGGTTGGTAAAGCCAAAAGTCAAGTTCCTAAGGAGAAGAAGGAAAAGAAGAAGAAAGAGAAGAAGAAGAAGGAGCCAAAGGCGAATGGGGGAAAATGAGTGTCGTCTAACGAAAATCCACACACTGCACCAACCAGGCCTAAATCACCATGTGTCATTTGCAAAGGAGACCACTTTCACAGAGATTGTCCTTGCATCCCCCGGATACTAAGGGACTGGTCTCCTCGTTTACACAACCCGGTGTCGTCAACCTTTGATGATCATGTTGAAAGCACACCGTCAACTAGTGAAAGTGAAGCCCCAGGACAAAAAGGGAAAGCTAGATTTCCTTGTAAACTGTGCGAAGGCAATCATGCCGTCCACCATTGTCCCTTCTTAGATGAAGCTAAAAGAGTTTTGGATGATCGTCTGGTTTCACCGTTACGACTTCCTCCTGGATATAAAAAACTCTTGCCGAGTCCGTCATTAGTTGAAAATCTGACTGGCCTGCTCAGGTGGTCGGCTGAAGCACCTATCATTGAGGATAAACCATCTGAATCCACACCAGACGAAAGTCAAAAGGTCGAGGCGGCAGTTGACCCGGTCTTGCCTTCAGAGGTTTTATCTTCAGATGATATAGTAACTGAGGAGAACAAGGATGACACCGTCCAAATTCTCTTCATAAACACAGACTCCGACGAACATGGGGGTAATTTACCCATTCCTTTACTGCAAGAAGGAAGTTCGTCAGAGCCGTACCCGGCCGTCTATTCGGTCCCACCTCCAAGCAACCTAGTTGTCTCCTTCGACTTGAATCAACTAGGCAGACCCCGTTTACCAGCAAGTATACCATTCTGAATTATCGTTCAAATATATAGAATGGTTATGGCTGGTACCATCATAAATGAGGGCGCTTCTGTGAGTATCCTTTCCTCAACTGCTTGGAAAGTGCTTGGTTTTCCATCGCTTTTGCCTGAGATGAGAAATCTGACAGGCTTTGATAAAGGAACCAGTCGAACTTTAGGGATCCTTCCCGATGTGCCCATAACATTGAGAAGGAAGATAGTTCACATGAACGTAATGGTAGTTCAAAGACCCTTGGATTATAACCTACTCCTTGGACGAGACTATATTTATTGCATGGGAGCAATTGTCTCCTCACTCTTTAGAGTAATGTGTTTTCCGCACGAAGTAAGAGTGGTCAAGCTTGTGGACCAACTTTCATTTCCCGGATCACGCATAGCAAATAGTCATATACCATCCCTAAATGGTCTTTTCACGCAAGAAATGTCTCAATCTCCAGTCCGTCCTCCCGATGAGCGCGAGTAATTCGGAGGGATATGACTGAAACCCAGGGGGCATGCATCCTGGTCTGCTTCGGCAGGAAAACTTCGAGTATAGAGTAGGTTTCCGCGGGAGAATATGCCTAGTCTGTACCCCCGTCCGTGATTGTAAGAGGGGGTTATTCTAGTACAGGATTCTCTTATCAAAGTTATGTGAGTTGGCGGGCATCGTCGCTCACCTTTGTTTATCTCAGTAGACATCACCGAAGAAGTGTTTTGTTTGCGCCGCGAATAGAACAATCTTTGGGTGACCTGTAAGAGGTAGGCCTCTCTCGGTAAAACAAATGTTTTGGCGGAAAGAAGTAGAGGTAACCTTGAAACTCTGTTTTATACCTGGGGGCATGCAAACCTTTTGGAGTGTAAGCAAAGAGCGATTATTTATCTGTTTTTTGGATTAGTCGTTTCCTAACTTGCATAAAGAAAGGATGTGGGGCAAAACTCTAAAAGTTGCCGTTTTTATATGAGACATTCTTATCATATGACTGGATTAATCGAGCAGTGTTTACCGCGAGGTTCAAGCTCGTTAAAAAATAAACCCGGACCGAGCAAATGTTTCCACCCGCGTTTAAGCTCGTTAAAAAATGAACTATTCCCTGGTAAATGACCACCGTGAATGTAGCACTTCAGCCATTAAAGCGTTGGTCGTGTTTGCACCGTCACCTCCACTTTTTCATTGGCCGATCATTCACCTCCATTTGATTGTTTACCCATTTTGAGGAACAGCTGCGAAGAGTGATTTCACTAGCCATCCTTGTGACACTGCCATGATTGGAAAATTCCAAACCTTACCTGGAATCAGCTGCTACCCATTTTATCACTCGTTCCTCAAAAGACGAGTCTTCTTTAAGCTCTTTTCTGACTCGTAAAATATGAAAAGATTGTCGAGTTCTGGCCTTCCAGCTCGTTAAAGCGACGGGAAGTGCTATCCCTCCTCTAGATTTTAATCTTTTTGGACCTGAGGGATTATTGCACAAAAAGATCAAGCGCTTGTTTTGTTCGGCTCATTAAAGCTATCGAAAATTCATCCCTTTTGTATTGTTTTATACTTTTTCGGACTTAAGGGATTAGATGACGAAAAAGGAATTTTGGAGTTACCTTTACGTACCTTTTCAGACTTTCTAAAAATGAAAAGGACCGAGTTATCTTTGTCATTAAACTCGTTAAAAAGGATAATAGCGACAAACTTGTCTTTAGACGAGAACGAGTTTCACTATCGCTAGGCTCGTTAAAACATAGCGATGGGTTTGCCCGAAGGGAAAATTATAGAACAAGCATATGTTATCCTCCTCAAGCTTGACAAAAATAAAGAGGTAATGGTCAGCAATGACTGGGGAAAAATTGGGAAGAAAACTCAAAGAATCTTTATTGGTAGCAAGTCGCTCTTGAACATGACACTTCCACTCCGTGCCCGAGTCGGGTTGGGTTGTTTCATTCACCGGTCACATCACCATGGTCACGCCATACCATCCACATTTGGGGTTAATGCTACCAATCCATCACATCAGTGTCGCCGATATGTTCAAGAGAAGTCATCCAGAAAGGCCACCTGTGTCCCACCCACTACCATACATTATACTCCATTCTTTCATGACCGCCACCCTGAACCATATATCATCAGATCGTTTTCACCTCCATCAAAATCATTTGCTCCGTTCCGTATCATTGATGTGGGATTCATTAAGGCCCTCCTATGACGGATCACTTCTTGTCCACATCAGCTCATTATCCAAGAAGTTGGTCGAGGAACACCCCATTTAGTACTTTGAAGCTTGCATGCCTCAATGGCAAGTTTCTCACTTCCGGCAACAGGTTTACATCAATGACTTTCGACCAAAAGATTTTGCGTGGTGTTCGATGCCAAGTCCTTTATTCACACCATGTGAATTTTACTGCAGTACCTTGAGGATCATTATCATTATCGGTGATTCCTCTCACGCTTGTTAACAGTTTACATCATGGACTGGTAATCAAGCGATGTCTTTCCATGTTCGACTTCAAAACATTTCTCACATGGATCGACTTGTACTTCGAGTGAAGATCGGATGAGATTGAAGACCCCGGATCTAGTTTCATCCATCCGGGCTGCGATATATATTCAGGGAAATAAAGACATTGAAATGTACAGCATTGCAGCACAGATAATCATCCTACCAAAAGGATGATGGCTCTATCAGAATCATCAGTCTACCATCAGACGATTGTCTGTCCTATGTACATGAAAATGAATTTATAAAGTTGAGCATGGGAATGCCCGCCTTAGCTAGATCATGAAAACAGTATGAAGATAATGTATTGTATTGTATCCTATTACAGGTCTCCTCCCAGCATTGAAAGAACTTTGGACCCTCCTAATAAAGCATTTCACCCGATAAACGGCCTCATACTTTAGGGGGCAACTGTTATAGAAATTTTTGTGCCTTGCAGCTCTAAGCATGAAATGTCCATAAACCAAGGGCTCCTAAGCCCCTAAAAGTGTTGTTCTAACCCCTAAAGGAACAAGGTCAACAAATTACAGCTTCTCCCAGAAGTTCTCCACTAGAAACTGCTCAGAATAAGTCAAAACAGGATCATTTCAGCTGCTCCACTAGCTAAGTGGGTTGCATAGCACCTAAATCCACTGGCTAGGTGCGTTGCAACGCACCTAAATGCACTACCAGGGTGCGTTGAGCGGGAAATGACAAATGGCAGTGTCATTCCGCGAGGTGGAGAGACAATGGAAGCTTCCAGAATCTTCTCCTATGACACTTGCCTCACTGAATTCGACCAAGGATGAGTAAGAGGCCTCCAAGTGGAAGCAAGAACTAACAGAGAGAAGCCACTAATCAAATCATAAGCTGACTCATCCTCCTTGCATACATCTATATATGGATCCCTCATCCCAGAGATCCGGAGGCTGGAATTTTGCACATTGTAAGGAATTGTTGTTGGTTTTGAGATACATATCAGAGAATTGGGTGATCTATGCTTTGTTGGAGGTGAAGAGGGGCTTCTTTGCTGGGAGGTTGATGCTGGGTCAGGAATCATCGGTTGTAACTCCTCTTGGATCTTCTTGTATATCAATAAAAACTATTTGAGTTTCTTCTCCATGCTTTTGTATCATTGATGCTTGTTACATTTGTATGGTTAACTTAAATCTGATCCTAAGTTATTTATGAATATAAATCCATGTCTTTGTATAGTTTTCTTCTTCTGTGATCTTACAGGTACTTGGTGAAGCTGGGCAAGTAAGGGAGCAGGTAGCTGGAAGCTGTCAAAGAGGAGAGAGATTGGATCAAAGGACTAGCGCAAGACACAGGTCGGTTCTTCCTATTCCTCTTTGTTTATAGTTCATAAAGGAGATACAAAAGTAGTTTTCTCTGTTTGTTTCTAAGGCAGCTGTCACACCTTAGTGGGATAGAGCAGTTCTAAATAGACACTTTTCCCGGTAACACCCGGTCTGAAAAACAATTGTATATACCTGAAGAAAAACCATTTTTAGCTGTAAATAAAATGTTTAGAACTCATGTACATACTTTTCCACCTATGGAAGAATATAAGTATGCTAACAAAAGATTTGTTAGAGGGGGAAAATTGCCACCAAAAACAAAATTTTGTGTCTCTTCATCATTGTCAAAACAACCTGCTACAAGAGTAGACTGTGCACCTTTGCTAGAACATGACTCTCAAGATCCCAATGACTTGGAGCAGGTCTATCAAGTAGGAAATTATTTGACTACTTGGTGTTCTCATGCCGAAGATGTTCTAGATAATTTAGGACAACAAGCAGAATTGATAAATGCAAATCTAAAATTGTTGTATGAAGAGCAACAGGAAGAAAAGAGAGAACGAGAAGAGAGAAGAAAAAGAAAAATGAAGAAAAAGGCCAAGAAAATCCCTAAATTTCATGTAGATATGTCAGCCCCAAACTACTGGGATTTAGAAGAAGAACAAGAAGAAGAAGCACCAGAAACAAGTGCTGGAGAAGGGACTTCCAGAGACACTGGAAAATTAACCAGTGGATCTTCTAGAACGTTCAAGGCAGAAAAACCTTTTGAATCTAAGAAGGAAGTCATGACTTTAGAACAAGCTGCAATAAAGTTTCCATCCTTTATTATGCCATCAATAAAAAATCAAAATAAAGCTCACATCCTGAAAGAAGCTGTTAAGTATCCTAGAATCGAAGAAGATCTGTTTGCTACAAATTCTAGTGGTTACATTCTAGATCTAGATAACTCATCCAATCCGGGAGAGTCTATTAGAATCTGGATAGGAGCCTTATATCAAATGCAGGTCACAACAAAGTTAGACAATGTGTCTATCATGATTCTAGCAGAAAAGAGGATGGCAGGAATTGTGTTTGATTGGTGGATGGGAGGTTCAGAAGCAGAGAGAATAGCGGTCATGGAAGCTGGTTTAGCTACATTAGAAATGTTGTTGAAAACTCAGTTTGTGCCAGAACCAGTAGATGAAAAGAAACAGCTATTGACTGACCTTAGCCGTATGGAATTAAAAGATCTAAAATATTTAGATCAATTCAGTAAAGATTTTATGGCTAGAGTCTTTAAAGCTAATCTGTTCAATGACCTTGCTCAAAAGTTTCTTATTTATCAAAATTACCAAGAAACTTAGGAGATGTGATAATGAAAGATCTTGAGGTTCAAATGAAAAGTTTAGATCAAGTTTATTGGGTTGATCTTCTGTTTAGAGTGTCAGAAAAAGTCAAATATTTATGTTGGCAGAAGAAGGCGCATGACATCACCCCAAGCTCAGATGTCTGCAAAACAGTACTACCATGGACGCCTTTTAAAACAAAAAAGAAGAAATACAAAAGGTATGGTAGATACAAACCCAAAAGAGTATCGAACCCGAAGAGACCCTTCAGAAAATTCAGATATTTAGCAAAGAGAACTGCTCCAAGGAACAACAATTGTTGTTTCATTTGTAAAAAGGAAGGACATTTTGCCACAAAGTGTCCCTAGAAATCATCTAGTAAACTCAAAGCTTGTATAGATATTGAAGAGTTTCAAGATGATTGGTCTATAGTAGAATCTGATGAAGAAATTTCTGATGTATATATTCTTACAGAAGTTTCAGATAATGAAGATGAAGAGCCTGTACAGAAAATGAATATTTGTTTGAATTGTTCTGATGATGATTTTTCTAGTGAACAGCACTATAGTGAAATTGAAAGTTCTTCAACTGTTGAGTCATCAAGTGAGACAGAAGATGATTCAGAGGAAGAATCCGAAGAAGCAGAAACATCAGAAAGACCAAACAAAGGTAAACAAATTGCATTACCTTTGCCTCAATTAAATTCTTTATGTCCATTTGAAAAGAAAATTGCACCATCAACTAGTATACCACTGCCAGAGGTTACGAGAAATGAACAAAACACTTTGTTGAAAAAGATTGTCAAAACAGATAGCTTGATTTATATCCCAGTGGAAGTACAAGTCAGAAATGAATGGATTTCAGTAGATGCATTTGTAGACACTGGAGGATCAAATAATCTAGCTCGACCATCTTTGTTCAAACCTCTCTGGAAACCATTGAAAAATATACTAGTATCAGAAACAATTGGAGGATCTGTTCAGCTAACTCACTATGTAGATAATGTCTCTTTAAAAGTTGGAGGGAGTATTGTTAAAATCTCAGCAATTCAGCATTATGACCCTTCAGCAAGTTTGATGTTAGGCATGCCATTTATAAACTCTGTGCTCCCAGTAACTATCAGCCAAGATAAGCTGATAATAAATTTGAAGAAGAAAGCTATATCTGTGCCTAGACTAAGTATTGCAAACTCCGAAGCTAGGTGCGAGAATAGCCAAAAGAAAGTAGGAACTAGAAGGCCGTCTAAAGATTCAAATGACTGGCAAGAAGTCCTACAGATTTATGAAGCTAGAGCAGAGAAGGTAAATAAACAATCAGCATGTATTAAAGAAAATTGGTCTATAGAACAGAGAGACATCTACCAAAGACTTCTAAAAAGTTGCTCGGACAACCCGCAACAGTTCTGGGAAACTGAAAGTCCGATGCAAGAAATAGTCACCTTACATGACAATGGAGTGAAAGGAAAAGTGATTCCCTGTACACCAGCTGATGAACAAGAAATGAGGAATCAAATTCAAGAACTACTAAAGATGCAACTTATAGAACCCAGTGAATCTCATTATGCATGTTCTGCATTTTTAGTTAGAAATCATTTTGAGATAGTAAGAAGTAAACCTCGGATGGTTATAAATTATAAACCTCTTAATGCCATTACTCAGAATTTTAATTATCCATTGCCAAGACCAGAAGTAATTATGCAAAATATTCAGCATAGTAAGGTGTTCAGTAAGTTTGACATGAAGTCAGGATACTACCAGATCCAGATTCAACCAGAGGACAGACATAAAACAGCTTTCATATGTCCAGCAGGATTCTATCAGTGGAAAGTTGTTCCATTTGGTTTGAAGAATGCTCCAGCCTTCTTCCAAAGAAGGATGGATTATATTTTTGCTAAATATGATTTTATAGTTACATATATAGATGATATTTTAATTCATAGTCCAGATGTACATACTCATTTGAAACATCTAGAGATTTTTCTGGAAGAAGTTGGAAATCATGGAATTGTTTTGTCAAGAACTAAGATGTCCTTATTTCAGGATAGCATTGAATTTCTGGGGATAAATGTTGCAAATGGTTCTATTCAAATGCAACCCCATGTGCTAACAAAATTAACACAGTTTCCTGATGAACTGAAGGACAAAAAGGCAATTCAAAGATTTATTGGAGTTCTGAATTACTTGCACAAATATATCCCACATCTCTCAGAAAAGACAGCTCCTATAAGAAGATACAGCAATGGAGGATGGTCAGAAGAAGCTACTGAAGCAGTAAAGAAGCTCAAAGAAGAATGTCAGCATCTACCAAAGCTTCAACCACCAGGTGACGGTTTATTAATTTTACAAACTAGTGCTTCACTTGATTTTTGGTCAGCTATACTTCTAGAGCAAAGAAGAAATAGTAAAGGAGAAATTGAAGAAAACTTGTGTGGATATGCTTCTGGGGAGTTTACAGCAAGTCAGAAAAACTACTTCATAGCTGAAAAGGAGACATTAGCTATCTTCAATGGAATTCAGCGGTTTGAGGTATATCTAACCCCAGTTAAGTTTTTAATCAGAACAGACTCAAAAAATTTTAAGTATTTTCTGTCAGCAAAGATTTCAAGACAAGTTGCAAAAAGCATAATTTTGGCTTGGCAAATCTGGTTTCAGCAATTTGAGTTTGAAGTTGAGTGGATACCAGGCAACTCAAATTTCTTGACAGACGTTATAACCAGAGACATGAGTAAAATGTTCATAACCTGTAAATATTCAGTTTTTGAGATTCTGGGCAAATGCCCTGCAGATGATAGTTTTGAAACTTTTGTAGACAGATTTAGAATTTTAGAAAATCATGCAAGCTGTGTCACAGATGAAATCAAGAAAGTGGTTGGTTTCAGACTAAGGAGAAATTGGTGGATCAGAAGATGCCAAGCATGGCAGTCAAAGAATTTGGGCATATCTTTAGGCCTTGATGAAAACTTGGTAAAAGTCTTTTCTTTACCAAATATGAAGGTTAAGCTTTTCTTTAGAAGCTTATCTGATTTATGGTCTAGTGTCTACACACAAGAAATGATCTGGACACTCAGAATTTTGAACTATTATCAGATCATAGGAAGTGTTGATTTTGCCCTAAGTCTTTTCACAGGTGCCAAGATTTTGGATCTAGAAGAAATTCCCATAAAAGAAGAAATGATAAAATATCTGCTTTCTTTAAGAATTCCAGATATATTTGAAGAACTTGAATCCTCTTTCCTTCAAAGGATTGATGAGAATTATGCAAATACTGATACTTTCCCTCAGTATGAAATTTTTGAGAAATTTGTAGATTGGAGAATCCAAGAAGGAGAATGCAGAAAAATCCAAGTTACCAGAGTATCCTAGTGCATACAGAGATCTGTGCAGTATTTGAAAACATATGCTTATCAGTGGGATTCTCATAGTTTAAGAATTAGAGACAACATAGAACCAAATCCTTTTTCTCAAGTATTCAGTCATGAAAGGATTGGTAATTCTGAAACTGTTAACAATCAGGAGTTAATCAAACACCATGCTGAATGGTTCCATGAGTTTGGAAATTTAAGACTGGTAGAGAAAATCCAAATTCTTAATAAAATGGATAGTCTACAAGGACAGCCAAAAGCTTTAAAATTTGCAATTAATCAAAAGGCATTAATCACCATCTCAGTCTTATCTCCAAATTGGAACAATAATGTCATCCACATTATTAGTTTGATGATCTCAAAAAGGATATGCACGTCAATGATTTTTGAGTTAGGATGGCAGCATAGAGACTGTTTGAGTGAAAACTGCAGGCTATGGATTCAACATGCTATCGAAAGCTCAACCAATATGTTTCAGATATTCAAATGGGAATCATTAGATGGTGTAGAGTTGGCAGTACAAAGATCACCTGCAACACGTAATGCTTTTAAAGATTCCTTCCTTGATATTGAAATAAGTGCTCTTCCTTTTTTGAACAAATGGGAAAAACAAGAATTGATGCATACACCACAACGGCCAGGACTTCACAAGATCAAAACAAATATCATAAAAGGAGAATCGTCATCTGAAGCTTCTCGCCGTATAATAATGTCTCCAAAAGAAAAAGAAGAAATGAAAGATGCACAAGATCCAAATGAAGGAATCGAAGAACAGTATAACCGACTTATGAATAGATACCATCAACAGCTCATCGATGAGTACGAACCATCCGCCGGATCGTCAGAAGAAGATTTATGGGAGAATAGGAGTCCGATGGGACCCTGGTAAAAGAATCTCTTGTCAGCAATGTAATAGTGTTGGTTACATGTTGTGACAAGAATATTTTGTACAAAAGAAAGATTGATTAGACACCATCGGTGGAAAAAGATACCGACAGGACCCTCAATTATTTCTACTTTATGTCATGTCTTAGCTAAGTTTAGATTCGTTTTAGGTCTATTTAAGAAGGAGTCTTCATGAGTTCAGATCATCGTTCGATGGAGAGCATGTGTGTTGTAATGAACTCTGAGACGCTTCTGTTGTAATAATCTTTGTATTCTGTTCTTGCTTTTTATTAATATTGAAGCCTACTGGGCCGTCTGTCTGAGGACAATTCTGCACATCTGAGGATAGTTTCTGAATTCCAAAAGAGGTTGAACTGTAAGGCGCTGGAGTAAAGACCCGTGAAAAGAGGACGTGCGAGACTCGTGCAAGTTCCCTGAGGAGAAGAGCTAGAGAGTCAGACTTTTATTTCCAGAAAGCTGCGAGATTTTAAGAAGTAAGTTCTGTATACCAGCTTCATCTTGTCTATATTATGTTAAATTTCTCTATTTGAAAGGTCATCCCCTAATTGATTAGCATATTTTTCAATTTGTGGAATGCTAAAATGATCATAGGTAGCAAGCCTATACTTGATTCTTCTGAGGCTTATGAAATGATTAGGGTCATATGGTGCCCAATAGAAGCTTGTTTTGAGCTGGAGGCTTTTTAGGATCTTGTCTGCCTCTCCCCAAGCTTCTTCCCTCTTATTAAAAATCAATGGACCCAGTTGGTGCTTAATTTTCAGCTGTGCTTTCTTATTTTTGCTATGAAAGTGTACCATGTCTGAATTGCCAAATTGCCGAAAGTACTCTAGGGCAAAAAGTCTCATCGGAATGTACCTTGGCAGTCTGTATGGGGCTAGCTCATAGCCATATACTCTGATTACTGTGTGGTCTTAGTAGAAGTACCAATCTCCAATGCTATAGTTCTTTGACAGCTGGAGGATCTTCTGCATTTCATCGGTGAGTCTAGGAGGAGGAGAACTCTATAGCAGGGACAAGGCTGGATGAATGAACAGATCAATGAACTCACAGTAGTTGTATGGAGAGTAAAAGATATGGTGACAGACTAGTGTCCAATATATCACTGACCTCCTGTTTCCTTTTGCACTCAGCTTTTTGAGAAAAATAGGGAAATTGTCAAGCTGATTGTATAATATCAAGTGATATATGTATGAAGTAAATTTAAATACCCTCTCTCTCTCCAGATTCATGAATTGCTCATGAATTCTGTCCGCAATGAATGTGGCATAATCATACTGGACAACAGGGGGCTGTCCTGGAGCGAACATGGATAACATTACCAAGATTGTTTCATCCACATACTCACTGGTATTGCAACCCAGGATGTAGGATATCATATCCACTAGTAGCCTCCCTATTTCATTGAACCAAACATGCAGATAAGGAGGAGGTTGCTGGGGCTGGTAATCTGGCTGCATGAACAACTGGCCAATCCTTGTGACCTCTGAGCTGAGCAGCTTGGCACCTTGTTTGAGCAGAAAATTCATAGAAAGGGGCACCAGGGGTTTAGTTTGCTCAAAGCTTAGCATCTCATTTATGGATTGAGGAGTGATGTGAAATAAAACAGTCCCAGATGGAGCCAAAACTGCTCTTTGAGTGGGTTCATAGTGTTCACAACACTGATGGATGAAGTCTGGGAACACATTCACTTGTGGAAGGTAATAGATGGGAAAGTTGGACTCCCAGATACCTATGTCATCAGCACCACTTATGTGTTTCTTCTTCAGCTCACAAACGGTTTCTATGTGATATTTGTTGCTTATTTCAACCGTTTCTTTCATTTGATAATCCCGGTCAGCAAGGGCCAACCATTCTAGGTTCTTATGTGGAGCATTCAGAGGTGCAATGTTTAATGCCACAGGGGCCTCCATTGCTTAGTTGTCACTTGGAGTTGAATTGTACTTGACTTTTGAACAAAAGTAACACTGAACAGTGAATTTTGATGGATAAAGTAATTTGCAAAGAGAAAAAGGGGTAGATTGGGTGAAACAGAGGTAAAATGCTGCTGAGAGAGGCGAAAAGGATGAATTATAATGCAGTGGTTCGCCTTGCGAAGTGAGGAATGCTTGACAAAGGGTCTGAGCCAAAATGGTGCAGTGAGTGCGAGAATTGAAAGGGTTTAGAGCTGGGACGCTCCTCCGATAAATTTTTAGTTTAGTTTTGCAGTTACAGGGAAATTGACTGGTTAATTTTTGAATTTTTTAACAGTGGAGGACTGAAACCCAGGTTGCGCAGAGGAATGGTAAATACCTGGCAATAACGCAGCCGGTGGGGTGCTGACAGTAGTGAATCCGTGACGGCAGCAGCTCAGGGTTGGAATTTCCGGAGGTTGATGAAAACGGCGTAGAATGGCATGCAGGCGGCAGAAAACACTTTCGATAAAAGATGAGGAAAAAACATGACTTTTGTGCGCAATATGGAAAAAATAGATTTTTTGCGCCTTTTATGAATGACGTCAGCATGACATCATTGGTCAGGTTCGGGTACGGCGGGATGATGTGGTGACGCATGACTAGGCTGAGGTGGACGAGTGACGGGGCGGCCATGTCGGATTGACAGGTAATATAGGCGCTGACATGACCCGCTGACGTAACGCTGACGTGATGCTGACATGGGCTGGAAAGGAACAACGGTAAGCAGTTTTATCGAACCGCTTTTGGTACGGGCCCGGTATTTGTCGGAAGCCGCCCGATAAAATTAGAAACTAACACGCGCCCCAGGGAATACGTCAGCCGGCTGACAATTTCGGGCGCTAAAGGCCGGACGGCGGGGGTGGTCCGAAATCGCCGAGGACCGTCAGATGGGAGGGCCCGGATCCAACGGATGATGGACAGTGAAAATGCCAGTGCGATATGGCGGGACCCGACGACTTTTTAATTATTATTTTTTTTTTTGTTTTTTGGTAAAACGCGCCGAGATATAAAACATTGGGTAAACGGCTAGAGTGGGTTTTTGCAAAAAAAAATTAAAACAAATCGGGAGGAACATGAATTTACAACTTTGTAAGGTGGGTTAGGGCTATTAAATCAACCAGATGTTAATTTAATCCCCAAATACAGCATGTACATCAATTTACATTAGAATTCAACTTTATTATACTTTCACACTTTAGGGTATATGGCTAAATTGCCCAACGGGAGGATATATACATATTTTGGGATTGTTTGCATAAAAATGCTATAATACTAGGGGAAGGGGACAAGTTAGGGAGTTATATAGTAAGATTAGAGGTTAATATGGATTTAAAGTGTGAAAAGAAGAACTGAAGGCTAATTTTAAGAAGTAAACTTAGGTCTGGAAGCATATGAGAGTGGGGAATGATTTTACACAGGAAATGTGGCTTTCTTGTGTGATGGAGACCAACACCTTGGCTTGATGTTGCTACAATGTTAGAGTGATGTTATGACTGGATGAGGAAATCCCACTGGTCCACTGAGGGGATATTAGAAAGAAGTTTTGTGGGGAATGATGGGGAAGTTAGACATTCTTCCATGCTTTGTTATCAAGATGCTGAGTAGATATCTCTATTCTTGGCAATATATGCTTTCTTTGTCAAGGCCAGCAACATGAAGGAAGTCAAGCTTCTGAAACCCCTGTCTACCTACCCATCTTAGTACCTAGCATTTTTTATTACTTCAAGGAGGGTGCATTTGGACTTGCAAACCCTCAATTGCTCTTTTTCTTTTTCTTTTTCAAAGGCCTTTCTATCTAAGACTATCCTTATTACTTCCAAGGGCCCAGATTAAGCAGTTGGGCACCTTTATTCTCTACCTAACTATTAATCTGCCAAGATTAAACTATTTGGACAGATTCTCATTCTCTATTCTACAACATCAATTTAAACATGGCATGACCCAGATTACACTGTTGGATCACCCATCAACAAGTAGGACATGAACAAAATTGTTTACATATGTGTTTTACACACAAATATAGAATCTTTGCATCATCAAAGCAGAACATATTTGGAATTTCCCCTGCCAATCATGATATATGAAACCTATTGGTATAGGAGGCTAACAGTGGCTCCACTTGGGGATGGTTTTTCCATATGAAAGACCAAGAACAACAGGTCAGAATGCCTTGGTCCTTGCCCTTTGCCAAAGTCAGGAACTTTTGCTTCCTAGATGACCAAAATTGGAGCTTTGCCAGGCAAAACAAAAAACTTGAAGTAGTACCTTTTCCCTTGATCATTCCCAAAATTTGTGAAACTGGAACTCTATTTGCCTGCTGAAAACAAACTACTAAAAACAACTATTAATGTACAAGGCAGCCTTGGGTTATATACATGGAAAGTAGTCAAAATAGTGCTTTAACATTCGGCCATTCACAGGGCCCTCTTCAACCACAGTGCCATCCAGATTTTTTAAGAAATATGTGTTGTTTCCTTGCACTGCTTGAATAACAAAGGGTCCTCTCCAGAGGGAATCAAATTTGCCATGTTTTCCCTTGTCCTCTCTTCTTGAATCCCATCTCAGCACTTTATTCCCAATGAAAAAATCCTCTGCTTTGGTTCTTTTGTCAAAAAATTTCTTGAGTTTCTCTTGCAGAACCTGAACCCTGTTGTACACTTGGTCTCTAGTTTGCTGCAAACAGATGGTTTGGTTAATTCTTCTTTGTATATCATTGGGCTCAGCTAGAACTTCTTGCAGTAACTTGATGACAGGAACCCCTAGTGATGAGGGAAACTTGGCCTCCAAACCATAAACCAATTCATATGGGCTGGTCCCAATAGATCTCTTGGTCATCAATCTGTCTGCCCATAAGGCATTTACAAGCTTTTTGTGCCAATTTTTCTTGTTTTCCTCCAATATCTTCTTGATGATGTTAATGAGGCTCTTATTAGATGATTCAGCTAAACCATTGCCTTGAGGATAGTATGCTGTGGAGTGGCCCAAAGTGATATGAAACTTATGGCAAAAGTTGACCATTTTCTTAGATCTGAAAGCAGGAGTATTATCTGTAATGATCTTTTCAGGGCAACCAAATCTGGACAAAATATTAGTTTCAAGGAATTGAATGATAGTGGAGTCATTTGCTTGTCTACATGGAACAACCTCAATCCACTTGGTAAAATAATCTGTGGCTGTTAAAATCCATTTATGCTGACCTGAAGATGAAGGATGAATCTCCCCAATAAAATCTAAGCCCCATTGTTGAAAGGGCCTCTCTGTTGAAATGGGCTTAAGGGGTAATGGTAGCAATTTTCTTTTGCCTTCAAATAGCTGACACTTATGACATGAAGTAACAAATTTCTTGACATCTGCAAATATAACAGGCCAATAGTAGCCAACCCTTAATATCTTATCCACAGTAGATTTCCAATACAGATGTCCTCCACAATCCCCTGCATGAAAATCTCTCATAACACTGTCAGTTTGATTCACAGTTAAACAATTAAGCAATATACCTTCATGATTTTTCCACAATAAGGCACCATCTGCAACACAAAATTTAGAAGCTTTCATTCTTAGAAATCTGCTTTTAGTTCTGGACAACCCTGGGGGAGCACACAGGTTTTGCAATACATAACAAATATCAGCATACCAGGGGGATTGTTCAAAGGCTATATTGATCTGTGGAGTCGCCAGCTCCGGTTCATTGTCCAGTTCATTGATGTCTAAGGCCTGAAAATTTGTTTCAGACATTAATTTGGCTAAACCCTGTCCTTTTATCAGCTTAGTGGGTTTTATCTCAATATCATACTCAAGAATGCTAGCAATCCACTTGCCTCTTTTGCCTTCTAGCCCTTCTTGAGTCAATATGTCTTTCACAATAGCATTTGGCACATAAGCAGTGACATGAGAGTATAGAATATAAACTCTAAAATCTTTAATGGCCTTAACCAGGGCATAGGCCTGCTTTTCCATGATCTGATACTTCAAGGGTGCATCTCTAAGGGCTCGGCTGAAAAAGGCAATGGGCTTCTCATTCCCTTGATCATCCTTCTGCAGTAAAACAACAGCAATAGTATGTTGGGAGGCAAAGGAGAAAATAATGAAATCCCTATCAAATTGGGGGCTTGTAAGGACTGGGGTTTGAGTCAAGGTGGTCTTGATGCCCTCAAAGGCCTGTTTGGCCTCCATCGTCCATTTTACTTTGGAATCTTTTTTCAACATGTGGTTTAGCAGCCTTATCAATTCTGCTAGGTTTGGGATAAATCTTCTTAAAAAGTTGATTTTTCCCAAAAAGGCTTGCAATTCCTTTACATTTCTTGGTTGTGGGACTTGTAGAATGGCTTGAATCCGGTCTGGATCAATTCTAATCCCCTCTTTTGAAATAATGTGGCCTAGCAGTTTACCCTCCTCTAGACCAAACAGAGACTTTTTGGGATTTAAGGAAATGCCATATTTCCTACATGTCATGAATATTTGCCTTAGGTGTTTAAGGTGCTCTTGGTCAGATTTTGAAAAAGGGGTGAGGTCATCCAGGTAAACAACTAGGAAATCATGTATCTCCTTGGCAAAGGCAATATCCATTGCTCGTTGAAAGGTAGCCCCTGCATTTTTCAGTCCAAAAGGCATTTTGACATATTTAAATGTTCCCCAAGGGGTTGTGAATGCTGTTTTATCCTGATCATCCGGGTGGACCAGGATTTGATTAAAGCCTGAAAACCCATCAAGTAATGAAATTCTTGAAGCTCCCACCACTCTTTGGAGGATGTGATCCATTTTAGGTAAGGGGTAATTATCTTTGAGGGATACTTGATTCAAATTTCTTAAGTCAACACAAAGCCTAATTTCACCAGTTTTCTTCCTTGTAGGGACAAGATTAGAAATCCACTCTGAAAATCTAATGGGTGCTATAATACCTGCTTCAAACATTTTTTATACCTCTTTCTCAATCAAAGGAAGAAGAATTGGATTAATTATCCTTAGTTTCTACTTAAAAGGATTTTGATTTGGTTTGAGAGGAATAGTATGTTGAATGACTGAAGTATCATAAGATTTTAAGTCATCATAACTCCATGCAAACACATCTTGAAACTCTTTAAAGAGGTCAACATATTTCGGCTTCTGATCAGGGGGCAAAGACTTTGATAGTTTTATTATCTTAGGTTTTTCAATTGTTCCAATGTTGCATTCCTCAATGGAAGTGTTTAGGGGCTGCATCTTTGGTTTCCTAGGATTCGAGTAAAAAATGTCTTCCAAAGGAGTCAGGCCTGTGGGTAAAAATTTGTCTTTTAATTCTATAACTTCAGCCTCTGCTCCAGCTATTTCATCAAGATTGATTTGTTTAAGCTCTTGCACATTCTTGTTATTAAAGGTTGTTGGATGAAGTATTTGGCTTGCTATTTTAGCTGATATAGTTGTTTGACCTTGATCGCTTTGTTGTTGTGAATCATTTACAATATCAACATCAATATTTAAACCTGCAAATTCTTGTTGCAAAGTTAAAAAGTTGTTTATCTGTGTATCATCTTCAAATACTTGCCAGTCTTTGACATTGTTTGGGACAGAAGATCTGTGCTTTACTTCAGCTATGAAATAGTGATTAAGCTCAAAGGCCAATTTACAAGTGCTAGCAAACGTAGCCAGGCTATGTGCATGAAGGTTGCAAGTTCTTGATATCTTAGTAAGTTGGGATTCAGTGAAAGTGTTAAGTATTTTAGTTGCAGCAGATCTGTATGCTCTCAGTCTGTTGTCATTAGTGAGAAAACTACCTTTCATTTGTTGGATAATCAGGTCAGAATCTCCTAGAATTCACACTCTTGTTGCCTGTAAGGATTTGACTAATTTGAGCCCTAATAGAAGGCCTTCATACTCCACCATGTTGTTAGTGCATCTGAAATTTAGCCTATAGGCATGACCCTCTACATGATTGTTTTGTCTATTGTGGATCCATACCCCTGCTCCTGCTCCTAATCTGTTAACTGAGCCATCAAACTCAAGGTACCAAAGGATGCCTTGATCTTGGGCAGTATTAGGAGATTCAGTTGAATTTGGAATGGGCAATTGAGATTCTTGTTTTTTATGTGATTTATCTTTTAAAACAGTTTCAAGGTTTTGGGCAACTGACTGCTCAATTGTGAGTGTTTCTTGTTCCATGACCAAAGGTTTATCATCAGCTATAGGGGAAGCATCATCATTAAACAGGATAAAAGAATCCATGTCAGAGTGAATTGCATAAATAGGAAAGTTTTGGGGTTTATCCTCACTTCTCACCACATATTTCATCAATGTCTCTCTGTACAGTCTCTTTGGTTGCCCAAAGACTGATATGGTCGCATAGGACATGTCTAATTGGAGGGATCCCTGGAGTTTGGCTCCCCAGGATCTTGACAAAAGCATCCCATACTTAGGTGGGATATCAGCTACAACCACATCCATCAGGATAGTTTTATTTGGGTATTGGACTAGAGAAACACACAAATCTTTGATTAGGCCCAAACATTTGACCTGGCTGGAGTCGAATGAGAATAAGTCCTTGTATGGTCTTGTAATGTCCAAGTTTAGTTTCTCCATTACAGATTTAGGCATGAGGTTATGTGAGGCTCCTGAGTCAAACATTGCATTGTGTAAAATCTTGTCATGGATGTGTAGACTGACATAAAAGGGTAAGACACCTGTATTTATTGTTTTTCCATCAACTTCTGGTCCAAAAAGCAACTCAGGTGTGTCATCCAGTACATTAACATCATCTCTATTTTCAGACATTTTGAGGGACTTTTTAATTTGTTGTTTATACACATCATGTTTGGCGAGTTCTGAGAGAGGAATGGTTATCTTCAATTTGGCAATCTCTGCCTCAAGATCAAAGGGTTTTTCAGATTGAATTTTGATGTTATGAGTAACAGACTTTTCTTTTTCAACTGTGTTTTTAGTGACTTTGTCATGATTATCAATTTCCTGTTGGAGTATATCTGTTTTGGAAACTTTCTGTGGGATATTATCAGGGTTGTCTTGTGAAGAAGATGTTACCCATGGCTGCATTTTTGTGGGAAATGCCTTAGTCACATCCTCTACTGTTACTTCTCTTGGGTCTGGATTTATTTTGTCAACTGATTCTACGAGGATAGCCTTTTCCTTTATCATCCTAGGTTGTTTGGTATCCTTTGTCTTGGTAGGTTGAGGGACATCTATGATTCTACTTCTTAACTTATATTGCTTGTGAACTTCATAGACAGCTGTGTCATAGCCTTCTTTGAAGTCAAATGACTCCCCTGACTTGGTTTGAAACTGTTTGGTATCATTATCCTCCTGGTCTTCTTGTGTTAGGAAAACCTGCTGCTCATCATTTACGCCCATCAAGTTGATGTGAGTGTCATCTATTGGCTCATTTGATGTTGATGCCTCAGTAAAGTTTTCTTGGAAGGGAGGTCTTATGTCTTGGTCCAGGCCAGCCCTACCAGCACTTGTGTTCTGGGTTTTCCTAAAATTTGGGTTCCTTGTAGTATTGGACTGTTGTCCTTCCCATGAAGCTCTTCTCTCTACACTTTCTACTCTGTCTCCTAGTCTTTGCATGCCACTGATAATAGCATCAAGCTTTTGCTCTAGGGCTGAGGGCTCTTCCTTAAAGGTGGTTCTTCTTTCCATTCTGGCCCTATTTCTTTTGGCAATTAAGTTGGCTTCTACACTAACAGCAACATTTTGCATGTCTGCAAGAGTTTGAGGGGCTCTTTCCTTTAGCTGGTAGGCCATATCTGGGTCAAATCCATCAGGGAATTTATACAAGGCAAGGTCGGGTGGAGGTCTTAAATTCTGTGGTATTGCATTGTAGACATTATTGAATCTTGCACAATATTCCAGGACAGTCTCCTGTGGGCCTCTTCTAATTGTGTCATACTCAGCTAGTATGTGCAAGGGGTCTTTCTTTTTCTCCCATCTATTGGTAAAGGATTGATAAAGCTCATCAGGAGTAGTTATGGAATTTGCAGCAAGTGATCTGAACCAAGTTCTTACATCACCTGTTAGACTTTGAACAAAAATTCTCATCCTCACACTATCATCATCTATTTCATAATTCTCAAAATAGTCTTGCATTTTCTTGGTATGCTGAAGGGCTGTGGAAGAGCCAGTGCTGTCAAAATATGTTATTTTGGACTGATAATCTTGAGGCAAAGCCCCGGGATTAGCAGGTAGTTGCAAGGGCGCATATCTATTAGCCATATTCACAGGGACAAAAGGAACAACAGCAATACAGGGAACAACTGGAACAATGGGGATAATAGGAGTAACTGGAAAAATAGTAACTACTGCAGTGGTAGTGGTAGTATGTGCAGGAAATAGAGGTGTAGAAGGAGAACTTTGAGATGTGGATGATGAGCCAGGGGAAGCAGGGGATGAACGAAATAAAACCTTGACAGGGGTTGGAACACAGATTGGGTTAACTGCTTCAGGAGTATTGTCAGCAAAATCTTCTATTTGCTCTTGCTTCCTCAGGATCTTTGGGATTAGGTTCGGATTTTCAAAAACAGCAGGAGGATTTGGATCTGGGTTGGACCTTGTATAACGAGAATTCTTTTTGGGAGCCAGCTTCCGAATATTTTTTGGTATTTTCTGGGAATGCTTTTAGGAGTAGCAAGGAACTGATCGAATTTTGAAACAGCTGTATAAAACTTTAGGACTGACTAAAAGATCAACTGACACAGCTTTTATATACTCCCGCAAATGCAAAGCAAAAATAGTTTGTCAGATTATATATAGGAATATAGAGTAGGCAACAGTTTAAACATTTGTTTTTGTCCCCAGTGGAGTCGCCAATTATGTTATCACTCAGGTTGTTCCCTTTGACTCCTAAGGGAATACGGCCGAGGTAACCACAAACCAATCTTTGGATTGTAGGTCCTAGCCTACCTGCAATCAGAGAGGGCTCTCTCTTTCTGATTTAGCTTTGTTTTGGGAATTTTAGGCTAGCTATGAAATACTGAATTTTGTTTGAAGTTTGGTTGAATGATAGGCTCTAAAGAGGGGCATGCAATGTTCAGAGAGTTTTATTCCATTGGGCAATGGGAGTCCATGATTGTATGTTGCTTGGGGTATGTGATAAGGATAGTGTTACTGCAGAGCCAGACAGGTATTCATGAAACAAACTTTTGATTTAAAGGAAAAACAGTAAGAACTGACACAATGAAAGGCAATGAAGATTTCTTTCACTGTGAAAACGAGTATAAAGGGTTGAATATTTATTCAAGAGCAGTTAAGAATTCCTGAATAGATTTCACCATGTAAACTTAGAGAAAATGGGAGCATTTAAGAATTCCACATTTATAACTAGTTCTGAAGAAAACATAATTAGCAACAAAGATTGAGTTTAGGGTGCCTCAATGGACAAATCCTAAACTATTCTTTTTCCTTACTGCTAAGAGTATTAAACATATAATATAGATGGTTTCAGCAAACAGAGAAAATACAAAACACAGTTCAGAAGAAACTTATTGTATCACGAGATAACACGGGAATCCTGCAGTAGCCAGCAATCTCATCACAACATGTCCAAGCAAAGCCAAATTGAAAACACCAACAGCTTCTTGTATTCAACTCTGCGAAGATACAGCAGAGCTCTCCAGAATAAAACCAACAAACCCAAATAAGTTATTCGTGGGGATATATATACAAAAGTGTTTCACAAAATATCTGAAAGATGAGTCATTAACTCATAACTTTCTTACCAATTTTCAAAAATAGTAGATACAACAGTTATTGCCAATAAAATAGACAAACAACAGCTGTTCATTTCTGTCAGAGTTCTTTGACTTTGTAGCCAACTGGGCCGGCCGAGTGCTTTGCATCCATTTCGAGGAATTTCGCCTTTTGCTTCTTTATCACGGCGTGACTGCTTTAGCCCCGTCATCCACACTCGTTTATTTGTGCCAAGTCATTATCCTTGTTATCTAGCTGCTCTTTCTATTGCCGCCCAGGTAGATTGAACATGTGAGTCTTTTGAAAATACTGACTCGAGATTGATCAAAAAGACTATAAACAAAATTTGATTTATCAGGCAACTGGTGTCTCTGTATTTTAATCAGAGTTTCATCAGCTTCAGTATATTTGTAGTAATTTGGAGGCACTTCAAAAAGGTGCTTGATCTCATGCTCAATAAAAAACAAATTTTCCAACTTTTCATAGAGAGTCTGCCCAGATGGGGGCCCTGTTTCCTCTGAAATGCTTGCGGATGCTGTTATTTGATTTGCTGCATAATTGTTGACCCTCTTGGCATAATGTTCATGTGATAATAATCTTCCTGCACTAGTTACCAAGCTAGGAAGACCTCTGTTATGCAATGTTGTGATTTTTGCAATAAATTCATTTACCTCTGTCTGCATTTCTTGACACCTTCTGTCCAATGTCTGCACATAGTTCCTCAAGGTGAGCACCCTCTTTATTAGTAAAATGGTATCAGTTCTATCTTTGATACCCATTCCTGCTAGCTGAAGGCCAGTGCGATTGTTGAGGACTTGAATCATTCTGTTGGCTATTTCAGGCATATTCCCTAGGGATGCCTGGGCTCTTTGATTTTTTGCTTTTGCCCTCCTCAGGAGATCCATTTGCTCATGGATTGTTTCAATGGACTGCCATTGGTTTGTAATGGATTGATCAATGTTAGCCCATAGAATCTTCTTGATTTCACCTATAGTTTTATCCAGAGTAAGTTCTTTTTCTAACTCCTTTATCCTTTTCTCAAGAGCTCTTATCTCCCTTACTCTTTCAGCCAAATTCTGCTTGGATTTGTCATATTTCTCTTCAAGCTTGGCTAACTTTTCTTTAGCCTCTTTCAGTTCAGCCATCTGTACTTCTAGAGCTTCAAGCTCCTTCATCATATTCTGCATGCTGAGGCTGGGTACCTGTTCTGATGCTGCTACCTGTGTTGTCCCTTCTGATGCTGGTGCTGAGCCTGAAGGGCCTGCCTCCGATGTTTGCCCGGTGGGCGGAGCTGGTGGAGCTATTATTTGAGGAGTATCCTCAATATTTATGATTGCTGGTGGTGGCCGAGTTGCTTGCTCTTCCTGTCTTTGCTTTAGGCTCGCCTCCAAAGCACTCTCTGTTTCCACCAATCTCTTATGTAAGGTCAAGAGTAGAGCAACCACATCTTGGTCTTTCTTTTGTTCTGCAACCCCTTCAGTCTGAGGGTGATGGGTAGGTGGTATCTTGATCTTCTTTCTCAAAGCTGCTATATCCTCATCCTTTTTCTTCATCAAGGCCTGCACACCCTTAGGATCATTTGGATCATGTCCTAGTTCTATAATAATTTCTTCCAAGGACTTGATTCTGTTGTCCTTGGCTTGAGATGATGCCTTTTCTAGTTCCAGCTGAGCAGCAGTATTGTGTAGAGAATTTTGTAACCTGTGTGCCAACAGAGTTTTATCAGCCAAGGTTGAGTAGACCATCTCCCCGGTTTGCTTGTGTAGCTCAATCTGATCCATGGGGTGGATGTCTTTGGCAAACACTTCCAAGTTAGTTCTGATGTAGTCTGCCGCTGACTGAGGATGCTGCATGGTAGGTCTAAAATGACTGAGAGTCATTTTCCCTTCTTGAATATCATAGGCTGACATGAGTCTCTCCTAATTGGTTGGTGCCATTCTGAGAAGTTGGTTATAGAGCTGGTATCTAACCGGCTCATTTCTTGCTTTTATGTCTGTGAACTGCTTTTTGATACTAGATTCTGCCTTGGTTTGCTGCCTTGAAGAACTTACTTCTACTCCTGCTTACATTTCTTGCTCTTGTTGTAAGGAGCTAGCCAATGTTTCGATGCTAGGAGGGAGCATAGTATCAGTTGGTCTTTTAGGCATTTCCTCCTCAGAGAAGGGATTTAGCCTCTGTCGCTTTTCCCCTGGTTGATCCGTTGAAGTAGTGAGAGGAGTTTCTTCTTGCCTATCTCTTTTCCTCATTCTTTCTTCATTTGCAGGTGTCTGTAAAATTGTAGTTTCAACTGTTACCTCCTGCCTTGGAGGGATTTGCTCTTGGGTTTGCTGCTCTGTGGAGGCAGGTGCCTCAGCCATTTCTTCTTGCTGCTCTACTTGCTGCTCCAAATTGGGAAGTGACTCCTCTTGTTGTACCTCTTTGCCTTTAGCTATGTTTGCTGCTTGACCAGCTGCTTGGGCAAACTGCTGGGGAACAGTGGTAGATGAGGCACTTCCTCCAAGATGCCAAGTGGCTGGAGACCAAACCTGTCCAAAATGTTCCAATTCAACTACTTTTTCTAAATTCTTAATTGCTCTTTCTGCTAGTTCTTCTTCAGAATAATTCTCCATTAATGTGCCTTCTTTCCACTCTAGTTGATTAGCATATTTTTCAATTTGTGGAATGCTAAAATGATCATAGGTAGCAAGCCTATACTTGATTCTTCTGAGGCTTATGAAATGATTAGGGTCATATGGTGCCCAATAGAAGCTTGTTTTGAGCTGGAGGCTTTTTAGGATCTTGTCTGCCTCTCCCCAAGCTTCTTCCCTCTTATTAAAAATGAATGGACCCAGTTGGTGCTTAATTTTCAGCTGTGCTTTCTTATTTTTGCTATGAAAGTGTACCATGTCTGAAGTGCCAAATTGCCGAAAGTACTCTAGGGCAAAAAGTCTCATGGGATCGTAATTTGGCAGTCTGTATAGGGCTAGCTCACAGCCATATACTCTGATTACTGTGTGGTCTTGGTAGAAGTACCAATCTCCAATGCTATAGTTCTTTGACAGCTGGAGGATCTTCTGCATTTCATCGGTGAGTCTAGGAGGAGGAGAACTCTATAGCAGGGACAAGGCTGGATGAATGAACAAATCAATGAACTCACAGTAGTTGTATGGAGAGTAAAAGATATGGTGACAGATTGGTGTCCAGTATATCACTGACCTCCTGTTTCCTTTTGCACTTAGCTTTTTGAGAAAAATAGGGAAACTGTCAGGCTGATTGTATAATATCAAGTGATATATGTATGAAGTAAATTTAAATACCCTCTCTCTCTCCAGATTCATGAATTGCTCATGAATTTTGTCTGCAATGAATGTGGCATAATCATACTGGACAGCAGGGGGCTGTCCTGGAGCGAACATGGATAGCATTACCAAGATTGTTTCATCCACATACTCACTGGTATTGTAACCCAGGATGTGGGATTTCATATCCACTAGCAGCCTCCTTGTTTCATTGAACCAAACATGCAGATAAGGAGGAGGTTGCCGGGGCTGGTAATCTGGCTGCATGAACAACTGGCCAATCCTTGTGACCTCTGAGATGGGTAGCTTGGCACCTTGTTTGAGCAAAAAATTCATAGAAAGGGGCACCAGGGGTTTAGTTGGATCAAATCTTAGCATCTCATTTATGGATTGAGGAGTGATGTGAAATAAAACAATCCCAGATGGAGCCAAAACTGCTCTTTGAGTGGGTTCATGGTGTTCACAACACTGATGGATGAAGTTTGGGAACACATTCACTTGTGGAAGGTAATATATGGGCAAGTTGGACTCCCAGATACCTATGTCATCAACACCACTTATGTGTTTCTTCTTCAGCTCACAAACGCTTTCTATGTGATATTTGTTGCTTATTTCAACCGTTTCTTTCATTTGATAATCCCGGTCAGCAAGGGCCAACCATTCTAGGTTCTTATGTGGAGCATTCAGAGGTGCAATGTTTAATGCCACAGGGGCCTCCATTGCTTAGTTGTCACTTGGAGTTGAATTGTACTTGACTTTTGAACAAAAGTAACACTGAACAGTGAGTTTTGATGGATAAGGTAATTTGCAGAGAGAAAAAGGGGTAGATTGGGTGAAACAGAGGTAAAATGTTGCTGAGAGAGGAGAAAAGGATGAATTATAATGCAGTGGTTCGCCTTGCGAAGTGAGGAATGTTTGACAAAGGGTCTAAGCCAAAATGGTGCAGTGAGTGTGGGAATTGAAAGAGTTTAGAGCCAGGACGCTCCTCTGATAAATTTTTAGTTTAGTTTTGCAGTTACAGGGAAATTGACTGGTTAATTTTTGAATTTTTTAACAGTGGAGGACTGAAAACTAGGTTGCGCAGAGGAATGGTAAATACCTGGCAATTATGCAGCCAGTGGGGTGCTGACAGTGGTGAATCCGCGGTGACAGCAGCTCAGGGTTGGAATTTCCAGAGGTTGGCGAAAACGACGTAGAATGGCATGCAGGCGGCAGAAAACACTTTCGATAAAAGATGAGGAAAAAACATGGCTTTTGTGCGCAATATGGAAAAAATAGATTTTTGGCGCCTTTTATGAATGACGTCAGCATGATGTCATTGGTTAGATCTGGGTACGGTGGGATGACGTGGTGACACACGACTGGGCTGAGGTGGACGAGTGACGGGGCCGCCATGTCGGATTGACAGGTAATATAGGCGCTGACATGACCCGTTGACGTAACGCTGACGTGATGCTGACATGGGCTGGAAAGGAACAACGGTAAGCGGTTTTATCAGACCGCTTTTGGTACGGGCCTGGTATTTGTCGGAAGCCGCCCGATACAATCAGAAACTGACACACGCCCCAGGGAATACGTCAGCCGACTGACAATTTCGGGTGCTAAAGGCCGGACGGCGGGGGTGGTCCGAAATCGCCGAGGACTATCGGATGGGAGGGCCCGGATCCGACGGATGACGGACAGTGAAAATGCCAGTGCGATACGGCGGGACCCGGCGACTTTTTAATTTTTTTTTTTTTTTTTGGTAAAACGCGCCGAGATATAAAACATTGGATAAACGGCTAGAGTGGGTTTTTGCAAAAAAAAAAATTAAAACAAACCGGGAGGAACATGAATTTACAACTTTGTAAGGTGGGTTAGGGCTATTAAATCAACCAGATGTTAATTTAATCCCCAAATACAGCATGTACATCAATTTACATTAGAATTCAACTTTATTATACTTTCACACTTTAGGGTATATGGCTAAATTGCCCAAGGGGAGGATATATACATATTTTGGGATTGTTTGCATAAAAATGCTATAATACTAGGGGAAGGGGACAAGTTAGGGAGTTATATAGTAAGATTAGAGGTTAATATGGATTTAAAGTGTGAAAAGAAGAACTGAAGGCTAAATTTAAGAAGTAAACTTAGGTTTGGAAGCATATGAGAGTGGGGAATGATTTTACACAGGAAATGTGGCTTTCTTGTGTGATGGAGACCAACACCTTGGCTTGATGTTGCTGCAATGTTAGAGTGATGTTAGGACTGGATGAGGAAATCCCACTGGTCCACTGAGGGGATGTTAGAAAGAAGTTTTGTGGGGAATGATGGGGAAGTTAGACATGCTTCCATGCTTTGTTATCAAGATGCTGAGTAGATATCTCTATTCTTGGCAATATATGCTTTCTTTGTCAAGGCCAGCAACATGAAGGAAGTCAAGCTTCTGCAACCCCTGTCTACCTACCCATCTTAGTACCTAGCATTTTTTATTACTTCAAGGAGGGTGCATTTGGACTTGCAAACCCTCAATTGCTCTTTTTCTTTTTCTTTTTCAAAGGCCTTTCTATCTAAGACTACCCTTATTACTTCCAAGGGCCCAGATTAAGCAGTTGGGCACCTTTATTCTCTACCTAACTATTAATCTGCCAAGATTAAACTGTTTGGACAAATTCTCATTCTCTATTCTACAACATCAATTTAAACATGGCATGACCCAGATTACACTGTTGGATCACCCATCAACAAGTAGGACATGAACAAAATTTTTTACAGATGTGTTTTACACACAAATATGGAATCTTTGCATCATCAAAGCAGAACATATTTGGAATTTCCCCTACCAATCATGATATATGAAACCTATTGGTATAGGAGGCTAACAATATGGACGTCCTAGTGCAAGATATACAAAATCTAATTGCAGATCTGGATTCTTTGTAAAAAAATACCCAATTTCATAAAACAAATTAGTCGAATCAGAGTCAGGATGAGGGAGATATCGCTGATTTAAAATCAACTCCTTTTTTTCATAATTTTGGGTGATGGTGGGAGAGTTGTAGCGTGGATCTGAAATTCCAAGTGTCTGGATCAAGATTTCTATCACATGAGCAGATGCAGAATGGTTGTTCCATTTTCAAAAATAGGTTATAATAGGGATTCTGAGCAATATTGACGGAATTGTGGCCATTTCAAATTTTCGCCAAGTAAGTGAATTTTTCTCAAACCCTCTTCATGGAAAATTTTACAGGAAACGATGATAGCCCTACAATTGAAAAATTCATACAAAAACTAAGGAGCATATATGGGGTATTTTGGAAGTCTATAGTATCAATTGGTTTGAAAGAAGAGGCTGCCATATGGTGGAACTCACTTGGCATCGAAGACTTGTCCAAATTTTGGGATGAAGAATTGGAAAAGCTCCTCATGGACAAATGGTCTCAGGCTAGAAAACAAGCTAAGAGGAAACATGCGCGGTTATTTCCTATAGGTATATCCTTATTGCAGGTTCATGGATTGACAATCATTGTGTCTATAAATCCGAGTTGCAAGCAAAATCTCATAAATGTCAGCTTGGCAAAAAAATTGCAAGTGCCAGCAAAACACATTGATAACACACAAGTTGATGTTGAGGATGTTAAAGTTTATAAGGATTTGAAGCTTTCTATGGCTAAGTATTTGTTGCATGGTGATTTCTATACTTCAGAAATGGATAGCATGGATGTTTTTTTGGGATATCCTTGGATGGAATCTATGGGTACTACCAATATTAATGTGCAGAAGAAATTCCTGACGCTTTGGTATAAAAAGAAGAAAATTACATTACAAGATATTTCAATTAATAAACAGGTAGAGTCCAAGGAGGTTGAAGCATAATATGTTCCAGGGACTGACATTTCATATGATGAGCCTGTGATGATCGACAATCAAACACAAACTGAGGCTGAAGCAAAAAAGGTTACAAGTGCTCATACATCAGATGAGGGCTCAATGGTTGAAGTAATATTGGAAGATAAGACACCACAATAGGCAGCATAGCATGCACCAAATAATAGTCAAGCTCTAGTAAGGGGTGAATTAAAGAAAAAAACATCGTGGGTTAAAACTTCAACATATCATCACCCACATCACCCAGCAAGACAACAACCAACAAGATGGCAACCAATTAGCCACAAGGACAACAACCCCCGCATGACAGATAGAGCGGAGCAAAGATCCACCTACTACACATCAACACAGAAGAGCTGCCACGGTCAACTTCCATCTCAAGCAAATGAGGCACCCGCGAGATCAAGGGTTCACCTTTCTCTTGGATGGCTAGATGCACGTGCATGGTACTAGTGGACTACTATTTTGAGTATATCTTATTATTTGTGTTCTTCCCATGTTTCGGGGACGAAACATGCTAAGGGGGGTGGAATGTTATATACCTGGGGGGATAATATGGGGTACAAAGGGAGGTACCCAAGGGAATAATGTAATAATGGGATGGACCATAGTAATAAATAAGGTGGTTAATCCGTATCATGTAAGGGACCACAAGTAGTTAGTAATAATGTAATGGGCCCATGGTATTAGTTCGATGGTATGAGGGAACCATGGTAATGACCCATGGTATTGTATGTATGAGGCCTATATAGAGGCTAGAGACTCCACATGGAGAGGTGTCCAGGAATACTGTATGAACAGGAATATGGCTTGTGGAGTGTTCTCCTTCCTTAAGGAGTGAATGTATGGTGTTGCCCTACCTTAAGGGTTTTGATTAATAAAGAAGCATTTCTATCTATTTCTATCTTATTATTTTTGGGTATATTTGCATTATCATATATTTTCATATCAGATCTATAACAAGTGGTATCAAAGCTATAACAAGTGGATCTATAACAACCAAGGTTTTAGGAGAGAAAGGTTGCATTTATGCAGTATAACGGTTAATCAAGGTTCGTAAGAGTTAATGAGTCCCAAATAGAAGGAGAAAGAGTTATATTGAGTTTCAAGTCCTGATATGAGGTTTTAAGCGGGGTGATTGAGTTCCAATAGAAAGGAACAATAAAATAGGTCATTAACCATGTATGGTTGAAGTTTGACTCCTTGGTGAGTCAAATACCTAGGACAGATGTATTGATGCATGTTCATGCATACTGTGGGTATGTGCAGGGGTAACCTTGCAACATAAAAATACCTCGTGGACAAGTGAAAGTGGTCTTATCTTTGTCTTCTAGGTAGATTTGGATTTGGTTATACCCATTGAATCCATCTAGGAAAGAAAAGAACTTCTTCCCTTCCATGCCATCTAACACTTGGTCAATGAAGGGTAAGGGAAAATGATCATTCTTTGTGGCCTTGTTCAATTCCCTATAATAGACACAAATCCTCCACTTCCCATTTTTCTTGGGCACTAAAACTAAAGGAGAGACCCACTCACTGTTAGAGATAGGGTAAATCAACCCTACATCTAATAGTTTCTACAGTTCTTCTTTGACTATGCCTTTGAGGGCTAGATTCATTCTCCTTTGTGGTTAACTGACTGGCTTGCAACCTTCCTTGTTGTATATGTGGTGAGTACACACCGAGGGGTGTACTCCCTTCATTTCCTTGTAGTTCCAAGCAAAGGCTTCTAGGTTCTCCTTCAACAAGTTTCATAGTTGTTCCTCCTCTAAGTTAGAGAGAGATGGATTAATCTTCAAGGTTCTTTCTTGGCCAAATTCTATGGTTTTGACTCGGATTGGGTTGAGATCGGCCAAGCATAAGTCAATTGGATGACTATTCAGTGTTTATTTTAATTCTTATTCTAGGGGTAATGAATTAGGGGTTGAACATTGGATCAGGTGTTCAATTAGATCGTCCTCATCTTGCTATCCTCCTCCTATGATGGCTTCCAAAGTATACAGTTCTACAGAATAAAGTTCATCTTCTTCCTCCTCCTGCAACCGTAAAGGTAAGTCATGTTCTAGGGAGGGTTGAGCAGGAGGGTATAAGACTAATTGTTTGGACATATGCCTATTCTTGATGGTCATATTCCCAAATCTGCAGCTAATGTAGGCATCAGTTGTGGCCAACCATGGCGTCCCAAGGATGAGAGGGTAACTAGTTAGCTTAGCCTTAGGCTGGAGAACTAGGAAATCTGTTGGGTACTCCCAGGAATCAATAAAGACCATCACATCCTCCACAATTCCCATAGGGGTGACTGTGGAACGGTCTTCAAATTGCAACATTGTTGTGGTATTCCTTAATGACCCTTGGAGGTTAAGCTTGAGCATGGTATCCTTGGTCATGACACTAATGGCAGCCCCAAGATAAATCAAAGTGTGTGGGACAATGGTGCCATTGATGTGGACATCGACTATAGGGCTTCCAATGTCTAAGTATTTTGGACATATTTCCTACCTTAGCATTAAGTCAGATAATTGCCTAATGACATTAATGGTAGGGTCATCCCTTTTTCTTCTTCCTGGATGCTTAAAACACTTCTCCTTAATCAATTTATTATAAATAGGCACATCTTTGATTACATGGAGAAGGGGAATCTTTACACATAGATTTTCCAATTCTCCCAGAAGTTCAGTTTCTTCTGGGGTAGGCTGGTGTGGTTGGGCTAATCTTTCAGGAAAGGGTGGATTTGCTTTAAGGTTTCTTTCCTCTATTTTTTTCTCGACCTTGTTTTGTTGGGAGGGACATTGGTTATTTGGGAGAATTCTCGAAGATCTCAGGTTGATCTCCTGAATTTCAACAGCATAACCTAGGTATGATGTCTCTCCACCATATGGTTGTTGGGCCTGCCTATTGTTTGGGTTTGGATTTGGAAGGGCAGGCATCTAGGGTTGCCTAGATGGAGCAGAGTGCAAGATTTTCAGTTGGGTAGGTGATGGAGGCAATAGAGCTGGGACATTGTTGAATTTGGGCCTCCACCGTTGGGGTGGGGTATTCCACTAATGTTGTGGCTGATTCTAAGGTTGAAATGACTGGTTGGATGGTTGGGAATGATATTGAGATGCATAGGACCAAGGAGGGGGTGTAGACCAGGAAAGAATGGAAGGGGATCCCCAAGAAGGTGTAGTTGTGTTTTGGTTGGGATTCTAATATGCATGGGATGATCCTTTCATACCCTATTGGTATGGTCTAGGCCTAGGAGGTCTCCTTTGGTTAATGTAGCAAAGCTGCTCAGTAACCCATTCAACTCCTTGATACCTAGCTTTAAGTCCAAGTAAGGAATGGAACTTGTCTGTGGAGTGGTTTTCTTCACAGACTGAGCAAATCTCAATACGGTTTAATGGGAATTCATTCCTAGGATGCCTTCTGGTGCACCTAGGACGGAAGATGGCCATGGCTCTATCTGCATCCTCTTGCCTTATTTTGATATTCATTATATCTAATTGTAAGGCAAGGGTTTGCAGCATCTCACTTTTGAATTCCTCCAGCATATTCCCAATTTCATCCTTGATGGATGAGTTGGAGGACGATGTATTGGCCATAGGTTGACTACTTCTACCCTTGTTTCTGGATGCCCTAGAATGGTTTCTAAAGACAATCTTGATGTCCTCATAGGGTAGTTGGTAGATATCTCCTCTTGATAACATATGTAAGGTGTCTAAGATATCCTCCCTCACTCCTCTAAGAGAGACCAGCTTCAGTGACTCAAGGTCAAGTGTGCACCTAGCCCTTTTGTAATTGAGCTAGAACATTTCTTCATTATCTTCTATGGATTTATCATGGCCTATGGTCATCCTGAAAATTTCATCTTTAGTGTCATTTGACCTGTAGTAGTCCCTATATTTGTTGTTAAAGGCCTACTGCATCTGAGCCCAAGTTGTTATGCTATCTCCAGTTAAATGCATGAACCAACGTAGTGTTGCATCCTTGAGGGTAGATGGAAACCGTTTCAACTTTTGCTCATCATCTGTATAGTCATAGGTTTAGCAGACAACAAAAAACTCAAATAGGAAAGTGTCAGGGTCCTCTATGGTCAAGCCATGGAAATGAGGTAGAGCAGAGGGGCTTATGTTCTTCATTTTAGTGTCCCCATTGGTTTCCCTAATCGGGAAGGCACTCAAAATTCTCCCTCTATCTCCTCTGTCATTTAATTGTTCAACCATTCATTCAGTAGGAATGGGTTCTTCCTCTTCTTCTTCCCCTATAGGTTCTTCAAATATGTCAGTTTTCTTAACCAAAGGGGCTTCCAACTCACTGTCAAGGAAGAAGAAAGGAGGATGATTGTTGGATGAGGTTGGGGTGTTTGGCAAGAATTTTCCTAAAATATCCCTAGTCCTACGAGGCATGAAAGGAAATGTTTTTGGGCTTTTGTGAGATTTTTTTTGAAATCTGGGAAGTAATTGCAGAAAGGAAATTGCTGATTAAATGAAAGACAACTTAGCAGAATGAAAACTACTTGCAAAATGAAATTGCTAAACTCAATGAAAACCACTAAAAAAGGAAACTACTTGCTGAATTGGAATTGCTGAATAAAAGACTATTGGCAGAAAGAGAACTACTTACTAAATTGAAATTCTACTTGCAAGAAACAAAACTAGGTTAACTTGCAGAATGAAAGGAAAGCAGATAAATGATGAAAAGAAAGAAACTAGATTACTTTTGTAGAAATAAACTAATGGAAGAAAGTTGGAAAACTAGAAAATAGAAGAAAACAATAGTTCACATCCTACTCTGACACCTCCCGGCAATGGCGCCAAGAAGTGATGAGCCTAGGTATTGCAGCAAGAATGCTATAATTCCCATGGCTACCAGCTTTACTTATCAACTCGGGGTTTGTACAAACTCGGAGGTGACTATGTTATATACACAAGTAGAGGTGAAAGTATTGCTTGTTGTCACTTCTCATCTGGAAAGAGATCCCAGGGGTTCCAAGCCAAACTTCTATAGGGCCAGAAGAAGCTTAATTTTGATGGAAGGAGAGAAAACGTAGTATAGGGGAGAGCTATTCTACTGAAAAAGTGAAGAAAACAACATGGAAGCATAAATAACACCAAACCCTAGCAATTATATTAAACAATTATGCTGAGAAGAATCATAAATTAACACTAACCTACTACTACTATCTAGAAAGAATCAAACTAGACTAAGGGGTAAACAATGAGACTAGGTTAAGTCTGTTTCTGAGCAGAAAAAACAATCAGAGGTCAAAACTGGTGGGAAGAGGATGTGAAGGAGTGACAAAACATGAGGACTATTATATCAAGTGGGGGAATGGCAAACGAACGGATGAGATCAGACAATAGGAGGGTATGTAGGCAAATCGGTAGACATGGTGGCCTAATAGGATGGGCGGCTAGGATTAGATCGCGCAGGCACTTGGGATATGAACAGAGGAGAATGGGGAAAAAGCAAACGTGCAAAAATGGTATTGAGTGATGTGACAACCATCAGATCTAACATGGCAAATCAACGGTGGAGGTTGGAGCGTGAAAAGAAAATGTGTGGAAAGGACGAGTGGGTTTGTAGAGTGGTGAAGGGAATATCGTGTGCCCTCAAAGCCATAAATGGTTTTTTTGAGAATTCACGCGATTAGCCTCCCCAGCTGACATGTAGCATGGGGAAATTGCCCATATCACGTGCTCTCAGTCCGATAACAGTTGGAAGGAAATCCACACAATATGGCATGAGGGCCATAGGATCTGGAAAAGTAGATCTACGACAGAGATGTGGGCGAGTAGGTTGGTGAGAGAGTGTGTGAAAACCGTCAAATCTTGACAACACAAATCGACAGTGGGGTTTTAAAGGGTGAAAAAGTCAAATGCGAAGAGTGGATTTGAGTAGTGATTGGACAATTTGGCTTTTGAAAGGCATTTGATGGTTAAAAACCATTTGAACGTGGATGAACAACTTCCACTGAGCTTTTCGTGCTGCAAGGGAATGAAAGTAGGGGTGAGGTCTTAGACAGAGGGTGAAGGAACTAATGACCAGGAAATGTGTGAGTGACCATGAAATGAATTGAGTAACAATATGATGAACCATGTGACTACATTAAATGACAAATGCTCTATGAAAATGAAAACCCTATGTTTTTGGGGTTGCTACAGGGTTTCTTCCTCACACCATAGTCCTAGAGGAGGGGGTGAGGCCAAAACACCTATGAGCAACCTTATGGATCTTTTTCTTTGCCAACCAACTGATTAAATGAAAGCATAAATGGAACAAATTGAAACAAAACTACTCCACTCTGCACTACTATAATGAAACTTCATTATCCAAGAAAATGAACAAACAACAGGAAGCTACTGAAGTCAATGAGTAGGTAAGCCATGAATCTGCACTGATTCACTGTAATAAAAATGCACCTATCTAACCAAATGAACAATCAAACCATGCATCTATGCTACTACTATACTAGAAATGAACTACTTATGTTAATGAACAGAAAGTGGGAAGCTATGCTAGCATAACAGTACATGAAAGAGGAGCTTTGGATGGTAGGGTTGGTCCCTAACCCAAGAGCTTTAGCCCTCTAAGTTAACTCAGTGTTGGCTCAAATCAGAACTCATCTTCATTAAAAATCAAGAAAATGTATTACACCAGAACTGTTACAAGTCTGCAACTGGACAAAAAGTCTGAATACTAGCTAACTGACTGACTGACTATTGGTTAATTGCCTAAAAAAACTAAGGTCCTAAGCCTCTCTATTTATACATTTGAAGTCTCAATGACTTCCCTCAAAATTAGGGAGGTACAGCTCCCAACTTAATGGTAACTTGTCATTTCACTTTCACTAGCTTAGTTTTCTTCTAGTAGGGAGGCTGCTTGTACTTCCACTTGCTTGGATGTCTTTTAGTACTTCAGATTTGGTTGTTTGTATTTTCAGCTGATGGAGGGATATTTGAATGGATGGGCAGTAAATGAGGAGGGTTTACCTCCTGTAATTCCTCTCCCTTGTCCCATTTGAGTTTTTACCAAGGTCTTTTACCATAGTTCCTTGCTTTTACCTTTTATTCCTGCATTACATGCACATTAGACCACAAAGAAAAATATCCAACCCTACTCAACTCATAAACAAAGTATAATCAAAAGTATGCAATAGGTTGTGAGAATAGTTGGTTTGACTAAGCTAGGAGGTGAATTAAGGCCAATTAAGGCCCATATAATTACTCAATGATGAGATTTATCACTTACTATGTGTTGTCACATCACCCAGTTGTTAGTTGTATAAACACATCAACTATTAACTTGTCATGTTAATACCAAGCATGTTTCTTGCAACTCTTCACACATGTCAACCACACGTTCCAAATATCAAGACAATCATATCTATCAATTTGAAATCAACCTTTACCAAGATTGACAATCATGTCATAATCCATAGTCAAATAATAGTCATTAGACATAATGAGACAACTATCACCTACTACACTCAAGTACATATCAACTATCTCAACACATATGCATTAGTACAATCATCTTAAAACAAGATCATTGGAACACATACTCATATTATGCAATTCATCAAACATTGAACCAACTTGCAAACATACCATGTTAAATGAATCAACTAGATGACATAATAGACACCAAACACTCAAACACCAAATAGACAACATAATCAAGCATTCAATCACAAAGTAAATGACATAAGAAAGATCATACCTTAATGTATCCGAGGGGAGATTATCTTATCTGTATAATCAATATGGTTAGCATGATATAACTTCACATCACATCATATCAAACAAAAATAATATCATGATATCCATAATAGTCACTAACTGACATTTTCACATCATAAGCTCATAAACAACTATCATTCATACATAATAATCGCATCTGCACAATCAGTCTAGATTATTACAACACAATGTCACAAATCAGTCGACTCATACCTGAATGTCATAACCCTAACCATCTGCATATGTCAATCCAATTTAGCATGATACATATAACATCAAGATATTAATGTTATAACCCTAAACATCAAGTTAACTAACATATAACAACAAAAATCTATACATCATGCTCGTCAACAACATATAACCTAATCATCAAGCTAACTATCATATAACAACAACACACTAACCTATAACATACTCATCAAAAACATTTGACAAAATCATCGAGGTAACTACAAGTAAACATATAACATATTCATCAATGACATATAACATAATCATCCAGTTAACTAACATAAAACAACAACAATAATGCATACAACCACAGGTTACTATCATTCATGACTATCTGACACATATGCATATGACTATAGTAATCAACTAGCATCTATCATGTATGTAACCATAACATCCATAGAATGAAAGGCATTCACATAATCGTAATGCATATAATGATTCATATCCTACATACTTGCAAGCCCAACATACAAACCTATATGATGACATTCTCTTGCCTCGAGGTCCAATGTTGCAACTTCACTTTGATGATATGCATCTCCTGTTCTATATCGACCAACACATCAGCATCATAACATACCAATATCATCACAGTGAGCTAATTTCATACATAACTTCACAATAACCATACATGCATAATGATGACCATGAAAATTCATGCATAACAACGTATAGACAATAACATGCATAACAAATGCATACACAACCATACACTCATGATTACACATTCCACAACAACACCATCAAGCTTCACATGGCGAAATCATTACAACATGAAAAACACCATGCAAATGAAACATGCACATGGTCATACAATAAGAAACACATATGAAACTGAGATGAATTGATCCAGGTGGCTCTAGACACATGCATAAGTCCCAGAAGACTCAGAAAGGGTAAAAATTAAAAGTGGTCAGATCACTCTGAAACTAATGCCAGATCGAAGTGTGCGTCACCCTGATTCCAACAGTGCAAATGACACTCAAATCCAAGCTCGTGTGAGGGAGATAGAGCCAATCAAATTTGTGGTCAAAGTTGGGCAGTGGGCCAGGTTTAAGTATCCTACAAATTCACCATCAACTAGAGTGGAAACTTAGCTCCCGAGAGCAAGAGAAACTGTTGCCTATTTAATTTGTCTAATACCCCTTATATTAGACAACATAAAAAAATGATCTATTATTTATAATATTCATGTATATATATATATATATATATATATATATATATATATATATATATATATATATATATATATATATATATATATATATATATATATATATATATATAGAGAGAGAGAGAGAGAGATATATATATATAAGGGTGGCGGGCCACCACTCCCCTACCCCATTGGCTGGATATGTATAAAAAACAAATTTTATTAAAAAACAGGGTGATGACCATGACCTCGCTGGATCCTCGAACCACCATGTCACAATCTTATATAACCAACCATATATATATGTTAAAATGGGGTAGGCTACCACCGACGGACCCGACCCCTCCCCATCTGCCATTTTTCAAAACTGTGCACAATGGGGTTTGAACCCACCCGGAACGGCTGGCTCGCCGTTCGGGAACCCACACGACCACTCAAATGGTTACAACAAATGCCATACAAACCGCGCCATGTGTTAATGCAAAACCACGAATGGTTATGCCAAAAACTAATCATGCGCCAAGTTTGGGAGGGGTGGGTTTTAATCCCCCGACTTCTCCACCTCCATTCCTCTGCCTAACCACCGTGCCATGGGTGGTGGCTTTGTAAAGTCTGCCACCCTACCACCATATAAATGCACCTTCAGTGCAACGCCAGGGAGGAGGGAGCTGACACGTTATTCAACGAATAATAATATTTTAGTCGCAGAGTAGAAGAACCCTGATTCTGGGACTTGGAGCAGTGTGGCACCATGACGCAGTTCCAGGAGTCAGAATGATGGCACACTTTTCGAGACAAAATTTTTGCAGAGAATCTTAAGATTCTTTGGGAGGTAAAAATTCATTTTGTAAGAATGTAATCAAGTTTACAGTCATTTTTCTCAGATTTTCATAGGGAATGCAATGGAGAGGTCAAATTCACCTTTTGAAAAGTGTATTTGCATATTCCCAGTAGAGGATAATCTTCGAGAATCTTGAGGGAATCTTCCAGATTCCTTGGAGGCTAAAATTTCCCAGATCGAGAATGCAACCAACTTTATACTCATTCTTCTCAAAATTCCGCAAGGATCTCAATGACAAGATCAATTTTATGATTTGAATTGTAGATCTTTAGTCAAGCCAAAGGAGGGAATCTTTGGAGAATCACAAGGGAATCTAAAAGATTCCTAAAGGCCCAGATTTTTCCTGTGTCAAAATTCAAAAAATGGATAGTTGATTATACACCTCTCGACGACACAAATCAGTGGTGCAATCAGTTTTTGCATTTGAGCCTTCTATTTTTGTGCTATTTCCAGATTGGAGTGATGGTGTCAGATTTCAAAGTGTGGACAATCAATTTTATGCCATTTGACTCCTTGATTTTGATGGTGTATTCACATCCAGCAACTGAGGATTCCATTCTTCATCCAACGTAAGAGTTGAGGTATATGAAGTGTTATTGTCATGTACTTCTTTGATCATTTGTTGTGATATGTACAATGTTGTTTCGATTCGTGCTTGATGTATGATGCAAAATCTTTTTGTCTATTTCATATGATATGTATTCATCATGGATTGTTATGTATGTTTTGATTAAGATCCCTTTATTGCCATGATGGCGGGATAATCATTGTCACCATGTGTAAGTTTATGTCATGCTAATAAGACATCTATTGTGGGTGATATTTCTTGTCGTGGAATGTCTCATGGAGAGACTTTGTCACTCATCTAGAAGGCACATGTCCTTGTATGAGACAAAACACAGTTCATGTAAATCTTCACCATTTCCAGCACTGAATGAAGCAGCCAACACGATGTTGACATCGGGCTCGGAGACGCAGTCCACATTAGACAAACGCCATTATCAATGTCTAATGTTTATGATTTGTTGATCATAATTTTGTTTCCATTTGATTAAGCATGCATATATGTTCATTTATGCTCTTATAAAATGAATTTCTAACTACATCACAGAAGCAAAATATCTTGGTTAAATCCAGGAGTTGACTCAACTTAGATCAAGTTTGGTATCAGAGCAGTCTTTGCATGGATGTGAATTGCTAGCATGAACAATGGAATGTGTAACGATGGAGGATGAAAAAGCGATGTACTAGACCATTCTTAAAGTGTCCAAAAATATGGACATAATATATGAATCCCTACAAGAAGAGACAAGGAAAAGAAGCGATTGCAACTTCAATGGCGAGCCATGAAAGAGGCCCTAGAAGAACTGAAGCATAGTAGCGAGAGTCTTCAAGTAGATAATGTTGAGTTGAAGATGCTTCTACTTGAAGAGAAAGAGGATAAATAGAGATTGCTAGGACAGCTGCAAGCTAAGGACGAGGTCTTGGAAAAGCTGTAGCATGACCCCTGTGAGGTAAAAGGTAATTCTCTAACTTCATGTATGTGTCCTGATGATGATTTCGCTATTTTTGAAAATCATACCATAGGAATTGGCTCCAAACTACAGAAGAGAATGGGGTATGAAGAAAACGGCTTGGGCACTAATGGCCAAGGAATTGTCAACGCCATCAAAGTAGAGGAATTACCCTATCAGACAGGACTTGGGTATGTTAGGAAGGAAGTTGGGGTATGTGCCAAGACAACCAGTGAACCACCAACAATAGATGATGAGAATCCATCATCAGTTCTTTCCAACTCAACAGTGGAGATAAAAGATGTTGATTTCCCTTTAGTTTCATCTTCACATAGTATATTTTTGTTGGAAATGTGGAGATACCAATTACAGGGACAAACCTGAGGCTCCATACCAAGATGACGTACAAGGAAAAAGAAGAACTTGGTGTTAATAGATAAGGCACTACTCATCCATTGGAGGTTGTGGAGAGACCTCGATTAGCAGGCTTGAGATATACCAAAGGAGAATTCTCGAAGGTGTCAGAAGCTTCCACGACATTGTTAAAATCATCAAGGAAAGAGAATGATGGGAACTCAGCACCATCATCCCATGACAATGCCCACTGTAGGGAAAAAGCTAAGGCAAGCTCTCATCACCATAATTACACTAGAGACATCAAGGAAAGGTATAACAAGTCTCAATATCGAATGTTCATTTTGATTACAATCATGTTGTTAATGATGAACATAAAACATGGCATCGAAAAACATGTACCTATTGTTGTTTACATAACCATATACTTGTTGAGTGTTGGAAGAGAATGGAAGCACGAAAAGGGATGAGGCGTGAAAGACCCTCTCAACAGCAGGCAAGAAGAATGATGTTAAGCAGATATGAAGGAAGAAGACTTATTGTAGTCATCGCAACATAAGTGGTCATCAAAGAGCCACATGTTGGAGGCTCCATACAGAGTAGCACCATAAAGAAAAAGCATCGGTGCATGAACTAGTTGAAAAAGACATTCGACAAGGAAAACCACCACAGGGGGATGACCCATTCACATTGATAAGTGAAAAATGGTTTCTAGATATGTTAGCTTGTCATGGTCATGCTTTTGTAAATCATTTGTTGGATTTTAAACTGTAAAGTGATGATGATTTTTCCATCACTTGTTGCAGCAACAATGATGTCTGGTTTTATTTTGTGCTGCATTTTAAACTGTGAAAGTGATGATGTGTTTCCATCACTCATTAAAGCAACAATAGTGTTTGGCCTTATTTTTGTAAATCATGTGTTGCAGTGATGATGTGTTTTCCATCAATTGTTGAAACAACAATGATACTTTGGCCTTGTTTTCATAGTTGAGGTATTATTTCCATTTTGATGTAAACTTGAACACAGAGTATGTGTTATAAACTCATGGAAAGTATGGGATGCTTGGGTAATTAGTTGTTCATGTAAATTAAGCATGTAATTTGCAAAATTGTACTACATGTTTGCAGAGGTTGCAAGTGTTGGCTCATCACTTATGGCTCCGAAGGACAAAGGTGAAGGAGAAGGAAGGGTGACTTATGAGACACTTGTAAGTGCAGTCAAGGTACAAAGAAGCTGTAGATTATTTTTCATGCTTTTGGAGGACCAAAAGATCATCAGTTGGGAGGATCAATCCAGGTGGCTCAAGACACATGCAGAAGTCCCAGAGGACTTAGAAAGGGTCAAAATTAAAAGTGGTCATATCACTCTCAAACTTGCACTAGATCGAAGTGCTCATCGCCCTGATTCTAATGGTGCAAGTAATACTCAAATCTGAGCTCATATGAGGGAGATAGTGATCCGAATTGGATCCTTGAAAATTATCAGAGTTCTATGACTGTTTCAAATTATGACAGACTTCGAAATCTTGTAAACAATGAGATATCAGGAAATAACCTCTAAATAATGGTAATTTGTAGCCAGCACAGAGCAATGAGGACATTCGGTCAAAGTGCGTTGTTCGTTGGCCCATGGGGACTGTGCATGGCATGAAAATGGTAGTTGGGAGGCTCAAACCTAGAAACAGAGGCTATTTCTGATGGGCAATTAGCGCAAAGCACTAATCATGCATCGCAGGACAAAACCTCTTGAGAAGGAAAGGCCCCGAGTGCACGGTCACAAGGGAAACCAAGAAACCATGGGAAAAGTGCTAAAACGACAGGCGGGTCGCGTGCTCCAAAACCAGCAGAATATGAGAGGCATTTCGGGCGGTAAGCGGGTTTGTTAGAGGACCAAGTGATTCCATACATTGAATGACGTGTGTCCAGCGGATGAGAGAGAAAACCACTCTCATCGCGAGCTAACGGTTGAGCAAGTCACCCGTGCGATAAAAGCAATGACAGTAGGATCTGGAGGCCCCAGATCAAACACCAGAGATTGCACTCAGTGGGAGACCAGATTTGGTGGAAGAATAAGCTGAGGCATATAAAGGTTTGAAGTCCGATTTGACCATTGAGCAGGCGAATGAATCATTTGATGGAATAACTGAAGTAACGAAACATTCGAGGAAGAGCTGGCACTCAGTTTACGAAGGGATAAGTGGCCACCTCTCTGTGAAACGTTACATAGTGGCGATGACACAGAGGCAGGGAATTCCAAGCAGATAGAGTCAGGCAATCCGAAGGGCCAGAAGAGGAAGCAAACAATCAAGGGATGGATTGGCTTTAAGCCACGAATAGAATGAGGAGATAGGGAAGACAGAATAGAGAGTGAAGCAAGAAGCAGAGAACAGAGAAGTCGAGCTGACCTACAGAGCTAAGGCAACATCTAGTAGATAGAACCGAGAAGGCTTGAGAGCTTCAAGAAATCCCTACAAGGATATCTGTCGGGAACTAAGTACGAAATTGGACTCATCCCATTCAGACCAGTTGAGGTCGAGACTTGGTAAGGGGGAGTCTGTGTACTCTAGTGGCTTAGGGAATCCAAGTACCACCCTACTAAGCATCATCTGTTGCAGGAGACTCAAATTGAGCTCCTCATTGTAAAAGCTTTGCTCAAAGACACAATAAAAACAACCACCACTAAAAGCTGGACTAGGAGACATAGCCCAGGAGGATTGGGTGAACTCCTTATTAAATTGTTGTGTTTTGCATTTTCTTGCTGTGTTTCTCTTATTGTTTTCCAGTGTCTATTTATTTTTCAATCTTATTGATCTGTTGCCTAAGATAATATAGACACACACCAGCACATGAGTCGGTAATACCTACATTAATTTACTGAGATCATTCATAAGTGATTTCAGATCATGTGGTATTAGAGCTTTAGGCTATTAAGGTTAGACAAGCTTGTGCTAGATTTAGCTATTGAATGCTAACTAGATCAAAGCTCAAATTTGGAAGACGAGAGTTGGTTGAAACTAATCCTAAAATTATAAGAGTCTATCCTTAGAAGATAATGTCAAAGGAAGGTTTTGTGGGGCTAGACCCTCAATTTATAGATAGTTTCCTAGCCATAAGGTCCATGGTAGAGGAAATGTATAAGGACTTTAGAAAACATAAAGATGAAGATTCATCAAGCTCCAAACAAGATAAAGGGGAAGAAGTGTCTCTCCTCCATGACCACTCAAAAGGAAAAGGGAAAGAAGAAAGCTTTCTCACACCTCCTAATAGCCCTGAACATAGAAAGAAGACATCTTTGATTAAACGAGATGTTAAATTTGATTTACCAATATATGATGGAGAGTTGAATGCAGAAAAGCTAGACAATTGAATTAGAAAAATTGATGTTTATTGCAGAGTGTAAAGTATTTATTCAGACAAGAGCAAGATTCAGCTAGCCAGCCTACGCCTTGGAGACACTGCCTTGGTTTGGTGGGAAGGCAGGACCCAAGCTGACATGAAGAGACATGGTAAGATTATTTCTTTCTAGAATGAATTTATTTCTGTAATAAAAAAGAATTTCTATCCACTGGCCTACATGCAACAAGCCATGATGAGCTAGCAAACTCTTCAACAACTGAAAGGCCAAAGTGTACAAGGTTACACCTAATAATTTAGGAAGATAGCATTGATTCTAGGAATCCAATTAGACTCACCTGAGACTCTGTTGAAGTACATCGGTGGTCTACATAGCTACATGAGGCACACTATCCTTATGTTTAATCCCAATAGTATAGATGAGGTATATGTTCAAGCTACGCATCTAGAAGCTAGAGGAAAGAATGGAAACCCAGAAGTTGGGGGATCATCCCAACCCACTACAAGCAAGAATAAGGAGAAATAAAATAGAAATGGAAAGCAAGGAAATCCAACACTGCACGAAAAAGCAAGTCTTCATGCACTCACTATAAGAAGGATGGGCATGATGATGAGCACTATTGGATTCTACATCTGGAGCTGAGGCCTAAGAAGTTCGAGGGCAAGAAGAAGAAGACTGTTGCAGCTATTCAGAAAGATTTGGGTTTGGACTCAGGAGATGAAACAACCATTGTAGCCACAAGTATAAAAGGTTGTATGATTTAGGGAATGTAGAAATCAAGAAGCAGGTGCAGGAGTTTCTTGAGAAAGGGTTCATCAGACCTAGCACATCACCATGTGGATCTCTAATCGTTTTGGTGAGAAAGAAAGATGGCTCATGGAAAATGTGCATTGATTACTGAGCACTGAATAAGATAACAATAAAAAATTGTTACCCCCTTCCTCGCATAGATGATCTATTGGATCAATTGAAAGAAGATGTTTATCTTTCCAAGTTAGACTCTCATAGTGGATATCATCAGGTCAGAGTTGCAAAACAAGATGCATGGAAGACTGCTTTCAAAACAAAGCAAGGATTGTATGAGTGGCTAGTTATGCCTTTTGGCTTAACTAATGCTCCTGCTACTTTCATGAGAATAATGAATGATGTACTCAGACCTTTTCTTGATGATTTTGTTATTGTATATTTGGATGACATTTTGATATTTAGCAAAACATGGGAAGAACATTTAAAGCATGTTAAGCAGAGACTAGATGTTTTGAAAAGAGAAAAAAATTATGTTAAACTCTCAAAATATGAATTTGGAAAAACATCTTTGAATTATTTGGGACATATGGTAGGGGGTGGTGAATTGAAAATAGATCCCTCTAAGGTGGTAGTCATTGTAAACTGGCCTAAACCCAAATCTGCTACAGAACTTAGGAGCTTCTTAGGAGCATCACAATATTGGAGAAAGTTCATTTCTAACTTTTCCTTAATTGCAACTCCCTTACATGCTTTAACAGGATTGAACAAGGTGTTTCAGTGGGGAGGCAAATAGCAGAAAGCCTTCGACACCTTGAAAGAAAAGATTAGTACACCACCAGTACTAGCACTGCCTATTCTTCAAAGACCCTTTGAGATCCAAACAAATGCCAGTGACTATGCCATGGGAGCAGTGTTGACACAGCACAGTAGACCCATATGTTATCATTCTAAGACATTTAATTCTGTAGTAGTTAACTATCCCACATATGATAAATAATTGTATGCATTAGTATAGAGTGTGAAAAAGTGGAAACATTACTTAATGGGCAAAGAAACAGTTATACATACTGATCATCAACCACTTCAATATCTACACTCCCAAACTAAGTTCCAGCAATCAAGAAACTATAGATGGATGGGTTTCCTACAACAGTTTCATTTAGTCATCAGATATAAAAAGGGCATACATAATAAAGTTGTAGATATGTTATCTAGACCCATTATAAATTCATCTACTATACTTAAGCATAATTCTGTGTTACATGAGAGCTACATTGAACAATATGCTCAAGATATAGACTTTAAAGATGTATATGAAACTTTAAGTCAAGGCAAACAAGTAGAAGAATTGGATTATCATGTTAAGGACTGACTCCTATATCATTGTGGGAAGCTATGCATTCCACAAACTAAAAGAGTAAAGATAATTTGAGAAGCACACACTTCTCTAATATCACGTCTCTTTGGGGTAAGTAAAATAGTTGCACAGCTGCAAATATTTTGTTATTGGCCAAAAATGAATGAGATAGTTTCTAGATATGTAAGAGGGTGTACTATGTGTGCTAAAAGCAAGCCCAACAATAGAAAACTAGGCTTGTACACTCCATTACCATTTCCTTCTCATCCTTGGGAGAGTGTTTCCATGGACTTTGTTGGAGGGCTGCCTAAATCTAGGAAAGGTCATGATTATCTGTATGTTGTGGATAGGTTCAACAAAATGTGTGTTTTGATACCTTGTAATAAACAGATTATAGTCGAACAAACTGCAAAACCATTCTTTCAACATGTATGGGTTCATTTTGGATTACCCACTTCCATTATATCTGATCGAGACACTCGATTTGTGGGAAAGTTTTGGTCAAGTTTGTCGGAACTAATGGACACCAAACTGAAGAAAAGCACAACTTTCCATCCACAAATCGATGGCAAAATAGAAGTAGTCAACAAGACAGTGATCCAGTTACTCAGGGGATATTGCAGTAAGCATCCTAAGCTTTGGGATGAACATTTGTGTTATGTGTAGCACACTTACAACTGAGCCAAACATTCTTTTACATAGAGATCTCCTTTTGAGACCTGTTTCAATTTCACACCAAGGTCTCCCTTGGATTTTGTCTTTGGTAAGGACACAATAGTTGAGGGATAGAACGATGTGGACAGGGTAACCAGGTTCATTGAACAAATCCAAGAGATCCTCCAGGAAGTACAAGAACAACTGGAAAGGAGCCAGGCCAAATAGAAGGCAAGGCATGACAAGCATCGGATGGAGCGTAGTCTCCAAGTTGGTGATCAAGTCTGGCTGTATATCTGCAAGGACAGGATGCAAGGGGAAGGTAAAAAGCTAAAGCCTATCAAGTATGAACCTTTCAAGATACTTGTGAATATTGGTGAGAATGCTTTTCGCCTTGATCTACCAGCTTACATGCACATCTACTCAGTCGTAAATGCAGATAGCTTGAGATTATTTGAACCTTCACTAATTGAGGATCCCGAAGAGCAAAGTCAATTGCCTTCTATTGATGACCTGCTACCTGAATATCTTAATGAATTGAAGGAAGACATAGTTCTGGACAGGAAGGTGAGAATGACGCACAGGGAAGATGTTGAATACCTCAGAATTGGAATTAGGGGTTCAAAGCCAAGCAGTGAAAAATGGATAGGGATTGGACAGGTGAGAAAGTTGTATCCTCACTTAGTCGATGCTTGAAAACCAACTTTTGGTGGTCCAAAAGCTTTCTCAGTGGGAAGGCCATGATCCGAATTAGATCCTTGAAAATTATCAGAGTTTTATGACTATTTCAAATTATGACAGACTTCAAAATCTTGTAAACAATGAGCTATTAGGAAATAACCTCTGAATAATGGTAATTTGCAGCCAACACGAAGCAACGAGGACCTTCGGTCAAAGTGCACTAACCGTTGGCCCATGGGGACTGTGCATGGTGCAAAAATGGCAGTTGGGAGGCTCAAACCTAGAAACGGAGGCTATTTCTGATGCACGATTAGCGAAAAGTGATAATCACAGATTGCAGGACAAAACCCCTCAAGAAGGAAAGGCCTCGAGCGCACGATCACAAGGGAAACTAGGAAACCGTGGGAAAAGCGCAAAAACGATAGGCAGGTCCCATGCTCCAAAACTGGTAGAATATCGGATGCATTTCGAGCGGTAAGCAGGTTTGTCAGAGGACCAAGCGATTCCATACATTGAATGATGCGTGTCCGGCGGATGAGAGAGAAAATCGCTCTCATCGCGGGCTAACGGTCAAGCAAGTCACCCGTGCGATAAAAGCGATGACCGTATGATCTGGAGGCCCCAATCAAAAGGTGGAGATTGCACCCGATGGGAGACCAGATTTGGCGGAAGAATAAGCTGAGGCATGTAAAGGTTTGAAGTCCGATTTGACTATTGAGTTGGCAGATGAATCATTTCACGGAATAACCGAAGTAATGAACCATTGGAGGAAGAGATGGTGCTTAGTTAATGAAGGGACAAGTGGCCACCTCTCTGTGAAACGTTACATAGTGGCGATGACACAAAAGCAGGGAATTCCAAGTGGACAGAGGCAGGCGATTCGAAGGGCTGGAAGAGGAAGCGAATAGTCAAGGGACATATTGGCTTTAAGCCATGAACAGATAGAGGAGATAGGGAAGATAGAATAGAGAGTGAAGCAATAGGAGAACAGAGAAGTCGAGCTGACCTCCAGAGCTAAGGCAACATTGAGCAGACAAAACCGATAAGGCTTGAGAGGTTCAAGCAATCCCTGTGAGGATATCTATCGAGAATTGAGTATCAAATTGAACTCATCCCATTAAGACCAGTTGAGGTCGAGACTTGGTAAGGGGGAGTCTGTGTACTCTAGTGGCTTGGGGAA